>CM066036.1:154002642-155227322 GCA_033557465.1 Ichthyophis bannanicus | reverse complement strand
GAAGTTTCCTTTGCCCTTTACCTTCCTGAATTACTTCAGCTCCCGGACAGATGGCTGTGTGATTGGCGCGCTGTGCTCAGGGGAAGCTAGGGATATGCCGGTATAATAAGCAATTACGTGCCTGCATTCTCTCCCCTTTGCTTGTTTTCTACATCCCCTGTCTGTTGTGTTTTTCATTTTAATTTGCTTTCATTTTTTATACTTTATAAGCCGCTTAGATATTGTCTGATAAAGCAGCATATCAAAACAAACTTGAAACCTGAAACATTCATTCTAGACTTGTTAAAAAGATACAAAATATCATTAAAAATGGCGTCACTCTAGATCGCATCGCTGAATCAGAAGTTCAGACATCCTTTTGCTTGCATGTCCTATAGTGTTCTATGGCATTTCAAAGTGTTTTTCAGTGTCCAAGGGAGAAAAACGTATTGTGGTTGCCATTTTCATCTTCGTGAATATGTAGAAATAAAGAATGATAAACATACCGGACGTCAAGTGAAGGAGTAGCCCACTGACATTCTTTGTGACCTTAGGCAAATCACTTAACTCTGTATGGCCTCAGGTACAAAACAGAGCACATAGCTTTTGTGGGCAGAGAAAAAAATCCATTGTACCTACAGTATACGCAACTCACCTTGAGCTTGGTTTAGGAAAAGCTATTAATAAAATCCAAGTCATTGTGTTTTATTGCACAAACTCAATACATCTAAACTATTGCAATGTACAGCCCCCAAGCTGTTTCATTTTGTGATTTTTTATTTCAATAAATTGTTTTCAATTATCTTATTTCATTTTTATGCACATAAATTTGATTTTACATTCATAAAATTATGTTTTATGTGCATAAAACTGACTTATGAGCAAAAAGCAAAACTTGCAGGTGTAAAAAATTTACATGCATAAATTAATCAAAATGAAAGAAATGAACACACAACCCCCCCCCCCTTCCCTACTGATGTAATGCTCTCAAAAGATAATCACAGATAAGAACATAAGAAATACCATACTGGGTCAGACCAAGGTCCATCAAGCCCAGTATCCTGCCTCCAACAGTGACTAATCCAGCAGTTTCCCAAAAAGACACACAGGTTCCACGATGCTTGTATTGGGGTAAGCAGTGGATTTCCCTAATCCTTTTTAATAATGATTTATGGACCTTTCCTCCAGGAACTTGTCCAAACCTTTTTTAAACCCAGCTACACTAACAGCTTTTACTACATCCTTCAGTAATGAATTCCAGAGTTTGATTACAGATTGAGTGAAAAAATATTTTCTCTTATTAGTCTTAAATAGGTTACACTGTAGCGTCCTTGCATGTCCCCTAGTCTTTCTACTTTTTGATGGCATAAACAATCAATTATGTGTACCCGTTCCACTCCATTCATTAATGTATAGATCTCTATCATATCTCATATAGTCAGTTAGTAAACTCAGTGGCTTTCCAAATCCCATGGGTGTCCCCCCCCCCCCCTCATAACACAATTCAGTTACCCCTGCCGGACCCACACAGCGATGCCAGTGCAGTAAACCTACCTTAACGTGGAGGGTGGCTTGCCGCACCGCCTCTATTCCAGCCTGGCGGTTCTTCCCTCCTGGACCAAAGTCGCACGGTTGTGAGACTTCTGCCCAGGAGGAAAGAGCTGCTGGGCCTGGAGTGGAAGCAGCGCAGCGAACCACCTACTACATTAAGGTAGGTTTGCCGCATGGGTCCTGCTGTATGGGGCTGTTGTGGGTGCACTCCCCTCCTGGCCGAAAACTGGGTCTGGCCCAACTACCGCCCCGCCCTTGGAACACCACCAAGTATACTGAAACGGTCTTACCTGCAATTTGCCCGTGGACCCTTATTTCTAAAAGTCCAAGCCCAATTTACTTGGATGTTCATAGCAAATGTGAACAGTGACATGTGAAGACCCATTTTAGATAAGTCACTGAGAAGGGACTTGGGATGTTCAAGTTGGGATGTGGACACGTGCCCCTGTATTTTACAAAAGGCTCTACAAAACACGGAGCCTTCTGTAAAATACCTAGATGGACATTAGCAAATATGCACGTATTTTCCAGTACCTCCAGAGGGAGACACGATTTTAAGAAACGGCATGTGGGGAAAGAGAGCCCCCCATTGTGCATGGAGAAGTTTTTTTAAAGCACTGTTCAACAACCATGCACTTCCTCTCCCATGACAGTCCAGGCCTCTGTCCCTCACACCAGTCTAGTACCCCTGACCCTCCTGAAGCAATGCAGCAAAACGTACTTATTTGGCAATTCGATGCTAACAGTAGCATGGTGAGGCTTGCTGCTAGGGTTAATTGGTGCCATTTTGAATCCAGAACGTAATAAAGCACAAGTGAATGGGGATTGCTCCTGTTCCCCCATAGGCCATGAGGGAGAGCTCCCAGTAGGTTCTGGGGATTGCATCATGGGGTGGAAGAGGTTTAGTGTAGTTGGCAGGGGGAAGGGAACATGGAATTGGGCTTAACTGCTTTGGGTGCTTTGGGGACGTGGGAGGTTATGCTTCGGGAGGAGTTGTGCTGAACTTTGTTGTGTGTTTTGGGGGGTATTGGACTGGTGTGGGAGGCTTGAGGGGGGGATCAGGGGTGAGTGATGATGCTGTCAGGGGGAGGGGTATCTGGAGGGGTTCGGTTGGCCTTTGCACCCAAGTTTTCAGGCTGGCTGTTTTTAATCACCAGTAAAGATTTAGAGGTCAATATTCAGCTGAATGATGAAAATATAACATGAAACATCTTACCAGTGGTGCTCCTGGAGGAAAAATGAAAATGGACCAATAACACCATGTGACCTAAGCTAGTGGGGGCCAGAGGTATTCCCTTCAGAGCTCCAGTCAGGGAGTGGAAGGAGGATTATGGGGTATGTGTGGAAATTGAGGGGTATCTGGAGTAGAGTGTGTGTGGGTGGATACTGCAGGTAACAGTTTGCGTGAAGCTGAGGTTTTGGTGTTTTTGGGAAGGGGGTATATATGTGTTGGCAGTATACCTGCTGTGGGTCTGATGTCTGAGGTGGGGGAGTACGGAGTTGCCAGGGGTGTAAGTGGGGGGACGATGTGTAGAAGTGTGTGCATGTGAGGGCTGTCAGTTATAGGAGGGGTGTCTGGGGCAGTGGTGCAGCAGGGAAAAAGGAGGGGGACAAGCACACAGTGGGGAAAAGGGGGGGGGGGATACCTGGTGTAAGAAGGGAACCTGGAGCAGTGGCACAGCGGGGAAGGGGTGACTGAGATGGGTCTGCATGGAGGGTATCAGATGTGCATTGGATGGGGGTATCTGAGATGGGTCTGCATGGAGGGTATCAGATGTGCATTGCATGGGGGTATCTGAAATGGGTCTGCATGGAGGGTATCAGATGTGCATTGCATGGGGGTATCTGAAATGGGACTGCATGGAGGGTATCAGATGTGCATTGCATGGGGGTATCTGAAATGGGACTGCAGGGAGGGTATCAGATGTGCATTGCATGGGGGTATCTGAAATGGGACTGCAGGGAGGGTATCAGATGTGCATTGCAAGGGGGTATCTGAAATGGGACTGCAGGGAGGGTATCAGATGTGCATTGGATGGGGGTATCTGAAATGGGACTGCAGGGAGGGTATCAGATGTGCATTGCATGGGGGTATCTGAAATGGGACTGCAGGGAGGGTATCAGATGTGCATTGCATGGGGGTATCTGAAATGGGACTGCAGGGAGGGTATCAGATGTGCATTGCATGGGGGTATCTGAAATGGGACTGCAGGGAGGGTATCAGATGTGCATTGCATGGGGGTATCTGAAATGGGACTGCAGGGAGGGTATCAGATGTGCATTGCATGGGGGTATCTGAAATGGGACTGCAGGGAGGGTATCAGATGTGCATTGCATGGGGGTATCTGAAATGGGACTGCAGGGAGGGTATCAGATGTGCATTGCATGGGGGTATCTGAAATGGGACTGCAGGGAGGGTATCAGATGTGCATTGCATGGGGGTATCTGAAATGGGACTGCAGGGAGGGTATCAGATGTGCATTGCATGGGGGTATCTGAAATGGGTCTGCATGGAGGGTATCAGATGTGCATTGCATGGGGGTATCTGAAATGGGACTGCATGGAGGGTATCAGATGTGCATTGCATGGGGGTATCTGAAATGGGACTGCATGGAGGGTATCAGATGTGCATTGCATGGGGGTATCTGAGATGGGTCTGCATGGAGGGTATCAGATGTGCATTGCATGGGGGTATCTGAAATGGGACTGCAGGGAGGGTATCAGATGTGCATTGCATGGGGGTATCTGAAATGGGACTGCATGGAGGGTATCAGATGTGCATTGCATGGGGGTATCTGAAATGGGACTGCAGGGAGGGTATCAGATGTGCATTGGATGGGGGTATCTGAAATGGGACTGCATGGAGGGTATCAGATGTGCATTGCATGGGGGTATCTGAAATGGGACTGCAGGGAGGGTATCAGATGTGCATTGCATGGGGGTATCTGAAATGGGTCTGCAGGGAGGGTATCAGATGTGCATTGCATGGGGGTATCTGAGATGGGTCTGCATGGAGGGTATCAGATGTGCATTGCATGGGGGTATCTGAAATGGGTCTGCAGGGAGGGTATCAGATGTGCATTGCATGGGGGTATCTGAAATGGGTCTGCATGGAGGGTATCAGATGTGCATTGCATGGGGGTATCTGAAATGGGACTGCATGGAGGGTATCAGATGTGCATTGCATGGGGGTATCTGAAATGGGACTGCAGGGAGGGTATCAGATGTGCATTGGATGGGGGTATCTGAAATGGGACTGCATGGAGGGTATCAGATGTGCATTGCATGGGGGTATCTGAAATGGGACTGCAGGGAGGGTATCAGATGTGCATTGCATGGGGGTATCTGAGATGGGTCTGCATGGAGGGTATCAGATGTGCATTGCATGGGGGTATCTGAAATGGGACTGCAGGGAGGGTATCAGATGTGCATTGCATGGGGGTATCTGAAATGGGTCTGCATGGAGGGTATCAGATGTGCATTGCATGGGGGTATCTGAAATGGGACTGCAGGGAGGGTATCAGATGTGCATTGCATGGGGGTATCTGAGATGGGTCTGCATGGAGGGTATCAGATGTGCATTGCATGGGGGTATCTGAAATGGGACTGCAGGGAGGGTATCAGATGTGCATTGCATGGGGTATCTGAGATGGGTCTGCATGGAGGGTATCAGATGTGCATTGCATGGGGGTATCTGAAATGGGACTGCAGGGAGGGTATCAGATGTGCATTGCATGGGGGTATCTGAAATGGGTCTGCATGGAGGGTATCAGATGTGCATTGCATGGGGGTATCTGAAATGGGTCTGCATGGAGGGTATCAGATGTGCATTGCATGGGGGTATCTGAGATGGGTCTGCATGGAGGGTATCAGATGTGCATTGCATGGGGGTATCTGAAATGGGTCTGCATGGAGGGTATCAGATGTGCATTGCATGGGGGTATCTGAAATGGGTCTGCATGGAGGGTATCAGATGTGCATTGCATGGGGGTATCTGAGATGGGTCTGCATGGAGGGTATCAGATGTGCATTGCATGGGGGTATCTGAAATGGGACTGCAGGGAGGGTATCAGATGTGCATTGCATGGGGGTATCTGAAATGGGACTGCATGGAGGGTATCAGATGTGCATTGCATGGGGGTATCTGAGATGGGACTGCAGGGAGGGTATCAGATGTGCATTGCATGGGGGTATCTGAAATGGGTCTGCAGGGAGGGTATCAGATGTGCATTGCATGGGGGTATCTGAGATGGGTCTGCAGGGAGGGTATCAGATGTGCATTGCATGGGGGTATCTGAGATGGGTCTGCATGGAGGGTATCAGATGTGCATTGCATGGGGGTATCTGAGATGGGTCTGCATGGAGGGTATCAGATGTGCATTGCATGGGGGTATCTGAAATGGGACTGCAGGGAGGGTATCAGATGTGCATTGCATGGGGGTATCTGAGATGGGTCTGCATGGAGGGTATCAGATGTGCATTGCATGGGGGTATCTGAGATGGGTCTGCATGGAGGGTATCAGATGTGCATTGCATGGGGGTATCTGAAATGGGTCTGCATGGAGGGTATCAGATGTGCATTGCATGGGGGTATCTGAAATGGGTCTGCAGGGAGGGTATCAGATGTGCATTGCATGGGGGTATCTGAGATGGGTCTGCAGGGAGGGTATCAGATGTGCATTGCATGGGGGTATCTGAGATGGGTCTGCATGGAGGGTATCAGATGTGCATTGCATGGGGGTATCTGAGATGGGTCTGCATGGAGGGTATCAGATGTGCATTGCATGGGGGTATCTGAAATGGGACTGCAGGGAGGGTATCAGATGTGCATTGCATGGGGGTATCTGAAATGGGACTGCATGGAGGGTATCAGATGTGCATTGCATGGGGGTATCTGAAATGGGTCTGCAGGGAGGGTATCAGATGTGCATTGCATGGGGGTATCTGAAATGGGACTGCATGGAGGGTATCAGATGTGCATTGCATGGGGGTATCTGAAATGGGTCTGCAGGGAGGGTTCAGGGAACACTGCAACTCCTTCTCCCTTCCCTCTGCGGTGCTGGAGGTAGTTAAATGTGTCAAACATGGCACTTACCTTAGCAGTGCTGCTTTGCAATCCCGCTCTTCGACCCTCTCCACAGCAGGCGACGTGCTTAAGGCCTCATCTTATGCTGCCGCAGGTCTAGTGATATAAGCAGTGAGATCTCATGACTCTTATCGCAAAACTTTGGCCCACGACAGCAAAAGATTTATTTCATTTATTTATACACATTTATTAGTTGCCTTCCCAAGTCTTAACAATTCTCCCAAAGCGATATACAAGATTAAAACATTAAAATAACCCAAAGGAAAAACTACATATAGCCATTAGATGTTACAGTAAGCGCCTTACCAAATTGGGGGGGGGGGGGGGGAGGGGAGAGGTAGAACTGGATGGAAAGGTAACATGGTGGCATTGCAAGAAGTGCCATGCTTATATCCTCCCAACTCCACCACTGCTAGTCCCTATTTTATTTTTAATATCTAAAGTGCAGTCACTCCAGCAATAAGCATAAGAACATAAGATATGTCGTACTGGGTCAGACCAAGAGTCCATCACGCCCAGTATCCTGTTTCCAACAGTGGCCAAACTAGGTCACAATTACCTGTCAGGTTCCCAGAAGGTAGACAGACTCCATACTGCTTGTCCCAGGGCTAAGCAATAAATTTCTCCAGTCCTCTTTAATAATGGTTTATGGACTTTTCCTCTAGGAACCTGTACAAACCTCTTTTAAACCCAGCTACACTAACAGCTTTTAATACACCTGATGGTAACGAATTACAGAGTTTGATTATGCCTAGGGTGACAACACCTTGCACCTACTCTGGGGCCAGTCTTGGCTATGCCCCTGCTATGTTTTCAAATTCTACCTATATTCAGAGGTGCTATGCATTTAAGTGGCAGCCCTGAATATTCATGTATAACTTGAACCATCCATATTAAGTGTTTCAAATTATACCTACTATTTGTGCAGCTAACGTAGCTACCTCTATCTATTTTATATGTTTAGCGGCTGGCTATCACTGCTTTGATGTCTAAGTGGCACAACCCCAAGAATGCTCCACATTTGGCCCACTTTTT
Organism: Ichthyophis bannanicus; assembly: GCA_033557465.1. NCBI lineage: Eukaryota > Metazoa > Chordata > Amphibia > Gymnophiona > Ichthyophiidae > Ichthyophis > Ichthyophis bannanicus. The sequence continues at coordinate 155,219,671 of CM066036.1, read as the reverse complement.
TTGAACGGTTATTTTGCTCATATTATGATTTGTAGGTCTAAAATTATCCAATTTGACACTTGGAAACTTTTGTTTTTAAGTGCACTTATGCAGTTGGCTCCATTACTGACCCATTTATTTTGATTTAAACAGTCAAAACCTGGACTGGATGTGAATAAAGAGTACTGGGAAAGACAGAGAGACAGAGAAAATGCTTCTAAGGAAAGCGTCCACTTAACAGTCTTGAACCTTGTCGCTCCCCTCCTTCTCAGGACCCAGAAGGTAAGGAGAGAGGTTTCCCTTTTCGCAACTCTAGCTCTTGAATTTGTTACAGACAGGGGCCCAAGGGGTCCACTGCACATGTGTCACAGCAAAAAAAAAAAAAACAAGACATGTACTCATGGTCAAGCTACAGTTGCTCATATAAGTAAGGGACAGTCTGGAGCTTGACAGCCTGATTCATGAGGCAGGATAATTATTGCTTAGTAATGCATTTTAGCATTCAGTTTAGGCCGAAAGCCACAGCCTCAATGATAAATGGCCTCTAGTTAAGAAAAACATTTTTATCATGGTCATGGAAGATTTGACCATATCTTTGTGATAGAGCAGAGTGGTTGGTGCGTTAGTGCACATAAACAAAAGCCAATAACCTGACCTGAGGGTGTCCTAGCTCCTGAAAGCTAGCCCAGAAATGATTTCTGAACGTTTTTTCATGTAATGCTCATATGTTTACTCATAATTTTCAAGGGGAAGTATTGTATATATTTTGGAAGGGAACCAGGTTTATTATGCTCTTCAAGATACCTCCTAGCCATATAATTACTCTAACATAAATCCTAACCATATAATTACTGTAACATAAATGCAGTACAGATGTGACTAATAAACAGCTAATCAGATCCCTCGATTAAGTAATAGTCTCTTCATATTAACCTACATGCCATTGCTGTGTGTGTCATTAGTCACACAGTATGTAACACTAGCCATCTAATGAATATGGTTTTACAGTCATGGTTGCATTGCAATCTCTACATTTTTGGCATTTTTAGGATGTGTTCACAAACTGTTCTCATCTGTACGTCATCATTAAATGTTAATTTCCTGCATCTTTGACAGCTGCTTACTCGTCTGTGGACATTGCATACCAGGTATGTCACACACACGTTGAGGTTCTCTTATTTGTCTACATACAGGACCACCTACTGCCAGTCATGGCAAGCTCACTCTATATCTTGTGCTACATAAGGATACTCTTGGGGCAGTGTCACCAAATAGGTTTATTTTGCATATTGATAATAATGAATCTCACTTTTAAGTCACAGGATGCTGGGTATAATCTCAGTCTCAAATTTTTACTAGCGCTTACCTTAGGATTTGCATTCTGCCAAAGAGGGTTTTCTTCTACAGTTTATAGGATATATATATATAGGCAACATAGCATGAAACGCTTAGAAGTTCTTTTAATCAGGCCAGTGGCACCCAAGAGAAGACTATTTCTTTACCTTTCTGCCACAGAGGGGTAGGTTTACTAAGTGGTGTGTGGTATGTGCACTAGGGTTCATGTTAGGACTTTGCCGCACATACCACGTGTGCACCATTAGCGACGCTTAGTAACCAACCCTAGAGTGTCTAACTACATTTACTGGTTTTGAGGGTCTTCTGTTTCTGTCTACAGATCAGTCTCTTGGCACTGAAGCTTCTTTTAGCAATCCCAGTCTTCTGATTTTCTCCTTTAGTACTATATTCAGTTTTCTTGTATGGAGCTTTCTATCAGTTGTAATCAGGGCTAGCCCTACCATAGAGCAGACTAGGCCTCTACCTAGAGTGGTACAATTCCAGGGACACTGAAATTGCAGCAGAACTGCAGCCCTAAAGGAGAGGCCTTTGAGCACATGCATGCACTTAAGGCCTGCTGATTCCCATCCCTCCGAAATAGGAAGTTTGCTTTAGGGTGGGGGGACACAACACAGGCCCTGATTATGCATATGTGCTCAAAGACCCCATCCCGCAGGGATTCTCCTTTAGTGCTGCAGGCCTGGGTGGAAGGTGGTGGCAGTGGCAACGATGAGGGATAGGGGTGGGCTTGGCAGTGAAGATGCTGACAGGGAGATAGAGGAAAGGAATATGCTAAACTATGAGAGGACGGGGGGGGGGGGGACAGTGAGGAGAAAGAGATGGAGGAATGGGAGGGCTAAAATGAAAGAGATGGAAAGCAGTAACTAGATTAAGTAAGGAAAGAGGGAGATTGTGGACTGAATAGTGAGAAGGAGAGGTGAAATCTGAATGGATATAGAAGCAGAAAAATAAATGGAAGAAAACTGAAAGTGAAAGATAAATATCAGAGAAGTAGGTGAGGAAATGAAGACAAGAAGAGAGAATAGAAATGGCAAACAGAGCTGGCACTACAACCAGGCAGTTGCCTAGGGCACCAGCCCTCCAAGGACACCCACTGCTGCCCCCTCTTTGTGGCCAGCAGCGGCAGCAATAGCCTTCAAACCATGATGAAAGGCACACTAACACTCTGGCGCTGCGCCATGGTTTCCTCTTGTTCACAATGTGCCATTTCTATCCCCCTCCAAAACCGGAAGCAGCATCGGAGGGAGGTGGAAATCGCAATGCAATACTGGAGTTTTAGTAAGTACCAGGGGCAGCTCAAGAACATCTGCTGCCTGAGGTGAGAGATTAGCTGGAGTGCCCCTCCCCCTCCCCCCCAGCAGCCAAAATGGAGAGGCATCCTCAGAGCTCTAATCAGGGAACAGGGGGGCCCCTTCACTCAGAACACCTGTCAGGTGGTTGCCCCAAGAATAAAGAAAGCAACATATTCCTAGCCTATATAATTAAAAAAAACAAAACCAAAAAAACTTTGCAACAATATTATATGCAGCAAAAATTGTAGCAGCTTAATTATGTATCTTGGGAATGTAATATACAACATATTGACTCCTGACAATGCACATTACACAGTCATAGTATTAAATGCAAATATAAATTCCGCAAAAGACAAAGGAAATACAAGATGATCACACATCAAAAGAACAAAAACAAAAGAACCACGGCACAGTCTATAACATCAAAATAAACCTATTATAACTCATTTTCTTTTGTTGTTTTAAACTGTGCTGTGCTTCTCACTTTATTTATTTTATTTTATTTAACAGGTTTTATATACCGGCTTCTCTTATAATCAAAGCGGTTTACCTAGCAACTGGAGAAACGTTTTCTTTTTGAACGTATATTCCATACCCAAAGAAACCAAAACTTACACAGGGGGCCTACCCAGAAAAAAGCAGCACCATAGATATCGCAGTACACCCTAGAACATCCATACACCTGTTCAGAAAACCGAACAAACCGAATTACCACCAATCCCTACATAGAAACTCTATGCTAACAGAATACCTGGCCTTGGTCACACATTCAGAGTATAGATAGAGCCTCACTGAGTAGGGAATAAATTACCACAAACTACTACTACAACGATGACTTCTTAGCATGTAGATAGTCCTACAAGGTGTATGCAGCACTGTACAGAGATATGTGCCTGCTCCTAAGAGCTTACAGTCTAGTCAAGACAGACAACGCAACTGAGGATTAGGGGGGAATGGTAGGGAAACACATAGAAGGTGAACAGGAGACTAGGGGGGAAGAGGATCCAAAAGCAATCTTAAAGAGTTGAGTTTTTAGTCTGGATTTGAAAAGTGCCAGAGATGGAGCCTGATATACTGACTCGGGTAGTTTGCTCCAAGCATAAGGTGCAGCAGGGTAGAAAGATAAAAAGTCTGTAGTTGGCAGTGGAAGAGAAGGGAACAGATAGAAGGGATCTGCCAGAAGAGCGGGGTTCCCGAGGAGGGGTGTACGGAGAGATAAGAGAGGAAAGGTAATGAGAAGCAGCTGAATGAAGTCACTTATTGGTCAGCAGTAGAAGTTTAAACTGGATGTGGAAATGGATAGGAAGCCAATGAAGTGACTTAAGAAGAGGAGTCACATGAGCATAGCGACGCTGGTGGAAGATTAGCCGTGCAGATGAGTTTTGAACAGGTTGAAGTGGGAGAGAGGATTCAGAAGAAGACCAGAGGAGGTTGCAATAGTCTAGACAGAAGGTGACTACAGAATGGATAATTGTCTTAGTAGTGTGTTCAGAAATTAAAAACAGACATATATAGACAAAAATTAAATTTCAACCCCAAGCGGCCAGACCCTGCATCAGTGCTGTAGCCAGGACTGACTTTTTTGTTGAGGCTTGGGATTAACATGCATGGACATAAAACAGTACAAATGCTGACACTACGTCCAGTTATACTCTCATTCGATTGTTTTTCTGCCACCGACTCAGTGGGTCTGATGCCAAAGTGGAGAGCCCATCACCCACCCAGGCCAATCCCTGCATACAGAATAACACCAGGGAAAGAAAGACATGCAGATGCCCCTGTACGGTGTAAAATATAAAGACAGATCATGTACATTCAAAAGACTGACATATTCCAACCCCTAAACTGAAAATACAATTCACTTTTCTACCTTTGTTGACTGGCCATTTTATTCCTTAATCTTCTTGATATTGGTCTCTGGTTTCTGCTTTTTTCTGTTTTCTCAACACAATTTCTAGGGTCTCTGGCCATTCTGCCATTTCTCTCCCCTCCTGTTGTCTTCACTTTCCTTATATCTCTGGTACTTATCTTTTCCTTTCAGCTTTCTTCCATGTATTTTTCACTTTCTCTCTCTCAACACAGCTTTTATGCCTCCTCCTTATCTGTTCCTTAACCCTCACTTGTTACTGCATCTACCACTTTTCAACCTTTAACACAGTAATTTTCATTTTCCATCTCTCTATCCTTCCCCAGCCTCTCACTCCCCGGTCAGTAACTAACTCTTCCCTTTCTCTCTTCCTCATCCCGTGTCCATCATCTCTCCCCTTTTCTCCTTCCCTGTCCATTGTCTCTCCTGTCTTTCTCCTCACCCCATCCCACCATGTACACTATTCCCCCTCTCTTGTTATGCCTCACCTCATGTGCATCCCTTTTACTCACCCTTCCTGTGTTCAGCATCTTCCCTCTGCTTCTACCCAGACTTCATGTCCAGTATTACACGTCTTCCTCCCTTCCTTTCTGTCTAGCATTTCCTCCTAGCTCTCCACCCCATGCCCAGCATCTCCTCTCTCACCCCCTCCCAATGTCCACTCACTCTTCTCTCACTCAGCATTCCTCTTCTCTCCCTCTCCCCATGCCCAGCATCCCTCTTCTCTCCCTCCCCCATGCCCAGCATCCCTCTTCTCTCCCTCCCCCCATGCCCAGCATCCCTCTTCTCTCCCTCCCCCCATGCCCAGCATCCCTCTTCTCTCTCTCCCCCCATGCCCAGCATCTCTCTTCTCTCTCTCCCCCCATGCCCAGCATCTCTCTTCTCTCACTCCCCCCGTGCCCAGCATATCTCTTCTCTCACTCCCCCCGTGCCCAGCATATCTCTTCTCTCACTCTTGTTGTGTCCAGCATCCCTCTTTTCTCTCTACCTCTGTACCTAGCATCCTTCCTCCCTTCCCCTGTTCCCAGCATCTCTCCTCTCTCATTCTCTCCCCACCCCATGTCCAGCATTTGCCCTTTCTCCATCTCTCCCCATGCCCAACATCTGCCCTCCATGCTCTTTGCTTAGTACCTGCCTTTTCTCCTTTATCTCCCCTCCCCATGCCCAGCATCTGCCCTCTGCCCCCTCACCCCATGGTCAGCATCTAGCATCCACTTCCCTATGGCTACAATCTACCCTCTAACCCCCAGTCATCCCTTGTCCAGCATCTGTCCCTCACTCCCATCCCATGTTTTTTTTGCCTCCATCCTCCTCTATGTCCCCTTCCCCATGTCTAGCACCTGTTGCACACCTCTCTGACCCCTGCCATAAAACAAGCACTTTTTTGCACCTTATTCATGGTCAGGAGCAGGTATAGACATGGACACCTCAACAATCAGAGCCAGATATGTGTGTACTGTTCTCAAATCGCACTGCAATGTGCCTCTCCCTTGCTCTGCCTAGGACAACTTCCACCATGCCCTGTGCTACATGAATGTTCTCACCCTGAGGATGTCTGTATACTCGGCTTTCTAAAATAGCTAGGGGGTGTCACCATGATATGGAAGTCCATGTGCCCATTTTCAGACATCCAACTCATGAATAGGTCTTCTAAAATGACTCTCAATATCAGCTGGCTCACCTTCATTCACATGTTTATTCTTGCCCTCCAAAAAAAATGGAGTAGGTTGCTAAATCCATGTAGACTTTGCCACATTAAAGCATATTTGTCTATGTGTTCAGTAATTTTGTTCATTATACTCTTTTACCCAGCACTGATATTAGTTCACTAGTCTGTAATTTTCCAGATCACCCCTGGATACTTTTTGAAAAACTGATCTTAATTTGACTGCCCTCCAATCTTCAGGTACCGCAGATAATTTTAATGAAAGGTAACAGATTATCAATAATATATGTATAATTTCATTTTTTAATTCGATCAACACTCTGCGATATAAACCATCTGGTCCAGGTGATTTTATACTCTTTCATTTATCAATTTGGCCTACTATATCTTCTATGTTCACTGAAATTTGTTTCAGTTCTTTTGAATCATCAACATTAAATACCATTTCTGGCATGGGTAGTTCCTTTACATCTTCCTCAGTAAAGACTGATGGAAACAATTCATTTAGTCTCTCCACTATGGCTTTGTCCTCCTTGAGTGTCCTGATTCCCTCATAGACTTCTTGCTTCAGATGTATCTGAAGATGATTTTATTATAAGTTTTTGCTTCTTTTTGAATTCTCTTTTTGCCTTCCTTATATCAATTCTTTGCATATGCTAGTGCTTACACCGTTTCCTGTTTTCTTCATTTTTCTCCACTTTTTGAAAGATGTTCTTTTATCTATAATAGTCTCTTTCACCTTACCTTTTAACCATACTGTCTTTTTAATATGTGGAAAACATCTCATCTGGTCTGGTCTGGTCTGGGCATTTTTGAACATACATGCCTCAAGTAAACTCTTAATCCTTGCAACAGTTCCTTTAAAGGTTTATTTTTTAACCATTGCCCTTATTTCATCATAGTTTGACTTCAGAAAGTTAAATGCCAGCACAATAGATTTGCTTAGTGTCCTCATTCTATTTAAGTCAAATTTGATCATGTTCTGATCATTATTGCTAAGTGGCCAAACAAAACATCCTGCATTTCACCAAGGACTAGGCCTAAAATAAGTCCCCATCTTGTTGCTTCCTGAATCAGCTGCTCCTTGAAGCAGTCATTTTATTTCATCTAGGAACTTTTCCTCCCTATGCCCTAACATGATATTCATCCAGTCAACATTGGGTTAATTGAAATCACTCATTAATATAGTGTTACCAAATTTGTTAGCTTCCCTAATTTGATATACTCTATCATTGCAATATAAGTTGTATTCTGGTTTCAGAGTCCTATTGGTCATTCTCCTTCCACCAGATCTGAGCTGCCTCTTATATCTACTGAATCATTCAGTGTTATAAATTCAAACTCTCCCATCTTATTTTTTTTGACTTAGCATTTGTACATAGAACACTTGCCAGGTGATTACAAATGCCTGAGTGAGGGGATTCTCCCTCCCTCCCTCCCTGCACCCTAACTAGTGTTCTGAGGGAATCCTCCCTTTCCAGTGCCTGGGGGGGGGGGGGCACATTCTCATCTCCTGATTCAGGCAAGAGATTTCCTTGAATTGCCTGGGGCGGGGGGGGGGGGGGGGGTTTGCATAAGGCATCATATATCCTTGGACGAACCTTGACTATAACTAAAATATACCAAGTAAGCACAACCTAGTCATTGGGTAGCAGTCCCAGTGTTAGTTCGGTGGTCTTATATGGCTCAGTTTTGAAACCCGATGGCCAACATTTTTTTAATGCTGGTTTCAGCATTTAAAACATTCACATATATTCAGCACTGCTATACATATAAAAGAACATTTTACAAATGATGTCTAAGTGAAATCTGTGATGTCGAAGCATGATTTCACAAACATGGACATGCCTGATAAGGACGTCTGCCAAGCATCCACACAGACATCCCCGGAATAGTATCCCAGGCCAGGGATGTTTAGGAATAGCCTAATGGTTAGAGTAGTGGGCTAGGACCAGGGAAACCAGGGTTTGAATCCCACTGCTGCTATCATTGTGATTGTGGAAAGTACTGGGGGATGGAGGGGTGCCATCTTCTCTGTAGCTCAAAGTCCTAGACTTCAAAAACGCTGACTTCAGAAAGACGGCCAAGTGCCTGAAGGAGGTAAGGGAATTGCAGTGAGATAAACTAAAAGAGGCAACATATGCAAGGAAAATAAATAAAAACAAGAGGAAAAGGAAACCTTTTTGGTTCTCCAAAGTAGTGGTTTCACAAATAAAGGCAAAAAACACAGCTTTCACAAAATTCAGAAGCTTGCAAACAGAACAACACAGAAAAGAATACAAGATTAAACTAAAAGTGATAAAAAGAGAAATAAAGATAGCAAAATCAAAGGCAGAAGAAAAGATGGCTAAAGATCTAAAGCGTGGTAATAAAACCTTTTTCAGATATATTTGGGAGAAGAGGAAAATCAGAGGTGAAATTGCAAGACTCAAAAGTGCTGAGAACAAATTCGTGGAAAGTGATGTTGAAAAAGCAAAAATGCTAAACAAATAGTTTGGTGTGCACGGACCAGGAGAAGGACGTCAGAGTGATTGTTTCTGAGGATCTCAAAGTGCCGAAATAGTGTGACAAGGCGGTGGCCAAAGCCAGAAGGATGCATTCAGAGAGGCATTAACAGTAGAAAGGAAGAGGTACTAATGCCACTGTACAAGTCGCTGGTGAGGCTTCACTTAGAATATTGTGTTCAGTTTTGAGACCATATCTCACAAATGATATAAAAAGACTGGAAACGGTTCAGAGGAAGGCGACCAAAACGATTTGGAGCCTGTGCCAGAAGACGTATGAAAAGTGACTCCAAGACCTAAATATGCATACTCTAGAAGAGATGAGTGCAGGGGAGATACGATACAGACCTTTAAATACTTAAAGAGTGTAATGAACAAACCAACCTTTTTCAAGACAGGGAAGCTGTAATACTAGAGGGCATAGTATGAAGCTGCAAAGGGGTAAACTGAAAGGCAATGTCAGGAAATACTTTTTATTTATTTATTTATTTATGCTTTTCTTCTATACCGCTTTTTCCCAAGATCAAAGGCGGTTTACAATTAACATAATGAACATGGTTTTACATGGAACATCGTATTTTTTTTCAAACTATGTACAATTAACTTTTCATGAACAATAACATGGAACATATAATTATACAAATGCTGTAACTATTTACATCAGTCAAATATTTACATTAGTCAATTATTAATCGTGGTGTTTAAGGGTTGTTTTTTCCTAAGTGTGTTGAGGTTTGTGGCTTTTTGATCTGTGGTTAAGGAGGATTTTTATGGAGGTGTGGTGAGGGGGATGGGGGGGGTTCATTAAGATTTATAAAGTGTTCTTTAAACAGATATGTTTTTAGTTCTTTCCGGAATGTCTGGAGATCCTTTATTTTGCGGAGGCTTAGTGGGAGTTTATTCCATAGGGTGGGGGCTGCATATGTGAATGCTCTTGAGCTTGTGGTTTTTTTTTGTTTTTCGAATGGATTTTTTTATGTCTAGTGAGTGGGTTGCGTTTTGTCTGCGGGTTCTATGTTCTTTTGGAGCATGTATTAGAGTGGTTAGATGTGAGGGTGATATGCCGTTGATAAGTTTAAATGTGGTTAAGAGTATTTTGTATGATATTCTACTCTATTTTTCAGTGAAAGGGTGGTGGATGCTTGGAATGCCTTCTCGATTGAAGTGGTGGGGGAAAATACAGTGACAAAATACAAAATGGCTTCCGACAGATCCAGTGGATCCCTTTATAAAAAAAGGATAAAATCAAAATAAACTGAACTGTCTCTGATATCTCAACAAGAGAGGTGACCTGCACTGAGCAGTGTTTACACCCCTAAACAAAGGCATGGGGAGGTGGGACCTGCATGGAGTGGTGGGCACACCTACTCTTGCCACCTTGCTGAGCAGATTAGATGGACCATGCTGGTCTTTATCTGCCTTCATATACAGTACTATGTTACCCTCCGGATGTTTTATGGCCAAAACAAGCATTTTTCCAGTGCTTATTTATGCCTGCAGCAGGTCTAAACTTGGACAGGGTCATAGATGTTTGACATTTCTGAAATTGAGCGGGGATGTCTAAGTCCAATTCACCATCCAGACACATCTCCACCATGCCCCCCTGCCTACTTGGTCATTCCCACATTGGAGACGTCTTTAAAAGCCGTTTGTAATATGGTTCCAGGGACGTCTCTGTGATTTGGACATCCACATGCATGCTTTCAGACGTCCAAATAGCAACTAAGGCTTTTAAAATGACCCCCGTAGTCAATGGCACCAAATATATGTGTAACCACTGAGCTATAGAGATAGAAACAACATTTAGCTGCTATCTGTAAGTTAGGACAGCTTTTTTGATATACAGAATGCAGGGTCACCCCTCCCCCACTGACACTGCCCCTCTCCCAGCTGCCACCATCGCTGATAACTCCCCCTCCAGCTGCTGCCGATTCTGTCTAAGGAGGGGGAGGCAGACAGCGGCAGCAGCAGTAGCATTTCCAAAAGTGGTGGCTTTTGCTGCCACTTTTGGAAATATTGCCGCCGCCCCCATCCCCCTCCCCCAAATGGAATCGGCAGCAGCTGTAGGGGGGGGGGGGGCAGTGGCAGACGCTCATGTGTGCTGCTGCTGCCATCCACCCAGACCGGCCACCTAGCTCGCCTAGTGGATGGGCCAGCCTTGACGGAATGGCTGAATATCACTGTTTTTTGTATATTTAGGTGGAACGCTTTCACTCCGCCCCAACACCATGCACACAGTGCTGGGGCAGTCTGTAAGAATTTCCAGTGGCAGCATCCACATAGTGCCGCTAGATAAGACACTTATACATTTAATGGCCCATACCAAGTGTCTTAAAGGTATAAGTGTCTTTGACTATTGGGTCAATAATGTTTACATGGTTTCCAGTGGATGGTACGTGCTGGATCCCTCTTGGGGGCAATGACTCTACATGTGTTAATTTTGTGCATACCATGATAGTAATAATCTTCATTCCTAAGCCAAGGTACATGGACTATGATCTCAAGCTCTCAAAGTTTACTGCTATCACTCTCCATAGGACTTCCCTTCTTTAGTTCACAGTATGTAATACAAAGGCAGCCTACAAAAGGTATGCTTGGAAGCTGCTTTTAATCTATCTGGTGGCACCTAATATGATGGGAAATGTTTCAGAACATTTCTGCTATATTTTCTTAACATCAGACTATATTTCTTGGTACTTGAGAATCTTTTCTCTCGCCACATGATGTACAGAATAATCACTTGGTACTGAAACCTCTATTAGCAATGCCGCTCTCATGTTTTTCTCCTTTATCACTATGGTTTTTTTGCATCAAGCTTTTTATCAGTTTGAATGGGAACGTCCCAAGTGATCATAATCTCTTCATGTTCCATAATTTTAAAGAGGTTGCGATCCCAGTATTTTTCTGATACGGTATGATATAATGCTAGCAAAATTTCCAATGGATGAGACATATCACTCTATTGTGCCTTTCTGTACAGAAATTTTCTGCAATCAGAACTTTGCAGCCATGTACAAGATGAGTAACCATTGCCAGTTTTCTATGCTTGCTGTGAACAATATCATTCGCAATCCACTGTGCTGGCCTGCAACTATCAAGCCCTCTTCTTTAGATTTCAGTTCCCCTCTCATTAACTATTCTTGATCGATTCAGGGTTTCTGCAGTAATACTTTGTATTCCCTTCTGTATTTGTGAATTTGCCACTTGTTTTTCCTTCTTTGCTGTTCGATTTTTTAAAGAGCTTTTGCTTTTGTTTTGCAAATTCTCTTGCTTTGGTTACCGTGGATACAGGTGGGTTTTCACTCATTTCTTCTGCACATCTGAATGCGTGTTCAAGTTTACTTTCATACTTCTGACACTTTTTGTGTGTTTGAATCTGCTGATACTGTTCAGCAGGCCTCGGGGACTATGACAGTAGCTCCATGGAGGTAATTTTATAAAGCCATTTCTACCTGTACGTGGCCACGTCTTATAAAATATCAACTGGCATAAAAGTGCACACTCGAGGAGCAAGGCATGTACTTTGCCAATGGGCATGCACATTGATCAAGCTTGGGTGGAGCGTACCAGTACACATACAAATTATAATCTACATGCATACTTGAAAAATATAAGCACAGCCATTTATATAAACTCTTTTAAATAAATATTATTCTGTAGTTATGCTATGAATTGTATTGTTTTAATTTTTTTAAATTTGTGTATATGTTTATTGAGTGGAATATAAATACATACATAGCACCTCAAGGGCTGATGTAAATGCCGGAGTCTGCAATGTAGGTATGTGTTAGACCACGTACGCTAGTACTTTATGAATACAAGTAGATGCCTACTTATCTTTATGAAACAAGCCTAAAAGTGAATAGAAAAACACAGAAAGGAATTCCAGTCGTGTAAAAGGAAAGCCTATTGAGCAAAAAGGAGACAGGATAGCGAAAAAGAGGAAAGCAGGTAAAGGGCCATCCCCCTAGGGCACCTAGGGTTGAGCTTAGGAGCAATCATAAGCAAGGCTGAAAAAAGTGTTTTTAAAGAGCCTCCTTGAACCTCATAAACGAGGGTTCAGCTTAAAGAGCCAGGGGCAGAGCGTTTCAGAATGTAGGTGCTTTAAAAAAAAAGACAGCCTGATGCGTTGATTTCAAGGTGGGCTCGAGACACCAGGGGAATGGCCAGTCCGTATCCTGCATGAAAGAGCCTAGCGGGAGTGTAGGGTACAATCATGGAAGCGAGGTATGAGGCAAGGCTTGGCTCAGAGCCCTAGAATTAAGAGCTAGTATCTTATACTGGATCCTACAGAAAATAGGCAACCAGTGGTGTTGGTAAAGCAATGGTGTGGCATGGTCATATCTAAGGGCCTGAGCCAAAAGATGCACTGTGGTGTTTTGGACTGTCTTCAACTGCTTAACATTCTATTGGGTGGAACCAGCAAGCACCGCTTTACAATAGTCTAAGTGCGAAATCATAGTGGCATGAATAACCGTGTGTTGGGCCATTAAATCCGAAAAAGAGCAGAGAAGTTAGGATGTGAATCCCACTACTGTTCCTTATGATCTTGGGCCTCAGGTACAAATGTAGATGGCAAGCCCTCTGGGGACAGGAAATACACACTATACTTGAACGTCTGAGAAAAGGCATGAGCTAAATCCAATTCCCTACTTTTAGCAACCTAGTGAACGTGCTGGTTGAAAGAGAGCTGCTAATCAAGCTTAACTCCAAGATACTTAAAATGGGCAACAAGATGGAATGGGAGCACCCCAAAGTGTAGGGGCAAGTCTAGGATGGGTCTCTCCTGGTTAGCCAGCAGGAAAATGTTTTATGCAGATTGACTTTCAAACAGTTAGTAATAAACCAAGGTCACATCGGAAGAGAAAGATCTGTATAACCACGCTGAAGTATATTACCAGCATAGTAGCAGTCACGTATGCTGAGACTCTGTATAATGGTAGCTATGCGACTAAGAAAGATGTTAAACAAGAGAGGGGCAAGTACTGAGCCCTGCGGCACACCACAGGAGATAGGAAAACTAGTTGACTGAGAGGAGTCCAAGAAAAGAACCAGAGCAGGATCTGTCTTGAAGAAATGATTGAAACTACTGCAAGACCTTAGGCTTTGAAACCAGGAGCCAGCACCTCACTGACTTGCCTCTTAAGCTGGCGCTAGCAGTGGTTCTCCTCAGAACCTGCTGAGCCAGAGGATCTGTCTGTCGTGATAGGGTCAGGGAGGTGAGCAGGCTAGTGGTGTTATAGAAGTATTTGAGGAGGGGCAAGCTTAAGTAACATTTCTGCACATCATGCCCACATCAGTGCCCTTCCCTCGACTTTAAATTAACTACACAAGACAATACAAGAAAAAGCACCAAGTGCCTTCTATGTATAAAGAAATCACTCAGCCAGTATCATCCATCCAGTAAAATTGCCATTAGAACTTATATCATCATTCAACTAATCTATACAGATTTAGATAGAATCTCAATATACAATCTGCATCTTCATTTCTACAACACGCTCTCCACATTCCTTCAACGAGAATGCTAGGACATTTCCTTTACAACTCACCTTACCTAAAAGATATTCAAATTGTGGTGTCATCTCAGGAACAGTAACACTAACACTCTCCTTTCACTGCCAGACATTTTGCAAAATAACACAGAGCTCTGCATATAGACACTCAGAAATTACAGTATGCAGCAAACTTACCATAAATACTTCAATTTTGTTTTTTTCCTCACTTTTCTCATTTTGTTTTTCTTTCTTCCCCTTGTGACCCTTTTCATGTTCCTAGACTGCCCATCACTGCCCACTATTTTCTAATGTAATTTTTCTTCAGTACTATATAAGCTCCAGATGTAGTCTGATTTCCAAAACATGCTGAGCAAGTAGCAGCAAGACTCTGATTTGCAGATTCATACTGGCCTGTACCGTTGAGCTTTTCACTGCGGTGGCCTGGCAAAGCCCATTCTGATCTACCACTGGTAAAATCTCCCACTCCCCCATCTGCTCCCCTGCTAGAGAAATTAGGAGAAGAGCAGTGGTGCTTTGGGCTGCATCTTCCATATCTACCATCTGCTTGTTTTGAACTGCATGGCAGTAAGGTGCCCTATGAGGTCAATACACTAGTCGCACCAGGAATAGCCGAGAAGGATGAAACACAAAGTACTGCTGCTCTCATTTGCTGGTGCAGATCAGTAACAGCAAGAGAGGTATGGGGCTAGGGGAAGATCAGCAGGAGGACCTGCGGAGAGAATGAAGAGGTACTGGGTGGTCAACTAAAGGAGGCTGCAAGTACGACATGGGGAGATGAGAGGAGGATTGGATGGGAATGGATAAAGAGGGTCTGGGGAGATGAGATGATGGGCTGTAAGAGTTTAAGAAAGGTCTTGGAGGATGAGAAGATAATTGCCTGAGGTGGTAAGGAGGAGTGGGGTTGATGGTGAGAGAGAGGCAGGAACTGAGAGTGGATTGATTGGAGGCTTGGGTATGTGAGAGGGACTGCGAGAGGAACAAGAGGAGAATTTGCTGGAGGTGGTGAGGGGGACTGGAAGCGTGATAGGGACTGTAGGGGAGGAGGAGGAGTGACATAGAACAAGCAAAGAAAACATCTGGAAATTTTAGACCCAATTTTGAGCAAGATGTCTAGGGCATAAATTGAAACATCTAAATTTATGATAATATTCAGCAGCACTCTGCATTTTCTTAATGCTGCTGAATACAAGTGCATGAGTATGGCATACTTTATACACACAGACACCCAATATCGGCATCTATGCACATGAAGTACACACGTAGGTGCTAAATATATTCATACTGTCGCTGGATGTAACTCACCTTGATCTTCTCCTAAAATAAAAATAGGCGCTTATACATACATATAGGCTATGCATTTGGCCCAGACGCCCCAGATTATATCTATTTTTGCTTTGAAGCAAAATGCATAGTCTAGACATATAGGCATCAAAAAGCGCATTTACAGCCCCGCCCTTGGAACAGCAGAACCCGCTATCCACATGGAATGCATAAGATTATGCATAGAGGCAATATTTAAATGCCACGCTATGAATAATGCAGCCAAAAATATGGGAAAAAGTACCCAGACGTTTGGCACAGCACAGAACGTCTGGGTATTTCCAGTCTTCTTGGATTATTTTTTTTTTTACATGAACACAACATTGTGTGATCCACTAAATATCATCTTTGGATTCCTTCAAAGAAAGTATGCTAGTTTCTATTTTTAATATATTAGGAACAAATTAATACAACTGTTACTAAATGCTTATAATTAGTATTATACTATACTTCTTGAAGGCCTTAATGTTCATTGTATGTCAGATTATTGTCGGCCTTCATTAAAATCTAGCTACAGGGTGATACCTTCTTGCTTTAGGATCACAGACACCTTTCCTATATTAGTTTAAAGTAGGGGTCCCCAAACTAAGGCCCACGGACCAGATGTGCCTCTTGAGGCAATCTTTCTGGCCCTCCCTGTTTTTCCTGTCCTCAGATTAGATCCCGCCCATGCTGCAAGTTATTTTTACTTTTTTTGCCCATGCTGCCCCGGTTTCTCCGTCCCACAGCTCAGACGTTTCAACCAGCAGACTTTGAGCAGCCCAAACTCAATATTCACACGCCTCCTCCTCTCTCTATCCCCCCTCCCTGCCAAACTCTCCTTTCTCTCTGCCAGAAAAATAGCAACTGCCTCAAGAATAAGGTGAGAGCAACAGGGCCAGGAATAACCGCCGTGTACAGAGCCTAGGACTGCTAAACCTGCTGATTTGAATTGTCCCAACTGCCTTCAGTCCCTGCAATTGCAGCTAAGCCCCAGCTTGCACCAGCCATGGGCTGGACACAGTCCCTACCAGGGCAAGATACGCTCCCCATACTCTTGGTGATTTAGGCCGGGGGGGGGGGGGGGGGGGGCGGGGGGTTTGTTTCCCTGTTCTAGGACTGCAGCACTGAGTTTGTGAGAGTGTTATGACTCCTAGGGCCACAGGTATGTGTGTGTGTTTTGCTGGTCCCTGCTCTCAGGGATACAATAGTGGAAGTGTGCATGCTCGTGCACCCTGCTCGGAGTCTGCTGGACTAGAAGGGAGCAGTGGCTGAGTGGGGGAAGAGCAAGAAAGGGGGTGAGAGACTGGAATGAGAGGGGAGAAAGGTAAGATAGGAGGATAAGAGAACAGGAGTGGATAGGAGAAGGGAGAGGAGTATATGGGGAGGGGGGTTGAATAGAACCTGCCACACACACACTGCCACGGGCACAGATGCTCAGAAAAGAGGGGAAAGCGGGGGTAGGTTTATCTGCCTCATCTCTACGAACCATATCCCCTGTATCATTTGCATTTGACCCCCTCCCACATCCTCCTTCAAGAAACTCTTCTGCAAAAGGGTGAGTATGGAGGTGTAGAGATTGGATGTTTAAGTAGTAGTAGTTTGGATTTTGAAATATGGAATAATCTTCTATGGTCTAAGCTGTTAATAAGGTCATCGTTTGAAAGCTGTGTGCTGTTTTAGAATGTTGATCGCTCCATGATTTGAAATGCCCTATGTGGCCCTTCATGTGAAAAGCTTGGGGGCTCTTGGTTTAAAGGTTTGCCAAAATATCAGAACTGTAACAGTTCAGCCCTACTCCAGTTTATATTTAGTGGATCATTCACAGATCCAGGTCTTCACCAAACAGTGATGTGGAGGCTTCTTTGCCAAAGCTCTCCGGCCCCTAGCTAAGCTGACAGTCCATACAGTCTGAGAGGGCATTGTGCTCACAAAGTCAGGCGGAGTTTAAAATCCCACCACTAAGCGCTGCCTGTAAGGTGACAACATGTAAACAAGCACTCTTTTGCAGGACCTGTAATTCGGAATGCCTTGCCTCCTGAACTTCGGAAGGTATGGAATTCATTTGATGTCAGGATGAATGTGAAGGTATTTTTTAGAAAGCTTTTACTAATGCTATCGTAGATTTGCTGACATAATCAAAATAAATCAAAACTATGTACCCCCAACATCCAATGTACTAGAGAACATGAAATCACAGCAAAAAAGGAAGTGAAATACCTAGGGGTAATACTAGAACAGATCCTCAGCATGGAAGCCCACATTAAAAACACAACAAAAAAATACATTATAAACTTAAACTACTAAAACAACTCTGCCCCCTAATACACTTATATGACTTCATATCCATAATTCAGGCTATCATTACGCCCCACTTCGACTTTGCAAATACTGTCCTCCAAGGTACATCAAAGCAAAATCTTAAAAAGCTCCAGCTAGTACAAAACATAGCAGCCAGAACAATTCTAAATGTTCGCACCTTTGAATATATTACCCCCATACTATCCCAACTACACTGGCTACCAATTTACTGCCACATAAACTACAAAGTGATAGTAACCACATTCAAAATAATCAATAACCTAGCACCATCGTTCCTAAACAGTTTAATCACCAAGGACACATCAAACCGTAATCAAAGGAGCATAAACAAACACAAAATTGAAGTACCGAAAAACTTTGCAAAAGCTAAAAAACAAACAAAACCTTCTCACACTTTGCACCGACCCTCCGGAACAAATTACTTGAAAACATCAGACAGATAAACGACATTAAGTTATTCCACAAAAAATTAAAAACTCACCTTTTTACCACACACTTTGGCCAACAACCACACAGCGACAAACAAACCATCCTCAGCACACCAAACCCCCATAACAGCACAAATACAAATAAAAACATAAACTAAGAAATCTAAGCATGGGTGAGACAACCTCATCCAACCTCTTTCCTCTGTATATAGTTTACATTGTTACCTGTACTATAGATAACCTTTCCTTATCATAATGTAAATAGTTTAAAGTTTCACTGTATAAAGTTCTTTATCGTTCTATGTAATTTGAATAAGTACTTGTTCCTACAGTACTTTTCATACCAATGTTCTCTGTAAACTGCGCTTGATCCATGGGAAAGTGCGGTATAAAAATGTTTAATAAATAAAATAAATAAATAATTGCAGTTATGTGTAGTGAGTTTGATGTTATGGTGTTTTATATTGTTTTATGTTATGTAATTTGTGTATATTTTATTGGAATCCAATGAGGATTTTAGATTAGCAGATTATAAATACATTTTAAATAAAAGATGATGTGGGGTTAATCACTTCTTCTATTGCCAGTGTAGCCGGGGGTTGGGTTGCTTCAGTACAGAGATTAGGACTCCAGAAGCAGTGAGAAAATATTTGTACAGTAAAACTGCAGTGTCTGGCTTGCTCAGCCCCTTTCTCCAGAGGTTTGAAGTAAGAGGCAGATGTTGGAAAATGGAGGAAGGAAGAAGTGAAGAGGATGCAGAAGGGGTTGAAGGGGCAGGGAGCATAAGCTAGGGAAGACAGGGGAAAGGATGCTGTGGAAAGGAGACGGGGGACAGATGATGAAGATGGGGGAGGAGGTAGGAGGGCAGATGCTGAAATGAGAGAAGGATGCAGAAGAATAGATGGGGCAGATTCAGAGGAAGAGAGAGCTGAAAAACTGTTGGTGACAAAAGAATGGAAATGGCGTCATTATTTGGCTGAGTTGTGATGTAGAAATGAAGGCATAGACTAGAGGAAGTATTGGAAAGTGGTGGGATGGGACAAAAGAAATGGAAGGCTAGAAGAGAGGAAAATTGTGTGGAGAGGTAAGCAAGAGAGCTGAAAAATGTAGAAGAGATAAAATATAAAAAAGAGATGGAAACTGGTTAGAGGAAGCTGTTGAAAGCAAAGGAGAAAAAGAGCTTGGTTCTCTGATAGTATGCTGGTGGTAGTGGTAAGAGATGACACCTCAGTAGAAACAGCTTATGGGGAAGTTGGTGGGGTTCAATTACAATTATTATATGCCCAATTATAGAATGCATGTGCTCATGCCATGGAAAAAAATTAGATTCCACAACTGCAAATTCCAGCCCTTCCTATGGGATTTCCTGATGGTGTCAGAGGCAGCTGCCATGTGTCTCTCTGTTCCTCAACTGGCACAATCCAGACTTCTTCTAAATACAGTAGCAGTGTTGTGCTTTAAGAAGCCTAAACCTTCCCCTTTGCTTCCAGGCCCAAAGTGCTTACCTCCTGGGCAACAGTACTATCAAAAGCTTCCTCTTGGCGCAGCTTTAGTTTAGCAATCCAGGCTAGGATGCAAGTGAAAATGAGGGATATGGACAGAAGGAAGAGAGAATAAGGATATGGGAAGGGTGTGGGGGGATAGTGAGTGGCCTTGGAGCAAGGGAGAGTGAATGGGTGAGGGCAAGTGAGGTGCATAAAGGGGAGGGTGAGAGAATAAGAGTACAGGCAAGGGGAAACTGAATAAACCAATGGACAGCAAGAAAATGTGTGAGTGCATGGTATAAATGTGAGCAAAGTGATCAAGGAGGTATTTTATGGTTTAGGCATTTGATATACCGCCCTTTACTTATGCATCAGAGCGGTTTACATGTATATTTATTTTAGGATATGAGTGAGAGAATCAGTGGAGCCAAAGTTAATGAGGGGCTTGAAGGAACTAAAAGGGAAGACACTTCATCCCCTCTTCAATACCACCTCTTCCTCTCAATCTCTGCTACCCTTTCATCTTTTTCTAAGATCTCTGATGAGGAAATTATTCACCTCCTTTTCTCCTCTAAACTCACTATCTGTTCCTCAGATCCTATCCCCATTCGTTTCCTTAACTCCAGCTCATCTTCTGTCATCTTTTCCACTCTCATATTCTCAAATCTATTGCCTTCAAGCATGCTGTGGTCACACCTCTCTTCAAAAACCCTTCATTTGATCCTACTTGTCCTTCCAATTATCATTCCATCTCCTTTCTTTTCTTCTTAAAAGTGCAGTTCTCCACCATTGCCTTGAATTTCTCTCCCCTCAAGCACTTCGAGATCCACTACCATCTGGCTTTTGTCAAAGTCTCCAGTGACTTGTTCCTGGCCAAATCCAAAGGCCTTTACTCAGTCCTCATTCTTCTTGACTTTTCTGCTGCCCTTCCTTTCTGAACACACCACTAAGACACTTATTTACTCTTTAGTCACCTCCCATCTAGACTATTACAACCTCTTCCTTGCTGGTCTCCCTCTGAGTCATCTCTCTCCCTTTCGATCTGTTCAGAACTTAGCTGCGCGCCTAGTCTTCCGCCAGCCCTGCTTTACTCATATAAGCCCTCTTCTCATGTCACTTCATTGGCTCCCCTTCCATTTCCGTATCCCATGCAAACTTCTCCTTCTAACCTACAAAAGCTTTCATTCTGATGCTCCCCACTACCTTTCCTTTCTCCTCTCTCCCTACACACCTCTTTGTGAATTCTGTTCTTCTACTGGCTTGCATCTCTCTCTACGCCCTTTTCTTCCACTGCCAACTCCAGACTTCGACCCTTTCACCTTGCTGCTCCTTATGCCTAGAACAAACTACCAGAGTCTGTTCATCAGGCTCCATTCTCTGCTCATTTTCCAAGCCATGCTAAAACCTTACCTCTCTTTGAGGTTGCTTTTGGATCCTGATCCCTTGGTTCTCCATTTGTCTCCTTCCCCTTCCCCTTTTTGCACCCACATTCTCACCTATTGTATTGTCTGTCTTATTTAGATTGTAAGCTCCGTCGAGCAGGGACCATCTTTATTTCTGCGTAAGCCTTGTAGCGCTATATAAATGATTAATATTAGTAGTAGTAGCGAACAGAGGAGAATATAGGGAGAGAGCGGGAGGATCAGAGGAGTTGTGGAGTGAAGAGATCAGAGGGAAATGTGTAAGGAGTAAAGGGATTGAAGGGGCTGTGGAGTGTGGGGGGGGGGGGGGGGGAAACAGTGTCAGGAGGAGGGATACGATTAGACTGTCCCTTCCTCTCCTGATCCTGGATTGCCTTTCTCCTTCCAGTCCTCTTCTACTCTCTGATTCTCCTGATCATCACCTCCTTTCCCTATCCTGAGATTTCTCTATTTCCCTCCCTCCCTTGAGATCCACTCCCTTCTGCAAAGACCCATCTCATCCCTTCCCAGTCCAAAAAAAGGACCAAGTAAAGTAACCTGGCACACCAGAAATGGCAGAAAATGACTTTTTAAAAAAATTAAGTAACAAAAACCTTAATTCAAAATGCAAATATATGAAAATATATAATTGCTGCAGAATTTGCTAAAATTTGAAATTCTTGCCACAAAATTTTGAAAAATCTGTCACAGGACTGGGGAGGAGGGGGCTGGGATCATAGCAACGATTCCTATAAAGCTAGGGAGAATATGAGTTTCAGAAAGCATGCAATGAGGCCTCTGGTAACAGACATATGGGCTTTTGAAATTTTGTCCTTAGCTCACACTGACATTAGGCATGGGTATGCTGAGTGTGATCTCCCTTCCTTTACATGTAGGGAAGTGATGTTATCAGAGTGACTTTGCATATCCAGAAAAAAAAGCAGTGAGCTCATGCAAGGAAAATGAGGCAACTCATGTATTCTGGATGGATGGATTCTGCAACTTAAAACAGGACGGACGCAGGAAGCATCATAAAATACTCCTTTTTGCCCTATTTTCCCCTATTCAGCTTCCTATGCATCCTCTCCTCCAGCTCTGAAGAGCGTTTATTCATCAGCGGGACTGAATGACCGTTCACCTCCGCCTCCTAGTTTTCAAATGGATGAAATGCCTTTGTATGCTCATTTCCAGAACGCTGCCAATAGGCTAAGTAATAAACTACTGGAATAATAGTTTGTGAGTAATGGAAAAGACTGTTTTGGGTCAAGGATCCTATGTTGGTTGCTCCTTGAGAAGTGACTGAGATTGTGCTTCAGCACCTAAAGAGCAGATGTCCTGAAAAGTTATGGTTTAAATTTCGGGAAAAAATATCAAGCTATTTGGTGCTGTGCCCACATGCATCATCTTTTCTTTTTAAAAAATGCAGTAAAAATGAATAATCCTGTGCAGGGTACAAGACTCTCCTATAATAAACTCTAAGAGGCAGAGTAGGGGCAGAGATATGTCAAGAGCATCTCATAACATCCATTTTCTTTCAACCATTTGCCTTTTCCACTGTATTCACTGTTTCATCTCTCCTCTCTCATCTCCCTTTCTGCTTCATCCCCTAAACTTCTGCGCTGTTCGTGCCTCTACCCTATCAAATCAGTATCCAACTGAACGTCAAGCTGGGTTAATTTCCCTAGGATTCCAGCTTTCAATAGACTACACACAGCAAATCTGATTTACACAACTTCTACTGATTAACAGAGAAAGAGGTTTACACGTCAAGTAATATCATTCTTTTAGTTTTCTAACACAAGCCTGAAAACGGAGCTGTGCAATACAAGAGAGAGTTCAAGTTTGTCATCCACAGCAGCAAACTCTTAAATCAAGTCTTACCTTGTCTCGATACGTTCAGCTGTGTCATTGATGAAAGCGTGAATAATGCAAGAGAACATTTTTTTCTGGTCCTCAGCGTGCCATAAAGACTAGAAACATGGGGCAGGGGAGATCCTTCTGTGATTGATAACCTCGTTGCAAAATATGTAGGTTTTTAAGGAGAAACCTCTTCATTTAATAGCTATCTCCACTGACAGAGCACAGAAGCAGCGTTTGACCTTCTCCAGAATCTGCACGAGATTCTACCCTGGAGCAGGAGTTGAAGGCGTTTTCCATCTAAGAGACGAAGAATGTATGCAATGCACTCAAACAAGTAGACCAGGTTAGAGGTTTCAGGAAGAAGGAAAATACATTTCATTGAATTTCTCTCTTTGTGGGAGAGGGAGTAATGTGTTTTAAGTTACCTGACATAGTAAATGAATGCAGTAATCAACTACCCACATGATTTTGGTCAGAGAAATATGTTGCACCCAGTCATACAAAAGGCCAAATGCATAACTATGCTCAAGGCTTAAGGAAGTGTAAACCAATTCAGGTTAAATAATTATTTACTTATAATTGAAGCGATGGGGGTTCACAGCATCAGATGCGAATTAGGACACCTAGGACACAGCTCAAACCGAATCTGCACAGTTGTCCAATTCATGTTGTCATTTTTTATTTACTTTGAAAGTGAGTATTCAGATTTTCACTTATTTGTCTAAATATCTGAAGAGTAGCCCTATTTTCAGTAGATCAAATCTATGAATTTCCCATAAACTGAAACCCATCTGAGTAGACCTGAGTTAGATATTTGCAGATCTAAATCCAGACCTGTATGCCAACCAGACTGGAGGTTTTTTCCTCTCTTGGGCACAACTTGTAAAAGGCAGGCATACCAGTTTCAGATGACTTGGAGATAGTTCCAGACAGGAAAAAAAGAGTATATTTAAAAGGGAATTTTAAAATGTGCAGTTTCCTGACATCCAGAACACCTCCACCTTAAAAAAGCAAACACACCCCCCTCCCCCCCCTAAAAAGAAACAAAGCCAAAAAGGATTTTGAAAAAAACCACGACATAAGTGCTACCCCCAGTGACACAGAGAAACAGGTACTGTAAGAGTTCCAGTGCTGGCAATCTGTTCCTGCACAGTAAAATGAACAGAAACCCCAGTCTTCATAGTTCACATAAAACCAAGCACCGGTTAGGACAGCCCTCGGACTTCAGAACCCTCTACACAAGCACCCTGAGCTTAGTACAGTCAAATGTTGAGTATTGGCTGCCTGCCTCCCTTCCCCTCCCCCTTGCAGAGGCTGTGAATTCTACCTCTTCAGAATCCCTGAACCTGGAGCTGGATTTTAGCCCAGGAATTGATTCTTAGTCCTCCACACAGCAGTGTACAGTGCTGTACTTATGTTTCAGGCCAGGCTAAATTTAGCTTTTTGTAATACATTCATGTTGATTGAACTATTTTGACAGACTTTCAGGGTAGTTTCCTTTAGCAGGGATTATCTAATTTTATTTTATACATTTTGTTTGCGTGGAAACAAACTCAAAATGCCAGAAGCCACCACTCCCTTTGGAACGATTCATAGTGAAAGTGGAGGTAGGGTTGGTTATAGGCACACGGCATCAAGGAGTGCAACAGGCTCACACTTTGAAGAGTCTGATTTATCTACAGTACTGAAAACGTTTGTGGACCCGCCCCCCCCCCCCCCCAAGGTCTGAATAAATAACGGAGACTAAAAGGATATCTTTTGATTATATGATAAAGATTCAACAATAAGTATTCTTGCGTGAAAAATATCGTGAATCCTTCATTCAATAACTAAATGTTTCCTGTAATTGTTGCAGTCTTCCGCATCACTTTTGAGGAATTTTGGCCAATTCTTCCTTACAGAACTGCTTCAGTCTTGTAACAGTGGGGAGCTTCTTTATATAAACAGCTCTGGACAGGCTTACAAGACCATTTCTATTTGAGGCACCATCCATTTACTATCGGTCTATAAATGGAAAACGTTGAAAACTAAATGACTATCCATGAGCTGATCACAAAATCATTCACAAAGCCACAAAGAGCCCCAGACTAACCTGAAGACCTTTCATGTTGTGGCTGCTGTGAGGGTTTATGTTTCAGCCATCAGGAAAAGACAGAATGGGAATAGCCTTCATAGGAGGATAGCTAAGAAGAAACCACTGCTCTCTCTAAAAACAAAACAAACCCCGTTGCTGCTCATCTCAGGTTCACCAAAAAGCATCTGGATGACCCAGGAGACTTCCGCAACAATATTCTCTGGACAACTGAGTCAAAAATGAAACTTTTCAGTCCCAATAAAAGTTTATTTCCATTTTACATAGAAACATGACGACAGAAAAAGACCACAAGGCCCATCTAGTCTGTCCTTCCATAACAACAACTACAACAGTCCACTTTTTACCTTTAGAGATCCTCTGTGTTGGTCCCATGCTTTTTTGAATTCAGTTACTGTCCTCATCTCCACCACCTCCACTGGGAGACTATTCCACGGATCCACTACTCTTTCCGTAAAGAAATATTTCCGCATATCACTCCTGAATCTATCTCCCTTCACCCTCATCCCATGTCCCCTCGTAGCAGAACTTGCTTTCAATTGAAAGAGGCTCTCTCCCTGAACATTTATGCCACGGAGGTATTTAAACATCTCAATCATATCACCTCTATCCCGCCTTTCCTCTAAGGTGTACATATTAAGATCCTTAAGTCTGTCCTCATATGCTTTATAATGAAGCCCATTAATAATTTTAGTAGCAACCCTCTGCACCGACTCCATCCTGTTCACATCCTTTTGAAGGTGCGGTCTCCAGAATTGCACACACCATACTCCAAATGAGGTCGCACCAAAGACTTATACAGAGGCATTATCACCTCCTTTTTTCTGCTAGCCATTCCTCTCCGTATGCACCCAAGCATCCTTCTAGCTTTTGCCGTCGCCTTTTCTACCTGTTTAGCTACTTTAAGATCATCAGACACAGCACGCCTAGGTCCCGCTCTTCTTTAGTGGACAAAAGTACTTCACCTCCTATACTGTATTGCTCCCTTGGATTGCTGCAGCCCAAATGCATGACCTTACATTTTTTAACATTAAATCCCAGCTGCCAAATTCTAGACCATTCTTCAAGCTTAGCTAGATCCCTCCTCATGCTATCTACACCTTCCTGGGTGTCTACTCTATTGCAGATTTTGGTATCATCCGCAAAGAGGCAAACCTTACCCGACAGCCCTTCCGCTATATCACTAACAAAGATGTTAAAAAGAATCGGACCAAGGACAGATCCCTGGGGCACACCACTGGTAACATCCTTCTCCTCAGAGTGAGCTCCATTTACTTGTATTGGCAAAAATCAAACATCCAACCTCACCAAGGGGTGGCCCTTCTTGGAACAGCATCAGCTCACTCTAACGACACATGCCTCTATACGGGCTGGGGAGCTCATCTTTTGCATCTTACAACTCAAGGACATTGAACCAGCAGAGAGGCCTCTCTGCACATCAACCTGCTGGAGGTGTGTGTAGTATACTATGCCCTGCACATTTTCCATCAGTGGGTCAGCAACAAATCCCTCTTGGTACAAACAGACAATCAAGTCACCATGTTCTCAGGGTCCCTCTGCCTTTGCAGCGAAGCCATCTGCCTATGGCTTTATGCTCAATCCATTAGAGTTTTCCTATGGGCAGTCTATCTCTCAGGTATTCAGAACCAGTTAGCAGACTCCCTCAGTTAACACCTGGACCCACACAAATGGTTGTTGGATCCTGCAGTCCTAACTCCCATCTTCCAAGCCTGGGGGACCCCATAAGTGGATCTTTTTGCCACAGACGACAATGCAAAGTGTCCAATCTACTGCTCTCCTCATCCCAGCTCCAAAAGATGGGCAGCGGACGCTTTCCTCATCTTCTGGTCAGATTACCTCCTCTATGCATTTCTGCTGTTTCTGCTAATTCCTCGGACCTTCCTCAAGGTCCTCATGGACAAGGAGACTCTAATCCTCATTGCTCCTCAATGGCCCAGACAGATCTGGTACCTGCATCTCCTCACTATGGCACAGCACCACCCCTGGCCGTTACCCTTCATCCTTTCCTTCTCACGCAGCAGGAGGGTCATCTCCTACATCCCAACCTCCAGTCACTAGCTCTAGTTGCTTGGAAGCTGGCCGGCTGAATGTGGTTGTTCCCCTTATACCAGACGATGTTCAAGCTACAAGCTTCAAGTGTCTCGCTGACCTTCTAAACAGCATTCCTATCAGAGTAAATGGACTCACTTTTCCCATTGGGCTACACGGCAGGGTTTGAACCCAGTCTCGTGCTCCCCTCAGTCATATCCTCATCTACTATCTCCTTCACCTCTCCAACTTTGGTCTGCAGACTTCATCAGTTCATTACTATCTCTCTGCCATTGCAGCATTCCATCGTCATGAGGATGGCAAACCCATTACCATGCATCCACTAGTTTCTCACTTCATGAAAGGCTTATTGACCACCAAGCCTCCAATAAAGCCTCCTGCTCTAGCATGGAATATGAATATCATTCTCTCAGTGCTTATGAAGAGCCCCTTGAACCCCTGGGATCTGCTTCATTGAAGCATCTCACTTCGACAACCATCTTCCTAGTTGCTGTCATCTTTACAAGACATATCAGTGAACACCAGGCTCTTGTCCATTATCCTCCATATACTCAATTTCTTCATGATAAGGTACTCTTGCATACCCATCCTAAGTTCCTTCCAAAGATTATATACAATTTTTGTTTGAACCAATCCATTTTACTTCTTATATTCTTCCCAGATGTTCAACCAGATTCCCCAGAAGCAGCTCTACATTCTCTATTTTATTTATTTATTTAACAGGTTTTCCATACCACCTTATCCTTCAGTTAAAGTGGTTTACATCATAACTTCGAACTGTTCACATTGCAACAATAAGATAGGAAGAGGCTTATGATATGCAGGGAATTTTAATACATAAGAACTTATATACATGATTTGGTAGCAGATGCCAGGATGTGTCTAGTTAGTTTGGACTGAAGTGCATAGTGAAGCCAAGGTCCGCCACTGGTAGGGGATTGTTTGCAGTGCGCTAGGTGATGTTTCCGAAGTGTTCTATATATAGGAAAGTTTTCAACTTTTTTCTGAAGTCCTTGGCTTCTACAGTGATTCTAGATTGCCGGCAAGCTTCACTCTATTACCTGCAAGCTACCACACAGATCCATCAATCTTCTCAGCTTTTTGACACCTTTAACCCCAATAAACCGTGGGAAGCCTGCACCCATGAATTTCAGACTGTATATCATTTTGCTATGTTCACGTGGGTCACCATCATCTCCGAGCTACAGCAGCTACTGTTGCCAATTTAGCTACTATTCCTCCTCAAGAAATCTGCAAAGCTGTTACATGGTCTTCTGTACACACCTTCGCGAAGCACTACAGCCTGGATTGCTCTTAAGCAATTGACCTTGCCTTTGGCCAGACTGTCCTGCAGAACCTCTTTGCTTGGATTTTTCCACCTCATTATCAGACTTTCAGGTGGCCCTCAGCTCTGGACTCACCATCGGATTTGCCTGCATCCCCTTGCTTAAATATGGAGCAAAGCATGGTTGCTTGCCTGTAATGCGGGCTCTCCATATTCAGCAGTGGTATGCAGCCACACTTACCCATCCACTGTCCCCTCAAAAAAACAAACAAAAGGAAAAGAAGTAGACAGAAAGAGACAAACCTTAAATCGCCTAGAAACTACAGAACAGTCCGACCTTTTCATTAAGGATGCATATCAGCTTGCTATCATCAACTTCTAACCTCGCTGCAACTAGTGGTCAGCCTTGCACATGCAAATCCATCTATGCCAGTTCCAGCCTATCATCTGTCGTTTCTGTCATTGCATCTACTTTTCAGCTGTTTGGGTTCAATGCCCATTGGCACTCCTTGTGACCTTGGGCAAATCACTTTGCCCTCCACTGGCTTGGAAGAAAAGGCCTGGCAATCTACTTATGGTAATACATTGCCAAGAAAACCCAGAGGCAGCTGGGTCGCCAGGAGTTAGCACTGACTTGACAGCACTAAAAAAAAAAAAAAAAAGGAATAGACTGAAGGGAAGCAGTAGAGCATGATGGAGGGCAGGAAGGCACACGCATGCTCAGAGAAATCGGAGGACTTCTTTGAATTATGGGAGAGCCGGCACTGGCACTGTTGCCCAGACAGCACCCTCCTTCGAGCGTGGCTGCATACTCCTGCTGAATATGTAGAACCCACATTACAGGTAAGCAACCATGGTTAAGAATGTAAATAATTACGTCATACAGCGGCTAGCCTAAATATAAGCAGAAATGTCATGCTCAGAGATTCTAAAGAGTGCTTAAAGTAGACTAGACTTTTTCTTTACTATTACTGTAAAAAAAGGCCTCTTTTTGCTTTAAAGCAGACTCGTAAAGTTTTTGTCGTGTCCAAACTTCAAAATGTGGTGTTTTCTGTAGATTCACCCTTGCTCTAATTGTGCCATTTGGTATAATTTACAAAGGCTGCTACATTGTTCTACCCTGCGCTGTCATTTTCCTGGTGAGGCACTAGGTTAGCAACATCTTGGAATGTGCCAGTAGGTCTTCTGTGACCCACTAGTGGATGCAGATTCATGGTTAGATTTTTAGGGAGCTACTGTAATTAACCTATGAAATTCTCTGTGTAAGATAACAGGTATTATGAAATGGAATCTTTTGAAATAGCACAATGGACTGAATGAAACTCGGATGAATGACCAGAGAGTTGGACCAAAGGAGAGCCCTAGATGTGGTTTACTTAGATTTCAGTAAAGTCTTTGACACCGTTCCACACAGGTGACTTATAAATAAATTGACCACCCTAAGGATGGACCCTAAAGGATGTAACTGGGTTAGAAATTGGTTGAGTGGGAGGCGACAAAGGGTACAGGCAAATGGAGCTCACTCTGAGGCGAAAGATGTTACCAGTAGTGTGCCACAGGGATCTGTCCTTGGTCCAATTCTGTTTAACATTTTTGTTAGCAATATTTTATTTATTCATTTATTTAACTGTATTTTTATACCGCTTTTCATCGAGTCAAAGCGGTGTACTGTACATTAAACAACATTGATACATAGGACAATATCAATTTATTTACATTGATACATGCAACATTATGAACTTAAATACTTAGGACTGTCCAATCTCATTTACATAGAGCAGCACAAGCTTGTATGTAAGATGTAGTAACATATTTACATTAGGTGTGGGCTTATGTGTGATAGGGGGATTATGGTAATGTGGGTAGGGGAGGTTATGTTGTGGGACCGAAGTGTTCGGCGAACAAGTGTGTTTTTGTAACTTTTGGAAGATGAGTAAGTTGTTAGTATTTCTGATATTTTCAGGAAGTAAGTTCCACAGGCTTGGGGCTTAGGGGGGAGCCAATGGAGTTGTCGCAGAATAGGAATTATGTGGTCAAATCATGTGACTCCTTGGATGACTCGTGCTGCTGTGTGTAGTGCTATTTGTAAGGAAGGAGTGTGAATTTTGGTAGGCCTTGGAAGACTGAGTTGCAATAGTTGATCTGTGGTGAAATAATTGCTTGGAAGGCTGTGCAGAAGTCAGGTGGGTCTAGGGGCAGAGGTGTTGTAATGTACGGATTTTATGGTAAACGGTTCTTGTAGTGTTTTGTATGTGCAGTTTGAAAGAGAGGTGCTAGTCGAGAGTGATCCCCAGGTATATGATTTCTTTCTTGGTTGATACTTGAATATTGTTTAGGGTTAGTGATGGAGGGGGTGGAAAGCTTCGTTCTTGGTGATGAAGAGCATTTCTGATTTCTTGTAGTTGATCATGAGTGAGTCTGTTGCCATCCACTGAGAGATATCTGTGAAGCATTTTAGAATTCCATTGTAGATGGGCTTGTTGGTGTTGAAGGGTGTATAAATCATTATATCAGCTGCATAGATGTGGAAGTGGATATTATGGGATCATATGATCGGGGCATAATGGCTGGAGGAAGAGACTGAAGAGGAATGCTGATAGTGTTGATCCTTGTAGGATGCCTCAGATTTGCAGAAATGAAATTCATGTGTGTGAGCCTTTCACTGGTTGCTGGCATTCTTTCAGGTAGGAGTGGAACCATTTTAATGCTGCGTTTTCCAGTCCAATTGATTGGAGTCTTTGGAGAAGGAGGTTGTGGATGACGGAGTTGAATCTGCTGTGATGTCCAAGAATATCAGTATGTATCCTTGTATTTGTTGTGTACCTTTTATTTGTGTGTTCATTAGGGAAGCGAGGAGGGTTTTGACTCCATGGTGTGGTCTGAAGCCATTTTGCTGTGGGTCTAGCAAGTCATGGTTGAAGATAAATTCTTGTAGTTGTTGGAGGATGTTTTTAAGGAACAAATTGACTGAATACTTCTGTCGCTTCAGGAATCCTTCTGGAAGTATAAAACATAATGTCTGACCTACACAGAATCCTACTCTTAACTATCTGTATCTTCATATTATTGCTGTATCCAGCAAGGCTCAATGGCATTCCTCTAACCACACTATACATGCCTACCACACAGAACCAGACAAAGGAACAACTCCAGACTGCTATATATCCCTTTCCAGGAACATTTCACTCAAGAAAACCACTCAAATTACAAAAACCATTAACAATCTCAAATGCACCTTAATAAATGCCCGCTCTGCAAAATACATGATCCATATCCTCAATGACTACATCATTGACAACATTGACATATTATGCATAACAAAATCCTGGTTCTCCAATACAGACACCGTCCTCATCAACCAGCTGAAACCACCTGATTATGACAGCTTCAGTTGTTCTCGTGCGGACCGCAGGGGCGGCGGTGTTTGCATCCTGGCAAGAAATAACTTACTTTTCAAGCAAATACAAGCCACCTCCAGAGATGGTCTTGATCTCATAACAATCTCAAATAAAAAGATTATGCTAGATCTTGCATACTGCTCTACCCAGTACAGCACGATATGCTATCGACCATCCTAGAAACAACTAGTACATATGCACGCCCCTCTTCCCAACTTATACTAATGGGCGACCTAAATCTATCCTCTTCTCCACCAAGCCAAGCTAAATCCTTCATGGAAGCCATGAAACACCTCCAGTTCACCCAACTGGTCCAAGCCAACACATGCCACACAATACACAAACCACTGCTCACTGAAGTACCATGGTCAGACCACCATACCGTCACCTGCTACCTACCTGTATACACTACACATATATTATAGACCATCCACAATATATGCCGTCACTGTTTCAAGCCTCTCGATAAACCCACTTTCATTGACGATGTGCTCACTTCTCTTGATGAAGAACACCATGATCTGGACTATAAACAAATGGATAAGCACAATACAAATCTTTGCCACTGCACCTCTCACCAATATTGTGAATCAACACCACCAAATCCACTGCCCATGGTATTCGCCAAACATAAAGGAACTAAAGCAGAAACTGAGAAAACTAGAGCGCAGATGGAGAAGCACACACGATGATCAGACAAAACAAACCTACTCGCTCACCCTACAAATGTACCGTTCAGAGGCCAACAATGCAAAACGAGAACACCACACTAAACTAATAATGAAAGCAATAAACCAACCCAGAGAACTATTCAAAATAGTTACAAGACTAACAAAAAACAACAGCCAAGCCCACCAGACTGACACCTTGACCCACGGGACTTTGCTGTGTACCTGCAATCAAAACACCCCATGCCATCGCTCAGCCTGCTTGTCCCCATCACCTGTGACAACCCAACAGACCTAAACTCCACAGATACACTACTGCGGTCTTTCATCCCCACTTCCACAGAGCATCTTGAGCACATAATACATAGCATCAACACCACAACTTCTCCTCTGGACCTCAGCTCATACAGGTGTATCTCCAGCTTACCATTTATAGCTAAAGTTATTGAGAAGGTTGTCCTCTACCAATTACAAGACCATATCAACTCACACTCTCCCTTGGACATACACCAACATGGTTTCCGCAACAACCATGGAGTAGAAACCTTACTCATCTCTTTAACAGATCGGTTTATCAAAACACAAAACAAGGCTTCATTCTCATCTTTCTGGACACTGCAGCAGCTTTTGACACAATATCCCATAACATCCTTCTACAGCAACTATTCAGTATAGGAATCTGAGATACTGCTCTAGAATAGCTACGGTCATACCTCACAAACCGCTCCCAGTATGTACAAATTGGACAAAAGACCTCCAAACAATTTGCCCAGATACAAGGCATCCCTCAAAGCTCTGCCCTCTCAGCTTTGCTATTTAACATCTATATACAACCAATCTGCAATATCATAAGCACAATCAACGCTCACTATCATCTATATGCAGACGATATTATGATATATGCTCCCTTCTCCACCACAAACCCAGACTACTCAATAATCACAACCTGTTTCAACACTATAAACAAATGGCTATCAGAACATAATCTCAAGATCAACCTCAAGAAAACAGAGGTTCTGTTCCTCGCCAAAAATCAATCCTTCCTACCCCCAAAGTCATTAAAGGTGAACAACTCCAACCTAGAAGTTAAATCAGAAGATACCTCAGCATTACCATAGATCAGCACCTCATATTCCAACCACATATAAATAATGTGTTTCGATGCATTTTTAGCAAATTAAGAACACTCCAAGACTTACGGCCCCTTCTTAAGCCTCATGACTTCCAGACAGTTTTCCAGGCAATGATTCTACCCGACTTTTGTAATGCCATACTCCATGGAATTTAAAAAAATTCATTACATCCACTGCAACTGGCGCAGCATGCTGCCACTTGTATTCTGGTGTCCTCATCCAGATTCAGTCACGTCACTCCAATTCTAAAAGAGCTACATTGGCTACCTCTCTTCATTAGAATAAAATACAAAACCCTAATAACTACGTTCAAAATAATCCACCAGTTATCCTCCCAATATCTGCAATCTATCATAACAAAGACTCCTGAAAACCGACAAAGAATGAACAATACATCAAACTTCCTTATTTTGCCTCCTGAACTGACCAAGGCAACTGGACAACTTATGCTAGAGCATTCTCTTTATATTCCCCTCGACTCTGGAATGCCCTACCACATCAGAGACACCCATGACCTAATAACCTTCAGGAAGCTGATAAAGACCCACCTGTTCATGGAACATTTCAATGGGATCACCTGACTCACCCACCCATGATATCTCTCTCTGCACATCCTTTCCTCCATCCCCCCCCCCAATCTAAAACATACACTGGACTAATTACTATCTCGAGCAACTTCTTTTTTGTATATAGTTACCCTGTTCTCTGTTTTACCTAATATGTTTAATTAATCCAGTTCATGTAAAATTGTTCCATGTATCGCTAATGTCTGGTTCTCCGTAAACTGCATTAATCCTAGGAAATGCAGTATAAAAGAATAAATAAACACATTTTAGAAACATAGAAAAATGATGACAGAAAAAGACCACATGGCCTATCTAGTCTGTCCTTCCATATCAACAACTACAACAGTCCCCTGGATAGGAATAGGAGACTGGCAATTGGTCTATATGCTGAGGGGTCTTTTGGGTCAAGTTCTGTGTTTTTTTAGTGTGGGAGAGATAGAGGAGGTCTTTAGGATTTTTGGCATATGGTCTTGTGATAGGTATAACTGTGTGATTTTCAAAAACAGTGGGCTCAGGTCAGACTTGGTTGCCTTTATCCAACTGACTGGGCAAGGATCTAGGGAGGTGGTCGTGTTCAGGGATGTGACTGTGGATTCAATGTTTTCCTAGCTGATAGAACTGGATTAGGTCCATGAGTTGTCTGTGGTTGTGATGTTTGGGGTTTGGGTGTTCTGTATGGTTGGTGGAGTGCTGCAGGTTCTGTAGTGGTTTGCTAGTGTCTGAGGACTGGGGATGGATTCTGTGTCATTTGTGTTGGGTGTTTTTATTAGTTTTTTCACAATATTAAACAGTTCTCTTGGTTTGTTGATTGAGGCAATAATGAACTTGGCGTATAATTATTTTATGGTAGTCGGTTGTGGTTTGGTATTCATTTATCAAGATCATGTAGTTATTGCAGTCATGTGTGGATTTGGTTTTTCACCTTTTGCGTTCTTGTTTCCGCAGTTGTGTTTTGAGTTCTTCGAGGTCTGTGGTGAACTAGGGGGTCTTTTGGTATTTCTTAGTGGGGTGATGAAATGTGGACGCTGTAGCTGCTTCTCCAATGACTTTGTTCCAGGTAGAGATGAGGGTTTCTATGTCATTAGTGTTTGTGGCTAGAGCCGGCAGGGTTTCAGAGGAGTTTTTGTTTCTTGAATTGCTTGAAGCATCTGGTTGCATGGTGCTGGTTTGTATGATTTCTTGTTGTGGTGTAGGGGAGGTACAAGTTGATGAGTATGTGTCTGACCATGGTACTGGTAATAGGTGGGGTGCTGACAGCATTGATGTGTGTATGTTTTTTTATTTATGAATATGAGGTCGAGGATATTGCCTTTTTCATGGGGTGGTGTGGTGATGACGTTGCTTGAGTGGGATGGATGGGAGGTTAAAGTCGCCTAATAGTATGAGATCTTTATTTGTTTTGGTGGTTTTCAAGTGCTAATTCGAGGATGTTTGATAGGTCAGTGGATGTGGTGGTGGGGGATCTGTATACAAGTCCGATGGTTATCTGATGGTTTGATATGGTGAGAGTGTTCAGTCCTTCCATGCTTTTGGCTCAGATTTTGTGGAAGTTGA
Source organism: Ichthyophis bannanicus (assembly GCA_033557465.1). Taxonomy (NCBI): domain Eukaryota; kingdom Metazoa; phylum Chordata; class Amphibia; order Gymnophiona; family Ichthyophiidae; genus Ichthyophis; species Ichthyophis bannanicus. The sequence goes on along the minus strand of CM066036.1, from coordinate 155,183,929 downwards.
GATGGGATTTCGACAGAATGAGAACTACTCCTCCCCTTCGATGGGTTCTTGGACAGTTGAATAATGAGTAGTGTGGTGGTTTGAGTTGATTCATTAGAACTGTATCTGTTTCTGAGAGCCAAGATTCTGTAATACATAGTATATCAAGGCTGTGCATCACCAGGTAGTTGTTGATAAATGGTATTTTGTTTCTGGCAAATCGTGTATTAATTAAGGCACATTTTAGAGTCTGAGGGTTTGTGTGGTCAATGGTTGAAGGTAGGTGAATTGTGTCGTGCAGTTAGATTAAGATTAAATTGGAACTGTTTCGTTGCCTTGGGATGCTATATAAGGTGTTGGTAGCACATTGGTTGCTTTTCCAGAGGATTGGGATATGTGTTTGGGAGGGGAGGTGGAATCCCGAGCTGAAGGATAGGGATAAGAGGGCAAGAAGTGAGTATGTGAAAGTGTATAGTGAAAGCATGTTTGGGCTAGTGTATGTGCTGGTTGTGGGAGTTTTACAGTCAGTGTGGAGTCTGTGTGTTGATAGTTGCCTGTACGTCTAAGGTGATCAAGGCACCGGTTGCTGTTGCAGAGCAGGAGGGTGTGCACAGTATCTTTGTGGCATCTCCTGCTAGGTCTTGGATTCTGCAGAGTTTTCTGGTGATCTTTTGGTGAGGGTGGTGGCGCCGGTCTGGTCCCCACCTTTGGAAAAGCCCTTAGGTGCAGGCTTGCCAGGCATAGGCATGACCCCTGTGGGGTGGGGGAGTTACATCCTGCTGCCAGCGAGAGGGGGGTGCTGGATTGGTGGTGGAGAGGAGCGAAGGAAGGGCTTACTTCCTTGCTCTCCATGTCCTCCTCTGGTCTTCCTGCCATTGTCAGAGCTCTCTCAAGGCTCCGATTGGTGGTGGAGAGGAGCGAGGGAGGGGCTTACCTCCTCACTCTCCGTGTCTTCCTCTGGTTTTCCTGCCATTGTTGGAGCTCTCTCAAGGCTCAGCAGAGCAGATTTAAAATGCCCCGCTGCTGGCGAGAAAGGGGTGCCAGATTAGTGGTGGAGAGGTGTGAGGGAGGGGCTTACCTCCTCACTCTCCGACAACAGCAGGAAGACCAGAGGAGGACACGGAGTTCTCTCAGAGCTCAGCAGAGCAGTTTTTAAATTTAAAATGTCCCCCTGCTGGTGAGAGGGGGACGCCGGATTGCTGGTGGAGAGGAGCAAGAGAAGGGCTTACCTCCTCGCTCTCTGGTGTCCTCTTCTGATCTTCCCGCAGTCATCGGAAAGGCTGTCCGGTAAGGTTTCCCTCTTTGAGGATGATACCAAAATCTGCAATTAAGCAGGCACCCAGGAAGGAGTAGATAACATGAAGAGGGATCCAGCTAAGCTTGAAGAATGGTCAAGAATTTGGAAGCTGAGATTTAATGCTAAAAAGTTTGGGCTGCAAAAATCCATGGGAGTGGTACAGTATAGGGAGTGAAGTACTTCTGTCCATGAAAGAAGAGCGGGACCTGGGTGTGATTGTTTTGGATGATTTTAAAGTAGCTAAACAAAAAAGGCAACAGCAAAAGCCAGAAGGATGCTTGGGTGCAAAGGGAGAGGAATGGAAAATAGGAAAAAAGGAGGTAATAGTGCCTCTGTATAAGTCTTTGGTGAGACCTCATTTGGAACATAATCTGCAATTCTGGAGACCGCACCTTCAAAAGGATGTAAAGAGGATGGAGTCAGTGCAGAGGGTGGCTACCAAAATGATCAGTGGTCTTCATTGTAAGACATATGGGGACAGACTTAAAAATCTCGATATGTATATGGGATAGAGGATACATCCGTGATATAAATTCACCGTTAGAGAGCTTCTTTCAATTGAAAGTAAGCTCTGTAATGAGGGGGCATAGGATGAAGGAGAAAGGGGATAGACTCGGGAGTAACATGTGGAAATATTTCTTTACAGAAAGAGTGGTAGATGCATGAAATAGTCTCCAAGTGGAGGTAACAGAAACAAGGATAATATCTGAATTTAAGAAAGCATGTGAGAAATACAGAAAATCTCTTAAGAAAAAAAGGGACTATAGAAGTTGATATGGAAGGGCAGACTAGATAAGTAATATGACAGCAGAAAAAGATCATATGGCCTAACATATTGGTTTCATCTGGTAGCCAAATAAAAAAAAATGATTGCAAAACACAGAGTTACAAGCAAACGTACAGAGAAGCAAAACCTCACATGGTGATCTCACATCACGTTCTTACGCTATATTGTTAGTCTGGCTAAAATATTTCAGACAAATGCAGCTTCTCCTGAGTCATTTCTTTTTGTTACTTATGCCATGGAAATCTCTCCTCTACATCTTCTGCTAATTATCACTGTACAAGTTTCCACAGCAACCATAAATTACAGCCAGCTCAGAGTTAAGTGCTAATCTAACCTGACCATCTTTTCTAAGTTCAAATACAGAACACTCAATCAAGCCGGGGGGTTCAAAGTTAAGGAAAATAAAAAAAATGCTTATAATTACAATTTTAATTTTAACTCAAATTTTTAATCAGTAGGCTAGGTTTATAACTTTATTTACAAATATGCCAATCAGGCCTACTTGTACTTCTCTACAGAGTGAATTTTCTTCAAAATAGCAACATTTCCACTAAGATAATTAAAAAGGTTTGGGCAATTCAACTCAAAATTGTACTTTACAATCATTAGACATTTGAGAGTCTCTACATGCTGCTGTTTTTTTTCTGTAGACCATATTTTGTTCATCATTGAAAAGCACTTTTCAGTTGGAGCACTGGAACCTGGCAAAGAGTGGTCCACTAATCCAAGTAATCAATGCAAGTGGTGTAGAAAGATGACACAGATTGCTTGAAATCTGCTTCATCAATGCTGCCCTCTTCTTCAAAATTTTTTATCTTCTTTCTGATTGTCAGAGGCAAAAACACTTCATTCTTTCTCGTTACTAACTTGTTTCTAAGGTCACTGATTACTCCAGTCACTTTTATCATTGAGACTTTTGAGACTCAATTTTTAAAGTCGCATTTTGTAAAATTACTGCCTGACTGTGCAGAAAGTACATTCATTCTCAAAAAGGTTTTTGATGATAACTGAGCATATTTCCTGGCTCAGAAAATATGATTTCACTGTTGGAACATGTTAATTAGCCTCTCTATGGCTGGTAGTAAAGCCAGCCACCTAGTGTTACTGTATCCAAAGAGCTTTTGATATTCACTCTCAACAAAGTCACACATCTCTTTAAATTCTTCAATTCTCGCTGTATAAATGTGAAAATGTCTGAATATCTTGTCAACAATAACTTCAATGTCAAATGGCAGGCATTCGGCAGCAATGCTGATACAATGATGAGCAATGTGAGCTGCAGTTTGCACCAATTAAATTATTTCCTAAATCTTTTTGCAGCTTGAAAAAAATATTGTTACTACCCCTCTTAAGTGGCTCCACCAAAACTACAATTGGTATTGTCAGCACACAGTGCTAAAACTTTGGATCTTAGTCCATTGGACTCAAATGTTTCAAGAATGCACTTAGAAAGAATGTCTGAGGTTTCACCTTTAACTTCATGGACATCAAGAACTTTTACCTGAACCCCTTTCTTGGGAAGAAAGTACTTTACTAAAATAAGGAACACTAATGCTTCCAAGGTTTGAGCAATAACAAAAAACTGTTTAAAAAGTTGTTTCAGAAAGGTCTCTCGAGGGAATCAAGAGTCAGGTTTGAAAACATTACAGACAATTGCTTCCATTTTGGTTCACGCACAAGAGTATTATTCGTCGAAACATTTTTTCAAAAACCTTGAAGTACAGTCTGGCGACCGAAAAGAATGGTTGTGGATAATAAAGTGATAAGTCCAAGTAGCCTCAGTTGTAGCCAATGACTGAGTTTTCTCACCAAAAGATTGACTTTTAAAAAAAGAAGTCAAAGTACTACTTGAAGCAGCACTTCTGATGTCTTGTGTTTGTCCGTCAGGTGCTGAACAATGTCACCCTTTCTTGCATGAGCGATTGAAAAGGAAAACCGGCATTTGTTACAAAACATCATGCTATCACCAGAATGTTTCTTAACGAACGGGTATTCATTTTGTAGTTGGTCATTAAAAACACACTTTTTTTTCAGCATTTAAAAATGAAATAAAGTCTAAAGACGAAATAGAAACAGGCACCCTAGGCTAAGAGTTCACACAGATGACAGAATCAATGAAATCAGCTGACCACTGATTGAGATACTCATACTGATGTTGACACTAGGATCATAGGCAGCAGCTCTGTGGGTGCTTGAGCACCCTCAAAATTTTCTCCTGTAGGTCTGTATACCTTTAGTGAAAAAACACTACCATACTCCAGAGCTGCAGGACAAGGGAAAAAGGAAGGTTTCTGTATCCAAGCTACTGCTCCAATCTCCCCCTGGCTCCCTATTGGCTGGCTGTGTCTGCTGCAGCCTATTGGATGGCTTTGACTGACTAAAAGGAGCAGTTGCAAAGGTTAAAGATTGACATCAAGCATGGGTGTTGTTTAAAAATACTATCTTGGAAGCCCAGATCAGCTGTATTCCAAGCTTTAAGAAAAGTGGAAGGAAGTCCAAAAAACTGCCAGCATTGTTTAAAGGTGAGGTAGGAGAAGCTGTTGTTGCTAAAAAAGCATCTTTCAAGAAATGGAAAAAGGAGCCAAAGGACAAAAACTGGAAACAACATAAGCACTGGCAAGTTAGATGCAAAGCAATAAGGCAGGCAAAGAGAGAATTTGAGAAGCTTGCTATGGAAGTAAAAAACGCATAATAAAGACTTTTTAAAGTACATTTGTAGCAAAAATCCTGTGAGTCAGTTGGACCATTAGATGCTAGAGGGGCAAAATGGGCACTAAGAGGGGACATGGCCATAACTTCTTTGCTTCAGTTAATGAGGAAGATATAGGGATGTTACCCATGACTGAAATTGTATTTAAAGGTGATGCCATAGAAGAATTGAAAGAAATATCGATACACCAGGAAAGCGTAGTTACTCACCTGTAACAGATGATCTCCGGGAACAGCAGGAATTTAGTCTTCACATATGGGTATTGTCGGTACCAACAGAGCCAGCGCGGGAATGCTCCCCAGCGTCCAACAGGAACGCTTTTGGAGCATCCCTCAGCACATGCGCGCTGCCTTCCTGCCTTTCCAACTGTCCCTCTTCAGTTAAGTTTGTAGCTGAGTGAAAGAATAGAGGGATAGAGGAAAGAGACAGAGAGATAGAGAGACAACTCCTAGGGAAGGTGGGTGGGTTGTGAAGACTAAATTCCTGCTGTTCCCGGAGATCACCTGTTACAAGTGAGTAACTACGCTATCTCCAGGAACAAGCAGGAATGCAGTCTTCACATATGGGGACTCCCTAGCTGATGATGCCAGGGAGATAACCCCAGGAAGCTGCTACCTATAGTAAGGTGGGCCATGCTTCCTTCCATGGATCTCTGGCATCCCACCAGGGTTGGTGGGTAGGAGTTGAATTAGGTCTGAAAGAGATTTTGAAGAACAGCTTGGCCAAAGAAGGCATCCCGACGGGAGGCTTTATCTAGGCAGTAGTGGGCTGTAAAGGTGTGTACCGAAGCCCAGGTGGCTGCTCGACAAATGTCATCAATAGACACAAGAGTGAAGGTTAGCCATACAGGCTGCCATGGCTCTCACATTATGAGCTGTGACATGGCCTTGAAGAGGAAGACTCTTACTCTCATAAGCAAAGGATATGCATTTTGCAATCCATTTGGATAGAGTTCTTTTAGAGACTGGAAGTCCCAAATGACTAGAATCAAAAGAAATAAAAAGTTGAGAAGACCTTCTATGTTGCTGTGTTCTTTGTAGGTAAAAAGCCAAGGCTCTTTTACAATCCAAAGTATGAAGGTTCCTTTCTGCATTAGAGGCATGAGGCCTCAGAAAGAATACAGGAAGATAAATCGATTGATTTAAATGAAAAGGCAAAACCACCTTTGGCATAAAGTGTGGATGAGTTCTGAGAACAACCTTATCATGGTGAAACCTAGTATAAGGAGGATCAGCCACTAAAGCATGCAATTCACTAATGCGACGTGCAGAGGTGATTGTGATTAGGAAGATGACTTTCCAGGACAAAAGCTTTACGGTTGTAGTGGCTACAGGTTCAAAGGGCGGTTTCATGAACTGCCCAAGAACTAGATTTAAGTCCCATTCTACCGGTGGTGGCCTGATGGGAGGCTTTGTTAATAGAAGACCTCTCATAAATCTGGATTTGAGTGGACGAGAGGAAATTGGTTGTCCATTTAGAGGCTTATAGGAAGCTGCAATTGCATTAAAGATGGACTCTTACTGAATTGGTCTTTAGACCAGAATTTGATAAATGAAGTAGATACTCTAGTATCAATTCCAAAGGTATCACAAGGAGGTTTAACCCCTTTTGCGAACACCATATAGTAAAACGTTTCCACTTAAATGCATAAGATCGTCTTGTGGAAGGTTTTCTGGAAGCCTGAAGGATATCCTTTACCTGTTGGGAAAGGTTGAGATCCTGACAGTCTAAGCTTTCAGCAACCAGGCCCTGAGATGCAGGGACTGGGGATTCGGGTGCCATAGCATCCCGTTCTCTTGTGAGAGAAGATCTGGAGCACACCCTAACTCCAGAGGTGCAGCTTGAGAGAGATGTAGAAGCAGGGGATACCACGTTTGGCGTGGCCACCGTGGCGCTATGAGGATCATAAGACCTCTGTCTCTCTAAAGCTTGAAGAGTGTTTTGGGGATGAGGGGAATGGGTGGGAAGGCATAGAGGAAGTCCTGACCCCAGTGAAGGAGGAAGGCATCCCTTGCCTGGCAATTGTGAGCTGAAATCCTGGAACAGAACCGGGGAAGTTTGGCATTCAGTGGACTTGCAAAGAGATCTATGTCTGGGGATCCCCAGATGTGAAATATCTTTGTCACCTGGTCTAGATGGAGACACCATTCATGAGGCAGCAGTACTCGACTGAGTTTGTCTGCCCAAAGGTTTTGAATACCTGGAAGATATACCATGAGAAGGTGAATATGATGCTCTCTGGCGAGGGCCCATGGTCATAAAGCTTCGTTGCATAACGACAGAGAGCCTGTTCCGCCCTGCTTGTTCACACAGAACATGGCTACTTGATTGTCCATTTGGACTAGGACTGTCTTGTAGCTGAGCTGGGCATGGAATACTCGAAGAGCTAGATAGATTGCTCTTAATTCTAGGAGGTTTATGTTAAGACAAGCCTCCTGTGGAGTCCAGGTACCCTGAGTAGAGAGATGATGCAGGTGTGCGCCCCAACCCACCTGTGATGCATATGTTGTTAGGATGGCCTGAAATAGGGGTTGTTGGAAAGGAAACCCCACTAAAAGATTCTCCAGTGACTGCCACTATTGTAGGGACAAGATCAGTCGTTGAGAGTTTGATATCTTGTCTGACAGACGTCCGCTGTGGCCTGTGTCCACTGTGCGGATAGGGTCCACTGGGCTGCTCGCATGTGGGGCGAGCATAGGGAACTACATGAACTGTGGACGCCATATGTCCCAGTAATTGTAGCAGTTCTCGAGCAGTTAGGAAGGATTTTCCCGCTGCTTGAGAAGCTAGTTGCACTATGCGAAGACATCGGGCCTGTGGGAGGAAAGCCCTTGACTGTCTGGTATCTAAACAGGCTCCTATGAACTCCAGGGACTGAGAAGCAACAAGTTGGGATTTTGGGAAGTTTATTACCAATCCCAAGTATTGGAGGATTTGCATTGTGCGAGTCAGTGCAGAGCTGGCTTCTGCAACCGTGGGGGCTTGAATGAGCCAGTCGTCCAAGTAAGGGAAGACAAATATCCCCAGGGTTCGTAGGAATGCAGCTACTACTGCCATGCATTTCGTGAATACTCTTGGTGCCGAAGCCAGACCAAAGGGAAGAACCCTGTATTGTAAGTGCTTTCCCTTGAAAAGGGATCGTAAAAATTGTTTTGTGATCTGGATGGATCAGAATGTGAGTATATGCATCCTTTAGATCTAGAGAGCAAAGCCAATCCTGACTTTGAAGGTATGGCAGAAAAGTTCCCAGAGAAATCATTTTAAACTTTTCTTGGAACAGATATTTGTTCAATTCTCTGAGGTCTAGAATGGGTCTGTGTCCCCCTGTTTTCTTTGGAATAAGAAAATAGGGGGAGTAGAACCCTGTACCCTGATGGAGAATGGGTACTTCCTCTATTGCTTCTTGGGCAAGGAGTGTTGAGACCTCTTGATCCAGTAGATTGTCTGCAGAGGTTTGGGAATTGAACTGTCTTACGATTGTAGGAGGGGGCATGCTGTGAAAATGAAGCTTGTACCGCTCTCCTACAATGGACAGAGTCCAATTTTCTGCTGTTATTTGGTGCCATCTGCTGGCAAAATGACATAACCTGCCTGGAATGTATAGGGGTTCTGGGACCCTTCAGAGGCAGGAAAGCCAAGCTCTCTAGGAAGGAGTCAAAGCCCTTGAAGGGGCTGAGCCTGTGGAGCTGGTTGGGCTCTCGGGCCTTTTGGCTTCTTTTGTTGTCTGGATTGTTGTTGTTGTCCCCTTTGGGCAACTTGACCCTGACCTTGCCCTTGTTGGGTATAGGATGGATAAAACTTCCTCTTTTTGCTAAAAGAGGGGTTTTTATAGGGTTTCTTTTTGGCCGGAATGGCTGTAGATTTTGACAATCTATCTAATGTGATATTGTCAGCATCTATCTCATTAGCCTTTTCCTGCCAATCCTTGCCAAAGAGGTTTTCTCCTGGCAAGGGATGTTCCCTAATTTGTCCTGTACCCAAATTTCCAAACCTGATGCCTGAAGCCAGGCAATCCGACATGCACCAGTGGCAATAGCAGAGGTTCTGCTGATGCATTCAAAGCAGTCAAAGGCTGCACGATTTACAAACTTGGAGACATCTTGGGCATGCTTGACAAGAGTAAGGAAGTCTTGTCGTTTGTCATCTGGGAGAAGGGGGCTCAAAAGCTCCAAATCTCCTGCGACCTCTTTGAGGAACATTCCCATATATAAAATATATAAGCTGATCCTAGCTGAAAACATGGAAGCCTGAAATGTCCAATGCCCAAAAGCATCAAGAGTACTGCATTCACGACTTGGAGGATTGGATGCATGTCTCTTTGCACTTTTCATCCTACGCATGGCTGACTTCACTACCATTGAATGGTATGGCAGCTGAGTCTTTTGAAAACCAGGATATGGTGGAACTCGATACATGGTATCGAGTCTCCTAGAATGAAGAGATGTGGTCAAAGGTGTCTCCCACATTCTAAGCATCAAATCATGAAGAATTTCATGAATGGGCAGAGTGGCAGCCTCCTTAGGAGCCTTAGGATATTGGAGAATTTCCAATTCCTTTGCTCTAGGCTCTTTTTCAGGAGCTACCGTGATTGAAAGGCCTCAGGCCACATCACGAATAAACTCCTGAAAGGACATGTCTTCCGGAGGAGACGTTCTGCGTTGAGGAGAAGAGGAGTCTTCCGGCAGAAGTACTCTGGTACCGGCAGAGTTATCAGAGTCATCGGAATCGGAAGATTCGAAATATCTCCGATCCGGATGTTCATGCAAAGCATGGTATCGGTATCGATCGAAGTCGGCACCGAGTTGGTCCGGGATCGATCTGTTGATGCCCGAAAAAGTCGGCAAGGGTAGAACTCCCACCTGGGCCCATACCGTCGGTGCTGGTACCGGAGTGGGCACCAGTGCTGGTACCGGCATCGGTATCGGAACCAGTGCCCGTTGAACCGTCAGCAGCGGTGTCAATGGTACCGCAGCTGTAAAGGAGAGCTGCAAGACTGTGTTCGATAGTGAGGAATCTCTGATCTATCGATGCCTGGGTGTCAGTACTGCTAGAAGTGGCTGGAACCCCTGAGCATGGCACCAGTAGTTTTGCCGAGGTCGAGGCCTTGAGAACATCCTGGAGCCCGTTAGTGCTTTGGAAGCCGAAGCCTCCCGCCGGGGCAGTTTTGCCAGTGTAGTTTCCTCAAGGGCAATGCCAATGGCTTCTCGATGCTTAGCAGGAAATCTATGCTTTGAGGACCGGCTCTTATGTTTAGTTACCTGAGATCCATGGGAGGAAGACGAGGCTCTGGAAGACGTTGATGCAATGGACATCGCATCTGAAGAAAAGAGGGTACCGAGCTTTGCAGCCCGGTTCTGTCTTCCTTTTTTAGTCATCCCCATACAAGAGAGACATTCCAATGGAGAATGGTCAGGGCCTAAATATTTAAGACACCAGTCATGGGTGTCAGTGACGGAAATGGTACCGCCACTCTTAGAACATTTTTTAAAACCACTAGCTGGTTTTTCCATTTTTGAGGAAAATGGGGCCTAATGCCCAAAATGGCGCCTAGCACCAAAAAGAAAAAGTTTCTGAAGAGAAACACTTCAGGAGTAGATTTTTTTTTTTTAAAGAAGAAAAGAGAACCGGCGGTACTGGTAGGCGTCGAGTGGAGGCAGGCGCGACCACAAGAAAAACAGTTTAAAAAAGAAATTTTCTGCGGTGACAGGGTATGTGACCTGTCGGCTCCGCGGAAAACGAAGAACTGAAGAGGGACAGTTGGAAAGGCGGGAAGGCAGTGCGCATGTGCTGAGGGATGCTCCCAAAAGCGTTCCTACTGGACGCTGGGGAGCGTTCCCGCGCAGGCTCCATCGGTACCGACGATACCCATATGTGAAGACTACATTCCTGCTTGTTCCTGGAGATGATGTATTACAATTATTTGATAAATTTAAAAGTAGCAAATCACCTAGATCAGATGGTATACATTTAAGGGTGCTGAAAGACCTGAAATATGAGATTGCAGACCTACTATTAGTAATCTGTGAACTATTATTAAAGTCATCTGTAATACCTGAAGACTGGCCAACGTAGCACCAATTTTTAAAAAGGGTTCCAGGGGTGAACCGGGAAATTACAGACCAGTGAGACTGACATCAGTACCAGGAAAAATGGTAGAAACCATTATAAAGAAGAAAATTACTTAACATGTAGACAGTCATGGCTTAATGGGAGACAGCCAACATGGCCTTAGCCAAGGAAGGTCTTGTCTTACTAATCTGTTATGTTTTTTTGAAGGTATGAATAAACAGGTAGACAAAGGTGAGTCGGTTGATATAGTTGTTAGCTACCTCAGCCCAGCTTGGGTTCTTTTATTCTATGTATCAGTTACCCCAACTGATATTATTTTCTCTCAGTTACCACAACTAATGCTTATGCTATGGTTCGTCTCCCTGGATCCTGCTTCTCAGTACAAGCGCTTGGGAACAGCAAATAACACAATAGGTGTGATATAAGCTGCTCAGTTTTATTCAGGATATACATTAGCTGATATAGCCTAAAGATGTACCATAGTACCATATATGTCATAGAAAGTTACAGACAGACGCAAGGCTAAATTATATTTGTGTAAGGGGTCATCTTTGCACTGCTGTTTGCAGAGTTAAAAGGTTATCGTTACAGAGCCTCCAAAAAAGGGATCTGAAAGAAAAGGAATTAGCATATCTTGTCTTGGTTGCTCTCTCTACTTATGTCTCCATACAATGTGTGTTCATTGTTTTTGCAAAGCTAAGCTAAAAAGCTTTTTCTGCAAAGCTGGCAGATGACCTGAACCTACAAACAGCAAGCAAACTAAAAAGGCTTCTTCTGCAGATTTGGCAAATGACCTGTGGCCTACACTGGCAGCAAGCATAATAACCCTGATATATCTGAGACATATATAAAATTCCTTCTGATATATACATAATATTCCTCCTATCAATAGTGTATCTGGATTTTCAGAAAGTCTTTGACAAGGTCCCTCATGAGAGACTCTTGGCAAAATTAAAAAGTCACGGGTTAGGAGGCAGTGTAGTATTGTGGATCAGGAACTGGTTAAAAGACAGAAAGCAGAGGGTACGGCTAAATGGCCAATTTTCCCAATGGAGAAAGGGGAATAGTGCAGTACCCCAGGGATCTGTGCTAGATAGCGTGTCAAATGTCTGGGTGGGTGCCTATGTGGGTGCCTATGTGAGAAGAATGATCATCACACAGTGTGGTTTGAGGTAAAAGCCAAGGCAAAGTCCAATCACAGCAAATTCAAAGTCCTAGACTTTAAAAATGTTGACCAGTAAAATGTGAAAGTACTTGAAGGAGAGGTTGGCAGGGTGGGAGGAGATAAGGGAAGTAGAATTGCAGGGCTTTAAACTAAAAGAGGCAATAAAAGGGGCAATGGAAATATTTGTAAGGAAGGTAAATAAAAACAAGAGGAAAAAGAAATCTATATAGTTCTCCAAAGAGGTGGCTGCACAAATAAAGGCAAAACACACAGCTTTCACAAAATTTAGAAGATCACAAAAAAAGAAACACAAAAACGAATAAAGGAGAAAGCTAAGAGAGACAAGGAAAGAAATAAGGATAGCAAAAGCAAAGGTGGAAGAAAAGATGGCTAAAGATGTGAAGTGTGGAGATAAAACGTTTTTCAGGTATATTCGGGAGAAGAGGAAGATCAGAGGTGGATCTGCAAGACTCAAAAGTGTCGAGCACAGATTTGTAGAAAGTGACATTGAAAAAGCAAAAATGCTAAACAAATATTTCTGTTCTGTTTTTACTAAAACAAAATCCTGGAGAAGGACCACATATGATTGACAAATATACAAATGGGAATTGAGTAGATAGCATATCATTCACAGAAGATGTTTTTGAATAGCTTGCAAAACTAAAAGTGGACAAGACCATGGCAACAGATGGGATACATCCCAGGAGAGCTCAGAGAGGTTCTAGCAGGACCTTTAAAAGATGTTTTTGATAGATCCTTGGAGAAGGGAGAGGTTCCACAGGACTGAAAACGGGCTGTCATCTGTTGGTAATAGGGATGAAGTGACGAACTATAGGCTGGTAAGCCTTACCGCAGTGGCGGGAAAAGCAAAGGACAGTGGAAAGAAAGGATAGTGGACTTTCTAGAAACCAATGATTTGCATAATCCAAGGCAACATGGTTTTAACAAAGGACGATTATGCCAAACAAACTTGATTAAGGTCTTTGACAGGGTGATCAGAGAACTAGATCAAGGACATGCGATGCTGAAACTGTTCTGTGCCTGATACTGCTGCATTTGGTATGAGAAACACTGTATGAATTTATGACCCCCTGAAGAAGCTGGCGCGAAATGCTAGTGATGGCATCAAGAACGGCGTTGGGGGAAAGATGAAATAGCAACTGATGGGATGATGCAGATTAAGTTTCCTATTCTGCTTTTGATATAGATCCTGTGGTGTTTTCTACTCACATGGATTTCAGCAGTACCGAAAAGCTACTGTAGGACATGCAGTGTTCTTTGTGGGGTGGAGGTTTTCTAGAATGAAACTGAATTGATATGAATTAGAAATTAAATTGGGAATTGGAAAAGAAAACAAGAACTGTTTAAATTATATAAATATTTGAATAAAGTGTTTTTCTGGATCGTTGATGCAATTGAGCAATGGGTCGAAGGCTGAGATAACCTATGCCTGTGAACGACGCTCTAATGGTCCGAGATCCTTTTCTCCTTGTTTAAAATGTCCTATTCTGTGGTTTTGTGAAGAGTGGAGTGGAACATTTTTGTGTGGATAACAATCATGTCCCAGCAATGACCCAGTTTTTATACTATTTCCATTTTTTCATTGGTCTTGTTTTATTTGATTCTTTTATGTGTCATATGTGTGCATATACAGTCCAAAGCCATTTCACTGGCCACTTTTTTTTATTTTTCTTTAGGAGATACTGGACATTAAGGGGTTGAACTGCAAGGGCGCCAATAATGTTGACCACAACTGAATGTGTCTCTGGATTTGGGACCACAAGTACTTTCCAACTACCTATAAATTTAGGAACAAGCTCAGGAAACTTGCTTTGCTGCCTACCCCTTTTTTGCGGGATTCCCACAGGTATCAGTGGAATCTATATAAAGCACATATAATGAAATTACCATTTAGCTGTGTCATAAACCACGACATCAACTGATTTATTTATATCACACAAGCTCTGAGATAAAATTAATCCTTAGATTTGGGTGCAATTATTAGCTAAATTAGAAAGATAATTATAATTACAGATTATATGTATTCTACATACAGATGAATCAAAAGAACATTTCTCTCTGCTTATTTAAAAGGCAGTACAAAACATGACCTCTTTAAGAAACAAACATCACAAGAAGTCAGAAATCAAAGGTTTCTTAATTTCTAGCGGTGTGACAGCATTTAAAACTGGGCTATGCATTTTTAAATGCTGCCTGTTGGGACAAGTTTTGCTTTTGAAGTGGTGTAAAATTGCAAATTCAGCATAAACACAGCACAGAACTAGTGAGACAGGAAGCTCAAAGTCACCAGTTGAAAGACCACAGTAAATGGAAGGCCGGCACTCGTAATAACATAACATAGTGACATAGTAAATGACGGCAGATAAAGACTAGCATGGTCCATCTAGTCTGCCCAGTAAGGTGCCAGAATTGTAGAGCTGTACATGCCGGTCATCTAACATAAGTAGCTATTTGTGCTTCTAGATTGATATTCTTGATATAGCATAAATTTTGAATCTTGTCAAGTCACCATAAAAAAAAAAAAATCAAACAAAATTTAACCTACCACAAATGAAGCATTACAGTTTGCTTAACATGCTAAATTGATGTAGCTACCCTGTTTGCATTTGAAAGAAAAAAAACATAAAACATGTCTAGATCAAATAGTAAAGTTTTAATACCATCTATGCTAAAAGGGTCAACAAAAAAACTAAGATAGTTAGTCACCTATAGCAGATGTTCTCCATGGACAGCAGGAAATATCCTCACTTATGGGTGATGTCATCAGACGGAGCTCCTGCATGGGAGCATTCCCAGTTCCTTCTAGAAGCTTCTGGAAGCCCACCGAATGTGCGCGTGTCTTCCTGCCTGCCACTGTGGCACCACCTTATCCTCAGTATAATCAAAAAGCTGAGGAAAATACAACTCCTAGAAGAGGTCGATGGGTTATGAAGACTTTAACCTGCTGTCCACAGAGAACACCAACTACAGGGGAGTAACTACCCTTTCTCTATGGACAAGCAAGAAAGAAAATCCTCCCTTATGGGACTCCCTAGCCTCAGGCTACCTTGAACACAAACAGGCAATACAGTGCCCTACCGGGGCAACCGAAGAACTGTTTTTGGTGGCAACAGGCCATTTATTTAAGGTAACCTGAACTGAAAGAAATGGGCCTAGGGGGAATGGAATTGGATTCTACTCCCCAAACAGATTTCTAAGCACTGACAGTGTGGATTCCATCTTGCAACCCGGCAAATCTCTTCCATGGAGACCAAGCACAAATCAGCCACCGATGCAGCCATGGCTCTGACATTATGAGCCGTGACATGACCCTCAAAGGCTTAGGCATAAGTGAAAGAGGAAAAAGATGCAGTCTGGGAGCCAAATTGATAAACTGTGTTTGGAGATGGCAATTCCTAGCTTGCTGGAGTCAAAAGAAACAAAAAGCTAAATGAACTTTCTTGGGCTTTCACTTAAATTAAAGCCAGTGAGGGTATTTCTTAACAGAAAGAGTAGAATAGGGTAAATATTCTTTGAGTGTATAGCGAGAAATTATCTTCTAGAGACCATTTATTTATTTAACAGGGTTTTTTTATTTCAGTCAAAGCAGTTTACATTGTAACTTAAACTTTGTAATGTATATTAAACAGGGACATTGATAACTTGGATTTTTCTGAGGCAATACAGGGTTAAATGACTTGCCCAAGGCCACAAGGAGTGCTAGTGGGAATCAAACCCTGGTCTCTTGGTTCCCAAGCATTAGGCTACTCCCAAGCATTAGGCTACTCCTCCACTCATTTACAAAGAGGCCTACAAGTTAGGTGGCCAAAGATCTGTGAAATTGTTTTAAATAGCTGTTAAAGCTAAGAGACGGATTAAAGGGGCAACTTGAAAGGCTCCTTCTATCAAACTAAGGGCAATGTGAATCACCCAGGAAATTAAGAGATTGCCTTAGAAGCACAGATATAAATAGGTCATCCCTCCCACCCACCCCAGGCATAATCCTTGATTTATAGCCTCCTAAATCAGTTAAGGGGAAGGGAGTGATCTTACTCACTTTCAGGTTTAACTGAACATTAGCAGGTTATTAGGCCGTAGAAGTAGATTATTTAAATCCTTGCAGTTCACCTTGAGGGGAACACTAAAAATTCTTTATACTTATTAGGTATAATTGTATTGGTTCAAGTATCCCTATTCCCTTAGCAACTTTACATAACTTAACAACTTTAAATAACTGAAAGAAATCTTTCAGTCTAAGATGCAGGCAGCAGTCCAGCAGTGAGATGGGGGCTATCCAGTCATTTGCACCAAGTGTTAAATGTATGATTTTTTCCCACTTGGTCTTGTGTGTGCACTAAGTGCAAAGAGCTCTTTGCTCTCAGGGAATAAGTATGATCTCTGGAGGCTAGAGAAGTGCACTTGGAAAAGCTGAGGCAGACAGAGAGGTATATAGCTAAGACCTATAGGGATATAGTAGAGAAGTCCCACCTCCAGTCTGGTAGTCTCTCTGCTGCCACGGAGGAAAGAAGTCACTCGAAAGAAGAACAGCACCTTGGTATGGCAGGAAGTGACCTTGTAGCTAGGACCTGTCCTTTAGCTGATGTAATACCTTCTTCCACCGAGGATGTGTCTCCAGGGCCATCTGCCCATGAGGGAAGAGTTAGGATGGCCATTATAGCTGGCAATTCAATCATTAGGCATGTAGACAGTTGGGTGGATGGTGGAAATGAGGCTTGCCTGGTGCAAAGGTAGTGGACCCTCATGTCCAGGCTTTAGATAGTGCTGGGGAGGAATGCTTAGAAATCTGTTTGGGGAGTAGAATCCAATTCCATTCCCCCCAGGCCCATTTCTCCCATGCTGCTGCCTTGGATCATGGTGGTACAAATGACTTAGAAAATGTAGAATGAAGGTTCTGAAACCAAATTTAGGCTTTTAGGTAGAAAATTGAAATCCAGAACTTCCAGGGTACTGTTCTCAGAAATGTTTCCCGTTCCATGCGCAGGACCTAATAGGCAGGCAAAGCTCCGGAGTCTCAATGCGTGGATGAGACGATGGTGCAAGGAAGAGGATTTTGGATTTATTAGGAGCTGGGCAACATTCTGGGGGAGGGGGGGGGGGCTTTTCCAAAAGGATGGGCTCTACCTTAACTAGGGTGTAACCAGGCCGCTGCATTAACCTTTAAGGTGGCGATAGAGCAGCTTTTATACTAGATAATAGGGGAAAGCCAACAGTTGCCCAAGAGCGCATGGTTTGGAAAGCGTAGTTACTCTCCTGTAACAGGTGATCTCTGGGAACAGCAGGAATCAGTCTTCACATAGGAGTGATATCGGCACCAACAGAGCCTGTGCGGGAATGCTCCCCAACGTCCCATAGGACAGCCTTTGGGAGCACTCCATTGTGCCGCCTTCCCAACTCCTCTCTTCAGTTGAGTTTGTAGCTGAGAGAAAGAGAAAAATATTGACAAACCCTACAACTCTTAGGAGAGGAGGGCGAATTGTGAAAACTGATCCCTGCTGTTCCCTGAGATCACCTGTTACCAGTGAGTAACTACGCTACTCCAGGAACAAGAAGGAATGCAGTCTTCACATATGGGACTCACTAGCTCCTAAGTACCAGAATGGTAAGGGAGAGGGAGAGCAGTGGTCCCCGAGGCCAAAACGTTGTAGCCGAAGGGTCTGGAAGAATTGTGGGCCATCGATTTCAGGAGGCGATACTCCCCCAATGATTGTCAGAACTTCTACAAGAGACCAGACTGAGGGTAGGAGTTGAATTTAAGTCCCAAAGAGGAGCTGGAATACAGCTTGGTCAAAGACATCGTCCCAATGGGAGTCTCTGTATAGACAATAGTATGCAGCAAAAGTATGAATGGAGGATCAGATAGCTGGTCAACAGATCTCATCAATGGTACTGAACAGAGATTGGTTACAGAGGTTGCCATAGCTTGCACATTATGTGCAGTGACATGACCCTCTAAAGACAGTCCTGCCTGTGCATAAGCAAAAGAAATGCAATCTGCTATCCATCTGGATAGAGTATGTTTCGTCACTAGGAGGTCTAGGTGACTAGGATCAAAGGAGACGAATAATTGAGAGGCTCTTCTGTGATACTTCGTTCTATTCAAGTAGCAAGCTAGCACTCACTTGCAGTCTAGGGTATGTAGCGCTGCTTCAGCCCGAGACACATGTGGTCTAGGGAAGAAAATCGGTAAGATGACAGACTGGTTCAGAGGGAAGGAGGAGACTACCTTCGTTAGGAAATGCAAATGGGTACGCAAAACCACCTTGTCATAGTGGAGCTAGGAGTAAGGCGAATCTGCCTCCAGAGCCTGCAGCTCACTGATGCGGCAAGCTGAGGTGAGGGCTAAGAGGAAGATTACCTTCCAAGACAGAAACTTAAGTGAAGTGGTGGCTAAAGGCTTGAAAAGAGGCTTTAGAAGTTGAGCGAGAACCACATTGAGACCCCAGGTCACTGGAGGCGGCTTAATAGGTGGCTTGGATAGCAACAGACCCCACATGAAGCATGCTACTAAGGGGTGTGAGGAGATAAGTTGTCCATCCAGTAGCCTGTGAGAGGCCGTGATGGCACTAAGGTGGACTCTTACTGAGTTAGTTACGGATAAGTGGAGAAGATATAGTAAAAGGGACTCCACCATGCAAGAAAAAGGTTCATAGTCCTTTGGGGAGCACCAGAGGGCAAACCTACACCACTCAAAGGCATAAGATTGCCTGGAGGAATCTTTGCATTATGCAAGGAGGACATCTTTGACTGCCTTTGGCAGGTCGAGGTTAGGAAACACTAGCCATTCAGCAGCCATGCTTTCAGGCATAGAGAGTGAAGACTGGGAGTATCCTGTTGTCCTGAGAGAAGAGTTCGGGTGCAAATCCCAGGCTGAGAAGTTGAGTCCGCACAAGTCGAAAAAGCAGAGGAAACCACGGTTGTCGAGGCCAAAATGGATCTATGTGGATCATGGAGCCCTTGTCAGCCTGTAGTTTGAAAAAGGTTTTGGATAGCAAGGGGATGGGTGGGAAAGCGTAGAGCAGTCCCTGTCCTCAATGTAGAAGGAAGGCATCCTGGGCCTGTCAAAGCAGCGATGGAAGCCTGGCGCAAAAGAGTGGAAGCTATGTGTTTTGTAGAGTGGCAAAAAGATCTATGCATAGGGTGCCCCATGTGTGGAAGAGCCAGACAGTCATCACCTGATGTAAGGTCCACTTGTGTGGACAAAAAATATGGCTTAGCTTGTCTGCAAGGACATTGAGTTCGCCCGAAGATACACTGCTCTGAGGTGAATGCGGTGTGAGATGGCAAACGAACACAGGCGAAGCACTTCCTCTCAGAGGAGATGGGATCCAGTTGGCAACTTGGTTGTCCGTCCTATTACTAATATTTAACAGGTTTTTTATACCACTTTATCATGTCAGTCAAAGCAGTTTACATTGTTATTTAAACTTGGTAATTTATATTAAACAGGGACATTCAAGGAAATCTAGTGGGAATCAAACCCTGGTCCCTTGGTTCCTAAACCAGTGCTCTAACCATTAGGCTATTCCTTCACTCTAAAGGACTAGAACAAGTTGCCCTGAAAGTTGGGGTTGAAAAGCCCGAAGAACATTTGTCAATGCTCATAGTCCTAGGAGGTTGATCTGCAGGGCAGATTCCTGTTGTGTCCATAGTCCCTGTGTTGTCAGGTCGTTCAGATGCACTCCCCAACCCAGCTTGGAAGTATCAGTCATCAGGGTACAAAGAGGTTGAGGCATCTGAAAAGGTGACCCGACGAGAAGGTTCTGTGGGGAGCACCACCACTGAAGGGATTTGATTAGTTGAGGAATGACATAGATTTTATCTCTGAGATGCCCCTTTGCTTACATCCATTAAGAAGACAGAGTCCATTGTGCTTGTCGCATGTGTAATTGAGTGTAGGGGACGACATGGACGTGGAGGCCATGTGTACTAATAGCAGTAGCATTTTTTGAGCTGTTACCCGGCTTTGCTGTTGCATCCCCTTTGCCAGCTTAATGGAAGGCGCAGCGATCCTGTGGAAGGAAAGCTCGGGCCTGTTGAGTGTCTAGGTGCGCTCCCATGAACTCCAATTATTGGGTTGTAGCGAGGTAGGGACTTTGGGACGTTTATGACAAAGCCCAGGTGTTGGAGCACTGTGATGGCGCGATGAAGGGAGAAGCCTTACATCTCGAGGGTAATCTCCCTTGATCAGCCAGCCGTTTAAGTAAGGGAGGATAAATACCCCAAGCTGAGTAAGCAGGCAGCGACTACTGCCATGCATTTTGTGAAGACTCTTGGGGCACAGGCGAGACCGAAGGGGAAAACCTGGTACTGATAATGGTTTCCCTGAAATATGAAGCGCAGATACTGTCTGTGTGAGGGATGGATCAGTAAATGCATGTATGCTTCCTTTAGGTCTAGAGAACATAGCCAATCCTGTCTCTGGAGGTATGGTAGAAGAGTTCCTAGAGAAATCATTTTGAATTTTTCTTAGACCATGAATTTCTTTAGGTCTCCGAGATCCAAATAAAGGCCTGAAACCTCCCGTTTTCTTTGGAATGAGAAAATATGGTGAGTAGAAGCCCATCCCTTCTTAAGGAAGAGGAACTCTTTCTATGGCACCCTGGGAGAACAGGGTGGTCACCGCTTGTTTTAAGAGTGTGTTTTGAAGGGGTTGGATTTGATAATCTCCGTAAAACTGTTGAGGTGTAATGTTTTGAAGTGAAGTTGATAGCCCACTTGGACAATCTGGAGTGTCCAATGCTTTGATGTTATGAGGTGCCACCTGTGGGCATAGTGACAGTCTGCCTGCTATGTGAAGGGGCTGAGGACCCTCCAGGGGAAGGCTGGCAATGTTCTCAAGGAAAGAGTCAAAAACAAGACGCAGGTTGTGCCTGAGATTTCAGTTACCCTGGTATTGACTGGGTTAATGTCACATCAGAACATGTTAGGGAGATAAAGTTTCTAGATGATGTAAATGATTGCTTCATTAACTGACACGCAGTGGACGCTATTTTAGATCTAGTCAACAGTGGTACACAGGATCTATTGCAAGAGGTAACTGTTTTGGGACAATTTGGCATAACGTGATCATAACGTGATCACATTTGATTTAAAAAATGGAGGGAGGATAGCAAGGAAATTTCCTGCATTCAACTTTCAAAAAGGAGACTATAATAAAATGAGGAAAATGGTTAAGAAAAAACTAAAAGGTGCAACTGCAAAGGTTAAGAGTTTACACATCAGGTCTGAGCGTTATTTAAAAATACTATCTTGGAAGCTCAGACCAGGTGTATTCCATGCTTTAAAAAAAGATGGAAGGCCAAACGACAGCCAGCATGGCTTAAAGGTGAGGTCAGAGAGGCTGGTATAGCTAAGACAGAATCTTTCAGAAAATGATAAAAAAGAGCCAAATGACAAAAACAGGAAAAAGTACTGGCAAGTTAAATGCAAGGCATCAATAAGGCAGGCAAAGAAAAAATTTCTAAAGAAGCTTGCTGTGGAAGTAAAAGTGCATAATAAAAACTTTTTCAAGCATATCTGCATCAAAACACTTGTGAGGGAATCAGTTGGACATTAGATGGAGGGGTAAAAGGTGCATTGAGAGAGGACAAGGCATAGTGGAGAGACTGAATTAATTTTTTGCTTCAGTCTTCACTGAAGAAGATGTAGGAAATTTACCCATGCTAAAAATGATATTTAAAGGTGATATATCTGAGGAACTGAAACAAATCTCGATAAATAAGGAAGATGTAATACAGCTAAATGATAAACTAAAGAACAGCAAATCACCTGGACAAGATGGCATACATCCCAGGGTGCTGAAAGAATTGAAATATGAGATTATAGAACTACCATCAGTAATTTGTGAACTATCATTAAAATCATCTGTAATACCCAAAGACTGGAGAGTGAGCAATGTAACACCAATTTTTACAAAGGGTTCCGGTGGCGATCCGGGAAAAATTATAGACTAGTGTACCTGACCATCAGTAGCGGACAAAATAGTAGAAATCACTATAAAAAATAAACTACTGAACATGTAGATAGTCATGATTTAATGGCAGAAAGCCAACACGGATTTAACTAAGGAAAGTCTTGTCTCACAAATCTCTTATATTTTTTTGATGGTGTGAATAAGTAGGTACAAAAAGTGGTTGGGACAGGTTACCTCAGGCCGGAGGTTCAATTCCCGCATGGGGACAAGCAACCTCAGGCTGGAGGGACTGGTGTCTCTAGTCCCATGGCCACTCCTTGTGGCCTTGGGCAAGCCACTTAACCCTCCATTGCCTCAGGTACACTTAGATTGTGAGCCCTTCGGGGACAAGGGAATAAAAAGTACCTGTTAGTATACATGCAAACCGCACTGATTCTAAAGAGCGTGGTATAAAAAATAAATAAATAAATAAATATAGACCGATACCACAGATAAATCGGTCTTAGATGTGCCAAAAAGGATATTTATTTATTTTATTTATTTATTTACATTCTCTTATATACCGCGCTTTTTTGCATCAGTGCGGTTTACATTGAACAAACTGAAATTACATTGAACAGGGCATTATAACTTGGAGATAACTATTTTTTTACAGGGAATATCAAGCACCGATTATGTCTGTCCATTATGGATATGGTCCTTGAGGACTTGGAACATTTCTTAAACCTACTGGCAAGTATGTGGGACATGGTGTCCAGAAAAATAGCCACAGTGAAATCAAATGACTCAATTTTGACTCACAAATAGACATATGAAGCTATGGCTGGAGTGCCAATGCCTAAGGGGGATGAGGCGCTATGGAAAATAAAAGGAAACCTTAAATGACCAAAAACACAAGCTAAGGAAACTACAAAGTGCAAGCAGTAATACCGAGACAGCAGGAAAGATACCAATGGTAAAAAAGAGAATGAAAAACAGTTTTTGGTGATATACTCACAGAATGCACAAAAAGCATCTGAGGGACTCTGTGAAAAAAAACAGGCTGAGGATAAGATGGCACCACGCTGACAGGCACAAAGACGTGCACATGCGTGGTGGGCTTCCAAATGCCTCTAGAAGGAGCAGAGAATGCTCCCGTGCAGGGGCTCCATCGGATGATATCTCCCATATGAGAGGACTTTTTTTCTGCTTGTCCACAGAGAAGTAGATGATACATTAAGTTAGTCAAATAAAAAGGTATCATTATCTACAACTTGTTAACCCTTATTTCTAAATATCCAAAGTAGAGTAAACACAGCAACTGCAATTCTAATACCATCTATAAAACGGATGTCTGGATACATGTGGTGTAAACCTATAAAGCATAGTTACTTACCTCTAACAGGTGTTCTCCAGGGACCGCAGGAATCAGTCCTCACATATGTATGATGTTGACGCCGACGGAGCCCTGCGTGGAGCATTTCCCCAGCTTTCAAAGAAAGCCTTTGGGAATGCTACCATGCATGTGTGGTCCCCATCCCGCCCAAGGGTGCCATCTTGTTCAGTCAGATGACATAGCTTAGGCAATGGTGAAAAGGTAAAGGTAAAGGAGGCAACTCTCAAGGGAAGAGGGAGGGTTATGAGGATTGATTCCTGCTGTCCCTGGAGAACACCTGCTACAGGTGAGTAAAGCACAGTTACTTACCTGTAACAGGTGATCTCTGGGAACAGCAGGAATTAGTCCTCACATATGGGTACGTCGGTACCGACGGAGCCTGCGCGGGAAAGCTCCCCAGCTTCCTAGAATGGAAGCTTTTGGGACCTCCCACTGCACATGCGCACTGCCTTCCCGCCTTCCTGAACAGCTCTCCTCAGTTTCGAGTTTATAGCTGAGTCAATAGAGAGAGGACAGGAAGATAGATAGATAAAAGATACAACTCCTAGGGGAGGTGGGTGGGTTGTGAGGACTAATTCCTGCTGTTCCCAGAGATCACCTGTTACAGGTAAGTAACTGTGCTATCTCCAGGAACAAGCAGGAATAAGTCCTCACATATGGGGACTCCCTAGCTTAGATGCGTGGGATCCCCTGTCAAGGTTCGCCATCTTCGTATGGATCTCAGGCATCCATCCTGGGAAGGTGGGCAGGAGTTGTCTAAGAATGGAACAGGTGTTTGAGGACAGCCTGGCCAAACAAGGCATCCCGGCGGGAGTCTTTGTCCAAACAGTAATGGGCTGTGAAGGTATGAACCGAGGCCCAGGTAGCGGCTCGACAGATCTGATCAATGGAAACAGAGTGCAGATGAGCCATAGAAGTTGCCATGGCTCTCACATTGTGAGCTGTGACATGGCCTTCCAGAGAAATGTTTTTACTCTGGTAAGCAAAGGAAATACACTGAGCAATCCAATTGGAAAGTGTACGCTTGGAGACTGGAAGTCCCAAATGTGAAGGATCAAAAGCCACGAAAAGTTGAGAAGACTTTCGATGTGGCTGAGTCCTATTAAGGTAAAAGGCTAGAGCTCTTTTACAATCCAGAGTATGAAGGTTCCTCTCTGCACTGGAGGCATGAGGAGCCGGAAAAAATACAGGTAGATATACCTCTTGATTAAGATGAAAAGGCGAGACCACTTTAGGCATAAAGTGGGGATTCGTCCTAAGGACCACCTTGTCATGATGAAATCTTGTATAAGGTGGATTAGCCACTAGAGCCTGCAGTTCGCTGATGCGACGAGCGGAAGTGACTGCAATTAGGAATAATACCTTCCAGGAAAGAAATTTCAAGGAGGTAGAAAATAACGGCTCAAAAGGTGGCTTCATAAGCTGACCAAGCACTAGATTCAAATCCCATGCGACCGGGGGGGGTCTGATGGGAGGTTTAGTGAGGGTCAGGCCTCTCATGAATCTTGCAACAAGAGGATGAGAGGAGATAGGTTGTCCATTTACAGGTTTCAGGGATGCTGAAATAGCACTTAAATGGACTCTTACAGAATTCGTCTTAAGGCCTGCATTGGAAAGATGCAGGAGATAGTCTAAGAGGGAATTCAAAGGAAGTGCCAGAGGGTCAAGGCCCTGCTGAGCACACCAAATGGAAAAACGTTTCCATTTGAAAGCATAAGACCGCCTCGTGGAAGGTTTCCTAGAGGCATGAAGGATATCTTTCACAGGTTGAGAAAGATTAAAGTCTTGAAGACTTAAGCCTTCAGTAACCAAGCTCGGAGATGTAGGGATTTGGGGTTTGGGTGCCACAAAGTCCCGTCCTCCTGAGATAGAAGGTCTGGTGCAGCTCCTAAGTCCAGGGAGGATCCCTGGGAGAGCTGTAGAAGCAGAGGGAACCACACTTGGCGTGGCCAGCGTGGAGCTATGAGGATCATAGAGCCGTGATCTCTCTGGAGTTTGAACAGAGTCTTGGGAATCAACGGAATGGGTGGAAAGGCATATAGGAACGCCTGACCCCAATGGAGGAGAAAGGCGTCCGTGGCCTGAGCTTCCTGACATGGAGTCCTGGAACAGAACCGGGGAAGTTTGGCATTCCACGGACTTGCAAAGAGGTCTATGTCCGGGGTCCCCCATTCCTGAAAGATTCTGGTTATCTGGTCCACGTGTAGGGACCACTCGTGTGGCAGCAGAACTCGACTGAGCCTGTCTGCTCGAGAGTTTTGAACTCCTGGAAGGTACACTGCTAGCAGATGAATTTGGTGCTCTCTGGCGAAGGCCCATAATCTGAGAGCTTCGTTGAAAAGCGACAGAGAGCCCGTTCCTCCTTGTTTGTTTATGTAAAACATGGCCACCTGATTGTCTGTCTGAACCAGGACAGTCAGGTTGGCAAGGAGGGTATGGAAGACCTTGAGGGCAAGGTAAATTGCTCGCAGTTCCAGGAGGTTGATATGAAGGGTGGCCTCCTGTGGAGACCAAGTGCCCTGAGTGGAGAGAGTTAGCAGATGGGCTCCCCACCCCAATTGGGAGGCAGCTGTTGTGAGGGTTGCTTGGGGTAGCAAGGGCTGAAAGGGAGCCCCCAACAACAGATTCTTGGTGGATATCCACCAATGGAGGGACCAAGACAGACGGTTTGAGGTTTGTATTTGGTCTGAGAGTGCTCCCGACGCCTGAGTCCACTGGGTGGCCAGGGTCCATTGAGCTGCTCTCATATGAAGACGAGCATAGGGCACCACATGTACTGTGGAGGCCATATGGCCCAGGAGGCGTAGCATTTCCCTGGCTGTCAAGTGAGTACTGGACTGGGCTTGGGAGGCCAAGCTCAGCAGACGCTGACCCCGAACCAGTGGAAGGTAGGCTCTTGCAGTGGTGGTGTCCAACCGGGGCCCCTATGAATTCTAGAGACTGAGTAGGGCTGAGTTGAGACTTGGGAAGGTTTACCACCAGTCCCAGATACTGCAGAAGGTTCCTTGTGCGGTCTAGGGAAATCTGGGCCTGCGACTGAGTTGGAGCTCGAATGAGCCAGTCGTCCAGATATGGGAATACGAAAATCCCCATGCTTCTGAGAAATGCGGCTACGACTGCCATGCATTTGGTAAAGACTCTTGGGGCAGAGGCGAGACCGAAGGGAAGTACTCTGTATTGGTAATGACTTCCCCTGAACAGAAAGCGAAGATATTTTCTGTGGGAGGGATGGATGAGTAGATGTGTATACGCATCCTGCAGGTCTAGAGAACAAAGCCAGTCCTGACTCTGAAGGTATGGAAGGAGAATGCCCAAAGAGAGCATTTTGAATTTCTCCTTGTACAGAAATTTGTTCAATTCTCTCAGATCTAGGATTGGTCTGAATCCCCCTGTCTTCTTTGGAATGAGAAAATAGGGGGAGTAGAAACCTGACCCCTGTTGATGAAGAGGAACCTCTTCTATGGCCCCTTGGGCAAGCAGAGATCTCCTGATCCAACAGGGCTAGGAGAGGAGATGGAGAATTGAAGGGTCTCACCATGTGATGAGGAGGAAGGCTGGAGAAATGAAGTTTGTAACCCTCCCGGATGATAGAGAGGGTCCATTGCTCTGTTGTGATCTGTTCCCATCTGGGAGCAAAGTGAGCTAACCTTCCAGGTATGGTGAGAGGTTCTGGTTGGTCCAGAACCAGGAATGGCAAGTTCTCTAGGGGCAAGTCAAAACCCCTGAGGGGGTGGAGCCTGTTGAGCTGCAGTAGCTGCTGCAGGCTTTGCTCTTGCTTGTTTCGTTTGCTGACGTTTAGCCGCAAAACGAGGTTGAGAAGATTGCTGGCCAGTATTGGAAGCATATCTGGCCTTCTTATAATAAGGCCTCTTGAAAGACTTCTTCTTAGTGGGAGTAGAAGTGGACTTAGAAAGTCTCTCTAAGGTGGCATTTTCAGCGTCCATTTGAGTGGCCTTAACCTGCCACTCTGCACCGAATAAGTTCTCACCTGTACAGGGCAGATTCCGTAAGCCATCTAGAACCCAGGGTTCCAGATCAGAAGCCTGGAGCCAGGCCAGACGTCTGGCTGCGATAGCAATGCCAGAAGCTCTGCTGGCTCCTTCGAAGGAATCAAAGGCAGCTCTGTTGGAGAACTTAGAAACATCTAAAAGTTGTTTCACAACAGAAAGGAAGTCCTCCTGTTTATCCTCAGGGATAAGGGAGGCAAAATGCCGTACTTTCTTGGCAAGTTCCCCTAGGAACATGCCCATATAGAGGCTGTAGGAATTAATCCTGGCTATAAGCATACTAGCCTGGAAGATTTTCCTACCAAAAGAGTCCAGTGTCTTACATTCCCTTCCTGGAGGTGTAGAAGAGTGCCTTTTAGTACTCTTGATCTTTTTCATTGCAGACTTTACCACAATGGAGTGGTGAGGCAATTGAGTTTTCTGAAAACCAGGAGAAGGAGGGACCCGATACATGGTGTCCAACCTACGGGAATAAGGAGACAGAGTTAAAGGGTTCTCCCAGAAATCCATCAATTGTTCCTGAAGGATTTCATGGATAGGCAGAGTAACTGCTTCTTTAGGAGACTTAGAGTATCCTAAAATATCCAATCTTTTTGACCTTGGTTCCCTTTCAGAGGAGGTAGTGATAGAAAGGCCTTTAGCCATTTCTAAAATAAAGTCCTGAAAGGACAAATCCTCTGGAGGAGACATTCTCCTTTTTGGAGAAGAAGGTTCCTCAGGAAGGTCAAGGGAGAGCTCTGCAGACTCATCAGAGGAGACAAAATCCTCAGAGGAATCGGTGTATTCTCTAGTTTCCTCCAACGCACGATACGCATACCGATCGGTATCGACATCGGGCGTACCGGGTATGGAAGCGGTATGGAGCGAAAGCCCATACGGTACCGATTTGCGTTTAGAAGAGGAAGGCCTGGGTTCCGGCATGGCGGACGATACCGGAACCGGGCCCGGAACCGCTGGAAGCGGTACCGATGGCGTTGCAGCTTTAATGAAAGCCATGACGGCCTGCTGCATGGATTGGACAGTATTGCCCATAGACGCCACGGCTGCCTGGATGTCGGTACCGGTATGGGCCGGTACCCCAGAGCAGTCCAACAGGTGATCTGTCGAGGCCGTGCCATCGATGTCAACCTGTAGCCCCTGTATTGGCGTTTTGGAAGGTAGGGCTTCCCGCCGGGGCTGTTTGGCTGGGGCAGGGTCCTCAAAACTAAGAGCCTCTCGATGCTTTGAAGGAGATTTGCTCTTTGAGGACTTGCCCACAGAAGGTTTGGTTACCTGAGATCCATCCGGGGATGATGACCTGGATGACTGTGATGTTGGATTCTCTGAAGCAAACAGCACATGGAATTTGTTGGCCCGGTTCTGCAGCCCACGCTTAGACATTTGGGAGCAGGAAGGGCAGTCCGGAATGGAGTGGTCAGGCCCCAAACATTTAAGACACCATTCATGGGTGTCTGTGACTGATATTACAGCAGTACACTTGGTACACTTCTTAAATCCAGGGGCTGGCTTCTCCATGTGGAGAATTAAAGTAGGCCTGAAGGCCTAACTGAAGTGACCAAGTGCTGAAAAAATAATAAAAGAAAATAATTTTTTAAGAAAGAAAAAGGAAGACCGGCGATACCGGTATCGGTATGGGAAGGCAGGTACGCGGTCTAAAGAAACAAAACAAAAAACTACAATTTCTTCAGCGGTGACAGGATACACGACCTGCTGGCTCCGCGGAAAAAGAGAAACTGAGGAGAGCTGTTCAGGAAGGCGGGAAGGCAGTGCGCATGTGCAGTGGGAGGTCCCAAAAGCTTCCATTCTAGGAAGCTGGGGAGCTTTCCCGCGCAGGCTCCGTCGGTACCGACATACCCATATGTGAGGACTTATTCCTGCTTGTTCCTGGAGATCTACGCTTTCTCTAGGAACAAGCAGGAAGTCAGTCCTCACATATGGGACTCCCTAGCTCGAGGCTGCTGGGGACCGAACCACGACGGGCACCAACAGCTACTCATAGAGAGGCTGTGAGTTTGCAGAGGGTGAGTCCCTACCAAGAGACTGCAGACCCCAGCGTCCAGCATCACCATTATATCAGTAGCCTGAACACAGAAGAGTTGCCTATACATGGAGAATGCTTTGGATTACTGCCTGGCTAAAGGCACTGTCCCTGCGGGGCTCACTCTCGAGGCAGTAGTGAGCTGCAAACGCATGCACTGAAGACCATGTGGTGGTTTTACAAATTTCTGTCACCAGCAAAGAGCATAGGTTGGCCACCGATGTGGCCATAGCCCTCACATGATGAGCAGTGATCCAGTGCTCTAGGGAGAGGCCAGCTTGCTCATAAGCAAGGGCAATATAGTCTGCTATCCAAGTGGACAGGGTTCGCTTGGTCACAGGTAGTCCCAGCCTGCTGGGGTCATAAAAGACAAAGAGTTGAGGAGTTTTGCGGTGGGCCTGGGTCCTCTGTAGATAGAAGGCAGGGCCCTCTTACAATCCAATGTATGCAGAACAGACTCTGCCTTACTGGCATGAGTTCGTAGGAAGAAGGTGGGGAGGACCACCTTCTGATTGAGGTGGAAAGCCGACACCACCTTTGGGAGGAACTTGGGGTGCGTGCGAAGCACAACCCTGTTCGTATAGAACCTGGTATAGGGTGGGATCTGCCACCAGGGCCTGCAGCTCGCTCACTCTCCGGGTGGATGTCAAGGCCACCAGGAAGGCCACCTTCCAGGAGAGATACCTCAGGTGGCAAGTCACCAAGGGCTCAAATGGTGGTCTGGTGAGCTGTGAGAGCACAAAATTGAGATCCCACTCTGGTGAAGGTGGGTGGAGGGGAGGCTTCGATAGCAGTAGGCCTCTGAGGAACCTGAAGACCAGGGGCTGGCTGGAGAGGGGTTTCCCCTCCATAGGGTGATGGTTAGCTGCTATGGCACTGAGATGCACCCTGTCCGAATTAGATTTCAACCCTGAGGGGGAGAGATGCAGCAGGTACTGCAGAATGAACTGCAGATGGCAGGAGAAGGGATTCACATTCCGCTCTGCATACCATAGAGAGAAGCTCCTCCACTTGAAGGCATAATGCTATCCTGGTGGAGGGTTTCCAGGAGGCCAGGAGGATCTCCTGCATTTCATCTCCGAGACTGAAGGGGTCCAGTGCTACCCTTTCAGCATCCATGCAGTTAACGTCAGAGATGCCAGGTTGGGGTGGAGAAGGGAGCCTCTCTCCTGCGAAAGAAGATCCGGCTGACTGCCCAGTGCCACCAGGAGTGCCACTGACAGGGAGAGTAACAGGGGGAACCAGGGCTGTCTAGGCTACCTAGGAGCAATCAGGATTTCTGCAGCATGGTCGCTCTGGATCTTGAAAAGGCACCTGGCTATTAGAGGGGTTGGTGGGAATGCATAAAGCAGGCCTCACGACCATGAGACGAGGAAGGCATTTGCTGCCACCCTGCTGTGGTGTGTCTGAGGTGAGCAGAATCTGGGCAGCTGTGCATTGTCCGGGGAAGCAAACAGGTCCAGTCATGGTCTGCCCCAGAGGTGGAAAAGCCTCTGTGCCACCCTGGGATCCTGATGCCAATAGTGTGGGTGAAGTACCCTGCTGAGCCTGTCCGCCAGGAGGTTGTCGTGGCTCGGCACATACACCGCTCTGAGGAGCATGCTGTTGCACACTGCAAAGGAGTGAAGGGCTACCGTCTCCTGACAGAGGGAGCAGGAGCCTGTGCCTCCCTGCTTGCTCACATAGAACATGGCAACCTGATTGCCCGTCTGTGTGAGGACCGAGAGGTTGCTCAGGAGGTAGCGGAAGGCCTGTAGGGCCAGGAAGATGGCCCTGAGCTAGAGGAGGTTGATTTGTAACCGAGACTCATCTGGGGACCAGTTGCCCTGAGTGCAATGGCCTTCGCAATGTGTGTCCCAGCCCACCAGGGAGGATCTTTTGTGGTGCTGGTGCTTGTAAAGGCATCCCTGCCCTGAGGTGTTGTGGGGACTGCCACCAGCTGAGGGAGGCTGCCAGTCGGTGGGCGACCCTTACCCTGTCTCTC
This sequence comes from Ichthyophis bannanicus, assembly GCA_033557465.1. Taxonomy (NCBI): domain Eukaryota; kingdom Metazoa; phylum Chordata; class Amphibia; order Gymnophiona; family Ichthyophiidae; genus Ichthyophis; species Ichthyophis bannanicus. The sequence continues at coordinate 155,152,584 of CM066036.1, read as the reverse complement.
AGCTTGCCTGTGTCCATTGGGATCTGAGGCACCACTGGGCTGCTCGCATGTGCAGGCGAGCCCAGGGCATGACATGAACCGTTGAGTCCATGTTGCCTAACAAGCAGAGGAGCAGGTGGGCTGGCACCGACCCTACAGCTTTGGACCTTCTCCACTAACTGCATCAGGCGATGGGTCCTCTCTATCAGGAGGAAGGCCTTGGAGTGTCCAGCTGGGCTCCTATGAACTCCAGGTCTTGAACTGGGGAGAGGCTGGATTTGGGGTAGTTGATGACGAAGCTAACTTCTGCAAAGTGTGAATTGTAAGCCTTGCAGCTTGGCTGGACTCGATGGCAAAGGGCAGTTAATCAAGCCTCACAATAAAGATAAAGAGGGCCAGGAAGGGGACAATGTGGGCCTCTTGGAGGCGCACATGGGCAGCCACAACCACTAAGCACTTTGTGAAGACCCTTGGAGAAGAGGCAAGGCCGAATGGCAGTACCCTGTACTGGTAGTGCTGCCCCCCCCACCACAAATCTCAGGTACTGTCTGTGGGAGGGATCAACCAGGATGTGAGTCTGCGTCCTTGAGATCCAAGGAGCAAAGCCAGTCTCCCTGGCGGAGGTAGGGCAGCAGTGTCCCAAGGGAGAGCATCTTGAACTTCTCCCTTACCAAGAACTTGTTCAAGTTGCGCAGGTCCAGGATGGGCCGGAGACCCTTCTTCTTTTTGGGACAAGGAAATACCTTGAGTAGAACCCCTTTCCCCAGAGGTATTGGGGTACAGGCTCCACTGTCCTATCCCTGAGTAAGCCTGCGAATTCTGCGATGAGCAAAGCCTGGTGGAGGAGAGGCCGTGATGGTTCTCCTGGGAAGAAGTCTGGAGGGTTCTGCTGTAGATGGAGGTGGTAACCCTCCCTCACCACCTGCAGGACCCACTTGTCCGTGGTGATACTGGACCACTTGTGGGCAAATGAAGCCAGCTGACCCCCTGTGGGCTGAGGTGGGACTCCTGGGGGAGGGGAGGCCCTGCCCAGGGAGTCAAAAGCCTTCTCCCTGTTGGGTGGGGGCTGGTGTCTGAGGCTGGGGGCCTTTGGTTTCGGGAGCCCATGCCCCTGGCTTTTAGGCTGTGAGGCCTGGTACTGCTGCCCCGAGTAAGGTTGGTAGAGCCCGGCCTGGTGATAGCAGATTTTTCTCAGGAAAAAGGGCTTTTTCCCCCTGAGGATTTTTTCTTGGGGAGGGTCGAGGTCTTCCTGGACAGTCGTTGTCGGGTCACTACCTTTGCCTCGATTTCAGCCGCCTTGTCAGACATCGGTTTCCCAAACAAGTTCTCGCCATTGCAGGGGACATTCAGCAGCTTTTCTTGCACCCACTGCTTAAGGCTGAGGCTTGTAACCTTTCCTGGCACCATGTGCTGATGCCATCCTGGCTGCAGACTCAAATCTGTCGTAGACAGCCCTAGAGAGGAATTTAGAACAGTCATGGATGCCTGCTGCCAGGGACTGGAACCTCTGCAGGGGTTCCCCGGCAAAGCCCGCCGAGAACCCTGAGAGAGCTTCTGGATCAGGCCTTTTATGAACTGTACATGGGAATGTACCTATGTCTGGATACGGCACCCTAGCATGGCGCCCTCATAACACTTGCGGCTCAGGGCGTTGAGGGCCTGGGCCTCCCTGCTGGGGGGAACCGAAGAGTATGTTTTTTGGCTCTTCAGTTTCTGCATGGAGGACTCAACCACCATGGAGTTGTGGGGGAGTTGCTGTTTATGCAACCCTAGAGATAGTGTCCAGGCGCCGACTGACCATCGGCACTGAGGGAGTCATGGTGGGAGAACACCCGGCTGGGGTCAACAACCCCTGGGCGAAAATATGCACGAAGGCCGGTCGAGAAGGAACCAAGAGGAGAAAACATAAAGGAGAGCCAAGGACGGCACTGAGGGTGCCGGCTCGAGGGGGAACCGGTATGAAAACTGGAGATATAGAAGGATTTTTAGAACTTTTTCCAGGGGAGTAGAGGACTACGTCCGTTGGGCTCCGCGGAAAAAAGGAGAGTGAACAAGATGGCACCCTTGGGCAAGAAGGTGACCAAAGGCTTTATTTGAAAGCTGGAGAAATGCTCCACACAGGGCTCTGTCGGCGTCGACGTCACCCATATGTGAGGACCGACTTCCTGCTTGTTCCTGGAGAAATGATTTTATGTGGTTGTTTCATTTATCAACACATCTAAAGATGAAGTTATGAATATAAGCAATAAAACGGTGCAATATTCCAATGCAAGATCCACAAAACATAACCATTAAGCACAATACGCACCATTTCATTTTGTACAAACTGCAGTCCATTACAAAGACAGACACAAAACAGTAAACTCTACAAAGACTAATATTTATTGCAAAATGGCCAATGTCCAGTCTGCAATTAAAAACAAACACAGAGAGGTACAACAAGGATCACTGTAAAAGAAAGAAGCTAAATAAAAATATCTTGAAGCAAAATGAAACTAATTTCACTTTTTGTTGTGGTACATTTTTAAAAATTCTTGTTAGAATTCACTCCATTCTCTAAAGCTGTTCAACCATTAAGCCCAGCATTGCTCATATTCCAAGGCAAGATTCCTCCACCCCACACTGTTCTGAAATGGTTAGAGTATACTGCACTCTTCTAAATGTCAATCCAAAACTTCACTACTCTCCAAAAATATTTGTCCATAATGTAGTGCATGTACTCACACAGTGCTATAGACTGCAGCTAACTTGTCTTCATCAATACAAGAGCCAGTTTCATAAAACTGAATGGGTTTCTTCAGTGTAAAACTCTGCTAACAGAATTTTGTCTGCTTAGTAGCAGTGCTCACTGATCAACCAAAAGGCCTGAAATATTAGAGCCTCAAGAAACCTCACCATACTAAATATATTGTACAATATTCTCTATTCTACCAGCATGTTACATTCTCATGTATGTAAGCTTTTGTTTGAATATACTGCACGTCTGACATACTGGATACCATGCTTTGAAACACTTGACACCACCAAGTTGATTCAGTTCAATGTAGTTACTCACCTGTAACAGGTGTTTCTCCAGGGACAGCAGGAATTAGTCCTCAGATATGGGTGACGTCAGTGCCGACGGAGCAAGCATAGTAACCTCTCCCCAGTTTTCAAAGAAAGCCTTTAAGAGATGCACCATGAATGCCTGGTCCACTTCCCACCTAAGGGTGCCATTTTGCCTCAGTATGATAACATAGCTCAAGATGACAAAAACGAAAGCAACTCCATGGGAGGGAGAGTTGTGAGGACTGAATTCCTGCTGTCCCTGGAGAACACCTGTACAGGTGAGTAATTTCGCTTTCTCCAGGAACTATCAGGAAGTCAGTCCTCACATATGGGACGCCCCAACTACAGTCTACTGAAAAAAAAAACCTGTAAAAGCCACAGGAAAACAGAAAAAGGTGAATCGTGAGAAGCAGCAACAGAGTAAAGGAACAGCTGACCCAGAGTGTCAAGCAAGGGATCAGTTCTCCGGTAGCCTGAAAAGAATGAAGGGCCAGAGGGCAGAAGTTACCTTACACCCCAAACAAATGACAGAGCACTGCCTGGCCGAAGGTGCTGTTCCGACGGGCCTCCCTCTCCAGGTAGTAGTGAGCTGCAAGGGTATGGACTGAGGACCAGGTGGCAGCCTGGCAAATTTCCGCCAAAGAAACAGAGCACAGGTTCACAACAGAGGCCGCCATGGCCCGGTCACTGTGTGTTGTCACATGGTACTCCAGTGAGAGACCGGCCTGCTCGTAAGTGAAGGTGATGCAGTCCGCCACTCAAATGGACAGGGTACGCTTAGAGACTGCTGTCTCCAGCCAATTTGGGTCGTAGGAGATGAAGAGATGTGAGGAATGATGGTGGGCCTGGGTACGCTCCAGATAGTAGGCCAGGGCCTGCTTACAGTCCGGAGTGTGGAGAGGGGCCTCCGTACTGTTAGCATGAGGCTGCGGGAAGAAGGTGGGGAGCATCACCTCCTGGCTGAGGTGGAATGGAGCTAACACCTTAGGCAGAAATTCGGGGTGCGTGTTGAGCATGACCTTGTTTTTGTGGAACCTCGTATAAGGTGGATGGGCCACTAGAGCCTGGAGTTCGCTAACCCTGCAAGCAGAGGTGAGCGCTACGAGAAAGACCACCTGCCAGGAGAGATACTTGAGGTGGCAAGAGCTGAGAGGCTTGAAAGGTGGAGCAGTAAGTTTAGAAAAAAAAAACCACGTTGAGATCCCACTTCGCCGCCAGGGGGCAGACGGGTGGCCTTGAGAGAGTAGTAGGCCCCTCAGGAAGTGAGTCACGAGGGGATGAGCGGAGGAGGGGCTTGCCCTCGACAAGATGATGGTGCGCTGAAAGTGCGCTAAGGTGTACCCTAACAGAGTTAGGCTTCAGATCTGCCTGGGACAGGTGAAGCAGGTATTGCAGCACCAGCTAGACAGAACAGGAGAAGGGGTTGATCCACTTCTCTGCGCATCTCACAGAGAATCTGCACCACTTGAAGGCGTAGGCTTGGCAGGTGGAAGTTTTGCAGAGGCCAGAAGGACCTCCTCCACCTCGCTTGGGAGATTGAAGTGGGCCAGGGCTACCCTTTCAGTAGCCAGAGCCAGGAACCCCAGACTGGAATGCAGGAGAGAGCCATCCTCCTGTGAAAGCAGGCCTGGGACGCATCCAAGGGGAACCAGAGGTGCCTGGGACAGGTGGAGGAACAGGGGAAACAACGGCTGCCAGGCCCACCAAGGAGCCACCAGTATCAAGGTGGCTCTGTTGAGCTCTACCATGAAAAGGGTCTTGGCGATCAGCTGTGTGGGCGGTAAGGCATAGAGGAGGTCCCCCATCTACGGAATGAGGAACGCATCTGCTGCCATCCGCAAGGGATGTGGTTGCCTGGAGCAGAAGCGGGGCAACTGAGCATTGGCCAGGCTGGCGAAGAGGTCCATCTGTGGGAGCCCCCAGAGAAAGAACAGCCAACAGGCCATCACAGGGTCCAGCCACCATTCATGCAGTTGAAGGACCCAGCTGAGCCAGTCTGCCAGGATGCTGACCTGGTCCGGGAGATAGACTGCCTGCAGGAGCATCCTGCTTTTGCTGGCAAAAGAGCAGAGGCTCACTGCCTCCTGGCACAGGACGGAAAATCCCGTACCTCCCTGCTTGTTGATATAGAACATTGCCACCTGGTTGTCGGTCTGGATCAGTAACACTTGGTGCTGCAGGTGGTGTTGAAAAGCCCAGAGAGCTAGCGCTATGGCTCGAAGCTCCAGGAGGCTGATCTGCTGAAGGCTCTCCACCTGCAACCAACTGCCCTGAGTACGGAGGTTGTTGCAATGGGCTCCCAAGCCCAGTTTGGAGGCATCCGTGGTAAGGATCCTTTGGGGGGCAGGGGCCTGGAAGGGCATTCCAGCCTGTAGGTAATGGAGCTGTTGCCACGGCCAGAGGGCAGGCCATGATCACTCTCTCTCAAAAGTGTCCTGTTACTTGAGACCACTGGGAGCGGAGGACCCACTGAGCCGACTGCATGTGTAGGCGGGCATCTGGGGTGACATGCACCATGGATACCATGTGACCCAGCAGGTGAAGCAGGAGGCGGGCAGATGCCGAGGGGTGACCCTGGACGTGCCCTGCAAGAGCCTTGAGGCGCTGGGCCCTGTCCAGAGAGAGGAAGGTCCTGGTCTGGACAGTGTGTTCAGCAGTGCCCCTATGAACTCCAGGCATTGTGCCAGATAGAGATGGGACTTTGGGTAGTTTATAACAAACCCTAAGTGCTCCAGAATGAGGATTGTGCAGGCCGTCACCTGATGAGCTTCGGCAGTGGTGCTGCCCTTTATGAGCCAGTTGTCCAGATAGGGGAAGACGAACACCCCTTGGAGACGCACGAAGGCGGTGACTACCACCAGGCACTTGGTGAATATCCTTGGGGCAGAGGCCAGACCAAAGGGTAGAACCCTGTACTGGTAGTGAATAGTGGCAGCGTCCTACCATTAAGCGGAGGTACTGCCTGTGAAGGGGATGGATGAGGATGTGCGTGTATGCATCCTTTAAATCCAAGGAGGATAGTCAGTTTCCCTGCCAGAGGTATGGCAGCAATGTTCCAAGGGAGAGCATCCTGAACTTCTCCTTCACCAAGAGCCGGTTGAGGTCCCACAGGTCTAGAATGGGCTGAAACCCTCTGGTCCTTTTGGGTACCAGCAAGTAGCAGGAGTAGAACCCCTCATCCCAAAGTGGAGGGGGACAAGTTCCACTGCCCTTTCTGCCAGAAGACTTGCAAGTTCCTGTTGAAGCAGGCCCTGGTGAAGGAGATTCATAGGGAGCTCTACCGGAAAGAATGGCGGGGGTTCTGTTTGAGGTGAAGGAGGTACCCCTCCTTCACCATCTGTAAGGCCCACCGGTCAGCATAAAATACCAGATGCCCCCTGTGTACTGCGGGGCACGACCTTCCAGGGAAAGAGAGATCATGCCCAATGAGTCAAAAGCCCCCCACCAGGTTGCGCTGGAGGCGCAGTCTGTGGTTTGGGGTCTCAAGTTTATGAGGGCCATGCCCTTGCTCCTTGGTCTGCTGGCCCTGTTAGGGAGCTGGGAAGGCAGAGTGCTGAGGGTAGTTTCCATAAGCCTTCCTCTTTTTCAGGTATAGGGAGTTTTTACCCAAAGCATTCAGCAGTCTTCTTGGAGAGCCTGGTCCTGGTCATGAACTTGGACTCCAGCTCAGTGGCCTTGTCCGTCATGGGCTTGCCGAAGAGGTTCTCTCCCTGGCAAGGGACATCGACCAACTTGTCCTGTATGCATTGCTCCAAGTTGGAAGACTGTAGCCAGGCATAGGTTGCCCGAGTCATAAATTTGGAGCACTCCCTGATCGTGGAAGCCAGGATCTGGAACCGCTGAAAAGGTTCCTTGGAGAGACCAGCCGAGAACCCGGCGAGTTCCCTTGCCGTGTCCCACAATGTCCATGTACAGCCAGTAGGCCTCGATCCATCTGATGAGTATTGACCCCTGGAAGCACTTCCTGCCCAAGGCATCCCATGCACAGCCCTCCCTGTCTGGGGGCACCGAGGAGTATGTCTTCTGGATCTTGAACCTACGCACGGCTGACTCCACCACCATGGAGTTGTGAGGCAGTTGAGCTTTTTGGAAGCCAGGGTTCCGGCGGACCTAGTACATCGAGTCCAGCCACTTGCTCACAATGGGACTTCCCCAAGGCCCCAGACTAGTCACCTGAGGAGACCACCAATGATTTCTGGCTCTTTGAGGGGTGTCCCTCCCCAAGAGATCTCGGGCTCGATGCCCTGTGACCTCAAGGCTCCGAGGCAGCATGGTCACCGTGAGAGGCCGTGGGTGCTGGTCCTGCGGATGACTCCGGGGCCGAGTCAGTCTTGTGCAAAATTGACTCGTGCTGCTTCTTACGGCCTCGGAGGGCCTTGGGGGTCATCTGCTGGCAGAGACCATATGCCAAAGCATGAAGGCAACAATCACGTGGATCCGTGCGCGACATATGTGCACAGCGGTCGCAAGGCTTGAAGCCACTGATTGAGGCCATAGCGGGGAATACAGTCCCCGTGAGGTCAAACTCCTTTGGTCCTGCCAGAAAGGGCACGAAAACTCACACACCAAGAAAAAACTCTGAGGGAGGAAAAAAGGAACCAGAGGAAAAATGTGATGCCGAAGGCAAGTGCACTTGGGAGGCAGAGGGCACCGGTATGCAACCGGAGAAAGAATTGATCCAAAAACTGAAGGCAAGAAAAAAAAATCTACTTTTTCCAGGAAGAGTAGACACACATCCGATGGGCTCTGTGGAAAAAAGGAGACTGAGGCAAGATGGCACCCTTAGATGGGAAGGGGACAACGAATGCGTAGTGCATCTCCCAAAGGCTTTCTTTGAAAGCCAGGGAGAAGTTACCACACGGGTTCTGTTGGTGCCGACATCACCCATATGTGAGGACTGACTTCCTGCTTGTTCCTGGAGAGTATAGGGTTATCGTTGACAAGTGAAACTTAGCTAGACAAATGGAAAAACTCTACTTTTAGTTCCCTAATGAGGATTTTGAAGTGTAGAATTAATCATTGAATTGTAGCCATCCTGAAGTATAGGATATAGAAATCCCAACATCATATTCACAAGCATGGTTCTCACAAAAGCCTATGGCTGTCGCATGTCTGCTTCATCATCACTGCCTGTAAGGCTACTATCTGTTGATTGAGTACCATCTTCATTGTCACTTTTCCCATTATCTTCATTCTTGTGATTCTTGTCCTTCACACCACCTTCTGCAATGAAACCTTGTGAAAGCTGTTCTCCTACAACCAGTCCTTTACTCAGATCAGCCGCAGTTGTCTGCGGCTTATTTTTGGGATCACCTAGGAAAGTCTCCCATCCTTTAAGTCTTTCTTCCCTTTCTCGTGAGGTCTCTTCAATCTGCAAATAAAGAATAAAATAATACAGTGACAGATACGCAATTTAGAAATTTTAGATGCAATCTAAGAGGCAGACATGCATGCTATTTGGATTAGGATTAGCAAACACACATTTATTTTATTTATTTTTTTGGCATTTATATACCATCTTTTCCAGAAGTCAAATGTGGTTTGCAGAGAACTAATACAAAACTAAACCAGTTACATGAACATTTCAGATAACTATCAACATGGGAACCATTTACAAAAAGTGAGTCTTTGTGACTTTAACATGGAGATGTAAGGTGTTTTTCTTTTATTTACAGTGTGTGCGCTATTTACAGAACATATTTACAATTTAGGATGTAATCAATCAGAGTTCTACAGAGAATGGAGGATGATGATACCTGATGAGGAGGGGGTGTTAGGTGGGAGGTTAAATTGGGTCAATGTTGACTGGTTCTAATTTATTCCCAAAATGGAGCAAGAAAAGGTGTGTTTCAAGTTCCTTACGGAACATGGAGAGATCCTGGATAGCTCTCAGTTTATCAGGTATGGGTGTAAGGTACAAGAATGTTCCATTACTAGTGATCTAGCTAGATCTGCGAAAATCAAGGGGAACTGCCAGTGTATTCTGCGTGCATCCTCGTCTAAGTAGTGCATCTGTTGGTTTGGTAATTAAGAAGTGAGGTGGGAGGGGGCTATGTCTCTGAAAAGCTTGAATGCCGTCATTAGTGATTTGCAATTAATACGACTTTGAATTGGAAGCCAGTGTAAATTATATAGTATAGTAGTGATATGGTCTGATATAAGGGCCTTCCATACAATGCATGCAGCAACATGTTGGGCCATCTGTAGCTGGTTTAATGCTTGCTTAGATAGATCTTGCAGCACGTTATTACAATAGTCAAAGTGCGGTGTGATCAGTGCCTGGAGAACTGATCTGAAATCGTGGCTTGTGAGTAGGGGTCTTAGTTGCTGTACCATTCTGAGCTTGATTGTTCTAGTAGTAAGTTTTATGTGGGGGTCATACTGATCTAGGGCAATGCCAAGGTATTTTACTTTGTTTTTTACTGATAGATCAACCTCACTAAGGTGTAGTTCTGTGGGTGGAGTGAAGCCAGGGTTCCTTGTTACATATAGCACCTCAGTTTTACTATAGTTGATCTTAAGGTTATGCCTGTTGAGACACTTTGATGCTTCACTGAAGCAGGTTGTAATTTGATGAAAGATGGGGTTTGCAATGTCAAAAGGAAGATATAGCATTATATCATCTGCATAAACGTGGTATCCTACATTGAATTTCTTGAAGATGGCAGAGATGGGCTGAAGGTAGATATTAAACAGGAGGGCTGAGAAAGCGGAGCCTTGTGGTAGGCCTTGTTCCTGTTTATATAGCTTGGACGTGTGTTGGACTATGGTTTCCTCAATAAAATATTACTAAAAAACTGGCTTGTGGAATTACAATTAAAATTTCTAATACTTATCTCTGGGATAAAAAGAATAGAGGACACACACTGTGTTTGACAGTAAGAGGCCACTTCTATCATACAGAAATGCAAATACAGAGAGAAAGAGGGACTGAACTATGAAAAGAGAAAGTTTTAGATTATGCAAATACCTGATAATCTGTAACCCCATCCCATGTTTCAGCATGTAGCTGTCGACCACCAAACCATCGCCCATGTAGCGCCTGAATGCACCGATCGCCTTCGTCCGTCTCCTTAAATGATATAGAGGCTACGCCATCTGGATGCCTCTAACAAACCAAATTTACTACAATAAGTTTTTTTATGTTGATAAAATACACGTAAAATGCGATTTTCTTTTCTCAATGCTTTGTGCTCTCTTTCCAAATATCCAAACAGATATACCAACAAGTATTTGGAGTACAGTACTATGCTCTGATTTAGGCCTCAGCAAACACAGCAAATTTAGGAATACTTGCAGAATCTGGCTTTAATATTTTCAGCCACCAAAATTTGCCTTTGGAAAGGTATATGAAGAGCTGCCTTCACTGCGTAACCTATGATCACAATGTTTACGACTAAGCTAACATAGACATACTATTTTTCCGAGTGTCACATCTTTTCTTTCTAAATTTTCTTTAAACACAGGCTCTTTTCCATCTGCTGTGCATCTCCACAATTGTCCCCCAGTCTTTTCACCATCATTTTGTTTTTGGATTTCTAGGACAGTTTTTGGTCTACTTCTCTCTGCAAGGTCTGACTGGAGGGCATTCTGCAGAACGCAAACCCCTCTTTTACAGCACATAATATAATATAGACAAGAAAGGGAACCTTCTACTTCTACCGCATAACAGACTATGTCATTATGAAAGGAGGGAAAAACACTATTTAAAGCTTAGCGTATCTACTACACGGGTATAAGGCTACATACAGTAGCAGCCCTATTTGCCCCTTATGCATACATACAATTCAATATAAACAATTCTATAGTTGTTTATATTGAAATGTTCTTTTAAATATATAATCATATGCAGAATATGACATTTCACCACAGATTTTTTAAAATAGCACAAATCAGATGGAACTATTTAGTTCTAAGGTTAACAAAAGATCATAGGTGAATATGGATCTTTGAGATTTTATCCACTACTCAGCGAATTAGGAGGGATGAGGAGTATCTATTCTGTCGAAAACTATAGACTTACATCAAATATAAGGACCTTCTTTACTTGTCCAAACTTTTCACATTCTGTCCGAAGATCTTCTCGGATCTCATTCAATACCAAAGGATCTTCCTGTTGAGAGGCACCGGACAATAAAATCTTACCCTATATGAGAAGTTATTGTTTCATCTGTACATGATGTTTAGAAAACCTAATTCTTTGATGACCAGAGTCAGCATTTTTGTGCTAGAAAAAAAAAATCATTCAGAGTTTAACAAAATGTTATTCATAAATAAATAATCTTGCCAAGTTACAAACAATTCTCTGGCTGTGATGTTATAAGATTATCTTATCTTAAAAACATTGCCCCATATCCCATCTTTTTCTTTTAAGAAAGAAGTTTCCTTTTAAACTCCTAACACTCTTTGGTGTGCAGCTGGTACAATATTGTAAACAGTCAGTCATTTACACCACCAGTCTCAGAGATCTCAATACAAGAAGCAGCTGAAATGAATGGCTACATGCTCATTATTATCAGGGTCACAAGTATGCATGCATGCAGGAGCCACCAAGCACACACGGTTATGACCAGGCCAGGTTATAAGTGTTCTGAGATACAGCTGATTGAACCAAGAAACCTGATGCATGGCCTCCATTGTTCTGAAAGGTAGTTACAGAAGGGATAAATCCTCACGTGTGGGTGACATCTCCGATGGAGCCTTCCGTGGGAACGCTCCCCAGCTTCCGTTGGAAGCTTCTGGGAAGCTCCACCATGCCTGCATGCCTGCCACAGTAGCGCCGTCTTCTCCGGTCTGATAACAAAGCTGCAGCAGAATACAACTCCTCAGGGAGATGGGAGGTTGTGAAGACTTATTCCTGCTTTCCACAGTGAACACCCGCTACAGGTGAGTAACTACCTTTTCTTCATGGACAAGCAGAAGTAAGTCCTCACATATGTTTATGTTTATTAAAACTTTTGATATACCGCCCCCCGTTACATCGGGGCGGTTTACAGTACAAATAAAAACTTAAGCCAGAAAAGAAAGGAAATTACAATGCAATATAAAGTGGAGTTAGAGAGGAAGGAGGAAAATAGACAAATAAATTCGATAGAGATAGGGAGTGGGGAATCGAGAAATCAGGGGGGCAGGTTAAAGGCAGAAGAGAAAAGGTGAGTTTTCAGGAGGGACCGAAACTTGGGGTAAGACTCTTCTAGTCGAAGGGCAGTAGGCAGGGAATTCCACAGGGAGGGGCCGAGGTAAAAGAAAGCTGACTGTCTGGTTGATTGTAGGTGAGCTTGTGAGGGGGAGGGGAGATGTAGACTGTTAATGTGGACAGAGCGGAGACTACGGGTGGGTGAATGGAATTTTAGTAAGTCGACTAGATACTGAGGTCTGTGTGAGTAGATGGCATTGTGTACCAAAGTGAGAATCTTGAATTATATTCGGAAATTTATTGGCAGCCAATGGAGGTGTTGTAGGATTGGGGTGATATGATCCCGAGAAGAGGCTTGAGATGCCATCCGGGCTGCAGTGTTTTGAATTAACTGTAATCGGCGACGTTGATATTGGGGAATACCAGCGAATAAAGGGTTACAGAAATCAAGTCTAGTGGTGACCAGCGAGAGAAGGAGAGTGAGCAAAGCCTGAGGGGAGAGAAATGGTCTAATGGCGCGAATACGCCGGAGACAGAAAAAAAGAGTGCCGAGCAACTTGGGAAATATGATCATTAAACGACAGAGTACTGTCAAGGTGAACGCCAAGATAGCGGAGTGTAGACACCAAGGAAATGGGAACACCTGAAAAAGAAGGGGCAAGCGATGGGCAGGTATAGCTATGAGGGAACCAAATAGCAGCTGTTTTGGAGACATTAAGGACAAGGCAGTTAGTGGAAAGCCATGTGGAGACTTTGGATAGACATTCATTGAGAGGGGTGATGTCCGGATGGGAGGAGGAAGTGTGATGCAGAAGAAAAATGTCGTCGGCATAAAAATATGCCGAGATGCCTAATTGTTGGATTAGTAAAGCTAGAGGAGCCAGAAATATGTTGAATAATAAAAGAGCCAGTATTGAGCCCTGTGGGACACCACAAACCAGGGGAAAATGATCTGTAGTGGAAGAAACCGAAGCGACAGCAAAGGACCGGGAATGCAAAAAAAGAGTGGAACCAGTGATAGACAGTACCCCGAAGACCCGCATCCCGCAGTCTAGAAAGGAGAAGAGAGTGGTCCACCAAATCAAAGGCTGCAGAAAGATCTAAAGACACTGCCACCGAGATATCACCACGGTCGTGTGAAGAGTGAATTTCATTCAGAACAGCAGTGATAATGGATTCGACACTCTCAAGCTGCAGGCAACCAAAAACCGAGGAGGGATCCGTCAGAGATGTCACCCATATGTGAGGAGCTTACTTTCTGCTTGTCCATGGAGAATTAAGTTGCTAATTTCACTACAACATTTACCATGGAGTATTAGGGCTGCGAGTAGTTTTTAATTCTTGGTGCACTTGCTATTATTAATAGCTGTAATCCTTTTAAAATGCATGAGGCATGCCATGGCTTTAAAGGCCTCCAGTGATACTTTTGTGTTCCCAGTGCTGGGCCCCCAATCACTGAGATAGCTGCTTGGTGCATGTAGTCCATGCTCTGTGAGCATGCACTATGGACTGGTCAGTGGACTGTCTGCAGTTAGACTGTGCATGGATGGCTTTAAAGGCTGCAAATATATTTTTTTAAGTGTATAAATGCCTAGAAGCAGTTTTTGTGGTTTATATGTGCTTGCCTGTGGATGGAAGCTGGGAGGCCATGTTTTGAATGAAGCATTATAGTTTTAAATATTTTAGAAATAATCAAATTGTGATCCTTCAAACATTTTACATATAAAATCAGAGCTTATGAAGTACTACTAAGCTGTTGTACTGCATCTGATATATAGTCATCACTCTCTTTAGCACTTCTTTCTTCCCAAACAAAACCTTTGATCTCGGAGGTTAACTAATGAAGAAAAACAAAAAACTGAAAAGAAATTCCAAAATTAGGTAAAATATTCCTTTTATGCTGGTTCAACTCTTAAATCTGCTCCAAGAATATTTATTCTACTGGCTTGTGATTTGTTATCAAACTGTGCCAAGATCAGCAAAGTAGTTTATTTCTAGTTTAGCGCAAATTATTTGTTCATTAAGGAGCATTTTTACAAAATATTAACACACAATAATGTTCATTAGTGTGCGTTACATGCCACTGCAACCCATTTTATGCCCAAGGCTGCAGAGGCACGTAACGCATGGGCTCCACCTTAACCGGGATGGAACCAGGCTGCTGGCAGTAACCTTTAAAAAGGAGATAGAGCAGCTTTTAAATCAGATAATAGGGGAAAGCTGACAGTCGTCCAAGAGCGCATGGTTTGGAACAATGTATCCTCGAAGGATACTAGCAAAAGACTGAAGTTAAGGCATATCAACAGAGAGGTTCCAATAAAGACAAAAGTAACACAAATACCCTTGAGTACGGAGCAGGCAGAGCTTAAAGATTCCAAATTACCCCTGCCTACTGATAACTAGATTAATACAAATAAAATACAGTCTCTAAAGTGCTTATATGCAAATGCTAGAAGTCTAAAAAATAAGATGGGAGAGTTAGAATATATAGCAATAAATGGACATATCCCTCTCCTTTCCCCTTCCACTCTCCCTTTCTCATGTGCCTTGTGGAACGCACACTCTGTCTCTAATAAACTTGCTTTTACTCATGATCTCTTTATCTCTAATACTCTACATCTTCTTGCCCTAACTGAGACCTGGCTCCTGCCAGATGATACCGCATCTACTGCTGCTCTCTGCCATGGGAGCTATCAGTTCTCCCACACACCTTATCCCACTGGCTGTGGTGGTGGTGTTGGGCTTCTACTTTCTCCCTCTTGCCAATTCCAACCTCCCCTCCTGCCTCAGTCTCACTCCTTTCTCTCTTTTGAAGTCCACTCCATTCGCCTTTTCACTCCACTTCCTCTCCGGGTAGCTGTTATTTATCGACCTCCCGACAAGTCTGCTTTTACCTTCCTCGCTGACTTTGACTCCTGGCTTTCCCTCTTTCTAGATTCCTCTTCCCCCACTCTTATTCTTGGGGATTTTAACATTCATGTCGATAACCCCTCTGATCCTTATGCTTTAAAACTCCTCTCCCTTACCTCCTCGTTTGACCTCCAACTTTGTTCCACTGCCCCCACTCACCAGCATGGCCACTGTCTGGACCTGGTATTCTCCTTCAGTTGCTTACCCTCGAACTTCTGTAGCTCAGTTCTTCCCCTATCTGACCATCACCTTCTCAGCTTTAATCTTCATCACCCGCTGCCTCAGCCTCATCCTGTCTCCTCCAACCTATTTAGAAATCTTCTTGCTATTGATACCCTGGATCTCTCCCACTATTTCTTTA
The DNA here is from genome assembly GCA_033557465.1 of Ichthyophis bannanicus. NCBI lineage: Eukaryota > Metazoa > Chordata > Amphibia > Gymnophiona > Ichthyophiidae > Ichthyophis > Ichthyophis bannanicus. The sequence continues at coordinate 155,137,150 of CM066036.1, read as the reverse complement.
TCTCTTTCTGCCACTATGTCATCCAAGTCTGTTGACGAGGCAGCAACTTCCTATAATGCTGCACTCTCCTCGGCTCTGGATACTCTCGCTCCGCCCATCCCACGTCCTGTGAGACATTCTGCGCCCCAGCCCTGGCTCTGAGCCACTACCCGCTATCTACGCTCCTGTGCCCATTCTGCTGAGCGTGCTTGGCTCAAATCCCGCTCCCCTGCAGACTTTCTACACTTCAAATTCATGCTTGTCTCTTTCCAGTCAGCCATAGCTCTTGCCAAACAAGACTACTATTGTCCATCTGATGCCTCTGATCCTTGCCGTCTCTTTACTACTCTCAGCTCTCTCCTCAAAGTGCCCCCAACCTCTGATCCCTCCCTCCCTTTCTGCCCAAACCCTGGCTGACCACTTCCATGACAAAATCCACAAGATCACCCTCCAATTCCCCACAAACTCAGCTACTTCCCCTCCCCCCCCCACCTCTACTACCCTCTCTTCCTTTCCTGTGATCTCTGAAGAGGAAACGGCACACCTTCTTTCTTCATCCAAACTCACCACCTGCTCCTCTGCTCCTATCCCCACCTGTCTCCTAAGCCCCACCGTTGTCCCTTCTATCTCTCATATTCTCAACCTATCGCTCTCCACTGCAACAGTCCCTGCAGACTTCAAGAATGCTGTGGTCACACCTCTCCTCAAGAAACCCTCACTTGATCCCACCTGTCCTTCTAATTCGACCCATCTCTCTCCTTCCCTTCATTTCTAAACTACTTGAACGTGCGGTTCACCGCCGCTGCCTCGATTTCCTCTCCTCTCATGCCCTCCTGGATCCCTTACAGTCTGGCTTTCGTCCTCTACACTCTACTGAAATGGCTCTTGCCAAAGTCTCCAGTGACTTGTTCCTGGCAAAATTCCAGGGCCTTTACTCTGTCCTCATTCTTCTTGACCTCTCTGCTGCTTTTGACACTGTTGACCACAACCTTCTTCTCGATACCTTGTCCTCACTTGGTTTTAGTGGCTCTGTACTATCCTGGTTCTCCTCCTATCTCTCCCATCGCTCGTTCAGTGTGTGTTCTGGTGGCGGCTCCTCCTCCACTACCCCGCTCCCAGTTGGTGTACCCCAAGGATCTGTCTTGGGTCCGCTCCTTTTCTCTCTCTATACCCAGTCCCTTGGTGTGCTTATCTCTTCCCATGGCTTCCAGTACCATCTGTATGCTGACTCCCCCCAGATCTACCTCTCTACGCCTGAAATCTCTCCGGCAATCCAGACACAGATCTCCGCCTGCCTTTCTGACATTGCTGCCTGGATGTCTCACCGCTGCTTGAAACTGAACATGACCAAGACTGAACTTCTTATCTTTCCCCCTAAAACCTCCCCCTCCTCTTCCTCCTTTCTCAGTCTCTGTGGATAACTCTGTACTCCTTCCTGTTTCCTCGGCCCACAATCTGGGGGTTGTCTTTTACTTCTCTCTCTCTTTCTCCGCACATATCCATCTCGTAGCTAAGACCTGCCGCATCTTTCTCTTTAACATTAGCAAAATCCACCCTTTCCTTTCTGAACACACTACTAAAACGCTTATCCATCCTTAATCACCTCCCGTCTTGACTACTGTAACCTAGTCCTTGCTGGTCTCCCTTTGAATCATCTCTCTCCCCTTCAATCTGTTCAACACTCTGCTGCGCGACTAATCTTCCGCCAACCTCGCCGTGCCCATATTACTCCCCTTCTCAAGTCACTTCATTGGCTCCCTATCTGTTTCCGCATCCAGTTCAAACTTCTCCTGCTGACCTATAAATGCATTCACTCTGCGGCTCCTCAGTACCTTTCTTCTCTTATCTCTTACAACCCCCTCGGAAACTCCGCTCTTCTAGCAAACTGCTTCTATCTGTGCCCTTCTCTTCTATTGATAACTCCAGACTTTGCTCCTTTCACCTTGCTGCACCTTACGCCTGGAACAAACTACCTGTGTCTGTATGCCAGGCACTCTCCCTAACCCTCTTCAAATCCAAGTTGAAAACTCACCTCTTCGCTGCTGCTTTTGGATCTTGACTCACCTGATCTCCTTTTTTCTTTCCTTTAGTTTTATCCCTGCCTACACCTTCTGTGTTTTGTCTTGACTAGATTGTAAGCTCTGATGAGCAGGGGCTGTTTCTCACATGTCTGTACAGCGCTGTGTACGACTGGTAGCGCTATATAAATGCTCAGTAGTAGTAGTAGAGGAGGAGGTTACCAGTGGTGTGCTGAAAGGATCTGGTCTGATTCTTTTTAACATCTTTGCTGGTGATAATGTGGAAGGGATGTCGGGTAAGGTTTGCCTCTTTGCGGATGATACCAAAATCTGCAATAGAGTATATACCCAGGAAGGAGTAGATAACATGAGGAGGGATCTAGCTAAGCTTGAGGAATGGTCTAGAATTTGGCAGCTGAGATTTAATGCTAAAAAAATGCCAGGTCATGCATTTCAGCTGCAAAAAATCCAAGGGAGCGGTACACTATAGGGGGTGAAGTACTTCTGTCCATGAAAGAACAGCGGGACCTGGGAGTGATCATGTCTGACGATCTTAAAGTAGCTAAACAGATAGAAAAGGTGACGGTGAAAGCTAGAAGGATGCTTGGGTGCATAGGGAGAGGAATGGCCAGCAGAAAAAAGGAGGTGATAGTGCCTCTGTATAAGTCTTTGGTGCGACCTGATTTGGAGTATTGTGTACAATTCTGGAGACCACACCTTCAAAAGGATATAAACAGGTTGGAGACAATGCAGAGGGTGGCTACTAAAATGGGTAGTGGCTTTTATTATAAAGCATATGAGGACAGACTTAAGGATCTTACTACGCATACTTTAGAAGAAAGGCAGGATAGAGGAGATACGATAGAGACGTTTTAATACCTCTGTGTCATAAATGCAGAGGAGAGCCTCTTTTGATTGAAAGTAAGCTCTGCTACAAGGGGACACATGATGAGGGTGAAAGGGGATAGATTCAGGAGTAATAAGTGGAAATATTTCTTTACAGAAAGAGTGGTAGATGCGTGGAATAGTCTCCCAATGGAAGTGGTAGAGATGAGGATAGTATCTGAATTCAAAAAAGCATGGGACAAACACAGGGGATTCTCTAAAGGAAAAAAGGGAACTATTGTAGAAGTTGATATGAAAGAGCAGACTAGATAGGCCATGTAGTCTTTTTCTGCCGTCTTGTTTCTATGTAACCACCAGAACAAATACTGAAAGAGCGATTGGAGAAAAAAGAAGAGATCCAGGACATCACAGAGCTCCTAAAACCAAGAGAGATGATACCATGTGTTAACTGCTGCCACAGCCATAGAAATAAAGTGCATAGCGATGTCCGTTACCATGCTAACCTTTAGTAAACATGCCCTTCAGTGTTCTGCTATTTTGATTTTGAGGTGTTCTATGTATCCTACTAATTCCCAAAACACAAGTGATAACAATGTTTGTCTTCAGCCAACTTTCCTGGTTAACAAATGCAAATACACACATATATCAGTGTTCAATTCTTTTGGGTATTATAGCTTACAGTACTCGACAGCAATATCTATGGAAACACATAGTACAAATAGCAACTGCTGTGGAAAAAATAGCTCCCATAAGACAAAATCACTTCCCAATTCATTAAAAAAATAAAAATCCCACAAAAAATCTGACACCAAGATCATAAGCAAAAGAAAACATGTCTGCTTCTGAAAAAGAACAAAACCTTGAGCCATAGTTTGAGAGAGGTAGAGGAAAGGTTATGCGTGTTACCACACCTGCATTCCTTTTAGCTGCTAAGTTATGCAACTATCAGTTGTTTACCAGACTGGGACATAAGCGTCTTCTATTTTTAAAGAACATTTTATATCAGGATTTCTTTTTATAGAAGTGAAACAATTACTACAGGTCCTTACTACTACCATGATTACTGAACTAAGCTAGTCGAGAAGCACAACTTCAAGTAAGGAAACAAAAATACTGAGAAGCAAAAGGATTTGTATTTGCTCACACTGTTAAAGAGTTTGCAAAAAAATGCCTTCATTGGCAAGAATGAAATAGCTGTGCTTGGTGAAAACAGGAGGAAAGGTCACTGGAGGAAATCTGCAACACTTATTGGGCTTTAAAAACTAGAAAAATTATTGGATATGGATAACTGAAAGCAAGAGCTGTGATTGGCTATGGTGTTTTGAATACCGCTCAATTATTCTAGTAAAGTATCACTATACAATTGCTGAAGATAACAATGTGACCCCATAGTGCGACTCCCAAATGATACCAAAAGCACAAGCATTAGTCTAAAGCTTTTCATGAAAGCTAGCTAATATTCAAGTGCTTTCTTCTGTCGTAATTGTGACTTAGGAATCCAGATACCTGTAACAGGTGATCTCTGGGAACAGCAGGAATAAGTCTTCACATATGGGTACCGACGGAGTCTGCGCGGGAACGCTTCCCAGCGTGTCCAATCAGAAAGCTTTTGGAAGCATCCCAACACGCCTGCGTGCTCCCTTCCCGCCTTCCCAACTGCCTCTCCTCAGTTAAGTTTGAAAGCTGAGACAAAGAGAGAGAGAGAGCAAGGAAGGGAAAGATAGAGATAGAGAAATGCAACTCCTAGGGGAGGTGGGTGGGTTGTGAAGACTTATTCCTGCTGTTCCTAGAGATCACCTGTTACAGGTAAGTAACTGTGCTATCTCCAGGAACAAGCAGGAATGAGTCTTCACATATGGGGACTCCCAAGCTCAGATGCCCGGAGGGAGTCCTAGCATGTTGCAAGTCTAGAACGAGCCATGCTATTCCTCAGGACCTCAGGCATCCTGGGGATGGATGGTAGGAGTTGAATACAGAAAAGAAGCTGTGGAACAGCTGGCTAGAACAGGGCTTCAAAAGGGGAAGACCCTGTATCGAGGGCATTTAGTAGTAAAATATTGTAATCTGGGCCTCCCTTGTTGGCATTGCACAAGTGCACTGAGCTACATATGGATCTGATAGAAGAGTCAGTGAATGTGCTCAAGGGGTACCTCACTGAGAAGTAGAGGTAATAAAGTAGAACAAAAACAAGTGGAGGTCAGAACCCTTCAGGGTGAGAAATAGCCCCAGGGGAAAACTGGGGTAGTATAAGAGGTAGAGCTTCAGCGGAGACGCAGAAGGTACTATTAAAGAAAGCTTAAGCTGTTTTGGTCCAAAAACAGTACAAATCTAGGACCAAGAGAAAAAATGAGTCTGACCCAACTGGACTGGGGTTGGAATCAGTCCATGTAGGGGAGAAAGGGTATGGAGACCCTTGTATCTGATAAGAAAGTAAGGACAGACTCAGGAGCGCTAAACTTTAGAGCAACTGAAGCTCCGCAATGTCTTTCCTAAATGGGGTCAATTAGGAAAGAAAGGTACATGGAGAGCTTCAGGAGTACCTAACCTGAAAAGGTTATGGTAAGGGAAAAAGTTGTTAATTACCAAAGGAAGTGGTCATAGGTGTAGCCCCCTAGTTATGCTGGCACAGCATTGATAGGGTTAGTGCCCATCTGTCAGGATCATATAGGAATGTAAGGATATCTGAACCTAACAGACAGATAGATAAGTAGATGGATACAGATCTATCTAAAAATATCTCTCATTATATCTATATCTATCTATCTATCTATCTATATATATATATATTTAAATATATACACATATAGGGTATATATGCATATATCTATAAAGAGATATGTATGGGCAGAAAACACACAGATAGATATAGATAAGTATATATATGTATCTATATATATCTATATATACCTAGATGAATAGGCAGGCATATAGAGACATGTCTCCAGGTATATGGATGGAGAGATGTCCATAGAACCCCATCACCCCTAGGGATATAGGGAGAGAGGAAGATTCATCTGACAGCAAGAAGGTTGATACCTGCTTGAATAGATAAATAGAGAATCCTCTTTTCCTGGTTATGACTGGCAGAGTCCGAGAAAAGGTCTCCCTGACAAGAAGGCTGAATTCTTTGCAGAATTTGAGCTCTTGAATAACCAGGATGGCCTACGTGAAAATTGCAGAGGATAACTTCAGTCTGAAGACAGGAAGTCCAGATATCTCCAGAATTGCAGTGGAGAATGGATAGAGGATGCCTCTGGAGGAAGATACCCTAGTGATCCGCCTATGAGGGCAAGATGGGTATTAGGCGTCCTCTAGCTGCCATCGAAGAAATTTATTTCTGACGAAAAGACCCAAGGAGATATGGGCCAAGCCAGGGAATTGTCCCTCCTTTAGGCTTTCACGTAATGAAAGGCCTGAGGCTTATGCCTCAAAAGAGATTTAAGATAAGATGGAAAGGGTAGGGAATACCTGCCAGACATGAACATGACTGGGGGAACCCCCCCCCCAACCATCTGGGGTTATCTGCTAGGCAAGATACTAATGCTCTCTAGCAAGGGCCCATAGTGCAAAGCTACTCTGTAGAGATGCAGAGAGCATGTTGCAGGTTGGTTAGAAGAAAAAAACTGGCTGTGGAAAGCGAGCAGGTAACCAGCTATTCTGCCAAGGACAAGGGGGCGAAGAATAGAAGTTAACCAACTAGACTGTGATAATAGGGTTTCCCAAACGAGGTTGATAACCTGTTTGGGACTTAGCACTGAGGGGAAGCCCTGGTTGTGAAGTGAACAAAACCAGTGGCTTAACCACTAGGAATTGCTGTATCTGCAGCAACTACCAGGGCAGCATGGAGAATTTCTTTTCCCTCTTCCTTTTTTAGATTGGGAAAAAGAAACAGACATGGTAGGACTTCCTATTGTCTGATGAGCTGCCCTAAGGTAACAAGGGGGAAGACAACTCCAGAAGGGAGAATCCCCCCGGTAGAACAGGTAGAGGACTATAGGGGCTTACCCGTGTAAAAGAACCACTCTTACAAACCAAATGTTGTAGTAAGAGGGAGGTAAGACAGAGTTGCAAGAGACCGACTATGGAGAAAGTCTCTGACAGGTGAGATGATACATGCCAGTACAGGGAAACAACTATCTATTGATAGCTGTTACCTCTCTTTCCTCCAAGAGGAAGAGGAAAGTCTGTTAAGTATGGGCATGATCATCATAAAGACTCTTAGAGAAAAGATGTCTCATGAAGAGATATCTAGGTAGGTTAGGATAAATTTAGTGCAGATACTGCAAGTGAAAAGAAGCAGACTGCCACCCTAACCACCAACCAAGAGGGACAATGATCTATTTGAAACCCTGCGACTGCTGGGTTTGTTGACCCTGTTGAGTTTGTGGATTCTTCAGACTAGGACGATGTTTCCCCTGTTTGGGAACATCTGTATGATGGGCAGATGATGGATAAAACCTTCTCCCCCTAGGGGAAGAATGTTTGGTAGGACATTTCCTACCTACTGGGAAAGAAGAAGGCGTAGAACAGCCTCTGGAAACAGGAAAGTCAGTGGATAACTGAGTAACCTGGATTAAAGACTCCTTGTTGAAGAGATTTTCTCCAGTGCAAGGAGTATTTCCCAATCTTTCTTGTGCCCATTTGTCCAAGTCTGAAGCCTGGAGCCAGGCTCTACGTCGTGCCCCTATAGCTATAGCAGAAGTCCTGCTAACAGACTCAAAGGAGTCTAGGGAAGCACGAGTAAGAAACCTAGAGATATTTTGAGTATGACTAACCAGTGAGGAATAGTCTGCACTCTTGGGCTCTTGAAGAAAAGGAGTCAAAAGATGTAATTTCTTTGTGACCTCCTCAAGAGATAGACCCATATAAAAAATATATGAGAGAATTCTTGCTGAAAGCATGGATGTCTGGAAGGTTTGACGTCCAAAGGCATCTAGTGTCTTAGACTCATGACCTGGCGGACAAGAAGAGTGCTTCTTATTACTCTTCACCCGCCTCATTGCTGATTCTACCACAATGGAATGATGAGGAAGTTGAGTCTTTTGAAACCCTGGAGAGGGGGGCACCTGATATAGAAGATCAGTTGCTCTGGAAGGTGGGGGTACCTTTAAAGGAGCTTTCCACATTCGTAGAAGGAGATCCTGCAAAGAATGATGCAAAGGAAGCATTATGTTCTCCTTTGCTTTGCTAGGAACAGAGAGGGATTCTGTATTCCTTTGTGTAGGATCCTGTCCAGGAATAGGAATGGCAAGTGATTTTGCCATATCCAGGAGGAAAGTCTGAAAAGAAGGATCCCCAGAGGGAACTTCCTTTGGATAGGCTAGATCTGATGAAGAACAAAGCGTTGGCACCGAGGGATCTATCCAAGTATATAGGAATAGAAGATCCTGAATGGTGCAGTATGGGATCCTTAGAGGATGGTCGCTGGTACTGCAGGTCAGGACCAACGACAGTCGGTAACACATCGTCCATGCTAGGGATCGATTCCAAACTCGGCATAGAGGGAAGCGAGCCTGACGAGAGAAGCATGGAAGGCACCGACAGCAATGGTAATGTGGATATCGGTACCGACTTCGGTACCGTATCTGATACCGGTGGATGAAGGCCAGCCGGTGGCAACTCTAACAGTATCGGACGAACCAAGAGTTGCGGATCCGAATTATCGGAACCGAGCCTTCGGTACCGACGGGAGTCGGTACCAAGGCGAGTCGGTACCCAGTCCTCCAGACTGGAGATCGATTCCAGACTTGGCATCGAAGGAAGCGAGTCTAGCGATGCACGTCTGGAGGGTACCGACGTCAGTACTAGTATCAGTTCCGGTACCGATACTGCAAGGTCGGTCTGGAGCGTATCCACCGGCCCCGCAGGTACCGAGGACACCAAACGACGATCCTTGGTGAGGAATGTTTCATCCAACACCACTGCCGATGCCGGGGTATCAGTACCGCTCGTAGCGGATGCCACCACCGGGCATGGCTCAGGTACGTTCTGTGAGGGGTGAACCTCAGGAACAACCTGAAACCCCACACAGGCTTTGGAGGCCGAAGACTCCCATCGGGGTTTTGAAGCCAGTGGATTCTCGAGGACAAGGCCATAGGCATCTCTATGCTGTGCATGAGAACTGCCGCTCTAGGACTGGCTAGTCTTAACAGACTGTTTTTGGGTTACCTGATGCTGTGTAGAAAAAGATATGGTCGGTGCCCTGAAGTTGGAGGGGGACCGCGTGTCGAGGGGAACTCTATGTTGAAAACTTCTTCTCACAATACTATTGCCCGAGGGCTCCGGAGGAAAATGGTCAGGACCCAAGCAGGTTAGACACCAATTGTGAGTGTCTAAAAATAAAGTTGTACCGCCACAGTTTGTACATTTCTTGGGGAAAGTGGCTGGCAGTTCCATGAAGGAAGCTGGAGAGGCCTAGAAGGCCTGAGTAACCGTGAGACACTAAGGAAGAAAAAATATTCCTTAAAAAGGAAAAATTTTACAAGAAAAGAAAAAAGAAACACCGGCGGTACCGGTGGCGTCGGGGAAAGGCAGCCGCGACCACAAGAAAACTAAAAAATAAAAGAAGAATTTTCTGCGGTGACAGGACGTCGTCCTGCCGGCTCCGCGGAAAAACGAAAACTGAGGAGAGGCAGTTGGGAAGGCAGCACGCAGGCGTGTTGGGATGCTTCCAAAAGCTTTCTGATTGGACGCTGGGAAGCATTCCCACACAGACTCCGTCGGTACCGACGTACCCATATGTAAAGACTCATTCCTGCTTGTTCCTGGAGATCACATCTCTCCTCTTCACTCCTTTTAGATATAATGGGGAATTTTAAGTCAAGAGAGAGATCACAAGATCAGTTATCCTTCTTAATAAAGCTATTTTCCAAACACTAAGTATAGCAAAATTGTATACTAAGAAGGGTAGTTTACTTTAATGCATTAGGGCAGTGTTTCTCAAGTCAGTCCTGATGTATCCCATAGCCAGTCTGATTTTCAGGATATCCACAATGAATACGCATGAGATAGATTTGTATGCAATGGAGTAGGTGCATGCAAATCTGTTTAATAATTACTACTACTACTTATTTGTATAGTGCTATAAGGCATAGGCAGCGCTGTACGGACACATGTAAAAGATGGTCCCTGTTCATCAGAGCTTACAATCTAGTCAAGACAGACAACACAATAGCTGAGGGCAAGGATATATCTAAGAGAATGGTAAGGAAACACATAGGAGACTAAGCGGATCAGGATCCAAAAATGGCCTTGGTGAGTTTTCAGCCTGGATTTGAAAAAGGCCTGAGATAAAGCCTGACGCATATTCATTGTGAATATTCTGAAAACCAGACTGACTAAAGGGTACACTAGGACTGGCTTGAGAAACACTACATTAGGGTATAAAGTGTAGTTACTCACCTGTAACAGGTGATATCTGGGAACAGCAGGCGTTTAGTCTTCACATATGGGTGACGTCAGTACCAACAGAACCCACGCGGGAACGCTCCCCAATGTCCAACAGGAAAGCTTTTGGGAGTATCTCATTGCGCCTGCGTAGCTGCCTTCCCGCCTTTCCAGCTCTCCCCTCCCTAGTTGAGTTTGTAGCAGAGATAAAAGGAAAGAAAGAAAAGAAGACCTACAACACCTAGGGGAGGGAGGGTGGGTTGTGAAGCCTAAATTCCTGCTGTTCTCAGAGATCCCCTGTTACAGGTGAGTAACTCTGCTATCTCCAGGAACAACCAGGAGTGTGGTCCTCACATATTTATTTATTTATTTATTTAGCAAGCATTTGTAGCCCGCTCCTTCCAGCGATCAGAAGCGGGTAGGATTACTATTGTGAAACTGCCGAATCAAGGCAGGTACAAATTTTGTTTACATACAGATTGTCAGAAAAGCACATCATACAGAGTTAACACTTCTTAGCTATGGGGGAGTTCATTTACATATATACATAAATACATATATACAGGATAATCTTCTTGGACACAGTGGTCAGGGGCTGCTCCATCTGTGGGTTTAGTTCAGGTTGAAATGTGATTGGAAAATGTGCGTTTTGAGTTTCTTTCTGAAGTCTAGAAGGTCATTGCTAGCTCGTAGTTCTGGTGGGAGTTGGTTCCACAGTGTTGGCGCCGCATATGAGAAAGCCCTGTGGCTGGTGTTAGCTTTGGCAGATCTTATATCTGTTGGAGTGTGAAGGATGTTGGAATTGTGGGTTCTTCTGTTTCGGGTAGGAGGTTGCAATCTTACTAGGTTGTTGAGGAAGGAAGGTGCTAAGTTGTGGATGAGTTTGAAGGTGGTTGTTAGTATTTTGTATTTTGTGCGAGCTGTTATGGGTAGCCAGTGTAATTGAATTAGTACTGGTGTGATGTGGTCACTTAGATTTTTCTTCATTATGACCCTGGCAGCTACATTTTGTGCCATTTGTAATATGTTTAGGGTTTTTTTAGGTAAACCTTGTAGGATGGCGTTGCAGTAGTCAAAATGTGGCATGATGAGTGCTTGGGCCACTGTTCTGAAGTCTTGGGGATCAATAATATTCTGAATGGGTTGGAGCACTCTAAGCTTGTGGAAAACTGCTCTGTTGGTCTTTCGGAGGTGTTTTTCCATCTTTAGGTCACAGTCAAATGTGACTCCTAGATACTTTATTTCTTTTTTTGTTTGGTAAGTGTTGTTACATAGTGTTATTGATGTGGGAGGGTCAAAATTCGGTTCTTTGGAGATATACATTACTTCGGTTTTTTTGTGATTAATTGACATACTACTTTGTTGTAACTCCCTAGCTAGAAGATGCCAGAGAGAGAGGACCTCAGAATTGGCTGTGGATTTCACAGGTATAGTTGAAGAGTTTCATGTGGGAGGAGGAGAAATACCGAGAAAAGAAGCCGCCGTCAGGCGGGAAACCCAGCACAGCCTGCAGCCATCTTCTTGCTCCCCCGATCGGGGTCGAGCACCTGAGCGGGCCAGCCAGCCTTCCCGCTCAGGACTCCAGCCCAATCGGGGCTGTGGGAGGAGGAGAAACACCGTTAAAAGAAGCCGCTGTCGGGCGGGAAACCCAGCACAGCCTTCAGCCATCTTCTTGCTCCCCCGATCGGGGTCGAGCACCTGAGCGGGCCAGCCAGCCTTCCCGCTCAGGACTCCAGCCCAATCGGGGCTGTGGGAGGAGGAGAAACACCGATAAAAGAAGCTGCCGTCAGGCGGGAAACCCAGCACAGCCTGCAGCCATCTTCTTGCTCCCCCGATCGGGGTCGAGCACCTGAGCGGGCCAGTCAGCCTTCCAGCTCAGGACTCCAGCCCAATCGGGGCTGTGGGAGGAGGAGAAACACCGTTAAAAGAAGCCGCCGTCAGGCGGTCCCGCGACTGGCGGGCCCGTGCCTGAGGGCCTCGCCAGAGGGCTCTTTGGTGTGGCCCTTAGGCGTGGACAGCCAAAAGCAGTCTGATAAGCAGCAACGAGAGACAGCGGGAAGCTCGGAACACCCAGCCCTGACCTGGATCATACTGAACATCTCTGTAGAGGCACAAACAAATCATCATCCTGATTGATTTCACCCTCCACCGAAACACTGCTGCCTTCCCCATGGACCACACAACAGCGGCAAGTAGCACGCCAGAACTGAAACATTACCCTATGAGCACCTTTAAATGACTGCCTTCCAGGCACAGCCACCACCACCACCTGTTTCAATTACTACCACTCTGCTATTTAACACAAGATCTCTAAACACCATTCATGCAAGTAAATCTGTTAATTGTTCTGCTAATACTTTGATACTACTATCATCAGTGAGCTTGCTACTATTGTTATCATACTCTGCTTTTTTTGCTGCCAGTACTCAGCTACCATTGTTGCTAGGACACTGTTACTATTGTTGCCTCTACTCAGCTACTACTGTTGCCAGTATATTGCTACTGTTGTTGCCTCTACCCAGCTACTACTGTTGCCAGTATATTGCTACTGTTGTTGCCTCTACCCAGCTACTACTGTTGCCAGTATATTGCTACTGTTGTTGCCTCTACTCAGCTACTACTATTGCCAGTATACTGCTACTGTTGTTGCCTCTACTCAGCTACTGCTGTTGCCTCCACTTCATCACTACTCTTACCAGTATTCAGAGGCTACTGTTGCCAGTAACCTGATACTAGCATTGTCAACTCCACGGATACCACTGCAGTCAATACACTGACCCAATCACAGAGGCCAGTTCGAATCTAAACAAGCCAGGAATCACACTACGGCTCTACCAACCTGACAACTCCACATCTCAGACAAGACAGAACACCTAATAACCGGAAACAACAGACTGCTACAACTTGCCCACATAGAGCACCGCCCCAAAAAGCTAGCACCCCTTTCCCGAGTTACACAATGTATACCAGAAAGATGCTTACATTCATAGCACTAGCCATCTCTTATCTCCTCTTTGTACTGTCCGGATGCTCATATGCCTTCAACCCCGGTACTAATTCTATACCAGTACTAAAGAGTAACGGGAAGAGATGGTCCGACAAGGCTCAAACGTACCCAACAAACTCCAATCGTACGCACCATCCCCATCTGCTCCACATTGCCCTCCAGCATACTAAAAAGTCTCAGACCAAAGATCAACAGCACCAACAATTATTGAGATGCGCCCTCATCAACATCAGATCTATTCGCACAAAATGGCCAGTGATCACCGACCTAATAGCATACCACAACCTTGACATCCTGATGATCACGGAGACCTGGTTATCAGATTATGACAACGTCACTCTTAACCAGATGCTACCTCCCATGTTCTCAATTCACACCTGCCACAGGGCCAACCAAAGAGGTGGAGGAGTACTCATCCTTGCAAAAAGTGATCTACAATTTCAGCTGAGCAAAACCATCAGCACAACCCATCTAAATGCGATCTCTATATCAAACAATTCTTGCTCAATCAACGTAGTCTACAGAGCACCAACAACTGCATCTGAGGATCTATCATCAATAATCGACCTTGCCTGCAACACAGATAAACCACGATCCTCGAGCTGGCTATTAGGCGATTTCAACCTCCCCACCCTACATGACGGCCAAACCACAACATTGCTAGAAGCACTTGACAACCTTGGCTACAGCCAGATAGAGAACCCACTCATGTGAAGGGAAACACGCTGGATCTGATTTTCGCCCCACAAGCAATCATCGAAGCAGATCACAACTTTGCATTATCCATAAACCCAGTACCCTGGTCGGATCACAGCTTGATCACTTTCCAACTACCCACCACTCTCAACAAACACAACACTAACACCATCCTTCCCAAACCACCAGCAAGAAGATTCCGTTCATTTGATAAAGAGGAAATACTTAAGAACGTCCTCCCACTACTAAACTCTTCAGAGCCTGATCTGGACGACCTGATTAACACCTGGGACATCACCCTCAGGTCTAACTCACAATTACCTGATACAAATAAAAAAACAAGGTGCCGAGCACATGTAGCATGGTACTCAAATGAACTAAGGGCATCACTCCTCCATCTTCGCAGGCTTGAGAGACGTTGGCGCCGATCCCGATCTACTGAAGCTTATACGGTGTACTGCTCACACCTAAAAAAGCACCGCCAAGAAATAGCAGAGAGAAGGAAACAGTTCCATACAAATCTTCTAAAAAGATCAGTGAACAAACACCATGATCTGTTCAACATAGTAAAGACACTTGCACGAGAACCAACCCCTCAACACACACACACAATACAACCTCAGGCCTACAAATACAGCTAAATAAATAAATAAATAAAATAAATACGCTAACTACCTAAAATCAAAAATGATACAAACACTCAAAAACCCTTGCCCCACTGGTCCCTCCCCCATACCCAAGCCGCCACACCCATCTCCACTGACCAAATTCAACACCATATCACCCAAGGAGATCGAAAACATTATTGCCTCCATCAATGCTACCACTGCACCAAACGACCCCTGTCCAGCATCCTGGATAAGAGAACTGCGCTGTGAATTAAGCCCCTTCCTAAATAAAATCCTAGAACAATCATTTGAAACGGGAACCTTTCCTCAAAGTCTAAAACATACCTCCATTAGACCACTATTGAAGAATAAAATGGATCCACTAAAAGTCAAATCATATAGACCAATATCCAGCATCCCACTGCTAGCAAAAATAATTGAAAAGGTAGTCCAACGTCAAATCCAGCAACATATAGACACGGAAGCCCCGCTTGATCCGTCCCAACATGGGTTCAGGGAAGCACATGGCGTGGAGACTCTCATCACCCTCTTCAACACTCTAATCACAGGAATAGATAACATCCGACGAGGCTTCATCCTTATATTCATGGACATCTTGGCTGTGTTCGATTCCGTAAATCATCAAATGCTCATCGATCGTCTCAAGGAAAAGGGAATCCTTGACTCTGCACTGAGCTGGTGTAAATCTTACCTGTCCAACCGATGGCAACAAGTGAGGACTGACACCACAACATCTGATCCATTTCTACAAGAACAGGGTGTGCCCCAAGGCTCCTCGCTTTCCGCATTAATGTTCAACATATACATGCAACCTATCTGTGACCTAGCTCGTTCATTTAACGTTGCATGCTTAGCCTATGCAGATGACATTCTCCTATATATACCATTTTCAATCAGTCAACCCGACTTTACCTCACTGGTGAGATGTTTCGAAGCAGTCGAAGAGTGGCTCCTCACACAGAACTTACGAATCAACCATAACAAAACTGACGTGCTGTTCATTACGAGGAACCAGGATTTCACACCCCCAGCCACATTAAAGATAAAGGACACAGAACTAACGGTTAAACCCACTATTCGATACCTAGGTATCACCCTGGACCAACGACTAGACATGAAAACACACATAAAAAATACAATTAATATCAATATATCACAAAATACGTACACTCCGGCATTTACGGCCACTACTTGAACCCTCGGATTTCAGAACCATCTTCCAAGCCTTGGTGATGCCACACCTCGATTTCTCAAACGCAATCCTATATGGACTACCACAAGCAACGCTAAACCCTCTCCAACTGGCAATGAACACAGCCGCCAGAGTATTGGAAGGAATTTCGAAGACAGACCACATTACACCAATCCTGAAAAGACTCCACTGGTTACCGACCCATGCCAGAATCCAACATAAGATTATAATCACAACCTTTAAAGCTTTGAACAATCAATCTCCTGCTGCCATCACCGAACTACCTCGCACCTCACCCCCCAATAGAATCAGAAGATCCGCAGCAATAAACAGCCTGATTGTCCCAAAAGAAATAGCGAGATGCACTAAGGCAACATCTAAAAGAGCTTTCAGCATTTGTGCCCCAAAAGCCTGGAACACCCTCCCACCAGACCAGAGAGCTATTACCAACTTAACCCAATTCAGGAAAAAGCTCAAGCACCACCTATTCACAAGTTACTTCCCGATTTAGACTCCATAGGGATTTACACACACCATGCATATAACCAGATATTTTTAACTATGTAAATAACTATAGATAGTTACCCCTGTTCTTCCAAGTTTTCATCTCCTGTTAAATTGTAAAATACACTACAGTTACCCTGTATGTATATGTTATGTTCAATGTAAACCGCGCTGATGATAATAGTGCGGTATAAAAGAAATGTTAAATAAATAAATAAATAAATGTATCCTGCATAGATGTCTAGTATCGAAACCTGGGACGGAGGGTAGACATTGCTCTAATTCTGAAAGAGGTGCTGGAGAACAGCTTGGCCAAACATGGGATCCCGGTGGGAGTCCTTGTCTAGGCAGAAGTGAGCAGCAAAACGTATAGACTGAAGACCAAGTTGCTGCTTTGCAGATCTCGTCAATAGCTACAGATGGTAGATTTGCCATTGAGGTAGCCATGGCTTGAATATTATGGGCAGTGACGTGATCCTTGAGGGAGAGTCCTGCCTTTTCATAAGCAAAAGTGATGCAGTCAGCTATCCACTTGGAGAGAGTACTTTGGAGACCGGCAAGCCAAGGTAACTGGAGTCAAAGGAGATGAAAAGCTGCAAAGCTTTTTGGTGCTCTCGAGTTCTCTGGAGATAAAAAGCTAAGGAACGTTTATAATCCAGAGTGTGGAGGGTTGCTTCTGCCCTAGATGAATGTGGTCTAGGGAAAAACACAGAAAGGTTGACCGACTGGTTCAAATGGAAGGGCGAGACCACCTTTGGCATGAAGTGAGGATGAGTCCAAAGGACAACCTTATTATGGTGGAACTGTGTGTAAGGAGGGTCAGCCACCAAGGCCTGGAGCTCACTAATGCATCTTGCTGAAGTGAGGGCAATAAGAAAGATGACCTTCCATGTGAGAAATTTAAGTGAAGTAGTAGCTAGAGGTTCAAAGGGCGGCTTGAGAAGCTGTCTTAGAACACTGAGGTCCCATGCCTCTGGAGGTGGTTTAATGGGAGGCTTGGTTAATAGAAGACCCCTCATGAAGTGTGCTACGAACGGCTGAGAAGAGATGGGGTGGCCATTTAAGGGCATGTGAGTGGCTGCAATTGCACTTAGGTGTACTCTTATTGAATTGGTTTTGAGCCCAGAAGAAAGGTGGAGGAGATACTCAAGTAGTGCTTCCACCGGAGCTGAGAAGGGATTAAGATTCTTCTGAGGACACCAGAAAGAAAACCTACGCCACTTGAAAGCGTAGGATTGTCTGGTGGATGGCTTCCTAGAAGCTAAGAGGATGTCCTTAATCTCTTGGGGTCGGTTAATGCCTTGGAAGGCTATGCCTTCAGCAGTCATGCTGTGAGATGGAGAGACTTCAGATTGGGATGGAGCAGCATCCCTTCCTCCTGAGAGAGGAGATCTGAAGCAGACCCCAGATCTATAGGTTGAGCCTGAGACAGACATAGGAGAGGGTACCACAGTTGATGTGGCCAATGTGGGGCTATGAGTATCATAAAGCACTTGTCCCTCTGGAGTCTGAAAAGGGTCTTGAGAATTAGGGGAATGGGAGGGAAGGCATATATGAAGTCTTGACACCAGTGGAGGTGAAAAGCATCCACTTGCTGGCTGTCCGGTGCAGGAGTCCTGTTGCAGAAGCAAGGGAGCTTGGCATTCTGAGGACTTGCAAACAGGTCTATCTCTGGAGTCCCCCAGATCTGAAAAATGCGAGAGACTTTGTCTACATGAAGAGACCACTCGTGGGGAAGAAGGATTCAACTTAGTCTGTCCGCCAAGACACTGTGCTTGCCCGGGAGATACACTGCATGGAGGTGAATGTGATGATGTATGGCAAAGGACCAGAGATGTAGAGCCTCGCTGCAGAGTCCAAGAACCTGTTCCGTACTGCTTGTTCACAAAGAACATGGCTACTTGCTTGTTGGTTTGGACTAGGACTCTGCAGCAACAAAGATGATCCTGGAAGACTTTGAGAGCATTGAGAATGGCTCTGAGTTCCAGCAGATTTATGTGGAATTGTGACTCCTGCTGAGACCAGAGCCCTTGAGTGGAGAGAGATTCCAGATGAGTTCCCCAGCCCAGTCTGGATGTATCCGTCGTCAGGATACATTGATATGCTGGTATCTGAAAAGGTGACCCTACCAGGAGATTTTCTGGAGAGATGAGATCAGAAGGGCAGAGACCGTTATCTTGTCCCCCAGGCGACCTGATGCTTGAGACCACTGGGATGCTAGTGTCCACTGGGCTATGTGCATGTGTAAGCAGGCATATGGAACAACATGTACCGCTGATGCCATATGACCCAGAAGCTGTAGCATTTCTCGAGCAGTAAGAAAGTCCTTGAGGCATGCTTGAGATGCTAACTGACTGAGTCGAGAACAGCGGAGCTGGGGTAGAAATGCCCTTGATTGCTGAGTGTTTAGGAGAGCCTCTTTGAACTCTCAAGATTGAGGGGATGAGTTGGGACTTTGGTAGATTTGACAAACCCCAAGTGTTGTAACACCTGCATGGTGCATGACAGGGATATACTAGCTTCTTGAGAGGTGCTTGCCCATATGAGCCAGTCATCTAAGTAAGGGAAGACAAATATCCCTAGAGTCCTTAGGAATGCGGCTACTACCACCATGCATTTTGTGAAGACTCTTGGGGCAGAGGCGAGGCTGAAAGGCAGGACTCTGTATGGATAATGTCTTCCCTGGAACATGAAGTGCAGAAACTTTCTGTGCTCTGGATGGATAAGAATGTGAGTGTACGCTTCCTTTATATCTAGAGAACAGAACCAATCCTGACTCTGGAGACAGGGAAGAAGGGTCCCTAGGGAGATCATCTTGAATTTCTCCAGTAGGAGGTACTTATTCAGATCCCTGAGGTCCAGAATGTGATTGTATCCTCCTGTTTTCTTGGGTATGAGAAAGTATGGAGAATAGAAGCCCATTCCCTGCTGGGATGGTGGAACCTCTTCTATTGTACCTTGCAGTAGAAGGGAAGTGACCTCTTGTAGCAACAGAGCAGTGAGATGGGCTGAGAACGGAACTCTCTTGGTGAAGTCCAGGGGGAGGGGGTAGACTTCATAGATGAGGTTTGTATCCCTCCCACACTATGGATAATGTCCACTGCTCTGAGGTGATGAGATGCCACCTGCAGGCATAGTGACAGTCTGCTGGGAATGTGGACAGGGTGGGGACTCTCCGGAGGCAGGACAGCTATGTTCTCTAGAAAAGAGTCAAAAACCTGGAGCAGTCTTGTTCTGCTGAGGTGGCTATGATTTAGGAGTCTGAGCCTTCTTTTGCTGTTTTGGAGGTTGTTGCCCCTTCTGAAGAGCATGATACTGATACTGAACAGCAGGGTTATAAGAAGGATAGTACTTCTTTTTCTTGAAGAAAGCTTTCTTTGCTGCTTAAAGAAGCTAAAGAAGCACCCAAGGAGGCAGTCACGTTACTGGTGCATCGAATCCCTCTGGGTAGGGAATCAAGAACCCTTGATGCTTTTGGTCAACGTTGTTTTCAGGCCTCCATGCTATCGGCCAGAATTAGTTCCTACATACTCTATGAGGGTATGTTTCTTAGAAAGATGGCTAAGGATATGGAATTAATGGCTCCTCTTCTCCCCATTGACAAGACGGCAGATTATCTCACCCTTGTGAAGCATGCTCAGAATGTTTCAAAGTTTGTTTACAGATCAACTTTTGATTGCTTTGAATGTATCAGCAGGACTTCATCCATCTACATCGGTGCACGCAGGATTGCTTGGCTCCAAGCATCAGATCTTGGTAGCACTGTGGCTCAACACACAAAGCTGACCACCAAACAAGCTTTTGAAAGTTCGGCATCCAAACATGGGCATTCCTTCTGCTCCTCACCAACTTCGTCTCACAAAGTCAGCTGTGTGGCAGGGTCACTTCTTCCATACATGCTCTTAATCGTACTCTCCAGCAATCTCACATCTCAATGTATCCAAGCCTTAGGGCAGAACTACACAACGTCATGTTTCAGACCTTGACGTTGTGTAGTTCTGCCCTAAGGCGAGGATACGTTGAGATGTGAAATTGCTGGAGAGTACGATTAAGAGCATGTATGGAAGAAGGGACCCTGCCACACAGCTGACTTTGTGAGACAAAGTTGGTGAGGAGCGGAAGGAATGCCCATGTTTGGATGCCGAACGTTCAAAAGCTTGTTTGGTGGTCAGCTTCCGATGCTTGTTGAAAGAAAGAGGCTTCTTTAAGCTAAGTACTCTTCAGGATATTTTTTATTTGATCAAGTATCTGAGGGTAATTTGATAATTATTCCTCGGGATGATGGTATGAGAGTATGCACACTCTTAAATAGAATAAAAAGGAATATTTGTTGCGAGACAGCAAAGGTTTCCTTTCAAGACAAATAATCCAACAAAAAAATGTCTGTTTCTTGGGTATTTAGGATAGTTTGGGTTTATCTCTTTAGTCTATTTAGGTATATTGAATGTGAGATGAACAGCGGTTTTGGTACTATAATTAAACTCCTTTTGATAGCAAGGATACGCTGATCGAGGGAGGAGACCGATGCTTGGGTGGAATCATGTATGGGGCTTAGAGGAACTGCTTCAGAGCATGGTACCAGTAGCTCTCTGGAGGATGAAGCCTCGGGAGCGTCCTGGAGTCCCTGTGATACTTTGAAGGGTTGATCCTCCCACCGGGGCTTTTTGGCAGGCCGGTCAGCATCGGATGCAACTTTTGGTGAATCTCGAAGATGATGTAGGGACTTACCTTGATGATCAGTATCAGATTTTGATGCCGATGCTTTAGTTTTTGACTTATATTTGGACTTTGAAGAGGAGACTTGTGAATCAAGAGAGGGGGCTGATGTCCTCGACGATGCAGAAGCAATGGAAATAGAGTCCGGGGTGAACAGAGAATTATACTTATTGGCCCTGTTCTTCAGACTTTGTTTCTTCATTTGTTGGCATAAAAGACATTCTTTTGGTAGATGGTTTGGACTCAAACATTTTAAACACCAGTCATGTTTATCAGTGACTGAGATAGTGCCAGAACATTTGGTACATTTCTTTAAAACCATTGGAGTGTTTTTCCATTGTGGCAAGAAAAATAGGCAGAGGCCTAAACTGACAGTGAAACCACCAATTAGAAAAAGAAAAGATTAGAAAAAAAAAAAAGAAAATGACAGGGCTGGTATCAGGGAAGGTACTGACGTCGACGGAAAGGCACAGCACAGATAAAACATCAAAAAAGAAAGTTTTTCGGCCGTGACAGGAAGAACACAACCTGCTGGCTCCGCAAAAAAAGAAGAACTGAGGAGTTGGGAAGGCAGGAAGGCAGATGCGCAGGCGCAGTAGATTGCTCCCAAAGGCTTTCCAATTGGACGCTGGGAAGCGATCCCGTGCGGGCTCCATTTGTACCAACGTCACCCATATGTGAAGACTGCATTCCTGCTTGTTCCTGGAGATCTACAATTCCCCCAACCCTCCCGGACCTACCAAGGCTATCCATGCTACCTACACAGTGGGTACAGGAGCGATTCCTAGTTGTTCCTGGCCCCTAGGCTACTGGCATCAAAATTGTGCCAGAAGACTCCTAACCGTTATCTTCAGTACTACCACTAGGTGTAAAGCTGCCAAATAAGGGCTCCTTATTTAGCAGTTTGACCCCTAGTAGGGGTCAAGATTACCGCTAGGGATCTACTGGGGCCATTCTGATGACAACAGACTAGGGGGCAGGAATGATAAGGAATTGCTCATGCACCCTCCACTAGACACCAGGGATAATCTTGGTAGGTCCCAGCGAGGGGCGGGGTGGACAGGGATGTGGCAGTCTATTTCAAAGGAGGGGTGATGATTTGGGTTGAAGACTGCAACCGGGTTGGTGGGCATAGTTGTTTGAAGATTGCCAGCTCATTTTAACAATAGTGGGCCCAACTTGAAGCCTGTTATGTACATTCCTATAGACAAAAATGCTCGATGTTCCTGGCTGCAGCAACACAAATATATATTTGCCACGGAAGTCATTAACTTGTGGTACCGAGATAGTGACTCCTGTGGCAAATATTGCTGCAGTAAAATGCGTTATTTTACCGCAGCTTAGTATCTAACCCCCTAAGAATAGAACATCTCCAAAGCTTACTATTTATGGGGTTTTATTTTTAAACCTGGAAAAAGTATAAATATGAATTCCTGAATACTTTAAACAAGAATGAAAAATTAATGATGGTCATATGCACTGGACACAAAATAGTTAGTGCTTCACACCTCAAAATCCTTTGGATGAAACATGTTCCTGATGATGACAACCCGTTCGTGCCGCATTCGGGAGGTACCAGGTTTTTTCTCTGGCCTCCAATCCAGCTGCCTGAAGGAAACAAGCAATGCACAGGTGAAAAGATCACAGAAAATTCCACGTTTTCTTCACTTTTTTAAAATTATTGCATGAAAACAGTTTCCATACTCATCAAGATCTGGATGCCTGAAGACTTTCACTTGCTGTCAATCACTAGCTGAGTAGTTTAAGGTACTTGTACTGATCTTTGGAATTTCACATGCTGAGGCCCCTTCTTGAGCATCAAATACCACCTTATTTAGACAGCCTGTTTTCTCTGACTTGCTGGGAAGTTTTCTATGACTGTTCCGTCGTGTGCAGAGGCTAAGATGTCTCAAGAACTTACAGGCCGATGCAGAAAACAGGTGCTAGACGCACGCTGAATCAACTTTTATGCGCCCTGACAACACACTCCTTTTAACCCGCGATGCAGCAAAGATAGGGATGCAAATGAAAGCTGCAGTAGCGATGCGCATGCAAATGAGCCACCGCAGCGTTAAACTGGGAGAGGAAGCCAAATACATGCGCAAAAGAAGTCGGCGCTAGTTTGGCTTGCTCTCCCAGAGAAATGGGCACCACGTAGCTAATTTGCATATCAGCCCTTACAGTATTTTGATGGCATTGGGGACGATCACGGCATCAGGAAAAGCCCCCGATGCCATAAAAATACTGTTGGGGACAGTGTCCTGACAAGAAGAGAATCCCTGGTGGCCCAGCGGCCCCGATCCCTGCCCCCTGACAATATTTTGATGGCATCAGGGACAATTGCAGCATCGGGAAAAGCCTCCGATGCCATCAAAATACTGTCGGGAGTCGGTGCCCTGACAGAAAGTGACTACCTGGTAGTCTAGCAGCTCTTGAAACCTCAAACCTCCCACGCTCCAAATTAAACTAAAATAACCTGGTGGTCTAGCAGCCCGGAAAACCCCCACCCCAAATTAAACTAAAATAATCTGGTGGTCGAGCAGCCCCGAAAACCCCCACCTCCCACTAAAATAAAATAACCTGGTAGTCTAGCGGCCCTTGAAACTCCCACTCCAAATTAAAATAAGAACCTGGTGGTCTGGCGGCGGCCCCTAAATCCCCCATCTGGTACCTTGAAATAAGGGGAGCATTGCCTATGTGCTCCCGTTCTGGGTCCGTCATCTTGAAAAACGGCAGCACCTGGCACCGCGCAGTGCATCCTGGGATATACCGGATGAGGTCAGACTACCATATAAGGTAGATGCACTGCGCAGGGCCAGGTGCCACCATTTTTCAAGATGGCGGATTCAGAATGTGAGCGAGTAGGCAGCGCTCCCAATTATTTTAAGGTACCAGGTGGGAGAAGGGGGGGTTCAAGGGCCACTATTTTATTTATTTATTTATTTATTTATGTACACATTTCTATACCGCCCCTTCCAGTGATCAAGGGCGGTTTACAGGGAACATTTTAACAACTGTACACAGATGTATACATTTACATTGAACAATTAGATTTAACTATTTACAATGAACGGTTGAGTTTAACTGTTTACATTGAACAAAACTTCAACTTCAAGTTGTACTAATAATACAAACATCCATTAACTTATTTACATTGGATATTTACAGTGGTTGTGTATGTTATGGAATTTATTTCCTTTTTTGACGTAAATCGGGGAAGTGTTTAGGGTTAATGACAGGGGAGTTAGTTTTGAGTAGGGGGGTTCGTGTGTGTATTACCATGGTTATGGAGGTGTTTTGGGGAATATGGGATTTCAAAGTGTTCAGTAAAGAGGTAAGTTTTTAGCTCTTTCCTGAACTGATAGAGGTCATTTATGACGCGAAGGTCTATTGGGAGGTCATTCCATAGCGTAGGGGCAGTGAAAGTGAAAGCTCTGGAGCTAGTAGTTTTCTTTGTCTTCCTGATGGCTTTTGGTGTGATGAGAGAGTAGGCTTCATTTTGTCTGTGTGATCTAGTTTTGTTTGGTGATTGCAGAAGTGTGGATAGATGTGAGGGGGCTATGTCTTTTATGAGTTTAAAGGTTGTTAGGACAGTTTTGTATCTGATTCGGCTGTTGATTGGGAGCCAGTGTAGTTCTAGCAGTATTGGGGTTACGTGGTCTGTTAGACGTGCTTTGGCTGTTACTTTTGCACAGATGTTCTGAGCTCTTTGAAGAAGGTATGTGTATTTTTGAGGGAGGCCTATTAATAGACTATTGCAGTAGTCGAAGTGGGGGGTGATTAGTGTATTTACTACAGATCTAAAATCTTGTGTTTCTAGGAGTGGCCTTAGATGCTGTATAGTTTTTAGCTTGTAGTAGATAGTTTTTACGGTTTGTTTTATGTGTGGTAGCATGGTGAGTGTGTGATCTATTATAACACCTAAATATTTTACTTCCTTTCTAACAGGTATGGATGTTTTGTTAATTGTGATTGTTTCAGGGAAGGTGTTCTCTGTGTTTGATGACCTCGTTACGAACATTGCTTCCGTTTTTTTGAGGTTGATGCTGAGGTAGTTATATTCTAACCAGGAGGAGGTTTCAGTCACTAGACCACAAGGTTTCAGTCACTAGACCACAAGGTTATTTTATTTTAATTTGGGGTGGGGGTTTCAGGGGCCGTTAGGCCACCAGGTTATTTTATTTTAATTTTGAGTGGGAGTGGGGGTTTCAGGGGCCTCTAGACAACCAGGTATTCACTTTCTGTCAGGGCACCGACCCCCAATAGTATTTTGATGATATCGGGGGCTTTTCCCGTTGCCACATTCGTCCCAGATGTCATCAAAATACTGTCAGGTGGGGGGGATTGGGGCCACTGGGCCAGCAGAGATTCTCTTTCTGTTGGGGCACTGGCCCCCAACAGTATTTTGATGGCACTGGGGGCTTTTCCCAATGCCACAATCATTCCTAATGCCATCAAAGTACTGTGGGGTGGAGAGATGGGGGCCGCTGGGCCACCAGGGATTTGATTTTCCTATTTTGATGGTATTGGGGGCTTTGCCCGAAGCCTGATCATGAGGAGAAGATGATCTAGGCATCAGGGAAATCGCCTGGTGCATCAAAATACTGTCAGGGGCATGTGTTAGAGGTTTAAGTCACGTCAGATCCTGCAATAAAAATACTGGCGCTATGGCTAGTTGCAAAATCCTCTACGCCTGTCTCTGCATTGGGTGTAGCCATAATTTGCATGCCAGACTATTATATACAGTTCATTTTCCTACAATTTAAATACATTTAAATACTCGTGGCGTTAATTGGGCGCTAGCTTTTCCCGTCAGTGTTTACGCATGCATCTGTTTTCTGCATTTAAAATGTGCTTAAATGTGGTGTTATCGGTGCTTAAAGGCTGCGCTAGCTTTCTGCATCGGCCTGTTAGAAAGGATAAATTGCCTCAAAAACTTAGAGATAATAGTATTTATAATGTTTTGAGGGAAAATAAAACTTCTACTATTCTAGGAAGCACATGCTTAAAGGATTTTTTTTTTTGCCCATGTATTATCTGTTGATAGGTATTTTTCTTGATATGTTATTATATTTTTGTTTTATTTTCTTTTGATCAGTGAAGAAAGAGGTTACACTTAGATCGGAAGAATATAAATTGTAATAAAGACGATTTTGAATTGAAATAAATTTCTAATATAAAGAGAAGGAATTTGAAACAGCCGATAATTTAAAAAATCAAGTTTGCAAGAACATGGCAGCTGCAGTGGGAGATATAAATCTCTATTTTAAAAACTGACAAAAGAAGCAGAGACGGCACGTATGATATGGCTCATGGAATTATTCCCAATCCTTTTATGTGCAAGCATAAGGGTACGTATAAACTTGTGTTTCTACCTGATCAGACGTGGGAGAAGGGAAGAGTGGTTAGAAATAAGTGGCACGCAAACATTACATCAGTTTGAAAAGAATAATGAAAGGAACCAAATCTAATAATATACGTTTAAAAAACATTAGATCAGTGGTTCCCAAACTTGGGGTTGGTACACAAAATGGGGTCACATCTTTGGTGGATGGGGTCATAGAAACAGCTATTTCACCTTCTCTCTAAACTTTCACTGTTACCTATGCCAAGTAGTGACAGTCACCAGTCAGCATGTGGCCTGTGAGTCAGTGAACATTCATAGGCCCTTTGCCCCCTCTTGGGTTACACTGGAAACACATGCTGAGCACTGACACAAAGGACCCAACAAAGAAAAAAAATGACTGAACATGCAGATAGTCATGGTTTAATGGGAGAAAGCCAACATGGATTTAGCCAAGGAAAAGTCTTGTCTTACTAATCTGTTATATTCTTTTGAAGGTGTGAATAAAGAGGTAGACAAAGGTGAGCCAGTCGATATAGAGTATCTGGATTTTCAGAAAGCCTTTGACAAGGTCCCTCATGAGAGACTCTTGGCAAAATTAAAAAGTCATGGGATAGGAGGCAGTGTACTATTGTGGATCAGGAACTGGTTAAAAGATACAAAGCAGAGTGTAGGGCTAAATGGCCATTTTATCAATGGAGAAAAGTGAATAGTAGAGTACCCCCCAAGGATCTGTACTGGGCCCGCTGCTTTTTAACATCTTCATAAATGACCTGGAAATGGAAATAAAGAGTGAGGCGATCAAATTTGCAGATAACACAATGTTATTAAAACACAGGAGATTGTGAGAAACTGCAAGAAGAACTTTTAAAATTGTTAGACTGGGTGTCCAAAAAGCAGATGAAATTTAATGTGGACAAATGCAAAGTTACGCACTTAGGGAAGAACAACCTAAACTATGGTTATACAATGCAAGGTTCCACATTAGGAACCACCACGTAGGAAAAGGATATAAAATGACTGGAAACGGTTCAGAGGAAGGCGACCAAAATGATTCAGAAGACGTATGAGACGAGACAAAGACCTAAATATGTACAATCTGGAGGAGAGGAGGGAGAGGGGAGATATGATTCAGATCTTTAAATACTTAAAAAGTATTAACAAACAAACAAATCTCTTCCCAAGATGGGGAAGCTGTAAAACTAGAGGGCAAACATGAAGCTGCAAGGGGGTAAACTGAAAGGCAACGTCAGGAAATACTTTCACTGAAGGGATGCTTGGAATGCCCTCCCGATGGAAGTGGTGTGGGCAAATTCAGTGACAGAATTCAAAGTGGCATGGGACAAACACAGTGGATCCCTTTATAACAACAGGATAACATCAAAATAAACATAACGCTCATATCTCAACAAACAAGGGTGACCTATATGGAGCGATGGGTACACTCCTAAACAAAGGCATGGGAAGAGGTGACCTGCACGGAGCAGCAGGGGCACCTACTCTTACCACCTTGCTGGGCAGACTAGATGGACCATACTGGTCTTTATCTGCTGTCATATACTATATTACTATGATTTAGGTGTCATTGTGGATAATACACTGAAACCTTCTGCCTAGTGTGCAGCGGTGGCCAAGAAAGCAAATAGAATGCTAGGAATCATAAGGAAAAGAATGGAGAATAAAACCAAGGATATCATAATGCCTCTGCATTGTTCCATGGTGTGACCACACCTTGAATATCATATGCAATTCTAATCGCCATATCTTAAAAAGAATATAGCAGAATTAGAAAAGATACAGAGAAGAGCCACCAAAATGGTAAAGAGGATGGAAGGATACCCCTATGAGGAGAGGCTTAAAAGGTTAGGGCTCTTCAACTTGGAAAAGAGACCGCTGAGGGGAGATATGAAAGAGGTTTATAAATTAATGGAGTGGAACAGGTAAATGTAGATTGATTGTTTATGCCATCAAAATATAGCAAGACTAGGGGACATGCAATGAAGCTACAATGTAGCCCAATTAGGACTAGTAAGAGAAATTAGTTTTTCACTCAACAAGTAATCAAATTCTGAAATTTGTTATTGGAGTGTGTAGTAGAAAGCTGTTAGTGTAGCTGGGCTTAAAAAAAGGTTTCAAAAAGCTCCTGGAGGAAAAGTCCATAAACCATTATTTAAGAGGACCAGGGAAATCCACTGCGTACCCTGGGATAAGCACTGTGGAATCTGTGTACCTTTCTGGGAACCTGACAGGTACTTCTGACCTGGATTGGCCGCTGTTGGAAACAGGATACTGGGCTTGATGGACCTTGGTCTGACTCAGTATGGCATATCTTACTGTATGTTCTTATGTTCTGTGCTGATTGCTGCTGCTGTTGCCACTACTGTTGCAGCTTTCTGCTTTAGATGAGTGAAGGGAGAGGAAGGAGGCTGGAGACCTGCTATTTTGATTTCATCATCATCTGGAGATCACTTGAATTTTCAGTTGCTAAAGTGGGGTCATATGTAATAAACGTTTGGAAAGCACTGCATTACATGACACTGTAAAGATTTTTTTTCACCTATAACAGGTGTTCTGTAGTTAGCAGGACTGAGCAGGCACACAAGTGGATGACATCATTACAAGCTGCCAGGACAGAACACTCCCAGAGCTCAGACATAAGTGTAAAGGTTCTGAGCATTCATGGCCCTTCCCACATGCAGTAGTTTCCTCAATACCTCAGTTCCATAGCTCAAGGAGGAATGTATCTCTCAGGGAGATGAGACTATGTGCCTCATCAATCTTACTATCCACAGAAGATACTTGTTCCACGTGAGCAACAATTCTTTTTCTGTTGACAGACAGGATTGAATCAAGCACAAAAGTGGATGACTCCCAAGCACAGGATTACCCATTTCCTCATCAATAGCAGCTCAACCAACAAGATGATGATGATGTGAGTTGCAATGTCATGAAGACCAGTACAGTTTGGCCAAATACATATCTCTGATTGTAAACTGGCCCAAACAGCACTTTGAAAGATAAGTATGAAACAAGGACCAAGTCACTGTTTGCATTATAATACTCAGAAAAGCAGACTAAAAATGCCATGGTAGAATTCTACTGCACAGCTAATCTTCCACCAGCCACAATACACTCATATAAATCCCTCTTCTGAAATCATTTCACTGGCTCCCCTTCCATTTCCGTATCCATTTCAAACTTCTCCTTCTAACCTATAAAGCACAGTTACTTACCTGTAACAGGTGATCTCTGGGAACAGCAGGAATAAGTCTTCACATATGGGTACGTCGGTACCGACGGAGTCCGCGTGGGAACGCTTCCCAGCGTCCAATCAGAAAGCTTTTGGAAGCATCCCAACACGGCTGCACGCTGCCTTCCCGCCTTCCCAACTGCCTCTCCTCAGTTAAGTTTGAAAGCTGAGACAAAGAGGGAGAGAGCACAAGGAAGGGAAAGATAGAGATAGAGAAAATGCAACTCCTAGGGGAGGTGGGTGGGTTGTGAAGACTTATTCCTGCTGTTCCCAGAGATCACCTGTTACAGGTAAGTAACTGTGCTATCTCCAGGAACAAGCAGGAATGAGTCTTCACATATGGGGACTCCCAAGCTGAGATGCCCAGAGGGAGTCCTAGCATGATGCGAGTCTAGAAAGAGCCATGCTATACCTAAGGACCTCAGGCATCCTGGGGATGGAGGGTAGGAGTTGAATACAGAAAAGGAGCTGTGGAAACAGCTGGGTTAGAACAGGGCTTCTGAAGGGGAAGACCCTGTATAAAGGGCATTTAGCAGTAAAATATTGTGATATGGGCCTCCCTTGTTGGCATTGCAAAGGTCTACTGAGGTTCATATGGATCTGTTAGAAGAGCCAGTGAAGAACCTCAAGGAGTACCTCACTGAGAAGTAGAGGTAATAAAAGTAGAAAAAAACAAGTGGAGGTCAGAACCCTTCAGGGTGAGAAATAGCCCCAGGGGAAAAACTGGGGTAGTAAAAGAGGTAGAGCTTCAGCGGAGACGCAGAAGGTACTATTAAAAAAAGCTTAAGCTGTTTTGGTCCAAAACCAGTACAACCTTAGGACCAAAAGAAAAAATGAGTCTGACCTAATTGGACTGGGAATGGAATCAGTCCATGTAGGGGAGAAAGGGTATGGAGACCCTTGTATCTGATAAGAAAGTAAGGACAGACTCAGGAGCGCTAAGCTTTAGATTAACTGAAGCTCCGCAATGTCTTTCCTAAATGGGGTCAATTAGGAAAGAAAAAGGTACATGGAGAGCTTCAGGAGTACCTAACCCTAAAACGTTATGGTAAGGAAAAAATATTTGTTAATTACCACAGGAAGTGGTTACAAGTGTAGAACCCTAAGTATGCTGGCACAGCATTGATAGGGGTAGTGCCCATCTGTCAGGATCATAGAGGAATGTAAGAATATCTGAACCTAAACAGATAGATAGACAAGTATGTGGATACACATCTATCTAAAAAATATATCTCACTAGATATAAAAAGATATATATATATATAGATATATATATATATATATATATAGATATATATATATACACATACATCTAAATATATAGACATATAGGGGATATATGCATATATATATAGAGAGAGATATGTATGGGCAGAAGACACACAGATACACACATATATATATATATATGTATCTATATCTATCTATATAAATATATATGAATGTGTAGGCATATAGACCCATGTTTCCAGGTATGTAGATGGAGAGATGTCTATAGAACCAGATCCCCCCTGGGGATATGTGGAGAGAGAAAGATTCATCTGATAGCAAGAAGGTGGATACCTGCTTGAATAGATGCATAGAGAATCCTCTTTCCCTGGTTATGACTGGCAGAGTCAAAGGAGTGGCCTCTCTGACAAGAAGAAGTCTAGATTCCTTTCAGAATTTGAGCTCTTGAATAACCAGGATGGCCTACGTGAAAAATGCAGAGGATAACTTCAGTCTGCAGGCAGGAAGTCCAGATCTCTCCAGTATGGAGAATGGATAGAGGACACCACTGGAGGAAGATACCATAGTGACCCGCCTATGAGGGCAAGATGGGTATCAGGCGTCCTTTAGCTGCCACTGAAAGAAAATTATCTGACAAGAAGAGCAAAGGAGATATGGGCCAAACCAGGGAATTGGCCATTCTTTAGGTTTTCATGTGATGAAAGGCCTGAGCCTTATGTCTCAAAAGAGATTTAAGATGAGATGGAAAGGGTGGGGAATACCTACCAGTCATGGAACATGACTGGGGAAACCCCTCCTAACCATCTGGGGGTATCTGCGAGGCAAGATACTAATGCTCTCTAGCAAGGGCCCACAGTGCAAAGCTACTCTGTAGAGTTGCAGAGAGCATGCTGCAGGTTGGTTAGAAGAAAAACTGGCTGTGTAAAGCCAGTAGTTAATAAACTATTCTGCCAAGGACAAGGGGGCGAAGAATAGAAGTTAACCAACCAGACTGTGATAATAGGGTTTCCCAAACAAGATTGATAAGCTGTTTGGGGTTTAGCACCAAGGCTAGAAGGACTGCTAGTGGAGGGGAACCCCTGGTTGTGAACAGAACCAGTGGCTTAACCACTAGGAATTGCTGTATCTGCAGCAACTACCAGGGCAGCAGAGGAAATTTCTTCCCCCCCTCCCCCCTTTTTTTTTTTTAAATTGGGAAAAAGAAATAACAGACATAGTAGGACCTCCTATTGTCTGATGAACTGCCCTAAGGTAACAAGGGGGGAGAGAACTCTGGAAGAGAGAATCCCCCTGTGGAACAGGTAGAGGACCATAGGTGCTTACCAGTAGAAAAGAGTCCCTCTTACAAACCAAATGTTGTAGTAAGAGGGAGGTAAGACAGAGTTGAAGGAGACTGACTATGTAGGAAGTCTCTGAAAGGTAAGATGATACATGCCAGTACAGGGAGAACAACTGTCTTATTGATAGTTGTCACTTATTTATTTATTTATTTAGTAAACATTTGTATACCGCTGCTTCCTACGATCAGCAGCGGTTTACTTTACAGAATCATAATGTATTGTACAGTACATTGAGATTTTTCAGATTTACATTTTGATTAGTCAATGATTTACATAACACGGGAGAATCAGTTGGATGCAATATACATTTGATTAGAGCACACAGATCTGGGTATACATTTGATTGCAATAGCGTGGGAGGGGCCCCATATATACAATTTATACAGAATTACTTGCCAGAAAGTACAAACTACTTTCCCCAAAGAGGAAGAGAAAAACCTGTTAAGTATCGGCATGATCATCATAAGACTCTTAGGGTTAAAGAAAAGATGTCTCATGAAGAGATATATAGGAAGGTTAAGATAAAATTAGTGCAGATACTTCAAGTGAAAAGAAGCAGACTGCCACTGTAACCACCAACCAAGAGGGTCAATGATGATCTATTGGAAACCCTGTGTCTGCTGGGTTTGTTGACCCTGTTGAGGTTGTGGATTCCTCAGACCAGGGCGATGTTTCCCCTGTTTGGGAACATCTGTATGATGGGCAGAAGATGGATAAAACTTTCTCCCCCTAGGGGAAGAAAGTTTGGTAGAACATTTCCTACCAACTGGGAAAGAGGAAGGCATAGAACAGCCTCTGGAAACAGGAAAGTCAGTGGTTAACTGAGCAACCTGGAGTAAAGACTCCTTGTTAAAGAGATTTTCTCCAGTGCAAGGAGTATTTCCCAGTCTTTCTTGTGCCCATTTGTCCAAGTCTGAAGCCTGGAGCCAGGCTTTACGTTGTGCCCCTATAGCTATAGCAGAAGTCCTGCTAACAGACTCAAAGGAGTCTAGGGAAGCACGAGTAAGGAACCTAGAGATATTTTGAGCACGACTAACCAGTGAGGAATAGTCTGCACTTTTGGGCTCTTGAAGAAAAGGAGTCAAAAAAAGTAATTTCTTTGTGACCTCCTCAAGAGATAAACCCATATAGAAGATATATGAGAGAATTCTTGCTGAAAGCATGGATGCCTGGAAGGTTTGGCATCCAAAGGCATCTAAAGTCTTAGACTCACGACCTGGCGGATAAGAAGAGTGCTTTTTAGTACTCTTCACCCGCCTCATTGCTGATTCTACAACAATGTAATGATGAGGAAGTTGAGTCTTTTGAAAACCTGGAGAGGGGGGCACCTGATACAGAAGATCAGTTGCTCTAGAAGGTGGGGGTACCCTTAAAGGAGCTTCCCACATTCATAGAAGGAGATCCTGCAAGGAATGATGCAAAGGAAGCATGATGTTCTCCTTTGCTCTCCAAGGAATATACAGGGATCCTGTATTCCCCTGTGTAGGATCCTGTCCAGGAATAGAAATGGCAAGTGATTTTGCCATATCCTGGAGAAAAGTTTGAAAAGAAGAATTCCCAGAGGTAAATTCTTTTGGATAGGCTAGATCTGTTGAAGAACTAGCGTTGGCACCGAAGGATCTATCCAACTTTATAGGAATAGAAGATCCTGAATGGTGCCGTATGGGATTCTTAGAGGATGGTCGCCGGTACTGCAGGAGGTCGGGACCAGCGCCAGTCGGTAGCACATCGCCCATGCTAGGGATCGATTCCAAACTCGGTATCGAGGGAAGCGAGCCTGACGAGAGAAGCATGGAAGGCACCGACAGCAATGATAATGTGGATAGCGGTACCGACTTCGGTACTGTATCCGATACCGGTGGATGAAGGCCAGCCAGTGGCAACTCTAACGGTATCGAAGAAACCGAGAGTTCTGGATCCGAATTATCAGAACCGAGCCTTCGGTACCATCTGGTGTCGGTACCAAGGCGAGTCGGTACCCAGTCCTCCAGACTGGAGATCGATTCCAGACTCGGCATCGAAGGAAGCGAGTCTATCGATGCACATCTGGAGGGTACCGACGTCGGTACTAGTATTGGTACCGGTACCGATACTGGAAGGTCGGTCTGCAGTGTATCCAACGGCCCCGTAGGTACCGAGGACGCCAGACGACGATCCTTGGTGAGGAATGTTTCATCCAACACCATTGCCGATGCCGGGGTATCGGTACTGCTCGAAGTGGATGCCACCACCGGGCATGGCTCAGGTATGTTCTGTGAGGGGTGAACCTCAGGAACAACCTGAAACCCCACACTGGCTTTGGAGGCCGAAGATTCCCACCGGGGTTTTGAAGCCAGTGGATTCTCGAGGGCAAGGCCGGAGGCATCTCTATGCTGTGCATGAGATTTGCCCCTCGAGGACTGGCTAGTCTTAACAGACTGTTTTGGGGTTACCTGAGCCTGTGTAGAAGAAGATATGGTCGGTACCCTGAAGTTGGATGGGGACCGTGTGTCGAGGGAAACTCGATGTTGAAAACTTCTTCCCACAATACTATTGCAGGAGGGACACTCCGGAGGAAAATGGTCAGGACCCAAGCAGGTTAGACACCAATTGTGAGTGTCTAAAATTAAGTTTGTACCGCCACAGTTTGTACATTTCTTTGGGATAGTGGCTGGCGGTTCCATGAAGGAAAGTGGAGAGGCCTAGCAGGCCTGAAAAACCGTGAGACACTAAGAAGGAAAATATTCCTTAAAAAGGAAAAATTTTACAAGAAAAGAAAAAAGAAACACCGGCGGTACCGGTGGCGTCGGGGAAGGCAGTCGCGACCACAAGAAAACTAAAAAAAAAATAAAAGAAGAATTTTCTGCGGTGACAGGAGGACGTCCTGCCGGCTCCGCGGAAAAACGAAAACTGAGGAGAGGCAGTTGGGAAGGCGGGAAGGCAGCGCGCAGGCGTGTTGGGATGCTTCCAAAAGCTTTCTGATTAGATGCTGGGAAGCATTCCCGCGCGGACTCCGTCGGTACCGACGTACCCATATGTGAAGACTCATTCCTGCTTGTTCCTGGAGATATGCATTTATTCTACTGCCCCTCATTACCTTTCCTCTCTCCCTAAACCCCTCCTCATGACCTCCGCTCCTCCTCTGGCTTTCTTCTCTCTATGCCACTGTTCCCTCTAAGCTGTGCACGTGTGCGCGCGCACACACCTCGCCGAGTGAGCGCACATACTTTTCAACAGAGCGCACAAAAATTACGGTTCTGATTCTGATAGAAAACAACACAGACATCTTAAAATTTAAAAGTTGCTGTGTATTTACGGTTTTCACAAGTTCTACAGTATTTTCTAGTGCAATCAATGTGATGTACATACTGTATTCTGAAGTGTAGTCAAATTTTAAAGTATATAACTCTGAGTGTCATTATGTGGCGCACAAAAATTTAACCTTCCTTCAAAAGCTGCACAGCTTTTTTTTTTTTGCTCACACAGCCTACAGAAAATTAGAGGGAACAGTGCTCTATGCCCTTTTCTTCTATTGCCAATTCCAGACTTCGATCTTTTCACCTTGCTGCTCCTTATGCCTGGAACAAACTTTCTGTATCTTTACGTCAAGTCTCATCTCTCTCCCTCTTCAAATTCATGCTAATGGCTTAATTCTTTGAAGCTGTTTTTGGAGCTAATCTTTTGTTCCCCTTGTGTCTCCTCTCCCTATTGAACCTCTTATTTCTCTTCTACTGTGCTGTCTTAACTAGATTGTAAGTTCTACGAGAAGGGACTGTCTTCTATACGTGTTTGTACAGCGGTTTACGCCTTGAAAGCACTATATAAATGATTAATAGTCGGAATAGTTGCCATTTTATAGCCTAGAGGAGTTCCAGTTTGTTCATAACAGAATTGGATACAGGATGCTAGCCAATTTACTAAAGTCTACTTAGCTACTGAAATGCCATGTCTGTTAGGGTTGAAGGAAACAAACAGCTGTATAGACCTTCTGATGGATGCAGTTCTTTTGAGGCAGGGAGAGCTCTTCTGCAGTTCAGATTGTGGAGTGACTTCTCGCATAGGTCTTTATGATATTCCACTCCGGTGGCTCCCCGCATGTACATTGCTGTTGTGCAGAAAGCACTGGACGGGGGTGAGAGGGGGCGGTACGGAGGTGGCACGGAGGCAGAGCGGGGGCATGGCTAGGAGCCTGGACATTCAGGGCCTATTCAGGTTAGGGCCCTGTATGTCCTCTGGTACTCAGATGCATTCCTGTCTTATTCCAACCTCATGGCACAGGATCGCGCCTGCAGCCCCCCACATGCACTGTTGCTGGACACAGTAGGTGTCCAAGGTCCCGATCCTGCCCATATGGGCCAATGGAGGTGCAAGGTGAGTGGGCAGCATGGGCCAGTGCGGCCCATGGCAATCAGAGCCGCCGGGCTGGCAGGCCGTTGCCATGGTCCATGGACACCACCGCTCCCTCTCCTATGCAGCAGCAGCTGAGCAGGACGACGGGCAGGTTTCTGTGCATACATCCTTAATGAATCAGGGGAGTGCCAGGATGTCCAGGTACCAGATTCCGTGCCGCAGGTACATCCGGGCCCCATGGCGGCAGAATCAGATACATTTCCCATACGTCCAGTTTTGGCACGGCTAATGTGGCTAGACGTGTGGTAAACAGAATCGGCCTCTGTATATCTTTACTAACATGGAAAGGTGTGACTACCTTAGATAAGAACTTAGGATGGCGCCAAAGAACTAGCTTGTTGTGAAGGAACTAAATAGGCAGTTAATGGGTAGCCAAAGTAGCTGATGCTTAAAAAAGCATTTTCCAGTTAACGTGCTTGAGTGAAGCAGATTCCACTGGCTGAAAAAGCAGCTTCAAAAGAAGATGCAAGGATGACACTGAGGTTCCATGGTATAGGAGGCTTCTGTAAGGCTGTTTTGACATGAAGAAGCCCTTTTATTAATCAAGGATTGATAGAAATAATGGGAAGTTGTAAGACTATGAACAGGCGTAGGATAGTAAGAGGGTTGAGATGTACTCAGGTGAGGGATGCTTGTAGTCCTAGATAATAGCAATCGTATTACCAATGATAGCAAAGGTATTATCAAAACTTGGTTAGCAGATTCAGACACGGTATTAATAAATCAATTAAACACCTCCAGATATGACCTATTCCACTGTACCAGGATTACAGGGAGAGGAGGTGGAGTCCTTATAATAATAAAAAAGCAGCTCAAAGTCTCTCTCCACATTAGTAAGAATGTAGATGGGATCGACATCCTTGTTATAGAAAATAAAAATCTATCATTATTTCTACTATATAGACCACCAACTCCCAACCCAGATAATCTCTATACAATTCTAGAAACGGTCTGTTCTTCTTCACTAAAAAAGCCACTACTATACTTGGGTATTTTAACCTTCCATCGCTTCACAATACACACTCTACAGCATTTCTCAATTCTATGTCTAATATGGATTATCAACAGGTTGTATAGGTGCCTACACATAACAAAGGTAACACACTTGATTTAGTATTCCTGCCCAATAATATCTGCCAGCATTACTTATATTCACCTCCACAAACACTACAATTTCCCTGGACAGACCACTATTTAATAGAATTTAATTTGCCAGCATAACTCCCCATAACAGCAACAAATAATAAAGGCTGTGATGCTGCAGACCCTCTGAGAGGGGAAGAAAATGTTTTAAACGCAGGAAAAGTCAAGCACAACCTGCAATATCGCGAGGAACCACATAGGGGGAGCAGGAGGGACCTCCGAGGAACTGAAGAACCACACCTCCTGGGTCATGAGGTAATGCCAGCCAGCTTCCAATCAAAGAGGAGAGGAGTGCCTCTTAAAGGGAGTTTGGAAGGTTGGAAGGCAGAAGTAGAACTAGAACAAGGAGATTCAGAGAAGCGCGAACCGGATTCAGACCAGAGAGAATCAGGAGCAGAACAGCCTGGGAAAGGAGAACAAGCTGGGAAAGTGGTACAGCCCTTGAAAGGAGGATATCCTGAGGAGACAGGACAGCCCCGGAGAAAGGCACAGGCAGGACGGCCTGGGAAAGGACGACTGCCAGGAGAACCAGCAGAACCAGCAGGTTGGGCAGGACATCCGAGTGCATGGGCTAGATATCCAGAAGGAGCAGTAATCCCTGAACCACGGTTCCGCAGGAGGCAGCAGCAGCCGCATTGGCTTGGAGAAAGGAGACCCCGTGGAGAAGGTGGGACAACTCCAGCCAGAGTGAGTGTTTGTTGAACACAGAAGCAAAGGCGTGGCTGTGACTGTGGTCTAAAGCCAACAGCAAGACGGTTGGAGAGCACAAGGCCTATTGCTCAGGCCAGGCAGGATCCCAACTGGAGCAGGCCTCAAACCTCACCTGGAGCAGACAAGCCGAGAAGAAAAGGTAACCCATA
Organism: Ichthyophis bannanicus; assembly: GCA_033557465.1. Classification (NCBI taxonomy): domain Eukaryota; kingdom Metazoa; phylum Chordata; class Amphibia; order Gymnophiona; family Ichthyophiidae; genus Ichthyophis; species Ichthyophis bannanicus. Next base: position 155,098,621 of record CM066036.1, on the reverse strand, counting down.
TTTAACTAAAAGCAGGGTACAGACTGCTGATGTATGGGGAGTACAGGGAGCACAGGAATATTATCCTTGTGAGAATGCTTATGAGATAAGGTGCAAGAAACATGCACCAACTAAGAGACTTGTTAGTGACCAAGCTTTACAGAAAGCAAAGACAAAACACTTGCAAAAGGAAGACAGTTCCCAGTATCTGAGGGCGCAGGACCGACGCCCTGTATTCAACCCTGAGCATTGGGAGGTTGTGCAGAAGATATTTAAAAAGCCTTATTACAACTTACCAACAAATACTAACTTAGGCTCAGAGGCTTCAGAAGGGGAAGCAATGCAGGTGGAATTTGCATCAGACCCTGAGATGGACTGTAGCTTCTGTAAGACAGGAAGCTTGGAGTCTTTACTAAGCAACTAAGCTAGGTCTTGGGAGTTGAGACTGTTTGTTTGCCTGCTATACCGTTTACTGTGAAGATAACAGTTTTGCTTTGATGTTTTCTTTTTCTTTATCCTGAAGTAAGGAATTTGTGTTTGATGTTTTTGTGTCCAAGCCTTTTTATGAACCTTTTTGCATGAAAGGGGAAATAAATGCCTTTTGTTTTCCCTCCACTCGGACCTGTTGTTTTCTGTGGGATTTTGGTACCAAAGGACGCTACCAGGGCTGAACGTCCCTGGGCCCTGTAAGATATTGGCCAAACCCAACCTTAAATGTTTTTATGTCACACCTACCTCGCTCCAGTACGCTGCCAAGGTAGGCCGTGTGACATAAAATGGCGTAGTTATTGGATTTTTTCTTGCTTGGGACCTACGTCTGCAAAAAGAAAAGAAAAGAAAAGAAAAGAAAACTCCTGAGTTGAAAAAAAAAGAAAGAAGGAAAGCCTAGTTTGAACTGCTGGAAGGACAAGAGCAGAGCGGATCAGCTGGAGAGACCGGATCGGAGGGAGAAAACCTGAAGTGGAGTAACCCTGAAGTCCGGGAGGGAAGGTGAAAATCCTGAAGGAAAATCCTGTTGCCACCCGGAAGCAGAGGAGCTGCAGAGGGGACAGCAACTAACGTTCCAGAGCGGACTCAACACTTAAGTCAGGTAAAATGTAATTAGGCCTGACCAGTGTTGGATGCCAGGGAAGTTTAAAAAAAAAAAAAAAAGGGATAGAGAGTGAAGAAAGATAGTTTGGGAGAGCCACACTTGGTTTTTCTCTCTTTGTCTCCTTTTTACAGGTTCATCATGGAGCCTCGGGACCTCTGTGCCTGGATGGCACATCAATTTGATAAACAAGCGGAAGTTGCCCTGAAAAACCAAGCCCAAGCATTGCAGGCGATGCAAGCGCAGCAAGTGCCAGTATTACAGACAATGGAGAAATGGTTAGCTCAACAGCGAGAGGAGATGGAAAAGGTCAACGCGGACAGGCTGCAGGCTACCGGACCGGCCAACCCACGAACTGGACAATGGTCATGTAATGATCTGGTGGTGGGAAAGCTAAGTCCTAATGATAACGTAGACGACTTTTTGGACTCATTCAGTAGGATTGCTCGGTTAGCTAACTGGCCACCCGAGCAATGGGCCATTCGACTGGCAGCGTCCCTTACGGGGGAGGCGTTAGCCGCGTATAGGTCAATGCCCCCAGCACTAGCTAACACCTATGAAGAAGTCATCATAGCTATTAGGGATCGCTTAGGCCAGGAGTCTCAAACTCCAGTCCTGGAGGGCCGCAAACCAGTCAGGTTTTCAGGGTATCCCTAATGAATATGCATGAGATATATTTGCATGCTTTGCCCCCATTGTATGCAAATATATCTCATGCATATTCATTGGAGATACCCTGAAAACCTGACTGGTTTGCGGCCCTCCAGGACTGGAGTTTGAGACCCCTGGCTTAGGCCTTACACCCCTGGCCTATAACAAAATGTTTAGAGCCACGTCTCTTAGGGCTGAAGAAACATCAAAAGCCCTTGGTTATAGGATAAAGAGCCTAGTACACAAATGGCTACAGCCAGAAAGGAAAAATATAGATACCTTAATGGACGCCATAGTATTGGAGCAGTACATGTCTGCTGTACCTAGTAGAGTACAGAACTTTTTAATTTTACAAAATTGCTGTACTACTACAGATGCCATAGCTCTCACCGAGAGATACTTGGAGGCAGAAAGAGTCACCCAACCTAGGGTAGGGACTCCCAAATTGGCCATAGGAATGGAGGCACGGAGAGTAGAAAATCCCTCAAAACCTCCATATGGTAATTTGAAAAGTAATATACCGCTAGTAAGAGAAAATGTTAAAAGATGCTATGCTTGTGGTAAGAAAGGTCACTTAAAAAGTGAGTGTTATTCTCGCACGGCTCTTGTGGGAGAAGCCCCAAGGACAATGCGAGAAGGTTTCGTGCTAAATGTAAAAATTCATGGAGTCAATGTACAAGCACTTCTGGATTCAGGAGCTGACCAGACCATGGTTTCCAAAAGGTTATGGTCGATGATCAAGGATCAGGGATTGTCAGTTCCTGAACATCCAGAAGGAAATGTTAAAATAAAATGCATTCATGGAGCGGCTAACCGCTACCCTGTGTATAAGTTGTGGGTTAAGGGATTGGGCTTAGAAAAAGAAATGCTAGTGGCAGTTGTGCCAAAGTTGCATCAGGAATTGGTATTAGGCAGCGATTGGCCCCAATTTAGGAGAAGTCTTAAAGAGGGCTTATCTCCACCCAAGGTGCCAAATTCCACTTGCACTCGGCAGGAGCCTACTGAGAACCCCATGCCACAACCAAATGGCCCGAAGAAGGGTAGGGATCCCAGGGAAGCCCTGGTTTCCACAAGGTCGCACACCCAGGATGATGAAAGACCTTCATGTTCTAAAGATACCTCTTTAGGGGATCTTCCTTCGCACGAAGATCTAATTGGAGACCCCTCAAGGAGAAAGCGGAAGTCCAAAGCTGAGCGAAGGAAAGAAAGAAAGTGCCGCTCGCAGGACCGAGCGGAATTGGAAGCTGGGAGAGGGATGCCGTGGGTACCGGCAGACTTAATGGAAAAGTTCCTCTCCTTCAAAATGGAGCAGAGAGCAGACCCTGCACTAGCCCGTGCATTTGAGCATGCACAGGAGGAAAGGGATTCATTTCCCAGATTCATCATGGATGAGGACATACTCTATCGGGAGAGTAAGAACCCTAGGACTGGAGCTCGGCGGAAACAGTTGGTAGTACCAAATACGTTTAAATCACTGGTTTTACGGCTGGCCAATGACCATCCGGTAGGGGGCCAAAAGGGCGCACAGGGCACCCTTGACCAGATTTTAGCTAGATTTTATTGGCTGGGAGTCTTCCGGGAAACAACTCGCTTTTGTGAATCATGCGCGTCATGCCAAAGAGTGACCCCTCACAGACCAGCTGAAGTACCACTAGTGTCGATGCCCATCATTTCAGACCCAGTAAGGAGATTGGCTATGGACATAGTAGGACCTCTCATCAAAACACCAAGAGGATTCCAATATATCCTTGTAATTGTCGACCAAGCCACCCGCTTTCCATGGGTGGTTCCCCTGAGAAATATTTCAGCCAAATCGATTGCCATCGAACTAGTCAAACTATTCTGTGAGATAGGCTTCCTGCAAGAGGTCCTGACAGACAGAGGTAGTAACTTCTTGTCAAGATACCTCGCTCAGGTTTGGGACGCTTTTGGCATCCATCACATAACGACCGCTGCATACCACCCACAGTGTAATGGCTTGGTGGAGCGATTAAACCAAAGCATAAAACAAATGCTTCGAAGAGCGTTGGATGGACAAATGACGGAGTAGGACACCATGCTGCCTTTCGTCCTATATGCTTGTAGGGAGAGAAAGCAGAGTCCCTTGGGGACCTCACCCTATGAACTCATGTATGGACGACCACCCAGAGGCCTGTTAGATGTCTTAAAGGAACAATGGACTGAACCAGTGGAGACCGAAGTAGGCGTACCCCAGTTCTTGAAGGACTTAAGGACTCGCCTAGAACGAACCTCCCGAGTCGCAGGGGAGAATCTAAAAGACAGTCAGCAAAAACAAAAGCGATATTATGATCGGCGTACAAAGCCCAGACAATTAAAAACCGGAGAAAAAGTGATGATCCTGATATCGGGCCCTACCCCCAAATTTGAAGCCCGATGGAAGGGGCCACATACAATAGTGAAGCCCATAGGATCCACTTCTTATTTGGTCCAGGATACCAAAGGACATACACAAATTTATCATGTTAATGTTCTTCGGCCCTGGCACGAGCGGTCAGGTTTGCTAGCATCCGCTACCAATATATACCACCCTGAAGGGATACAAGGGGACGATAGTCGAGGGAATTATCGAACCAGTCAGCTGCGGAAAAGCGAGATGTCACGTATTACGTGCTGTGTGGAAGAGGCTTCACCAGCCGGTAATATTTTAAGAGGGGGGATGTGTGATGCTGCAGACCCTCTGAGAGGGGAAGAAAATGTTTTAAACGCAGGAAAAGTCAAGCACAACCTGCAATATCGCGAGGAACCACATAGGGGGAGCAGGAGGGACCTCCGAGGAACTGAAGAACCACACCTCCTGGGTCATGAGGTAGTGCCAGCCAGCTTCCAATCAAAGAGGAGAGGAGTGCCTCTTAAAGGGAGTTTGGAAGGTTGGAAGGCAGAAGTAGAACTAGAACAAGGAGATTCAGAGCAGCGCGAACCGGATTCAGACCAGAGAGAATCAGGAGCAGAACAGGCTGGGAAAGTGGTACAGCCCTGGAAAGGAGGATATCCTGAGGAGACAGGACAGCCCCGGAGAAAGGCACAGGCAGGACGGCCTGGGAAAGGACGACTGCCAGGAGAACCAGCAGAACCAGCAGGTTGGGCAGGACATCCGAGTGCATGGGCTAGATATCCAGAAGGAGCAGTAATCCCTGAACCACGGTTCCGCAGGAGGCAGCAGCAGCCGCATTGGCTTGGAGAAAGGAGACCCCGTGGAGAAGGTGGGACAACTCCAGCCAGAGTGAGTATTTGTTGTACAGAGAAGCAAAGGCGTGGCTGTGACTGTGGTCTAAAGCCAACAGCAAGACGGTTGGAGAGCACAAGGCCTATTGCTCAGGCCAGGCAGGATCCCAACTGGAGCAGGCCTCAAACCTCACCTGGAGCAGACAAGCCGAGAAGAAAAGGTAACCCATATTTAACTAAAAGCAGGGTACAGACTGCTGATGTATGGGGAGTACAGGGAACACAGGAATATTATCCTTGTGAGAATGCTTATGAGATAAGGTGCAAGAAACACGCACCAACTAAGAGACTTGTTAGTGACCAAGCTTTACAGAAAGCAAAGACAAAACACTTGCAAAAGGAAGACAGTTCCCAGTATCTGAGGGTGCAGGACCGACGCCCTGTATTCAACCCTGAGCATTGGGAGGTTGTGCAGAAGATATTTAAAAAGCCTTATTACAACTTACCAACAAATACTGACTTAGGCTCAGAGGCTTCAGAAGGGGAACCGATGCAGGTGGAATTTGCATCAGACACTGAGATGGACTGTAGTTTCTGTAAGACAGGAAGCTTGGAGTCTTTACTGAGCAACTAAGCTAGGTCTTGGGAGTTGAGACCGTTTGTTTGCCTGCTATACCGTTTACTGTGAAGATAACAGTTTTGCTTTGATGTTTTCTTTTTCTTTATCCTGAAGTAAGGAATTTGTGTTTGATGTTTTTGTGTCCAAGCATATGAACCTTTTTGCATGAAAGGGGAAATAAATGCCTTTTGTTTTCCCTCCACTCGGACCTGTTGTTTTCTGTGGGATTTTGGTACCAAAGGACGCTACCAGGGCTGAAAGTCCCTGGGCCCTGTAAGATATTGGCCAAACCCAACCTTAAATGTTTTTATGTCCCACCTACCTCGCTCCAGTACGCTGCCAAGGTAGGCCGTGTGACAAGGCTCATATACTAGACAATATAAAACATTTGAAAAGGATGATTTCCTAAAAGAAATCTTTCCACTTATAGATCTCCCATTAACTGACCTAGATGGTCTATTAACAAATTGGAACACCACGATCTCAAATGCTGACTGCTCCAAAAACAAAACAATGCCTGAGACAAAAATTCTCTCAGAACTCGTATTCTCACAAACTAAGAAATTTAAAACAAGCCTTGAGAAAGATAGAGCATACTTGGAGGGCTACGAAATCTATACATGACAAAACACTTTACACGACAACACTGAAACACTACAAAGACTCTATTAATAACAGAAAGAAGGAATATCATACTGAGATTTATTTTATTTATTTATTTTATTTTATTTAGCAAGCATTTGTAGCCCGCTCCTTCCAGCGATCAGAAGCGGGTAGGATTACTATTGTGAAACTGCCGAATCAAGGCAGGTACAAATTTTGTTTACATACAGAGTTAACACTTCTTAGCTATGGGGGAGTTCATTTACATATATACATAAATACATATATACAGGATAATCTTCTTGGACACAGTGGTCAGGGGCTGCTCCATCTGTGGGTTTAGTTCAGGTTGAAATGTGATTGGAAAATGTGCGTTTTGAGTTTCTTTCTGAAGTCTAGAAGGTCATTGCTAGCTCGTAGTTCTGGTGGGAGTTGGTTCCACAGTGTTGGCGCCGCATATGAGAAAGCCCTGTGGCTGGTGTTAGCTTTGGCAGATCTTATATCTGTTGGAGTGTGAAGGATGTTGGAATTGTGGGTTCTTCTGTTTCGGGTAGGAGGTTGCAATCTTACTAGGTTGTTGAGGAAGGAAGGTGCTAAGTTGTGGATGAGTTTGAAGGTGGTTGTTAGTATTTTGTATTTTGTGCGAGCTGTTATGGGTAGCCAGTGTAATTGAATTAGTACTGGTGTGATGTGGTCACTTAGATTTTTCTTCATTATGACCCTGGCAGCTACATTTTGTGCCATTTGTAATATGTTTAGGGTTTTTTTAGGTAAACCTTGTAGGATGGCGTTGCAGTAGTCAAAATGTGGCATGATGAGTGCTTGGGCCACTGTTCTGAAGTCTTGGGGATCAATAATATTCCGAATGGGTTGGAGCACTCTAAGCTTGTGGAAAACTGCTCTGTTGGTCTTTCGGAGGTGTTTTTCCATCTTTAGGTCACGGTCAAATGTGACTCCTAGATACTTTATTTCTTTTTTTGTTTGGTAAGTGTTGTTACATAGTGTTATTGATGTGGGAGGGTCAAAATTTGGTTCTTTGGAGATATACATTACTTCGTTTTTTTTGTGATTAATTGACATACTACTTTGTTGTAACCAGTCTTGCATCTCTCCGATACATGTCTCCAGTGGGTTGTAGTCTGGGTTTTAGTGTCTAGTTGTGTGTATAGCATGATATCATCGGCATAGATGTGGTAATTAATTTCGTGCCGTGAGAAAATTTTGCATAGTGGCTGCATATATATGTTAAACAGAAGTGCTGAGAGAGCAGAGCCTTGGGGGATTCCCTGTGTTTGTGAGAAAGATTCTGCTTTTTCTCCGTTGAATTGAATCTGTTGTGTTCGATTTGAGATGTAGGATGAGAACCATTTTAGTGGGGTTCCTGTTATTCCTATTGATTTTATCCTATTTATGAGGGTCCCATGATTAACTGTATCAAAGGCAGCTGAGATGTCAATGAATACAAGAATGTACATTTTCTTTTTGTTTTCAAGGCCCTTTAGGAGGTTGTTAAGTAGAACTAGTAACAGGGTTTCAACTCCATGATGTTGCCTGAAGCCATATTGCTGGTCATCAAGAGGAGCACTGTCAGTCAGATGGTCTTGGAGTTGTAGAAGGACCGTTTTTTCTATGATCTTTGCCAGGAATGAGATACTTGATATGGGACGGTAGGAGGCTGGGTCTTCTCCGTTGAGTGTAGTGTTTTTTAGGATCGGTCTAATGACTGATTTCTTTAGTTCTGAGGGCATGATTCCTTGTTGTAGGGATAGGTTAACTATGTGTGCTATGTGAGGTGCTATGTCTTGTTTCACTGCCTTGATCCAGGATGCAGGACAGGGATCTAGTGGGGAGGTGGTGCTTTTCAGGCTTGTGACAATGGCTGTGATTTGCTTGGTTCCTATTTTGTGGAAGTGCTCCCATAACTGGTTTTGCGTTGTGCTGTTCTCACTTCTGATTTGTGGTGTTGGTGGGGGGGGGTGGAGGACCAGGGGCCGTCAGTTTGGTCGCGTAGTGGTTTGCCAGTGTTTGGACCTTGATGGATTTGTTGAGGATGGCATTTTGGTCGGTTTTGGTTAGTGATTTGACTAGTTCAAATAACTCTCGTGGGCGATTGATTGCCTTGTTTAGGATGTTGGTGTGATGTAATTTTTTTGCATTGTTCACGTCGTCTTTGTATTTTGCGAGATGGGCCATGTATTTAGTTTTGAGATCGGAGGATTTGGTTTGTCTCCATTTTCTCTCTATTTTACGGAGCTCCCTTTTTGATTTTATTAGAGTTCCTGTGTACCAGGGTTCTGAGTTGGTCTTATGTGGGTTTGATGTGTGTTTCAGAGTTGGGTTAGATGTATTTTGGATGTGTGTGTTTCATCTGTTAGTTAGTTCGTCTAGGTCTGTGGAATCTAGGTTTATGTGGGATGCAATGGTGCTTATGAGGTGTTCCTCGTTGAGTTTGCTGAATTTCCTAATGGGGTTGGTCATTCTCATCTCCTTTGAGTTTTTGGGTTGGCACTGTAGTTTAAGTTTACAGTTGATTTGGTGGTGGTCTGACCATGGTACTTGAGTTATGTTTATTATAGGTGGTTCATTGCTTTGTTGTGGATTTCTGGGTATGAAAATCATATCTAGGATGTTTCCTCTATCGTGTGTGGGGTTGCTTATTATTTGTTGGAAACCCAATTGGTCGATGGCTTCATAGAAGGAGTCCGTGTGGGACGGAGGAATTGATGCTAGGTTCAAATCTCCGAGGATGATCTGGAATTTTTTGCTTTGTGTGGATGTGATGGTTTCTAGTGCTGTGGCTAGTGTTTCGTGCTGTGGTGAGGGAGGTCGATAGATTAGGCAGATGGATAATGTCATGCTCTCGACTTTAAGTAGGTCAAGATCTGGATTTGTGACCGTAGATGTGGTTGTGAGTTGAAGGCTGGTTTTGGCTGCTATAAGGACTCCGCCTCCTCTTCTGTTGATGCGTGGGCAGTTGTATAGTTGGTATCCGGGCTTCTGTATTTGGTTCATTGTTGCAGAGTCTGAGTCAGTGAGCCAAGTTTCTGTTATGCATAGGATATCTGGTTGTTCGTCAGTTAGACACCAAATCTCTCAATCGTCCAAGGGAATTATTGGAAATTGTTAAATCTCTCTCAGAAACCTAATGCAGAAATTAATGCACACACCATCAAACCACAGGCCCTTGATTTCCATTACATGAACAAAGTAAAACACCCATCCATGGAGACAAACTTTCACTCTGAGACAGAAATAGTATTCTTGGTAGAATGGCAAACCTTCCACATGATAAATCAAAAACAACTTAAAATTATAATCTCCCGGGGAGACACCGATTTGAACCGCAGGAGCACAGTGGAAGCTCCAGGGTCTTTGCAGGGCAACCCCCAATACCATCTGGGGCTTAAAAGGGTGTCTGGTGTGAGACCTTGCCAGGAGATGCTGATATGAGCAGCTGGAGCACGACGGAAGATGCAGGCTCTGTGCAGGACAGCCCCGATACCAGCTGAGGCTTAAAATGGTGTTCCTCTTTAGGTGTGCGGTCGTTGGCGTGCGAATGTGGCAAGTTCTAAGGGGCGAGTTACAAGGGGCAGGTAGGCCCCAGGAGCCACCTTGATGCCATTTGGTTGGTCCATGGGAAAGAGAAAGAAGAAGGTGTTTGGTGCTTTGGAACCAGTTGTGGGGCCGATGGATAAGCACATAGTGGCTAAGGATATGGCGAATCAACCTCTGGGTACTGTTTCTTTACCCTCACTCCTTCTGGGAGCATTTCTGAGCTCCCCAGAGCATACTCCACCTCCTCCTCCATCTTTAGTAACTCCATTCAACCCAGGTGACCGTGAACAGCCAAGTTAGCAGAGCACTCCACTATGCTCTGCTGATTCTTATCAAACTGTTGCCTGGTTCCCACCTGTGATGGACACCAGGGTAGGTTCTGATGTGCAGATCTCCCTGGCAAATATCTGGACAGTGGTGACCAGAATGGAGAAAACTCTAGTCACCACGGTATCCCAACTTTGCAAGTTTTCACAAGAAATAGTGGCAAAGCTGGGTCAGTGTGGAACGAGTAGAATCCTTATCCATTCAGATTTTGAAATGTGAGAATTAATGTGCTTCTCTCCAGGCAGTCAGTGCTTCCGCTATGAAGGACAGTTTAATAATTCATAAAAAATTAGAATCCTTTGGGAATGCTCTTTTTTCTTTCTTTCAATTTTCCTATTTGTCATCTGCTGTCACTGGAGATCTTATTGCGCAAATATCTAAAAAAATATTATCTCTTGCTAATTCTGAATTGATGGTTTTCTCAAAATTACCTAATGGGTAGGAAGATTACAGATGACTCTGTTGGGGGTTTTGACGTTTTGCAGCCCCCTTCTGAGTTAAATTTAATTCAGTTTTTGGAAGACTCATCTGATAATATCCCTTCCCGTGCAACTTTAGTGGTTACGTTTCTTTCACAGCAGGATAAGATCTCTGTTTATAAAAGTTATTTTAAAAATAAAGATGTGTTATTTTGTGGCGTCAAAATTCAGATGTTTCCAGATGTGTCCAGGGCCACGCAACTCCGCAGGAGAGCTTTGTTGGCTCTTAGGTTGAGGGTTCTGGCCTTGGGGGCTTCTTTTTTTCTTCGATATCTGTGTAAATGTCTATTTACATTTCAGGGATCAAAGTTTGTGTTTTTTGATTCTTTGCAGTTGGAGGCGTTCCTGGCTGGAAAAGAGGCATAGGGTCTTGATTGATGGGGACACGGTGGGAAATTGTATATGGCTGTTTTTCTCTTTGAAGGATTTCCATATTTCCTATATGTTTGTTAATACCTTTTGTTATTCTCCCTGAGACAGGGGCTAATAAAATAAATCAGAATACTAACATCAATCTATTTCTTGCTGCTCTGTTTTCTTATCATGTTTCCTTTAATGCTTCTTTTGTAAGTATATGCTGATAAAATATATATATATAATCTCCCAAATTAATACTAAGAACATAAGAAATGCCATACTGGGTCAGACCAAGGTCCATCAAGCCCAGTAACCTGTTTCCAACAGTGGCCAATCCAGGTCAAAAGTACCTAGCAGTTTCCCACAGGTTCCATAATGCTTGTGTTGGGGCAAGCAGTGGATTACTTGGGCCCCCTTTAATAATGTTTATGGATCTTTCCTCCAGGAATGTGTCCAAAGATGAAATTAGACTTACCTGCTAATTGTAGTTCCTGGAGGAACTCCAGTCTAGTCCCGGAATCTCTGGGTTGTCATCCTCTTCCAGCAGCTTTGGAGACTGAGACATGTCATCCTTTTGATGACCCTGGTATATATACAGAGGTACCACCTCCTCACACAAGTAGCCTATTGACAAAGCACACTCACTGGAGCAACAATTAAGAACAACCAGTATGCAAACACGCATTAACTAAATGAACTAAACCTAGTACCAACCTGATCCCCTCTACCCAAATCAAACTGTGGGTAAAAACTGTCAGGGCCATTCCTTCCTCTCCCGGAGCAAGGTGACCTCTTACTAGTGTCTGGAATCAACACTCATATTGTGAATAGTACCCATATAGGCTGACATTTGCTTACCTGTAATAAACTGCTTGCTTCAGGCTCCAGATCAACTCTGAACCCTTGGGCGAGATACGGGACTAGACTGGAGTTCCTCCAGGAACTACAATTAGCAGGTAAGTCTAATTTCATCTTCCTGATCGCCCCTCCAGTCTAGTCCAGGAATCTCTGGGTATGTAACAGAGCAGTGAAAGATATCACCGGGAGGGACCTGCTATCCCCACCTGAAGCACAGCTGTGCCAAAACAGGTATCCCTTTCCGCCTGCACGTCTAGACGGTAGTGCCTAACAAATGTATTTAAGGACGACCAGGTCGCTACCTTACAAATCTCAACCGCCAGCACCAACTTGCACTCTGCCCAGGAAGCCGCTTGGGCTCTAGTCGAATGAGCCTTCAGCCCTTCTGGTACTCGCTTGCCCTTTAAAAGATACGCCGACGCTATCACCTCTTTAATCCATCTGGAAATGGAAGCTTTTGAAGCTGCTTCCCCTTTCTTTGGACCCCCAAAGAGAACACAAAGTCTATCTGACCTCCTGAAATCAGCTGTCCACTGAATATATCTCTTTAAAGCCCGGCGCACATCAAGCCAATGCGAACTCCCCGTCGCCGAAGACTGGAAGCCTTCCCTGAAAACTGGCAACGACACTACTTGACTCGTATGAAAGGGCGAGACTACCTTTGGCAAAAAGGACGGCAACGGTCGCAACACCACCTTTGACTCGGAAAAAGACAGAAAGGGCTTCCGGCAAGACAAGGCCTGCAACTCTGAAATTCTCCTGGCTGAACAAATGGCTATCAAAAAGACCACCTTGAGAGTTAGAGCCTTCAAAGATAACCTTGCCAAGGGCTCAAAGGGCTCTCGCCCTAACGCGTCCAAAACTAAGGAGAGATCCCATGACGGAACCACATGACGACCTGGGGGCCTCATTAGCAACACTGTCCGGAGAAACCGCTTCACATCCGGGTGTGCCCCCATGGTCACCCCTTTAATCCGACCTCTGTAACAGGCCAGCGCTGCCAGCTGTACCTTTAAGGACGAAGCTGCCAAACCTTTCTGAAATCCATCCTGTAAGAACGCAACATGCAGAATAGACGTCTTTAACGCATCCAACCCATTTTCCGCGCACCAAGCCTTAAAAACTCGCCACACTCGCACATAAGCTAAGGAAGTGGACCTTCTCCGCACCTTCATCAAAGTCGAAACCAATGCTGTGGAATATCCTCTCGCTCTCAGCCTTGCCCTTTCAAGAGCCAGGCCGAAAGCGAGAATCGAGCCACTTGGGGCATGTATAGAGGTCCCTGGGACAATAGGTCTGGCCTGACGGGTAGACGCAAGGGCGGTCCACCAACAGACTCTTGAGATCCGCATACCAAGGCCTCCTTGGCCAGTCCGGAGCTATCAAGATCACCAAGCCCTTGTGTAGCTCGATGCGTTGAAGCACCCGGCCTATTAATACCCCCTATTGGCCACTCCTGAATGAGAGCATCCCGCCCCTCTGACATTCGTTCTCGTCTTCTGCTGAAGAACCGACCGACCTTTGCCAATTGAAAGGTCGCCATGAGATCCATTACTGGTGACCCCCATCGACAAACCACCATTTCGAAGACCTCCGGATGAAGAATCCACTCTCCTGGACCTACCCTCACTCGACTCAAGAAATCGGCCTCAACATTGTCTACCCCTGCCACATGTGCTGCCGATAGAGCCTCGAGATTCAGCTCGACCCACTTGAACAACCGTTCCGCCTCGGTTTCCAGTGCCACACTGCTTGTGCCTCCTTGCCGCGGTTGCGTTGTCGGAAAATACCCGAATCGCCTTCACGCGCACATAAGACTGAAACACCTGCAGGGCTAATGTTACTGCTCTGAGTTCCAGCCTGTTGATTGACAAGCGCTTCTCCTGCTCTGACCATCGTCCTTGTGCAATTCTCCCCTGGAAGTATGCCCCCCCAGCCCAGTAGGCTGGCATCCGTTGTCAGGGCTATCCAATCGGGTGTTTCCAAGGGCATGCCCTTCTCCAGATTCCTTGCAACCAACCACCACAGCAGCGCCTTCCTTGTCTTGCCCGGACAGGGCAACCTCCGGGACAGCTTGTTGTACTGGTGAGACCAGCGCCTGAGCAGTGCCCCTTTGTAACGGTCTCATGTGGGCCCTCGCCCACGGCACCAGCTCGAGCGTTGCTGCCATTGTCCCGAGCAACTGAAGATAATGCCACGCTGTGGAGCACGGCCTCTGCAGAAACCGGCGTACCAACCTCCTGAGACCCTCTGCTCACTGTTGAGAAAGGAAACACTCTGCCAACTGCCGTATCGAACCTTGCCCCCAGGTAATCCAGACTCTGCAACGGAGACAAGGCACTCTTTGCCCCACTGACTACCCAACCTAGTTCTCGGAGACACGCTACCACCCTGGCTGTGGCCCTCTCGCTTTCGGCCTTTGACTTTGCCCGGATTAGCCAATCGTCCAGATAAGGATGAACTAGGATGCCTTCCTTCCTCAGCGATGCGGATACCACCACCATCACCTTGGTAAATGTCCTTGGCGTAGTAGCCAGCCTGAAAGGCAGCGCTCGGAACTGAAAATGCCCCATCAGCACTGCAAACCTAGAAACGTTTGGTATTCCTGTCGAATGGGAATGTGCAGGTACGCTTCCGACAAGTCTAGGGATGTAAGGAACTCCCCTTTTCGCACAGCCACTATGACCGACCTCAAAGTTTCCATGTGAAAATGAGAGGCTCGGAGACAACGATTTACTCTTTTTAGATCCAAAATAGGATGAAACGTTCCCTCCTTCTTTGGTACCACGAAATAAATGGAGTACCGACCGGACCCGCATTCTTCCACGGGAACCGGAACTATTGCCTTGAGGGCTAATAGCCTCTCTACCGTCTGTTTGATGGCGTCGAATCTGAGATATGCCTTGCAGGGGGACTGAACGAATGAGTCTGATACAGGCCGTAGCAACTTTAGAGCATAACCTTCTTGGATAACCTCGAGCACCCACGGATCTGAAGTTATCTTGGCCCAGGCAGGGTAGAACTCTCGCAACCGCCCCCTACCGGCACTACTCCTGCCTGGGACCCCCTCGCTTCATTGTGTTTTCCTAAGATTTGAGGAGGGGGGCCGCAAAACCTCTGCCTGCTCCCCGAAACCCCTGGTTTCGATATGGGAATTACCCTCTCTGGCCCTGGTTGAATCTAGAGGCCCGAAAATGTCAAAACTCCCGCTGCCGAGTCTTAGCAGGAACATTTGAACACCCCTGCTTCTGCCTATCCTCCAGGAGTCATACCCTTTGGATTCGCCTAGGTCCTTCACCAGCCTATCCAAATCGTCTCCAAAAAGAAACTTACCTCTAAACGGCAGCTTACTCAGCTGAGCCTTAGACGAATTATCTGTTGCCCAGTTACGGAGCCACAAGTACCGCTGCACTGCCACCACTGAAGCCATACTGTTAGATAATCCCCGGATAAGGTCATAATGGATATCTGCCAGGTAGGCTGTCCCTAACTCTAGTCTGGCCGCTTCCGCGGTCGCTGCCTCCATCTGATCTCCTTGAATTCAATAGACCAACGCAAACAAGCTCTAGCTACCCAAGCTCCACATATCGAAGCTTGCACTAACAACACACTCATATCAAACACCTGCTTCAGTAAAGTATACAATTTCCTATCCTGAGTATCCTTCAGAGCCGCACAGCGTAGTTACTCACCTGTAACAGGTGTTCTCCAGGAGCAGCAGGAATCAGTCCTCACATATGGGTGACGTCGGCGCCGACGGAGCCCTCGCGGATCAATTTTCCCCAGCTTTCAAAGAAAGCCTTTGGGAATTGCAGCGCGCATGCGCGGTCCTCTTCCCGCCCAAGGGTGCCATCTTGCTCAGTCAGATGACATAGCTAAAAGACAGCAAAAATTAGCAAAAACGAAAGCATAAAACTGCAACTCCAAGGGGAGGAGGGAGGGTTGTGAGGACTGATTCCTGCTGCTCCTGGAGAACACCTGTTACAGGTGAGTAACTACGCTTTCTCCAGGACCAAGCAGGAAGTCAGTCCTCACATATGGGACTCCCAAGCTTAAGGCTACCGGAGACCCCAAGCACAAAAATGAGCTCCCTCTAGCTCAGCAGCACAGAAAGAAGGAATCTTCTCTGAATATGTCTCCAACCGGTAGCCCAACATCCGGGATGGAGGGTAGGAGTTGCCTATACCTTGAAGAGGTTACGGAGGACTGCCTGTCCGAAAGCACTGTCCCTGCGGGACTCCCTCTCCAGGCAGTAATGGGCTGCAAAAGTCTGGCTTGAAGACCAAGTAGCGGCCCGGCAGATGTCTGCCAACGGAACAGAGCGGAGGTAAGCCACTGACGTAGCCTTCGCCCGAACACGATGAGCAGTGACTCTACCTTCCAGCACGAGGCCCGCAGCCTCGTAAGCCCAAGCGATGCAGTCTGCAATCCAGATGGACAGAGTACGCTTGGAGACAGGGAGCCCCAACTTGTTGGGGTCATAAGACACGAAGAGCTGAACAGCCCTTCGGTGCTCCCGCGTACGGTCAAGGTAGAAGTTCAGCGCCCTTCTACAGTCCAGGGTATGCAGGACCATTTCAGCTCGGCTGGAGTGTGGCCTGGGAAAGTAGGTCGGAAGTACCACCTCCTGGTTGATGTGAAAAGGGGAAACCACTTTAGGAAGAAACTTAGGGTGAGTCCGTAGGACTACCCGGTTCTTGTAGAACCTAGTGTAAGGAGGATCAGATACCAGGGCCTGCAGCTCACTAACGCGTCTAGCAGAAGTGAGGGCCACCAAGAACAAGGTTTTCCAGGAAAGAAAACGAAGAGGACAGGTAGCCATAGGCTCAAAAGGCGGACAGGTAAGCCGCTGTAAAACCACATTGAGATCCCAGTTCGGGGCTGGCGGGCGCAAAGGTGGTTTAAGGAGTAGGAGGCCCCGGAGAAAACGAGCCACCAGAGGGTGGCTGGAAAGAGGTCTACCCTCCACCGGTAGGTGGTGCGCAGAAATAGCACTGAGGTGGACCTTGACCGAGTTGGACTTAAGTCCAAGATTGGAAAGGGAAAGCAAGTACTGCAAGACCACTGATGTTGAACAGGAGAAGGGGTCTTGCGACTGCTGAGTACACCAGACGGAGAACCGATGCCACTTGAGAGCGTAGGACTTCCGGGTGGAAGGCCTCCTGGAGGCCAAGACGACCTCTTCCACATCTGGAGGTAGCTGGAGAGGAGCAAGGACTACCCTTTCAGCAGCCAGGCCATCAGATGAAGGGACCGAAGGTTGGGGTGCAGGAGCGTCCCCTGATCCTGCGAGAGGAGGTCGGGCTGAAACCCCAGAGGAAGAGGGGTGTCCACCGCCAGCTGCAGCAGAAGCGGGAACCAAGGCTGTCTCGGCCACCGGGGAGCCACTAGGATCACCGGCGCCTTGTCTCTGAGAACTTTGAAGAGCGTCCGAGACACCAGAGGCATGGGTGGAAAGGCATACAAGAGGCCTGTGGACCATGGAATCAGAAAAGCATCCGCCGCTACCCGGAGAGGATGCGGCTGTCGAGAGCAGAATCTGGGAAGCTGCCGGTTCAGAGGACTGGCGAACAGATCCATGGTGGGGAGGCCCCACCGGAGAAAGATCAGCTGAACCACGAGCAGATCCAATCTCCACTCGTGCGGTTGGAGGATCCTGCTCAGTTTGTCTGCCAGGTAGTTTTCTTGACCTGGGAGATAGACAGCTTTGAGGACGATGTTGCG
The DNA here is from genome assembly GCA_033557465.1 of Ichthyophis bannanicus. Classification (NCBI taxonomy): domain Eukaryota; kingdom Metazoa; phylum Chordata; class Amphibia; order Gymnophiona; family Ichthyophiidae; genus Ichthyophis; species Ichthyophis bannanicus. Next base: position 155,081,196 of record CM066036.1, on the reverse strand, counting down.
ATGGATGGCCCAAGAGCAGAGCTTCTGTGCTTCCTGACAGAGAAGGAAGGAGCCGGTTCCGCCTTGTTTGTTCACGTAGAACATGGCAACGTGATTGTCTGTCTGGACAAGTACCGACTGGTGAGAAATCAGGTGAGAGAAGGCTTTGAGCGCTAGGCGGATGGCTCTGAGCTCCAGGAAGTTGATCTGCTGAGCGGACTCCCAAGGAGTCCAGAGACCCTGAGTACAAGTCCCCTGGCAATGTGCTCCCCAACCCTGGAGAGAAGCATCGGTCGTCAGGACCCGAGAATGTGTAGGGGGCTGAAAAGGCACCCCAGCACTAGGTTTGGTAGATGAAGCCACCATCGCAGAGAGGAGACCAGCGGGTCGGAGATCTGTACGGAGTCCGCTAGGCTCCCAGTGGCCTGATGCCATTGTTTGCGAAGGCACCATTGAGCAGGTCACATGTTCAGGCGGGCATTGGGGGTTACATGGACCGTGGAAGTCATATGGCCGAGCAGTCTCAGAAATTGCCTGGCCGAGACCAGGGAATTGCTGTGAAAGCGGCTGGCGAGATCCATGAGCCTTTGGGCCCTGTCCAGAGGAAGGAAGGCCCGTGCCTGAAGAGTGTCCAACCTGGCGCCGATGAATTCTAGATCTTGAGAGGGGAGCAAAGTGGACTTTGCGAAGTTTATGACAAAACCCAAGTGCTGGAGCAGAGCCACAGTGCGATGAGTAGCCTGAGTTGCTTCTTGGGCAGACTGGGCCCTGATGAGCCAGTCGTCCAGGTATGGGAACACAAAAAGACCCTGAAGTCTCAGATAGGCCGCCACCACTGCTAGGCATTTGGTGAACACTCTGGGGGCGGAGGATAGGCCGAAAGGCAGTACTCTGTACTGGTAATGGTGTCCGCCCACAACAAACCTGAGGTATTGTCTGTGGTCTGGATGAATAAGGATATGAGTATACGCATCCTTTAGATCTAAGGAGCATAGCCAGTCTCCCTGCTGGAGGTAGGGCAGCAGGATTCCAAGGGTAAGCATTTTGAACTTGTCCTTTGCAAGGAACTTGTTGAGGTTTCGCAAGTCTAGGATGGGTCTGAGGCCTCCTTTTCGGAATCAGGAAGTATCGGGAATAAAACCCTTGACCCTTCAGGTGGTGGGGCACCGGTTCCACGGCTTGTTCCTGAACAAGACTTGCTAACTCCTGAAGGAGTAAGTCCCTGTGCAGAGGGAGTCTGGAAGGCTCCCCTGGAAAGTAGGAGGGAGGTACCTGGTGAAAATGAAGAAGATAGCCCTTTTGAACTATCTGAAGCACCCAGGTATCTGTGGTGATGTTGGACCACCTGTGGGCAAAGTGGACCAGCCGGCCTCCTGTGCCGAGAGAAACCAGCTGAGGGGGAGAGGCTATGCTGAGAAAGTCAAAAAACCCCACCCTGCTGAGCAGGGGCCGGTGGTGCAGGCTTGTGGGCTTGCTGCCTACGGGACCCATTACCCTGTCCCTTGGCCTGCTTTCCCTGTGGGGGAGTTGGTGAGGCCTGACACTGAGGGTAGTATTTATAGGCAGCACCTTTCCTCGGGTAAAAGGGCTTTTTCCCCGAGGCCTTCTTCTTTTGAGAAGGGGCAGAGGTCTTCCTTGAGAGACGAGTCCTGGTGAGAGTCTCCGTCTCGATTTGTGCAGCCTTCTCATCCATGGGCTTGCCAAAGAGGTTATCACCTCGGCAGGGGACATCGACCAACTTGTCCTGTACCCAGGGCTCGAGGTCGGACGTCTGAAGCCAAGCCTGGCGGCATCCACCGATGCCGGCCGCAGCTACTCGAGCCGAAGCCTCAAAACCATCATAGGCTGCTCGAGAGATAAACTTGGAGCACTCCCGAATACCAGTAGACAAGGATTGGAACCTCTGCAAAGGTTCGTCGGAGGAGAGACCAGCAGAGAACCCGGCTATTTCCTTAGCCAGGTCTCGGAGATACATGCCCATGTAGAGCTGGTATGTCTGGACTCGACAAGCAAGCATAGAGCCCTGGAAGCACTTCCTACCAAGGGCATCCAGGCTTCGGGCTTCCCTACCAGGGGGTACCGAGGAGTGCATTTTCTGACTCTTCAGTCTATGCATGGCCGATTCCACCACCATGGAATGGTGCGGTAGTTGTGCCTTTTGGAACCCGGGGCTCTTGCGGACTCGATAAATGGAATTGACCCGCTTGCTTAACACCGGCGACGACGCCGGGCTCTCCCACATGCGGAAGAGAAGCCGTTCCAGCATGGGAGGAACCGGTACAATAAAGGCCTCCTTCGGGGGAGAGTCATATTGGAGGGCATCGAGTTCTTCGACTCGAGGCTCCTCCTCGGGATCCGCAGGGAAGGCCAAGGCTTTGGCCATATCCCTCACGAAGTCCGAGAACCGGGTATCCTCCGGGGGGGACCGTCTCCGAGGTTCGGACTCGGGGGAGTCCGAAGGGACACACCGAGTCCGAAAGGAACCAGGTGACTCTTCGTCCTCAGATTCCCAGGCCGACTCCTCGGAGGAGGAGTCGACCGGCTCTGGTCGGGCGGGCACTGATGCCATCCGCCCCGACGCCGAAGGAGTCGGCGTCGACGACCTCGGTCCCGAACGGGAGGCCGAAGGAGACCTCGACCGAGAATCGACTCGAGCCCTCATGGACTCGAGGATCGGCTCGGTCTCTGGGGTCGACTTGGAGGTCGACGTCCCGGCGGTCAGGGCAGAAGCGCCAGCGAGGCTAGCGATCAATGCCCGCTGCTGGTCCAAGAAGGCAGACAAACTGCACTCCAAGGCCGTCAACCTGAGTCCGAGCTCAGGAGACCTAGCAGCCTCCGACTCGGGCCCCGACGGCGTCAGGCCCGACGTCGGGTCCTTCGGAGGCGAGTCCACGAGGACAACAGTACTTACGTGAGCGGGCAAGTCCACCTCGAGTCGAGGATGTTTTGACGGTCTTTCCGACTCCAAGGTCCCGGGACGGGAATCGGGGCTATGCGACCTGGCCCTCGAGGAACCAGGAGCGTCCACCGATCCCGCCCTCGCGGGTTTCTTCTTCCGATGATGCTCCCGGGTAGGAGACCCCCTTTCAGAGGAACTCCGACGATGCTCAGGACCAGAGTCCCGAGACGTCGAAGCCTCTGACGAGGTCCGAGCCCGGCCGGAGTCAGAGAAGATACGCTCCCGCTGGTGCTGCCAACTCCTCAATGCCTTTGAGGACATTTTGCCGCATGGCGCGCAGATCATGGGGTCATGATCTGGGCCGAGGCAGCGGAGGCAGAAGTCATGAGTATCTGTAAGAGACATAAGTTTCTTACAGAGGTCACACTTTTTGAAACCACTGGCCGCCATCGGGGGAAAAAGGGCCCCTGCGAGGTCGAACGACCGGCCAGCCAGGGAAAAAGGAAAAAAGCGCGAAAGCTGTCACGAAGGACAAAAAAACGAAAAATAAAGGACGGACTCGCAACCGGCGTCGCGAGTCCGGGCGGGAAAAGAACCGGCGTCGAACCGAAGAAAAAACAGAGAAAAATAGAGAAAAGTCGACTTTTCTGCGGGGATTCACAGGCAACGTCTGTAGGGCTCCACGGAAAAAAGAAGACTGAGCAAGATGGCACCCTTGGGCGGGAAGAGGACCGCGCATGCGCGCTGCAATTCCCAAAGGCTTTCTTTGAAAGCTGGGGAAAATTGCTCCGCGAGGGCTCCGTCGGCGCCGACGTCACTCATATGTGAGGACTGACTTCCTGCTTGGTCCTGGAGAATACCCTCTACCGGAATAGTAGTCTTCTTGGTAACCGCTGTGATCGCTCCTTATCCTGCTCTACCAGCGGGTAAAGATGGCCCACAGCACGGGATCCCTTGAGAGCCGCCGCCCCCGGAAAATCCCATTCCCCATGAATCATGTCCTTGTGGATCGGAAACGCTCTCTGTGTCTTCCGAAAGGTCTGCAAAAAGGGATCTTCCAAGGCCTCTTCCTCTGCTGGCCCCACAACCGGCATATTAAGTGCCTTAAGCATCCCTGAAATGAGGGCAGGTAACTCCTCTCTGTGGAAAATTCTGACCACCCGAGGCTGGTCCTCCTGCTCCGCGATTTCTCCTTCCTCTAACTCGTCCTCCACTTCAAGGTCCTGATCTCCCTCATCAGAGAGAGCTACTTCAGACCCCACTGACTGATCCGCCTCTCTGTCTAATCTGGGCTTCTTGGCCGGACGCCTAGCTAACCCTACCGTAACCGGTGTAACTGGCCGCTTAACCGCTGACTCCGCAACCGCAGAGGCAGACTGAAAAGCCCCCTTAACACCCCCAAACGCCTGTTGCACTAGTGCAATGAAAGCCGGGGAAAAAATAGCTTCCAAACCCCCCGGTAGTGGCGCCGGGGTCAGAGGGACATCTGGAACCGAGGAAGGCCCCACCACGGGCTCTGCCGGCTGCTCTGCCAGAGAAACTGGTTCCTGAGAAGGTTCCACCACCACCTTACCTCTAAGGCTTGTTCCATCGCGGTCGCCTCCAGCATGCAGCCTCTGCACACTCCGGTGTCCGAGACCGCTCCCCTCTTGGCCCTAGAGAGCACGCACTGTGGCCTAGAGGGCATCTCTGCCCACAAAAAAGGGACCTGAGAACAATAATGGCCTCTGGAGCCCTAACCTATACAGGTTCCAGTCAGCTGTAACCACCAAAAAATATTTTTTTTTTAACACCTGAAAGTTATAGGCACACTACCCGCCCTGACATCCTAGATGGGAGCTGAACAAAATTATTTAAAAACGAAGCTTCGGCTCCGAAAACGGAGACCTCTCAGGCCTCCCAATCTGAAACGGCGTTTCCCACGCTGTCTCACGCAGTCGGGCCTTCAGGGAGACACGCGCTCTGCGGCCCCGGTGTCCTGTTACCCAGCGGCTTACCTCGACGGGGTAATAGCACCCCCGCTGCCACAGTCCTCCTGGGCCCCCTGCTGCTGTCCGGCTTGCTGCCCCAGAGGGAAAACTCACATTTGTTTATTAGCCGCCGCTTCCCCTGTTCCGATTCCGTCGGCTCTGGTCGCTCTCAGGAAAAACACTTCTGGCGCGATCCAGAGCCTCGGGACTGGTTCCTCACCCAGCAATGTGGGTTCGGGAACCGGATTCCTCTCTTCCTGTCCCTCCAAATGGCTGATCCTCGGTGCTGCCTTACTCCCGACAATTAAGCCGGAGGGGAGAGGGGGGGCCTTACACACTTCTCCTTTCAATTTTAAAGCTACAGAGCCCCTGAAAACAAAAAACTGGATTTAAATCTAAAATCTAAAAAGTACTAGATTCCAACTTCTAACTCACTAAAACCTTAATTGCTCCTCTAGTGAGCCCTTAACCTCTGGGCTCAACACTCTCCAAGCTGCTTGGAAACAGAGAACTGGTGTGAGGAGGCGGTACCTCTGTATATATACCAGGGTCATCAAAAGGATGACGTGTCTCAGTCTCCAAAGCTGCTGGAAGAGGATGACAACCCAGAAATTCCGGGACTAGACTGGAGGGGCGATCAGGAACCTTTTTTAAACCCAGCTACACTAACAGCTTTACTACATCTTCCAGTAACAAATTCTAGTGTTTGATTATGCGTTGAGTGAAAAAAATATTTTCTCTTATTAGTCTTAAACGGGTTACTCTGTAGCTTCATTGCATGTCCCCTAGTTTTCCTACTTTTGGTGCCGTAAAGAATCAATCTACATTTACCCGTTCCACTCCCTTCATTAATTTATAGACCTCTATCATATCTCCCCCTTAGCCGTCTCTTTTCCAGGTTGAAAAGCCCTAACCTTTTAAGTCTTTCCTCAAGGGTATCCTTTCATCACCTTTACCATTTTTACTATATTTAGTCTTAACTCTTACCCAGTAATATGGCTGATGGCAACTCGGGATGAACTTTCACCATTCATTGTCAAAATAGTTCACCAATTACTGAAACAAGGTGTGATGCCATCAATAATGCAATAATCTGGCCAATATTAAAACATAACTCATTGGATAAAGAAAACCCAAACTCATACAGGCCTATTTCTAGCCTCCCCCTTCCTGGCCAAAATTATTGAAAAAATCGTTCATACTAAACTTCAGGATTATATCGATCTGAATTCTCCTTTAGGCAATCAATATGGATTTAGATAATTTCATGGTGTAGAGACTTCTACTCGCCCTATTTGATAGCTTGATTCATGGAATAGACTTTCCTAAACAAGCTTTTGTCCTTGTATTTTTGGACATTGCTTCTGCATTTGATAGCACTGGCCATAATATACTTCTTAAGAAACTAAACCAAATAGGGATTCAAGGCGTGGTGCTCCATTCTTTCCAGTCATATCTTACTGATTGCATCCAACAAGTCAAGCTTGGCCATCAGACTTCTAAACCATACAAACAAGCGCAAGGCACCCCACAAGGGTCCGCTCTCTCTGCTCTTCTTTTTAATATATATCTGCAACCAATATGCAATATCTTAAAAAAATTCAAAGTAGCACATATCTATGCGGATGATACAATGCTATATTTCTCCATTGACATGACAAATCCAATCCCGCTTCAGCTTATAGCCTGCTTCAGCGAAATAGCAAATTGGCTAAAATCCCATAACCTTAAAATAAACTATACCAAAACAGAGGTATTATACATTGCTGGGGATCAAAACTTCACCTTGGTGTCACCCTTGACTAAACACTCAATATGATTGCACACATTAAGCCAACCACAAGTCTGGTCTTCTAAAAACTCAAAATGCTTCAACAACTGAGACCACTGTTTTCTAGTCATGATTTCAGATCAGTGCTCCAAGCTATGATAACCCCACACTTCGATTTTTGCAACCGCATTCTCCAAGGACTCCCAAAAGCAAACACTCAATCAACTTCAGATGGCTCAAAATGTTGCTGCCTAGATTATTTACAAACCCCTGGCACTGATCACATCACTCAATTACTATTCAATCTATATTGGCTACCAGTCTTAAGCTGCATTAAATAAAAATCATTAATGATAATATTTAAGCTTCTGAGAAACTTAGCCACCCTCTTACCTCTCCTCTGGTTAATTGCTCCTCCGACGAGAGAACAAGAAGAGGATGTTCTCAAAGCATAATAGTTCCTTCCAAATTCCATAAAACTAATCATTCTACAAGTAATAGGGCCTTCTCTTACTTTGCTCGCATTCTCTGGAACTCCCTCCCTGAAAAATGAAGATCAATCAAAGACCTCCAAATATTCCGCATGGAAATCAAAACGTATCTGTTTCATGAACATTTTGGGAATTCAACAGACCAGCACAAAATATATCCAACCTAACTGTAAAATCTACCATTAAGCTCCACATTAAACCCCTCTCTACACAACACTGATACTAAGAGGAGATTTCAAAACACATTAGTTAATAACGAACAGGAGACACCCCGGTAACTATATAAGCTGATGTGGTAGGCGACGGCCTATGATCCATGCTAATTGAACTAAGCAGACAGGCCTGAGCAGCTTGACCTGTAACTGAAGCCTGTAGTTAGGCCCAGAGGAATGAAAACCCCCCTGAATGATGACACCATAGAATTGAAACTTAACTCAGTTTAACTGAACATAGCTAAGCAGAAACGAAACTTATAAAAGACAGAAAACAGCTCTAATTGGTACTGATAAGAGAGCACAGCTTCTATGGAATTAATTAACTCTGCAAAAAGCAAGGTTACAGTGCCCTGCTTCCCATATGTTTTAACAAGCTCAGCGACCTTGGAGGAGAGAAGTAACAAGTTGGAGACACTGACCATTGTAATTGGGACTAGAAGGGGGGCAACCAGGTGCTGGGCCCAGACCAGAGTCCCGATTGGGTAGCCATATCAGTACCGGGACCAATAGATGGGTGAGAGGGGTACTGGGACCAATGAAAAGTTTGCCTATGCTTAGAATGGACAAGAAAGCTATAAAAGTTGTTGTTTTACTAGAAGCCATTGCTCAGCCATTTTGAAATTGCTTATTGCTTGAGCCATGTGCACATTAAACTGGCTTGGATCCTTGAAAAGACTCCTGGATTTATTTATTGCATGCTTATCTGCTGCTACATTCTTGGTGCGTTGGCCGGGAAGTGCGAGTGGTGGATAGTGTTCAAGTGAATAAATCCACGTAATTCGCCTTGAGGTTTGGTCCAGTTGGAACCATGCCAATCCGACGCAGGGGAATCTCCCTGGGCCCACCGATCCTCTTGTATCGGAGGGAGTTCTGCCTGGCCTCGGCAGGCACTGAGTCCAGCTGGCTAACACTTCCGACCCGGGGGAGTCCAGGATCCAACTCAGAAGCTTGGGAACCAGATCTGGTAAGTATAGTTTTGAAAACCTGTCTAGACAGATGAGTTAGAACTGCAGTTTGAAACTTGTAACTTGTAATCTCGAGAACTTGGAACTTGGAATTTGGAATTTGGTAATGAGAGCACTGATCCCCTCTCAAGGACGGTCCTATTAACCTTGCATGAGTATGCGCGAGGTGAAGCCATCGTCCTTCTTGTTTGGTAAGACTTAAGTCTTTGTTTGAAAATCCTTGCATGAGTATTCGCGAGGTACAGCTGTTTAAAAAAACAACAAAAAAAAAAAATCATGATTTAGTCTAGTCAGAACAGACAGGAACTTGGAATTTGTAATCTCGAGATATTGGGAATTGGTAAGAGAGCATGATCACCTCTCAAGGAAGGGCCGAGTAACCCCGCATGGGAATTCGCCGGGTGAAACCCTCATCCTTTTTGTAATTGGGAAAAAGACTAGTCAGAATAGATAGAAAGGAATGCATTCTAAGATACGTTGCTAGCATGATTGTGTGAATGAAGTGTGAATGAAAGGTATGGCAGCACGGACCAAGCAGAGTGGACTCTGGACTAGCGCAGTTCCTAGTCGGGTGACTGCGTCTAGGTCGCGAAACGGATGAAGCGTTTGGTGTATTGTCCGTCCTGTGTATTTGATTTTTGCTATCTGTTGAAACTGCGAGTTTCCCTTTTGTTATATATGTGAGATTATTCTGTTGAGTAATTTGTGACAGTTCACTGATTAAGAAATTGTATTAATAGAGCAGAATGAAGACCCAAAACACCTACAGTCATTTTTAGAAATCAAAAAGCTGGTCTGACCCAGTTAGTTTTTCTACTGCAGTGTGAAAAACTGACAGGGGGCGTGTCTGAAGGAAAGAATGTCTAGTGTCGTCTTTCTAATCTTGTGCAGGCTTAAACCTCAATGCTGGTAGTTTGTGCTTATTTCAGGCAAATTGTACCTGTTTTATTTAATATGTTTTTGTTCCTTCTGCTGTGGTTATGTAATATATATCATTTATTTATCATTTAATAAGAATGTTTAGTCAGGATTGTGGGTCCCGATAGTTTTTGGGTTTAGCCTGAAAAGGATTAAGTTTGTATTAATCCCTTATGGGTTGCGGACCAAGTGAGAGGAATTTCTGTCGGCTGTATGTTCAAATTTTCAGTAAGCACTGAAACAGTTTAAATAGGAAATGATAAAGGACTGTTTTTGTTTTTCCTTTGATCTACAAAGTAATTAGATCACGACTTAACATTGATTTAAATTGTTTTTTTCTGGCATCTCTGTCCATGTGAATGAGAAGTCTCTTCATTTAATCGAAGCGTGATGAATTTATAATTAGTTTTTTCTCTGGTTTCACTAGCTCTGTTTAACCAAAAGTTTTAAAAACAAAGTTTATCTTTTTATGAATGAGTATAAGTCATTTGAATGCATGCTTCCCCTCTGTGCTGGTTACTAATGAACAAATCAGTTAGCTTTTCTGTATTTAAAAAAAAAAAAAAGGAAAGGTGTACTGTATTTTATGAAAAATATCCGGAATGTCTTTTAAATATTTGCTTCCTGAACTAAAAAATAATTTCTTTTGCAGAGACATGCTGACAGATAGCTATAGTTCTCTCTATAAGAAGCATAATGGATGTATGTGCTCAATCTAAGTGTTTCCTGCCTGCCCTATGTTTACAGAAATAATAAGTGTCTTTTCAAGTATGATCAAGAATTTCAGTAAGGGATTTACTGAAGATTATGAAATGTCTCTGTCCCAATCAGGATTTTGCCCCAGAATTTCTAGATATCCTGTCTCGTCTCTCTCTCTCTCTCTGTAAGTAGTTCAGTTCAGAGTGCTTCAGGGGGGGATGGAGCCCAGTCCACCGATGATGTCAAACTCCCCCCCCCCCCCCAGTGGGCGTGAACTAATGTGCCCACAGCAGAGAAGTGGATCCTTAAAAAAAAAAAAAAAAAATCAACCTCCGGGATAGAGCATTGCTAGGAGAAACAGAATCCAGGAGAGGGGGGGGGGGGACTACAGATTCCCAAGTAGTTTGCTAGCCACCTCTGCAACAGGGGAATGTCCACCCCCTCCAGACTAGAAGTGAAAGTCAGCTGACCAGACTTGTTTAGAACTGAAAAAAAACTGCATTATACACTGAGAAGTTTTAGGACTTGATTGAACTAATGAACGGAAATTGCAAAGAACTGGATGAATTTGCGGGCATAATGGTTAAATGAAAGTTAATCAGAGGGTGTGTGAATTGTGAAAATAAATGTAACAGAGAAAGTGAATGATATTTTAGTTGAATGATGTGAGGTTATCCTAATCGAAGGAACAGAGGAAGTGAAAAACTGGGTGTGAGTACGCCCATTATAGAAAAAGAAGGACATTAGAGAAGTGAATGCCCGTATCTTGACTCCCGATGGAGTACTTGATTGCAAAGTCATAAAACAATAAACCAAGCACAGTGTTTCAGCACGAGAGTGAAGCAGCTATAGCGTGAGTGGCAGCCGAAGAGGGCTACAGCATGGATGAAGACTAGGCCAGACCGGACTCTCCAGTTTCCCTGGGTCCCCAGGAGTCAGTCTGAAAAATAGGGGACCAATATATGGACTTTTATGGGGGATACAGGAGCAGAATACTAAAGCCAGTAGCCCCTGTGTTTTTCTCGCAAAGCCTTTTCTGCAGAACCACATGTGTGAACTAGAAAAAATAATAATAATAATGTACCAGTTCCTGTATATGCCTGAATGCCCTATTCCATTTTTGGGCCGAGACCTGCTTGCAAAGCTTCAAGCACAGATATCCTCTGTTGAAGGAAGAAAAAAATGAAACTCAAAATCTGCTGGCCTGATGGTGTTAACTGTCCCCAAGAAGAAGAATGGCGGTTCTATTCACCTGCATCCAAAGCAACAAGCTGTACACTTACCAACCTCATAGCCCTACCTGGAGGATGGGCAGAAGATAATCCACCTGGCCTAGCGAAGAACATAGCCCCTGCCATTGTCACCCTCAAGCCAGTCAAGAAGCCTGGGACAGGTGATTACCGCCCAGTGCAGGATCTAAGAAAGAATGAATGATGCAGCTGAAACTATACAACCAGTGGTACCAAAATCCTTATATTCTCTTGGAACTGATCTCTGCTGAAGCTATACATTTCATCATTCTGGACTTAAAAAGATGTTTTTTTTCTGTATACGCTTAGCCCAAGACCCCACTACAAGGAGGTAGGGCCAACTCACCTAGACAAGATTACCACCAACTCAGAAAGTGAATGTCCACCAGCCACCAGTGAACTCTTGCACCTTTTTAATGAGGCTGGATACAAAGTCTCAAGAGCCAAAGCATAATTATGTCAAACAAGTTAAATACCTAGGATTCCAGTTGTCCAGCGGAATTCGACGCCTGGAACCCTTACCAGAACGCAGAGCAGCTGTATGCAGTATTCCTACTCCAACCACCAGGAGGCAAGTGAGAGCCTTCTTGGGTGCCACAGGGTACTGTTGTATATGGATCCCCAATTTTGCGCTGCTAGCAAAACCATTGTATCACATTGTATCAAGCTACCAAAGGAATGAAAAAGTCTCCATTGGAATGGGGACTTGAATAGGAATGCAGTCTTTTGATCTTTGAAAACCCTCTGATGTTATCACCAGTTCTGGGTCTACCCGATGTACAGAAAACCTTGCAGTCTCTATGTTCATGAGTCGCAAGGAAATGTTCTGGGAGTGTTGACTCAATCTCTTGGACCTTATTTGAGAAGCTGTTACAGCTACAGCCTTCCTAGTAAGCAAAAACTAAAAGAAAAATCCCTTTGAGACAGGATCTTCAAGTTACTGTACCACACTCTGTTCTAACCAATATGAAATACAAAGGAAATTACTAGCTAACAAATCTATGAATGTTGAAATATTAGAGTATGTTGTGTGAAAACCCCAGATACAACTGAAGGGTCAGTCAAGCTTTCCATCCTGCTATGTTATCAGTTAGTCTTGATCCCCTGATCATGACTGTTTAGAAATTATGGACACTGTATTCTCAAGCCACCTGGATTTGACTGATGTCCCTCTGGAGAACCCTGAACAGACTTTCTTTGTGGCTGAAGGCAGTTTCATCATCAATGGACATTGTTGTGCTAGATATGCAGTGATGACCCCTGATTTGGTAGTTGAGTCCTCAGCCCTGGCCCCAGAAACTTCACCACAGAAAGCTGAACTGATAGTCCTCACTAGAGCACTAACAATAGGAAAAGAGCCCTGTCTAAATGTGTACCCAGATTTCAAGTATACCCTTACAACCTTGCATGCATATGGGCCCCTGTACAAAGAATGAGGATGGATAACCTTAGGAAGCAAGTCCATTAAGTATAGCCCAAGATATCGATATTAATAGATACATACTGCCTATAGATCTCAGAATTTAGGAAAAGTAGAATGTATGAATAGAACCCTGAAATCTCAGTTGTCTAAACTTTGCCAAGAGGTTTACCTGAAGTGGCCCCAGGTTCTTCCCATAGCCCTTCTTAGGATATACTTAGCCCCTGCTAAGTCTATAGGAGTCTCCCTTTTTGAGATTCTGTATGGGCAACCCCTGCCTATTGTATAGGAAATAAAAGGAGATATGAGACAGATAGGATCTGAAATTATTAGACATGAACTATTGGTTTTAAGTTCTGTTTTGCAGGAGTCTTCATACCTGAGTACAAAATCGATTACTCATCAATTTGCCTGCACCCCTGCATCCTTTCAAGCCTGGAGTCTCGGTGTGGATCAAAGAGTGGAGAAAGATACTGTTAGCCCTGCATTGGAGAGGACCCTATGTCGTCATCCTGTCAACTCCAACTGCAGTAAAAGTCGCAGAATTTGATCCTTGGACCCATCATAATCAAGTGAAGCCAGCAACTGCTCTTGAACCTGATCACTGGACTACTGTACAGCATCCTGAGACTCCATTGCACCTCACCCTACGACAACAACCACGGACCTAAGACTTATTGGTCCCTCAGAAACTGCACTATTTCAAGACTGTTTGTTTATCTGAAGGTAAGCCTCGCATCTGAAAAAACCTGCAATCATCAGAAAGAGACTGTGTTGTGTTAAGAAATTGAATCTTCTAAGAGACTGTGTTTAAATACTCTGAAAAGACTGTTTTGATCTCCTAAAGAGTGAACTGCTCTAAGGAAGCAATAATAGCCTAAGAGACTATGCTATGATATTTTAAGAAATTGAGACATCCCAGAGGACAGTGATACTTTGGAATCTACAGCCCTACTCCTGCCATAAAGCTGGTAGGTCTACGTACGGCAGAAGCTTGAGGATCTACAATCAACCCTACATCTGTTATCTGTTGTGGAAGTCGACAGTTCCACCAATTTTCCAGAGACTATGCCCATTATGAATTATTATTATTGCTTTATTTTGGCAGCAGCCTTGGAGTGCTTTGAAATGACTTTTGCCTTATCTCCCTGGGCAGCCTGTATAAGTACAACATGAACTGGACCGAAGGTCACTCAGACCTTGTTTTATCATTCTTCCTATACTTGCATTGGTATACTCTCCAATCCAAAAGTTGTTCTAGATCTTGACTTTCTACAAGGCTATGCAAGCCACCGTTGCAATTCCTCATACCACCACCAGAACTTGTTTCTTGAACTTACTGGAGCAATAGCATCTAGTCTCCACACTTCTGACTGTTTCTATTGTGGAGGAACTAAGATGGGAGATCAGTGGCCCTGGGAGACGCAAGAACTGAACTATTCTATCCTATACAATCAGACTGATTTACATAATACTACTAGTGAGTGGGTATTGGCCCACCCCATTGTTGACAGTTTGTGTTTTGTTCGGACTGGACCACAATCTACTACGAAGGATGGACAGCTGGTCTGTCTAAATCAGAAGCTTTATGACAGCACAACAAAGATGCAACCGAACCTTCTAATCCTTTAGTTCTTTTTCCCACTCTTGCCAAACTATGGACTTTGACTATCTGCCTGTTGCTCCCTTGTTTCTTGCCATTTTGCTTGCAAATGATAACTTCAGTTATTAATAACACTGTAGAGCGTAAGACAGCTACAAAGATGCTAGCTATGTGAACTTACTACCCTATACCACAGAGTGATACCTTTACCTAGTATTATGTGATTTGATTCTCACACCTTATTAACATGCGGGTGAGAATAATCAAAGGGGGGAATGTGGTAGGCGACGGCCTATGATCCATGCTAATTGAACTAAGCAGACAGGCCTGAGCAGCTTGACCTGTAACTGAAGCCTGTAGTTAGGCCCAGAGGAATGAAAACCCCCCTGAATGATGACACCATAGAATTGAAACTTAACTCAGTTTAACTGAACATAGCTAAGCAGAAACGAAACTTATAAAAGACAGAAAACAGCTCTAATTGGTACTGATAAGAGAGCACAGCTTCTATGGAATTAATTAACTCTGCAAAAAGCAAGGTTACAGTGCCCTGCTTCCCATATGTTTTAACAAGCTCAGCGACCTTGGAGGAGAGAAGTAACAAGTTGGAGACACTGACCATTGTAATTGGGACTAGAAGGGGGGCAACCAGGTGCTGGGCCCAGACCAGAGTCCCGATTGGGTAGCCATATCAGTACCGGGACCAATAGATGGGTGAGAGGGGTACTGGGACCAATGAAAAGTTTGCCTATGCTTAGAATGGACAAGAAAGCTATAAAAGTTGTTGTTTTACTAGAAGCCATTGCTCAGCCATTTTGAAATTGCTTATTGCTTGAGCCATGTGCACATTAAACTGGCTTGGATCCTTGAAAAGACTCCTGGATTTATTTATTGCATGCTTATCTGCTGCTACACTGAGATAGAGAATATCTGTAAATAATGTAAAATCTGCTCTCTGTAAATATGTTATGACTAGTTCTTATGTTACACACATGTTTTAAAGTTTAAATGTACCTGTTCTGTTCATTGTAAACCGCCCGTGATCTCTGGAAGGGTCGGTATAGAAAAACTTTTAAATAAATAAATAAATAAAATAAATGGTACAAAAGCAAGGTTACAGTGCTCTGCTGCTACAGTACAAGTAGTGCAGGATGGTGTCACAAAGACAACAAATGGTGTCATAACCATTTGTGAAACACCAGGTGGAAAACCTCTAACTTAAAGGCATAACTATGTCTCATAGTTTCCTTGAATTTTCTTTGGAAGTCCTAAGGTGGAGACTAAACACTTCTTAATATCCACACCGTGAGGGCTAATGAATTGAAATTAGGATGAAGAGGGCAACCCTTGTTTTAAGTGACCACCACTGGAAATATCTGAAGCCTGCATGGAGGTAGAACTGTGAGTCTTTTGAGCAGATGAAACCTGTTCTACGGAAGCCAGTAAGGTGCTACGAGAATCATGGCGACAGGCTTCTGCTGGAATTTGTGGTCTTTGCTATGAATAAGACAGAGAGATCAGTGTAAAGCAGAAGCCAAGTCCAGAGAAGGTTAGAGGATCTCTTGCCAGTCGATGTGAATAAGATAGATAGTTTTGCATTTTGTTCCTAGCGAAGAGATCTATTTGAGCAATTTTCTGGTCCAGAGACCGCTTAATGAAACACTCTGCTAAGCTTATTGGCTATCTGGTTTTGAATGCCAGGGAGAGAAGTGGTAAACATTTGTATGTGACTGGCAATGCCAAAGTCCTTAATCCTTGCTGCTTCCTGGCATAAGCAAAGGGAACCTTGTTTGTTGACAAAAACAAACAAACAAACCGGCAACCTGGTTGTCAGTTTCATCTAATACTGACAGCTCTTGAAGAAAGTGGACAAGTACTCAAAATGGGTAGAATATGGTTCAGAACTATGGATGGCTGGATGTGGCAGAGCCTTTTTGGACGTCCAACTTTCTGGAATAAGATGGAAGTCCAAGTGGGCTTCCCACCTGGTGTTGGAAGCATCTATTAGGACCAAGTAATATGCCAAATGGACACAAATGCAATCGGGCTACATTTGAGTATCTATCAATGCACTTTTTTTTTTAAATGACAAAACCGATGGATAGAAACATGATGGCAGAAAAAGACCACATGGCCCATCCAGTCTGACAGAGGATGGGTAGTTGGTTCCACTGGAACTTGAAATCTCCTCATTTTCAGGCAGACAAATGGTACTATGTGTACCGCGGCATCCACATGACCCAATATTTGTAAGTAAGCCCTCGCTGTAACCATAGTAAAAAAGTCTGAATAGTGTGGGCATGAAGCACTAGGGATTGCAATCTGTCCAATTGCAGAAAGGCTTCTGTACTGTGTCCAGAATCACTCTAATGAACAAAGTCTTGTTTTCAGGGTGTAAGGATGGAGTGGAGGAGTAGCCTAGTGGTTGGGGCAAGGTACTTCAGGCCGGAAGGTCAGGGGTTCAAATCCCACTAGAGGACAGCAAACTTGGGCTGGAAGGACTGGGGTTTCTAGTCCCACAGGTGCTCCTTGTGGTCTTGGGCAAGCCACTTAACCCTCCACAGCCCATGTTCCCTGTAAAATAGTTATCTCCAAGGTATAATACCCTGTTCAATGTAATTTCAGTTTGTTCAATGTAAACCGCACTGATGCAGAATAGCGTGGTATATAAGAGAATGTAAATAAATAAAATAAAAATAAAATTTCTCAAAGTAGATGATAAACCTAGGCTTTGAAGTAGGCAAATGGCTTCATCCCCATGGGCTAGGTTTTTGAAGAATTCTGCCAAAAGCCAGTCATCAAGGTATGGAAATTCTAGATCACTGCACAGGTGTGCAGCTACCACTATGAGGCACTTGATAAAAACTGGGGGTGTTGGCAACAAAAGGCCAAAAGAAAGGACCTTGTACAGATTATGATCCGTGTTGAGAAGGAAACAGAACTATTTTTAACAATGTGGATGGATTAGGATATGTTGGTAAGCCCAGATCCAGTATGCACCACCAGTCTTGCTTACTCAAATGGGGGAGAAAGGAGGGAAGAGTATTTTGAATTTCCCCTTTCCAAAAAAAAAAAAGGGTTGAGGTCCCTGGGGTCTAATATAGGGCATAAACCCCCTGTCTTCTTGGGGACCAAGGAGTACCTGAAGTAAAAGCCTTGGTTTTCCTCTTGTGGCATTACTCACTCTATTGCACTGGACTGTAGGAGGAGAATGATTTCTTCCTGAAGCATGTGGGTTATATGGCAGAAATAGCTGAGACCATAGTTGGTCTAACTGGTGGCAGAATGAGGAACGTTAAGCGGTAGCCCTCCTTTATTATGCTGAGAACTCAGGAATCCATGATTTATTCTCAGTGCTATAGAAAAAAGTATAGATGACCACCCACAGGCAGGGCAAGGCATATAGCTCCTGGGTTTTCTTGGCTTTGTCCAGACGTAGATTGACAGGGCTTTCTTCCAAGGCAATGGAAGGTTAAGTGACTTGCCCAAAGCCAAAGAGTGCTGGTGGGAATCGAACCCTGGTCTCTTGGTTACCAAGCCAGTGCTATAACCACTAGGATATTCCTCCACAAAAAAGCACTGGCCCATTTTTTGGACGGTTTTATTTCTCAAGTGCCAATGGTTTGATTCAACTCATTTTTGAACTCTATGTTTTATAGCCATTTTACCCCTATACCAAATCTGGTATTGCCTGTTCCATTAAATTTTCAGAGTTAAAAATGCCACCAGGCAGACCAACATTCTCTATCCTTTATTTATCATTTCTTTCCAACATCTATTAGGTTATAAAGAATAAAAATTTAAAACAAGAGTGTTAGTTACAGAACTACCAGGATGCAACAAAAAAATAGGCAGCAGGTCAGGCCATCTCCTGAAACATCCCTGTGCCTCCTTAACGGTTAGTCAAAGACCAAGTCATCAGTTGAGCATTTTGAAGGAGCCAAGTAACCAGGGGAGACCATAGTGCACTACTCTGCAGACTCACAGAGCCCAGCTAATTTTGTAATTGGAGCTTTATGGAAACTTCCCTGGTAAGGTTTAAAAAAAACCTGGAATAATGCCATCATTGCTTCTTCTCCTTTGCTTGAACTTAGTTTTCCCAATAGGCATGAGGCAGTCCTACTTCAAAGGATTGATGTTTTCATAATTGTCACTTCCTGTGATGCTGTCTCACAAAAATCTCTGAGTCACTGTAATATTATAATTTCCCCACATGAAAAATAATATAGCATCTTCTATATTTAAATGTGCCACATTTCTTTTCTACTTAAGCATTCTTTTAAAAAAATATTATTTTAAGGTAGCAATACAAAAGTATGAGGTGATGACAGGTGGCGTAAGGCGTTAGGATGATGGGCAAGCCTGGAATTTCTGGGCATCGCCCTCATATACAATGTGTCAAGTAAGCAAACTGTCTGCAATTATTAAGTAGTACTACTACTAGTTATCAATTGTATAGTGCTAAAAGGCATTACATAGCACTGTATATATACATGTGAGAGACAGTCCCTGCTCAATATAGCTTACAATCCATGCAAGACAAACAAATACAACAAACAGGTGGCTAGGGTAAAACTAAGGGGAAAATGCTTACATCACACATGGGTGGTAAATAGGAAAATAAAGGGGCCAGGATCCAAAAGCATCGTTGAAGAGGTGGGTTTTAGCCTGGATTTGAATCGGACCGGAGATGGGACCTGACATACCAACTCAGGTAGTCTGTTCCAGGCACACTGTGCAGCAAGGTAGAACAAGTAAGTAGTGGAAGAGAAGGGCAATGGATAAAAGGGATTTGCCTGATGAGTGGAGTTTCCAAAGTTTGGTGGAGCTGCAGAAAGCACAAGCAGATTTAGTAACTAAACTGGAGGACCCAGAGCAGTGCTTTTCAAACGTTTAGCCTGTATGACCCAAATTTAACAACAAACTTCACGTGACCCCGGATGATGGTGAAATCAAACTGGCAGATGTCCAGCCTCCTTCCCCGCCCTCCACTCATCTAAAGCAGGAAGGCCGCAATGGCAGCAGCAGCAGCAGACAGCACGGGTCCCTTGTGTCAGTGTGCAGTGTGTGCATACAGACCCCAGTGCTCAGCACGGGTTTCCAGTCTATCAGGAAGCTTACCCAGGAAGGGCAAGGGCCTGGGCCTACGAATGTTAACTGGCTTACAGGCCACATGCTGACAGGTGCATAGGTCACAGTGAAAGTCCAGAGAGAAGGGAAAATGGCCATGCTTCTGTGACTCCAAGTTTGGGAACCACTGACTTGGAGAATAGGTCTAGAAAGAGTAATTACTCACCTGTAACAGGTGTTCTCCAGGAGCAGTAGGAATCAGTCCTCACATATGGGTGTCATCGATGCCGATGAAGCCCTAGCGGAGCATTTCCCCAGCTTTCCATGAAAGCCTTTGGGAATGCAGGCACGCATGCATGGTTCCCTTCCCGCCTAAAGGTGCCATCTTACCTCAGTCAAATGATATAGCTAAGAACAGCACACAAAAATGAAAAAATAAACTATGTACAACTGCAACTCCCAGGGGAGGAGGGAGGGTTGTGAGAACTGATTCCTGCTGCTCCTGGAGAACACCTGTTACAGATAAGTAACTACTCTTTCTCCAGGACCAAGCAGGAAGTCAGTCCTCACATATGGGTGACTCCCTAGCTCTGGGCTACCGAGGAACCCAGGCTGAACAAGAGAACTCCCTCTAGTCCCAGCAGCAAAGAAAGGCTTTTCAATGACACAACCTCCACCGGTAGCCCAACAGAGGGCAGGAGTTGCCTAAACCTCAAAGAGATTCCGGAGTACTGCCTGGCCAAAAGCACTGTCCCTACGGGACTCCCTCTCCAGACAGTAATGGGCCGCAAAAGTCTGGCTTGAAGACCAAGTTGCAGCCCTGCAGATGTCTACCAACGGTACAGAACGGAGATGAGCCACTGAGGCAGCCATTGCCCTGACATGGTGGGCTGTGACCCGACCCTGCAAAGGAAGGTCAGCCGCCCTGTAAGCCCAGGTGATACAGTCAGCTACCCAGATGGACAAAGTACGCTTGGACACAGCCAACCCCAACTTATTAGGGTCAAAAGAGACGAAGAGCTGAGTAGCCCTTCTATGCCCCTGCGTACGGTCAAGGTAGAAGGATAAGGCCCTCCTACAGTCCAGGGTATGCAGAACTGCTTCAGCCTGGCTTGCATGAGGCCTAGGGAAGAATGCTGGAAGAACCACCTCCTGGTTGAGGTGAAAAGAGGAGACAACTTTAGGGAGGAACTTTGGATGAGTCCTAAGGACTACCCTGTTCCTATAGAAGCGAGTGAAAGGCCTGTCACAGACCAGGGCCTGAAGCTCACTCACTCGCCTGGCCGAGGTTAGGGCTATCAAGAAGAGTGTCTTCCAGGACAGGAAGCGTAGGGGGCAAGTAGCCATCGGCTCAAAAGGTGGGCGAGTCAGTTGCTGCAAGACCACATTCAACTCCCACTCAGGAGCAGGACGACGGATTGGAGGCTTGAGCAAAAGCAAGCCTTTGAAAAAGCGGGACACCAAGGGGTGAACCGAGAGAGACTGTCCTTCCACCAGTGAGTGGTGAGCTGCTAAAGCTGAGAGGTGGACCCAAACAGAATTGGACTTAAGTCCCTGATTGGATAAGTGCAGTAAGTACTGAAGCACTACTGGTACAGTACAGGAGAAAGGATCCTGTGTACGTAGCTGACACCACACAGAAAACCTTTTCCATTTGAGAGCATAGGATTTCCTAGTGGACTGTTTCCTAGAGGCTAGTACAACCTCCTCAACTTCCTGAGGTAGGCCCCAGGGAGCCAAAACTACCCTTGCAGCCTCCAGGCCATCAAATTGAGAGCTTTGAGATTGGGGTGCAGAAGGGAACCCTGATCCTGAGAGAGAGAAGGTCAGGTTGCAACCCCAGAGGCAGTGGGGGATCCACTGCCAGCTGAAGCAGAAGTGGAAACCAAGGCTGTCTCGGCCACCTGGGAGCCACCAGCAGGACTGAGGCCTTGTCCTGAAGAATTTTGAACAGAGTTCGGGCCACCAAAGGCATGTGAGGAAACGCATACAGGAGGCCCGGAGACCATGGTATCAGAAAAGCATCGGCTGCTACCCTCAGTGGATCCAGTTGTCTGGAGCAGAAGCGAGGCAGCTGTTTGTTCAGTGGACTGGCAAACAGATCTATCAAAGGAAGACCCCATTTCAGGAAGATCCTCTGAACTACCAAAGGATGCAGCTTCCACTCGTGGGGCTGCAGAATTCTGCTCAACCTGTCGGCCAGGTGATTTTCCTGGCCTGGAAGGTATACAGCCTTGAGGAGCATGTTGTGCTTGAGGGCAAATGAGCAAAGATCCTGTGCCTCCTGACAAAGGAGCCTGGACCCAGTTTCGCCTTGCTTGTTCACATAAAACATGGCTACCTGGTTGTCTGTCTGAACCAGGACAGATTGATGAGCCAGGGCAGGAGAGAAAGCTCTGAGTGCTAATCGAATAGCCCTGAGTTCTAGGAGATTGATCTGCTGTGCGGCCTCCCAGGGAGACCACAGGCCCTGGGTGCACTTGTTCAAACAATGAGCCCCCCAGCCTTGCAGGGAGGCATCTGTGGTCAGTACCACTGTGTACCCAGTAATTTGAAAAGGCACCCCTTTCAGTAGATTAGGTGGGTGCAACCACCAGTTGAGGGAGTCCAGAAAAGGTCTGGACACCCTTATCCTGTCTCTGACGCTGCCTGTGGCCTGTGACCACTGACTCCGAAGGCACCACTGTGCCGGCCTCATATGGAGCCTGGCATTGGGGGTGACATGTACTGTCAAAGCCATGTGGCTTAGAAGCCTCAGGCAGAGTCTGGCGGAGACCAGTGACCTGCTGAGAAACTGGTTTGCTAAGCTTATGAGTCTTTGAGCTCTGTCTTTTGGCAAGAATGCCTTTGCCAGGACAGAGTCTAGCCTTGCCCCTATGAACTCCAAGTTCTGGGAGGGGAGCAAAGTGGACTTTGTGAAGTTTATCACAAACCCCAAGCTTTGAAGAAGAGCAATAGTCCTGAGGGTGGCCTGTCGGGCCTCCTGGCACGTCTGACCTCTTATGAGCCAGTCGTCCAGATAAGGAAAGACAAAGATGCCTTGAGTTCTCAGGTAGGCCGCCACCACTGCCAGGCATTTGGTAAAGACCCTGGGAGCAAAGGTTAGGCCAAAAGGCAGTTCTCTGTACTGATAATGGTTTCCTCCCACAATGAACCTGAGGTACTTTCTGTGGTCTGGATGAATGAGGATGTGAGTGTACGCATCCTTTAGATCTAAGGAGCATAGCCAATCTCCCTGCTGGAGGTAGGGCAGAAGTGTTCCAAGAGTAAGCATCTTGAACTTTTCTTTCTCTAGGAACTTGTTGAGATTCCTGAGGTCCAGGATAGGTCGAAGACCACCGGTTCTTTTGGGTACCAGGAAATACCTGGAGTAGAACCCTTGACCTTGCATTTGAAGAGGCACAGGCTCCACCGCCCTGTCAACCAACAGACCTTGGAGCTCCTAGAGGAGAAGATCTGTGTGCAGGGGAAGCCTTGGAGGCTCTCCTGGAAAATATGGAGGAGGCAGTTGGTGAAAGTGTAGTGCATAGCCCCTGTGGACTATGTTTAACACCCAACTGTCCCCCGTGATGCTGGGCCACTGGTGGTCAAAGAGGGCGAGGCGACCTCCTGTGCAGGGTTGGGGGAGCAGGGACGGAGAGGCTATGCTTGAAGAGTCAAAACCTCCCACCCTGCTGACTGGGAGCAGGGGCCGGAGGCTTGGGGGTCCTCTGCCTATGGGGCCCATTACCCTGCCCCTTGGCTTGCTGACCCTGGGGTACAGCTTGGGCAGCCTGATACTGAGGGTACTGTTTGTAGGCAGTGCCCTTCCTCGGGTAAAAGGGCTTTTTACCCGAGCCCTTCTTCTTGTGAGAAGGGGCAGAGGTCTTCCTAGAAGACAGCCTTGTCCTTGTAAGATGCTCGGTCTCGAGCTGAGCGGCCTTCTCGGCCATGGGCTTGCCAAAAAGGTTTTCACCTCGGCAAGGGACATCGACCAACTTGTCCTGAACCCATGGCTCGAGGTCCGATGACTGCAGCCATGCCTGGCGTCGAGCCGCGATGCCGGCTGCCGCAACTCGGGCCGAAGCCTCGAAGCCATCGTAGGCGGCGCAGGACATGAACTTGGAGCATTCCCGAATCCCCGAGGACAAGGACTTGAATCTCTGTAAGGGTTCCCCGGAGAGACCAGCAGAGAACCCGGCCAACTCCTTGGCCAGGTCTCGCAAGTACATGCCCATGTACAGCTGGTAAGACTGGACACGGCAAGCAAGCATCGAGCCCTGGAAGCACTTTCTACCAAAACCATCGAGGATTCGGGCCTCCCTGCCAGGAGGCACCGCGGAGTGCATCTTCTGACTTTTCAGGTGATGCATGGCCGATTCCACTACCATGGAATGGTGTGGTAGCTGTGCCTTCTGGAAGCCAGGGCTCTTCCTGAGTCGATAGATCGAATCGACCCGCTTGCTTAAAACCGGCGCTGAGGCCGGTGCCTCCCACATCCGGAAGAGGAGCCGTTCCAGCATCGGAGGAACCGGGACAGTAAAGGCCTCCTGCGGAGGAGAGTCGTACTGCAGGGCCTCGAGCTCCTCGGCTCGAGGCTCCTCCTCGGGGTCCGCCGGGATAGCCAACATGGCGGCCATATCCCGGACAAACTCCGAGAACCGGGTATCCTCCGGAGGAGATCTACTCCGGGGCTCAGACTGCGGCTAGTCCGACGGGACGCACCGAGTCTTGAATGTATCGGGGGACTCCTCATCCTCCGTCTCCCAGGCAGACTCGTCCGACGAGGAGTCAGGGTCCGACCCCGCAGGGCCCGGGAGCACCCGCCCCGACGCCGCAGGCCCTCGGTCCTGAACGGGAGGTCAAGGGAGACCGCGATCGAGGTCGACCTCAAGCCTTCATGGTCTCGAGTATCGGCTCGGTCTCCGGGGTAGACTTCGATGTCGATGTCCCGGTGGTCGGTGCAGATGCGCCAGACAGGCTGGCCATCAGTGCCCGCTGCTGCTCCATGAAGGCAGACAGTCTGCACTCCAAGGCTGTCATCCTGAGACTCAGCTCGGGAGAAGCAGCAGCCACCGACTCGGGCCCCGGCGGAGCCGGGCCCAACGTCGGCTCTCTGGGAGGAGAGTCCTCGAGGACAACAGGACTTACGTGTCCAGCAGACTCCGGTTCCACGCGAGGAACCTTGGCAGGCTTCTCCTGTTCCACGGGCCTGGGGCGACGGTCGGGGTCCTTAGACCTGGCCCTCGAGGAGCCAGGGACCTCTTCCGACGACGCCCTCACGAGCCGCTTCTTCCTCTTGCGTTCCCGGTCGGGGGACCCCCTGTCTGAGGAGGCCTTTCTTTCTACTGCTGGCGACTTCGCAGTGCCTTGGAAGGCATCTTCCCACATGGTCCACATGTCTTAGAGTCGTGATCAGGACCGAGGAACCGAAGGCAGCAGTCGTGTGTGTCGGTGAGAGACATCAATTTCTTACACCGATCACACTTTTTAAAACCGCTGGAAGCCATCGGGGAAAAAAGAGTCCCCGAGAGGTCAAAGGACCGGCCTTCCAGGGAAAAAGCAAAAAAGGGCGCGAACGCCAGCCACTAAGGGCAAAAACTGAAAAAGTAGAAACGGGCTCGATACCGGTGTACCGAACCCGGCGGGAGGGGAACCGGCGTCGAACCGGGAGAAAACAATAGCGAGAATCGCTGAAAAAAATCAAACTTTTACCCGGGATGACAGGACACACGTCCGGTGGGCTTCTTGGAAAAAGAGAGACTGAGGTAAGATGGCACCTTTAGGCGGGAAGGGAACCGCGCATGTGTGCCTGCATTCCCAAAGGCTTTCATGGAAAGCTGGGGAAATGCTCCGCTAGGGCTTCATCGGCGTTGATGACACCCATATGTGAGGACTGACTTCCTGCTTGGTCCTGGAGAAGGAACAAGGTACGTATTCATGGAGCTCCTGAAACAGAGGTCTATAGAGTTTTGCTGAATGTAATACAGCATACATCTGTAACCATTTGTTTGACCTGGAGGAGCTGGTGGGGTCCTCTGGGAAACAAGTGAACAGGGTGCATTAGATACTGGGCCTATGAAGGGATGATCAACCCCACATTGTCATGGCCTGTATCCACAATTTTGTGGAAAAGGATAAACTTTTGGCAAAAGTGAAGTAGGTTGGCATTATTAAATGGAATAACTTGAATATAGAAATCTTCAATAACCTTTCTTATAACACACTGCAATGCTAATGGGATTTCACAGATGTAACCGCATTGCTCAAGCAGAATGTGCAATAAAAGTAGCTTTTTCCATTTGGTCTCCTGTATACTTTGAGAGGAGACACTATACATGTGACGTCTGTGGATGAAGCCTGGACTGCCGAGGAGGAGGAGGGTTTCAGGAGGCTGGGGAAACTATTGCATGTGGAGGGAGTGCACAGAAAGCTGATGAGGAATTGACAACAGGATGGATAGAGAAGATGGATTCGTGCACAGAGGAGCAGGAAAGAATTCTTCAAACTCAAAACTGAAAGGACTCTCCAAGTTTAGAGTGTGTTCCAATTGATTAAAGACTGCCTTACTGTCCAGTTTAGGGGGAGGTGATCAGTTGTTGTTTAACTCTGGGTTGCAAGTGAGTACCTGAGAGGATGTGCGTGCAGGATATCTGTGGATAAGGGAGAGGAGTGGGCTGTTACATGAGGGGGATTTGGAGGCAGAAAAGGGATATGATTTTGATTGAACGATTGAGTGGTATAATTGGGTATTGTATTATTTGATTGTTATAAGGTGCTGGGGAGGAGTAGTGAGAAAGAGGTATGGAGATGGAGGTGGAGGTGGGGGGATGAACAGCACAGAGTATGGGCAGACAGGGTTGAATTCAGAGCCCGTCCAAGTTAGAAACTCTGGCCATTCTGCAACCCCGCCTCCCCGCATGCCAAGTCACGCCACCGGCCTGACTACCGCTGATTCCGTCTAGGGGGGGGCGGGGAGGCCAGCAGCATTATTTTAAATGTGACAGCAAAGGTATTTTAAAAGTGGCAGCTTTGTGATGCTGCTTTTTTGTCCACGGCAGGCCATATGCTTCAGCACACAAGGCCTGCCGCTCTTGACTCCCCTCTGATAGGGATCAAAAGCGGCAGGTCATGTGTGCTGAAGCATATGGCTTGCCACAGGTAACGAAGTGGCTGTACAAAGCCTCCCACCTGGGTTGGCTGCCCTAGACGGCTGCCTAGCTCACCTAGTGGACAGGCTGACCCTGGTTGACTTGGATACTGAATGTTAGAGGAAAGAGTGTAGTGTGCAGGGGGAGACTCACCGAAGTTCGCCACATGGACTGCATGGTGAAAGGAGAGAAGTCATCCTCAACACCCACAAAGTAATAATCACCCATGCAACAGAGTATCTGAAGACGCTACAATAGACTAAGAAGACGCAAAACACTCAAAATACTTGACAAACCTCCCCAACAACCTAAGAGCAACCAAATGCAACAGGGCATTCTCCTTCTACACCCCAACCATTTGGAATGCTCTACCCCCTCATTTAATAGTCGTTGAATCTGTTGGAGATTTTAAAAACAAAGCCTAACTATTCCGAGAATTCTACGGGGCAGACCACCATCAGGAAAGCATAGTTACTCACCTGTAACAGGTGATCTCCAGGAACAGCAGGAATTTAGTCTTCACATATGGGTATCGTCGGTACCGACAGAACCTGCGCGGGAACGCTCCCCAGCGTCTAATAGGAAAGCTTTTTGGAGCATCCCACAGTGCCTGCGTGCTGCCTTCCCGCCTTTCCCAACTGTCCCTCTCCAGTTGAGTTTATAGCTGAGACAAAAGAGAGAGGGAAAGAGAGGGAAAGAGAGAGAAATAGAGAGATACAAATCCTAGGGGGGAGGTGGGCGGGTTGTGAAGACTAAATTCCTGCTGTTCCCGGTGAGTAACTATGCTATCTCCAGGAACAAGCAGGAATGGAGTCTTCACATATGGGGACTCCCAAGCTGCAGATGCCAGGGAGATGGCCCCAGAAAGTTGTGTGCCCTTGTGAAAGGGCTCCACTTCCCCCCATGGATCTCTGGCATCCTACCAGGGATGGTGGGTAGGAGTTGATTAAGTCTGGAACAGGTGTTGAAGAAAAGCCTGACCAAACAAGGCATCCCGGCGGGAGTCCTTGTCTGAGCAGTAATGGGCTGTGAAGGTATGAACCGAAGCCCAAGTAGCTGCTCAACAGATGTCGTCGATAGACACAGAGTGAAGATGAGCCATTGAGGCTGCCATGGCTCTCACATTATGAGCTGTGACATGGCCTTCAAGAGGAAGGTTCTTACTCTCATAGGCAAAAGATATACGCTGTGCAATCCAGTTGGACAGTATCCTTTTGGAGACTGGAAGTCTCAAATGACTAGGATCAAAAGCAACAAAGAGCTGACAGCATTTTCTATGTTGCTGTGTCCTTTGCAAGTAAAAGGCCAAAGCTCTTTTACAGTTCAAAGTATGAAGGTTCCTTTCTGCATTTGAGGCGTGAGGCCTTGGAAAGAATACAGGAAGGTAAACCGCTTAGTTCAAATAAAAGGGCCAAACCACCTTTGGCATAAAATGTGGATGAGTCCTAAGGACTACTTTATCATGATGGAACCTTGTATAAGGAGGATCAGCCACCAAGGCTTGCAATTCACTGATGCAACGTGCTGATGTGATTGCAATGAGAAAGCATAGTTACTCACCTGTAACAGGTGATCTCTGGGAATAGCAGGAATTTAGTCTTCACATATGGGTATTGTCGGTACCGATGGAGCCTGAGCGGGAACGCTCCCCAGCATCCAATAGGAACGCTTTTGGGAGCATCCCTCAGCACATGCGCGCTGCCTTCCCGCCTTTCCAACTGTCCCTCTTCAGTTAGGTCTGTAGCTGAGTGAAAGGATAGAGGGAGAGAGGAAAGAGACAAAGAGAGAGAGAGACAACTCCTAGGGGAGGTGGGTGGGTTGTGAGGACTAAATTCCTGCTGTTCCCGGAGATCACCTGTTACAGGTGAGTAAATATGCTATCTCCAGGAACAAGCAGGAAAGTAGTCCTCACATATGGGGACTCCCTAGCTGATGATGCCAGGGAGATAGCCCCAGGAAGGTGCCACTGTCGAAGGTGAGAATCCTTCCTCCCATGGATCTCTGGCATCCCACCAGCGTTGGTGGGTAGGAGTTGGTTTAGGTTTGAAAGAGATTTTGAAGAACAGCTTGGCCAAAGAAGGCATCCCGACGGGAGGCTTTATCTAGGCAGTAGTGGGCTGTGAAGGTGTGTACCGAAGCCCAGGTGGCTGCTCGACAAATATCATCGATACACACAGAGTGGAGATTAGCCATAGAAGCTGCCATGGCTCTCACATTATGAGCTGTGACATGTTCCTGAAGAGGAAGACCCTTACTCTCATAAGCAAAGGATATGCATTGGGCAATCCAATTAGATAAAGTTCTTTTGGAGACTGGAAGTCCCAAGTGACTAGGGTCAAAAGCTATAAAAAGTTGTGACGACTTTCTATGTTGCCGTGTTCGTTGTATGTAAAAGGCCAAGGCCCTTTTACAATCCAAAGTATGAAGGTTTCTTTCTGCATTAGAGGCATGAGGCCTCGGAAAAAATACAGGAAGGTAAACTGACTGATTTAAATGAAAAGGCGAAACCACCTTTAGCATAAAATGTGGGTGAGTTCGAAGAACAGCCTTATCATGATGAAACCTAGTATACGGAGGATCAGCCACTAAAGCTTGCAATTAGAAACATAGAAACATGATGACAGAAAAAGACCACATGGCCTATCTAGTCTGTCCTTTCATATCAACAACAACAATTCACTAATGCGATGGGCAGAGGTGATTGCAATTAGGAAGATGACCTTCCAAGTCAAAAACTTAAGGGCTGCAGTGGCTAAAGGCTCAAAAGGTGGCTTCATGAGCTGCCCGAGAACTAGATTTAGATCCCATGCCACCGGTGGTGGCTTCATGGGAGGTTTAGTTAATAAAAGGCCTCTCATAAACCTTGATAGGAGTGGATGAGAGGAAATTGGTTGTCTATTTAGAGGCTTATAAGAAGCTGCAATTGCACTAAGATGGACTCTTACCGAATTGGTCTTTAACCCAGAATTCGACAAGTGAAGGAGATACTCTAGTAGCGATTCTAAAGGTATGCCCCGGGGGTTTAATCCCCTCTTAGAGCACCATATGGTAAAACGTTTCCACATGATGGCATAAGATCTTCTTGTGGAATGTTTCCTAGAAGCCTGAAGGATATCTTTTACCTGCTGGGACAGGTTGAAATCCTGGAGGTCTAAGCCTTCAGCAACCAGGCCGTGAGGTGCAGGGACTGGGGATTTGGGTGCCATAGCATCCCGTTCTCCTGGGAAAGGAGATCTGGAGCATGACCTAACTCCAGAGGTGCCGCTTGAGAGAGATGTAGAAGCAGGGAATACCACATTTGGCGTGGCCATCGTAATGCTATGAGACTCATGTGTCCCGTCTCTCTGAAGCTTGAAGAGTGTTTTGGGGATGAGGGGAATGGGTGGGAAGGCATAAAGGAAGTCCTGACCCCAGTGAAGGAGGAAGGCATCCCTTGCCTGACAGTTGTGAGCCGGAATCCTGGAACAGAACCGGGGAAGTTTGGCATTCAGTGGACTTGCAAAGAGGTCTATGTCTGGAGTGCCCCAGAGATGAAATATCTTTGCCACCTGGTCTAGGTGGAGGGCCCACTCGTGAGGCAGCAGTACTCAACTGAGTTTGTCTGCCCAAAGGTTTTGAATGTCTGGAAGATATACCACTAGAAGGTGAATTTGATGCTCTCTGGCGAGGGCCCACAGTCAAAGCTTTGTTGCATAACAGAGAGCCTGTTCCGCCCTGCTTGTTCACATAGAACATGGCTACTTGATTGTCCGTCTGGACTAGGACTGTCTTGTAGCTGAGCTGAGCGTGGAATACTCGAAGAACTAAATAGATTGCTCTTAATTCCAGGAGGTTGATGTGTAAACCAACCTCCTGTGGAGTCCAGGTGCCCTGGGGTAGAGAGATGATTCAGGTGTGCTCCCCAACCCACCTGTGATGCATCTGTTGTTAGGGTGGCCTGAAAGAGGGGTTGATGAAAAGGAGACCCCACTGTCAGATTTTCTAGTGATTGCCACCATTGGAGGGACAAAACTAGTCGTTGAGAGATTGTTATTTAGTCCGACAAATGACATGTGGCCTGTGTCCACTGTGTGGAGAAGATCCACTGAGCTGTTCACATGTGGAGGCGAGCATATGGGACTACATGAACTGTGGATGCCATATGTCCCAGTAACTGCAGTAGCTCTCTAGCAGTGAAGGAGGATATGCCTACTGCTTGAGAACGTAGTTGCATTATGTGAAGACACCGGGCTTGTGGAAGGAAAGCCCTTGCCTGTCTGGTATCTAGACAGGCACCTATGAATTCTAGGCATTGGGAAGGAACTAGTTGAGATTTCAGGAAGTTTATTACCAATCACAAGTATTGGAGGATTCGCATTGCACGGGACAGTGCAGTGCTGGCCTCTGCAACTGCGGGGGCTCGAATGAGCCAGTCGTCTATTTATTTTATTTATTTTTCTATACCGCGCTATTTGGCATCAGCGCGGTTTACAGGAAACATATTTGTGCAAAGTGGGACTGCAATGCACTTACAATAAAACAGGGTGCTTGAACAGGGTTAACAGGAAAAAAAAAGTAACAACAACAACAACTATTTACAAGTAGGAAGGTGAGATTCTACATACATCTCATCAATATGTACAGTTCATACAGCAAAGACATTGTGGCTGGTAAGTCGTTATCTGGGCCGGGGTCAAGTACCAGATGATTTGGTGATTAGAGTGGTGTAGTAGGTAGGGGGTCCGAACGGTGTGGGTTGGGGACATGTGGGGTGGTGGCAGCGAGATGTCGTTTGGGTTGGAGAAGTACTGGATAAACAGGTGACGTTTCAGTGCTTTCCTAAATTGGAGAAGGTTGTTGATGGCTTGGATGTTGGATGGAAGAGCATTCCAGCAGGAGGGTGCGTAGAGAGCAAAGGCACGGTTTCTCGTAGTTTTGGAGCATTTAGTGATCGCTTTGGGGAGGATGAGGGTGTTAATAGCAGCAGACCTCCTTAACCTGTTGGTGGGAGTGGTCTGGATAAGGTCAGACAGAGAGGTGGCCGTGCATTTATTGATGGCCTTGAATGCCATTGTTAAGATCTTGAAGGAGATTCTGCAATGAACGGGGAGCCAATGTAGGTGTTTTAGTATTGGGGTAATATGGTCCCTTCTAGAGGCTCAGTGAAGAGTTCTGGCTGCAGCGTTCATTGCCAGTTGCAAGGGATGCAGAGTGATCTTTGGGAGTCCGTGCAGTATGGAATTAGTGTGGTCGAAGTGAGGCATTACTAGTGCTTGAAAGACTGTTCTAAAGTCTTTCGGGTCAAGCAGCTGTCTCATGTGGCGCAGTGTTCGAATTTTATGATATACTGCCTTTACCATGTTGGATATCTGGGCATTCATGTTGAGATGTTGATCGAGTGTGATACCGAGGTATTGTATCGTAGGCTTGGTGAGGAGTTCGGCATCACGTACCTTCAAGGATGATGGTGGGGTGAATGCTTGGTTTCTGCAGATGAATAGGACCTCTGTCTTTTTGAAATTTATTTTAAGCTTCTGAGTGTGTAGCCAGTCCGTGACCGTGTTAAAGCATGAAGACAGGCGGGAGAGGTCTGGATGTTCAGTTGATATCGGAGTGTACATCAGAACGTCATCAGCGTATATTAGACAATTGATGTTAAAGGATCTGATGAGGGTGCAGATGGGTTGCATGTAGACATTGAAAAGGAGGGCTGAAAGTGATGATCCTTGTGGTACGCCTTTCGCTTGCAGGAAGGGTGCTGAACTGGAGGGACCAAAGCGGACATGTTGCCATCTTTCATTCAGGTATGATGTGCACCATGATAGCGCAGTGTCACATACTCCCTTCTCGGCGAGGCGGGAAAGTAGCAGGTCGTGACTGACAGAGTCGAAAGCAGCTGCGATGTCTAGAAAAATGAGGGCAAAGGCCTGTCTGATATTGTCAATACCTATGGTTAGGGAACTGAGTAATGTGGTCAGAAGGGTTTCAACGCCGTGTGACTCCCGGAACCCATGTTGGCAGGGGTCAAGGGGTGCATGGTTCTCGATATGGTGGTCCAGTTGTTGCTGTACTATTTTTTCCATGATTTTGGCTAGGAACGGGATGCTCGAGATGGGTCAGTAGGAGTCCATTTTAACAGGGTCCAGTTTGTTGTTTTTGAGCAGTGGTCTGATTGATGTTTGCTTCAGGCTGCTGGGAAAAGTTCCAGTAAGGAAGGATACCTTTATAAGATTGGTAAGGAATGGGCTGAGTTCGACCCGTAGTGTTTTTATCCATTGTGCTGGGCATGGGTCATTCGGTGCTGTGGTGGTGTTTATGTTTGGTGGTGTCTAAGTAAGGGTGGTGTTTATGTTATGGTGGTGTCTAAGTAAGGGAAGACGAAAATCCCCAGGGTTCATAGAAATGCAGCTACTACTGCCATGCATTTCATGAATACCCTTGGTGCTGAAGCCAGACCAAAAGGAAGAACCCTGTACTGGAAATGTCTTCCCCTGAAAAGGAAACGTAAAAATTTCCTGTGATCTGGATGGATGAGAATATGAGTGTATGCATCCTTTAAGTCTAGAGAGCAAAACCAGTCCTGGGCTTTGAAGGTATGGCAGAAGAGTTCCTAGAGAAATCATTTTGAATTTCTCTCGAAACAGATATTTGTTCAATTCTCTGAGGTCTAGAATGGGTCTGTGTCCTGTTTTCTTTGGAATAAGAAAATAGGGGGAGTAGAACCCTGCACCCTGTTGAAGAATGGGTACTTCCTCTATTACCCCTTGGGCAAGAAGTGTGGAGACCTCGTGATCTAACAGATTGTCTGCAGAGGTTTGTGAATTGAATTGCTTTAGAATTGTAGGAGGGGGTATGCTGTGAAAATGAAGTTTGTACCCCTCTCCTACAATGGACAAAGTCCAATCTTCTGCTGTTATCTGATGCCATCTGTTGACAAAGTGGCATAACCTGCCCAGAATATTGGGGGGTTGGGGACCCCTCAAAGGCAGGAAGGCAAAGCTCTCTAGGAAGGAGTCAAAGCCCTTGAGGGGGCTGAACCTGGAGAGCTGGTTGGGCTCTCAGGCCTTTTGGTTTCTTTCGCTATCTAGTTTGTCCCTTTTGAGCAACCTGACCTGGAGTCTGACTCTGCTGGGTATAGGAAGGATAAAACTTCCTCTTTTTGCTAAAAGAGGATTTTTTATAAGGCTTCCTTTTGGCTGGAGTGGCTGTAGACTTTGACAATCTATCTAAGGTAGAATTGTCAGCATCTAACTCGTTAGCCTTTTCCTGCCAGTTCTTGCTGAAGAGATTCTCTCCTGTGCAAGGAATATTGCCTAACTTGTCCTGTACCCAAGTCTCCAAGTCTGATGCCTGCAGCCAGGCAATCCGTCGTGCGCCAATGGCAATAGCAGAAGTTCTGCTGATGCATTTGAAGCAGTCAAAGGCTGCACGATTGACAAACTTGGAGACATCCTGAGCATGCTTAACTAGAGCAAGAAAATCTTGTCTCTTATCATCTGGGAGAAATGGGCTCATAAGTTCCAAGTCTCCTGTGACTTCTTTGAGGAACATTCCCATATATAGGATATATGAACTGATCCTAGCTGACAGCATGGAAGCTTGAAACGTTCTGCACCCAAAAGCATCCAGAGTCCTGCATTCACAACCTGGAGGATTGGATGCATGCCTCTTTGCACTTTTCATCCTACGCATAGCTGATTCCACTACCATTGAATGGTGTGGCAGCTGAGTTTTCTGAAATCCAGGACATGGTGGAAGTCGATACATAGTATCAAGTCTCTTAGAGTGAGAAGTAGTCAGAGGTGTCTCCCACATTCTGAGCATCAAGCTATGCAGAATTTCATGGATAGGCAGAGTGGCTGCCCCCTTAGGAGCTTTAGGATATTGGAGAATTTCCAATTCCTTTGCTCTGGGTTCCTCTTCAGGAGCTACTGTGATTGAAAGACCTTTGGCCATATCACGGATGAAATCCTGGAATGACATGTCCTCTGGAGGTGACATTCTGCGTTGGGGAGAAGAGGGATCTTCGGGGAGAAACCCTCTAGTGCCAGCAGAATTGTCAGAGTCTTTGGAATCGGAGAAATCAAAGTATTCCTGACCCCGATGCTCTTACAAAGCACGATCCCGGTACCGATCGAAGTCGGTACCGAGGTGACCCGGTACCGCTTTGTCAATTCCAGCCAGAGATGGCATGGGAAGAGATCCCACTGGGGCCGGCACCATCGGTGTCAATGTCAGTACCGGTGCCCTTGGGACCACCGGTACCGCAGCTGAAAGAAGAGCTGCGATACTGCACTCGATAGCAAGAAACATCTGGTCTATCGACGCTGCCGATGCCTGGGTGTCGGTACCGGTAAGAATGGCCGGAACCCCCAAGCATGGCACAGGTAGTTCTTGCGAGGTTGAGGCCTTGAGAACATCCTGAAGCCCCATCGATGCTTTGGAAGCCGAAGCCTCCCGCCGGGGCTGTTTTGCCGTATGGTTCCCTCAAGGGCTATGCCAATGGCCTCTCGATGCTTAGCAGGAGCGCTACCCTTTGAGGACCGGCTTTTATGTTTAGTTACCTGAGATCCATGGGAGGAAGAAGAGGCTCTTGATGATGTCGATGCAATGGATCTGGCATCTGAAGAAAAGAGGGTACCGAGCTTTGCGGCCCAGTTCTGTCTTCCTCTTTTGGTCATCCCCCATGCAGGAGAGACATTCAGTTGGAGAATGATCAGGTCCTAAACATTTTAGATACCAATCATGGGTGTCAGTGACGGAAATGGTACCGCCACACTTAGTACATTTTTTAAAACCACTAGTTGTCTTTTCCATGATTTAGGAAAATGGGGCCTACTGCCCAAAATGGCACCTAGCACCAAAGAGGAAAGTTTCTGAAAAAAAACAGTTTAAGTTTTGTTTTTTGTTTTTTTTATGAAAAGAAAAGAAAAGAACTGGCGGTACCGGTAGGCGTCGTGCGGTAGGCAAACGCAACCACAAGAAAGAAATTTAAAGACAGAATTTTCTGCGGTGACAGGGAATAGATCTTGTCAGCTCCGCGGAAAATGAAGAACTGAAGAGGGACAGTTGGAAAGGTGGGAAGGCAGCGCGCATGTGCTGAGGGATGTTCCCAAAAGCGTTCCTATTGGACGCTGGGGAGCGTTCCCGTGCAGGCTCCGTCGGTACCCATATGTGAGGACTACATTCCTGCTTGTTCCTGGAGATAAATAACTTTCCAGGAAAGGAATTTCAAAGAGGTAGTGGCTAATGGTTCAAAGGGCGGTTTCATAAGATGCCCAAGTACCAGATTCAAGTCCCATGCCACCGGTGGTGGCTTAATGGAAGGCTTCGTTAAAAGAAGGCCTCTCATAAATCTCACTATGAGAGGATGAGAGGAAATAGGTTGTCCATTGAGAGGCTTGAAAGACGCTGCAATAGCACTCAAATGGACTCTCACTGAATTAGTCTTAAGCCCTGCATTTGATAAATGAAGGAGGTACTCCAGTAATGATTCCGGAGGTATCGCAAGAGGGTTAAGACCCTTCTGCGAGCACCATATGGTAAACCTTTTCCACTTGAATGCATAAGAGTGTCTTGTGGAAGGTTTCCTGGAAGCATGAAGGATATCCTTCACCTGCTGTGAAAGGTTAAGACCGTGAAGTTCTAGGCTTTCAGCAACCAGGCCCTGAGATGCAGAGACTGGGGATTGGGATGGCACAGAATCCCGTCCTCTTGAGAAAGCAGATCTGGAGCAGATCCTAACTCTAGAGGCAGAGCTTGAGAGAGATGTAGGAGCAGAGGGTACCACATTTGCCGTGGCCAATGTGGAGCTATGAGGATCATATGACCTCTGTCTCTCTGAAACTTGAACAGAGTTTTGGGAATTAGGAGAATGGGTGGAAAGGCATACAGGAAGTCCTGACCCCAATGGAGGAGGAAAGCATCCCTGGCCTGACAACCTCGAGCTGGAATTCTGGAACAGAACCGGGGAAGTGTGGAATTCAGCGGACTTGCAAAGAGGTCTATGTCCGGGGTTCCCCAAATTTGAAAAATTTTGGTACCTGGTCTGTATGGAGAGACCATTCGTGTGGAAGCAGAACTCGACTGAATCTGTCTGCCCAAGAGTTCTGAATGCCTGGAAGATACACCACAAGGAGATGAATCTGATGCTCTCTGGCGATGGCCCATAGTTGCAAAGCTTTGTTGCAGAGCGACAGAGAGCCTGTTCCGCCCTGCTTGTTCACATAGAACATGGCTACTTGATTGTCCGTTTGAACTAGGACTATCTTGTAGCTGAGCTGGGTGTGAAATACTCGAAGAGCAAGGAAGATTGCTCTGAGCTCCAGGAGATTGATATGGAGATAGGCCTCCTGTGGAGTCCAGGTACCCTGGGTAGGGAGGCCTTGCAGGTGAGCTCCCCAACCCACCTGTGAAGCATCTGCTGTTAGAGTGGTTTGGGGTGGGGGTTGCTGAAAAGGAGACCCCACCAAAAGGTTTTGGGGTGACTGCCACCATTGGAGGGACAAAATAAGGCAATCTGAGTTTGCTATTTTGTATGACAGGCAACCTGACGCCTGAGTCCACTGAGTGGATAAGGTCCACTGGGCTGCCCTCATATGGAGGCGAGCATAAGGAATCACATGCACGGTGGATGCCATGTGGCCTAGCAACTGTAACATTTCCCAAGCAGTGAGGTGAGGTTTTAGCACTGCTTGGGAAGCTAACTGCACAATGCGAAGGCGGCGGGGCTGTGGAAGGTAGGCCCTTGTCTGTCTGGTATCCAGAAGAGCTCCTATAAACTCTAGGGATTGAGTGGGAGCAAGGTTGGACTTTGGGAAGTTTATGACAAGTCCCAAATACTGAAGGATGCGCATTGTGCGCAGACAGAGCAACCCTGGCCTCTGGCTCTGAAGGGCCTCGAATGAGCGAGTCATCTAAGTAAGTAAAGATGAATATTCCCAGGGTGCGGAGAAATGCTGCAACCACAGCCATGCATTTTATGAACACCCTTGGTGCAGAGGCCAGGCCAAAAGGAAGAACCCTGTATTGATGGTGCTTCCCTTGAAACAGGAATCAAAGGAACTTTTGGTGAGTTGGATGGATGAGAACACGAGTGTACGTATCCTTGAGATCTTAGTGAACAAAGCCAATCCTGACTCTGAAGGTATGGCAGCAGAGTTCCTAGAGAAATCATTTTGAACTTCTCTCTGAAAAGGAATTTGTTCAATTCTCTGAGGTCTAGAATGGGTCTGTGTCGTCCTGTTTTCTTTGGAATAAGGAAATAGGGGGAGTAAAACCCTGTACCCCATTGGGGAATGGGTACCACTTTTATTGCCCCTTGAGCAAGGAGCATAGTGACTTCTTGACCTAACAGGTCAATGAGAGAGGTCTGAGAATTGAACTGTCTTACCATTGTAGAAGGGGGCATGCTGAGGAAATGAAGCTTGTACCCCTCTCTTACAATAGACAGAGTCCAATTTTCTGCTGTTATCTGACCCCATCTGGGGGCAAAATGACATAACCTTCCTGGGATGGTGGAGGGTTCTGGGCCGTTCAGGGCCAGGAAAGCAAAGTTCTCTAGACAGGAGTCAAAGCCCCTGTGGAGGCTGAGTCTGCTAAGCCCGTTGAGGCTTAGCTGCTTTTGGTTTCCTTTGATGCCTAGGTTGTTGCTGCTGACCCTTTTGGGCAGACTGACCTAAACGATGTCCCTGCTGGGTATAGGAGGGATAAAACGTTTTCTTCTTGCTGAAGAATGGTTTCTTAGAGGATCTTTTCCTCGCAGGATCAGCTGTAGATTTAGACAATCTATCCAAAGTGATATTGTCAGCATCTATCTCATTAGCTTTTTCCTGCCAATTCTTGACAAAGATTCTCTCCTGTGCAAGGTATATTCCCAGTTTGTCCTGTACCCAGATTTCCAAGTCAGATGCCTGGAGCCAGGCAATTCTACGTGCACCTATAGCAATAGCAGAGGTTCTGCTTATGCATTCAAAGCAGTCAATGGCTGCACGATTCACAAACTTGGAAACATCCTGAGCATGTTTAACAAGAGCAAGATCATCTTGCCTTTTATCATCAGGAAGGAGAGGGCTCATAAGCTCTAAGTCTCCTGTGACCTCCTTAAGGAACATTCCCATATACAAGATAGAAGAACTGATCCTAGCAGAAAGCATGGAAGCCTGGAAGGATCGACGTCCAAAGGCGTCAAGAGTCCTACACTCACGTCCTGGAGGATTAGATGCATGCTTTTTTGCACTCTTTATCCGTCTCATGGCTGATTCCACCACCATGGAATGGTGTGGTAATTGAGTCTTCTGAAACCCAGGACAAGGAGGAACTCGATACATGGTGTCGAGTCTTCGAGAGTGAGGAGATGTGGTCAGAGGTGTTTCACACATCCTTAACATAAGATTATGCAAGATCTCATGAATAGGTAAGGTAGCTGCCTCCTTGGGAGCTTTAGGGTATTGTAGGATTTCTAATTCCTTTGCCCTAGGCTATTTTTCAGGAGCCACTGTGATGGAAAGACCTCGGGCCACATCTCGAAT
The DNA here is from genome assembly GCA_033557465.1 of Ichthyophis bannanicus. Lineage (NCBI taxonomy): Eukaryota > Metazoa > Chordata > Amphibia > Gymnophiona > Ichthyophiidae > Ichthyophis > Ichthyophis bannanicus. The sequence goes on along the minus strand of CM066036.1, from coordinate 155,042,307 downwards.
AAAATCCTGAGAGGACATATTCTCTAGTGGAGACATCCTACGCTGAGGAGAAGAGGAATCCTCAGGAAGAAGTACTCTGGTATCGGCAGGGCTTTCAGAGTCTTCAGACTCATCCGAGGATTCAAAGTATCTCTGATCCGGGTGATCGTGCAAGGCACGGTACCGGTACAGATTGAAGTCGGCATTGGAGTGGTCCGGTACCGACTTGTCGATGCCGGATAGAGATGCATGACTCGGTCCCGGTAGAATACCTGCCGATGTCGATGCAGTTGGTGCCGGTACCGGTTGAATTGTCTGAAGCAGTTTCAGGGGCATCGAGGCCGTGAGAAGAGCCGCCAGAGTGCGTTCAATAGCCAAGAATCTCTGGTCTATCAACGCTGCCGATGCTTGGGTATTGATGCCGGATGAAGCAGCCAGAACCCCAGAGCATGGCACCAGTAGTTCTGCCGAGGTTGAAGCCTCGAGAACATCCTGAAGCCTCCCACTGGGGCAATTTTGCCGGTGAAAGTCCCTCAAGGGCAACGCCAGAGGCATCTCAATGTTTAGAAGGAGATCTACCCTTTGAGGACCGGCTAGATTTATGTTTAGTTACCTGAGATCCATGGGAGGAAGATGAAGCCCTGGAAGACATCAATGCCATGGAGGCTGCATCGGAGGGAAAAAGGGTGCTAAGTTTAGCAGCTCGGTTTTGCCGGCCCCTTTTCGATATCATCCCACAGGCAACACACTCTGAAATAGAGTGGTCAGGACCTAAACATTTGAGTCACCACTCATGGGTGTCGGTGACGGAGATGATACCGCCACACTTAGAACACTTTTTAAAACCCAAAGCGGGTTTTTCCATTTTGAGGGAAAAAATTGGGCCTAGTGCCCAAAATGGCACGTGGCACCTGAGAAGAAGATTACTGGAAAAAGACTCCAGAAAGAAAGTTGTTTTTTTTTTTTTTTAAAGAAAAGAAGAACTGGCGGTACCGGTATAGCGTCGAGGAAAGGCAGACGCGACCACAAAAAAGAAGAATAAGGGAAATTTTCTGCGGTGACAGGATGTGCGACCTGTCGGCTCCACGAAAAACGAAGAACTGGAGAAGGACAGTTGGGAAAGGCGGGAAGGCAGCATGCAGGCGCTGTGGGATGCTCCCAAAAGCTTTCCTATTGGACACTGGGGAGAGTTCCTGCACAGGCTCCGTCGGTACCGACGATACCCATATGTGAAGACTACATTCCTGCTTGTTCCTGGAGATTAAATTTATCACAAACTATACACCAAGGCCACTGGACACTAGGATAATTCTAGTTCATGATCTTAAGCCTCAGCCCATTGACAAACCAGCAATGAAGAATATCCACTGCATCAGCCCCTAGACAGCAACGGAATCCACTCATTACTCGCCTCCAGTCCTCAAATACCTATTGTAACAATGTCACTTTGAATGTTCTGTTCCACACTTCCATGATCGATTTATTGTACATAAGTTAAGTCTAGTTAAGCCATCGTAGCCTGTTTCTGGCTCATTTATACCTGCTGTAGTTTATGTTAATGTTATATGTTACTCTCACCTCCTGTCGCACGTAATGTTGTTCAAATGCACAGAGTTCATTGTAAACAGTCTTGACTGGTAGGAAGACGGTATTAAAAAAAATAAAAAAATTGTTAAATAAATAGATAAGAGCTGTCTGGAATTGCTGAGGGATAGAGAGTATATGGGAAGTCTAAAAGGCATTCTTACAGGTTCATGGCAAAGTCTGCTGTCCATTTGGTAATGTATAACGTCTCAGAATTAAATACCCTGCAAAAGCATCATTTTTTTAAAAATGCTAAAAGACAAAGCAGATATTGTTATAGTTCAAGAAGCTCATTTCCGTAAGCAAGACTAGTAGAGGTTATGTAGCAGAGATTTTCTTATAACTATATTTTTAAAGGGTAAAAAGAAGGTATAGAAATTTTATTGATTATGATGTGAAGCTTGGACAACCACCATATATGCAGGGATAAGCAGGGGAGGTATCTTTTCTGGTTGTTACCATTAATGGTAGGAAGATTACATTGGTTAATCTCGATGCTCCCAATACAGCTCAAAACGGACTTCTATGATAAGGTTGCCAACAGGCTACTGGAGGTGAGGGAGGGCTTACTGGTCGTAGGAGGAAATTTTAATTTGGTTTTGAGCCTCATCTTGGGGGAGGGAGGAGGGCTCAAGAAGGGGAGGAGGGAATTCAGTTCTAAGTTAGATACATTGCAGTTGCTTGACATTAGCTCTTCCAAGGGAATAGGGACTATACCTGTTATTCCATGGTACACCACGTCTACTCCGGCATGGACATAATGTGTTTTGAAAGGGAACATATTCAGGAGATGGCGGGGGGGGGGGGCAGGGGGGCTGTCAGGATAAAGAATACAGTGTGGTCTGACCATGAACTTGTGTGGCTGGATCTTAAAAAGGATACCATGGATATTAAGGCTAGATATTGGCAATTAAACAAAAGTTTAGTGAGGGATAAAAATCATAAATTACAAACTGAAAGGGAAATAGATGACTACTTAAATCTTGAAGATGTTAGGGAGTGTTCCCCAACTGTAGCATGGGAAGAGCTGAATATTGTCCTCTGTAAGAAGCTAATAGTCATGGGGGTTGCAAAGAAACAGAAGAGGCAGGAACAAGAATATAGGATTTGCAACCAACTGGAGGACATACATAAAAAGAAACCCCTGGACCAAGCAGTTAGAAAGTAGCTTATCACAATGAGAAGACAGTCTGAAGCCTTAAAGGCATAAGCTTTGCAATTTAAATTGGATCTAGTCTAACAAAAGTATATTGAGTTTATTAATAAGGCCAGTAAACATTTGGTCCATAAACTGTGCATGCAGGTGGCGAGAAAAAGGTACACGTGTTCTCTATGGACAGCAGGAATAAGTCCTCACATATGGGTGACATCACTGATGGAGCCTCGCATGGGCAAGCTCCTCAGCTTCTATTGGAAGCTTTTGGGAGGCTCCACCATGCCTGCGTGCCTGTCTTCCTGCCTGCCATGGCACCATCATCTCTGGTATGATAACAAAACTGTAGCAGAATATAACTCCTTGGGGAAGTGGGAGGTTGTGAGGACTGCGGTCCACAGAGAACACCTACTACAGGTGAGTACTACCTTTTCTCCATGGACAAGCAGGAATGAAGTCCTGACGTATGCGAGACTCCCAAACTACAGACTACTGAATACAGAGGAGACCGAAAAGCCTAAGAGGGGCAAGATGAACCAAGAACTGGAGAATCAACTATGTACATCACTGGTAGTCTGAAAGGGGGAACTCAGCTTCTTCACCATACAGTTTCATTCATGAGCATTCATGCTCGGGGGGAGGGGGGGGTTGGTAGCCAAGATGGACAGAAGGGCCTTGGGGGGATGGCGTTGGATTCTAATCCCCATAGAAATGTCAGAGTACTGACTGGCCGAAGCTGCTGTCACATCAGGAATCCCCATCCAGACAGTAGTTGGCCACCATCGCTCTGACATGAGCCGTGGTGTAAAACAAACCAAAATTTATTTATCTAATTGACCTCAGGAAGAATCACTGATTGCCAACCTGACATGGCCATGTTTTGGCACTGCCTTTGTCAGGGGTTTGGCCTATACAGAAAATAAAAATAAAAATAATAATAAATACATTAAAAGAACTAAAAGAAGATATATAGTCAAATTAATAAGAAAATAAATAGGAGAAAGAAGGAATGCCATCCCGTGATGTGAACACAATTCATGTAATTAATATAATAAAATAAATAGGTTTATAAATAACACAAGTGGAGCTAAAATATATGTATATGTGAAACCAATCAGTGCAATTAAATAAATAAATAAAACTAAGACGTGTATGTATGTGGTAAAATCATACTGACAAAACTAAAGAGCCTTGGGGTAAAGTATATAAAGATACGCATACTCACTTAAAAAGATTTTAATAGAAACTTCATTTTCTGTGTGCTCATTTAACCCAAAAAATTCTAAATTGAACAAGAAATGGAAGAAAGAAACACATGTGGTTTTACAGTTTATTTATTTTATTTTATTACATTCTCTTATATACCGCGCTATTCTGCATCAGTGCGGTTTACATCGAACAAACTGAAATTACATTGAACAGGGCATTATAACTTGGAGATAACTATTTTACAGGGAACATGGGCTATGGAGGGTTAAGTGGCTTGCCCAAGACCACAAGGAGCACCTGTGGGACTAGAAACCCCAGTCCTTCCGGCCCAAGGTTGCTGTCCTCTAGTGGGATTTGAACCCCCGACCTTCCGGCCTGAAGTACCTTGCCCCAACCACTAGGCCACTCCTCTACTCCTCAGTTACCAATTAAGTCACGCTATCTGGTTCTATGCATGATTCGGAGGATCGATTCTCACTGTATCTAGGAGATATAAAAGAACATAAGGATACTCGTACTCCGCCTGAGAAATAAAAGACCCCATTGTTTAAAGCTCTACAATTGCTTTTCTTTCTAAGTAGGAGGACCTATGAGAATATCATGTTTAAAACCCCTATCTTATAAATTGTAAAACTGCAATTAGCAATTAAAAATCTCTATTTGAGAAGTCATACATTAAATTCTTTATGTATATCCAATTCCTACGGTGGAATGTATCTCTGTAATATCAAATTCTGGAACCCATACCTTGTAGCAGCAGCACGCCATCAAAGATGCAGCTTAAGTCTGAAAGAAAGCTATGCAGCCGCAGTTCTAGCGGTTTTTTTTAATATTTTGGCTTTTAGCACGAAAGCTCGGGTTGCCATATGAATGCCAAAACACACTTTGGCACTACTGACAAACCGTGTAGCTATGCAGAAGTTCTGAGACTTAATATAACCTAACATGTCATGATCTGTAAGTATCTCTGACCTAAAAGTGTAATTACTTCTATCTATTATGAAGAACTGCACCGAGGAACCACTACTTTCGCCATTTGTAATCTTTCAGAGCATTAATTTCATTGTATGATAATCCATTCTTAATAATTCAAATATGAGCGCTGTGCAAATAAAAACGGAGAGACTGTCAGCCGTATGTTTTAACACGGTACTAGCTGGGTTCAAAATAAAATTAATTTTAAGTAGGGAGTTTACGCCAAATTAAAAGTGGTGTCCAAATTCTAATAAGGATATATGTATATATTATCCCGTCTAGACTGAGGGGGGGGGGGGGGGGAAAGAAAGGTTTTAAAGGAACAGCTCTATTACACTAAAAATTGAGTTAAAATAAAACAAAAGATAAACTAACCTTCATACAAAAAAATCTTATCAATTACAAGGATAAATACATAATTAAGACCAAAACAAATAATTAAGATCAAAATAAAATTAAAAGTTAAAATAAAAGCCCCATAATTTAAATAAATAAAATAATTAAAATCAGCAACTACGGGGAGCATAAACCTGTCTCAGGGGAATGTTCTCAAAATAAGCACCAAAAATTAATTCTATGCAACGGAGTGTTTATGCAAAATCTTAATTAAATGAATGGATAAATAGTTTAGAGGACAACCTTCATACAAAGAAGTCTTATTAATCACAATAATAAAGACATTAAATTCTAAAATGTAGGGGGGGTCAAGGTGAAGGAGGGAGAGGGAAGAGGAGGAACTTGCATTTGTGTTGAGGATCGTCTGAGATAAATATTGTACTGACTGTGAAATGATATGATGTGCAGGCTAAAAAAAGGTTTCAAGGTAGACCTTATAACTACTAAGGGATGGCATTCCTTCTTTATACTATTTATTGTCTTATCAATTTGACTATATTTCTTCTTTTAGTTCTTTTAATGTATTCCTTTAACGTATTTATTATTATTGTTTTTATTTTTTTTTCTATATAGGCCAAAGCCCTGATGAAGGTGGTGCCAAAACATGGCCATGTCGGGTTGGCAACCAGAGATTCTTCTTGAGGTCAATTAAATAAATAAATTTTAATCTGTTTTACACCTCGCTCCAGACTGGTTGGTTTCCTCTTTGCGCGTGTGTGATTTGCTTCTTTGGTTGGACTTCTGACGTGAACCATGACATGACTATCAAGGCTCAGGCCAGCCTGAGCAGAGACAAAAGAGATACAGTCTGCAAGGTTTGCCTCTTTGCGGATGATACCAAAATCTGCAATAGAGTAGACACCCAGGAAGGTGTAGATAACATGAGGAAGGATCTAGCTAAGCTTTAAGAATGGTTGAGAATTTGACAGCTGAGATTTAATGCTAAAAAATCCAGGGTCATGCATTTGGCTGCAGCAATCCAAGGAAGCAGTACAGTGTAGGGGGTGAAGTACTTCTGTCCACAAAAGAAGAGCGGGACCTAGGCGTGATTGTGTCTCATGATCTTAAAGTAGCTAAACAGGTAGAAAAGGTGATGGCAAAACTAGAAGGATGCTTGGGCACATAAGGAGAAGAATGGCCAGCAGAAGAAAGGAGGTGATAGTGCCTCAGTATAAGTCTTTGGTGCAACCTCATTTGGAGTATTGTGTGCAATTCTGGAGACTGCACCTTCAAAAGGCTATAAACAGGTTGAAGTAGGTGCAGAGGGTGGCTACTAAAATGGTTAGTTGTCTTTGTTATAAAAGCATATGAGGACAGATTTATGGATCTTAATATGTATAATTTAGATAAAAGGTAGGATAGAGGTGATATGGCTGAGACGTTTCAATACCGCCGTGGCATAAATGCACAGGAGGAGAGCCTCTTTCAATTGAAAGCAAGCTCTGCTATGAGGGGGACAAAGGATGAGGATGAAAGGGGATAGAGTCTGGAGTACTATGAGGAAATATTTCTTTATAGAAAGAGTGCTAGATGCATGGAATAGTCTCCCAGTGGAGGTGGTAGAGATGAGAATAGTATCTAAATTCAAAAAAGCATCGGACAAACACAGAGAATCTCTAAAGGAAAAAAGGGGACTGTTGTAGTAGTCGATATGGAAGGGCAGACTAGATAGGCTATGTGGTTTTTTTTTCCTGCCGTCATGTTTCTATGTTTCTCCTGCTTAAATTATGGTTATCCCCAAGCCAGTGAAAGATCCATCTGGGTTTGAGATGTACAGTATAGGCACATATCCTTGTGTCTAGACACATATATTAGCCAAAATACTGGCACATTTAACGTGCCAGATCCCGAGGTTGGTCCATCAGAACCAAGCAGGATTTGTGTGGGAGAGATAGGCTTCAGATAATATATGGTGGATGAGCAATATTTATTTGGGGGTCTCAACAAACTACACAGTCGCCACTGCTCTGGTCGACTGATGCCAGAAAGGCATTCAACAGAATGTTGTGGCCTTTTATATTTCAGCTGTCGGGGCCTCGTTTTGTGAGCTGGCTTAACGTTATCTATCAGCATAACAGAGCGGAGGCAGACATGAGCTATATGGAAAAAATTCTTTATTCTAAGAGCTGACAGTCAAGTTCTGACTAAATAGCCTTCGTCAGGAGTCAAACTCCCAATGTGAGGGTTCAGTAATATATAAAATTTGCCCAAAGGCAGCATCCACTGAGAAGTTCCATTATTGTCAACGACTGCTGACTAGCTGCTGTTTACAAATGACAAGGCAGCTGCTACAGCCACAGGACCAGTGCCGCTAACAACCAACGGGAAGCCATTGCTGCAGCTGTAGCAGCTACCTTGTCTATTAATACCCTTTAAGTATTTAAACAAAATAGTGGACAACTTTAACCTGCTTGGATCAATAATCAATAAAGAAACAACAACCAGTTAAGAAATCCAATGACGCATTGTTCTTAACAGAATGGCTATGAAGGACTTAGACAAGATTCTCAACAGCAGAGATGTCTCCTTCCATACAAAAATTTGACTTCTCAAAGCCAAGATAGTTTCAATAATGTCATATGGATGTGAAAGTTGGACAGTGAAAAAGAAAGACAGGAAGAAAATCGATGCTTTTGAATTATATGACCAGCAAAGAATACTGTGTCTACCATGGACTGCCCTAAGAACAAACAAGTCAGTACTAGGAGCTCAAACCTAAGCTTTCTTTAGAAGCTCAGATGACAAGGCTATGCTTTCATACTTTGGACACATCATGAGAAGAGAGAGACCATTAGAGAATGACATCATGCTTTGCAAGGTGGAAGGACAAAGCAAAAGAGGAAGGCCAGCAATGAGATGGATCAATACAATAACCGCCAACAATGAGCTGCCTGAATGAAGACCGAACACAGTTTAGGACAACTATCCAGAGGGTCACCTTAGTCAACACTGACTCAACGGCACTTAACAACAACAACATCATCATCATCATATCCCCTTCTCTCCCCCCTCTCCTCTGGAGTATACCTATTGAGGTCTTAAAGTCTTTTCTCATATGTCTACAGTTGCAGACCCTAAATTATCCTGGCTGCCATTCTCTGAACAATTTCAAGTCTTTTTATATCCTTTGTAAGGTACAATCTCCAAAACTGAACACAATATTCCAAGTGAGACCTCACCAATGACCTGTATATGGGTACCAATGCCTGCTTCTCATGCAATGAATATGCATGAGAGATATTTGGCTTGGGAACTAACAGACCAGGGTTCGACTCCCACTTGCACTCCTTGTGGCCTTGGGCAAGTCACTTTACCCTCTATTGCCTCTGAAGAGTCCAAGTTATCAATATCCCTGTTTAATGTACATTACCAAGTTTAAAGTTACAATGTAAACCGCTTTGACTAGAATGATAAAGCAGTATAAAAAAATCTTGCAAATAATGGAGGTAGTAAGCATGCAAATCTCTCTCATGCATATTCATTGTGGATATCCTGAAAATCCAATTACTAACCTTACTGCATGTTTGAAAATCAATTTAGAGAGGAATATCAGGCAGGGACATCCCCTCTCTTCTTTTTTGTTTGTGTTAGTCGTGGAGCTCTTGCCCAGAGAATAAAAGATAATGAGAGAATCAAGGGGATGAGGTTATGGGGTACAGGGCATAAGATAGTGCTGTTTGCAGATGATATTCTCTTGGTGGTCTCTGACCCCATGTGTTTCTTGTGAGAAATTATGAGGGAAAGCGTAGTTACTCACCTGCAACAGGTGTTCTCCAGGAGCAGCAGGAATCAGTCCTCATATATGGGTGACGTCGGCGCCGACGGAGCACTCGTGCGGAGCATTTCCCCAGCTTTAAAAGAAAGCCTTTGGGAATGCAGCGCGCATGTGCGGTCCCCTTCCTGTCCAATGGTGCCAATCCTGCTCAGTCTGATGACATAGCTAAAAGACATCAAAAAAACAAAAATGAAGGATAGGACTGCAACTCCAGGGGAGGAAGGAGGGTCGTGAGGACTGATTCCTGCTGCTCCTGGAGAACATCTGTTACAGGTGAGCAACTACGCTTTCTCCAGGACCAAGCAGGAAGTCAGTCCTCACATATGGGACTCCCCAGCTCTAGGCTACCGTGAACCCAGAGCTGAAAAAATGGCTCCCTCTTGAGCCTCAGCATCTGTGATAAGAATTTTCCCTGAGAACGCACCCCGTACAGTAGCCCAACACAAAGGGCCGGAGGGTAGGAGTTGCCTAAACCTCAAAGAGATTACGGAGTACCACCTGGCCGAAAACACTGTCCCATCGGGACTCTCTCTCCAGGCAGTAATGGGCTGCAAAGGTCTGGCATGAAGACCAAGTTGTGGCCCGGCAGATGTCTGCCAACGGAACAGAGCGGAGATGAGCTACTGACACGGCTTTCGCCCTGACACGGTGGGCCGTGACCCAACCCTGCAAGGGGAGGTCGGCTGCCCTGTACGCCCAGGCAAAGCAATCTGCTACCCAAGTGGACAACGTATGTTTGGAGACAGGTAACCCCATCCTATTAGGATCAAACGAGACAAAGAGCTGAGTAGCCCTTTGATGCTCCCGCGTACGTTCTATGTAAAAAGGACAACGCCCTTTTACAGTCCAAGGTATGCAAAACTGTTTCAGCCCGGCTGGCATGCGGCATGGGAAAAAAGATCGGAAGAACCACCCCCTGATTGAGGTGGAAAGAGGAGACCATTTTTGGGAGGAACTTGGGATGGGTCTGTAGGACCACCCTGTTCCTATATAACCGCGTGTACGGTCTATCAGAAACCAGAGCTTGTAGTTCACTCACATGTCTGGCCGAGGTAAAAGCCACCAGGAAGAGCGCTTTCCAAGAGAGGAAGCGCAAATGGCAAGTAGCCATCTGCTCAAACGGTGGGCGAGTAAGTTGCTGCAAGACCACGTTCAAATCCCACTCAGTCGTCGGTGGACGAACTGGAGGCTTGAGTAGAAGCAGACCTCTGAGAAATCTGGACACCAAGGGGTGAACAGACAGACTGTCCTTCCACCAGTGAGTGGTGCGCTGACAAAGCACTGAGATGGACCCGAACAGAGTTAGACTTAAGGCCTAGGTCTGAAAGGTGAAGTAGATACTGCAGTACTACTGGCACAAGGCAAGAGAAAGGATCTTCATTGCACTGAGCACACCATACCATAAACCTATGCCACTTGAGGGCATAGGACTTTCTGGTGGACTGCCTCCTAGAGGCCAAGACCACCTCCTCAACCTCCTTAGGTAGAAGTAAGGGAGCTAGCACTATCCTTTCAGCAGCCAGGCCATCAGGTTGAAGGACCTGAGATTGGGGTGCAGAAGGGAACCCTGCTCTTGAGACAGGAGATCATGTTGCAGCCCCAGAGGGAACGGAGGTTCCACCGCCAACTGCAGAAGAAGTGGAAACCACGGCTGCCTCGGCCATCTGGGGGCTACCAGAATCACCGAGGCCTTGTCCTGGAAGATCTTGAACAGAGTTCAGGCCACCAGGGGCGTGGGAGGAAACGCATACAGGAGGCCCATAGACCAAGAGATCAGAAAAGCATCTGCTGCTACCCTCAGGGGATGCGGCTGTCTGGAGAAAAACCTGGGCAACTGACGGTTTAGTGGACTTGCAAAGAGATCGATGGATGGAAGTCCCCAGCGGAAGAAGATCTGCTGGACCACCAATGGATTCAACTGCCATTCGTGAGGCTGGAGAATCCTGCTTAGCATGTCTGCTAGGAAGTTCTACTGACCAGGTAGATAAACTGCTTTGAGAAACATGCCTTGTCTGACCGCAAAGGAGCAAAGGGCCAGTGCCTCCTGACATAGGAGCTGGACCCTGTGCCCCCTTGTTTGTTCACGTAGAACATTGCCACCTGACTGTCCGTATGAACTAGGACAGACTGTTGAGAGAGAGCATGGCAGAAGGTTTGCAGAGCTAAGCGGATTGCTCGCAGCTCTAAAAGGTTGATCTGCTGTGTGGCCTTCCGAGGGGATCACAGGTCTTGAGTGCACATGCCCTGGCAATGTGCATCCCAGTCCTTTAAGGATGCATCTGTCATCAGCACCCTTGTGTGTGCTGGAGCCTGAAAAGGTACACCCCTGAGAAGGTTTGGCAGATATAGCCACCACTGTAAGGAGTTTAGAAGTCGTCTGGACACCTTTACTCTGTCTCGTAGGTCGCCGGTGGCTTGTGTCCACTGATCTCTGAGGCACCATTGAGCAGCCCGCATGTGCAGATGGGCATTCTGGGTCACATGTACAGTGGATGCCATGTGGCCCAGAAGCCGCAGGTAGTGCCTGGCAGAAACCTGAGAATTGCTTTGGAACTGGTTTGCCAACTCCATCAATCTATGGGCCCTGTCCTCGGGCAAGTAAGCCTCTTGCCTGAAGGGTGTCTAGTCCCGTCCCTATAAACTCTAGGTTCTGAGAGGGGAGCAAAGTGGACTTTACGTAGTTTATGACAAAGCCCAGATGCTGAAGAAGAGAGACAGTGCGAAGAGTGGCCTGTCGGGCCTCCTGGAATGACTGGCCCCTGATTAGCCAGTCGTCCAGGTACGGGAAGACAAAAATCCCCTGATTTCTGAGAAAAGCTGCCACCACCGCCAGGCATTTGGTGAAAACCCTGGGGGCAGAGGTCAGGCCAAAGGGAAGTACCCTGTACTGAAAATGGTTTCCTCCCACCACAAATCTGAGATATTGTCTGTGGTCTGGATGGATGAGGATGTGAGTATAAGCATCCTTTAGGTCTAAGGAGCATAGCCAGTCTCCCTGCTGGAGGTAGAGCAGCAGTATCCCAAGGCTAAGCATCTTGAACTTTTCCCTCTCCAAAAACTTGTTCAGATTTTGCAAGTCTAGGATAGGTCTGAGGCCTTCTGTTCTCTTTGGTACTAGGAAGTACCTGAAGTAGAAGCCTTGCCCTTCCAGGTGGTGTTCACACAAAAGCCAAGTGGTCACTGAACGATAGAGATACACTCAATAAGACAAAAAATATCGTTCACTATTTACTATGTAGAAAATCAAAAACAGCCAAAGAGGTCTCAGTTTAAAATAACACTGCTGTTTCTAGGTTCACACCCGATGGCAGCACTTGTGTTGTATCACATCAATGACCTCCGGCTAATAATATGAAAACGTTTTTTTAAGAAGACACGATTCAGTCCTTATATTCAATATGTAATATACTCAGCTTCACTGAAGGACTGGATGAAGTCTTCCCATACACTTAAGATCCCAACGTGCAGTCCCGGTACCAGCCAGACGTTTCCGATTTATTTCTTCAGGGGACCAATAAACAACTATGATGCTGCCCGCGTACACTCACTATTCACCACTGGCTGCCATAGATCTCCCGCCAGCGGAAAAACTGGTGTGGCACCAGTTCCACTGCCTGTTCCTTTAAAAGACTTGCCAACTCCTGAAGGAGGAGGTTCCTGTGTAGAGGGAGTCTTGGAGGCTCCCCTGGATAGTAGGAAGGGGGTAGTTGGTGGAAATGGAGCATATAGCCCTTCTGGACTATGCTCAGTACCCAGGTGTCCCCTGTGATGGCTGGCCACCTGTAGGCATATATGGTCAGCCGACCCCCTATGCTGAGTGGAGCCACCAGCGGAGGAGAGGCTATGCTGTGGAAGTCAAAACCCGCTCCCTGCTATGCAGGAGCCAGAGCTGGCGGCTTGGGGGTTTTCTGCCTACGGGGCCCATGCCCCTGCCCCTTGGCCTGCTGGCCCTGTTGGGGAGCTGGAGAGGCCTGATACTGAGGGTAGGTTTTGTAGGCAGCACCCTTCCTTGGGAAAAAGGGCTTCTTTCCCGAGCCCTTCTTTTTATGAGAAGGGGCAGAAATCTTTCTGGACAGTCTTGTCCTGGTGAGAATCTCGGTCTGCAGCCTTCTCAGTCATGGGTTTGCCGAATAGGTTGTCACCTCGGCAGGGGACATCAACCAACTTGTCCTGCACCCATGACTCCAGGTCTGACGACTGCAGCCAGGCCCGACGGCGTGCACTGATGCCGGCCGCGGCTACCTGGGCCAAAGCCTCGAAGCCGTCATAGGCTGCTCGAAATATAAACTTCGAGCAATCCCAGATCCCTGAAGACAAGGCTTTGAACCTCTGCAAGGTTTCCTTGGAGAGGCCAGCCGAGAACCCGGCAATCTCCTTTGCCAGGTCCCGTAAGTACATGCCAATGTACAGCTGGTAAGTCTGGACACGGCAAGAGAGCATAGAGCCCTAGAAGCACTTTCTACCGAGGGCATCCAGGTTCCGGGCCTCCTGGCCAGGAGGCACCGAGGAGTGCATCTTCTGACTTTTTAGCCTGTGCATAGCCGATTCCACAACCATGGAGTTATGTGGTAGTTGCGCCTTTTGGAACCCAAGGCTCTTACAGACTCGATAAATGGAATCGACCCGCTTGCTCAGAACCGGAGCCGAGGCTGGTGCTTCCCACATACGGAAGAGCAGCCATTCCAGCATCGGAGGAACTGGAACAGTAAAGGCTTCCTTCGGAGGAAAATCATACTGGAGGGCATCGAGCTCTTCGGCTCGAGGCTCCTCCTTGGCATCCGCCGGGAATGCCAAAGCCTTTGCCATGTCCCTGATGAAATCTGAGAACTGGGTATCCCTCGGGGGGGGGGGGGGGGGGGTTACCTTCACCGAGGCTCGGACTCCGGGGAGTCCAACAGGACGCACCATGTCTGGCAGATGTCCGGAGACTCCTCATCCTCCGTCCCCCACGCCGACTCCTCCAAGGAGGAGTCGAGCGGCTCCGGCCATGTGGGCCTCGATGCCACCCGCCCCGACGCCGAGGGCACCGACGTCAACGACCTCGGCCCCAAACGAGAGGTCGAGGGAGACCGTGGCCGAGGATCGACTTGAGACTTGATTGACTCGAGAATCAGTTGTGTCTTGTTGTGGTTTTGGTAGTGCTACATGCAGGAAGCGCTCTTTGTCAAATCGTTTAAACTTTCTGTCTCGCTATTGTCCCTGAATGGGGGTTGTTGGGCTGATGTTCAAGTTAAAAGTTATCAAGTAGCAGTCAGACCATGGAATTGGCATTGCTGTGGGATGAGATATGGTATTGTGCTCAAGAAATTGATGAGGGACAAAAAGGAGATCGAGGATTGTTCCTTGTTAGTGTGCAGGTGTGTTAATGATTTGTGTATATTTTTATTTATTTATTTATTTAACAGGTGGTGTTTTTTTTATACCGCCTTATCTTGTAATCATTATAACTTCAATTTTACATAGAACTTGCAATAGTTACAGCTAACAATTTAAACATAAGTGGACAACTTATTGAAGCGACTCCATGACTTTGAGGACTGAATTGGTTTCCTTGCTGGGTACTGATGGGAGATTTAAATCCCCTAGTATAATGAATGGTTTGTATGAGTAGGTGTTTGCTCATATTGAATCAAGGATAAAGACAGTCCCTATTCGTTAATCTGTGTTTGTACAGTGCTGTGTATGTCTTGTAGCACTTCATAAATGTTAATTAATAATAATAATAATAATAATAATAATAATAATAGTATGTCTGTGGGATAGTTATGATTTGTATTAGTCTCTGGGGTCTTCCATGTGTTGGCTTTTGTAGGTGCTGCAATGATGAGGTTTGTAGTATTCCATTTAGTCATATTAAACCCCAATACTGTATCATATAGGTCCTATTCTCCAGGACCAAGCAGGAAGTCAGTCCTCACATATGGGTGACGTTGGCGCCGATGGAGCCCTTGTGCGGAGCATTTCCCCAGCTTTCAAAGAAAGCCTTTGATATTGCAGCACGCGTGCACGGTCCCCTTCCCGCCCAAAGGTGCCATCTTGCTCAGTCTTTCTTTTTCCACGGAGCCCAACAGACATAGTTCGTGTCACCCGGGAAAAAGTTGAATTTTTTTTCTACGATTTTCGCATCTCTTTATCCGGTTCGAACCGACGTCGGGCCCCGAGTCGGGGGCTGCGAAGTCTCCTGAGCTCGGACTCAGACTGACGGCCCTGGAGAGCAGCCTGGCTGCCTTCATAGACCAGCAGCGGGTACTGATCGCCGGTCTGACCGGTGCATCTGCCCCTACCACCGGGATCTCGACGTCTAAGTCGATCTCGGAGGCCGAGCCGCCGCATAAGCACCACCTAAGAATGACAAACCAAATTACAGACAGCATATCGCACCTTGGTACTTAAACAAAATGAAGGAAACTAAGAAGACATTGAGGAGACTAGAAAGAAAATGGAGACACAATAAAACAGAGATCTCCCTCCACCTATACAAAAACAAGCAAAAGGATTACAATGAATTAATCAACAAAGCCAAAAAAGACAGTACCACACAAATCTTATCATGCAAGCTGTCAACAAACCTAGGGAACTATTTGATTTAATTCGGACACTCACTAAGCAACCCACACAAGAAAGAAAAGGGGACATACATCCACAAAACATGGCAAACTTCCTAATGGAAAAACAAAACTACTTATGAGATGATACTCAACTACAGACAACAACCCACACAAGTCACCTGAAATCCAGCGGAACATGAAACAAATTCCATATTCCGACCACAGAATAAATAGAATAGATTATCGCCAACTTGACCACCACCACATCCCAATCAGATCCATGCCCTATCTCATGGATTAAATTAACCAGAGGAGAATTTAGTCTATTTATACAAAAAATGACCCAAATATCCCTTACACAGAGTTACATGACTCAAAACACTGAAAGAAGCAACTATAAGACCAATCATTAAGACGCCTCACTCAACCCAAATGAACCTGCATCATATTGTCCAGTCTCCAGCCTGACACGTATTGCTAAAATTATAGAGAAAACAGTGCAACAGCAGCTACAGGACCACATGAACCTACATCCTCCACTGGACCCCCACCAGCATGGCTTTAAACCTTACCATAGTGCAGAAACACTAATGACATCCCTCCGACAGCATCATAAAGACCATAGATGACATCAAGACAGGCATCATCCTCATCTTCTTAGATGTATACGCTGTCTTTGACTCCGAATCCCACAGGAAATTACTACAACAACTGCTCCAAAACCACACCATCAGATAGTTCCACTCATACTTAAGCGTCCACCAAATGCAAGTCAATGACGGACAAAACAAATCCACACCATTCACAATACACCAAGACATCCCACAAGGCTCATCCATCTCCTCATTACTGTTCAACCTATATATACAACTCATCTGTAACATCATAAAGCAATACAACATCCAATACTGACTATATGCAGATGATGTAATAATTTACACCTTTCAGTACAGATAAACCAAACTACTCAATCATAACCAATTGCTTTAACCAAAACAACCTGAAAATCAATTAAAAAAAGAACAGAGGCACTCCACATTACCAAAAATGCATCTTTTGTCCCCCTCCCTTCTATAAAACTAACACACAGCAATATAAAAGTGAAAAATATAGTGAAGTATCTAGGAATCGCCCTGGATCAAAACCTCAACGTACAATCGCAGATAAATAAAACCTCAAAGAACACTTACCATAAAATAAAAATCATCCAAGGACTTAAACCACTGCTCAACCGAAATGATTTTTGGACATTTGCCAGGCCACTATCACACCCCAACCTTGGACTATTGCAACAATTTATCAATGCCTTCCAAAGCATTCCATTCAACCACTACAATTGGCCCAAAATACAGCAGATAGCCCGCACCATTATGGGATCATCGAAACATGACCACATCACACCCCTCTTGAATCAACTACACTGACTACCTATACACTCATGCACCAAGTTCAAGGCAAGTTGCACTATATTTAAAACATTACACCATGTTTCCACGGACGCACTAAGACCCTGAATCCATTTCAGAAGAACCAAAAATAAAATCCAGATTGTCGCACCTAACATCCACACTAAAGTCAAGCAAACCACCTGCAAGAGAGCCTTCTCACTAGCTGCACCCGCCCTATGGAACTTCCTCCCACAGAACAGAGAAACTGAGGACATCAAAGAATATTTAAAAAAAAAAAAAAAAAGCTAAAAATGTTCCTTTACATTGAACACTTCAAAACAGTAACATAACATAGCAAGAATACACCTAACACCCTCACTTCATGGCCCCCAACTGTACTATGACCACCCCATGACTAGTTAACCCCTCACTGTATGCTGACTTCACCACTTCATGTTACCAGCGCAGTTTCCCCCCCACCCCACCACCTAAGTCAAGATGTACCTATGTTATATTGTATATAGGTTACCTACAACTGCTACTGCGTTAATGCCTTATATTGCTAACTATATCTTGTTATACTGTAAACTCTTGTTACACTTTAACTATCACCTGTTTTAATGTAAACTGTCACGGCATTATACTGTAAACTGCTTTGACTAAAGGATAAAGCGGTATAAAAACCCTGTTAAATAAATAAAGTTAGAAATTTTAAATCTTAATAATCTGGATGAGAATGCGTTAGAAATCAAGTGCTACTTTCTGTTTAAGTGAGTATCAGGTGCCTTTAGATATCTCAGGGTCCAACTGGAGGACAGATCCAAGCTCTTTCGGTTTATTTATTTATTTACAATCATTTGTTATACTGCTATTTAACAATTTTCATTATCATCACCATGATGTACAAATAAAATGGGTTGTGAGGAGTTAGGTACTTTCATGAATATATGGTGGAAATGCTCCAAGATCAAAGTTTTTTTGGCAGCAGGTGTTTAGTTTTTTTATGTGGTGGTGGTAAAGCATAAAATTCAGAAGATGACAGAAAAGGCACTATTGAATAGAAGGATTATTTAGGTCAGAAGGTCTTTGCAAAAGTGGGTCAGGTTAGGGGTGGCAGTAGCCAGAATCATGCTGACAGCTCACTGGAAATAATATTGTAAACCCCTTTTGGAAAAGGTTCAAGAAAAATTGGGTTATTTATGTAATATGCATTGGTTAACAGCTTTGTGAACTGATGTAAGTTTGAGGAAACATGATCCCACTTTATTCACTGGTTATGGGAATGAAGAGTGGGGTGGTGGGGGATATCCTTATAGGAGTACAGTAGGGTGATGAAACAGAAGCTATTGGATTTTGGCTGAAGGCAATGAGACTCATATGTGGTTAATATATCTGAGGTGGAAGTAGGGAGGAGGGATGTCATTACACAGCGTATTATGACAACAGAAGCTGATTGATTTCAGTCTGTCTTTCTTTCAAACCTTTTTATAACCCACCTGCACTATCTAAACTAACCAAGAGACCAGGGTTCGAATCCCACTAGCACGCCTTGTGGCCCTGGGCAAGTCACTTAACCCTCCACTGCCTCAGAAGAAAGGCCTGGCAATCTACTTCCAGTCACACTGCCAAGAAAACCAAGGGATTGCTGGCTCGCCAGGAGTCAGCATACATTGCATTTACACTACCTCCTTTTACCACATCCTCCAGCAATGGAGTTCCAAAGACTAATTATATGTTGAGACAAAAAATATGTTCTCCTGTTTTCAATATACTACATTGTAGCTTCATGGTGTGTCCCCCAGTTCTTTTTTTTGACAGTCTTTTTATATCTGTTACATTTTATAAACACACAAGAATAATACTATGTAGAAAGCAAAAAACATGAGGAGCGGGGAGGCAAGATGGCGGCAGGGAATTGCTTCACAGTGGCTGTGCTACACTGACCTGCTTGTCTGGAACCCTGTGAGAACTTTCGTTGAGGAGATGGGGCGTTGTAAGTGGAAGCAGGCCAGTCTATCCTCGGGCTTAGGCGGTGATATTCTATCGGGGCAAAGGACATTGATGGCACATGGATTCTCCATTTCTGAGGCTGGAGCAGTGTCTTCGGCGGGACCGATGAATGATTTCTCTGCGGTTCTGTGCATGTTTGGGGTATGGTTTTCGCTGGAACAGAGAAACCCCCCTCCCCCACGAGACTCGGAAGTACAGATGCGGTCGATGGCGTGCTCCCCCCAGCTTGCTGACAAGCACACCGGTGAGGGTGATGAAGAGGGATCCGTGGCAATTCCAGTTTCTAACTCCTCAACTACTGTTCCTTTGAGGTGCACTATGGGAATGGATTCCTCAGAGGCAGTTTGTCGCAATGTGCTGACCCCGCTATTGGGGGCTTTGGTTAAATCTGCAAAAATTATGTTAGAAGCGCTGTGGAACATCTTGGATACAATGAACTCCTCTCTTCAAAATATTGTGGGGCCTGTGAGCATGGAATTATTAACTGTGAAATCTAATGTTCTTGAGGTTTCTCGGCTGCAGGAGGAACAAGCTGGGTGGATATTTCATATGGAAGAACTTTCCCAACTTCATGGGCTTTGTGCTGCCCAAGTTAAAGACAAAACTGTGCTTTCAAGAAGGACAGAATATTTGGACAATCAAGTTCACAGGAAAGCACAGTTACTTACCTGTAACAGGTGATCTCTGGGAACAGCAGGAATAAGTCTTCACATATGGGTATCGTCGGTACCGACGGAGCCTGCGCGGGAACGCTCCCCAGCGTCCAGTAAGAAAGCTTTTGGGAGCATCCCACAGCACCTGCGCGCTGCCTTCCCACCTTTCCCAACCGCCTCTCTCCAGTTCGAGTTTTAAAGCTGAGACGAAGAGAGAGAGAGGAAGGGAAAGATAGATAGAGAGATACAACTCCTAGGGGAGGTGGGTGGGTTGTGAAGACTTATTCCTGCTGTTCCCAGAGATCACCTGTTACAGGTAAGTAACTGTGCTATCTCCAGGAACAAGCAGGAATGAGTCTTCACATATGGGGACTCCCTAGCTGCAGATGCCAGGGAGACACCCCATGGTTGTGTGCCCTTGCAGAGGGCTCCACTTCCCCCCATGGATCTCTGGCATCCAACCTGGGTAGGTGGGTAGGAGTTGATTAGGAATGGAACAGGTGTTTGAGGACAGCCTGACCAAACGAGGCATCCCGGCGGGAATCCTTGTCCAAACAGTAATGGGCTGTGAAGGTATGAACCGAGGCCCAGGTGGCCGCTCGACAGATTTGGTCGATGGACACAGAGTTTAGATGAGTCATTCAGGCTGCCATGGCTCTCACATTGTGAGCTGTGACATGGCCCTCCAGAGAAATGTTCCTACTCTAGTAGGCAAAAGAAATACACTGAGCAATCCAGTTGGACAGTGTTCTTTTAGAGACTGGAAGTCCTAAATGAGAAGGATCAAAAGCAACAAAGAGTTGAGAAGACTTTCTATGTTGCTGTGTTCTTTGTAAGCAGAAAGCGAGAGCTCTCTTACAATCCAAGGTATGAAGATTCCTCTCTGCATTTGATGCATGAGGTCCTGGAAAAAAGACAGGTAAATATACCTCCTGGTTTAGATGAAAAAGCGAGACCACTTTAGGCATAAAGTGTGGATTGGTCCTGAGGACTACCTTATCATTATGGAACCTTGTATAAGGTGGATTAGCCACCAAAGCTTGCAACTCACTGATGCTGCGTGCTGAGGTGACTGCAATGAGAAAAACAACTTTCCAAGAAAGACGTTTCAAGGAGGAGGTGGCTAAAGGTTCAAAGGGTGGCTTCATAAGCTGGCCAAGAACCAGGTTTAAGTCCCATGCCACTGGAGGTGGTCTAATGGGAGGTTTAGTTAAAAGAAGGCCTCTCATGAATCTTGCTATAAGAGGGTGAGAGGAAATAGGTTGTCCATTGAGAGGCTTGAGGGACGCTGCAATAGCACTCAAATGGACTCTTACTGAATTCGTTTTCAGGCCTGCATGGGATAGATGCAGGAGATACTCTAGTAGAGAATTCAGAGGTATTGCAAGAGGGTTTAGACCCTTCTATGAACACCAAATGGTAAATCTTTTCCATTTGAAAGCATAGGAACGCCTAGTAGGCTTTCTAGAGGCATGAATAACATCTCTGACTTGCTGAGAGAGATGAAAATCTTGAAGGTCTAGGCCCTCAGCAACCAAGCTCTGAGATGGAGCGACTGGGGGTTTGGGTGCCACAATGTTCCCCCTTCCTGGGACAGAAGGTCTGGTGCAGAGCCCAAGTCCAGGGAAGGAGCTTGAGAGAGATGCAGAAGTAGAGGGTACCACACTTGGCGTGGCCAATGTGGAGCTATGAGGATCATGGTCCCTCGATCTCTCTGAAGCTTGAATAGTGTTTTGGGAATTAGGGGAATTGGTGGAAAGGCATAAAGGAAGTCTTGACCCCAGTGAAGGAGGAAGGCATCCTTGGCCTGAACTCCCTGACACGGAATTCTGGAACAGAACCGGGGAAGTTTGGCATTCCACGGACTTGCAAAGAGGTCTATGTCCGGGGTTCCCCAAATTCGAAAAATCCTGGCTACCTGGGTCCATGTAGAGGGACCACTTGTGTGGGAGCAGAACTCGACTGAGTCTGTCCGCCCAAGAGTTTTGAATGCCTGGAAGATATACTGCCAGAAGATGGATGTGATGCTCTCTGGCAAAGGCCCACAGTCGCAAAGCTTCGTTGCAAAGCAACAGAGAGCCAGTCCTGCCCTACTTGTTTACATAGAACATGGCTACTTGGTTGTCCGTATGAATGAAGACTGTCCTGTAGCTGAGCAGGGAATGGAATACTCTGAGAGCTAAGAATATTGCTCTGAGTTCCAAGAGATTGATATGCAGAGAAGTCTCCTGTGGAGAACAGATGCCCTGGGTGGAGAGATCCTGCAGATGAGCTCCCCAACCCATTGGAGAAGCATCTGTTGACAGAGTTGCTTGGGGTAATGACTGCTGAAACGGGGACCCCAGCAACAGATTTGGAGGGGACTTCCACCACTGGAGAGACCAAGATAGGCGACTGGAGTTTGCTATGTTGTCTGACAGGCAACCTGATGCCTGAGTCCATTGGGTGGACAAAGTCCATTGAGCTGCCCTCATGTGAAGGTGAGCATATGGAACCACATGCACGGTGGATGCCATGTGGCCTAATAGTTGTAACATCTCTCGAGCAGTTAAATGGGACTTTAACTGTATCTGGGAGGCTAACTGCACCAAGCATAGGCAACGGGCCTGAGGAAGATAGGCCCTTGCAGTTGTGGTATCCAGCAAGGCCCCTATAAACTCCAGAGACTGAGTAGGGGTGAGATGGGATTTTGGGATGTTTATTACCAGTCCCAAATACTGAAGGACACGCATTGTGCAGGTTAGAGAAATCTGGGCCTCTGACTGGGATGAAGCTCGAATGAGCCAGTCGTCCAGATATGGGAAAACGAATATTCCTAGAGTGCGTAGAAATGCAGCTACTACAGCCATGCATTTCGTGAACACCCTTGGTGCAGAGGCCAGACCGAAAGGAAACACCCTGTATTGGTAGTGCTTTCCTTGAAAAAGGAACCGAAGGAACCTTCTGTGTGTTGGATGGATGAGGACATGGGTGTACGCATCCTTGAGATCTAGAGAACAAAGCCAGTCCTGACTCTGAAGGTATGGCAGCAGAGTACCGAGAGAAATCATCTTGAATTTCTCTTTGAATAGAAACTTGTTCAATTCTCTGAGATCTAAAATGGGTCTGTAGCCCCGTTTTCTTTGGAATAAGAAAATAAGGGGAGTAGAACCCTGAGCCCTGTTGAAGAAGGGGTACTTCTTCTATTGCCCCTTGGGCAAGAAGGGCAGCAATCTCCTGACCCAGAAGGTTGAGGAGAAATGTTGGAGAATTGAACTGTTTCACCATGGTGTGGGGAGGAAGGTTTAAGAAACGAAGCTTGTACCCTTCCTTTATAATGGAGAGGGTCCATTGCTCTGCTGTGATTTGCTCCCATCTGGGAGCAAAGTAAGCTAACCTTCCTGGAATGGTGAGGGGCTCTGGTTCTTCCAGAGCCAGAAAGGCTAAGTTCTCTAGTTGCAAGTCAAAGGCCTTGAGGAGGCTGAGGCTGCTGGGCCATGGGAGGCCTGGCAGCCTTTGACTTGGCCTGTTTAGGTGGTTGCTGACGCTTTGCAGCAAAACGACCTGCAGAAGATGCCTGCTGACCATAAGCAGGATAGTATCTTCCCTTTTTAGAAAAAGGTGTCTTCCTGAACAATCTTTTCTTAGCAGGAGCAGAGGTAGACTTTGAAAGTCGATCCAAAGCAGAGTTCTCAGCATCCATCTGAGTGGCCTTTGCTTTCCAATCTCTGCCAAAAAGGTTTTCACCTGTATAAGGAAGATTTCCCAATTCATCTTGGACCCAGAGTTCCAAATCATATGCTTGTAACCAAGCAATTCTGCGTGTACCTATGACAATAGCCGAGGCTCTACTTACACACTCAAAAGAGTCAAAGGCTGCACGGTTGGAAAATTTGGAAACATCTTGGGCATGTTTAAGCCAAGTGAGAAATTCCTGCCTTTTATCTTCTGAAATAAAAGGGGCTAAAGTCTGCAGATGATCTGTGACTTCTTTTAGAAACATCCCCATATAGAGACTATAGGAGTTGATTCTGGCAGCAAGCATATTAGCTTGGAAAACCCTTCTGCCAAAAGCATCAAGGGTTCTGCATTCACGTCCTGAAGGATTAGATGAGTGTCTCTTTGCACTCTTTATTTTCCTCATGGCCGACTCTACCACAATAGAGTGGTGAGGAAGCTGAGACTTATGAAAGCCAGGACAAGGAGGGACACGGTACATGGTGTCTAACCTACGAGATTGAGGAGAGGTAGTAAGAGGAGTCTCCCACATGCTCAACATGAGATCATAGAGAATCTCATGAATAGGTAAGGTGGCTGCCTCTTTAGGAGCCTTAGGGTTTTGCAAAATATTTAATTGCTTGGCTCTAGGCTCTGACTCAGGGGCCACTGTAATGGAGAGGCCCCTAGCCACTTCCCTAATGAAGTCTTGAAAAGACAAGTCTTCTGGAGGAGACATTCTTCGTTTTGGAGAATCTGGCTCCTGAGAAAGAAGTACCGGTGCCTCGACAGAAGCCTCCGACTCATCAGAGTTTTCGGAGGAATCGAAGTATCGCCTGTCTGGATGCTCCTGTAAAGCCCGATACGCATACCGAGTGGGATCGACATCGGGAGTAAGTGGTACCGGTTCGGTACCGATGGGCATCATAGGACAGGGTACCGTTGCAGTCGACACCGACGCCGAGGTCGATGCAATTGGTACCGGCACCGGAAAAGATGCCGGTGCCGGAGTTGGTACCGGCAACGGGGATTGTTGCGGTACCGAAGGCGTCGAAGCCTGCATAAACGCCGTTAGGGTGCGCTGCATGGACAGAATCTTCTGATCCATCGATGCCACCAGAGTCTGGATGTCGGTACCGGTGGAGGCCACCAGTACCCCAGAACACGGCAACAGGTGATCGGTCGAGGCCGAGCCATCAATGTCAACCTGTGACCCCATAGATAATGCTTTGGAAGCCGGAACTTCCCGCCGGGGTAATTTTGCCAGTGCGGATTCCTCGAGGACAAGCCCGGAGGCATCTCGATGCTTAGAGGGAGATTTGCCCTTCGAGGACCGGCTAGATTTATGTTTGGTTACCTGAGATCCATGGGAGGAAGAAGCAGCCCCGGAAGACGTCGATGCCACCGAGGCTGCATCAGAGGGAAACAGGGTACTGAGCTTGGCTGCTCGGTTCTGCCGACCTCTTTTAGACATCATGGTACAGGACACACAATCCGTGATGGAATGGTCAGGACCCAAACATTTTAGACACCAATCATGGGTGTTGGTGCACTTTTTAAACCCGGAAGCGGGCTTCTCCATGAGGAGAAAATTGTTCAGGCCTAAGGCCCAAACCGCAAATGCACAGTTGAAGAAAGAAAAGGTTTTTGGTTTTTTTTTGTAAGAAAGAAAAGAAAAGACCGGCGGTACCGGTCTGACGTCGAAGAAGGCAGACGCGACACAGAAAAATAAAGAAAAAATAAAGAATTCTTCTGCGGTGACAGGAATACGACCTGCTGGCTCCGCGGAAAAGAAGAACTGGAGAGAGGCAGTTGGGAAAGGCGGGAAGGCAGTGCGCAGGCGCTGTGGGATGCTCCCAAAAGCTTTCTTACTGGACGCTGGGGAGCGTTCCCGCGCAGGCTCCGTCGGTACCGACGATACCCATATGTGAAGACTCATTCCTGCTTGTTCCTGGAGATTAATTTACGATTGTTAAATTTTCCTAAATCACCTATTCTGTCTGCATTAGAAATGGTTTGCAAATATTTCCAGGAGGTTCTTAAGTTTACTCCGGAAAACTTGCCCCCTTTCGTGAAGACTCAGTATTTGTCCTTGGGCACCGGCCCTTGAGTTACTGGCTCCAGTGATATCTCTCAGGCTCCAGGGGACCTGACTGAGTTTCTGGAAAGTTCCCCTGAGATAATCACTGAGTGTACCATCCTGCTTGTAACTTTAGCTTTGGAACCTGATAAATCTGTAATACTTTGATCTTATTTTAGGAATTTTGATGAGCAATTCCTTGGTTCTCATGCTCATATTTTCCTGATTTGTCACGTGCTACCCAACAGAGGAGGAAGGAATTCCTTAGTCTTAGACCGAGGGTCCTCTCCCTGGGTGGGAATTTTGTTTTGAGATTGTCACGTTGTAGAATTACATACAAGGATAAGGTTTTTCTTTTTTTTTTTTTTAAACCTGGGCAGCTCTTAGCCCAGCTGCAAGGAAAAAGGCTGTGGTCATTGTGGTGTCTCATATGGCTGACGCTTAAGACTTCGCCCTGTTTTGATTATGTGTCTTTTTGATTAAGGGGTGGTTACTATTCCTTATGATATTTTCCTGGTGCCTCCTTAAATTACCTTGATTGTGGTTAAAATTTAATGTGTTGTTTAACTACTAGTTTATTTTCTTTTGATATATTGTATCATTACTTTTCCCACTGTATATGTTCTTTAGATGTATATTGGAAATTATCAATAAATGTATTAAATTAAAAAAAAAAGAAAAAAAACCCACACATTAAAAATAAAGCAAATACTAGTACATGTTTACAAGTCCATTTTCCAGAATATTAAAGACAGAGAGCAACATAACTACAATAAAACAGTAATCTTAAGAATATAAGAAATTCCTTGGAGAGGCCAGCAGAGAACCCGGCAATCTCCTTTGCTAGGTCTTGCAAGTACTTGCCCATGTACAGCTGGTATGTTTAGACACGGCATGATAGCATTGAGCCCTGGTAGCACTTTCTGCTGAGGGCATCCAGGTTCTGGGCCTCCCTGCCAAGGGGCACCGAGGAGTGCGTTTTCTGGCTCTTGAGCCTGTGCATGGCCGATTCCATAACCATGAAGTTGTGCGGCAGCTGTGCCTTCTGGAACCCAGGGCTCTTTCGGCATTGAGGCTGGTGACTCCCACATGTGGAGCATCAGCCGTTCCAACATCGGAGGAACCGGTACCGTAAGGGCTTCCCGAGGGGGGAAATCATACTGGAGGGCTTCAAGCTTTTCGGCTTGAGGCTCCTCCTCAGCGTCCGCCGGGAATGCCAAAGCCTTGGACATGTCCCTGATGAAGTTCGAGAACCGGGTATCCTCCGGGGGGGGGGGGGGGGGGGACCTTCTCTGAGGCATAGGTTGGGTGTCCGGGGACTCTTCATCTTCTATTTCTAATGCGGACCGCCGACCCCCCCCCCCCCCCTGAAGAGGAATTGATGGGCTCCGGCCATGTGGGTTTCGATCTCGACTGCCCCGATGCCGAGGGCACCGGCGTCGACGACCTCGGTCCGGAACGGGAGGTCGAGGGAAACCTTGGCCAAGGATCGACTCTAGCTCGAAGAGTCTCAAGGATCAGCTCGGCCTCCGGGGATGACTTGGACGTCGAGGGCCCGGTGGTTGGGGCAGACGGACCGGTGAGACCGCCATCAGTGCCCGCTGCTGCTCCAATGCCGTCATCCTGAGACTGAGCTCAGAAGACTCCGCAGCCTCTGGCTCAGGTCCCAATGCTGGTTCTCTCGGAGGAGAGTCAACGAGGACAACAGCAGTTACTTTCCTCAGTGTCTCCGGCTCCGTGCGAGGTACTTTTGCAGGGCGCTCCGGCTCAGAGGACCCGGGGCGGCGGTCAGGACTCCGCGACCTGGTCCGCGAGGGCCCAGGCCGATCGGAGGCATCCAACAATGCCACCCTCGCAGGTTTCTTCTTCCTCCAGTGTTCCCACGAGGGAGACCCCCGTTCAGAAGACCCACGACGATGCTTGAAGTCAGACAGCTCCTGAGATGTCGAGGCTTCTGACGAGGTCCGGACCCGGGTGGATTTGGATTCTGAGAAAATCCTTTCACGCTGCTGCTGCCTACTTCTAAGTGCCTTAGAGGACATTTTGCTGCACGGGTCACAGGCCTTCGGGTCATGGCCAGCCCCACGGCAGCAGAGACAGCAGTCATGTGTGTTGGTGAGACATTAATTTTTTACACCGATCACACTTTTTAAACCCGCTGGCAGCCATCGGGGGAAAAAGGGCCCCTGCGAGGTCGAAAGACTGGGCTGCCAGTGAAAAAGCAAAAAAACAAAAATAAGACCGGACTCGATACCGGTGTACCGAATCAGAGGCGGGAAGGGGGCGCAGAACCGGGCCGAAGAAAAAAATCTTCTGGAGTTTTGATGCATTTTTTCCATGAGGGAAGTTGGACTACGTCTGTTGGGCTCCGCGGAAAAAGGGAGACTGAGCAAGATGGCACCCTTGGGCGGGAAGGGGATCGCGCACGCGCGATGCAATCCCAAAGGCTTTCTTTGAAAGCTGGGGAATTGCTCTGCATGAGGGCTCCATCGGCGCCGATATCACCCATATGTGAGGACTGACTTCCTGCTTGTTCCAAGAGAAAGACGGGTATGCTCAACCGCCTGAGGGAGGCGGCGACCGCAGAGAGCCTGAAGGGAAGCACCGTGTACTGGTAGTGTTCCTCTTGCACCCTGAAACACAGGTATTGCCTGTGTTGGCGGTGGATTAGGATGTGGGCATCAGCGTCCTAGAGGTCCAAGGATCATAGCCAATCGCCCTGCTGAAGGAAGGGCAGCAGGACGCCAAGCGATAACCTTTTGAACTTCTCCCGCAGCAGTAACTTGTTTAGGTTCCGGAGGTCGAGGATGGGGCGTAGGCCCCCCCATCTTTTTCGGAACGAGAAAGCGGGAGTAGAACCCAGGCCTTGAAGGTGCAGCGGTACCTTCTTGACCGTCCGATGGGTGACGAGGTTGGACAGCTCCCGATGCAAGCTGGTCTGGTGCAAAAGGAGCCAAGTAAGCTCCGCTGGCGAGAAGGGAGGAGAGCGCCTGTCCAGGTGGAGATGATATTTATTTAGCTGTATTTATATCCCGCTTTTCACCGGGTCAAAGCGGTGTTACATAGAAGGGTGGGGGAATTAAGTTGGTAGGGCGAGGCCATCACCAGGGAGGCAACATTAATGATTTTGACATGGTACAGACTTTGGACATGGGACAGACATTGGACATGGGCAGGTTACTGTAGTTTGAATCAGAGGTTCTTGGTGGACGAGATCAGAGGTTAGTTCACTTTTTGGTGGGGGTCGTGTCGAGGTATTCCTGGAACAGGATGGTTTTCAGCTGTTTCCTGAAAGATGGTAGATTGGTGTTGTTTCTGAGATAACTCGGTAAAGAGTTCCATAGGGATTGAGCATAAACTTCAAAGGCACGGTTGCAGGTCCGTTGCAAGCATGATATCTGTCCCGGATCACTCGGAGGACCCAGGTGTCTGACATGATCGACGCCCACTGCGGGGCAAAAAGGGACAGGCATCCCCCCACCAGCAGATGTGCTGCCGGGGGGGGGGGGGGCGAGAGGCTATGCCATCGGCATCAAAACCCCTGCACAGGTTGGGGTGGCGTTGGTTGCTAAGCCTTAGGCCCTTTAGGCTTGCGGTGGCCATGCGCACCTTCCTTCCCCTGCATGCTGGGAGCCGCCGTGGGGGTGGGCAGGAAAGGAGGGTAACCCAAGTAGGGAAGTCCCTTCCTTTGGAAGAACAGTTTCTTTGTTTGCTGTTTCTTCCGAGGGAGGGAGGAGGTCTTACACGAGAGACGGGTTCGGGTGACAAACTCCGTTTCTATCTCAGCAGCCTTATCCTCCATAGGTTTACCAAACAGCTGCTTGCCGAGGCAGGGGACGTCCAGGAGCTTCTCCTGGACCCACTGCTCCAGGTCCGAGGTCTGGAGCCAAACCTGGTGTCGGGCCCAGATGCTGGCTGCTGCCACTCGGACGGAGGACTCAAATCTGTCATACGCAGCATGGGAGAGGCACTTTGAGCACTTTGTGATGGATCTTAGGAGGGTTTGGAACCAGAGAGGGGGTTCACCCCCAAGGCCTGCGGAGGACCCGCCGAGCTCTTTGGCGAGGTCACGTAGGAACATGCCCATATAAATTGGTACCAAGCCAAAACAGCACACTGCCACGCAGACAACCAGCACACAGTACAAAAACGTAGGCAGGTGTAAATTCTCACCAATACTTTATTAATCCATACTTATTAAGGGAGACCAGACCTGACACAGGCCGTGTTTCGAAAAACTCTTCTTCAGGGGTAGGCTCACCTTATGCTAAAAACACATCATAAATAGTTAAATAATTGATACACAAATATAAAAAAACACTCAAATAAAAAAACTGTAAGAATGCGAAAAACCAAATAAATAAATATATAAAAAAAGATACAAATAAGATATACATAATCCATAGACAAAACTTGTTACCTTATAAAAACATGAATGCTTAAATCATAAACATGTTGAACAGTGTTCAAACAAAACTCCCTCTAAAACAAAACTCAGCATATATAAAAAGAAATATAAGAAAAGAATCAATGAAAAAACAATAACATGCAGATGTTAACTAAAAACTGATATGTAAAATGTAAATAACAACAATAAATAAATAAACATGTTGCAAACACCATGACTACAATAATAATAAAATCATAAAATGCAAAAGATTGCAAAGCAAACCATATGGAGAAGTACAAAAGAGATGAGGATCATGAACCAAAAGATACCAAAACTGATCTAGGAGCAGGAGTGAAGGTACTGTTACCTTAGGAGCTGGATAAGAAAGCGTCAATAAAAACTAATTGTCTCACTAAAAGTGAAACCAACTTTTGTAACTGTGAAATAAATAAAAAAAGGATAATATTAGAAAACTGATAGTAAGAATAAAATAAATTCTATCAAAAATTAATATGATTGTTTTAAGACTCAAAAAACAACCATAATATAAAAACATCCCAGACTGTCGTGTTATGAAGGGGCACCACCCATGAAGGTGTAAATAAAACGGAAATAGATAAAATAAAAGAAAACCGCCCGGATGTAAACTAAAAGCTAGACATTGCATAATTATACAAACCAGGCATCACAAAAACGTTCCAAAGACTGAACCCAAGAAAAAGGGGGGGGAGAAACAAAAAAGGAGGCATTTGTGTATGGAGCCAAAAGAAAGGGGCCCCGGCTATCATTGAAATAGAGAAACCGATGTTTTACTAATTAGATATATTTTTGGCGGCTAAAATCAACCACACAACACACGCTGTGTATTCTTAATCCTTTCACAGAGTGATGGCCGATCTTCGGTTGTAAACTATAAAAAATAAAAAAAAAAGGCCATTGAATGGTAACATATCATGCAATTCGTCTATGAAAAAATGCCATACCAAACAATAAACACTACTGCAGACACCGCAGTGACCCAATGAAGTGAACTACCATACCGGAATCCAGCCATATCTAAAAATGAATATGTGGCTCAAATCATCGCTAAAAATAACATGAATCAGTCTTTAGACTGTTAAAGGGAACCGTATAAAACAGTGACCAATGTCTTTCAAAAAAATAAGTAAAACCCGTGAAAAATTGATTAACCCTACCGGAGGGTGCCCACAAATGCAGGCGTCGCAGTATCACACTGAAAAACTGCCGCACCGGTACTTCGCCATGCTTTAAAACTGAACATGTGAGCCCAAAAGCTGTCATAAAATCACCCGAATCAAAACTAAAAAGCGCCCGTGACTATTGAAAAGTAAAAACCTGTTAAGGAAAACTTACATACACATAAACCGCCACTGCTTCTAAAATCAGGGGGGCAGTCAACATTGTCGGCATTGAAACCGCAGTATTTGAACCAGATGCCAACGCATGCGCATAGGCCCAAAAAGACACGGGATGACAGCCAAATGAACCCAAATGTATGAGCGCAAGTATTACAACCTAATGATAGTATTATGAATGATCATGAATGAATAAAAAACGGAAGAGTGAATAAAAGTAAATAAACAAATAAAAACCAAAATAGGGATACATTAAAACCCGCACTAATATTTAAAAGAGACCCAACTAATTGTTGGAAAAATAGGGCCACCTCTGGTATATTTTGGTTTTTATTTGTTTATTTACTTTTATGACAGCTTTTGGGTTCACATGTTCAGTTTTAAAGCATGGCGAAGTACCGGTGCGGCAGTTTTTCAGTGTGATACTGCGACGCCTGCATTTGTGGGCACCCTCCGGTAGGGTTAATCAATTTTTCACAGGTTTTACTTATTTTTTTGAAAGACATTGGTCACTGTTTTATACGGTTCCCTTTAACAGTCTAAAGACTGATTCATGTTATTTTTAGCGATGATTTGAGCCACATATTCATTTTTTAGATATGGCTGGATGCCGGTATGGTAGTTCACTTCATTGGGACACTGCGGTGTCTGCAGTAGTGTTTATTGTTTGGTATGGCATTTTTAATTTTTTAATTTTTTCATAGACGAATTGCATGATATGTTACCATTCAATGGCCTTTTTTAAATTTTTTATGGTTTACAACCAAAGATCGGCCATCACTCTGTGAAAGGATTAAGAATACACAGCGTGTGTTGTGTGGTTGATTTTAGCCGCCAAAAATATATCTAATTAGTAAAACATCGGTTTCTCTATTTCAATGATAGCCGGGGCCCCTTTCTTTTGGCTCTATACACAAATGCCTCCTTTTTTTGTTTCTCCCCCCCTTTTTCTTGGGTTCAGTCTTTGGAACGTTTTTGTGATGCCTGGTTTGTATAATTATGCAATGTCTAGCTTTTAGTTGACATCCGGGCGGTTTTATTTTATTTTATCTATTTCCGTTTTATTTACACCTTCACGGGTGGTGCCCCTTCATAACACGACAGTCTGGGATGTTTTTATATTATGGTTGTTTTTTGAGTCTTAAAAGAATCATATTAATTTTTGATAGAATTTATTTTATTCTTATTATCAGTTTTCTAATATTATCCTTTTTTTATTTATTTCACAGTTACGAAAGTTGGTTTCACTTTTAGTGAGACAATTAGTTTTTATTGACGCTTTCTTATCCAGCTCCTAAGGTAACAGTACCTTCACTCCTGCTCCTAGATCAGTTTTGGTATCTTTTGGTTCATGATCCTCATCTCTTTTGTACTTCTCCATATAGTTTGCTTTGCAATCTTTTGCATTTTATGATTTTATTATTATTGTAGTCATGGTGTTTGCAACATATTATTTATTTATTTATTGTTTTTATTTACATTTTACATATCAGTTTTTAGTTAACATCTGCATGTTATTGTTTTTTCATTGATTCTTTTCTTATATTTCTTTTTATATATGCTGAGTTTTGTTTTAGAGGGAGTTTTGTTTGAACACTGTTCAACATGTTTATGATTTAAGCATTCATGTTTTTATAAGGTAACAAGTTTTGTCTATGGATTATGTATATCATATTTGTATCTTTTTTTATATATTTATTTATTTTGTGTTTCGCATTCTTACAGTTTTTTTTATTTATGAGTGTTTTTTATATTTATGTATCAATTATTTAACTATTTATGATGTGTTTTTAGCATAAGGTGAGCCTACCCCTGAAGAAGAGTTTTTCGAAACACGGCCTGTGTCGGGTCTGGTCTCCCTTAATAAGTATGGATTAATAAAGTATTGGTGAGAATTTACACCTGCCTACGTTTTTGTACTGTGTGCTGGTTGTCTGCGTGGCAGTGTGCTGTTTTAGCTTGCTGACTACGTGTCTGCAGCATGTTCTCCCCATGGAAAAACGTTTTAAGCTTTGGGGATGATGCATTGGATAAGCTGCTTTCTCAACATTCTCTGGTTAATCAAGAAGATGGTGTAGAAGATCAGAGTGATCATCTTTACACACAATGGGATGATACAGTTCGGCTTGCGCAAAAGCTGGTAAAAGAGGAACTACATGCAGCTTATCTTTTAGAATGTTGCAAATCGAAGATTATACCTAGAGGCCTAAGAATGAATAAGGCTCCTGGTTTGTACCAAAGCGAACAGGGCTTTGTAAACTGTTGGAATGCGATATTGAACAAATGCTCCCTGGATTTGATGATAGTACTCATTACTACAGCCAATAAAAAATCTGAATTATTTTAGATAGAATTAGATGAAAAGTTAGGAGAATTGAAAAAATGTGATAGTGATTTTGAAAAAGTACATGCAGATTTTAATAAAAATATGTCACAGTTTCGTAAGGAGGTTAAAAATAAGAAAATGGAGAAGTTCAAGAGAGATGAAGAGGATTATAGGGTGGGATATGTGTACCACTGGTGCAAAAAGGTCGAAAACGATAGGCTATGGATTAAAAGAAGGTCTACTTTTTTTGAACGGAAGGATAGTGTATCAGAGGAGGCTTGCAGGTCTCCAGTTAAAGATTTATTCCATGAACACAAAAAAAAGAGGAGCAGGAGTGATTCAACGGAGCAATTGGATGTTTTGACATCTCATTTGCCATCTTCTAAAGATAAATCAGACCGTCCAACACAAAAGGAGAAAAAGAATAATTTTTTCGATATGGACCGCTTATGGAAGGGAGGGGGGAGGAGCCACTCCCAGTCCCGGCTCCCATCTACCAATTTTTCGGAACAGGAAGAGAATATAGGTTACCACAGGGCACAGTGCAACGATCACAAAGCATTTCAAGGACAGTCGAGGTCGCAATCGAGGGAGGGGGAGAGGGAAATGGGTGGGAGAACGCACATACGAGAGAGAATGATAGACTCTAATGTTATTAATGTCTCTGAATATCAGCTTACTACTGATGAAATTTCCGTTTTAAATAAGGGATTATCATTTGTACCCATCAAGAAATACGATCCATTTCAAACACA
Organism: Ichthyophis bannanicus; assembly: GCA_033557465.1. Taxonomy (NCBI): domain Eukaryota; kingdom Metazoa; phylum Chordata; class Amphibia; order Gymnophiona; family Ichthyophiidae; genus Ichthyophis; species Ichthyophis bannanicus. The sequence goes on along the minus strand of CM066036.1, from coordinate 155,008,014 downwards.
AATTGGTTTGTATAAATTTTTCAGAAAAATACACATCTGCCATTTTTTCAATGATCAAATAGAATCTTATGGTAATATTTCAGTTGTAAGTAGACCATCCACCTGGGTTCCTCCTCTTAAAACAGATCCCCTCATCGAGGCCTTTGAAAGAGTTGTGACACAGCAGGTTGAACAGATACATGAGTGTGACTGTTTACCTTTTCCGAACCTAACATTACATGAAAGACAGGCCCTTAAGACATTACAGAATAATAATAAAATTATTATAAAACCTGCGGATAAGGGAGGTGCTGTGGTAGTTATGGACAAGCACAAATATTTAGCTGAGATCACTAGACAGCTTAATGACAAAAATTTTTATTTACGTCTTGACGGTGACCCCACAGAAGCGCTGAAATGCACTATAGATAACATCGTCATCAGTGCCTTTGAGACGGGTCATATCACTAAAAAAGAAAAAGAATTTTTGATCGTCGAGAAACCAGTTATGCCGACTATTTATGTGATCCCTAAGATCCATAAGTCCCTCACTGACCCTCCAGGAAGACCAATTGTGTCAGCAATTGGGTCACTCTTGGAACCTCTCTCTCAATTGATAGATATCCTTTTGAGGCCCCACATTACAAAAATGTGGTCCTACGTCTGTGATTCGTCACATGTTATCGACATTCTTTCAACATTCAAAGATTTGGGCTCAGAAGTCCTATTGGTGACTTTAGATGTTGAGGCTTTATATACCAACGTTCCATAGTTTGAGGCTCTTGGTATCATTGAAGAATATTTAGTAGGTAGGAAAGAACACACACGGATTTCGACTTCTTTTCTTTTAATATTGGCAGAGATTGCTTTATGCAAAAATTTCTTTTGTTTTAGAGAGATATATTATCAGCAAATCAAGGGGGTGGCCATGGGGTCAGCTATGGCACCAGATATTGCCAGCCTATATATGTATAAATTTGAAAACACCTTCCTTAAAGTTCATCCTTTTAAATCCAAAGTCAAATTGTGGATAAGGTACATTGACGACATCTTTATTATATGGGATGGTTCCATGGAGGATCTATCTGCATTCAATGTATGGATCAATGACTTAGATCAAAATTTACGGTTTCAAATTACCTATGATCCGGTGCAAATTCCATATTTAGACTTAGTGATTAAAAAAGAAGGGAACGGATTTATTACCAAACTGTATAGGAAACCAACCGACAGAAATCAATTGTTCCATTACCAAAGTTTCCATAATCCTGCATTAAAAAATAATTTACCTGTCGGACAATTTCTCAGGGTTAGGAGAAACTGTACCACCGATACTGAATTTGAACTACAAGCTAAAGACTTAAAGAAAAGATTTGAAGCACGCCAATATCCTCAGCAATATATTAATAAAGCCTACTCTAGAGCCCGCGATTATTCACGAAAGATGGCAGATAAAATACATGACAACAATGAAAAAGAAAAAATAGTTTGTCCATTATTGTACTCCTTGCAGTCCCAACGGATAGCAACCATTCTTAAAAAAGAATGGTATTTGATCCAGGCAGTTCCGGGTTTCAAAGATACTCAATTCATGATTGCCCATAAGCGCAACATCAACCTCCGTAATCTATTGGTGCCCTCTGCTTTTAGTGAGAAAAAACCTCTTTCAGTACACAAAGGACAATATCAGTGTGGTCACTGTTCTGTTTGTTTGAATGTGTTACCTATAAGGAAAGTTTTTATATATCCAGTGAAACTGCAAACATTTCATATTGACGATTTTTCAAATTGTAACACTACACACGTTATTTACATTATACAATGTCCATGCAACCTTCTGTATGTTGGCAAAACTATACGGAGCATTCGTGTGCGTATAGTTGAACACAAGAGTTGCATCAAGAGGCAATTGTTAGACAAACCCCTGGTGCAACACTGGATAGATAGGGCACATAAAATATCAGATTTGAGATTTTGTGTTATTAAAAAAGTGAAATTGAATTGGAGGGGCGGAAATATTGAGAAGACCATTCTCCGGTTGGAGCAGAAATACATTTTTGCCCTTAACACGCTCACACCACATGGTCTGAACTCTGAGCGTGACTTTTCCGTTTTCTTGTAAGGATTTTTCTGTTTTGATGACATCGTTTACTTGTTGTCTATATGTATGGCATTTTGATTCTCTTTTAGGGTGGGTATTTATTGATTTAAATATTTTATTTGAGTTATTTATTAAATTCATTTGTCTATTTATTGACATACAAGGTTTGCATACGGCTTAAAAGTTGTGTTTGATTACAGAGGTCGGTGGTTTGTTTGTTCATTTGGTCAATTATTTCTTCATCTCGGGTGGGTTTTATTGTTATATTATTGTTATTTTATGGATGCGCCTGTTTTGGTGCTTATTTTATACGTGTGATCATCATTACATTAATGGTGGTGCTTTATTAGGGTATATGATTGATTATTTTTCCTTTATAGGTTCAGCTTTCATTTATACCAGAGGTGGCCCTATTTTTCCAACAATTAGTTGGGTCTCTTAAATATTAGTGCGGGTTTTAATGTATCCCCTATTTGGGTTTTTATTTGTTTATTTACTTTTATTCATTCTTCCATTTTTTATTCATTCATGATCATTCATAATACTATCATTAGGTTGTAATACTTGCGCTCATACATTTGGGTTCATTTGGCTGTCATCCCGCGTCTTTTTGGGCCTGTGCGCATGCGTTGGCGTCTGGTTCAAATACTGCGGTTTCAATGCCGACAATGTTGACTGCCCCCCTGATTTTAGAAGCAGTGGCCGTTTATGTGTATGTAAGTTTTCCTTAACAGGTTTTTACTTTTCAATAGTCACGGGCGCTTTTTAGTTTTGATTCGGGTGATTTTATGACAGCTTTTGGGCTCACATGTTCAGTTTTAAAGCATGGCGAAGTACCGATGCGGCAGTTTTTCAGTGTGATACTGCGACGCCTGCATTTGTGGGCACCCTCCGGTAGGGTTAATCAATTTCTCACGGGTTTTACTTATTTTTTTGAAAGACATTGGTCACTGTTTTATACGGTTCCCTTTAACAGTCTAAAGACTGATTCATGTTATTTTTAGCGATGATTTGAGCCACATATTCATTTTTAGATATGGCTGGATGCCGGTATGGTAGTTCACTTCATTGGGACACTGCGGTATCTGCAGTAGTGTTTGTTTGGTATGGCATTTTTAATTTTTTCATAGACGAATTGCATGATATGTTACCATTCAATGGCCTTTTTCTTTTATTTTTTATGGTTTACAACTGAAGATCGGCCATCACTCTGTGAAAGGATTAAGAATACACAGCGTGTGTTGTGTGGTTGATTTTAGCAGCCAAAAATATATCTAATTAGTAAAACATCGGTTTCTCTATTTCAATGATAGCCGGGGCCCCTTTCTTTTGGCTCTATACACAAATGCCTCCTTTTTTGTTTCTCCCCCCCTTTTTCTTGGGTTCAGTCTTTGGAACGTTTTTGTGATGCCTGGTTTGTATAATTATGCAATGTCTAGCTTTTAGTTGACATCCGGGCGGTTTTATTTTATTTTATCTATTTCTGTTTTATTTACACCTTCACGGGTGGTGCCCCTTCATAACACGAGAGTCTGGGATGTTTTTATATTATGGTTGTTTCTTGAGTCTTAAAAGAATCATATTACTTTTTGATAGAATTTATTTTATTCTTACTATCAGTTTTCTAATATTATCCTTTTTTTATTTATTTCACAGTTACGAAAGTTGGTTTCACTTTTAGTGAGACAATTAGTTTTTATTGACGCTTTCTTATCCAGCTCCTAAGGTAACAGTACCTTCACTCCTGCTCCTAGATCAGTTTTGGTATCTTTTGGTTCATGATCCTCATCTCTTTTGTACTTCTCCATATAGTTTGCTTTGCAATCTTTTGCATTTTATGATTTTATTATTACTGTAGTCATGGTGTTTGCAACATGTTATTTATTTATTGTTTTTATTTAGATTTTACATATCAGTTTTTAGTTAACATCTGCATGTTATTGTTTTTTCATGGATTCTTTTCTTATATTTCTTTTTATATATGCTGAGTTTTGTTTTAGAGGGAGTTTTGTTTGAACACCGTTCAACATGTTTATGATTTAAGCATTCATGCTTTTATAAGGTAACAAGTTTTGTCTATGGATTATGTATATCATATTTGTATCTTTTTTATATATTTATTTATTTGGTTTTTCGCATTCTTAAAGTTTTTTTATTATGAGTGTTTTTTTATATTTGTGTATCAATTATTTAACTATTTATGATGTGTTTTTAGCATAAGGTGAGCCTACCCCTGAAGAAGAGTTTTTCAAAACACGGCCTGTGTCGGGTCTGGTCTCCCTTAATAAGTATGGATTAATAAAGTATTGGTGAGAATTTACACCTGCCTACGTTTTTGTACTGTGTGCATATACAATTGGTACGCCTGGATGCGGAATGTGAGCATGGACCCTTGATAAGACTTTGCCCCCGAGGGCATCGAGAGCTGTCAACTCCCTGCCCGGGGGGACCGAAGAGTGCGACTTTGGGCTCTAACTTTCACATCGCTGACTCCACTACCATGGAGGTGTGGGGGAGCTGGGTCTTCCTGAATCCCGGGCCCCGTTAGACCCTGTACATAGCGTCGAGGCGCTTGCTCACTAGGGGACCGAAGCAGGTGTGTCTCACATGCGGAGGAGCAGTCTCGACAAAATGGGAAAAACTGGAACAGTAAGAGACTCCCGAGGCGGGGACTCATACCGTAGAATATCAAGCTCTTCAGCTCGCAGCTCCTCTTCAGCCTGCATAGCCAGGCTGAGGGCCCGTGCCATGTCCCGCACAAACACATGAAAAGATGTGTCCTTGGGCGGCGAACGCCTCCGAGAGGAGGGCAGGAACAGGTTGAAAGGGAGGTCCCTGTGGGCATGGGTCTCCGGGGAGTTATCCCCGTCTGACTCCCAGTCCGAGAGGTCCTAGAAGGAGTCCGACTCGGGATGGTCGCCCCGTCCAGAGGTCGAGGCCTGCTTGGAACCAGCCTTGGAAGATCTCACTCCCGAGGACCGGAAAGGCGAGTGAGACCGATGCCGAGGACCTTCACGAGGCCCATGGCTCTCGGGGGTTTCCAGGGTGGGTTACGGTATCCCTTTAGAGGGAACCTCGGTCTTGAGGCACGGGCCAACCATGCTGGGCAAGAGCGCCTGCTGGGCAGCTAAGAAGGCAGAAACGCTGCGCTCCAGTGCCAGCATACAGACTCCCATGCAGACGTGGGTCCCTGCGATGTCGACACCGGGGTTACCGGGTCTGGCATGGAGGAGAGGGGGTCCTCACCGGGACGGCCATCAGGAGACTGGGCGCCATCGCCGGAGGCCTCTGTATTTGTATAAGGTACCTTACGAGGCTGCTCCTTGTCCAACTCTCAGGAACACAGAGGGGGGCTGAGCGATCGAGTGCGGAAGTGCTCATGCTTGTCTGGGGCCACCGACAGCAGCTTCAAGGTCATCTTCTTCTTACGCCTCTCCACTTCAGGGGACCCCTAGTCGGAGTGCCGCTGAGAGCATGGGGCCGAGGTGGGGGATCCCACCAGCGGGGGGATGACCAGGCGTGCCACCGGGGATTCCAGGGCTACCTTCCGGAAAATGTCATCGGACGTCTGCTTACGACTTAGCAGGGCCATGGAGGACATTTTCTTGCAAAGAGAGCAGAGCTCCGGGTCATGGTCGGCCCCAAGACACCGAAGACAGCAGTCATGATTGTCCGTGAACGACATGTTTTAGGAGTATCTGTCACACTTCTTAAATCCGGTGGCCATTGGGGCAAAAAGGGCGCTCGCTAGGTCAAAGACCTTTGCGGCCTGTGGTTGGGGAAAAAAGGGCGCAAAGCCTGGAAAAGGAGAAAAACCTTTACAGAAAAAGACGCCCCCTCGTTCAGAGCAGGGGAGGACGGGTAGAGGACCGGTGTTAACCGAAAAACCACAGGCCATAGGTCAAAAGTGAAACACTTTTTCTGAGGGACAGGGACGAGGACGTGCATCTGAAAGGCTCCGTGGAAAAAGGGAGACTGGACAAGATGGCACCTTTGGGCAGGAAGAGGACCACACATGCGTGGCAGCAATCCCAAAGGCTTTCTTTGAAAGCTGGGGGAATTGCTCCGCGCGGGCTCCGTCGGTGCCGACATCACCCATAAGTGAGGACTGACTTCCTGCTTGTTCCTGCAGAACTAAGATGTTTTACTTCACAACCCAAAATGCAAAAAAAAAAAATGTAATATAATAACTAGTTTAATTTAAAATATATAAGAGGTCTAGTGTTAGTAAGTGCCTGAAAAAATTGAGTTTAAAATATGTAAAGTTTTGATGTCACTTCAGGAAAGCACAGTTACTTACCTATAACAGGTGATCTCTGGGAACAGCAGGAATAAGTCTTCACATATGGGTACGTCGGTACCGATGGAGCCTGCGCGGGAACGCTTCCCAGCGTCCAATCAGAAAACGTTTGGAAGCATCCCACCACGCTTGCGTGCTGCCTTCCCGCCTTTCCCAACTGCCTCTCCTCAGTTAAGTTTTAAAGCTGAGACAAAGAGAGAGAGAGGAAAGGAAAGATAGATAGAGAGATACAACTCCTAGGGGAGGTGGGAGGGTTGTGAAGACTTATTCCTGCTGTTCCCAGAGATCACCTGTTACAGGTAAGTAACTGTGCTATCTCCAGGAACAAGCAGGAATGAGTCTTCACATATGGGGACTCCCAAGCTAAGATGCCTGGAGTCCCAGCATGTTATGGATTGGGAACATGCTACACCTCATATGGCCAGGCATCCCAGGATGGTGGGAAGGAGTTGAAACAGAAAGGTGCTGTAAAAGACAGCTAACCTAACATAGGACTGCAGATAAGAAGTCCCTGTGTGGATGACAATTATCAAATATATTGAAAATGAAATACATATTGCAATATGGACCTCCCCTAACAGGATTGTACAAAAGTATGGAGGTTCATGGGATCTACTGGGGATCCAGTAGAGGAACCTCAAGGAGGACCTCACTACAAAGGTAGAGGTAATAAACCTGTAGGAAAACATAATGGAGGTCAGGAATTCTGAAAGGTAAGAGGTAACCCCAGGGGTAAACTGGGGTAGTACCAAAACTGTAAGCCGTCAGCGGAAGGCTTTATGAAAAAAGCCCAAACTCTTTCGGCTACAGAGTGACTCACTGATAGGAGCAAAAAGAGGAAAAGGCTGACTGATTTGGACAAACAGGCCTAATCCTTGTGGGAAGAAGGGGTATGGAAAACCCTTATATCCCAAAAGAAAGGACAGATGCCCGAGGCGTTAGCCTCAGAATGACTGAAGATCTGCAATGTCTTTCCTAACTGATGCCAGGTAGGAAAGATACTGGAACATGGAGAGCTTCATGGGTACCTAACCTTTAAGGTTATGGTAGAAAAGTTGTTAACTACTACTGGAATGGTGGTGTGTGTAGCACCCCAAACATGCTGGAACAGCATGGTATGGGTAGAGCCCAACTGTCAGAATCACTCGTATATATATCTATATGAGCATAGACAGTCAGATAGATAAGTATGTAAATACATATCTACCTATAATAACACACAAATGACAGACATATATCTATATATTTATATAGATATAGATATGAATATATAGGCCTATATATAAGTGTCTGCAATTAAGCAGAGATATGCCTATAGAAAGTATATTCACATAGGAGATGTGAAGAGGAAAGATTCATCTAATAACAAGAAGGTGGAACCTACTTGAGAAGATATATAGAGAATCTATTCCCCCTGGTTATGATGGAAGGAGTCAGGGGAAAAATCTCTCTGGACAATGAACAGACTAGATTACTGCAAGAATGCTAGCCAGTGAAATAACCAGGATGGTTACGTGAAAAGCAGAGGATAATATCAGTCTGCAGGCAGCAAGTCCCGAGTCCCTCAGAACTCTGGCATGGTCAATGGACAGAAGACGCATAGGAATGAGATACCATGTTGACCTACTTGAGGGGCAAAGGGTATCATGCGTTCTTTAGCTAAATATGCGCTGTCCATGAAGGATTAGGATACCATGAGGACAAGCTGCAAGGAAAAAAGAGAGCATATTCCCGGTGGGAATCCTGAGGACCAAACGAGGGAATTGAACAACTCTTTAAGCTTTCACGTAAGAAAAGGCCCATGTCCTTTGCTTTAGAAAGGAGATAGTAGGGTAGGAAGAACCCTTCCAGTCATGAGGGGCATGACTGAGGGAGCCTTTTCCAACCATCTAGGACAGCTGTTAGAAGAAATCCTAATGCTCTCTAGCAAGGGCCCATAGTGGAAAGCTTCTCTGTAAGATTGCAGAGAGCATAATGCAGGAGAATTAGGAGATAGAACTGGCTGCCCAGCACCTAGTTCGACTATGCTGCCAAATCCAAGGGAACTGGAGATGGCAAGAATAGAAAACAATCTGAGAAGCCTGTAGTGATAAGATTTGCCAAGAAAGATGAATGCACCGTCTTGGAGTCACTACTAAGGCCAGAAAGAATATAGTGGAGGACAACTCTGGATGCTTGTGGGGAAGAACCAGTGGTCCAATCACTAGGGCTCCTGCATGGGCAGCTGCTAGTAAGACATCAGAAAGAACAGACAGAACAGGAGTAAGAAAACTCTGGACCTGTCTGAAAGCTGCCCCAAGCAAAAAAGAAGGAGTTAACTCAGAGAGGAAAACTCCACACTGGAATAGTGACAAAACTAGAAGGGCTGAAGAGAAGCCCTCCAGTGTAATAATACTACTCTTACAGGGGAAATGCTTGATAAGAGGGTAGAGAAGATGGAGCTGAATGGAGACTTACAATGTGGTAAGTCTATAGAAAGGAAAAATTCATGCTGGTACAGAAAACTATCGTTTGATAGTTGTTAAACCTCTTTCCCTAGCAGGAAGAAGAGAAGAAGCTGTGACCTATAGGCATGAACATCCTAAGAGCTCGTATAACAGAGAAAAATGGATGTCTTGTGAAAAGAGATCCATGCCTAGAGTTTAGAATGAAGCAGTGGAAGGCTTCTACTGAGAAGAAGCCAACGGCAGGCTCTAAACCCCAAGAGACACAAAAAATATGTGATTAATCAGAAACCCTACAGATACTGGATTTGGTGAGCCTGGTGAGAGTTTGGATTCTTCAGACCAGGGTGATGTTTCCTCTGTTTGGGAACATCTGTATGATGGGCAGAAGATGAATAAAGACTTCTCCTCCTAGGGAAAGAAAGTTTGGTAGGATATTTCCTACGTACTGGGAAAGAAGAGGGCGTAGAACAGCCCTTAGAAACAGGTAAGCCAGTGGACCACTGAGTAACCTGGCGTAAAGACTCCTTATTGAAGAGATTTTCTCCAGTGCAAGGAGCATTACCCAGTCTTTGTTGTGCCCATTTGTCTAAGTCTGAAGCTTGGAGCCAGGCTCTACGTCGTGCCCCTATGGCTATAGCAGAAGTCCTGCTAACAGACTCAAATGAGTCTAGGGAAGCACGAGTAAGAAACCAAGAGATATTTTGAATATGACTAAGCAGAGAGGAATAGTTTGCACTCTTGGGTTCTGAAAGAAAAGGAGTCAAAAGATGTAATTTCTTTGTGACCTCCTCAAGAGACAGACTCATATAAAAAATATATGAGAGAATTCTTGCTGAAAGCATGGATGTCTGGAAGGTTTGACGTCCAAAGGCATCTAGTGTCTTAGACTCACGACCTGGCGGATAAGAAGAGTGCTTTTTCTTACTCTTCACCCGCCTCATTGCTGATTCCACTACAATGGAATGATGAGGAAGTTGAGTCTTTTGAAACCCTGGAGAGGGGGGCACCTGATATAAGAGATCAGTTGCTCTGGAAGGTGGGGGTACCCTTAAAGGTGCTTCCCACATTCCTAGAAGAAGATCCTGCAAGGAATGATACAAAGAAAGCATTATGTTTTCCTTTGCTTCGGTAAAAACAGAGCCTTGTGTAGGATCATGTCCAGGGATAGAGATGGCAAGTGATCCTGCCATATCCCAGAGGAAACTCTGAAAAGAAGGATCTTCAAAGAGATCCTCCCTTGGACAGGTTAGATCTGAGGAACTAGCCTGGGCACCGAAGGATGTATCTGCACGGTGCAATATGGGATCCTTAACGGATGGACGCTGGTACTGGAGGTCAGGACCAGCAACAGTCAGTAGCACATCGTCCATGCCAGGTATCGACTTCAAACTTGGTATAGAAGGGAGTGATCCTGTTGAAAGGAGCATGGAAGGAGCTGGCCACGATGCTACAGTGGATACCGGTAGCGATACCGGTACCGATGTCGGAACCGAACCAGACACAGACATCGGAACAGCCATCGGTGACAGCTCAATCGGTACCGAGGTAACCGAAAACTTTCAGCAGTCACCCTCAGCACCGAGCCTTCGGTACCGACCAGTCGCGGTAACAAGGCGTGTCGGAACCGCATCTTCCAGACTGGAGATTGATTCCAAACTCGGCATCGAGGATAATGTAGACATCGGTACCGACTTCAGTACCGTGTCTGATACCGATGAATGAAGCATAGCCGGTGGCAACCTAAACGACATCGGAGGAACCGAGAGTTGTGGATCTGAACCATCGGAGCCGAGCCTTCGGTACCGACGGGAGCCGGTACCAAGGCGAGTCGGAACCCAGTCCTCCAGAATGGAGATCGATTCCAGACTCAGCATCAAAGGAAGCGAGTTTATCGATGCATGTCTGGAGGGTACCGACGTTGGAGGTAGTATCGGTGCCGGTACCGATAGCGGAAAGTCAGTCTGGAACGTATACACCGGTCCCGTAGGTACCAAGGACGGCAGACGACGATCCCTGGTGAGGAGTGCTTCGTCCAACACCAGTGCCGATGCCGGGGTATCGGTACCGCTCGAAGCGGATGCCACCACCAGACACGGCTCAGGTATGTTCTGTGGGGGGTGAACCCCAGGAACAACCTGAAACCCCACATAGGCTTTGGAGGCCGAAGACTCCCGCCGGGGTTTTGAAGTCAATGGGCCCTCGAGGGCAAGGCCGGAGCCGTCTACATGCTGTGCATGAGACCTACCACTCGAGGGTTGGCTAGTCTTAACAGACTGTTTGTGGGTTACCTGATCCTGTGTAGAAGAAGAAATGGTCGGTGCCCTGAAGTTGGAAGGGAACCTCATATCGAGGGAAACTCGATGTTGAAAACCTCTTCTCACAATACTGTTGCCCGAGGGCTCCGGAGGAAAAAGGTCAGGACCCAAACAGCTTAGACACCAATTATGGGAGTCTAAAAATAAAGTTGTACCGCCACAGTTTGAACATTTCTTGGAGAAAGTGGCTGGCGGTTCCATGAAGGACATGGAGAGGCCTGGAAGGCCTGAAAAACCATAAGACACCGAGAAGAAAAAATATTCCCTAAAAGGAAAAAAATTTACAAGAAAAGAGAAAGAAACACCGGCAGTACCGGTGGCGTCAGGGAGACAGCCGCGACCACAAGAAAACTAAAGGATTAAAAGAAGAATTTTCTGCGGTGACAGGAGGACGTCCTGCCGGCTCCGCGGAAAAACGAAAACTGAGGAGAGGCAGTTGGGAAAGGCGGGAAGGCAGCACGCAGGCGTGGTGGGATGCTTCCATAAGCTTTCTGATTGGACGCTGGGAAGCGTTCCCGCGCAGGCTCCGTCGGTACCCACGTACCCATATGTGAAGACTCATTCCTGCTTGTTCCTGGAGATGGGCAACATACAGTCCCTCCACTGCCAAACACTGAACACTGCACAAAAACATGCGAAAAGATAGTCACCACACTATAACAGCACCAACTACCAGGACTCAAACAAAAATGCAATGTATGCCATTGACCTAGCAGCCCCTGGGTTTTCTTGGCAAGGTGTGACCAGAAGTAGACTGCAAGTCCTTTCTTCAGAGGCAGTGGAGGGCTAAGTCACTTGCGCAATGCCACAAGGAACTGCCAGTCGGAATTGAACCCAGACTTGCCGCAGGTCACTCCTCCACTCCAAAACTCCAACAGCAACAACCTTATCTATGAAAAGGCAACACTGCAGATATTTTACTGGGTCCTAAAATGCCAATACATTACATGAGCATAGCAACACTTGCTATGCTCATGTAATGTATTGGCACTTTAGGACAACACTTGTGGAAGATTAACCGTGTGGCTGAATTTTGAAAGGCAGAGATGATTCTGGGGGAGACCAGAGAGGAGCAGATTGCAATAGTTTAAACAGGGAGTGACTAGAGAGTGGATAGGAGCTTTGGAAGTGTGTTTACAAAGTAGGATGGTTGCTGTGCTTAGGCACTTGAGTGATTAGAAGGTGAAATTAGGCCTTACCTGCTAATTTTCTTTCCTTTAGTCCCCAGTCCAGACCAGACTACTGGTTTTCACCCCCTTCCAGCAGATGGAGACTGAGAATTCCAGGCTTTGGTGATGTCATCTAATAAAGGGAACTGCACTCCTCCCACCTAGCCAGCATCTTATTGACAAAGCAGATATAACGAACACCCTCCAGAGAAAACTATACACAAAGCGAGAACTATATACATCCCAAGGAGAACTCCAAACCTGCAAGAGCTCCAGACCAATAAGAGTCTAGAAACCCCTGGCAACTGCATTGCGGAAGCAGAATCCTCTGACAGATAACCAGCCGATACGGCTCTGAATGCTGACATCCTGACTGGGCTCACATCACAACTATGAACAATTTGGGAGGGTTCTGGACTGGACTGGAGGGACTAAAGGAAAGAAAATTAGCAGGTAAGACCTAATTTCACCTTCCATAGTGTGCCTCCAGTTCAGTCCAGACCAGACTACCGGGATGTACTACAGCAGTACTTACTCGTGGGCAGGCCCTGCAATACCAGCCTGCAACACACGGGCTCCAAACTGGGCATCGCCCCTCGCCTGCATGTCCAGACGATAATGTTTTAAACTAAGGGAGAAATTCTCCTCAGTGCAGCCAAGACAGCGTAGTTACTCACCTATAACAGGTTATCTCCGGTAACAGCAGGAATAAGTCTTCACATATGGGTATCGTCGGTACCGACGGAGCCTGCGCGGGAGCGCTCCCCAGCATCCAATAGAAAAGCTTTTGGGAGCATCCCACAGTGCCTGCGTGCTGCCTTCCCGCCCTTCCAACTCTCCCTCTTCAGTTGAGTTTATAGCTGAGACCAAAGGAGAGAGTAGACAAAGAGAGAGAGTTAGATAGAGTCAACTCCTTGGGGAGGTGGGTGGGTTGTGAAGACTTAATCCTGCTGTTCCCGGAGATCACCTGTTACAGGTGAGTAACTATGCTATCTCCAGGAACAAGCAGGAATGTTGTCTTCACATATGGGGGACTCCCCAGCTGAGAGATGCCAGGGGGATGACCCCAGCAAGCTGTGAACCCCAGATGAGATGGGTCATGCTTCCTCCCATGGATCTCTGGCATCGAAACCCGGGACGGCGGGTAGGAGTTGTACTAAATCTGAAAGAGATGCTGGAGCACAGCCTGGCCAAATGAGGCATCCCGATGGGAGTCCTTGTCTAAGCAGTAGTGGGCTATAAAGGTGTGTACCGAAACCATCAATGGACACAGAACGCAGATTAGCCATTGAGGCAGCTATTGCTCTCACATTGTCAGCTGTGACATGGCCTTCGAGAGAAAGTCCCTTACTCTCATATGCAAAGGATATGCAATTTGCAATCCACCTAGAGAGTTCTTTTGGAAACTGGAAATCCCAAATGACTAGAATCAAAAGCAACAAAAAGCTGAGAAGATTTTCTATGTTGCTTAGTTCTTTGAAGGTAAAAAGCTAAGGCTCTTTTACAATCTAAGGTATGAAGATTCCTTTCTGCATTAGAGGCATGAGGCCTAGGGAAGAATACAGGAAGGTAAACCGCTTGGTTTAAATGACAAGGCGAAACCACCTTTGGCATAAAGTGAGGATGAGTCCTAAGAACTACCTTATCATGGTGAAATCTTGTATAAGGAGGATCCGCCACTAAAGCCTGTAACTCACTGATGCGTCTTGCAGAAGTGAGGGAAACTAGGAAGATGACCTTCCAAGAAAGAAACTTTAGAGTTGTAGTGGCTAAAGGCGCAAAGGGCAGTTTCATGAGCTGCCCGAGAACAAGATTCAGATTCCATGCCACCGGTGGTGGCTTAATGGGAGGTTTTGTTAAAGGTAAACCTTTCATAAATCTCGCTATGAGAGGAAATAGGTTGTCCATCCTGAGGTCCGCGAGAAGCAGCAATGGCACTAAGATGGACCCTTACTCAATTGGTCTTAAGACCAGAATCTGATAGATGGAGTAGGTACTCCAGAAGCGATTCCACAGGCAATCTATTGGGGTTAAGTTCCCTGCTGAGAACACCATACAGAGAGCACAGTTACTTACCTGTAACAGGTGATCTCTGGGAACAGCAGGAATTAGTCCTCACATATGGGTACGGCAGTACCGACGGAGCCTGCGCGGGAAAGCTCCCCAGTTTCCCAGAAGAAAGCTTTTGGGAGCCTCCCACAGCGCATGCGCGCTGCCTTCCCGCCTTTCCTGACCAACTCTCCTCAGTTCGAGTTTAAAGCCGAGACAATAGAGAGAGAGGAAAGGAAAGATAGAGAGAGAGAGATACAACTCCTAGGGGAGGTGGGTGGGTTGTGAGGACTAATTCCTGCTGTTCCCAGAGATCACCTGTTACAGGTAAGTAACTGTGCTATCTCCAGGAATAAGCAGGAATAAGTCCTCACATATGGGGACTCCCTAGCTAAGATGCCCGGGAGATCCCCAAGGGTATGAGACCCTGAAAGGTTCCTCGTCTTCCTATGGATCTCAGGCATCCATTCAGGGAAGGAGGGAAGGAGTTGTTCAAGAATGGAACAGGTGTCTGAGGACAGCCTGACCAAACAAGGCATCCCGGCAGGAGTCCTTGTCCAAACAGTAATGGGCTGTGAAGGTATGAACAGAGGCCCAGGTGGCTGCTCGACAGATCTGATCGATGGATACAGAATGAAGATGAGCCATAGAGGTGGCCATGGCCCTCACATTGTGAGCTGTGACATGGCCATCCAGAGAAAGGTTCTTACTCTGGTAAGCAAAAGAAATACACTGAGCAATCCAATTGGACAGTGTTCTTTTAGAGACTGGAAGTCCTAGATGAGAAGGATCAAAAGCAACAAAAAGCTGGGAAGACTTTCTATGTTGCTGTGTCCTGCGTAAGTAAAAAGCAAGAGCTCTTTTACAATCTAGAGTATGAAGGTTCCTCTCTGCAGTGGATGCATGAGGAGCTGGAAAAAAGACAGGTAAATATACCTCTTGATTAAGATGAAAAGGTGAGACCACTTTAGGCATAAAGTGAGGATTTGTCCTAAGGACTACCTTATCATGATGGAACCTTGTATAAGGTGGATTAGCCACTAAGGCCTGCAGCTCACTAATGCGGCGAGCAGAAGTGATTGCAATAAGGAAAATAACCTTCCAGGAAAGAAATTTCAAGGAGGTAGTGGCTAAGGGTTCAAAAGGTGGCTTCATAAGCTGACCAAGAACCAAGTTTAAGTCCCATGCCACCGGGGGAGGTTGAATGGGAGGTTTAGTTAAGGTTAGGCCTCTCATGAATCTGGCAATAAGAGGATGAGAGGAAATAGGTTGTCCATTGATAGGCTTAAGGGATGCTGCAATAGCACTTAAATGGACCCTTACGGAATTTGTCTTAAGGCCTGCATTGGAAAGATGCAGGAGATATTCTAATAGAGAATTCAGGGGAAGTGCTAGAGGGTCAAGACCCTTTTGAGCACACCAAATGGAAAATTTCTTCCATTTAAAAGCATAGGAACGCCTAGTGGAAGGTTTCCTGGAAGCATGAAGGATATCCTTCACTTGTTGCGAAAGATTGAAGTCTTGAAGGTCTAGGCCTTCAGTAACCAAGCTCTGAGGTGAAGGGACTTGGGGTTTGGATGCCACAAAGTCCCTCCTCCTGAGACAGAAGGTCTGGAGCAGCTCCCAAGTCCAGGGAGGGGACTTGGGAGAGATGCAGAAGTAGAGGGTACCACACTTGGCGTGGCCAGCGTGGAGCTATGAGGATCATACACCCTTGATCCCTCTGAAGTTTGAACAGAGTCTTGGGGATCAAAGGAATGGGTGGAAAGGCATACAGGAAGTCCTGACCCCAATGAAGGAGGAAGGCATCCTTGGCCTGAACTCCCTGACAAGGAATCCTGGAACAGAACCGGGGAAGTTTGGCATTCCACGGACTTGCAAATAGGTCTATGTCCGGGGTACCCCATTCCTGAAAGATTCTGAGTACCTGATCCATGTGCAGGGACCATTCATGTGGGAGCAGAACTCGACTGAGTCTGTCCGCCCAAGAGTTTTGAATTCCTGGGAGGTATACTGCCAGGAGATGAATTTGATGCTCTCTGGCGAAGGCCCATAATCTGAGAGCTTCGTTGCAAAGCGACAGAGAGCCAGTTCCTCCTTGCTTGTTTATGTAAAACATAGCTACCTGATTGTCCGTTTGAATGAGGACTGTCTGGTAGCTGAGGAGGGTATGAAAGACCTTGAGAGCTAGGAACACTGCTCGAAGTTCCAAGTGGTTGATATGAAGAGAGATCTCCTGTGGGGACCAAGTGCCTTGGGTGGAGAGGTCTTGCAGATGAGCTCCCCAACCTGTTTGGGAGACATCTGTTGTGAGGATTGCTTGGGGCAACAAGGGTTGGAAGGGGGACCCCAACAACAGATTTTGAGTGGACATCCACCATTGGAGAGACCAAAGGAGACGTTTGGAGTTTGCTATTTGGTCTGAGAGAGCTCCTGACGCTTTAGTCCACTGGGTGGACAAAGTCCATTGAGCTGCTCTCATGTGTAGACGAGCATAGGGTACCACATGTACTGTGGAAGCCATGTGGCCTAGTAGTTGCAGCATCTCCCGGGCAGTGAAGTGGTCCTTTGACTGAATCTGGGAGGCTAACTGCACTAGACGTTGGCAACGACCCTGGGGAAGATAGGCTCTTGCAGTAGTGGTGTCCAACCAGGCCCCTATGAATTCTAGGGACTGAGTAGGGATGGGCTGAGACTTTGGGAGATTTACCACAAGTCCCAGATACTCCAGAATGCACCTGGTAGTGTTCAGGGAAATTTGGGCTTCTGACTGGGATGGAGCTCGGATGAGCCAGTCGTCCAGATATGGGAAGACAAAGATTCCCAGAGTGCGCAGAAATGCAGCAACTATTGCCATGCATTTGGTGAACACTCTTGGAGCAGAGGCCAGACCGAAAGGAAGGACTCTGTATTGGTAATGTTTTCCCTGGAACAGAAAACATAGAAATTTTCTGTGGGATGGATGGATGAGTATATGGGTGTACGCATCCTTGAGATCTAGAGAACAAAGCCAATCCTGATTCTGTAGGTATGGAAGGAGAGTGCCTAAAGAGAGCATCTTGAACCTCTCCTTGTACAGAAATTTGTTCAATTCTCGGTGATCTAGAATAGGTCTGTATCCCCCTGTTTTCTTTGGGATGAGAAAGTAGGGGGAGTAAAAACCTGACCCCTGTTGAAGAAGAGGAACTTCTTCTATGGCCCTCTGGGCCAGAAGGGAGGTTACCTCCTGATACAGAAAGTCGAGGAGAGATGTGGGAGAATTGAAATGTCTCACCATGGTGTAGGGAGGAAGGTCTGAGAAATGAAGTTTGTAGCAGTCTCTGATGATGGAGAGGGTCCACTGCTCTGATGTGATTTGCTCCCATCTGGGAGCAAAATGAGCTAACCCTTCCTGGAATGGTGAGAGGTTCTGGCTGTTGTAGAGCCAGAAAGGTTAAGTTCTCTAGCACTAAGTCAAAACCCCTGAGAGGCTTGGGACTGCTGGGTTGCAGCAGCCCCTGCAGGTTTAGGCCTGGCCTGTTTGGGTTGCTGACGCTTAGTAGCAAATCGACCTGCAGAAGACTGTTGACAAGAAGTGGAAGGAAATCTGCCCTTCTTGTAAAAAGACTTTTTAAAAGATTTTTTCTTGGCTGGAGTGGAGGTAGACTTAGAAAGTCTATCAAGAGCAGCATTTTCTGCATCCATTTGGGTGGCTTTAATTTGCCACTCTTTGCCAAATAGGTTTTCACCTGTACAGGGTAGATTTCCTAAACCATCTTGAACCCAGGGTTCTAGATCAGAAGCCTGGAGCCAAGCAATTCTACGAGCAGCTATAGCAATTCCTGAGGCTCTGCTGGCAACCTCAAAGGAATCAAAGGCTGCCCTGTTGGAAAACTTTGAAATGTCTTGCGTATGCTTAAGCCAAAGGAGGAATTCCTCCTTTTTATCTTCAGGAATAAAAGGAAGAAAGTTGTGCAGCTTTTCTGCAACCTCCTTCAGAAACATACCCATATAAAGGCTGTATGAAATGATTCTGGCAGTAAGCATGCTAGCTTGGAAGATTTTTCTACCAAAAGCATCCAAGGTCCTGCATTCTCTTCCTGGAGGAGTAGAAGAGTGTCTTTTGGTACTCTTTATTCTCTTCATAGCTGACTGCACCACAATAGAATGGTGAGGAAGCTGAGTTTTTTGAAAACCAGGAGAAGGAGGGACACGGTACATAGTGTCCAATCTACGAGAATGAGGAGAAAGGGTGAGAGGAGTCTCCCACAATTCAAGCAAATGTTCTTGGAGAATTTCATGAATTGGCAAGGTGACTGCCTCTCTGGGAACCTTAGAGTATCCCAAAATGTCTAACTTTTTTGCTCTAGGTTCTTTTTCAGAGGTTACTGAAATAGAGAGTCCTTTAGCTACTTCCATGATGAAGTCTTGAAAGGACAAATCCTCTGGAGGAGACATTCTCCTCTTTGGAGAAGAGGGCTCCTCAGGAAGAGTAAGAGATACTTCAGGAGAGTCATCCGATGAATCGGAATCATCAGAAGACTGGAAGAATCGTCTGTTTGCTTCCAGGGATCGATAAGCGTATCGACCGGTATCGACATCGGGAGTACCCGGAACCGGATCGGTATCGGGAAAAGCCCCGGAACCGGGAACCGGAACCGGTATCCTGGTCGATGTGGATGCCCTGGGTACCGGTATCGGTTGCGATACCGGAACCGAGGTCGGTACCGCTTGCTGCGGTACCGTGGGCGTCGCAGCCTTAATAAAAGCCATTATGGCCTGCTGCATGGATTGAACTGTATGATCCATAGACGCCACGACTGCCTGGATGTCGGTACCGGAAGAGTGTGCCGGTACCCCAGAGCAGTCTAACAGGTGATCGGTCGAGGCCGTGCCATCGATGTCAACCTGTAACCCCATAGGAGGAGCTTTGGAAACTGGAGCTTCCCGCCGGGGTTGTTTGGCTGGGGCAGGGTCCTCAGGGTCAAGCCCGGGGGCATCTCGATACTTGGAGGGAGATTTGCCCTTTGAGGACCTGCCAGAAGAATGTTTGGTTACCTGAGATCCATCAGGAGAGGAAGACCTGGAAGATGTCGATGCTGGAGTATCTGTGGAAAACAGCATATGAAACTTGGCTGCTCGGTTCTGTAAGCCACGTTTAGACATCAGGGAGCAGGACTGGCAATCCGGTATGGAGTGGTCAGGCCCCAAACATTTAAGACACCATTCATGTGTGTCGGTGACTGAGATGGTACCGCTATACTTGGTGCATTTTTTGAAACCAGAAGCTGGTTTCTCCATGAGGGAAAAAATTTTCTCCAGGCCTAGAGGCCTAAGGGGAGAAAAAATTCACCAAGTAGGGAAAAGAAAATATATATATATATTTTTTTGAAAAGTAAAAAGAAAAAAGACCAGCGGT
Source organism: Ichthyophis bannanicus (assembly GCA_033557465.1). Lineage (NCBI taxonomy): Eukaryota > Metazoa > Chordata > Amphibia > Gymnophiona > Ichthyophiidae > Ichthyophis > Ichthyophis bannanicus. Next base: position 154,988,256 of record CM066036.1, on the reverse strand, counting down.
ACCGGTATGGAGTCGGGGAAGGCAGACACGCGACTAAAGAAACAAATTAAAATAAGAACTTCTTCAGCGGTGACAGGAACACGACCTGCTGGCTCCACGGAAAAGAAGAACTGAGGAGAGTTGGTCAGGAAAGGCGGGAAGGCAGCACGCATGCGCTGTGGGAGGCTCCCAAAAGCTTTCTTCTGGGAAGCTGGGGAGCTTTCCCACGCAGGCTCCGTCGGTACCGACGTACCCATATGTGAGGACTTATTCCTGCTTGTTCCTGGAGATAATCTCTTCCTCTTAAAGGCATAGGATCACCTTGTGGAAAGCTTCCTGGAAGCCACAAGGATATCCTTTACCTGTTGAGATAGGCTGATATCCGGGAATCCTAGGCTTTCAGTAACCAGGCCCTGAGGTGCAGGGACTGGGGATTCAAGTGCAATAGCGTTCCGTTCTCCTGGGAAAAAAGATCTGCAGCACACCCCAACTCCAGAGGTGTGGCTTGAGAGAGACGCAGAAGCAGAGGATACCACGTCTGCCTTGACCAGCGTGGAGCTATGGGTATCATATGACCTCTGTCTCTCTGAAGCTTGAATAAAGTTTTGGGAATGAGGGGAATGGGTGGGAAGGCATAGAGGACGTCCCGACCCCAATGGAGGAGGAAAGCATCCCTTGCCTGACAGTTTTGAGCTGGAATTCTGGAACAGAATCAGGGAAGTTTGGCATTCTGTGGACTTGCAAAGAGGTCTATATCTGGCGTTCCCCAGATTCGAAACACTTGAGCAAGCTGGTCTGAGTGCAGAGACCATTTGTGTGGCAGCAGTATTCGACTGGGTTTGTCTGCCCAAAGATTTTGAATGCCCGGAAGATATACCACTAGGAGGTGGATATGAAGCTCACTGGCGAGGGCCCAGAGTTGCAAAGCTTCGTTGCATAACGAGAGAGAGCCTGTTCCGCCTTGCTTGTTCACACAGAACATGGCTACTTGATTGTTGGTCTGGATCAGAACTGTCTTGTAGCTGAGATGGGCCTGAAAAACTCGGACAGAATGGAAAGAGCTCTAGGAGGTTTATGTGAAGACAAGTCTCCTGTGGGGTCAAGACCCCGAGTTGATAGATCGTGCAAGTGAGCCCCCCAATCCAACTTGGACACATCTGTTGTTAGGGTGGTTTCGTTTCTGATTTTGTCCGTTAGCCGACCCGAGGCCTGTGTCCACTGAGATGATAGGGTCCACTGGGCTGCTCGCATATGAAGGTGAGCATAGGGAATCACATGGACCGTGGATGCCATATGCCCCAGAAGCTGAAGCATCTCCCGAGCAGTCAGGAACATAAGAACATAAGATATGCCATACTGGGTCAGACCAAGGTCCATCAAGCCCAGTATTCTGTTTCCAACAGTGGCCAATCTAGGTCATATGTACCTAGCAGTTTCCCCAAGAGACAGGTTCCACAATGCTTGTACTGGGTCAAGCATTGATATCCTGGGTCCCTTCTTAATAATGGTTTATGGGCCTTTCCTCCAGGAACTTGTCCAAACCTTTTATAAACCCAGCTACACTAACAGCCTTTACTACATCCTCCGGTAACAAATTCCAGAGTTTGATTACACGTTGAGTGAAAATATATTTTCTTTTATTAGTCTTAAATAGTTTACCCTGTAGCTTCATTGCATGTCCCCTAGTCTTTCTATATTCTGATAAGGTAAACAATCTATCTACGTTTACCCGTTACACTCCGTTCATTAATTTATAGACTTCTATCATATCTCCCCTCAGCCGTCTCTTTTCCAGGTTAAAGAGCCCTAACCTTTTTAGCCTTTCTTCATAGGAGTATCCTTCCATCCCCTTTACCATATTGGTGGCTCTTCTCTGAACCTTTTCTAAAATCGCTATATCCTTTTTAAGATACGGCAACCAGAATTGCACACAATATTCAAGGTGCGGTCTCACCATGGAACGATATAGAGGCATTATAATATCTTGTGTTTTATTTTCCTTTCCTTTCCTTATCATACCTAGCATTCTATTTGCTCTCTTGGCCGCCGCTGCACACTGGGCCGAGGGTTTTAACATGGTATCCACAATGACGCCTAAATCTTTTTCCTGGGTGGTGGTTCATAATGTGGAACCTTGCATCGTGAAACCATAGTTTGGGTTGTTCTTCCCTAGGTGCATAACCTTGAACTTGTCCACATTAAATTTCATCTGCCATTTTGATGCCCAGTCTTCCAATTTATCAAGATCCTCTTGCAATTTTCCACAATCCTCTTGGGTTTTAACAACTTTAAATAGTTTTGTGTCATCTGCAAATTTGATAACCTCACTCGTTATTCCACTTTCCAGGTCATTTATGAATATGTCAAAAAGCAGCAGACCTAGCACAGATCCCTGGGGTACACCACTATTCACCTTTCTCCATTGGGAAAATAGGCCATTTAACCCTACCCTCTGCTTTCTATCTTTTAACCAGTTCCTGATCCACAACAGTACACTGCCTCCTATCCCATGACTCTTTAGTTTTGCCAAAAGTCTCTGATGAGGGACCTTGTCAAAGGCTTTCTGAAAGTCCAGATACACAATATCAACCGACTCACCTTTGTCCACCTGTTTATTCACACCTTCACAAAAACATAAGAGATTAGTAAGACAAGATCTTCCTTGTCTAAAGCCATGTTGGCTGTCTCCCATTAGGCCATGACTATCTACATGCTGAGTAATTTTATTCTTTATGATGGTTTCTACCATTTTTCCCGGTACAGACGTCAGGCTCATTGGTCTGTAGTTTCCTGGATCACCCCTGGAACCCTTTTTAAAAATTGGTGTTACATTGGCGATCCTCCAATCTTCAGGTATTAGAGATGATTTTAATGATAGTTCACAGATAAATAATAGCAGGTCTGCAATCTCATATTTCAGTTCTTTCAACACCCTTGGATGTATACCATCTGGCCCAGGTGATTTGCTACTCTTCAATTTATCTAATAGTTGTAATACATCTTCCCGATGTATCGATATTTCCTTTAATTCTTCCGCACCTTTAAATACCACTTCAGCCATGGGTAACATCCCTATATCTTCCTCAGTAAAGACCGAAGCAAAGAATTCATTCAGTCTCTCCGCTATCGCCTTGTCGCCTCTTAGTGCTCCTTTAACCCCTCTATCATCTAATGAGCCAACTGACTCTCTCACAGTTTTTTTGCTACGAATGTACTTGAAAAAGTCTTTATTTTGCGTTTTTGCTTCCGCAGCAACCTTCTTCTCAAATTCTCCCTTTGCCTGCCTTATCAATGCCTTGCATTTGACTTGCCAGTGCTTGTGCTGTTTCCAGGTTTTGTCGTTTGGCTCTTTTTTCCATTTCCTGAAAGATGCTTTTTTGGCAACAACAGCCTCTCTGACTTCACCTTTAAACCATGCTGGCAGTTTTTTGGACTTCCTTCCACTTTTCTTAAAGCGTGGCATATAGCTGTTCTGGGCTTCCAAGATAGTATTTTTCAACACCACCCAAGCTTGATGTACGTCTTTAACCTTTGCAACTGCTCCTTTTAGTTTTTTCTTAACTATTTTCCTCATTTTATCATAGTCTCCCTTTCGAAAGTTAAAAGGTAGTACTGTGGATTTCCTTACTATCCCCTCCTCCACTAATTAAATCAAAGGCGATCATGCTATGATCACTATTGCCAAGTGGCCCCAACAACCTTATCTCTTGCACTAGATCTGGTGTTCCACTAAGGACTAGGTCTAATATGGCTTCCCCTCTGGTCGGTTCATGAACCAGCTGCTCCAAGAAGCAGTCATTTATTTCATCTAGGAAGTTTATCTCCCTAGCATGTGACACTGACCCAGTCGATACCGGGGTAATTGAAATCACCCATTATTATTACTGCGCTGTAACTTTTGTTAGCTTCCTTGATTTCTTTGAGCATTTCATCATCCATTTGGTCATTCTGGCCAGGCGCTCGATAGTACACCCCCACTGCCATTGCCTTCCCCCTTTTACATGGAATTTCAATCCATAGAGATTCTACAGCAAATTTTGTTTCCTGCAAAACTTTAATCCTTTCTGACTCAATGTCCTCTCTAACATAGAGAGCAACCCCTCCACCAATTTGATCAGCTCTATCATTACGATATAGTTTGTACCCAGGTATCACAGTGTCCCACTGGTTGTCCTCCTTCCACCATGTCTCTGAGATTCCAATCATATCTAACCTCTCATTTAGTGCTATATATTCTAACTCTTCCATCTCATTTTTTAGACTTCTAGCATTTGCATACAAGCATTTTAGAGAATGTATTTTATTCATATTAATTTGGCTATTGTTAGACATGGGTAATTTGGGATCTTTAAGCTCTGTCTGCTCCATACTCGAGGGCATTTGGGCTACCTTACTCTTTTGTGGAACCTCTGCTTTTGGTAGTATCCTTCAAGAATACATTCTTCCAAACCATCCGCTCTTGGGTGACTGTCGGCTTTCCCCTAATATCTAGTTTAAAAGCTGCTCTATCTCCTTTTTAAAGGTTAATGCCAGCAGCCTAAGCCCATCCCTTCGGAAGAGCCCCTCCTTTCCCCAGAATGTTCCCCAGTTCCTAACAAATCCAAAACCCTCATCTCTGCACCATTGTCTCATCCACGCATTGAGACTCCGGAGCTCTGCCTGCCTTTTGGGTCCTGCATGTGGAACAGGAAGCATTTCGGAGAATGCTACCCTGGAAGTTCTGGATTTCAACTTCCTACCTAAAAGCCTAAATTTAGCCTCCAGAACCTCCCTACCACATTTTCCTATGTCATTGGTACCGACATGTACCAAGACAGCAGACTCCTCCCCAGCACTATCTAAGACCTTATCTAGGTGGCGCGTGAGGTCCGCTACCTTCGCACCAGGCAGGCATGTTACCAGGCGATCCTCACGTCCACCAGCCACCCAGCTATCTACATGCCTAATGATCGAATCACCAACTATAACGGCTGTCCTAACCCTTCCCTCATGGACACATGGCCCTGGAGAAACTTCCTTGGTGCGAGAGGGTTTTACATCACCTGGAGGACAGGTCCTAGTTACAGGATCACTTCCTGCCACACCAGGGTGATGCTCTCCTGTCACGTGACCTCTCACCTCCATGGCAACAGTGATGCTGCCAGACTGGAGGTGGGACTTCAGGATTATATCCCTGTAGGTCTCGTCTATGTACCTCTCTGTCTTTCTAATGTTTTCCAAGTCTGCTACTCTAGCCTCTAGAGAACGGACTCGTTCCCTGAGAGCAAAGAGCTCCTTGCACCTAGTGCACACGTAAGACCTCTCACCAACTGGGAGAAAATCATACATGTGACACTCAATGCAAAAGACTGGAAAGCCCCCATCCCACTGGACTGCTGTCTGCATCTTAGTTTTAAGTTTGTGTTTAGATCTACGTTCTTTACTTACTAAGGGTTGCTATGGATATGTATACTAATAAAACTGTACCTAATACGTTTAATATACCTTGTTCACCTGAAGCTTAATTAATCTCAGGTCCTTAGTGTATGACTGATTTGGGTAATGAGCTTCACCTGAAAGCACCTCCTGTCTTTTAAGATGTGTAAGTACCTATAAAGCTACGATTATCCCAGGGGTGGGTGAGAAATAACACTTATTAAAAGAGGGCTGCTACACAGTAGCCTGTCTTATGCTGCTGAGGTAAGCTATATTCTGATTGGATTTAAATTATAGCTCTTTGCTGCTGCTAGGCTCTAACTTCTTATGAAATGTAAACTACAAGCTCTCTGCTGGGTTCTAAATTTAACCAGAAAGCTCTCTTCTGTGTTTTAAATGTAAACTAAAAGTACTTTGCTGTTACTAGGCCCTGAGTGACTATTAAATGTAAACTACAAGCTCTCTGCTGGGTTCCAAATTTAACCAGAAAGCTCTCTTCTGTGTTTTAAATGTAAACTAAAAGTACTTTGCTGTTACTAGGCCCTGAGTGACTATTAAATTTATACTACAAGCTCTCTGCTGGGTATGAAATGTAACCAGAAAGTTCTCCTCTGTGTTTTAAATTTAAACTTAAACTGCTGCTACTAGGCCCTGACTGATTTAACAAAAAATAGTGGTTTCACAAATTAATTAGCTTAAATACAAAATATTCCTTTTAGAAAATTACCAGAAGTATGTACTCACAGTTGCAGATCTCTCTCCAGAAGTAACAATCCCTTTTTCTAGTCCTTCAAGACCTTCATAGTTGCTTGGGAGGCCAGCTATATTATATGAAGACACCGTGGCTGTGGCAGGAAAGCTTGTCTAGACAAGCCCCTATGAATTCTAGAGACTGAGAAGGGGTGAGATGAGATTTTGGGAGGTTTATGACCCAAGTCCCAAGTATCGAAGGATTCGCATGGTGCGAGAAAGAGAGAAGCTGACTTCTGGAGCTGTTGATGCTCAAATGAGCCAGTCGTCTAAGTAGGGGAAGACGAATATTCCTAGAGTTCTCAGGAATGCTGCTATTATTGCCATGCATTTTGTGAAGACTCTTGGGGCAGAAGCCAGACCGAAGGGAAGAACCCTGTATTGGAAGTGTCTTCCCTGGAAAAGGAATTGAAGGAATTTCCTGTGATCTGCATGGATGAGAATATGCGTATATGCATCCTTTAGATCTAGAGAACATAGCCCTGACTCTGAAGGTATGGCAGGAGTGTTCCGAGGGAGATCATTTTGAATTTTTCCCGGAACAGATACTTGTTTAATACTCTGAGGTCTAGTATAGGCCCGTGTCCCCCTGTTTTCTTTGGTATGAGAAAGTAAGGGGAGTAGAATCCCGTACTCTGTTGGGGTATGGGTACGTCTTCTATTGCTCCTTGAGCAAGAAGTGATGCGACCTCCTGACCCAAGAGATTGCTGGCAGGGACCTGAGAACGGAACTGTCTTATCATTGTAGGAGGGAGCATACTGTGAAAATGAAGTCTCTACCCCTCTCGTACAATGGACAGATTCCAGTTTTCTGATGTTATTTGTTGCCATCTTCTGGCAAAATGGCATAATCTGCTCGGGATGGTAAGGGGTTCTGGACCTTTCAGGGGCAGAAAAACTAAGTTCTCTAGGAAGGAGTCAAAGCCCCTGAGGAAGCAGAGTCTGCTGAGCCGGCTGAGTTCTTGGAACTTGTGGCTTCCTCTGCTGTCTGTTCTGTTGTTGTCCCCTTTGGGGAACATTTACTGGACAGTGTCCCTGATGGGTGTAAGATGGGCAAAATTTCTTTTTCTTGTTGAAAAAGGGTTTCTTGACTAACTTTTTCTTTGCTGGGTTGGCTGTAGACTTTGAATCTGAAAATACTACCTTGAACAGACTGATTAGCCTCGTCTTGCCAATCCTTGCCAAAGAGATTTTCTCCTGTGCAAGGAATATTTCCCAGTTTATCTTGCATCCACTGTTCTAAGTCTGATGCCTGAAGCCAGGCAATATGACGTGCACCAATGGAAATAGCAGATGTTCTGCTAATGCATTCAAAGCAATCAAAGGTTGCATGGTTTACAAATTTTTAGACATCCTGGGCATGTTTGACCAGAAAAGGAATTCCCCCCCTTTTTTCCTCAGGGAGAAGAGGGTTCATGAGTTCCAAGTCACCCGTAACTTCTTTGAGGAACATTCCCATATAGAGAATGTAGGAGCTAATCCTGGCTGCCAACATGGAGGATTGGAAACATCGATGCCCAAAGGCATTGAGCGTCCTCGATTCACGGCCCGGAGGATTGGAAGAATGTGTTTTAGCACTCTTAATCCTCCACATCGCCGATTCCACTACCATTGAATGGTGTGGTAACTGAGTCTTTTGAAAGCCAGGACAGCTTGGGACTTGGTACATGGTATTGAGTCGTCGAGAGTGTGGAGACCCCGTCAAAGGAGTTTCCCACATTCTTAGCATAAGATCATGCAAGATTCTGTGAATAGGCAGAGTAGCTTCCTCTTTAGGAGCCTTAGGGTACTGAAGAATTTCTAATTCTTATGCTCTAGGTTCTTTCTCTGGAGTCACCGTGATTGCAAGACCTCGAGTTAAATCACGTATAAAATCCTGGAAGGACATGTCTTCTGGAGGAGACATTCTTTGTTGAGGACGAGGAGATGGATCTTCCGGAAGGATAGCTCTAGTACCGGCAGAATTATCAGAGTCATCGGAATCGGATGATTCGAAGTATCTCTGCGCCGAGTGTTCTTGCAATGCACGGTACTGGTATCGCTCGAAGTCGGTATCGGGGTGTCTCGGTACCAATCCGTCGATACCTGAGATAGACTCAAGGCTCGGCATGGGGGGAAGCATACCTGCCGAGGCACTCGGTACCAGTAACGGTGTCGTTGGTACTGATACCTGTGGAACCATCTGTAACGGTCTTAGCGGTACTGAAGCTGCTAAGAGGGCCGCTAGACTGCGTTCGATAGCGAGGATTCTGTGATCCATTGCTCCTGCCGATGCCTAGGTGTCGGTACCGGTGGAAGCGGCTATGACCCCAGAACATGATACCAGTAGTTCTGCAGAGGTGGAAGCTTCTGGAACATTCTGGAGCCCAGTTAATGCTTTGGAGACGGAGGCCTCCCGCCGGGGCTGTTTTGCCGGTGAACTTTCCTCAAGGGCAACACCAGAGGCATCTCGATACTTGGAAGGAGATCTACCCTTTGAGGACCGGCCAATCTTAGAAGACTTAAGTTTAGTTACCTGAGATCCATGGTAGAAAGATGAAGCCCTGGAAGACATTGATGCAACTGACATCGTATCTGCGGCAAAGAGGGTACTGAGTTTTGCAGCTCTATTCTGCAGGCCCCTCTTGGTCATCTTTCTGCAGGAGAGACACTCCAATGGGAATGGTCAGGACCTAAACACTTTAGACACCATTCATGGGTGTCGGTGATGGAAACGGTACTGCCACATTTAGAACATTTCTTGAAACCACTAGCTGGTTTCTCCATGTTTGAAGAAAAATGGGCCTAGTGCCCAAAATGGCACCTAGCCCCGATAGGGGAAAGGCACCTGAAAGAAAATCTTTTAGAAAACTAGGTTTTTGGGGTTTTTTTGAAAAAGAAGAAAAGAGAACCGGCGGTACCAGTAGGCATCGAAGGAAGGCAGACGCGACCACAAGAAAACGAAAGGAGAATACATTTTTCTGCGGTGACAGGGTATGCGTCCTGTCGGCTCAGCGGAAAACGAAAAACTGAAGAGGGAGAGTTGGAAGGGCGGGAAGGCAGCACGCAGGCGCTGTGGGATGCTCCCAAAAGCTTTCCTATTAGACGCTGGGGAGCGTTACTGCGCAGGCTCCGTCGGTACCGATGATACCCATATATGAAGACAACATTCCTGCTTGTTCCTGGAGATTACATAAGGCTCATCCCCATATGCTGGAGACTAAAGATTCTGGCTAGGTGGGAGAAGTGCAGCTCCCTTTATGGGATGACATCACCAAAGCCTGGAATTCTCAGTCTCCATTTGCTGGAAGGGGGTGAAAGCTGGTAGTCTGGACTGGAGGGACACTATGGAAATAAAGATTAACCAAATACCTTTTTATTGCACTAATTTAATACACTTTTTGACAAGCAAAAGCAAATGCCAGCTCCAACATATTCTTCTACATGCATAAGAGGAATGACATTGACAGATCGCCTTATCATAGTGGTTAGGATAAAAAATGATATTTTAAAATAACCAATATTTCCCAGAGATCTCTTGGCGGACAGGTCTAGATAGATAACTTCACTTCACAGTTGTGTTATTAATATGGACTAATGAAGAATTGTCCTGCAGCAAGGACCTAAGTTTGGGATGGATAATGTATTAAATATAATGCAAACAAATACAGTACATTCATTTTTCTTATGCAAAATTTTACAATTTTATGCCAAGTGCAATGAGGGCACGCCTTCTATTAAAGTGAAATGTATTTACACAGAAATATTTCCTCTGCACTAAATGAAATCCAATACAGTACCGGTTAACTATCAATTTGCTGTTGTCTCCAGGCAACATATGACCACGCAAAATGACTTTTCAAAGCAAATCTATAAGCGTAGTTACTCACCTGCAACAGGTGATCTCCAGTAACAGCAGGAATTTAGTCTTCAGATATGGGTGATATCAGATACCGACAAGAGCCCACGCGGAAAGCACCACAGCTACTAATAGGAAAGCCTTTGGGAGTACTCCACTGCACCTGCGCCACTACTTTCCCACTTTTCCAACTCCCTCTCCTCAGTTGGGTTTGTAGCTGAAAATATGGAGTTAAAAGCAAAAATAGAACCCTACAACTACAGTGGGAGGAGGGTGGGTTGTGAAGACTAAATTCCTGCTGTTCTTGGAGATCACGTTACAGGTGAGTAAGCTATGCTATCTCCAGAAAGAAGCAGGAACATAATCTTCACATAAATGGACTCTCTAGCTCCCAGATCTCTGAAGAGTTGGACCGGGTCAGAAAGTCGGACAAGATCATCTTAACCTAGACTTCCCCACCAAGGAGATCTGGCAAGAATGGTGGGGTGGGGGGGTTGGAGTTGTCCTTATGTTCCGAAGAGATGTTGAAGGACTTCCTGGCCAAAGGCAGCATCCTGGCGGGAGTCCTTGTCCAAGCAGTAGTGGGTGGCAAAGGTGTGGATGGGGGACTATGTTGCAGCCTGGCAAATTTCATCAATGGCTACTGACCTTAGGTTTGTCATAGAAGTTGCCATCAAAAAATTAAACCCCTAATAGTCAATGACTACAAAATAGTAGAACAAAAAACTGAAAGTCATTGGGAAAGCCACAAGGATACCCCCAATACTTATAGTCAGCTTGTGTTTTTGTCGGGACCTGACTGGCAAGAGGGGGGAGGGGAAAAGAAGTTGCCATGGCTTGGACATTACGAGCAGTGACATGCCCTGTGAGGGTAAAGCCTGCATGGTCATATGCCAGTGATATGCAGACTTCTATTCATCTGGAGAGCGTGCATTTTGTTACAGGGAGACCAAGGCAGTTAGGGTCAAAGGACACAAAATTGAAAGGATTTTCAAATGTCCTGCGTACTTTAGAGATAGAATGCTAGAGCCCTTTTGCAGTCTAGTGTGTGCAGGATTGCTTCTGCATGAGATCTTGAGAAGAAGACCGGAAGGATTACTGACTGATTCATGTGGAAAGGTGGAGCCACTTTTGGTAGAAAATGGGGATGTGTCCAAAGGATGACCTTATCATGATGGAACCTGGTATGTGGTGGATGGGCCACCAAGGTTTATAGTTCACTGATGCGCCTGGCTGAGGTCAGGGCGATGAAGAATACTTCTAAGACAAGTAGCATAGGTGGGTAGTTGCTAAGGGCTCAAATGGAGGTTTGAGAAGCTGAGCCAAGAACACATTAAGATCCCACGCTACTGGGGGTGTTCAAAGAGGTGGCTTGGTGAGGAGGAGGTCCCTTATGAAATGTGCCACTAGAGGAATCATGGAGATAGGTCGACCATCAACAGGTTTATGAAAAGCTGAAACAGCACTGAGGTGTATATGTATTGAATTTGTTTTGAGTCCTGAAGAGGACAAATGCAAGAGGTATTGAAGAAGCTTCAAACTGGTGCTTCAAAGGGATTGTGGTTATTCTGAGAGCACTATGAAGCACATTTGAGCCATTTGAACGAGTACGTTCTCCTAGTGGAGGGCTTTCTGGAAGAAAGGAGGACGTCTTTCACGGCAGATGAAAACTGTAGATGTTGAAACATCATGCTCTCAGAGACCACAGATTGGGATGCAGGACTGTCCCGTTGTCCTGGGACAGAAGACCTGGATTGGATCCCAGTGAAATTGGAGGAGTCTGAGTCAGCCAAAGTAGAAGGGGAAACCAACGCTGATGGGCCAGTGAGGGACTATGAGGATCAGAGTTCCCCTGTCTGCTTGGAGTCAGAGGAGGGTCTTCGGGATCAGGGATATTGGGGGAAAAGCATTAAGCGGTTCCTGCCCCCAGTAAATGAGGAAGGCATCGGATGCCATACTGAGTTTGGATAGTTTCCTGGAGCAGAACTGTGGAAGTTGAGAGTTCTGTGGAGTGGCAAAGAGATATATGGCTGGGGTCCCCGAGGCTTGGAAGATTTGTGCCACTGTGTCCAGATCTAGGATCCACTTGTGTGGATGTAAAATCCAACTCAGTTTGTCTGCCAAGTGACTGATTTCTCCTGGAATATAAACTGCACGGAGGTGGATGTGATGGAGAATGGCGACGTTCCATAGGTGGCAGACCTCCTGGCAGAGAGGAAGAGAGCCCGTTCCCCCTTGTTTGTTTATACAGAACATTGCCACTTGATTGTCTGTCCTAACTAGGGTCTGACTGTCGTAGTGCTGGAAAACCTGGAGGGCATTTGTGATTGCTCCGAGCACGAGTAGGTTGATTTGTTGAACTGATTTCTGAGCTGTCCACAATCCTTATGTGGAGATGGAATCTAGATGGGCTCCCCAACCGAGCTTGGATGCATCTGTTGTCAAGGTTGGGGCATCCGAAAATATGACCCTATGAGAAGATTTGTTGGAGTGTACCACCAGAGGAGTGATTTGGCCATTGGGCAGGTTACTTGAATGATATCCCGTAGATTCCCTGAGGCTTGGGTCCACTGGGATGAGAGGGTCCATTGTGTTAATTGCATATGCAGTCTTGCATAAGGTATTACATGCACCGTGGATGCCATGTGGCCTAACTGCCACAGGGCTTGAGCTGTTGCTGTCTTCTGCTGGCGCATGTGAGTGGCTAGGTCCACCAATCTGTTCATGCGGTCCAGGAGAAGGCAGGCCCTGGATTGTTGAGCATCCAATACGGCACCTATGAACTCCAATCTTTGGGTTGGAGTGAGCTGGGACTTTGGGAAGTTTATGACAAATCCCAGATGTTGCAACAGTGAAAGAGTTTGCTGAAGAGATGAGCAGAGTTCTCCAGGAGAGTCTGCCTTTATTAGCCAGTCATCTAAGTAAGAGAAGACGAAGACTTTGTTGTTTTGAAGATATGCTGCCACAACGGCCATGCACTTTGTGAAGACTCTTGGTGCAGATGCAAGACCAAAGGGGAAGACTCTGTACTGATAATGGGTGCCCTGACAGGTGAAGTGAAGATACTGCCTGCAATCTGGGTGAATCAGAATGTGAGTGTAGGCCTCTTTGCCTAGGGAACAAAGCCAGTCCCTGTTCCTGCAAGAAGGGGAGGAGGGTTCCCAGAGAGATCATTTTGAATTTCTGCTTGATTAGGAATTTGTTGAGTTCTCCGAGGTCGAGAATGGGTCTGTAGCCCCCTGATTTCTTTGGAATAAGGAAGTAGGGGGGAGTAGAAGCCTTTTAGCAGCTGGTCTTGAGGAACTGCTTCTATGGCTCCTTGGGAAAGGATATTGTCGACCTCCTGTTTGAGCAGGGCATCCAGAGGTGATTTTTGTGAGTGCTCGTGGTTGGAGGCGAGGGGTCAGAGACAATGTCATGGAGGTCTGTGGAATCGAAGGAGCGGTGGTCGGAATCAGACATATCTGAGTCTGATTCTGATGAGTATCGACAATGTCGATGCCCCTCAATACCTTCGGGGTCTAGAACTATAGTTCTCACCCACGGGACATTGGTGGCCGACACCAATGTCGGTGTCAATATCAGGGCATCGGGGCTCGAGGCAGAGTGGATCAGTGCCGATGGAGGTACTGATGTCAGTGCCTGGATGGGTGTCTATGGAGTCACTGATGTCGATGCCCCGGTGTGTGGCCCTCCATCCATTGGTATAAGAGGAACTGATGCTGCAAGGAGGGCCGTTAAGGTTCTCTCCAAGAATAGCATCCGCTGATCAAAAGAGGTTGCCTACATCTGGTCCAATTCAAGAACGGGGTTTGCTGCCACCGTACCAGAACACGGCATTGGGGGCTCTCCAGAGGTCAAGGCCTCAGGTGCCGCCTGATTCCCCACTGAGACTTCGGAGGCCAAGTCTTCCACTCAGGGATGCCTTGGCTAATGGCCAGGGTTGGAAGAGGTCCTGGAAGACTCCTGGTGTTTAGAATGGGATCTTTCCCTCAATTCCTGAGACTTGCTTGAGGAATCCTTAGACTTCTCCTTCGGTTCCTTCAACTTCTCTGAGGATTCACAAGGTTTTTGCTTCTCCTTAGAGGACCTCGAAGGAGACATAGGTCTTTTGCTCTTTTTCTCCGAATGTTTGAAGTCTTTAGAATGCTTAGAGCCTGGAGAGCATGAAGATGCTCTAGAGGAAGTCGAGGATAATGACATCGAGTCCGATGGGAAGAGTTCCCCAAACCTTTTGGCTCGGTTCTCTAGGCCTCTCTTTGTCATCTGTTTACAGAGGGAGCAGGCTTGGGGAACATGGTCTGGACCAAGACATTATAGACACCAATCATGCTTGTCTGTGACAGAAATGGTGCTAGAGCACTTAGTACATTTTTTGAACCCACTTGAGGGTTTCTCCATCATGAAGATGGTGGGCAAGGCCCGATGGGCACAAGGCTCTGAGGAATTTTTTTTTTTAAATAAAACTTAATTGGATTTTAAGGAAAAAAGAAAAACAAAAAGATAATGGAATCGAACGATACTGGTGCAGTAAGGCAGAAGTGCTTTTGGGAAAAAAGTTGAAGTTCTTTTCTCCGGTGACAGGGATATGATCTGCTGGCTCTGCGGAAAAAGAAGAACTGAGGAGAGGGAGTTGGGTGAGCATAAAGGCAGTGGCGAGGCACAGTGGAGTGCTCCTAAAGGTTTTCCTATTGGTAGCTGGGGAGCTTCCCGCACAGGCTCCATCAGTATCCGATGTCACCCATATGTGAAGACTACATTCCTGCTTGTTCCTGGAGATCAAAGTATATGCCTGTTATGCTTATGTATAAAGGGGTGACTAATGAACAGTGTTGAAAAGGCAAACTGTTGAAACAAACATTTATAGTACACTTTTCAGTCATAGGCACTGGACCCACCAATAACTACTCCTCTATTATTTCCTTATAAAGGTTTGATAAACCCATAATTATGTTTCTAAGATCACTTTATTTGTCGGTTATTGGTAAGCAGTTTTCTGTGGTATTTTTGATAATGTATAGGCCAATTGGGGTTCTTACTATGAAAAAGGTAGTTCTGAAAAAGTTAATATTGCTCCTATAAGGAATGAAACACAGGCAGCTGCAGTGTGAAGGAGAACAAAATTGTCCAACAACCTATTCAAGACAAAGAGAGAAGCAATTGTGAATTTTACCAGGTATAAAGACTTACTATCATTACTCAGCAACAATGGGTTAAGTCTGAACGCTGATACTCAATTCATACGTCTTGAACACTGATTGTGTATTTTAAAAGACAGCTTCTATAATGTTAACATGTATATATAATTAGGTAATGTACATATATTAATTTAGGTATATTAGGTAATGAACCATATATTAATTTATACGCATGTAAATAGTTCATGTAAGTAGCTTTTGTTACAATTGTTTCTTTGATGTTTGACCAGATTAATTTTGTTTTATGTTGATAGTTAACATATGTTTCAAACTGTTCTTTGTAAAATAATAATAATTTCTTTTATTATTACTGTTCTGTTCGCTGTAAACCACCCCTGATCTCTGGAAGGGGCGATATAGAAAAAAATGTACAAATAAATAAATAAAATAATCTCAACTGTTGAAGAGCAAATAAAGCAAGGCATATATTACATACTTTTGTTGCAAAGACATCTTCTTCTTGTAGTCTTTACATTTTTTCTTCTTTTTGCTGGCATCATACTTTCCCTTCAGTTGAAACTTTGCAATTTCGACATGCAATCTATGTCCTCTGATCTCATCATCGTCCAAAAGCTTCAGGGCAAGACTCACAGATTCTTTCTACCATAAGGAAAAATAAATTCATCATCAACCTTGAGCTCTCATACAAAAGCAGATGCTACTGAATGTCCTTATTTATTATTTATTTTTATTTTATTACAAGCTCTTATATACCGCTCTATTCAGCATCAGCGCGGTTCACAATATAACAACAGACCAGAACAACAAACTGTTTGGTTTTACAGAGAACAAGGTCAGAGAACTTGGATAAAACATGGGACGGCATTTCTGCAACTATTTACATGAGTATTTACAAGTATACACAACAGAAGTTGTTATTAGTTATAGGGTAAGGATCGAGATTGGTTAGCTGGTCAAGTAATATTGGGGGAAAAGGTGGGATTTGAGAGCCTTTCTAAAAAGGGATAGATCAGTGATAGCACGAATCTCTGGGGGTAGGGCATTCCAGCACTTGGGGGCATAGAATCTGAAGGCCCTGTTAGATGTCGTTGATAGGCATTTTGTCGCTGCTTTAGGGATAACTAGTGCATTTGTTGATATCGTTCTCCTGGATCTATTGGGTGGAACAGTCTGAACGAGGTCTACTAGGGAGGAAGAGGTGATGATTTTAGTGGCCTTGAAAGTTAGTAGTAATGTTTTGAACAATATTCTGCCATGTATGGGGAGCCAGTGGAGTTGCTCTAGGATGGGTGTTATATGGTCCCTTCTTGATGCTCCGTAGAGGACTCTAGCAGCGGTATTCATGGCGAGTTGCAATGGGTTTAATGTGGAGTGTGGGAGGCCTTGGAGAATGGCATTAGCATAGTCAAGGTGTGGTAGGGTTAAGGCTTGAAATATCGTCCGGAAGTCATCAGGATCAAGCAGGGGGCGAAGATGGCGGAGTGTCCGGATCTTGAGGTAGATGGCTCTGACTACGTTGGTTATATGTAGTTTAAAATCCATGCGCTGGTCCAAAGTGACTCCAAGGTAACGAATGGAAGGTTTGGATTGGAGCTCAGCTTCTTTGACCTTTATATGGGATGGGGGGGTGAAAAGTGGGTCTCTAGTGATGAAAAGAACCTCGGTTTTTTTGTGTTGAATTCGGAGGTTCTGGGATTGAAGCCATTCAGATACTGCATCAAAACATTTGGCTAGCGGGGAGAGGTCCATATGGGCTGTGGAGAAAGGCATGTATAGAAGGATGTCGTCAGCGTATATCAAGCATTCAACATTGAAGGACTTAATGATATTGCAAACAGGCTGTATGTATATATTGAAGAAGAGTGAAGATAGGGATGATCCTTGTGGTACGCCTTGTTTTTGGTGGTAAGGTGTGGATGTTGCGGTTCCTGAGGTAACGTACTGCCATCTCTGATCAAGGTATGATTTACACCACTCCAGGGCAGTGTTATTGATGCCTTTTTCTTTTAGTCGCCCTATTAAAAGATCATGATGAACAGAGTTGAAAGATCAATTCCCACTAGCACTCCTTGTGGCCTTGGGCGAGTCTCTTAACCCTCCATTGCTCAGAAAAATCCAAGTTATCAATGCCCCTGTTTAATGTACATTACCAAGTTTAAGTTACAATATAAACAGCTTTGACTAAAAGATAAAGCAGTATAAAAATCCTGATAAATAACATTAATAAATAAATAAGCAAGAATAGGTAAAGGTTCAGGAGCAACAAGTACAACCAAACCAATATCAATGAGTTTATAAGAATGTAACTAATTTGGCATGGGAAATGCAGTTTTCTTTATCTGAATTTTGCTAAGGCTTATAATACAGTGTCCTACGAAAAACAGATTTTTTTTTCTTCAAATGAGAAAAAATGGGTGTCAAGAGAACATTTGCAAGCGCCTAATACATTTCTCCCATTCTGTTATCTATAGAGAAAGCCTTGATGAGTAGATAGTAAATGAGTAAGGAACTGGCCGGCAGAAAGACACTGCACATGCAATGTGTGCAGTCAACTCAACGTTGATTCCTGGTTACCCAACAGCCCCTAGGTCTTCTTGGCAGGGTATGACCAGAAGTAGATTGTTAGGTCTTTCTTCCGAGGCCATGGAGGGTAAAGTAACTTGCCCCAAGATCACAAGGAGTGTCAGTGGGAATCAAACTCTAGAATCAGAACCCATTTCGTAAGTTGCCAATAACACTTCAAGACAAAAGGAAACCAAGACATGAGGGGTATGATATTCATTCATTTATTTATTTAACTAGGCTTATATATTGCTTTTCTACCAGTCAAAGCAATGACATTCAGGTACTGTATATATATTTTTCCCTTGCCCCCGAAGGGTTCACAATCTATGTTTTTGTACCTGAGGCAACGGAGGGTTAAGTAGCTTGCCCAAGGCCACAAGGAGCACCCGTGGACTGGAAACCCCAGTCCTTCCGGCCCAAGGTTGCTGTCCTCTAGCAGGATTTGAACCCCTGGCCCTCCGTAACTTGCCCCAACCACTAGGCCACTCCTCCCTCCCACCACCCCTGAACTCCCAAACCCAGATATTCAATACAGAGGACGTATCTGGGCCCCGATATTGAATATCTGGGTTGGCCAGAATGACTGGAAGTTAACCAAGCGGCAGTGATATTCAGCTGCTGCCATGTTAGCTTCTGCAGCAAAATTTAGACCGGCCTTTACTGCACCTGACTTTCGTAGCATGTCTGTAACTGAGAAGTGGATCAATATCACTACTTCCCGGTTATTGATGGGTGCCACCATTACATAATACTACAACCACATATGAGACCCACAACCACAGATGCAAATCTGCTACACAGTTGTCCCTCCCCAACAAAACGATTCCCAAGCTGGTACTTATACACTGTACATAGTTCAGAGTTGTAAGCAATTAACTGTTAATTATGTAAACTGTTAATGTTTATTGTAATAGTTATTTTACTGTTCTTTGTAAGAATGTTCTGTTCTCTGTAAACCGCTTTGATAATATGAAAAGCGGTATATAAAAAATGTTAAATAAAATAAATAATGACATGCCCCGATGCTAACCAGTGGGTACTGGGGCATGCAGCAGCTGCTGAATATCCCACTTGAAAGGCATTTCCATGGTTTGCAGAACTACAAACTGTGTAAATGCCTTTCAATATCCCCCCAATTAGTCCAAGGGACTGCTTGAAGATCAATACCTTCACATCTTGAATTTGAATTCCCACTACTCAGACAGAACAATAAATCAATCATATATCCACCTTCACAAATCAGAACTATCCTCTGTACAAAATACAAAACAGACAGCTAACACCTATTTATTGACTCTTACTTCCTTTTATCAATGTGGACTAACAATAATGGAACCTCACTACTATATTTAGAAAAAATGGAATTGATATGCAAAGCTAACTGCTCTTATATCCTACAAACTTCACAAACTATATTTAGCAGATACTATAGCAACATAACCCTGGAAACGGATTCCTTCACTATGATCACATTTCATTTTCAGTAACAGCAGCAAAAGGGAGTTCCATAGCTCAGGTTGTTGAATGCAGTACAGGAGAATGAAGCTCAAGTCTCCTGTCCAGTGGAGCTGAAGGAATAAGTGCTCTGTTGAGGCAAAACACTTGATCACAGACGAAGGGCAAAGATGACTGTGGCAAGCCCTACCAGGCAAAAGAGCAGGGCTGAAGATAACCCCACTATCCTCTGTTGCATGGCCGTCCATCTGAGGGAGCATATACAAAAATAATAGAAAAGTGGGGGATAAAAGATAGCAAAAGACATAGTAAGATTAGGCAAGAAAAATACTAGTCTGACAATATGAGGTTCAGAGGGGTAAACCCAGGACTAACATAAAAAACCTACTGTGTATTTTCCGTTAGTCCTGGCTTTACACCTCTGAACCTCATATTGTCAGATTAGTATTTGTTCTTGCCTAATCTTACTATGAACAGGATATAGCCATAACTGGCTATGATTTATTTAGAAGAGATAGAGAGGGTAGAAGAGGAGTAGCCCTATATGTCAAAAGCAATATTAAAGTTGCTGAAATGCAGGAGACGTGGGGAAAATAAGAAGCGCTGTGGATTGTGTTGGAAAGAAGAGATGGCACTGTCATCCATACTGGTGTAGTCCACAGGCCTCCAACTCAAACTGAAGAAATGGATAGAGGCTTGATTATTGATATTGCAAAGGTAGCTATGAAGGGGGAAAGTGATCATATTGGGTGACTTTAAACTACCCGATGTGGATTGGAGTATTCCTTCTGCAAATCTGGAAAGAAGTAAAAAATCGTGGATTCCTTCCAAGATGCACTGCTAAGACAAATGGTGATGGAACCAACCAGGGAAAGTTTGATGCTGGATTTAGTACTCACCAGTGGAGATAGCATGTCGAATGTCCAGGTGGGTGCCCATGAGAACAGCAGCGATCATCACACAGTGTGGTTTGAAATAAAAACCAAGGCAGAGTCCAATCACAGCAATCTCAAAATCTTAGACTTTAAAACCACTGACTTCAGTAAAATGGCCAAGTGCCTGAAGGAGGAGTTGGCAGGGTGGGAGGAGGTAACGGAAGTGGAATTGCAGTGGGCTAAACTAAAGGAGGCAATAAAAAAAGGCAATAGATACATATGTAAGGAAAGTAAATAAAATCGAGAGGAAAAGGAAACTTATTTGGTTTCCCAAAGAAATAGCTGCACAAATAAAGACAAAAAACAAGCTTTCACAAAATTCCGAAGTTCGCAAACAGAGAAACACAGGATAAAGCTAAAAGAGACAAAAAGAGAAATAAGGATAGCAAAATCAAAGGCAGAAAAAAAGATGGCTAAAGATCTGAAGCATGGAGACAAAAGTTTTTTCAGATATACTCAGGAGCAGAGGAAGATCAGAGGTGGAATCGCAAGACTCAAAAGTGCCGAGAACGGATTTATGGAAAGTGATATTGGAAAAGTGAAAATGCTAAACAAATAACTTCTGTTCTATTTTTACTAAAGAAAATCCTGGAGAAGGACCACGTGTGATTGAAAATATACAAATGGGAATGGAGTAGATACATCATCTTCTGTGAATGGTGTAGTATTTGAACAGCTTGCAAATACTGAAAGAACTCGAGAGGTTCTTGCAGGGCCTTTAAAGGATATTTTTAAAAGATCCTTGGAGACAGGAGAAGTTCCACAGTACTGGAGAAGGGCTGACATGGATCTCTTCACAAAAGTGGCCAAAGGGAAGAGGTGACAAACTACAGGCCAGTAAGCTTTACCTCGATGGCGGGAAAAATAATGGAGATGCTCCTGAAAGAAAGAATGGTGGACTTTCTTGAAACCAACAGGTTGCATGATCTGAGGCAATATGGTTTTAGCAAAGGGAGATCATGCTAAACAAATCTGATTGAATTCTTTGACTGGGTGACCAGAGAACTAGATCAAGGGCATGTGATGGATGTGATCTACCTAGATTTCAGCAAAGCCTTTGATACTGTTCCCCACTGGAGGCTTATCAATAAACTCAAGAGCCTGGGGACGGGTCCCAAGGTGGTGAACTGGATCAGAAATTGGTTGACTGGCAGACGACAGAAGGTGGTGGTAAACGGAACTCACTCGGATGAAAGGAAGGTGATTAGTGGCGTGCTCCAGGGATCGCTCCTGGGACCGGTACTGTTCAACGTATTTGCGAGCGATATTGCTGAAGGACTGAATGGAAAAGTCTGCCTTTTTGCAGATGACAAAAAAATTTGCAACAGAGTAGACATTTCTGAGGAAGTGGATAACATAAGGAAAGATCTAAAAACACTGGAAGAATAAATCTTAACTGCCAAGCATTTGACCAATGTGAAGACGTGCAGTGTCATGCACTTGGGATGCAGAAATCCAAGGGAATTGTATGCAATAGGGATTGAAAATTTGGTGTGCACAGACCAGGAGAACAACCTTGAGGATCTCAAGGTGGCGAAACAGTGTGACAAGACAGTGGCCAAAGCCAGAAGGATGCTGGGTTGCATGCATACAGAGAGGAATTACAAGCAGAAAGGAGAAGGTACTGATGCCACTGTACAAGTCACTGGTGAGCACAATGAGCAAGAGTCAAAGATCGTCAGGATAAATCCAAAATTCTTTTATTGAAGTGGTCCCCAACGCGTTTCGGCATGAAATGCCTTCCTCAGGGGGTAACACCTAAAACATCAAACATAAAAACTCATAACAATAATAATAAATGACATTAATAGTAAAAAAAAAAAAAAAAAGCCCTAATAACACTAAAGACTTAAAGCTCAAATTGAACCTTAAACTACAAACTTCTTGCTCCAAACTTAAACGTAAATGCAGGACAAAAGAGTACACATAGGGAAATATTAGAAAGATTCATATGTATGAAAACATAAATATGTATGAAATATGTAACAAAGGAAATGTATAAAAAATCTATATATAAAAACAAACAGCCAAAGGAGACAGTGTTAAGAGGCATGATACATAAATATGTACTCACATTAGACCAATTCTAAATTTCCTAGTATATCATAGATAAATGGATGTCGTACTGCTTCTGAAGCGCTAGTGTAGCAGAGCTTCAATCATGTATTCACAGAAGGTAAATCGTCTTTGTATGATGAGAAAACTAAAAAACATATGTACACTAAGAAAATTGCTTTAAATAAACAATATTATCTAAAGGTAGAATAATGAAGTATAGTTAGAAATACACCGGTTTTTACAATGGATAAAATATAATAGTTAATAATGAATGATAATAAACAATACCTTTATAAATGTAGTTGCATTAAATTCAGTAACGATGAATGAGCTACGTTACTGCAAAATGTAAGCCATGGACATAATAATATGTTACTGCTGAACATTGTTCTGAATGCATACTGGAAACTAAACACCGCGAGTCTGTCGCATTTTATCATATTGCTAATTTTAGGAACGTGCAGATAAGAGTACATTACGTGCTGTATTAGTGCTATTGTTCTAACCCAACTTATAGTACATACTATGGCAAATGGGTAACTAAAAAACTATTAACTACTTCTATTCATAAAATTTGTAAAACTGTATGAAATCAGAAGGTCAAGTAATTGTAGAACTAATATTGTCAGCATAAACTAAAGCATGGCGAATAGTTGAGCTTACTGTTAAAATGTGACTCTAATAGACAAACAATAGGATTACACCGTAGTTTTAACAACGAGTCCGTTGAGAGAAACATAGGAACGCCAAGTTTTTAGTATTTAATTTGGGTGTTTTTAGAAAGATACATGCACATCTTCAATTTATAACAAATAATAGCAGTTTGAAATCATACCTGCGACTATGACAACCTTATTTTAAGTATGTAAGCTCAACTATTCCCCATGCTTTAGTTTATGCTGACAATATTAGTTCTACAATTACTTGACCTTCTGATTTCATACAGTTTTACAAATTTTATGAATAGAAGTAGTTAATAGTTTTTTAGTTACCCATTTGCCATAGTATGTACTATACCTTGCTGGGCAGACCAGATGGACCATGCGGGTCTTTATCTGCCGTCATATACTATGTTACTATGTAATATGAATTCAAGAAAGTCTTTTGATATATGCAAGGATCATTAGTTACAAAGAAGTGAAGAAAAGACAGAGATATACTGAGACTTACAACATGTAACAAAGTAAAACTAAGCAGATTAACAGCTCAATGCAGAAACCCTGCACTAGAGCCCAGCATTAAAGCTCTAGCATGGGGTTTCCTGTCGAAAGGATAATGCAGACGTTTTGCTCAGCGATAATATAAGAAAACAGGTTGTGAGAAAAATGGCTGTGCTAAACAAGAAGAGCAAGTGAGGCACATTTGCATGGTTGTAAACATCTCCTAGTCCTGCCTCATGCACCGACAGAAAAGGAGATTAAACATAAGAAAAACAAGCCAGTCTCCCTCCCAATCCCCACCCAGCTAAAAAGAAAAAACATTAGTGATCCTAGTGGGCCTCAACACCCCCCAAACCACCAAACCTAACCACTGGTAGCCCTGACACCCCCACTGAACTGCTAACCCAACTATTGATGGTCCTAGTGAGTCCAGACACTTCCCCATCCCACCAAACAAAATCACTGGTGGTCCTAATGGGAATAAGTTGGCCCTTATTTGGGAGACTGATCCCACTAGTGCACCCCACAATGCACTGTGCAGGGTCAGGCACCACCACTTGGAAAGATGGCTGTGTGGGGGCAGAAGCATGTGGGCTACATTCCTGCCTCCCATTGTCGGAGGTACGGGGGGGGGGGGGAGTGAGGCCCTGTCCAGCTTATTTTGGGGGTTAAGGGTGTTTACTAACTTAGGTAATTATGCACACTGGTTGATTGTAGCACTGCCTGAGTTACATTATCTGCATGACCTAGGGTACTGACTCACATATGAATTTCTGTATGGAAAGCACAGTTACTTACCTGTAACAGGTGATCTCCGGAACAGCAGGAATTAGTCTTCACACGTGGGAGACGTCGCCGACGGAGCCCGCACGGGAATGCTCCCCAGCATCCAATCAGAAAGCCTTTGGGAGCATACCCCGCGCCTGCGCGGTGGCTTCCCGCCCTTCCTACTGCCTCTCCCCAGTTGAGTTTCATAGCTGAGCCAGAAGGAGAGGAGAGGAAGGAATAGATACAAAAAAGAGATACAACTCCTAGGGGAGGTGGGCAGGTTGTGAAGACTAATTCCTGCTGTTCCAGAGATCACCTGTTACAGGTAAGTAACTGTGCTATCTCCAGGAACAAGCAGGAATGAGTCTTCACACGTGGGGACTCCCCAGCTAAGGATGCCCGGGGAGATCCCATAAGCACAGCCCAGGACGGGATGGCATTTGCCCAGCCTGAATCCCCGGCATCCCCTGAGGGATGGAGGGCAGGAGTTGAATAGAGGAACAGTGAATCTACAGACTACAGAGGGAGTCTTTAGAGTGCAGAACAGGTAACATTAAGATACAGCAAAAAAAAACCCAGGCTACAGGAAGAGTAGCCAAAGGGATGCATAAATAGTATCAGTAAGCATTTAATGAGTAAATGCCCTAGTACCATATAGAGCTTACCGGCCATTAAGTTTTAATGAATTAATGGTGTGGAACCCCGTAGGGCTTACCTACCGGGTTGCCGAAAGCAGACCTGTGGTGAAGGCACCGTAGACGCAGTAGCGAAGTCGTCAAGGAAACTTCGCCGCAGCGAGGAGGAAGCTCCAAATCCGGAAGGCTAGGAGATCCAGGCGTCAGCTGGGTCAGGAGAAGGACGGCAGGTCTTCCAGGAGGCTTAGTGCAAGCTGAGCACTCCCTTAGGAGTAGAGTCCAGAACTCAGAGGACTAACAGTAGAAGACTGGCCGAACCAGAGAGCCCATTCCGGAGAAGAGTAGGGGTGTACCCCGGAGCAGGAGTACACAGGCTACCCTAGCGAGAGATAGGGAGACAAGGGTCCGAACCCCCGGGAGGAGGATCTAACTGAAAAGGGAGCTGTAGACTTCACAGCGGCAGAGTACCACCAGTCCACGGCCCGATCGAGGAATAAGCAGGCGGACTGGCTGGACCCCGGGGGGGGCGTGAGTACCGGCCATAGGGAAAAAGGCAGTATAACACAGGTACTGCGGGCATCCCCCCAATATGCGCCTATCGCGCAGGTGATATCTAGTATATCTAAGCTGGTGGGCATGAGGGCGCCCACTCCGGTACTAACGCAGGTATGCCAAAGGGCCTACCTCCCTGAGCATCACCCTGGTAAGGCGGATCTGCCATCGATCCACAGAGCGTCCACCTGGAAGGTGGCAGCAAGATCCGTCAGTAGAGGGATCTATTCCGGAGGACAAGGGCAGATCGGCGAACCAACAGCGCGGTAGCGTGGGGGACAGGGGATAGCATCAGTCCGGTAGAGCGCCACAGGGGCTGGAGGCCCTATATGTGTCCCCAGGACCTGCACGCAGAAATCTCCCCCCCCCCCCCGCACAGACGGGGGGGGGGGGAATTCCGGTACGGAAGCAATCAGCAGGGGGATACCGGCTGAGAAGGGTTCGGAGACGTACCGAAGGGTAATTAAGTTGGCCGTTGGCCATAGCTATCACAGAATAGAGGTGGTCTCCCTACCAACGGAAGGAGAACACCCGAACCCCTAGATAAGCCTCCGAACCATTTGTGAACGAGCCCCAGAGCAGAGCTCAATTTTTAAACTTCCAATAAGAGGGTTAAGTGTAGGCAGCCGCCTGCCTGAGCCTAAAAATGCTAAGTAGGAGAGTCCTGGCGCGGGCCCAGGGGCATCAACCCGGGGTGAGAGGCCCCTTGCCTGGGCGCGCCTGGAGGGTGGGCAGAGGGCTGATATTTCCTCTTCCTAGAAAGGCGTTTACCGCCGCGGGGCCGGGCCCTAGGCTGGCTGCTAACCCTGGGAAGGTTAGCGAAGCACTGTGCGACCTGACGCAAGGTTTCGCTATTGAAGAGGTGATCTCCGTCGCAGGGAGAATTACCCAGGTTGTGCTGTGCCCGTCTACACAACTCGGACGCCTGCAACCATGCTGTACAGCGTGCTCTAATGGCAACAGCAGAGGCTCTGCTGACCGACTGGAAGGAGTCCAGCGAAGCACGAGAAAGGAACCTGGAGATATTCCTGCAGTGATAAAGGAGCAGGGAATATTCAAAGGCCTTGGTCGCCGATACGAAGAGGGATAACCGAGACAACCTCTCGGTGACCTCCTGCAGCGACAGACTCATATAAAATATATATGAGATAATTCTGGCCGTCAGCATAGATGTCTGGAAGGCTTGACGTCCTAGAGTATCTAGCGTCTTTGAGGCGTGGCCTGGGGGGCGAGAAGCATGCTTCTCCTTGCTTCCTGCCTTCCTCAGCGCCGATTCCACCACAATGGACCGATGTGGAAGCTGGTGCTGCCGAAAACCCGGGGACGGAGGCACCCGGAATAGAGCCTGCATCGCAGTTGACGGTGCCGGAACCCTCAAAGGCGACCGCCAAGCCCCCAGCAGAAGATCCTGCAGGGAGGGATGCAGAGGAAGCATCACGGCTGCTTGTTCCTCAGGGCCCGGGGTAGGGATGGCCAGCAAGTCCGCCATGTCAAGGAGGAAATCCTGAAAAGGTGGCTCTGCCGGAGGAGTTATGGCGGGGGAGGCTGCCAGGGCACACAGAGGCCGCTCGGGCCGATGCCCGCTGGGCATAGGAGGGGACCAACCGACCCGGATCGGGGCAGTCCCCATGGCGTCGTCGGCTCCTGGGATTGATTCCAAACTAGGCATCGAATGGGCCGATGGCACCGACGGCGCCGCAGGAATCTGCCTCGGCCCCGAACGCGGGGGTAGCGCTGCTCCCTGCGATCGAAGCGGTTCCGCAGCCGCCAGAGGGCAGGGGCCAGCGGTCTCCGCTCTGCGTCGCGGGAGGGGACAGGGACCGATCCCGAGACGTGTAGTGTCCAGGCTTTCAAGGCTGGATACCGACTCCAGGCTGGGCATCGAACTGAGCGAGGAGATAGACTCCCTTCTAGAGGGCCCCGGCGGGGGCGACCGCGCCGGTGGTGGAAAACCCAGAGCGCGGATCGGAACCGCACCGATCGGTGCCGCGAGCATCACGGGTCCCCGAGGGCGGAGCTCAGTGGAGAGGGGGTCATCAGATGCCGGCGCCGATGTTGATCGGCGGGCACTGCCCGAAGCCGGGCTCCCTCTCGCACCCGTCCGACCCGGAGAGAAAACCTTCCGGGGCATACGGCCCGTCCCGAGGGAACCCCGGTCACCCGACAACGAGTCCCTGCGGGGGTGCAAATCCCCTGCGCCGACGTCGGTGTACCGTTGCGGGGCGGCGCAGATCCAGATTGGATCGAAGTGGTCGAAGACCCCGAGGCCCCTTCTCTAGGAAAAGGTCGATGGTGGCCCCTCGTGCTCGACACCCCTGCCGTCGCCGGTGGAGCGGCGCCACTCGAACCCAGTACCACCCTTGCGCAGGGCTGGGAAACTGGCGACCCGGCACGGGTCGAAGCGAGCGGCCCCGAGGGGAGGGAGGCCAGATGACCATCCCCGGCGCGGGGCGCAACCACTGACGCCCATGCGCTCGAAGCGGGTACTACCCCCGCGCATGACCTGAACGTAGGGCCGTCAGACAGTGTCGAGTCGATCGGCCCCCGAGGTGCTGAGGGCAGCGGCTGGCGATCCCCGGTGGGGATCGGGTCACTCGACGCCGACGGGTCGGCACCGCCCAAGGCGGATACCACCCCCATAGGAACGCCATACCGGCGCGAATCGGTCGGCCCCGGAGGCGCCGAGGACCGCAGCCGCCAATCCCCGGTGAGGAGCGGAACGCTCGACACCAACGCCGAAGGGTCGGTACCGCCCGAAGCGGGTACCGCCCACGCGCATGGTCGGGATGGAGGAACGCCAGGCTGGACCGAGTCGATCGGCCCCGGAGGCGCCGAGGACAGCAGCCGACGATCCTTGGTGAGGAGCGGAGCGCTCGACACCGACGCCGATGCCAGGGGCTCAATACCGCCCGGAGCGGCTACCACGCCCGAGCATGGCTTGGATGTAGGGAGGTCAGACCCGGTCGAGCCGATCGGCCCCGAAGGCGCCGAGGACACCGGCTGACGATCCCTGGCGAAGAGTGGAACACTCGACGCCGACGCCGATGCCGGGGAATCGGCACCGCTCGAAGCGGGTACCTCCCTCGGGCATGGCTCGGGAATGTTCTGTGAGGAGCGAACCTCAGGAACATTCCGAAACCCCGTAAATGCTTTGGAGCCCGAGGACTCCCGCCGGGGTATATCAGCCAAGGAGAACTTGAGGGGTTGGCCGGAGCCGTCGCCATGCCGCGCATGAGACTTGCCCCTCAAGACTCGGCTAGTCTTAACAGACTGTTGTGTGGTTACCTGATTCTGGAGAGAAGAACAACCCGACGACTGCGCCCTGGGCGCGAAGACGTCGTCGAGGGATACCCGAAAGAGGGAGGGTCTTCTTCCGACACTGTAGCCCGGAGAATCCGGGAAAGAGGGGTCAGGCCCCACACAGGAGAGGCACCAGGCATTGGAGTCCACGTGGAAAATAGAGTCCCCGCCGTGAGGCTGGGGGGAAGAAGGCTCCATGCCCCGGTCCTCAGCGCCCGGAGGGGGCGACGAAAATTAATGAAAAAATAATAAGAAAGAAAGAAAGAAAAAGGGGGGCACGGAGGTGCCACCGTCGGCGGGAAAGCCGCGACAACAGAAAAGGAAAAATTTCTGCGGTGGCAGGAGGGACGTCCTGCCTGCTCCGCGGAAAACGAAAAACTGGGGAGAGGCAGTAGGAAGGGCGGGAAGCCACCACGCAGGCGCGGGGTATGCTCCCAAAGGCTTTCTGATTGGATGCTGGGGAGCATTCCCGTGCGGGCTCCGTCGGCGACGTCTCCCACGTGTGAAGACTCATTCCTGCTTGTTCCTGGAGATTCTGAATTTATTTCTGACTATACTTCAGGGGGATCTTATGAAGAGATAAAGAAAAATAAATCATAGCCTAGATATATATTCAGTTAGACTTATTTATTTAGACAGTTTTTCTATACCGCCCTATCCAGCGTTCAGGGGTGGTTTACATTGAACAAAATGTTTTGCTACAGATAACAAACCCTTTCCAGGCTGAGCCCAAAACTCTCGGGATCCAAAAGTCTGACTAAATATTCCTATCAAATGGTATATAATACATGACCATAGCAGAAGGAAAATCACTATTAGAACATATTGAATAAGACGGGTACAATTTTCCTGAAATATGCAAAAATTAACCCGGCTGCAGAATGTGGATTAAAAATTTAAAGTAGGCCTTCAAAGGGTTAAACTATGGTACAAAGAATTATTTACATGACCGATAATCACATGTATTGTAAGATAGTGACATCAGTGACTCTTAACTATTTACAATCTTGTTCAGCAGTGTAGGAGGTACAGAGGAGTATTCTTGTCCGAGGAGGGGAGAATATGGGAGGGGTTTATTTCGTTGGATGGGGGGGTTTAGTGAGATGTGGGTATATGGGTGGGGGTGGATGTATTATAGTATTCGGTGAAGAGTATCGTTTTTAATTCCTTTCAGAAAGTCTGGAGATCCTTGATAGATCTTATATAGTCAGGGAGGGAATTCCAGAGGGTGGGGGCTGTGTATCTGAAGGTTCTACTGCTAGTAGTATGTTTGGTTTTGCGTATGGAGTGGGGTATAGATAGGAGATTCTGGGAACCTTTTCTCGTGCTTCTTACATTGGTTTGCGTATGAATCATAATGGATAAGTGGGAGGGGGAGATTATCGTTGTGTAATTTGAAGGTGGTGACTATCTGTTTGTATTTTATTCTGGCTGCTATAGGTAGCCAGCAGAGATTATAAAGTATTGGGGTAATGTGGTCAGTGAGGCTTGATCTGGAGATAATCCTGGCAGCTACATTCTGGGCCAGCTGGAGTGGGTGCAGGGTTTTCTTGGGGAGACCTTGGTAGAGACTATTCCAGTAGTCCAAGTGAGGAGTAATCAAAGCTTGAACTACTGTTCTAAAATCTTGGAGTTCAAGGAGTGGCTTAAGGTGTTGTATGGTTTTTAGTTTTTAGAGCTGAGAATAACAAAATCATTCTCTCACCATAATTCCCACTAGTTAGCTAGTTTCTGCATATTTATTTGCCTATCTATACCTCTAAGGAAGATAATAAACAATTATACTGCACCTTTGATGATTACTTGGAGTTTTGTTGCCAGGAGATTAACACATCAAAGTAGGGTGAGACAGAGGGGTCAATAGCTAGACTACCAGCAGAGTAAGGTCAGCCTTGCGAGTCAAAACTGGGAAGGCACATACATGCAGGTAGAAATTAAAGGGAGAGGGGGAGGCACAGCTAGTCTTCAGAGAATCAGTTTCAGGGCGGCTTGTCTGGATGTGTCAGGAGTCCCATTTATTTTGTTCTCCTCCTTTTTATTCCTTCTGCGTACTGCATGGTCACAGCCAATTTTGCTGGTGTCTCTCCAGGTGACTGGCCAGACGTGGGTCTGAGGTTGAAATCAACACATTAAAAATGTCCTTTGGATACCAGATATTTGCATGAGGGTCCCCTGACAGTGGACAGTGCTGCCACGGATCTGAGAATTTATGACTGGAATGGACAGGGTCTCATGGAAAATTCCAAAGATATTTGCTTTATGTTAATGTCCACCTCTATGACAATGCTTTGTGTCTCCATTAATTGATACAGCGTGCATGAAGTCTGTCATTCTTCTTATGGAGCAGCCTTCACTTAGTATAGCCAAGCTTATACAGGCTATTCTGTATAACTGTCCTCCATCTTGTGTGGCTCCCTTGTGCAGTTTGCATCCATTACCCCTACAGGGGGAGGCAGGGGGAGAGTCAGGACCCACTAGAATCAGGTTGTTCACAGCCCACCTGGGCCAGCAGGGATTGGTGTTACACTTCACCTCAGATGACCGTTTTGCTCACCTGAAGCTAGTGTAAAGATTCAGTGCTACAAAAAAGTAAAGTAACACACTATTCTAGATCTTAGCACAAGTTTTTTCTTTGTACATTAGGAGCAATTTAGTATGCAGTGATTTGAACATGTTTTGCATGTCTACTGCACTATTTATTTATTTAGACAGTTTTGTATACCGCCTTATCCTTCAATCAAAGCGGTCACAACACAATTGGGGGATACATTTAACACGCAGGGATATGAGACACATACACTAATACTTACAGGGAACATGGGCAATGGAGGGTTAAGTGGCTTGCCCAAGACCACAAGGAGCATCTGTGGGACTAGAAACCCCAGTCCTTCCGGCCCAAGGTTGCTGTCCTCTAGTGGGATTTGAACCCCTGACCTTCCGGCCTGAATTACCTTGCCCCAACCACTAGGCTACTACCTCCCTCCCTCCCTACTACCCTTTAGCAAAGTGATTTTGTGCTGATTTTCCTATGCTAATCTTTCTTCCTGCATTAGGGAGTTAGGTTTATATTCTGGCTAGAGTGTTTTGCAGCAATTGTAATCTATGGATTTGGTTTTGTGGCAAACCATTGTAAAGTGGATTGCGATAATCTAATCTTGAAAGGATAAGCACAAGAGTCAGTATTTTCAGATGTTTTTGTTAAAAGATGGATTTTACTGAGTACATTTGTCATAAAACAAAGAAGGATGACTTGATAACTGAGGATTATCTGTGGTTGGAATGTAAGAATCGATCAAATTTGCCACCTAAGATAGTTACAGAATCTGTTAAAGGACTTGGATAATTGTCTGTACCTGGAGATGGACGTGATGGCCGAGAGGTTAGTCATATAGCTTTACACTTAGATGGGCTTAATTTCATGGAGTGATGAGCAAGCCAATCTAAAATTAAATGTAATGTATTGTTTTTAATGAAGAGAGTTTGAATTGTCACCATTTGTAAAATAAACTAGCTGAACGTTGTTGGTAAAAAAGTACCCACTAAGTACCAAGGATTGAATTAACATAGCTAAAGGAGAGAGGAAAAGATTGAATAGTACCAGGGCTAAGATTGTTTCCTGTGGAACACCAGATGTCAGTGGGTAACTTGGAGATTTCAAACCTTTTGTTTTACTGCATAAGTGCACCTCGTAAGGTAAGAAGAAACCAATTGCACACAATGTTCTTGAGATTACTTAAGAACATTTTGGTATCTATGGGATAAAAGGCAGCACTAAATGTCTAGTGGAACAACAATAACCACTTAGTAAGTTTTGAGTCTACATCCAAGTTCATTTAGAAGTGCCAAATGAAGTAGTTCTGTGAAACTGTTTGGCCTAAGTCCAGCTTGTCGAGGATGAAGTATGTTTGTTTTTTCTAGAAACGTATTCAATTGTAATTGGACTGACTTTTCTAGGATTTTGGACACAGAGGAGATTAGAACTGTGTCGATTTGATTCAACTAAAGAGTCTGCTGTAGGTTGTTTGAGTAGGGATCAAATTATAGCCTGTGTCCAAGGGAGGGGGAAATAACCAGTTGAGAGACCATCGATTACATAAAGCTGCATAATTCTGAAGCAGGCTTCTTTACAAGGGGTGGCATACATAAGTCATCAAATGTAAATGGACTTTTAACAGCAGAGAGAATTTTGGAGTGCAAAATTTTGTCAGAGGATTAAATTTCAGCGGTATGGGCTCTATTTTAGGGTTTAATGACACAGATGAAATTTGATTTAACTGAATACTTGGAACCAATATAAACACTTTGAGGTCTTTAATTTTTTGTGTAAAATAAACAGCTAATGGAATTTGGAGATGGGCATATTTCTAGAGTTAGAGGTTTCTGTATTTGAGAAAAGAGATTAAACAGTTTTCTTGGATGTGAACTTGATGTCTGGATGAGCTTTATGTAATACTTATTTTTAGTAGTTTGCATTTCCGTTTGGTAGGAGTTTAGATTTGGTCTTAAATAAAGACTTTCCGAGGTCCTAACTTTTCTCCAACGTCTTTCGGCATGTTTTGTTTATTTCTTTAGTAGGCGGAGTCCTGGATAGTACCATCTATTTTGATTGATGGATCGACTATATACTGTTCTTGTTGGTGCTAGTGTATCCAAAGCTTTGGAGAGATTTTCATCTCATATGGTTATTTGTTCAATTAAACCAAGAATGTTAATATTTTCGGGGAACTATGATTGTAGAGTAGCGAGGTCAGCAATGTTATGAATAATTTTGGTAGGTTTTTTGGATATCACCCATAACAGGAATAGCAGCTATGTAGAAGGTAATCAGGTAGTGAATGGACTGGGTGACTGGAGAGTGAGACAAAATCTATATGGAACAGGTAGTAGCTTTGGAAGTAAAGGTTAAATCTAAGGAGTGTCCTACTATATGGGTTGCAGTCAAGATGTGTTGTGTGTAGCCAAAGCAATGCATACAGAAGAGTTGTTCTTTGACTAGTATTTTCTTTAGGGTTTTCAATATGTATATTAAAATCACCAATAATGGTAAGAGAGGGATGTTGATTTGTAAGGTCTAAAAATAAAGTGGATAATTTTTGAAACCCTTCACTATGAGAAAAATAAGGACAATAAAGAATTCAGAGCATATGAGTGGGATTTGTAGAAAAACAAACAAGAAAGGACTCAGAATATGTTGCATGGGAACAGGGAGAGAGAAACACATTTCAAAGAATTATGAAAGAGAAGAAGAGAGATACTTCCTCCTGCTCCCCCCACTCTTTATGATGCATGAATCATTTGACGGATATGTATCATTTATAAAACTAGTATCACTTTAGCCCATGTCTCTGTGATATCGAGGAACTTTAGAGAGTGACAATTGAAAAGATCTCTAATAAGATGGCATTTTCCTTTGACAGATCTTGCATTTATTAGCCCAACCTTTAAAGACAAAGCTGGCATGTTGGTAGAAGCATAAGTGGCAAACGTATAAATAGTAAGCAGCTGTCTCATCTGCAAATTACAGTAGTGTGAAGATGATACAGGACTTTGATGGTGTAAAAT
The DNA here is from genome assembly GCA_033557465.1 of Ichthyophis bannanicus. Taxonomy (NCBI): domain Eukaryota; kingdom Metazoa; phylum Chordata; class Amphibia; order Gymnophiona; family Ichthyophiidae; genus Ichthyophis; species Ichthyophis bannanicus. Next base: position 154,954,125 of record CM066036.1, on the reverse strand, counting down.
AACTGGAATATGAGACGTTACAGCAAGCCAAAAAATAAACCATAACCCACTAGAAGTTTGGAACATAAAATAAAACCGATGTTTTGCTGAGTTGATAATACAGAAAATTGTTGAAAAGCAGTTTCCAGTTTCCAACAGGGACATAAAACAATTATAATAAAACACCCTTGGAGACCCCACCCCAAGCAGTGCCCAAAGGAGCAGAACCTGCTCCTTGGTTGTGTTCCTTGGGCACATGCCCAGGGCGTGTGCCGCCACAGCATGGATGCTGCGTCTTCTTTAGTGCGGGCTGTGACTGGGTACATCCCCTTACTAGCAAGTGATGGGCGGAGCCTATGCAGAAGGCTGCAAGTGTATTGTGTCTAGTCTTTATATCGGCATAAAGTTGTATATAATGGAAGCACTGCAAGCAAATCCCTCTCAAGCATTATCAGTGTGAACATGAAAACCAGACTGGCTGGATATGTCCCCAGGACTGGCATGAGAATCCCTAGTTCAGACAACTTCCTGGAAGAGAAGCCCATTGACCTATCTTTATTTATTTAGTGTATCAGGATCATCAGGTATTAGACATATTTATTGCCAAAACATTTTATAAAACTTGATCCATGTGTAAAGAATGTTTTTCACACAGAAAGCATAGTTACTCACCTGTAACAGGTGATATCTCTGGGAACAGCAGAAATTTAGTCTTCACATATGGGTATCGTTGGTACAGATGGAACCTGCGCAGGAACGCTCCCCAGCATCCAATAGGAAAGCTTTTGGGAGTATCCCACAGCGTCTGCGTGCTGCCTTCCCACCTTTCCCAACTGTCCCTCTCCAGTTGAGTTTAAAGCTGAGACAAATAGAGAGGGAAAGAGAGAAAGAGAGAGAGATAGAGAGATATAACTCCTAGGGGAGCTGGGTGGGTTGTGAAGACTAAATTCCTGCTGTTCCCAGAGATCACCTGTTACAAGTGAGTAACTATGCTATCTCCAGGAACAAGCAGGAATGTAGTCTTCACATATGGGGACTCCCTAGCTGCAGATGCCAGGGAGAAGACCCCAGAAGTTGTGTGCCCCTGTGAAAGGGCTCCACTTCCCCCTAGGGATGTCTGGCATTCTACCAGGGATGGTGGGTAGGAGTTGATTAAGTCTGGAACAGGTGTTGAAGAACAGCCTGACCAAACAAGGCATCCCAGCGGGAGTCCTTGTCTAAGCAGTAATGGGCTGTGAAGGTATGAACCGAAGCCCAAGTAGTTGCTCGACAGATGTCGTCAATAGACACAGAATGAAGATGAGCCATAGAGGCTGTCATGGCTCTCACACATTGTGAGCTGTGACATGGCCTTCAAGAGGAAGGTTCTTACTCTCATAGGCAAAAGAAATACACTGTGCAATCCAGCTGGACAGTGTTCTTTTGGAGACTGGAAGTTCCAAATGACTAGGATCAAAAGCAACAAAGAGTTGAGGACTTTCTATGTTACTGTGTCCTTTGCAAGTAAAAGGCCAAAGCCCTTTTACAGTCCAAAGTATGAAGATTCCTTTCTGCATTTGAGGCGTGAGGCCTTGGGAAAAATACAGGAAGGTAAACCGCTTGGTTTAAATGAAAAGGTGATACCACATTTGGCATAAAGTGTGGATGAGTCCTAAGGACTACCTTATCATGATGGAACCTTGTATAAGGAGGATCAGCCACCAAGGCTTGCAATTCACTGATGCGACGTGCTGATGTGATTGCAATAAGAAAGATGACCTTCCAGGAAAGGAATTTCAAAGAGGTAGTAGCTAATGGCTTCATGAGCTGCCCAAGAACCAGATTTAAGTCCCATGCCACCGGTGGTGGCTTAATGGGAGGCTTAGTTAAAAGAAGGCATCTCATAAATCTCGCTACGAGAGGATGAGAGGAAATAGGTTGTCCATTTAGAGGCTTGAAAGAAGCTGCAATAGCACTCAAATGAACTCTCACTGAATTGGTCTTAAGCCCTGCATTAGACAAATGATGGAGATACTCCAGTAATGATTCCAGAGGTATCGCAAGAGGGTCAAGACCCTTCTGTGAGCACCATATGGTAAACCTTTTCTACTTGAATGCATAAGAGCGTCTTGGGGAAGGCTTCCTGGAAGCATAAAGGATATCCTTTACCTGCTGAGAAAGGTTAAGACCATGAAGTTCTAGGCTTTCAGCAACCAGGCCCTGAGGTGCAGACACTGGGGATTGGGATGCCACAGCATCCCGTCCTCCTGAGAAAGGAGATCTGGAGCAGATCTTAACTCCAGAGGCGGAGCTTGAGAGAGATGTAGGAGCAGAGGGTACCACATTTGCCGTTGCCAATGTGGAGCTATGAGAAACATATGACCTCTGTCTCTCTGAAGCTTGAACAGGGTTTTGGGAATTAGGGGAATGGGTGGAAAGGCATACAGGAAGTCCTGGCCCCAATGGAGGAGGAAAGCATTCCTGGCCTGACAACCCTGAGCCGGAATTCTGGAACAGAATTGGGGAAGTTTGGCATTCAGCGGACTTGCAAAGAGGTCTATGTCCGGGGTTCCCCAAATTTGAAAACTTTTGGCCACCTGATCTGCATGGAGAGACCATTCGTGTGGAAGCAGAACTCGACTGAGTCTGTCTGCCCAAGAGTTTTGAATGCGTGGAAGATACACCGAAAGGAGATGAATCTGATGCTCTCTGGCGAGGGCCCATAGTCGCAAAGCTTCGTTGCATAGCGACAGAGAGCCTGTTCTGCCCTGCTTCTTCACATAGAACATAGCTACTTGATTGTCCGTTTGAACTAGGACTGTCTTGTAGCTGAGCTGGGTGTGGAATACTCGAGGAGCAAGGAAGATTGCTCTGAGTTCCAGGAGATTGATGTGTAGATAGGTCTCCTGTGGAGTCCAGGTACCCTGGGTAGAGAGTCCTTGCAGGTGGGCTCCCCAACTCACCTGTGAAGCATCTGTTGTTAGAGTGGCTTGGGGTGGAGGTTGCTGAAAAGGAGACCCCACAAAAAGGTTTTTGGGTGACTGCCACCACTGGAGGGACAAAATAAGGCAATCTGAGTTTGCTATTTTGTCTGACAGGCAACCTGACGCCTGAGCCCACTGAGTGGATAAAGTCCATTGGGCTGCCCTCATATGAAGGTGAGCATAAGGAACCACATGCACGGTGGATGCCATGTGGCCTAGTAATTGTAACATCTACCGAGCAGTGAAGTGAGGTTTTAGCACTGCTTGGAAAGCTAACTGCACAATGCGAAGGCAGCGGGCCTGTGGAAGGTAGGCCCTTGTCTGTCTAGTATCCAGCAGAGCTCCTATAAACTCTAGGGACTGAGTGGGAGCAAGGTTGAATTTTGGGAAGTTTATGACAAGTCCCAAATACTGAAGGATGAGCATTGTGCGAGAGAGAGCAACCCTGGCCTCTGGCTCTGAAGGGGCTCAAATGAGCCAGTCGTCTAAGTAAGGGTAGACGAATATTCCTAGGGTGTGAAGAAATGCTGCCACCACAGCCATGCATTTTGTGAACACCCTTGGTGCCAAGGCCAGGCCAAAAGGAAGAACCCTGTATTGGTAGTGCTTCCCTTGAAATAGAAAGCGAAGGAACTTTCGATGAATTGGATGGATGAGAACATAAGTGTACGCATCCTTGAGATCTAGAGAACAAAGCCAATCCTGACTCTGAAGGTATGGCAGCAGAGTTCCTAGAGAAATCATTTTGAACTTCTCTTTGAACAGGAATTTGTTCAATTCTCTGAGGTCTAAAATGGGTCCGTGTCCTCCTGTTTTCTTTGGAATAAGGAAATAGGGGGAGTAGAACCCTGTACTCTGTTGGAGAATGGGTACCTCGTCTATTGCCCCTTGGGCAAGAGGCATAGTGACCTCTTGACATAACTGGTCATTGAGAGAGGTCTGAGAATTGAACAGTCTTACCATTGTAGGAGGGGGCATGCTGAGGAAATGAAGCTTGTACCCCTCTCTTACAATAGAGAGAGTCCAATTTTCTGCTGTTATCTGACCCCATCTGGGGGGCAAAATGACATAACCCTTCCTAGAATGGTGGAAGGCTCTGGGCTATTCAGGCCAGGAAGGCAAAGTTCTCTAGATAGGGGTCAAAGCCCCTGTAGAGGCTGAGTCTGCTGAGCCGGTTGAGGCTTAGCAGCTTTTGTTTTTCTTTGCCTAGGTTGCTGCTGCTGTCCCTTTTGGGCAGACTGACCTAAACAATGCCCCTGCTGGGTATAGGAGTGATAAAACAACTTCTTCTTACTGAAGAATGGTTTCTTGTAGGATTTTTTCCTTGCAGGATCAGCTGTAGACTTAGACAATCTATCCAAAGTGATATTGTCAGCATCTATTTCATTAGCTTTTTCCTGCCAATTCTTGCCAAAGAGATTCTCTCCTGTGCAAGGAATATTCCCTAGTTTATCCTGTACCCAAAGTTCCAAGTCAGATGCCTAAAGCCAGGCAATCCTACGTGCACCTATGGCAATGGCAGAGGTTCTGCTTATGCACTCAACGCAGTCAAAGGCTGCACGATTCACAAACTTGGAAACATCCTGGGCATGTTTGACAAGAGCGAGGAAATCCTGCCTCTTATGATCAGGAAGGAGAGGGCTCATAAGTTCTAAATCTCCTGTGACTTCCTTAAGGAACATTCCCATATATAATATATAGGAACTGATCCTAGCAGAAAGCATGGAAGCTTGGAAGGTTCGACGCCCAAAGGCATCAAGAGTCCTACACTCATATCCTGGAGGATTAGATGCATGCTTTTTTGCACTCTTTATCCGTCTCATGGCTGATTCCACCACCATGGAATGGTGTGGTAGCTGAGTCTTCTGAAACCCAGGACAAGGAGGAAGTTGATACATGGTGTCGAGTCTTCGAGAGTGAGGAGATGTGGTTAGAGGTGTTTCCCACATCCTTAACATGAGATCATGCAAGATCTCATGAATAGGTAAGGTAGCTGCCTCCTTAGGAGCCTTAGGATAGTGTAGGATTTCTAATTCCTTTGCCCTAGGCTCTTTTTCAGGAGCCACTGTGATGGAAAGACCTCGAGCCACATCTTGGTTAAAATCCTGAAAGGACATATCCTCTGGTGGAGACATCCTACACCGAGGAGAAAAAGAATCCTCAGGAAGAAGTACTCTGGTATTGGCAGAGCTTTCAGAGTCTTCAGACTCATCCGAGGATTCGAAGTATCTCCAATCCGGGTGATCGTGCAAGGCACGGTACCTGTAACGATCGAAGTCAGCATTGGAGGGGTCCGGTACCGACTTGTCGATACCAGATGGATAAGCATGACTCAGTCCTGGTAGAATACCTGACGATGTCGATGCAGTCAGTGCTGGTACCGATTGAATTGTCTGAAGCAGTTCCAGGGGCATCGAGGCCGTGAGAGGAGCCGCCAGACTGCGTTCAATAACCAAGAATCTCTGGTCTATCGATGCTGCTGATGCTTGGGTATCTGTACCGGATGAAGCAGCCGGTACCCCAGAGCATGGCACCAGTAGTTCTGCCGAGGTTGAGGCCTCGAGAACATCCTGGAGCCCCGTTAGTGCTTTGGAAGCCAAAGCCTCCTGCCGGGGCAATTTTGCTGGTGAAAGTCCCTCAAGGGCAATGCCAGAAGCATCTCGATGCTTAGAGGGAAATCTACCCTTTGAGGACCGGCTAGATTTATGTTTAGTTACCTGAGATCCATGGGAGGAAGATGAAACCCTGGAAGACGTCAATGCCATGGAGGCTGCATCGGAGGGAAAAAGGGTGCTAAGTTTAGCAGCTTGGTTTTGCCGGCCCCTCTTCAACATCATCCCACAGGCAACACACTCTGAAATAGAGTGGTCAGGACCTAAACATTTGAGGCACCACACATGGGTGTCGGTGACGGAGATGGTACCGCTACACTTGGAAAATGTTTTGAAACCCGAAGTGGGTTTTTCCATTTTAAAGGAAAAGTTGGGCCTAGTGCCCAAAATGGCGCGTGGCACCTGAGGAGAAAATTCCTGGAAGAGACTCCAGAAGAAAGAGTAGTTACTCACCTGTAACAGGTGTTTTCCAGGAGCAGCAGGAATCAGTCCTCACATATGGGTGACATCGACACCGATGGAGCCCCCTGCGGAGCATTTCCCCAGCTTTCTATGAAAGCCTTTGGGAATACTGCACGCATGCGCGGTCCCCTTCCCGCCTAAAGGTGCCATCTTGCTCAGTCAAATGACATAATGATCCTTTCTGGTCAAATGACATAGCTAAAAAGCAGCACACAAAAATGTAAAAATAAACTATGTACAACTGCAACTCCCAGGGGAGGAGGGAGGGTTGTGAGGACTGATTCCTGCTGCTCCTGGAGAACACCTTTTACAGGTGAGTAACTACTCTTTCTCCAGGACCAAGCAGGAAGTCAGTCCTCACATATGGGCGACTCCCAAGCTCTGGGCTACCAAGGAACCCAGGCTGAACAAGAGAACTCCCTCTAGTCCCAGCATCAAAGAAAGGCTTTTCACTGAAAGAACCTCCACCGGTAGTCCAACGGAGGGCTGGAGTTGCCTAAACCTCAAAGAGATTCCGGAGTACTGCCTGGCCAAAAGCACTGTCCCTACGGGACTCCCTCTCCAGGCAGTAATGAGCTGCAAAAGTCTGGCTTGAGGACCAAGTTGCAGCCCTGCAGATGTCTGCCAACGGTACAGAGCAGAGATGAGCTACTGAGGCAGCCATTGCCCTGACACGATGGGCCGTGACCCGACCCTGCAAGGGAAGGTCAGCCGCCCTGTAAGCCCAGGTGATACAGTCAGCCACCCATATGGACAAGGTATGCTTGGACACAGCTAACCCCAAATTATTAGGGTCAAAAGAGATGAAGAGCTGAGTAGCCCTTCTATGTCCTTGCGTACGGTCAAGGTAGAAGGATAAGGCCCTCTTACAGTCCAGGGTATGCAGGACCGCTTCAGCCTGGCTAGCATGAGGCCTAGGAAAGAATGTTGGAAGAACCACCTCCTGGTTGAGGTGGAAAGAGGAGACAACTTTAGGGAGGAACTTGGGATGAGTCCTAAGGACTACCCTGTTCCTATAGAAGCGGGTGTAAGGCCGGTCACAGACTAGGGCCTGAAGCTCGCTCACCCGTCTGGCCGAGGTTAAGGCTACTAGGAAGAGTGTCTTCCAGGAAAGGAAGCGGAGAGGACAAGTAGCCATCAGCTCAAAAGGTGGGCGAGTCAGTTGCTGCAAGACCACATTCAACTCCCACTCAGGGGCTGGAGGACGTACAGGACGTTTGAGCAAGAGCAAACCTCTGAGAAACCGAGACACCAAGGAGTGAACCGACAGAGAATGTCCTTCCACCAGTGAGTGGTGAGCTGCTAGAGCTGAGAGGTGGACCCGAACATAATTGGACTTAAGGCCCTGATTAGATAAGTGTAGCAGGTACTAAAGCACCACTGGTACAGTACAGGAGAAAGGGTCCTCTGTACGCAGCTGACACCATACAGAAAACCTCTTCCACTTCAGGGCATAGGTTTTTCTAGTGGACTGCTTCCTAGAGGCCAGGAGGACCTCCTCAACTTCAGGAGGTAGGCCCCAAGGAGCCAAAACTACCCTTGCAGCTTCCAGGCCATCAAATTGAGAGATTTGAGATTGGGGTGCATAAGAGACCCCTGGTCTTGAGAAAGAAGGTCGGGCTGCAACCCTAGAGGTAGTGGAGTGTCCACTGCTAGCTGAAGCAGAAGTGGGAACCAAGGTTGCCTCGGCCACCTGGGGGCTACCAGAAGGACCGAGGCCTGGTCCTTTAGAATCTTGAACAGGGTTCGGGCCACCAGAGGTGTGGGAGGAAATGCATATAGGAGGCCCTGGGACCAGGAAATCAGAAAAGCATCTGCTGCTAGTCTCAGAGGATGCAGTTGCCTGGAGCAGAACCTGGGCAGCTGTTTGTTCAGGGGACTAGCAAAGAGATCTATGGATGGAAATCCCCATCTGAGGAAGATCTTCTGAACTACCAAGGGATGGAGCTGCCACTCGTGTGGCTGCAGAATTCTGCTCAACCTGTCTGCCAGGTAATTTTCCTGGCCAGGGAGATAAACCGCCTTGAGCAACATGTTGTGCCTGAGCGCAAACAAGCAAAGGTCCTGCGCCTCCTGACAAAGGAGCCTGGACCCAGTGCCTCCCTGTTTGTTCACATAAAACATGGCTACCTGATTGTCTGTTTGCACTAAGACAGACTGGTGAGCCAGGGTTTGAGAGAAAGTCTTGAGGGACAAGCGAATAGCCCGAAGCTCCAGTAGATTGATTTGCTGCTGGGCCTCCCATGGAGACCACAGGCCCTGGGTGCACCTGCCCAGACAGTGTGCTCCCCAGCCCTGTAGAGAGGCATCGGTGGTCAATACCACTGTGAACCCAGGTGGCTGAAAAGGCATCCCCTCCAGGAGGTTGGGGGGATGCAGCCACCAACGTAGGGCGTGCAGGAATGGTCTGGACACCCTTACTCTGTCTCTGAGTCTCCCTGTGGCCTGCGACCACTGAGTTCTGAGGCACCATTGTGCAGGCCTCATATGAAGCCTGGCATGGGGTGTGACATGCACTGTCGAAGCCATGTGGCCAAGAAGCCGCAAGCAGAGCCTGGTGGAGACCAGTGACCTGCTGAGAAACTGGTTTGCCAGGTCATCAGTCTTTGGGCTCTGTCTTCTGGCAAGAAAGCTTTTGCCTGCAGAGAGTCCAGTCTTACTCCTATGAACTCTAAGTTTTGGGAGGGGAGCAAAGTGGACTTTGCGAAGTTTATGACAAACCCCAGATGCTGTAGTAGAGAAATCGTTCAGAGGGTGGCTTGCCTGGCCTCCTGGCACGTCTGACCCCTGATGAGCCAGTCGTCCAGATAGGGGAAGACAAAGATACCTTGATTTCTCAAGTAGGCCGCCACCACTGCCAGGCATTTGGTAAAGACTCTGGGGGCGGAGGTGAGGCCAAAGGGCAGCACTCTGTACTGATAATGGTGTCCTCCCACAATGAACCTGAGGTACTTCCTGTGGTCTGGATGAATGAGGATGTGGGTGTACTCATCCTTTAGATCTAAGGAGCATAGCCAATCTCCCTGCTGGAGGTAGGGCAGAAGTGTTCCAAGAGTAAGCATCTTGAACTTTTCCTCCTGTAAGAACTTGTTGAGATTTCCGAGGTCGAGAATAGGCCTGAGATCCCCTGTTCTCTTTGGTACTAGAAAGTACCTGGAGTAAAACCCGTGACCTTGGAGGTGGGGAGACACAGGCTTCACCGCCTGGTCTCCTAACAGACCCTGGAGCTCCTGCAGGAGGAGGGCTGTATGGAGAGGAGGTCTTGGAGGCTATCCTGGAAAATAGGGAGGAGGCAACTGATGAAAATGAAGCAGGTAGCCCTTTTGGACTATGCTTAAGACCCAGTTGTCCCCTATAATGGGTGGCCACCGGTGGGCAAACAGGGCTAGGCAACCTCCAGTGCAAGGATGGGACAGCAGAGACAGAGAGGCTATGCCTTGGGAGTCAAAAACCCCCACCCTGCTGAGAAGGAGCAGGAGCCGGAGGCTTGGGGGCTTTCTGCCTACGGGGCCCATGTCCCTGCCCCTTCGCCTACTGACCCTGTGGGGGAGCGGGGGAGGCCAGGTAAGTCGGGTACTGTTTGTAGGCAGTCGCCTTCCTCGGGTAAAAGGGCTTTTTACCGAAGCCCTTCTTCTTGTGTGAAGGGGCAGAAGTCTTTCGAGACAGCCTTGTCCTTGTGAGGTGCTCGGTCTCGAGCTCAGCAGCCTTCTCGACCATGGGCTTGCCAAAAAGATTTTCACCTCGGCAAGGGACATCAACCAACTTGTCCTGAACCCATGGCTCGAGGTCCGATTGCAGCCATGCCTGGCGTCGAGCCGCAATGCCGGCAGCCGCAACCCGGGCCAAGGCCTCGAAGCCATCGTAGGCCGCTCGGGACATAAACTTAGAGCATTCCCGAATCCCCGAAGACAAGGACTTGAACCTCTGCAAAGGTTCCCCGGAGAGACCAGCAGAGAACCCGGCAAGCTCCTTTGCCAGATCCCGCAAGTACATGCCCATGTACAGCTGGTAAGACTGGACACGGCAGGCAAGCATCGAGCCCTGGAAGCACCTTCTACCGAACGCATCCAGGTTCCGGGCCTCCCTGCCAGGGGGCACCGCGAAGTGCATCTTCTGACTTTTCAGACGATGCATGGCCGATTCCACCACCATGGAATGGTGCGGTAGCTGCGCCTTTTGAAACCCAGGGCTCTTACGGAGTCGATAAATGGAATCGACCCGCTTGCTTAAAACCGGCGCCGAGGCCGGTGCCTCCCACATCCGGAAGAGGAGCCGTTCCAGCATCGGAGGAACCGGCACAGTAAAGGCCTCCTTCGGAGGAGAGTCATACTGAAGGGCCTCAAGCTCTTCAGCTTGAGACTCCTCCTCGGGATCCACCGGGACCAACAAAGCAGTGGCCATATCCCGCATGAACTCCAAGAACCAGGTATCCTCCGGAGGGGCTCTACTCCGGGGCTCAGACTGTGGTGAGTCCGACGGGACGCACCGAGTCTTAAAGGTATCGGGGGACTCCTCATCCTCCGTCTCCCAGGTGGACTCGTCCGAAGAGGAGTCGGGCTCTGACTGCGCGGGGCCCGGCAGCACCCGCCCCGACACCGAAGGCACTGGCGTCGATGCCCTCGGTCCCGATCGGGAGGTCGCGGGTGACCGCGACCGAGGACGACCTCGAGTCTTCATGGTCTCGAGTATCGGCTCGGTCTCCGGGGTCAACTTTGACGTCGATGTCCTGGTGGTCGGGGCAGATGCGCCAGCAAGGCTGGCCATCAGCACCCGCTTCTGATCCATGAAGGCAGATAGTCTGCAGTCCAAGGCTGTCAGCCTGAGACCCAGCTCAGGAGACTCAGCAGCTACCGACTCGGGCCCCGGCGGCGCCGGGCCCGACGTCGGCTCCCTGGGAGGAGAGTCCTCAAGGACAACAGGACTTACGTGTCCAGCAGACTCCGGCTCCACCCGAGGTACTTTTGACAGCTTCTCCTGTTCCACGGGCCTCGGACGGCAGTCGGGGATCCGAGACCTAGCCCTCGAGGAGCCAGGGACCTCCTCCAATGCCGCCCTTGCGAGCCGCTTCTTCCTCTTTCGCTCCCGCTCGGGGGACCCCCTATCTGATGAGCCCCGACGATGCTCGGGGTCAGACTCCCGAGACGTCGAGGCCTCAGACGAGGTCCGGGCCCGGCCAGAGGCCGAGTCGGAGAAAAGCCTTTCCTTCTGGTGCTGACGACTTCAAAGTGCCTTAGTGGACATTTTCCCACACGGTCCACAGATCTTAGGATCATGATCAGGACCGAGGCACCGAAGGCAGCAGTCGTGTGTGTCGGTGAGAGACATTAGTTTCTTGCACCGATCACCCTTCTTAAAACCACTGGAAGCCATCGGGGAAAAAAAGAGAGTCCCCGCGAGGTCAAAGGACCGGCCTTCCAGGGAAAAGGACAAAAAAGGGCGTGAACGCCAGCCACAAAGGGCAAAAACCAAAAAAAGAAGATTGGGCTCGATAACGGTGTACCAAACCCGGCGAGAAGGGGAACCGGCGTTGAACCGGACAAAAACCGCGAAGAAAATCGCAAGGTAAAGACGAAAAAATCTGACTATTTTCCGGGTGAACAAGGACACACGTCCGAAGGGCTCCACGGAAAAAGAGAGACTGAGCAAGATGGCACCTTTAGGCGGGAAGGGGACCGCGCATGTGTGCAGTATTCCCAAAGGCTTTCATAGAAAGCTGGGGAAATGCTCCACAGGGGGCTCCATCGACGTCGATGTCACCCATATGTGAGGACTGACTTCCTGCTTGGTCCTGGAGAAAAGGTTTTTTTTTTGGGGGGGGGGGAAAAAGAAAGAAGAACCGGCGGTACCGGTGTGGCATCGAGGGAAGGCAGACACGACCACAAAAAAGGGAATTTTTTCTGCGGTGACAGGATGTGCGACCTGTCGGCTCAGCGGAAAACGAAGAACTGGAGAGGGACAGTTGGGAAAGGCAGCACGCAGGTGCTGTCGGATGCTCCCAAAAGCTTTCCTATTGGACGCTGGGGAGCGTTCCCGCGCAGGCTCCGTCGGTACCAACGATACCCATATGTGAAGACTACACTCCTGCGTGTTCCTGGAGATAATTGCTATTTATCTATTTATGCAGAGGGGGGGTGTGTGTGTGTCTGTGTCTCTGTGTGTGTGTCTGTGTCAAAGTAGGCGCATCGCAAGACTGCTGACTTTTAAGCAATATACATGTAAGTATTCCTGTGGTATAATTTGGGCAGAGCTGGTGCAGAGTACATATACATGTGCACACATGCATGCACTTACACCTTCCTTGAAGCAGGTGTAAACTTGGGCAAGAGAATGTAAGCACTATTGAGGTCATTGTATGAGCCCATTTAATAAAAGATACATAGACAACTATGCTGTGGAGTGGAGCAGCAGCCTAATGGTTAGAACAGTGGGTTTAAAACCAGGAAAGCCAGGTTTGAATTCCAATGCCACATCTTGTGATCTTGGGCAAGTCAGTTAACCCTCCATTACTTCAGACACAAACTTAAGATTGTAAGCCCTTTGGGGATAGGAAAATATTTATTGTACCTGAATGTAGCTTGCCTTGAACTTCTGAGAAACGCATAAGCTAAATCCAATTCCCTTTCCTTCCCCCTTCTCCTTAACTAATCGTAAAATAGGCACATTTTTTCACATAGGCATCTTCTTATGAAATTATCCTCATAATGCAATAAAAGCAAGAATTGTGCATATACAGATGAATGGACGAGATCAAACAGCAGCTTTCAACAAACATACTCCAAAACCTCTCCCCTGAATTAATTTCATGGCAAGTCAAAAAACTGTAATTCATTCTTTGTACTAACCTTCAGATAACAGCAAAGGCCATCTCCTTTAAGATTTCCTTGCTTATCCTTGTACAGTTTGATTTTATACTCATCTGTCTGTGGATCCCTCATGATGATACCGCATTTGGACATGACCTGTACAAATTCATCCTGTGTAATATCTGGAGGAAGACCTACAAGGTAAGGAGGTAGACAAGGAAGCATAAGCAAATGGATGTTTTATGGCAACCTTACTGAGTATCCCTTGTTGCCTTTAACCTTCCATGAAGAACACTAAAGTATGTTTTATTGCATATTTAGAAGGGGTTTGAAAGTGGCATTTTAACATGACCAAATTAAAATCGGCTGCCATGAAATGCACTTCTTGGGTCCTATGGGTCCACAGTATTGTATTGCTTAGATAACAAAAGAATGATTTTTTGCTTTAAAATTAGTTTTTTGTTTTTAATTCAAAGTTCTATTTAAAACTTTATGGAAAGAATTGGAAGGTAGCTTTGTGCATTGACAGCTGGTGTGATATGGAGACCAAAGCTTCCTGGAACACTCCCTCATGAAGCTCTTGTGAAACTGTCAGCGTTGGAGTGAGAGCAGATGGATGAACTAAGGATGATAAAACGTAAGTGAAGATCACTTGATTTTTTTCACAAGCATATAACAAAGATAAATATCAAGCCTTCCATTCCTAGCAAAAATAAATAATAGAAAAAAAAAACGTACAGAGACAGCTTCAAGATCATATTGATCAACACACCCCACTGGACCCTCACCAGCATGGATTCCGTCCAAACCATGGCGTAGAAACACTTCTCATTCATCTATTTGATAACATACTAAAAGGAATAGACAAGATAAAGAAAGGCTTCCTACTTATCTTTATCGACATATCATCCGCATTCGATACAGTTTCTCATCACATCCTTCTGAAGCGCCTAATGGAAATTGGCCTCCAAGACACAACCATAAAATGGTTTGAATCATACCTTGAAGACAGACAACAAAAATTAACAGCCGATAACCTCACCTCAGCATCCTTCCACACGACACAAGGAGTTCCGCAAGGCTCCTCATTATCTGCACTCCTCTTCACCATATATATCCAGCCTATTTGCAAAATATTTAACAAATACAAGATTCAATATGACATATATGCCGACGATATCATGGCATATACTCCAATCCCCAGACTACACAGACATATCAACATGCATTCACAAAATAACGACATGGCTGAATAACAATTTAAAAATCAACATAAAAAAAACTGAAGCAAATCATCACCACAAGGGACTCCACATTCACTCCACCATCAACATTTCAAATACACCAATCCCTGTAAAAGAGGAAGTTCGGTACCTCGGAGTGATACTAGACAAACAATTTACTCTTCAGGCACACATTAACAAAACATCCAAAATGGCCTTCTTCAAACTAGCAATGCTCCGAAGACTAAAACCTCTACTCAGCAAGGAACACTTCCATACAGTATGCCAGGCAATTATCACACCTGTGCTGGACTATTGCAACCTCCTCTTCCAAGGCCTACCCAAACAATCCACCCGTCCCCTTCAAATAGTCCAAAACACCGCTGCCTGCATCATTGCTGGCGCATCACTACAAGACCATATAACTCCCATACTACAAGATCTGCATTGCCTACCAATCTCCTCAAGAGCAAAATATAAATCAGCGCTCACAATCTTCAAGATCAAAAACAACATGTCAGCAGATATACTTCAAGAGCTCATCGGAACCAAAACAAAAGACCGGACAGATACAGCACTAAAAACACAATACCAACTCCCAGATTATTTACAAATACCAATGAATCCACATCCATGCGGCCCCTGCTATTTGGAATGCACTCCCAGAGAAGCTATGATCCACAACTGATTTAAAGGACTTCCGCAAGTTACTCAAGACTACCTTATTCATTGAACATTATAATGAAGACCAACAATCACACCAATCTCAATATTAATATGTGAAGCTACAAGACGGTCTACGTTTGAAATGCAATGTCACAATTTACAATTGAACGCTCCTAGTAAAAAGAGCATGAAGTCACAAGCATGCTTAAATTGTTAACATATGATGTTAATGTTTACAATTGAAAGTTCTTTGTAGAAGCTATTGTTATTGTTTAAAATTGATGTCCTTGTGTAGGATAATATTAAGTTACTGTTTGAAAGATCCCCTATGTATAAGTTAATGACCCCCAATATATAAGTTGATATTAATGACCCCCAATGTATAAGTTAATATTAAGTCATTGTTCTAAAGACCCCCAATGTACCCCCTACCCTCCCTGTAATAACCACTTGTACATAGCTCATCCTGTAAATAGCACACCAAGAAATCATCACTTCCACTCCTTGTTAACACTGCATGCCTACTGACACTGATCTTTGATTGTTTGAAGTGTAAACCGCTTTGATTACAGGATAAAGCGGTATATAAATCCTTTTAAATAAATAAATATTAAAAAACAACTGAATGACATTTTAAAAAACAGATTGGCTGGTGGAAGGTTTTTTGACAGATGATGGTAAAATATCTAAGCTGTGGAAATGGCTATCACTGTATAGACAATGGATTCTGAAAATCATAAATTCTATACAGAGGACACGTGGATACTATTTTTGGTTGGCATTGGTATCCTTTGGGGTTTTTTTGAATGCATTGTTTAAAGATGACATTTGTGGCCCGAATCAGGGCCCATGATTACTGGACTCCAGAAGATGACCAGACTAGGTATGCTGAGGGATGGGAAGAATAAAATAGGGGAAAAATTCTCAGGTAGCCGATAATGAAATCGCATGGTGCCAGATCCCAAATCTCATGCCTACTGAGTGGATATACAGGAGCAGGAAGGAACGGCCATGTCTCAAAAAACTCCAGTTGCAGTACAAAGCTTTCTTATAGGCTTAAGAGTGTGCTAACAGTTCTGGGGAGGAAACAAGAAGGAGAAATTAGACTTTACCTGCTAATTTTCTTTCAGTCCAGACGTATGGGTTTATGCTCGCCTACCAACAGATGGAGACAAGAGAACTGGTTTGATTACATCACCCTATGCAGGATCCTGTGCAGCCCTGAGAGAGCCAGTATATCGGTATCAAAGCAAATATAGCTAACAAACTTGCTCCCCCAGAAGAAAGCAATAGACATAGCAATTAACTGAGCTAAGCCCCTGAACAAAAGATTTCCAGCTGTCAAAAGAAACACAAGAAATAGTTGCAAAATAGCATTTCAGTGGGACTGACCCTTCCCTGCCACCTATATTACAAATGACATGAATACAGACACAGGACACAGGGATGGGTTCTGACTGGTCTGGAGGGACTCAAGGAAAGAAGATTAGCAGGTAAGGTCTAATTTCTCCTTCCATATCATCCCTCCAGACTAGTATAGATGCAAGGGAAGTATTAAAGCAGTACCTACTAAGGTGTCCCAAAAGGTGCACCCCAATAAGTTGGAACATCTAACCTTTAGTGCTTCACAAAAAAATGCAGTGCTGACCAAGTAGCCACCCTGCAAATTTCCTGTGGAAAAAACTATATTCTGCCCAAGACGATGCCTGTGCCCTGGTAGAATGCACCTGCAGCCCCTCTGGAACTGCACAACTAGAAAAGTACACTGAGGTACTAGTCTCATTGATATTGTGGGCCACCATAGCCTTAGCCACACCCCACCCCACCCCCCTTTCCTGAGTTCTCCAAACAGAACAAAAAGGTGATCCAACTTGCGAAAGCCAATGGTAGTCTTCAGATATTGCTTCAACTCCTCTCTCCTTTCCTTCTACTTGGATCTAGAGTGTTGACTTTTGGTATTTTTTTAAATAGTCTAGTAAATGTATTATTAAATTTGAAAGGAAAACACATTTGTTGAACCTTCTCAATTCTGTATTCATCCAGAGTCAAGATAATTCTGAAATGGTTTAAGGATTCTTCTTCTCTTTGATTAACTACGATTCAGATTGTAGGGAATTTGAATTTGAAACAAAGGCAGAGGCCGTGTTAATTCATTGAAAGATATCCTAATAACCATTCAGCCCAAGCTCCATTACCTGATAATTTAGCTGGATGATAGGTTGTGTTTTCAAGCACAGTGGAAGAAGGTAGTTAAAATTGGCATTTTAAATATTTGTAGTACTATTTGTAGTATTTAGCTCACGCATTTCCAATAGCAGTTCAAGGCAAGTTACAATCAGGTACAGTAAGTATTTCTCTGTCCCTGGAGGGTTTACAATCTAAGTGTGTACTTGAGGCAATGGAGGGTTAAGTGGCTTGCCCAAGGCCAAAGGAATGGGATTCAAACCCTGGTCTCTAGTCAGACTACTGCTCAAACCACTAGGCTACTCTTTCACTTATACTTGTTGAGAAGACTAAGGTCTTATGTTTCACAATAAGATAATCTACACTATTATTCTAAAATCATATCATTATATCTAGATTATTGTAATTTAATTTATTTTAGACTCCCGCACCAGATGTGAAAATGACTGCAGCTCCTATAGAACGCAGTGGTTAGGATAATACTCGGTGTTCCAAGACATGAATACATTACCTCATATCTGTACTGCTTGCTGATGGAAAAAGATATTAACTGTGCATAAAGCACTGAATAGTATTTATTTATTTACATTCTCTTATATACCGCTCTATTCTGCATCAGTGCGGTTTACATTGAACAAACTGAAATTACATTGAACAGGGCATTATAACTTGGAGATAACTATTTTACAGGGAACATGGGCTGTGGAGGGTTAAGTGGCTTGCCCAAGACCACAAGGAGCACCTGTGGGACTAGAAACCCCAGTCCTTCTGGCCCAAGGTTGCTGTCCTCTAGTGGGATTTGAACCCCCGACCTTCTGGCCTGAAGTACCTTGCCCCAACCACTAGGCCACTCCTCCACTGTAATACAACAGTGTATTTTCAAAACGCGTTATAAAGGTACTGGCCTAGGAAATCATTACAATCACAAAAATCAAAATCCACTCTGACCTCAGGTGCTGCAGAGAGAACCAACTGATACTTCTCAAGACACTGCAGGAGATGATTCAACCATCAAAGATGACTCAATCGAGAGCCAATACACCACAGTAGTGCCGTTATCTAACAAAATCCAAACCGCTCTCCCCTGAACAATCATGAGAAAGGCCCAAGTCATCTTCTGCACAACCCTTATTTCCAGAGAACTGTCCTCCGTTTTGACTCCTCTGACAACTACTGGCTCTAAGCCAACTTTCTCAGTCAGTGGGTCTTCCACTCACTTAGGTTTGCATCAGTCATGATGGTGATCCACTCCAGATCTACAGTGACTAAGAGCTTCGCCTTCAACCACCAAGAAAAGCTGGAACTTGCCTCCCACTGGAAAGCAAGTCTTACAGGGACAGAAGTGATCTTTGCAGCGGTTGCATGTGAGCCTTGGCACAAGATCCAAGGCTGCTGCTACTGAGTCCAGGACTTGTGCTTTTCCAAAGCTTGGAATTATCTTCAATTTGAGCAAACCCTGGATCCGAGACCACAACTTCCGCATCCTCTGTGTGATCATGTACAGCCTTCCTCAACTTGGTGACAAAGTGAGCCCCCCAATAGTCTTGTGACTGGGAAGGAACTCTTGGCAAAGTTAATCACCCACCCCAACTCCTGCAACAAGTTACACTCTGGCTGTTGCTTTCCTTGTAAGACTTCACCCGTATCAGCCAAATGTCCAGATACGGATGCACCAAGACTCTATCCTTCTGAAGCACCTCCGTGATCACCACCATCACCTGGAGAGGGTTCTCAGGACTATGGCCAATCCCAATGGGAGAGTCCAGAACTTGTAAACGGGGGCGCTGGGCGTGAATGTCCACAGTCTTGGCAAAGGCAAAATACTATTATGACTTGCAAAGGATTGTGGGGGATGTAGTCCATTCATACCAGAATCAGCCGTTCACAAAATAATGAGTTGTGTTGCTCGAGTGTAAGCAAAGAAAAATATATTTTATTTATGGGGTTAATTCCCCCACACAGATTTACTTGGTAACACAAAAGGATACTTGCTTTCAGTATTGTACTTAGGAAAAACAAATCATGATATCAGCAACTGAACTTCTTAAGCAATCAAACAATAAAGACCTTGATGGGAAACAGAAAAGGTCTTTCTGAGGGCTCCTACTAATACCTTTTAGCAGTGCTCCAAAAGCAAAAACAAAACCCAAAAGTAACCAAAAACTGTTCTTTTTTCAAGGATAACTTTCTTCTATTTTCACACACAAACAGTAGTTTCCTTTCAGAGCTCACATGCAACTGTGCATGGCTTAATTACCAATAATTAGCCAGCTGCAAACCCCTTTGCTGGTTCACTTTCTCTACATGGCTCAAATCCTACCCTAAAGCTTTCTTGTAAACTTTTCTGGGTAGATAAAAGAACAAGTTATATTTCCTTTTGATGGTTGTTGTATTTGTGAAAGTATTTTACCATAGCAGCCTAGACAGAGAGCAATCCATGTATTCATTCGGATCATTTAAAATATCTCCTTCTTCAAATATCATAGAATCAATATCATGGTCTGGCTCAGAGGAATTCCTTAATGGAACACTCTCAGGATAATGTTTGATTCCCTGCTGTCTCCCAGGTGAAGAGCTAGGGCATAGATCAGTGTTCATACCTGAGCTTCCTTTGCTGTTAGGTTTCCTCTCCAGATATCCTGGCCAGTATGTAGTCCAGCTTTTATGTCCAGCCTTCCAATCAAGATCCCTGGACACTGGGTCTCTCTTCACATACCTTCTTGCAATGGTCTTAGGGCCCCTTCCAAATGCAGCCGTCTCCTTCACAGGTGCCGTCCGGGAATTCCTGGCTCTGTAACCCCACTCCTCTGGCTTCCTCCAGTCCAATGGAGTATGTTTGCCTCTGAAATGACTCCCAACACACGTACTGCTATGGGCTCCTTCTTTAGACCTCCAAGATGTTTTCCTCTTCTTCCTTCCACGTTGATGCTGCTGCTTCTTGCTCTCTCTGTCCTTGAGCTCTGGGTTCCTCCTCTCCATCTGAATCTGTGTAGAATATGTTTTACTTTTAACTTGTTTAGAGGGATACTCCACCCTAGCACAGCTCAGCTGTGCTGAATCAAGCCCTGCCCTTGGAGATGAGTGATTGGGAATTACCTCATAGCTCTCCTGATTGAACACATGTTTCCCCACTTCAGCTCTTCTAGAGGCTGTTTGAAACCTGGTGCATTCTGGGACTGGTAGTCTTTTATGAAAACATTCTGTTTTAGTATTTCTACCAGCAAAGACAGGTTGCTTGTTCAGAGCCAATTCACCTCTATTATAGCTCCTTCCTGAACTATGATAAGCTTCCTTATCACAAACTGAAAACAGCTCCCCAAGACTGTAAAGTGCAGGTATGTCTGGTGGCTCAAGTGGATGAGGATGTGCAAATGTGCCTCTATGAGATCTAGAGACGTTTAGAACTCTCCCTTGTCGCATGACAACCATTACTGACCACAAGGTCTTCATACAAAAATCGCAGCACCCACAGTGCCTTGTTGACCCATTTCAAACCCAGAATGGATTGAAACATGCTGTCCTTTCTGGAGTAACAACCTCTCCAGAGTCGCTCTGATGACAGCTATCATCTTTTGAGGAGCCACAGAGAATGACTCCATAAAAGCACTGGAAAGCTGTTGAACGAACTCAAGGGCATACCCCTCACACACACAGCACCTTCAGGACTCACCAGCATGAGGTGAACTGGGCTCATCTCTCATAAAACTGCTCCAAGTGACCACCCACTAGTATCACTGGACCAGACCTCCTGTGACCCTGGAGTCTCCTGCCCAACTGACTCTGCCTCCTTCCCAGGAACAGACTCCTCTGACAAACAGTTGACTTCCCAGGCTGATACTTGCAATCAACCAGAAATACCCCCTGAATAAATAGAAGTGCTTGTCCCTCGTAGCCTATCCTCCAGAAATCTTGGAACCTTGGACTCCCCCAAGTCCTTCATGATCTAAGTCCTCCCCAAAGAGGAGCTTCCTCTTGAAGGGAAGCTTACTGAGCCACATTTTTAAAGCTACATCGGATGACCAATTTTGGAGCCATCACCACTGTAACTATGCTCTTCGCTGATACATGAATCAAATCATATAAAGCAATCACTAAAAAGGCAGACTCAGCCTGAAGGAATGCTGCCTTTGAGATACCTTCTAAGAAATCCACTAAGTTGTATTCCAGAAGCTGCTGGGTTCACCACAGATAGGCCTTCATCAAATAACTATCAGAGACCGCTGCTTGCAAGGCCAGAGCAGACACATCAAAGAACTGCTTCAACAATGCCTCTATTCTATGACCCTGCAGAACCTAGAGGGGCACTCTCCCTTCTTCCTGAATGGTAGTCTTCTTAGTCAACTGAAATTAGTGAATCCACCTTCAGTAGAGATATCTTCTCCTCCACAACAGTAAGGTAAACCCTGGCCTTGCCTACCTTCTGCCCAGCATCAGGAGACTCCCATTCAGCTGCAATTATATTCTTGATTGTCCTATGGATAGGAAAGACTTTTGATGGCCTTTAGCTCCTTTCTAGCAAAGGGTCCTAGGAGGAGCTGGTCTTTAAGATTGCCAAGAGCTGCATGATCAAAGATAGCAACTTATCTCATTTGAAGACACAGACCACCATAGCTTCCTCTCCTACTGGAACTTCTCCTCCTTCCAGGAATTACTCCCTGTTTTCCACTACAGCTCCAAATGGATCCTCCAATGACTCCATGGATCCTGCTAAGGCCAGAGTTCAAGTCTCCACCATTTTCTATTCCTGACCGAGGGGGGCTCACCAGGGCCTGAGAGCCAAGAAGGAAACACCTATCCAGCGAATCAGGATCCATCCCTCTATTTTAAAGCAGAATATCTGATGCATGAGGAGGACAAACTTCAGGGAAAAGCCTTCACCATGCCCTTATCGGCTCACAGGGAGTAATTCTCTGCCTGGGCACCCATAAGGAGAAGCATCAGCCCTTCCATGTGATCCTGTGCTGGATTCAATGAGGACAAAATGGCAATTGTTCCCATTAAAGCAACATCCTCCAGTCCCAGATGTCTTGCTCACAGTCACTGATCTGCCACCTCACACAACCTCCTCAGCACCCAAGGTATTCAAGAGAAGCTCCCTGGGCCCTGTAGCGTTTCTACTCACTGCTCATCCTCACTAGCTGCACTGAAACTGGAATGGTGGCTCTGCAGGCTGAGCAGTGCATGCTGCATTCAACGTGCCTTGCTATGTTCTGAGGCCTATCCAACTCTCAGTGTGCCTGACCTAAACATCTCCGAAACAATACAAGTTCTCCCAAAGATGAGCTCCAATACACAGTACTGCGACCTCTCAATCTCTGGCTAAGGTTCATTTTTCTTAACTTTATTTGGTCATTCTGTGCCTGCTGCTTCCAGGCTGCCCTGATCCCCTCTCAAGAGTATGAGAGGAGGACAGGTGCCCTTACAGATAGCCCAAATTTACATTCTGAATAAGATTAGGAGGGAGAAGAGGAAGGTACCCCACTCAGCCGGATTTTGCACTTCTAGGGTACCATGACCATCACAAACCAGTCCAAGATCTTTTTGAGCCCTAGTGACACTAGGAGGAGCAACCAAGTCAGCCCAAGACCACCCAAGTCTGTCACAAACTGCACAGGGTTGCTAGCCTACCTTCTGCTAAAAACAGAGAAAGACTGGCTGTCTGAATAATATTATCAAACCATTTGTTCTTCGTCTCTATCTGCTGGTAGGAGAGCATAAACCCATGTGCCTGGACTGGTCTGAAGGGATGATGAGGAAGCATCAAATTATGAGAATATATTTGCTAAGAAGTTCTTTTCTCCTTTTAGGTGCTGTATGAATCTATACTTTAGTGATAACACATCAGGGAGAAATTTCAGCTTGGCCCAGTTTTAAGTATCCTAAGTTCAAATGACTAAATAATTTATAAAGGCAGGCTGAAAAAAAAATTAATAAAAAAAAAAGCGCTTATAAGTGCATAGACTATGCACGCTTATTTGTAAACACCTATCTGATAAGTAAATGACCTCACTATCACAATCTTACTTCCAGCCCAGTGCGTGTCTATGAAAGCAGTATCACCTACCAGTCACATAGACGTTTGTGTTTCTGTCTTCTTCAACATGAAACCAACCTGCAAAAATGGTGAATAAATAGGCTAATAAATACATCACTAAAAATACACTACAAAACAGTCCTAAAAGATAAATTTCAAACAACCCAAAAAGTCAGCAATGTTAAAATGCTAATGCAGAGATATACTGTGGCATTATGATGTCCTGTTCTATATGCATGCTAGTTTTTAAATAATTTTTAAACTC
This sequence comes from Ichthyophis bannanicus, assembly GCA_033557465.1. NCBI lineage: Eukaryota > Metazoa > Chordata > Amphibia > Gymnophiona > Ichthyophiidae > Ichthyophis > Ichthyophis bannanicus. The sequence goes on along the minus strand of CM066036.1, from coordinate 154,930,934 downwards.
CACTACCTATGTAATGTCAAGAGGGAAGTTCCAGGTAGAGTAACCAAACAGCTCTATGTATGAGAAGCATGTTAATTCAGTTTAGTCTTTACCCTAATATATTTACTGCTGCCTGAATACTGTGCAATACGTAAAGCAGAATTTGTATAGAATTCCCTTACTGTACAGAACTCTACACAGGGATAAGGAAGTAGCAAAAGCTGACAGGGTTCCCTCTCCACCTCCACCAGAATTGCACCATGCCACACAGCTGGGGGAGGAGGTGAGAGGCTACATGTTGCACTGTGCCCTCCCACCTCCTCTGCTGCCCAGAATCTGACTGCTGAATTTGAACCGTGCAGTTCAAATATAGCAGTCGAATTTTAGAGCCTGACATGCAGCTGTTCTCTTCCTCTTCAGCACAGCAGAATGGACAGTGAACTAAAGGGGTATGCCAGGGGAGAGGGAACAGAGAGCAAGCTAAGGGGGGTTTGCCAAGGGGGGGGGGGACTCAGGAAGAGAAGTAAAGAGAGAGAGAGAGAGAGAACATGGAGGCAGAGAGCTGTTAGTCTTTTGGGAGGAAAGGGAGAGAACAGAGAACTAGGAGCATAGAAGTAAAACTAGGGGATGCGAGAGGAAGCCGGGGGTGAACATGTCGAGGGGGAGGGGCAGAGGAAGAAAGATAAAGCTAGGAATGGGCAAACTATTTTTGAGGGGGGGGGGGACTGCAGCCTGTATATGAATGCTCCATTTTTGGTCAAGGTGACAGAAAATAACATTTGTGATACATGGGGGGGGGGGGGGGGGGGCAGGGGAAACTGTGTTAGTCAATGGAGCATGGGGTGCACACCCTGCCGGCCATAGAGACACATGGTGGTTCAAGCCACTGGAGCCTGAACAGCCACACAAAGCTGGAGGTGGTGTGCTGAGAGAGCGGAAGAGCCATGCACCATCGGAAGAGGTAAACAAGGGAGCTATGGAGGCTGAGGAAGTGAGGGGGAGGGGAGGGAAGGGAAAGAAAGTGGGGCCTGGGAGAGGAGAGAGAGTGCCAGGGGGAGGACAGAGTAGTGAAAGAGGCAGAGTCTAGGGAGACAGAGGGAACGACCTAAGATGGCCAATGGCACATGGTTGCTTCCCTGAGCTTCACTGTCCACCACCGGGAATGAGATTGGCTATGGGGAAAGGAAGGGCATTTTATTTTATTTAAGCAGTTTTTCTATACCGCCCCTTCCAGAGATCAGGGGCGGTTTACATTAAACAAACCATTTTACAGAGAACATGAGATAACTATGTAAAGTTACAGAAAAAAACATTCAACTATATACAATGTATCGTCTTGCCTCCGGAAAATTAGGAGGATATCAACAACTATATACATGTGGGTAAGTGTTGCTTCTAGACAGGGTGAACAATTGTGCATCAGTCATTGTTGCTAAAGTGTTCAACAAAGGTAAGTGTTTTTAGCTCTTTCCGGAATGTCTGGAGGTCTTTTATTGATCTGATGATGTCTGACAGAGAGTTCCATAGTGTCAGAGCAGTGTACATAAAGGCTCTGCTACTGGTTATTTGCTTTGTTTTATGGATTGTGGACCGAATGTCAAGTCTGTTCTGGTTGTTCTTACTTCTGTTCCTAGAATCTGTTTGTGTATGAATTCTAGATGAGAGGAAGGAGGGTGAGATGTTATTGAGTAGTTTGAATGTGGTGATTATTGTTTTATATTTTATTCTGACCATTATCAGGAGTCAATGTAGATTCTTAAGAACAGGTGTGATGGAGTCATGTGATGTGGTGAGATTGGGTGGACACAAACCACTCGAGCTCTGGGTCCCCCCCCCCCCCCTCCGTGCCGGTAAAAAAATGCTGTTTTCTTCAACCGAAGGGCTGTCTTTAAGTAGATAAGCGAAGGGGCGGCTGAGATCAGCGAGCGGCGGCAGTGGAGATGGCGGCAGCAGCGGCGAAGGCAGGACGCCGAGAAAAGGAATGGTCAGCCAGACAGCTAAAGAGGGCAGAGGTGCCTTTGCCGCCTTGATCCCCAGCCTCACAAGAATTTATTGAAGAGATCTCTCTGGCGGTGGCAGGTGCACTCTCGGCTCAATTTGATGCCCTGCATGGAAAAATAAATCTGCTGCAGACCTCGGTGGGAGCCTTGGCCAGTCGGATGCAGGAGGTAGAGACTCGGATCAGGCACACTGAGGAAAATGTAGAGGAGCTACCGTGATGCATCAAACCGTGATGCAGGCGCAGGAAGCTAAATTAGATGACCTGGAGAACAGGTCTCGTCCCAAAAATTTGTGCTTCCTGGGCGTCCCAGACAGCATATTGGACTGCGAATTAAAGACATATTTGGAGACTCTGGTGACACAGGTTTTGGAGGGGGGAGAAGAATGCGGCCAGATTCTAATAGAAAGAGCGCACAGAGTGGGGCCCAAGCAATCAAGAGATGGCAGACCTGGTGTGGTTCTAGAAAGTATTTGCAGTTTCCACAGAAGGAAGCGGTGTTGAGAGCGGCAAGGAAAAAAGGAACTCTCATAAAGGATAATATAAAGCTGAGAATTACACAGGACTACTCGGCTGCCTTGGGCCAGCGCAGAAGGGCATATGCCCCCCTTTGCCAGAAGCTGATACATTGTGCAGTATCCTACTAAACTGGTTGTCACCTAAGAGGGAGCGCGGACCTTTGATTCAGCGACGGAGGCAACTCATTACGTGGAAGAGCTAACATGTAAGATAGCAGCCCCACCAGCAGAGCACCCTAGCAGACTGGAGACTGCGACCTGAGAAGGTAGCGATGGGGTGAATGGATGGAGGAGTGCTAAAGGAAGGGTGCTGCACTGATATACTACATAGCTTTGGCTTCACAAGGAGTGGAGGAGTAGCCTAGTGGTTAGAACACTGGCTTGGTAACCAAGCAACCAGGGTTCGATCCCACTAGCACTCCTTGTGGCCTTGGGCAAGTCACTTAACCCTCCGTTGCCTCGGAAGAAAGGCCTGGCAATCTACTTCCGGTGACACTGCCAAGAAAACCCAGGAGCTTCTGGGTCGCCAGGAGTCAGGACTGACTCGAAGGCACACATTGCATTGTTTGGCTTCACAGAAACTATGCCGGAGTGGAGCGGTTGGTGATTCAGCTACCTGAAGGCTTGGAGCTACGCTGAACTGACAGATCTGGACTGTTGATGGTTTGTAAGCAGTTATAGGAACGTGGACACTATGTCGTCTGCATGTTTTGCTGATTAATGTTTGTAATTTCTTTTCTGTTTGTGGGGGAAGGAAGCCCGGGGGTATAAGACATAGCCGGGGTTTTGATGATCGAGAGTGATGTCTAAATTGAATGTTAATATTGTGGTGGGGGAGAAATTGTTATTAGGAGGGTAGAGCCTAGGTTGCGCAGGGGTAGTGGAGTGGGGGGGGGGGAACTGCACACATCCTTTGTGACTTGGATAGGTGAGGAGGGTAAGGGATAAAGGATTAGGATTGGGGAGAGGAGGTGGGGGCGGGGGAAGAGGGAAAGGAGGTGGGGGGGGGGACTAGGGGATGGGAACCAAGGAAGGGTAAACAGCAGCCAGGGGTAGATAGTAGTGTGGCAAATTAGACACGAGAGGAAGATGAAGGGGGAGCTTCAGGCTGGGGAGGCTCCTCCTTGGGTAAAGCTAAGTGTTGAAAGTTGTATGTCTGAGTTGTGCTTGCTACCCTGAAGGTTATTTCTTGGAATGTATGTGGGGTTGGGAACCCGGTCAAGAGATATAAATTGTTGAAAGCCTTAGCTAGACAAAAATGTGTGATATTGCTATGTTACAGGAAGCCCACCAGACTGCCGAAGAACACCAAAAATTACAGAGAGTTTGGGTGGGACAAGGATGGGGAGCGCCGGTGAAAGGGAAAAAAGGGGGAGTGGTCATTTTGATACACCGACAAGTGAAATTTGTGTTGGAGCAGGAATATAAGGACCCGGATGGAAGGTTTGTGTTATTGTTTGGGATATTAGAGGGGAAGCCTATTGTGCTGGGGAACCTCTATAGTCCTAATGTTTTGGACCGAGAGTTATATATGCGCTTGGCTTCCAGGGTAGAGCAATTACCAGATGCTCCTTTGATATTGGGGGGGGACTTTAATAGGGTGTTTGATGTGGAGCTCGACACAATGAGGGGGGGGGATAGAGCCTGTTCACAAGCTGCCAGAGTGCTACAGGGGTTTCGCTGACGAATAAGAGCAGTTGACCCTTGGCGCCTGCTACATCCGTTGGATAGAGACTTCACCCACCAAACCTGGGCGCATGGTTCGAGCGCACGAATTGATTATATTTTAGTATCAGAAAGGCTCTTTGCCCAAACAGTAGATGCGCACATAGGCCCTGCGGAGATCTCAGACCATGCCTTAATTTGGGTAGAGCTGGAGTGGCATGATGTTAGTATGCAGATGAGAGTTTGGCGGTTCCCGTTAGATCTATATAGAGACACTGAGTTCCACCTTTATTTAAAAAAGAATTGGCAAGATTTTGCGCTATATAACCAGGAACACCAAATTGATCCGGAATTATATTGGGAGACTGCTAAAGTTGTGTTGCGAGGAGACATTATCGGATATGCTGCAAGGAAATGGCGATTGGCAATGGAGCAGATTGTCTGCCTTGAACGGCAGCTGGTGAAAGAACGGAGGAAGTATGCGAGTTGTCCCAGTGCAGTGAATAAGAAGGGGGTGTGGGAGGTTCAAGTAGCTCTTAATGAGTTGCTCCACAAACGGGTGAAGAAATCCTTTCTGTATTACCGCTATCAGCTCTATCGTTTCAGGGATAAGTCAGGAAAACTGTTAGCCTTCAGGGGAGCAAGGGGTCAAGAGTGGTTGCAGCCCTGCAAAATGATCAGGGTAAATTGCATAAAGATAGCAAGGCGATAGCTCAAGTATTTCAATCTTTTTATCAGCAGTTGTACTCGGGAGAGGGGGGATTCCCGTCTGATATGGAGTATTATGTTCGGGCGTTACAGTTACCCAGGTTCACTGTTCCCTCTAAGCTGTGCGCGTGTGCGCGCGCACACACCTTGCCGAGCAAGCGCACATACTTTACAACAGAGCGCACAAAAATTACAGTTCTGATTCTGATAGAAAACAACACAGACGTCTTAAAATTTAAATGTTGTTATGTATTTACGGCTTTCACAAGTTCTACAATGTTTTCTAGTGCAATCAATGTGGTGTACATACTGTATTCTGAAGTGTAGTCAAATTTTAAAGTATATAACTCCGAGTGTCGTTATGTGGCGCACAAAAATTTAACCTTCCTTCAGAAGCTGCACAGCTGATATATTATGCGCACACAGCCTACAGAAAATTAGAGGGAACATTGCCCAGGTTGGGGGAGGAGCAGCGGGCTCAGTTGGACAAACCAATAATGCTTAGCAAAGTGCAATAGGTTATTCAGAAAGCCAGTTGTTCCAAGGCAACAGGTCCAGATGGTTTTGGGGCCGAATTCTACAAGTTGCTGGGTGACTTGGTGCCACCTGCCTTGGTGGCGGTGTATCATAAAAGAGTAGAACAGGGAGACTGTAAGTGGGGAGAGAATCATGCGTATCTTATCTTAATACCTAAACCGAGAAAGGATCCTGTGCAGGCGGCTTCTTATAGGCCCATTTCACTGTTAAACTTTGATTGGAAAGTCCTATCAAAGATATTGGCTGATCGGTTGTCATTGGTACTGGGGGATCTTGTACATGAGACACAAAGTAGGGTTTGTAAAGGGACGATATGCAGTACGTAACCTGCGCAAAATTTTGGCGTCATTGGAATGGGTCCGGGAGCAAAGGCTTCAATCTTTGTTAATTAGCTTCGACACGGAAAAAGCTTTCGATCGGGTGAGCTGGCGGTATTTGAAATTCCTTTTGCCATGATATGGCCTGGGAGATTCTTTTTGTCAGATGGTGGACCTTCTATACACAGAGCCTACGGCGGGAGTGTTATGTAATGGTGTGATGTCCGAAAAATTCCCCCTGGAGAGAGGTAAGCGGCAGGGGTGCCCTCTTTCTCCCTTGGTGTTTGTGTTATCATTGGACCCTTTGGTGCGGAGGACAGAAGCGTCGCAGGAGATACAGGGAGTGCGGATCAGAAAGCAGGGGTTTAAAATGGCAGCATTTGCTGATGATATGCTGGTGCACTTGTTCTCCCCACTTCAGTCACTTCCCAGTTTGCTAGCTTTGCAGGAGTTCGTATTAACAAAGATAAGTCGGAAACCTTAGATGTGTCGGGTACGCTTAGAGGGAGTTGGGGTAGTTCTTTCCCGCTTAAATGGGCGAATGACTTATCTACCTAGGGATTCTCTTGACTAGAAACCCAAAGGAGTTGTATAAGCGGAACTTTGAGAGAATCTTTCTTAGACTCTGCACACAGTTGCAAGCTTCCTCTTCCTCTGTCACGGCTGGGTAGAGCAGCAGCGCTGGGGATGGTAGTGTTGCCTCGGATGCTGTATTGGATGCAGACTCTTCCGGTATGGTTGCTGCAGTGAGACCTGAATATCCTGGAGAGGGAAATCTGTGGATTTCTCTGGAAGGGTGCGAGAGCACGTATCCTGTTGAGTCGCCTGAGAGGAAAGGGGGGGGGGGAATAGGAATCCCAGATCTGCGACTCTATGCGCTGGCTTGTCAAGTGCATCACATAGGGGACTGGTTAGGTGGCACAGAGATATATACCCCTAGGGCTTTGGAGGAAGCCATGGTGGCCACGCAGACATTGCTGGCGATTTTACATATGGAGGCCCCCGTTCTACTGGGAGGGGTGAGCCGGGGCGTATTGATGCTGCCAGTGAGGAAAACGTGGAGAAAGCTGAATAGTTATTGTGGTAGATCACCAGCTGTCTCGAGCTGGCTGCTGTTGCAGGGCAATACTAAATTCACTCCTGGTTCTGAAACAGCCATTTTTTGGATGTGGAATAGGCTGGGAATAAGAAATGTTGGGCATGTGGTGGATTCAAAGGGGAAGTGTAAACCCTTGGAGACTCTCTGTAGAGAATATGAGTTAAGTAACAGTCAGTTTTTTGCATATGCCCAACTCTCTCACTATGTGGCCTCTCTCTCAGAGAGTGAGCTAACTGTGGAACATTCAGCACAAATACTGGAGTTTTTTGCGTTAGGGGATGAGTCGCCGCCAACTATCTCGAGTCTGAAGAAACGTTTAGATCAATACATTGTGGTATCAGATTATACAGCGGAAGAGGCGCGCTGGGCAGCGGAACTGAATCAGGAAGTGGCCCCAGGTTCAGTCCGCAGAGCTCTAGGCTGGATAGTGAGATTGGCTGAAGGGGATAGATGGAGAGAGGTGCAGTTCAAATGTCTTATTCGAGCATACTTTTCCCCGAGGCGGGCCCTGCGAAGTCATCTTACCCTGGATGGCAGCTGTCCAAAGTGCTCGTGTCCCCTAGTGGATTTGGGTCATATGTGGTGGAGATGTCAGAAGATTTGCCAGTATTGGACACGAATAAGTGCGTATCTGGGTAGCCTGCTCCAGCAACAGATCACCTGGACAGGGTCTTTAGTAGTCTTGGATCAACTTGGACCACTTCACCCGAAGGGGAGATGGGAACGGTTATTGGTGAGGACAGCATGTCTGATGGGCAAAGGCCCGATACTTCATAAATGGAGAGAGCAAACGCTCCCTACTTTTTGGGAATGGCGTAACAGATTTCATCAACTGATGCTGTTTGAGAGGAGGGGGGCGAGAGGAAATGTCCTGCGTTGGTCTTCTTTCTTGCTGGTATGGGAACCCTACATTCAAAAATTTGAGACCACGCATACGTAATGAAATATTGCAGGTGGGTTAGGGAGGGGGTCTAGGTAAAGTAATAGATGGGATTGGAGGGGCCCAACAAGTATAGGGATAAGGAAGGTGGATGGGTTCGGGGGCAATAGAGTAATAATCCACTTCATGGTGTGTGACCTGGGTGGAGGCTGTGTTGGGTGGGGGGGAGGGGGGATATTGAGAGGGTTGTGTTATAACTGATTGTTGATTGACCTCTGAGGCAGTGGATAAGAGTCAACCCCGCCTGGGGGCGATGTGTATTTACGGATGATGTGTATTTACAGATTGCTGTATGATGTACTTTATGTGGTTTAATAAACAGTTTCAAAAAAAAAAAAAGAAGAACAGGTGTGATATGTTCTGTGAGGCAAATTTTGGAAATAATTCTAGCGGTCACATTTTGGGCTAGTTGTAAGATATTGATGGTCTTTTTAGGGAGGCCTTGCAGTAAGCTGTTACAATAGTCCCAGTTTAGGTTTATAAGGGCCTGGGCGACTCTTCAGAAATCACTAGGTTCTAAGAAGGGTCTGAGGTTCTGGATAATTCTTAGTTTAAATAATATAGTCCTGGCTGTTTGTTTTAAATGAGATATCATACTGAGGGATCTGTCTAGAATGATTCCCAGGTATTTCACCTCCTGCTTTACTGGAAGTGTGGTGTTTTGTATGTTCAGTTCAAGGGGGGGGGGGAGTGAAGCTTAAATTTCTTGTTGTGAACAAAATTTCAGTTTTTTTTAAAGATGATATGGAGGTTGTTTTTACCCAGCCAGGATTCCGCCTCAAGAATGCAGTCAATCATATTGTTTTAAATGGGATTTTTTATGTTTACAAGAGTAAATAACATATCATCTGCATATATGAGATATTCAATTTTGTCTCTTTTGAAAATTGAGCAGATTGGCTGGGTGTAAAGGTTGACGAGAAGGGCTTGGGGGATTCCCTGATCTTGAGGAAAGGACGTGGAGGATTCAAGGTTAATTCTTACAGATTGGTGCCTATTGGAGATGTATGATTTAAACCATTTTAACATAGAAATAGAAATTACACTTACCTGATAATTGTTGTTCCTTGAGGAACTCCAGTTCAGCCCTCCACCTCTGGGTTGTGTACCTCCTTCCTGCAGCTTGGAGACTGGGCATATCAAAACTATGACATCACTGGATGCAGCCTGCTGGTCTCTCCCATCAGCCCCCAGTGAACTATTGACAAAGCAGACTCAAAGGAGCAACAAATAAGTAGCTATCATATACATTTCAACTTTTACACTCAACATTAACTCATAACTTATAACTAATAACTAACTTATAACTGACCCCCTTCCAGGAAGAAGAAGACTGCTACTTCCCGTCCCGTCCCCCCCCCCAGCTGAACCAGAGAAAGGGAAGGTAAAGAAGGGACAGAAAGAAAGAATCAGAGCGATCCCGAGACTATTAAGGGTTTTACCCACTCAGTGACTGGTACTCCCCCCAACCTGATAATCAACTCCTGAATAAACCATCCCTGGGCGGGAATGAGGACTGAACTGGAGTTCCTCAAGGAACAACAATTACCAGGTAAGTGTAATTTCTATTTCCTTATCATTCCTCCAGTTCAGTCTTCCACCTCTGGGATGTAGCAGAGCAGTAATCATTGGGAGGGACCTTTCCACCCGGATCGCAACCCGAAACAGGCACCGCTCACTGCCAGAACATCCAGGCGGTAGTGCTTGCTGAAGGAATGAAGAGACGACCAAGTGGCCGCTCTACAAATTTCCACTGGCGGAACCAAACTGTGCTCCGCCCAGGACGTCGCTTGCGCTCTAGTAGAGTGAGCCCGTAAGCCCACTGGAACTGGACGCCCTTGCAAAATATACACCGACGCATCTGCTTCTCGAATCCATCTGGAAATTGAAGCTGTCACCACCGCTTCCTCTTTACGTGGACCTCCGAACAGCATGAATAGATGTTTAGACTTGCGAAAGGTTTCTGAAAGCTTTAAATACTGCTGCTGCCGCACTCTCCTTATGTCCAAGCAGCGCAAACTACGGTCTGAGACATTCCTCTACACAGATCCCAGTACTGGTAGGGAAACCGATTGATTTAGGTGGAACGGAGAAACTACCTTTGGCAAAAATGACGGGACTGGTCACACCACCACCTTTTCCCTAGAAAACTACAAAAATGGCTCTCGACAAGACAAGGCCTGCAACTCCGAAATTCGCCGTGCCAAACACATGGCCACCAAAAACACTATCTTTAAAGTTAAGTCTTTAACAGATGCTTGGTGTAATGGCTCAAAGGGCTCCCTAGCCAAAGCTCCTAAAACCAAGTTGAGATCCCAGGGCAGCACTACTACTCTGCGGGAGGGACAAAGCCTAGCAACTGCTTTAAGAAAGCGCACTACATCTACATGAGCGCCTAAGGCTACTCCTTGGACCTTACCTCTATAGCAAGCCAGAGCTGCCAGCTGGACCCGTAAAGTGCTGGCTGCCAGACCCTTGTCATAACCATCTTGTAGGAAACCTAACACCACAGGAACGGAAACTGTGGAAGCCCGGACCTGTCGCCGAGAGCAACAGTCCTCAAAGATACGCCAAATTCACACATAAGCTAGGGAAGTGGATCTCTTCCTGGTGCGAAGCAAGGTCGAGATGACCGCCCCCGAATAACCTTTTTTCCTTAACGTCGCCCTTTCAATGGCCAAGCCATAAGCGAGAACCGATCCACCTGAGGCATTCGAAGCAGACCCTGAATCAGCAGATTCTCCGTTATCAGCAATCTCCAAGGCTCCCCGTCGAGGAGCCGGACTAGATCGGCATACCACCGATGCCTCGGTCAATCTGGGGCCACAAAGAGAACTCTCCCCCGATGAGCCTCGATGCGCTGCACTACTCGCCCTATAAGCACCCATGGGGGAAAGACATAGAGGAGGCCTGCTGATGGCCAATGTTGTAGCAAGGCATCGATCTCTTTCGACATCCTCTCTCGTCTTCTGCTGTAAAAGCGACTCGTCTTTGCTGACTGGAAGGTCTCCATGAGATCCATAATCGGTGGCCCCCATCTGCGGGCTATTTGGGCAAATATCTCCGGATGAAACTCCCATTCCCCAGGATCCACCTAGACTCTGCTGAGAAAATCTGACATCACATTGTCCTTTCCTGCAATGTGAGCTGCTGAAATTGCTTGTAGCCGCGGTTCTACCCAGGTGAACAACTCCTCTGCTTCCTGTTCCATGGCCGCGCTTTCCATTCCGCCTTGCCGATTGATGTAAGCCACCATCGCGGAGTTGTCGGAGAGCACCCTTACTGCCCAACCTTTTACAGTGACTTCGAACTTCTGTAGTGCAAGAAACACTGCTTGTAGCTCTAGGCGGTTGATTGACCATTGGACCTCCTGGTCGTTCCAAGCACCTTGCGCGAAGAGATCCCCACAGTGTGCTCCCCATCCCACAAGACTCGCGTCTGTCAACAGTGGGAGCCAATGCGGCTGCTCCAGTGGCAATCCCGCCGCCAGATTTCCTGGGCAAAGCCACCAGCGAAGAGACCGCCTGGCTCGAAGTGGACAGGGGAGCCGTTTGTTCAGAGAATCATTCTGGTCGGACCATCGTCGGAGCAGCGCAACGGTCGCATGTGAGCTCTGGCTCACGGAAGTACCTCCAGGGTCGCCACCATTGTTCCTAATACCCGAAGATAGCTCCATGCAGAAGGCACCGGAATTGACAGGAAGTTGCGTATCAGTTGACGAAGGCCTTGAGCCCGACGATCCGGCAAAAACACAGCTCCTATCCATGTGTCGAAGTGGACCCTCAAGTACTCCAGTACTTGGGATGGGACTAATCGACTTTTGGCCGGATTGACTACCCAACTGAGCCCCTGCAGGAACTTTACCACTCTGACCGTCACCTGAACGCTCTCGGTCCTGGACTTTGCCTGAATCAACCAATCATCAAGATAAGGATGAACTAGAATACCTTCTTTTCGCAACGCCGCCGCCGCCACCGCCACCACCATGACTTTGGTGAAGGTGCGCGAAGCCATCACCAGACCGAAGGGCAACGCCTGAAACTGGTAATGTCTCCACGGAAAGGCGAACCTGAGGAACTTTTGATGGGCTGCTCTGATTGGAATATGTAAGTACGCTTCGGAGAGATCAAGGGAGGTCAAGAACTCTCCTTGCTGTACTGCCACTATTACCGAACGCAAGGTTTCCATCCTGAAATGAGGAACCTGGAGACAGCGATTTACCCCTTTCAGATCCAGAATGGGCCAGAGTGACCCATCCTTTCTTTGGCACCACGAAATAAATGGAGTAACGGCCTGCGCCGTAGGCTACTGACGGGACGGGCACTACTGCTCCCAGTTGTAAGAATCTATCCAATGTCTGTCGCACTGCAAGCATTTTCCGCCGACCCTTGCAGGGCAAAAGTACGAATGAGTCCAGGATTGGACGAGCCAATTCTAGCGCATAACCTTCGGTACTATTTCCAACACCCATTGGTCGGACCCAGGCAGGAAGAAATTCCCAAAGTCGCCCTCCAATCGGTTGAATTCCTGCCTGGGTCCGTCTTGCTTCATTGCTGTTTTCGACTCTGCGCAGCGGAGGCAGCTGCGAAACCTCTACCTGCTCCCTGAAACCCACAAAATCCCTGGGCTATATATATATATTTTTTTTAAAGACACAGCTACTAGGAAAATAAATTAATGTAATAATACCAAATAAATTCCAAAACTGAACTAAGCTGATTTAAACTGATTTAAACTACACTGCTCCTTATCTGTTCCTCAAGTGAGCCCAGCACCTAGGCTCACTACATCCTCCTGCTGCATGGAGACTAGACACACTGGGGGCTGATGGGAGAGACCAGCAAGCTACATCCAGTGATGTCACAGTTTTGACATGCCCAGTCTCCAAGCTGCAGGAGGAGGTACACAACCCAGAGGTGGAGGACTGAACTGGAGGAACGATAAGGAACCAGCTATTCCTATTTGTGTTAGTCATGAAAGTATTGTGATCAACGCTATCAAATGCAGAGGCAATGTCTATGAAGACAAATAGGAATGCTTGGTTCACATTATCCATGCCTCGGATGAGGGAGTCAAATAGGACCAATAGTAACATTTCAACTCCGTGGCATGGGCAGAAGCCGTATTGGTGTTCGTCCAGAGGAACATTTGTGTCGAATGAAGTCCTGCAATTGTATTTGGATTATTTTTTCAATATTTTTTGCTAGGAAGGGGATGCTTGCAATTGGCCTATAGGAGGTGGGGTCGTCACTATTTAGGGATCTCTTCTTGAGTATTGGGCGAACGGCAGATTGTTTGAGGTCATTTGGCATAGTTCCTTGGAGGAGGGCTTGATTAACTATGTTGAGAATAATTGGAGCAAGTTCAGTTTTGGATGCTTTTATCTAAGCCACAGGGCAAGGATTCAGAAGAGAAGTGGTGGTCTATTAAATTTTAGTGATGGTTTCAAGTAACTGTTTTTCCTTGATAGTATGAAAAGAGGTCCATTTGCTAGTGGCGGATAGACTTAACTGTGATAAGCTGGATGTGGGTTTGTTACTTTTTAGCTTAGAGGCAAAGTGGTCTGCCAGGATTTGTGTGCTAATTGCTGTTCTAGGGGCCTCGTTATGGTGTGTTTTAGTTAGGGATTTAACAATATCGAATAGTTCCCTGGGGTGGTTGATGACTTTATTTAGAGTGTTTATGTAGTGGTTTCTCTTTTGTAGTTTGAAAGGCTTCTTTGTAAGTATTACGAGCTGCTGAGTAGAGTGCTTTAAGTTCTGGTGATTTTTTGGACCTCCATCTTTTCTCGAGCTTGCAGAGCTCTTTTTTAAGGGTGTGTATATCATGGGTGTACCATTTTTCAGATGGTCTGCGGGTGATTTTCTTGCCGGGGCCATTGGGTATTGCTGCTTTGATTGTAGAGTGCCAGTTCCTTACTGAATCATCTAAATTCAATGTTGGAGAAGTGAGTTGAGGGAGTATGTTATTCAGGAAAGCTTCTTTGTTGAAGTGCCTGAACTGGGGGCCATGTTGATCAGCATTACGTAATTTTTGTTCAGTAAGCGGAATTGGTAGGTCAAATCTTAGTAAGAAGTGGTCAGACTAAGGTACATGAGTTGAGCTAGCGGGGGAGTAGTTCAGGTGTTCAGTAATAGATTTTGGGAGGAATATCATATCAAGAGTATTTCCCTTGATATGGGTGGGGTTGTTTGTTTTTTGCTGATAGCCTAGGTCTTCCATGAAGTCAAGGAAAGCTATGGATTGATGTAAGGGTAGTGAGGCTAAGTTGAAATCACCGAGGATGACTGAAGTACATGCAGATTCCAAGATTGTTGTGAGGTTAGCGTGGTTGTTGGTGGGAGATCTATAGAGGAGGCAAATTGCTAGGTCTTTATTTTCAATTTTGAGGAAGTCTATCGCATCACTATTATTGCAGACACTAATGTATGTGTTTAGGACTGCTCTGGTTAATATCAGGACTCCGCCACCTCGCTTTGTATCCCTGGGACAAAATGAAATGAAGCTACCATAATGATGGACCCCACTGATTTGTTTGCTCAATGCTGGAGACCACCTGAAGCCCTGCAGGAATCACAGGGCTTGGAAGGATCACGGGTTTCTTGCCTTCTGTGCTCTCCTTGAGCTCTAGAGGAAGATCTACTCCATCTCTACCATTTCAAGCTGCAGTGGCTAGTGATGACCTTGCAAATTCTGACACAGATGATTGATGAGAGCAGAGTATCCAAAGAAACTGGCGTGCTCAGCATCAGAGAATGCTCCTCGGTGGAGCAGGAGGACTTCTTAGATACGTGAAGTTTGACAGCCCAAAAACCAGGTTCCTGGTGCCAGTGAGAATAGACTCCAAACTGAAATAGGAGTGCCTCACCAGGGGCCTATGGATAGTGAACTAGCAGCAACTGCATTACTTTGTTACCCCAGTCCAATTCCAACTGTTATCCAAACCTAGTATACCACCAAATGTTACACTGGGATAAATTTGGGCAGTGGTTTCTCACATGGAAAGCTCTCTTGTTGGATGTGTCTCCCAAATGCATCAATTCTCTGCAAGCACCAAGTTATCAATATCCCTGTTTAATGTACATTACCAAGTTTAAGTTACAATGTAAACCACTTTGTTTGAAAATGATAAAGCGGTATATAAAACCTGTTAAATAAACTAGGACTTATTGAACAGGATGAGATTCTCAAAATGCAGGAGAGAAAGTTACAATAATAAGAGGCTTAAAAACTTGGAAGATCCAATAAGGCCGAAGAATTTGCGATTTATAAATTCACAGATATGAAACCATTCAACCAGTTGTTATATTGAAAAAATATTTCTGTGAAGCTCTGAAGTATCCCGAGGGGGCTTTTCCCCTGATTATACAAACCCACTATTTTCCTCCCCCTTCAGAGGAATTCCAGTGAAGGGGAGATGAGAAAAGTCAATATCATATAGGCTCAATCACTGGCTTTGATTGAGACTTCTTTGGACTTCCAAGTGACTAATGGAACTTTGCTTGTAACATTTGCTTGAAGCCATATTGAGATTGGGCTCTGCATTCTTTTTTCCACAATTAAAGTATTTCTGTTTTTGGGCCAGAGGGTTAGAGAAATGAGAAGTGGAAAGCTTTTGGGGGATTTTGTCAGCACTCAATTAAATATGGGAGCTGAATCTTTCTGAGGTTACCTACTAAATTTCTTAAGTCAAGTCTTGACAGTGCCTGATATACTTTTTATCTTGATAAGGTTAAGAAATTTATTAAATGGAAGTCCAGTAACAGGTGAAGTTTCTTTTTATGCAAGAGCAGGGAGGTTTTAGTATATGCTATCTAGGTTTTTGTATTGCTTGACCTGATTTCCTTGGTTTTCTTCTATTATTTTTGTTCCCCCCTTTTTATATTTGGTGGACTTGAGTTCCTAATGGGCTGAAATATGGAGTGGTGGGTGTATATCTGAATTGTTATTTCCTGGAAAAAATATTAATGGGCAACTCCAAAGACTCAATATCTCCATACTATATTATCAAAAAATCTTTCAGACAATCGTGTCAATAATTTTCATATTTCGTACTTTAAACTGCACTAGATTAACCTTAAGAAAGTGTCGCAACATCTTTCCAACATACATCTTATGATGTTTGTTATTTGGTACTAATGCCATAAGTGTGCACCCCTGGAAGTGGAGAAGGCAAAAACAGAACTCAAACATCCTGAAATTGCAGAAGCACCGACCACAAGGAAGCAAAGGGTAGTGGTGGCTGGTGACTCTTCTAAGAAGTACTGAGACGTCCACTTGTTGACCAGATTTGCTGTTCCAGGAGGTGTGTTGTCTGCCAGGTGCCAAAATCCAAGATATTATGGAGACTGTGCCCAGACTAAAGCCTGATGCTGCTCATCCTTGTTGGCACAAATAATACCACTAGGTATCCCTCCAAGCATATCATGAGTGACTTCATAGCTCTGGGAGAGAGGCTGAAGCAGATAGGTGTGCAGATTGTGGTCTCTTCAGTCCTCCCTGTTGAGGGAAAAGCTTTCATCCTAGAAATGAATGCACAGCTGTGTGGATGGTGTCATCAAAAGAATTTTAGTTTCCTGGACCATGGGTTGATTTTCCAAGGGCTACTGAGCATAGATAGTGTCCACCTATCCAAGAAAGGTTGAAGTGTCTTCCACAGCTGACTGGCTAACCTACTAACAAGTGTTTTAAACTAGATTTGTTGGGGATGGGTGAAGAAAGCTCCCAGGTAAGTAAAACATTAAATATCTCTGTAGACATGGGTAAAAAAGGACAATGGCTGGAAGGCGGTGTGTATTGATGCCCGTAAAATGGGAAGTAAGATTCTAGATGTTAAGGCTAACTTGGATTCAGTGGCAATTATGAAAACATGGCTCACGGAGAATCATAACTGGGATATAATTATACTGGGCTATAATTTATTCTGGAAGGAAAAAGCAGAAAAAAAGGAGGAGGACTGACATTATATGTAAAGAGTAATATTAAAGCTATAGAATTGCAGGGCTTATGAAAGAAGGGAAAGGTGCTGTGGGTTGAACTAAAAAGAGGGAATAGAGCATCCATTTGCATTGGTGTTGTATACAGACCTCCTTCACAGGCAGAAGATGTGAACAGAGATTTCATTGAAAACATTTGCAGTATTGCTATGAAAAGAAGTTCTGCTGATAGGCGATTTCAATATGCCAGATACTGACAGGTTCATCCCTGCTGCGGTATTCATCTAGAAGTAAAGAGATCCTGGATTCTTTACAGGGAGAATTATTCCAGCAACAGGTAACAGAACCCGTATGTGAAGGGTCTACACTGGACCTGCTGCTTACGAAAATGGGAGTGTGTTTCTGAGGGTATTGTAGGTTATCATCTTGCATTCGGTGATCATCGAATGGTGTGGTTCAGTATTAGGACAAGGGCTGATATAGTTCATTAAAAAGTGAGGGTCCTAGAATTTAATAAAGCTAGCTTTGCCAAAATGGGACCATACTTCAAGGAGTCGTTAGCGGGATGGAACAGCTGGAGGATGTAAAAAGCAGTAGGTGAAAATGAAAGGGGATATTTTACAGGCAACAAACCTTTTTATTAGGAAAGTAAGTACAGTCGTCCCTCGTTTATCGTGGTTAATCAGTTCCAGACTCTACTGCGATAAGTGAATTTCCGCGAAGTAGGATTCTTTATTTATAAATCAAATATTTTCGTAGTTAGAGCATAGAAAACCGGTTTATGACCTATAACGTCCTTTTAGTCACCATTACACTCGTATTAGAAAAAACCACGATAGAGTGAAGCCGCGAAAGTCGAAGCGCGAAATGGCGAGGGACGACTGTATATGTAAACAGAAAAGGAGGCCACTATGGTTCTCGAAAGAAGTACCTGAAAAGGTGAAGAAAAAGAGGGTGGCCTTCATAAAATATAAGAGAGCACAGAAAGAGGAAGACAAACAGGGGTGGCCCGAGAGCTTTTGCCGCCCTAGACAGGCTCGATGTGCCACCTCCAACATACTGTCTTGCACCCCCTACATCCAGCCTCTCACCAGGGGAAGATGGGCAGCACGGCGGTCACCTCTTTGAAGCCGCAGCAAGCCTTAAAGTGTATACGCACACTCATGGCCTGCGGCTCCTGCCCCCTCCAACTTCCTGCCGCAGGTGCGCACATGTGCATGCTTTAAAGACTGCTGCGGCCTCAAAGAGGTGATCGCCGTGCTTCCCATCAACCCCGGTGAGAGCTGGATGTCGGGGGTGGCGCGGCGATGGCATACAGTGCAGTGGACATGGCACATCAGGACTATCTAGGGCAGAGCTGCCTACCAAGGTCTGCTGCTCTAGGCGACCACCTAGTTCGCCTAGTGGGCAAGCCAGCCCTGAAGGTTTGGAAAAGCTAAGAGAAGCTAGTCAAGTAGTCAGGAAAGATACAAAAGGAAAAAAAATAGCCAATGCAGTAAAATGAGAGGACAAAATATTTTTCAGATATATTAGTGAGAGGAGGAAATCCAAAAGTAGTGATGTCAGACTGAAGGGTGAAGGGGAGGAATATGTAGAAGCTGATGAGGATAAAGTGAAATTGCTCAACAAATATTTCTGTCCTGTGTTCATAGATGAAGGGCCAGGAGCAGTGCCTGAGAAAACACTGACAAATAGGAACAGAAGCGAGGTGGATCATTTATGATTTTCAGAAGACTGTGTTCCTGAATAGCTAGCTAAACTAGAAGTAGACAAAGCTTTGGGGCCAAATGGGATAAATCCATTAAAGAAACTTATGAAAGTTCTAGCAACTCCACTGTCCAACCTTTCCAATGTTGTTTTTTTTTTTTTGTTTGTTTGTTTTTTTTTTTTTAGAGTTGGCGTGGTCCCAGAGGACTGGAGAAGGGCACATGTGGTCCCTTTACACAAAAGCAGGATGAGGTTGGGAACTACAGGACAGTTAATCTGGCCTCTGTGGTGAGAAAACTAATGGATCTGCTGTTAAAACAGAGGATAGTGAGGTTTCTGGAATACAATGGATTGCAGGATCCAAGGCAACATGGTTTTACTAGGGGCAGGTCTTGTCAGACAAATCTCACTAATTTCTTTGGAGGGAAAGCTCTAGAAAGTGAAGTATCACAGGGATCTGTCCCTGGACTAATTTTTTTAAAATATTTTTGTAAGTGAAATTGCAGAAGGGCTATCGAGTAAGGTTTTCCTCTTTGCTGATGAAACCAAAATCTACAATAGAGTAGATAACCAGGAAGGTGTAGATAATATGAGGAGGGATCTGGCAAAGCTTGAAGAATGGTTGAGAATTCAGCAGCTGAGATTTAACACTAAAAAATGCAGGGTCATGCATCTGGGTTGCAAAAATCCAAGGGAGCAGTACAATATAAGGGGTGAAGTACTTCAGTCCATGAAAGAAGAGCATGACCTAGGGGCGAGTGTTTCTGATGATCTTAAGGTGGCTAAACAAATAGATAAGGCGGCAGCAAAAGCCAGAAGGATGCTTGGATGCATAGAGAGAAGAATGGCCAGCAGGAAGGAGGAGATGATAGTGTCTCTATATAAGTCTTTGGCGAGACCTAATTTAAAGTATTGTGTGCAATTTTGGAAACCACACCTTCAAAGGATATAAACAGAATGGAGTCCGTGCACAGGGAGGCTACCAAAATGGTCAGCGGGCTTCATTATAATGAAAACAGGAACAGACAAAGATCGCAATATATATATTTTGGAAGAAAGACAGGAGAGGGGAGATATGATAGAGATGTTTAAATACCTCTGTGCACAGGAGGAGACTTCTTTCAATTCAAAGAAAGCTCTGCACCGAGGGGGCATAGGATGAAGGTGAAAGGAGAAAGACTAAGGAGTAATTTGTGGTAATATTTCTTTATGGGAAGAGTAGTAGATGCGTGGAAGTCTCCAGGTGGAGGCAATAGATTCAAAAACTATCTGAATTCACAAAAACAAGGGACAAACACAGATCTCTAAAGGAAAATAAGGGACTGTACAGCTTAGTGGTTGGTATGGAAGGGCAGACTGGACAGGCCAGAAGTTTTTTATCTGCCATCATGTTTCTATGTACTGTAGCTTAAAGGTCCATCTCTTCAAAATTTACAAACTCCCTTCCCTTCATAGTGATCTCACAAATGTAACAGTTGCCGCACTTATAATGTCCTCTCTCTGTAGCATCTTCCAAAGATAGCCACTGGACATAATAAATCTCTCAGGGTCATCTTTCTACTATAAGCAAAACAAGCATGGATCTGCAGAATATTCCAATATTTCCTGACAATAGATGCTATTTTAAAAGATGCAAGAGAATGCCACAACACATACACAAATACATCATATACATTATTTTTCTTTACTCCCCCCCCCCCCCCTCAGGTAACCACTTTCAAAAATATTCTTTTTTAACCCCAGGGCCTCATATGGAATAGTGGAACAAAGATCTTTGTCGGGCGTTGATACTGCACAGGAGTAACATAGTGAATGATGGCAGGTAAAGACGAGACATCTATTCTGGTCTAGTAGATTTGCACCTGCTGCTCCAGGCAGGTTACCCCTCTCCATTTATAAAGTTATTTATGTTTGCTTTGATTATGCTTGAGGTTACACAGATAAGTGCTGCTGAGTTTGAACTAATGGATTTCTTGATGCTTATGGCTATCTAAATGAAATTGTGGAACCCTATGAATTGGATTATAGTGAATCAGAGGTATTCATTGTTCACAGAGTATTACAGATGATTATATAGATATTTTATGCAATATATTAAAATAAAAATGTTTTTTCTATTAAATATAGGAGGGGTTTTTCTTAAAAGGACAGATGATGTTAGATTGAAATTAAAAATAAGAAATAAAAAAAAATCTCTTTATGGCATAGTGCATTACTGAGGTTCTTTTTTCCTTTCTTAAGACTAATCCAATGTAGTGTAAAGTATGAAATTTATTGGCACAATTGTCTCAAAATTTCTTAGTAATATAGTTAGTTATTTCTTGACAGAGGATGGCCTTCTGTATGGAATATTAATATTCTTCATTTTAACTTAAAAAGGAATGTGCCAGGATAGGGAGAAGGAGAAGAGAGGAGGAGGAGGAGACTGGAGGGGGAAGGGAGGGTATGCCCTTGTGGGGAAAGAAGTAATTAGATCTTACCTGCTAATTAGTGTTCCTGAAGGAACGACAGTCCAGTCCCTTTACTTCTGGGTTACGCAACCCCTCCAGCAGCTTGGAGGCTGAGCCCAACCTTTTTGGAGGTGGGGCGGTATAAATACCACCGGGATCACCCACCAACTCCAGTATTCGACTGAAAAAGCAGCCTAAACAAATTTCTATGAATAATCAACAAACTAAAAAACCTAATCCCTACAGGGGATACATTACAAACAACCAACCCCCCCCCCCTTTTTTTTATTTATTTATTTATTTATTTATTTTTTGAAATTAGAAATAGGGGTAACGAAGGGGGAAAGGTAACGGAGGGAGGTGGTATGCCTGATACTGTCCGAGGCGACTTTCTCCTGCCCTCCTTCCCCCAGACCTGGTTTCGCGCTCGATCCGCGGCTCCGCCCTTGTCTGGTAGGTCTTCAAGTCCGACCGAGCCGGGTGGGATCAGGGACTGGACTGTCGTTCCTTCAAGAACACTAATTAGCAGGTAAGATCTAATTACTTCTTCCTTATCGTCACTCCAGTCCAGTCCCTTTACTTCTGGGATGTATCAGAGCAGTTCAACTCTGGGTGGGGTCCGGCAAACCGGACTGAAGAACCGCCAGACCAAACAGAGCGTCCGCTGAACTCTGTACGTCCAGCCTGTAGTGTTTTGTGAAGGTATGTAGAGAGGACCAAGTCGCCGCTCTACAAATATCCAAAGGGGGAACCAGACTGAACTCTGCCCACGAGGTGGCCTGAGCCCGGGTGGAGTGCGCCCGTAGTCCGACTGGAACCTGCTTCCCTCTTAGGATGTAGGCGGAGGCAATCGCCTCTCTGATCCACCTGGAGATGGAGGCCTTGGCTGCCGCCTCCCCTTTGTGCGGGCCTCCGAACTGGACGAAGAGCCGGTCGGATTTCCGGAAAGGAGCTGTGCGGGAGAGGTATCGCTTCAAGATCCTCTGGACGTCTAGCAGTCGCAGCTTGCTATCCCTACCTTCAGGACCCTCGGCCGGGCAGGCCGGGAGGGTAACCGTCTGGTTCAAATGAAAGGGAGAAATGACCTTGGGCAGGAAGGAAGGAAGGAACTGTTCGTAGGACCACCTTGTCCCTGAGAAAGGCTAGGAACGGAGGTTGGGAGGACAGTGCTTGCAATTCGGAGACCCGCCTGGCCGAGCAGATAGCGACCAGAAAGACTGTCTTGAGGGTTAAGTCCTTCAAGGAAGCCTTCTTTACCGGTTCAAAGGGTTCCCCTACCAATGCCTTTAGTACCAGATTGAGATCCCAAGGGGGGATCACTGACCTCCGTTGTGGCCGCAGACGTCTAATCGCCCTTAGGAACCTGGAGACGTCCGCGTGGGCCCCTAGGGGCTTGCCGCGGATCTTACCTCTGTAGCAAGCAATGGCAGCAAGTTGGACTCGTAAGGAGCTGTGCGCCAGGCCCTTGTCAAAACCCGCTTGTAAGAATTCCAGGACCTCAGGGACTGAGGCCGAAAGGGGTTTCCTTCGGTGTTCCGCACACCACGCTTCGAAGATACGCCAGATCCTTACATAGGAAAGACAGGTCGAGCGTTTCTTCGCATTCAACAGCGTTGAGACTACCGCTCCTGAATAACCTCGCTTCAAGAGGCGCGCCCTTTCAATAGCCAGGCCGTAAGCGAGAATCGATCCACGTGAGGCATCAGCACCGGGCCTTGCCTGAGCAGGCCCCTTTTGCAAGGGAGCCGCCAAGGCTGGTCGGCTAGCAACCTCACCAGATCCGCATACCAGGGGCGACGCAGCCAATCCGGGGCAATGAGGATCACCAGTCCCTGGTGAGACTCTACCCGCTGGAGGACCTTTCCGATCAGGACCCACAGGGGGAACACGTAGAGAAGACCCTCCGCCGGCCATTTCTGAGACATGGCATCCAGGCCTTCGGACATTCTTTCCTTCCGCCGACTGAAGAACCAGTCCACCTTGGCTGACGAGAAACTTGCCATGAGATCCATGACTGGGAGTCCCCAGCGGGCCACTATCTGGTCGAAGGTCTCCTTCTCCAGCTCCCACTCTCCGTGGTCTATCCTGTGTCTGCTGAGGTAATCGGCCGTGAGGTTGTCCGTGCCTGCCACGTGTTGAGCCGAAATCGCTTCCAGGCGGACCTCCGCCCACTGGAAGAGGACATCCGCCTCCTTCTCCAAGGCAGGGCTGCTGGTGCCGCCCTGGTGGTTGATGTAAGCTACCGTGGTGACGTTGTCGGAGAGAACGCGAATTGCTCTTCTTAGCACTAGGAACTCGAGCGCTCTGAGCGCTAGGGTGACAGCCCGCAATTCCAGTCTGTTGATGGGCCATTGAGATTCCAACGGGGTCCAACTGCCCTGGACAAATTGGTCTTCGCAGTGAGCTCCCCTGTCAGGCTGGCATCCGTCATCAACAGTACCCATAGGGGAGGCTCGAGGGGCATCCCCCGTTCCAGATTCTTTGGGCACTGCCACCAGCGAAGGGCTTGTTTGGTCCGCGGAGCACACGGTAACTGAGTTGATAGGAGATGGTGTTGTGGGGACCATCGACGCAAGAGGGCGCGCTGCAACGGTCGCATGTGGGCCCTGGCCCAAGGCACTACCTCTATTGCTGCCGCCATAGTGCCCAGTACCTGAAGATAATGCCATGCTGAGGGGTTTCGTCTGTTCAGGAACTGCGCGACTAGCAGTCTTAGGTCCCTTGATCGCGTTCGAGACAGGAACACTCTGCCCCTTCCGGTGTCGAATCTTGCTCCGAGATATTCGAGGTCCTGGGAGGGAGTCATCCTGCTCTTTGCTCGGTTGATGACCCACCCCAACTCCTCTAGAACCTGAATTACTCTGTCCGTCGCCGAGCGACTTTCTACTTCCGACTTTGCCCGGATCAGCCAATCGTCTAGGTATGGGTGTACTAGTATTCCCTCCTTCCGGAGGAAGGCCGCCACTACCACCATCACCTTGGTGAATGTTCGTGGAGCCGTAGCTAGGCCGAAGGGAAGGGCCTGGAATTGAAAGTGGCCCCCCAGCACAGCGAATCTTAGGAACTGTTGATGGGACTTCCTAACTGGAATATGCAGGTAGGCTTCTGTCAAGTCGAGGGACGTCAGGAACTCTCCGCCCCTTACTGCCGCGATGACTGATCGTAGGGTCTCCATGCGGAAATGTGGTACCCTGAGACAGCGGTTGACCTGTTTTAAATCCAGGATTGGCCGGAAGGACCCTTCCTTCTTTGGTACTACGAAGTAAATCGAGTATCGACCCGATCCAAACTGGTCTGGTGGTACTGGGATCACTGCCCCGAGAGCAATTAGACGTGCGGGGGTTGTCTCTATCGCCGACCTCTTTGCAGGGGATCCGCTGGGAGATTGGATGAACGCTGGAGGTATTTGTTTTGCGAATTCGAGAGCGTAGCCCTCTCTGATCACCTCCAGTACCCATTGATCCGAAGTGACCCGGGACCAGGCGGGAAGAAACAGCTTTAAGCGACCTCCCACTGGCCGCTCTTCCCCCTGGCCCCCTGTCGCCTCATTGGTGTTTTCTAGGGGCCGAGGAGAAGGAGGAGGCCCCAAAGCCGCGACCCGCTCCCCGAAACCCCCGGAAACCTTGGCCCCTGGAGGGGAAGCGCCCTCTGGAGGGAGGGTTGGATCTGGCTGTGCGAAACCTCCGAGTGTCCCTAGTCTGGGTACGCGTCGGGGGCAGAGGACGGCCTTGTTTTGGTTTGTCTTCCGGGAGCCTGCCTCCCTTGGACTCGCCAAGGTCCTTTACCAGCTTCTCTAAATCCTCCCCAAACAGTAGTTTCCCCTTAAAGGGGAGTCGACTCAGGCGTGCCTTTGAGGAGGCATCCGCTGCCCAATTTCGTAACCACAAATAACGCCTGGCCGCAACCACCGAGGCCATGTTCTTGGCCAGACTTCTGATGAGGTCATACTGACTATCCGCCAAGTATGCTGCTCCGGATTCCAACCTAGAGGCGTTGGGCCGAGAGTCGCCCGCGGGGGCTTCCGCTGCTTGAAGTTGTTGAGACCACCTTAAGCAGGCCCGAGCTACCCAAGCTCCCGAGATGGAGGCCTGTAAGGCGAGAGCGCTTACATCAAATGCCTGTTTCAGGGGGGTATCCAATTTCCTGTCCTGAGAATCCCTTAAGGCCGTGCTGCCCTCAACTGGGATAGTAGTCTTTTGGTGACTGCCGATACCGCTGCATCCACTCTGGGGGACTTCAGTAGCTCTTTGTCTGTCTCTGGAAGGGGATATAGGCGCAGCATGGACCGGACTCCCCTTAGGCTAGATTCCGGCTGGTCCCATTCTTCCTGGATCGTCTGGCGCACCACTCTGTGGACCGGAAAGACTTTCTGGGATCTCCTAATGGCCTGGATCAATGGGTCCTCCAACGCCTCCTCTTCAGCTGGCGTATCAGAGGCCACATTGAGAACTTTTAGGGACTCATTAATTAATGCCGGGAGTTCCTCCCGACGAAAGACTCTGATGATCCTGGATTGGTCTTCCTCTGGGATCTCTCCTCCTTCCAGCTCCTCTTCCTCTTCGTCCAAGTCCCTGTCCGAGTAAGCCTCTTCCGGGGTACCCTGAGAGAGGGCCGCTGGGGGCTCCTCCTCACTCAGCCGGGGGCGCTTAGGTGGTATGCCGGATTCTGGATTACCTGCTCCCAAGAGCCTGGCTGATTTGTCTTCCCTTGACGGTCCGGCCTCTCCTGCTCCTGAGCCCTGCTTCCGCAAGCAATAGGCCTTGTGAAGTAAGAGGATGAAATCCGGGGAGAAAAAATCCCCAGACCCTCCTTCCCCCGCTGGGAGGGGGGGGTCAGGAAGGAGAAGGTACGTCCGAGGACGTAGAAGGAGGGACATGAGACCCTCCCTCCCCCCCTAGGAGGTCTCCTGACCCCTGAGGAGGGAGAGCTATGGTCAGATTAATTTCCTGCTCAATTGAGGCCGCCACTGCGGCGCAGCTCCTGCAGATTCCTGCCTCTGCGGAGGTGCCCCTGCGTGTTCCGCAGGAAGGACAGCGGGACTTGGTCGCCATGACTTAACTTCCCACTGTGCGTACCGAAATTCAATAAATTTCAATATATTTCCCCCCCCCGGGAAAGGGAATTAACAGCCCCTTAGGTTGGGAACAAGGGGAAAAAACAAAGGAAAATTCAAATCGGTTCTAAATGAAAGCCAAAATTAAGGTAAAAATTAACAGAAAGGAATTAAAATTAAAAGAATTAAAAGCAAAGTTGTACTAAATTAAATTACAATTAAATTTATCTCCTTTTTCTCCAACGGAGATACTTGCGTTTTGAAAGCTGATCTGAATTCAGGGCCCGACTCAGCGATCCTAGCCCGCAGGCTCTACACGTGGTAGGCCTCACCACGTGGAACCTGAACGGGGGACCGCGAGGCTATCCGACGGACCGTGCTGCACTCCCACTGTTGTGCAGAACTGGAAACCGCTGCTGCCTCTCCAAATCGCTGCTTTACCAGCTCCCCCGCAGCGCCGTGAAGAGCGGGACTCGCCTCCACGTCCGGCAGCTCCGGGACGGGTTCGGCGGGAGACACTGAATGGCGGTCTTGCCTCAAGCGCTCAGCCACCCGGAAGGCTTCGGCGCGAGGCAGGGAATGGTTGGAGAGCTCGATGTGCTGTTCTTCCCCGGGGCAGAGGAGAGCAGAAGGCCTCTTCGATGCTGCAGGCTGCCGTTCACCTCCGATACCCGGCCCGATCAGGAGGGGAGGGGGGAGGAGGGAGAAGGGAGCAGGCAGGAATTAAAGGCGCAGGGGCAACAAAAATTAAAACCCAAATGCAGAAATAAAATGTAGACTAAAAGGAATTAAAGGAATTAAAGGAAATTCAAAGAATAAAATTAAAAGTAGGACTCCAGTAAGCCCTAGGCTTACGGAACCCTCCAGCTGCTTGGAGGCTGAGAATACTGGAGTTGGTGGGTGGTCCCGGTGGTATTTATACGCCCCACCTCCAAAAAGGTTGGGCTCAGCCTCCAAGCTGCTGGAGGGGTTGCGTAACCCAGAAGTAAAGGGACTGGACTGGTGTGACGATAAGGAAGGTGAGCGATTGGAGGAAGGAAAGAGATAAGAGGGGAGGGTGAAGAGAGTGGTGGGGGAGGGAATGAAGGTGAAGGGGAGAGAGATGAAAAAAGACAAAAGGGGAGGGAGTATGAACAAGGTGGTAAAGGGGGTGAAGAGCTGAGAGAAGGGTAGGGAAGGAAGATGAATGGGGAGGGGCAGATAAAGAGAGAAAGATGGAAAAAGAGATAGTGAGGAGGAGAAACAAGGAAGGAGCAAGAGAGGTGTAGGAAGAGATTAATTATGGCAGCAAAGAATAAGGGGTGAGAGAGCGCAGGAGAAAGGGACAGGAAAATGGAAAAGCATAACGTAGTTACACACCTGTAACAGGTGTTCTCCAGGGACAGTAGGAATCCGTCCTCACTTATGGGTGATGTCGGCACCGAAGGAGTCCGTGCGGAGCAATTCCCCAGCTTTCAAAGAAAGCCTTTGGGATTGCTACCACTCATGCGTGGTCCTCTTCCCACCCAAGGGTGCCATCTTGCTCAGTCAGGTCCCTTAGCTTGAGCCCTACCAAGCAGATGGCAAGGGAAGGATAAAAATCCAGCAACTCATCCGGGGAGGTGGGAGGGTTGTGAGGACTGATTCCTGCTGTCCCTGGAGAACATCTGTTACAGGTGAGTAACTACGCTTTCTCCAGGAACAAGCAGGAAGTCAGTCCTCACTTATGGCTACCGAACCTGTAACCAAAAAATGCCTCCGTGAGGCCATGAGAAGAAGCCAATGCCCGAAGGAGCCCGAGTCCTTGGGTCCTCGAGGCGAAGCCCTCGGTAGCCATGAAGAAGGGTCGGAGGGCAGGAGTTGCCTATTGTCACGAGGTAACGCCAGCAGAGCCCATGGAGGTAAGGGAAAGTGAGCAAAACAGCAGGGAAAATGACAGCTCAGCTTCACAAATGGGAAAGGGTTGCCAAGAGCAACCGTGGAAAACACTCTCACAAGGTGTTAGGGAACGCCCGAGCAGAGACGGAGCTCAGAGCCTATTAGAAAATAGAGAGCACCTGCAGGGAGGCGGAGCCCAGGCTAACACCAAGTGCAATATATTGAGGACTCACTCACCAACAGAGAGAACACGTGGAAGAACACGGCAGGGAATGAGTACGCGAGAGGGACTGAGAACACGAGAGAGAGCTCAGGAAGGAACTCGTGAGAGAGCTGTGAGGACAGAGCCAAGGAGAAGCTCCAAGGAGTCAGAGGTTGGTGACTTGCAAAGAAGCTGTGGGGAACAGCAATGCATATCCTCCCAGTATCCTCTGGAGTATTGCAGTGAGGCAATAAGGAAGGGCAGTCCTACAGCTAAGCTTACAAGCTACAAACAATTCAACTCCAGGCAAGCAGAAGGGAAAAGTTCTTACCCTGAGGCACATTGGCTGGAGTCAGAAAAACGCCGTGAGAGAAGGGGAACAGAACAGAGCTATACACGTCATAGAAAGCAGGAAGCATTAGGATCTAGAGAGAGACGTATTCTCCCTAGTAGAAGGGATTTAAAACACCCAGGCTTCCTCTGCACATACGAAGAGCTATGTAGAGCTCAGGACTCTAAATACAAACATTACGGTGATTTCCCACAAGCCACTAGGATAGTGGAAGAAGAGAATCTGTTCACTCCTCGGCAGAGACAGTTTAACTTAAAGGGCATTTTGGAGCCAGACGTTCTGTCTGACGAGGGAGAAATGCAAGTGGAATTTCCTGAAGATATTTCAGAGGGTATAGAAATGGACTGTACTTACACTTTGTCAGATTGTATAAATTCTCTATGCTAAAGCAGCAAGAAATGCTGATTGAAGAAACAGCTGCAAGTTTACACGTGAGTGGAAAGAACTGTTTCTGTTATTTTGTGCTGTTTAATTAATGCTGAAGGAAGCTTATTTTTGTTCCAGTATTTTCCTTTGATTGTTACCAGACGTATGGTCTATATTTCTTTTGTTCCATGGTTTTTGAATCCACCCCGGACGGGAAATAAAACCCAAGTTAAACCTTACCCTCTGCCTCAACTACAATTATTGGTACAAGGTACAAACTACGGGAACCAGAAGGCTTTGCTACTGCCTTCCCGGGGACGTAACTGCCAGTAAAATACTGCCCCATCAAGCTGTCCAAGCACTCCTTAGCCTCTGGGCCAGCTAGTGGGTCACACTATACCCCGAACGGAGTACAGCCTGGCCGAAGGCGCTGTCCCAACGGGACTCCCTCTCCAGGCAGTAGTGTGCAGCGAAGGTATTCGTGGAAAACCAGGTCGCCGCCCAGCAGATGTCCATCAGGGGCACAGAGCACAGCAAGGCCACCGAGGCCGCTTTGGCCCGAACCCCATGCACGGTGACTCGATGATCTAACGGGGCACCCGCCTTTGTATGAGCAAAAGCAATGCAGTCTGCCACCCAAACCTAGAGGGTGCATTTGGTAACTACCTGTCCTGGTCGATTGGGATCGTAGGTCACAAAGAGTCGGCCAGACTTGCGATGAGTCTGGGTGCGCTGCAAGTAGAAGGCGAGAGCCATTCTGCAGTCAAGGGTGTGAAGAGCCACCGACGCCTGGTCGGCATGGGGTCTCGGGAAGAAAGTCGGCAGGACTATCTCCTGGTTCAGATGAAAATCAGAGACAACTTTAGGCAGGAATTTGGGGTGAGTATGGAGGACTACCCTATTCCGATAGAACCTGGTGTAAGAGGCATCAGCCACGAGAGCCTGGAGCTCACTGACTCGGTGGGCCGAGGTCAGCGTCACCAGGAAGGCCACCTTCCAGGACAGGTGCTGGAGCGAGCATGTCGCCATCGGCTCGAAGGGTGGGTGTGTGAGCTGCATGAGCACCACATTCAGGTCCCATTCCGCCGAGGGAGGTTGGATGGGCGACTTGGATAGCAAAAGACCCTGCATAAAGCGGGAGACTAACGGCTGCCCTGAGAGATGGCGCTCAAGTGTATCCTGAAAAAGTTTGACTTCAGGCCTTCCCTTGAGAGATGGAGGAGGTACTGGAGGATCCATCGAATGGGACACGAGAACGGATCTATCTGGAGCCCCAAGCACCAGACCGAGAAGTGCCGCCACTTGAAGGTGTAGGCCCATCTAGTGGAGTCCTTCCTCGAGGCGAGGAGGACCTCCTCGACCTCCTCCGGAAGAGCCAGTTAGGCTAGGGAAACCCGTTCAGTCGCCAGGCCATGAGGGATAAGGAGGCTAGGTTTCAGGTGCTGCACCTGCCCCTCCTCCTGTGTTAGCAAACCCGGGGCAGAGCCCAGGGGAACATCTTCTCAAGTTGGGAAATTTGTCTCTAGGCACTAGCTTCCAAAACGATTCTTGCTCAGCACGGGTGTTGAGAAAAAAGTCATTTTTAAGGGTTAATATTTTGTTTTCAAGAGATGGCTTGTTCAATGAGTAATTTTTACTGATAGCAGCTGCAGTTTCTTTAATGTCCACATCTACTTTGAATGGGTATGACAAGTACTCCACAACTGTTCCAATTTTTTGGAAGTCACAGAATCTATTTCAAATTCCTGGATAACAGAACAGATTTCTGTCACATACTTCTCGTTCTGAAAAACAAAATTTGGATATTGTCCCAGATGGTCCTGCGTATTAGGAAAATGATCAAAAGTGTTGTTTGCAAGGTCAGTCATCATTAGCTCAAATTTGCTCTTGTAGGATGAAACTGTACTCATCATCTCGCCAATGCATTTGTTTTTACCTTGTAGTTCAAGGTTCATATCACTTAGTTTGCCTGTAAAGTCAGCGAGAAATGCCAGATCACATAACCACTCCTCATCTTCCAACTCTGCTTGGTCATCTCCCCTCTCCTTCAAAAAACGTCTTATTTCATTCAGCAAATCACAAAATCTTTGCAGAAATTTGTGCCTACTTAGCCACCTTACATCTGTGTGCAAAATGATTTCTGCTGCCCCTTCATCAAGAGTAAGATTGAAAAGCCGTCTTTGAAGTGATCTTCCATGAACTGAATTTACAATTTTGAAAGTGATGTCCATGACAGTTTTTGTATTGAGTCTCTTGCTTGCCAAAACTTGCTGGTGAATGATGCAGTGGTAAGAAAGGAAATCTATGAAGTTGTCATGCTGTCTACAGAGGGCTATGAAACTGTTAACCTCACCTGTCATTGCTCTTGCTCCATCAGTAGTGATGGAAACAAGTCTATGCAATGGAAGATTACACTGTCACAAAAGAATGGAAAGAACTGAATATTTCCTGACCAATAGTTCTCCCTTTAAAGAAATCATTCCAAGTAGTTCTTCTTTAACACTGAAGTCTTCAAAAACCATCCGGATAAAGACTGGTAACTAGGCTGTCTCTTATGTCAGTAGATTCATCCAGTTGGAGTGAGAAAGCAACACAGTTTGAAACATCCTCCAACAATTGTTCAGTTGTGTCTCCAAACATCTTTTCTATTCGCCGCATGACTGTGTTTCTTGACAACTGTACATCTTGAATAGCAGCTATGATTTCTTTCTTATTTTTATTCCTTTAAAAAAAGATAGTCAGCTGCTTCAAGAAAACAATCTTTTACAAATTCCCCTTCAGTGAAAAGTTTGCTCTTCTTTGGAACACTCATCTTGGTTATACTGGGGTGGCTGGATGTAAGAAGGCCAAATCTGCTAAGTTAGAATAAACACTGGCTGAATCTGGTCCAAAACTGTCACTGTCCCAAAGTATTAAAGATCAACAGGAATTGAAGACCTCTGGATGATATGCAATACAAGGACTGGAGATGCCAAAACCACACATGCAGTTCTAAAAGTAAAAATAAGAATTCATCATACTGGCACCAATCAAATACCACCAAACAATCATCAAAAAAACTCAAACACCTGTCCAGCAAACCAGATAAAATCAAATACCGCCAACAAGTTCAAATACCACCACACGCGATTTCATAAATTCTGCACACAATGTAGAATCAACGCAAAGGCTAGGCAAAATAAAATTGCAGAGGCAAGCAAAAGTCATAGTTGTTTGAACCAATTCGAGGGCAAGGCATAGGTAAGTCAGAACAAAATTGGAAAAGCCCGCCAAAAATCACCAAATTCTTGACATTTTGTTGTGTCTGCCCAAAAACGTTTAATGAAAGCGAACTATAAAGAGACCAACGACCAGCACATGACACAACTAATACGGTAAGTGTATTCCGGTAAAGCCCAGGCGAATGGATATCACCCGGTATATAACACACTTCTAAGGGGTGTTGGGGCGGGAGCAGAAACGGGAGATTCTGAGAGGCAGGAGAACAGGTTTGATGCCGGGCCTGTGGCATCTCGTTGCGGGGCGCAGGTGGCAGCCCCCTGGGGTACCCACAAACAACAAGCGCCCCCAATACACCCGCAGGCAAGATTCCCGCAGGCAGGGAAAAAAAGACAGGCAAAGGATCAGCAGTGGCTGGGACTCGTACTGAAGAATGTTGAGTTCTTCAGCTCGAGGGTCCTCCTCGGCCTGAGTGGCCAGGTTAAAAGCCCTGCCATATCCCGGACGAACACCAGGAAGGAAGTGTCCTTGGGTGGCAAGCGCTGCTGGAACGCGGGGGCGGGGGAGGGTCCGATGGAAGGTCCCGGTGAGTACGGGTTTCTGGGGAAGTGTCCCCATCGGACTCCCAATCCAAGAACGCGGTCAAGGAGTCCAAGCCAGAAAGATCACCCTGTCCAGCGGCCGGGGCCCATCTGGAGCCGGAGATCCTGGAAGATCTCTCCTCCGAAGAACAGGAGGGTGAGTGAGACCGACGCTGAGGACCCTCAAGAGGCCTGCAGCTCTTAGGGGTTTCCTGGACGGATTTCGGTGTCCCACTCGAGGGACCCATGGTCTCTGGGCGTGAGTCAGCGAAGGTGGCTGTGAGCGCCTGCTGGGAAGCAATGAACGCAGAAATGCTGCGTTCAAGCGCCAGCATGCGGCCCTGCGACACCGACCCCGGGGTCATCGGGTCGGGTGTCGAGGAGGAGAGGGTTCCTCAATGGGACGGCCCTCAGGAGACCAGGCGCCTTCACTGGAGGCCTCTGTATCTGTGTGGGGTACCTTGTGGGGCCACTCCTTGTCCGACTCTCAGGAACGCCGATGGGGGCTAAGTGACTAAGCGCGGAAGCGCTCGCAGTTGTCAGGAGCCCCCCGACAGCGACTTTGAGGCCTTCTTCTTCTTGCGCCGCTCCACCTCAGGGGAGAGATGACCAAGGGCGCCACCGGGGATTCCGAGGCGGCCTTTCGAAAAATGTCTTTGGACTTCTGCTTATGACTAAGCAGGGCCTTAGAAGACATTTTCTTAAAGAGCGAACAGAGCTCCAGATCATGATCGTCTCTGAGGCACCGCAAACAACAGTCGTGAGTGTCCGTAAGCGACATGTTCCTAGAGCATCTATCGTATTTTTTGAAGCCGGTGGCCATGGGACAAAAATGGCCCTTGCGAGGTCGAAGACCCACGCGGCCAACGGTTAGGGAAAGAAAAGGGCAAAAAAGGTGAAGAAAAAAAAAAAAAAAACCTGTCCCCTAACACCTCTAAGAATATAGAGCAGGAGAAGGACAGGTAGAGGACCAGTGCAACCGGAAAATAGAAGGCCAGTACGCCAAAAATGAAAGACTTTTTCTGAGGGACGAGGACGTGCGTCCGAAGGGCTCCGCAGAAAAAGGGAGACTGAGCAAGATGGCACCCTTGGGCGGGAAGAGGACCACACATGCGTGGCAGCAATCCCAAAGGCTTTCTTTGAAAGCTGGGGAATTGCTCCGCGCGGGCTCCGTCAGTGCCGACCAATGTTCCCTCTAATTTTCTGTAGGCTGTGTGCGCATAAAATATCAGCTGTGCAGCTTTTGAAGGAAGGTTACATTTTTGTGCGCCACATAACACTCGGAGTTATATACTTTAAAATTTGACTACACATCAGAATACAGTATGTATACCACATTGATTGCACTAGAAGATATTGTAGAACTTGTGAAAACCGTAAATAAACAACAACTTTTAAATTTTAAGACGTCTGTGTTGTTTTCTATCAGAATCAGAACTGTAATTTTTGTGCGCTCTGTTGTAAAGTTTTTGCGCTCGCTTAGCAAGGTGTGTGCGCGCGCACACGTGCACAGCTTAGAGGGAACAGTGGTGCCAACATCACCCATAAGTGAGGACTGACTTCCTGCTTGTTCCTGGAGAAAGAGAAGCATAAGGATAGGGGAAAAACAAAAGAAAGGAAATCTTGGAATAACTCAAGCAAATTAAAGATGACAAAAGGCGGTAAAATATAGAGGAAATGCTGAGAATAAAATGGATAACAGAAGAAGGAAACTTTAGAAATCAGAGGGGAGAGGAAATGTGGAAAAGGGATAATGAATATCTAATGAAAAGCTAGAAAAATCTAAATACAAGAAGAAAGCAGTCAAGAAATTAAACAAAAAAGATCCAGAAAGAACCAAATGAAGACAATAAAAATAGTTTAAGGAATAAAATATTTTCAAACCTTTGAATCACACTACTGCAGCCATACTAAACAGGGGGGAGGGATGAGGTGGGGCTTTAGGCCTGGGAGGAGGAACTGGGGGCGAGATAGTGACAAAGTTTGCTGCGTGAGTGCATATGTATGACAGAGTGTGAGTAGCAACGGGGGAGGGGGAGAAAGTTAGTCCATGCCAATCAGGGGTGGGGAGAAACATCTCCCTCCCCACAGCCACCAATCTGAGCATCCTACCCCCTGTTCCTCCATCCACTCTCCCCAAACAAACAAACAAACAAAGACTCAAACTATGCTTATGAACATAGAGAGGAGTTAGGACGCTAGGGAGGGTCGAGTCTGAGGAAGAATAAAGGTTTTTTTGGAGGGGGGGGGGCCTAGGACAAGGAGGAGCAAGGCTTTATGATTGGGGAATTCTGCACAAAAAAAAATTAAGGATTAAGAATTTTGAAAATTTTTAAAAATATACTGTATACAGATTTTTCCATATTTTTGCACAAAATTCCCTCAGGACATGGATCTGAAGCGCTAACTCTTAGGAAATCTAGCTATCCTTGGACCCTGCAGTCAGTTTCTGGCACGATGGACTCAAGAATAAAAATGAAAGTTTTAAAGAATAAACGCCTTTACCATATATTGCTATGCACATACAAGGTTAACAGCATTAAATGTATAATATTCTATTACAATTCACACTGCTTTAACTGTAGGATAAAACGGTATAGAAAAACTGTTTGTTAGATAGATAGATAAATAAATAGATAAAGGGGGGTACGTATGCATCTACAGCTATGTTTTCCAAAACACCGATTTTAAAAGCTAGTTATGGAACATTATTTACAATTTTGAAATTCCAGGTAACATCTGAGGTTAATATTTTTGCTCAGATCTCTTATTTTCACCAATTAATCCAAATGAGCCGCTCTCCACTCTAAAGAACTTTTTCGCAGTAATCCAATCATTTTGATATTGCAAATATAGTATAACTAGAAAGCAAACCAGCCATGAAGAAACTTTCATTCTATATTTTTCAAACAAGATTTTATATAATTACAATGTATCAAATATGCAATGTCTTAACTAATATTATGTTTCACATTAAATAATATTCCTGTCAACAGGGTACATGAATCCTCAATAGAGATTAGGCCACTAGAGCTGCTAACAAGTATTAACAACAGGTTCACTATAGTGTATTTAATTTTTCTGTCAGACTGTTTGCATGCAATTAATACACCCTAATGTAACAAACTTTCCATTTTACTCACATTTTAATTTACAGGCTGTAAAAACTAGAAAAGGCAGGCTTAGCTTAGCCAATGATGTCAGTAGGACCATCCGTGAAGCAAGGTAAAACGATTCCAGTTTGATATAAGCACAGTCCAAAGTTAATTAAGCACAACTAGGAAGGCCATTGGGAGATCTACATTTCAACCGAGCAATGGCTATATATGACAATATTCCCAAACCACAGACAGAAAAACTCTGACTCAGTTTAATATGAGCTCATGATTGCAACTGAATCTTTATTAAATTAATCCCACAGGGTCTGTCTAATAACCAGAATCAATGGAGATGATGCACACAGATTTGTTGCCAAAAGGAAAAGAATGGCCTAATTTAAAACACTGAAGCCTTCCCTTTAACAAAATTACTTTTTGAACATGTGCACATTCCCACCCATTCTAACACCTTCCTTGAAGCGATGACTGACCTCAGATATGCACAGATGGTTAATGCCCCTACCCATCTCAAGGGTAACTCACTTGACCTTATCTTTGCCCCCCTGTCAGTGTCAAGTCACCACCTCAACCTTTCATTCACGCCTATCCCATGGTCAGACCACAACCTAATCACCTTCCAAATCCCTTCGCAACGAGATCAGCCTCCATCCTGCCACACAAATACAGCCTCTTCAGGAAAGACACACCGCTTCAAACCCTTGGACAAAGACGAGTTCATCAACATTGTTCTCCCAACACTCCGTCAACCTGCCCAAAACCTTGAAGATATCATCAATAGATGGAATACCACATTGAAATCATGTTCTCAGCTACCTTCCTCGAATAAAGCATTAGCCTCCAACAAACCAACAAGAAACAAAAAGCCAGCACCTTAGTTTTCTACCGAACTACGGTCATCCCTTCTTCTTCTAAGGAAACACGAAAGAATATGGCGTCGGTCTCGTTCCACAACGGATCAGACAACTTACAAGGACCTCCTGAAACATCACCGCGAGACAATATCTGAAAAACTGAGAGAATACCATACTGAGCTCCTCCTCCGCTCTCTAAACAAACCACGTGACCTTTTCAGCATTGCAAAATCCTTAACCAAGGAACCCTCCCCTCCTCAGCCAAAATCAATTCAACCTCAGCTTTATGCCCTTTACCTCCAATCTAAAATCCTCAAAACAAACGCGGCTCCGAGTTCCACACCTTGTTACACCCCACATGCAGAACCTCCGCTAACAGAGTTCATCCCTCCAGCAGAGAAAGACATCATAGATCTTATTGCTACTATGAACACCACTATAGCCCCAAATGATCCATGTCCAGCCTACTGGATCAGAACGTTACGTGCAGAACTCAGTCCAACCCTATCCTACATCATGAAGCTTTCCTTCTCATCAGGAGCATTCCCAACAGCTCTTAAACAGATGTCCATACGCCCTTCTCCTGAAAAACAACAGACTTGACCCGGCAAGGATAGATTCATATCGTCCGATCTCGAGCATACCCCTTCTAGCCAAACTTATTGAGAAGGTGGCCCAGAGGCAGATTCAACAACTCATTGATATATCAGCCCCTCTCGATCCTTGCCAGCATGGGTTTCGAGAATCCCATGGTGTAGAGACTCTACTCGCCACGCTCACCAACACTTTAACCAAAGGCATAGACAAAACTGAAAATGGGTTTGTACTTATTTTCCTCGATATCGCAGATGCATTTGACTCGGTTAATCATGAGCAACTCCTCATCCGACTCCATGAAAAGGGGATTCAGGGCTTGGCCTGGGAGTGGTGTAAATCCTATTTAGCCAAACGCTGGCAACATGTTCGGATAGGATCTTCAACATCTGATCCATTCCAGCAGCAGCAGGGAGTACCCCAAGGTTCCTCCCTGTCTGCTTTACTTTTCAACGTTTATATGCAACCTATATGTGATATCATCTGCTCATTTAATATACTCAGCCTGATCTATGCAGATGACGTCTTGCTGTTCACTCCAATCAACATTATGCATCCTGACCTCTCCCCACTAGTTGATTGCTTTAACGCAATCACCGACTGGCTTCTAACTCAGAATTTACGCATAAACTTTAAGAAAACTGAGGTCTTATTTATCACAAAGAACAAGAGCTTCTCTCCTCCCTCTATCCTGAAGGTGAGAGATGCAGAGCTCCCTTGCAAATCTGTGATACGCTACCTGGGTGTCACACTCGACCAGCAGCTCAACTTCAAAGAACACATAAAGACCACCACCAAGTCCATTTACAATAAAATCATGACTTTAAGGCACCTTAGACCTCTGCTAGCACCAGATGATTTCAGAATAATATTCCAGATGCTCGTAACACCACATTTTGATTACACAAACATCATCCTGCACGGTCTCCCCAAGAGCACCCTCAACCCACTGCAAATGGCGATGAATGCAGCAGCCCGCATCCTCTGTGGCATATCCAGGAGAGCTCACATCACACCTATACTTATGGAACTACATTGGCTACTGTTAAACAGTAGGCTCACTTACAAGGCACTACTACTAACCTTCAAAGCAATTAACCTATTATCCACCTCATCCCTCTCCGCACTCCTCACCACCACCCCCAACAACAGGCTGAGAAGGTCAGTAGCGGCCAATACGCTAATTATACCAATGGAAGCTACAAAATGCACACAAACAACCAGGAATAGAGCCTTCGCCTTCTATGCCCCGAGGTGCTGGAATAACCTCCCACCACACATCAGATCAATCAAGGACCTTTCACAGTTCAAGAAAGGCTTAAACATCATCTGTTCCTCCTACATTTTGCCCACCCTAATCCGACACCACCACTCCCCTCACCTCAACTCACGCACGCAGCCCCTAACACACTCATAACCTGACTTATGACAGCGCACACACCAACCCTTACACCATGTACATTTATGACACACATAGAATATAAGGATTAATGCACCATGAATAACAGATTGTATTTCAAATTTTATTATAAATTGTAAATAGTTTCACACACACCACTGCTGTACATGTATATAGTTTTCCCAGTTTCAGTCCCAAGTTATCTACCCTGTTTTCAATGTAAGCATAAAGGCCGCTGTCCGAAGCAAATGTTTGTTATTTGTAAACCGCACTGATGCTGAAGAGTGTGGTATATAAGAGCTTGTAAATAAATAAAATAAATAAATAAATTCCAACATCTATATATACATTTTAGACCTTCCACATCAAAAAAGCTGCAAAATGATTCAAATATTACTCTGGCAATCAAATGGGACATACTGATTGAGTGTTAAAACTTAATCTAAAACCGGAGTAGGCCACATTAATGGCCCTGCCTGGATAGCGGGATGGTGGGTATCCAGAAGGGGGAGGGGTAGTCTCCCCAAGAGTGACAATCAACGAGTAAGGAAGATGTTATTGCCACCCTCTCCCTCAAAGCTCTAGTCAACCATCATTTGGGGTGGGGCCCAGTTCTATCTGAGCATCACAGGGTGTTCCTGATGTAAGGCTTCTATCTGCAGCAGTACATCAACTTCTAAATTTTAATTTCATTTAAAATAGCACTTATAGCTAAAGTGACCAACCGTCCTATATTTTAAGAATTTGTCCCTGGAATCATATTACTTTGGTCGGGATGCCTAAATGTTCCCTATTTTAAAACACGTGTCCCACTCCTACACATTTGCACCAGCGGACTTCTCCACTCCAGCTGAAATTTTCAAAGGGAAACTATTTATATGAGACTATTTCCATCAGATACACAGAAACATATACACATGCATGCACTGTTGTACTTCAGTTACACACACATGCACACTAGCACTTTTCAGCACTCTCTGACTGTCTACTGGTGCTGTGCTGCTTCTGCACTCCTCTACTTCAGTACCCCCCGTTTTTGCCTTTGCTACCAGTTCTTTTTCTCAGCCTGCAATAGTCTCCTCATACTTTACCAGATTCCTCTTACATTTCTACCCCCACCCCCCCCCATTTGATTGAGTGTCCCATATTTGAACTTAGAAAAGATGGTCCGGTTACTTATAGCCCCTTTTAAACAAAAAGACAGAGGTGGTTTACAACAGTTAAGTCATAATTACAGAAAAACATCAGAACGCCTTACTAATAAATAAAACCTACCAATCCTTCAGGGCATTTAGGTGTTTGCTAGTTGCTTCCATTCTCTCCCTGCCGGTTGACCAGCTCCACCCACCTGAAGACACCAGCAGCAGGGACTTGAAGAGGCACTGAGCACCTCTTTTGGCTAAGAGACTGTGTCCAGTACTTTGCCTTCTTAAAAGCTGCAGGAGCATTAGGTGTTTGCTCCTTTGCTTGCATTTCTCCTCTGTGCCTTCTTTGTCCCTACCGCCTTTGATTCAATCAAGAAGGGCCAGTCTACAGAGGTTTGATTTCAGTGTATTCTGTAAATTTTTGTGTGACTTTTCTCTCACTGTTGAGCTGAGATTGATGCCCTAGCCCCCCTCCCCCTTCCCCCAGGTGGCATTTGTGGGTTGGCTGAAAATCAGAATGCTGATGGGAGGTACCCAGGCCCTTTGGGCCACACACAAAGGAAAAGTTGTACTCTTTCATGGAGCTTTTTTTTTTTTTTATTATTGCTTTGCTACCATTTTGTGTTTGAGTAAACTCCTGTGTTTGTTGTGTTTGTATGGATGTTTTAGTGTGTTTGGGGTTGGGTGGAAAGAGTTTACCTGTGGCATTCTTCATTTTATTGTGTAGCGGGAGAAAGCGGGTACCATCATATATGCTAAAATGGTGGTGTTAGGGTAAGAGGAGTATGGGCTACCAAACCCTCTTTACAGAACAGGTTTCAAACAGAAGTCATTGATCTTTAACTCCTCTATGCAATCCCTGCTTATTTTACGCTCTGAGGAAGGAAGCTAAGGTCCAGCATGAGTTCTTATTTGATATGATCCATGCTAGCTTGGTGCAAAGTAAGAACCTTATTCCTTTTCATCCTGCCACATCAACCCAGACATGTGGGTTATGCCACCTACCAATAGATGGTGGTAGAGAACTGACACTATCCAAAGTTAGCAGCCCTAGCACAATAGGTGGTGCAACTGATCCAGTCAGTATTCTCTACCATAAGCCGATGGTAGGACATTGTGGCCTGGTGCAGCAAGACCTGAATTCGGCCCAGGGTGCAAGTGCTGAGTTGTGTTCTGATAAACTGTAGGCGGTGACTACAAACACAGGAGGTGTTCCATCACTCCTGTGAACCATCAGGTCACAGGACCTGAGCTAGCCAAACCTTCTTGGGAACCTGGGGTCACCTCCCTTCTTGAGTCCCCCACCACTCAACCTTCCCTCCCCGCTGGTTGTAAGGAGAGTCCATCATGGCAATCAACTGGAAAACAGCAAATACAAAAAGAAAAAACCAAACAAAAATACAAAGGAAGTAGAAGCAGTCAGCAGTAGGAAATCCTGGGTAATGAACCATTCTGGGAGGGGACAGAGCCCAGCACCTGACTCAGCTAAATAGCTAAATAAGGCAGGCATTGAGAAGGTCACAGAGGCTGTTACTCCGGCAACACAGGAGGCTTTTCCTGGCAGTACTGTGATGGGATTCCTGTGTGGCCTTTCCCACCATGTGGGCGGAGGATCAGGTGGTGCAGATTTTCTGCCTGCAGTAGCAGCACATGCTACTGGGTCTGTTGATCACACCGTTATTGCCACTAATGCAGCAGCTCAAGAGGGTTCATTAGCAGCTGGTTTGAGTCCCTGACCAATGGTGGGGACAAGCTGCAGGGTTTACAATAATAAATAAAATACATTCATTTAAAACATGGAAAGGAACGCCAAAATAAAATAGAAGAGATAAAAAAAAAAAGATCAAAACAAAAAACACAAGACATACCACATTACTGGCTGAAAGTGAAGACGATTTGACACATTTGCTTCTCAAGATCAAAGAATATAGCCTTAAAATGGGTCTGCTCCTTAACGTTAAGAAAATAAAGATCCTGACAATTGGCAACATCAATAAGTTCATCATCGATGGAGAAGAAATTGAAATAGTGGACAGCTTTAACGTATTTGAATCAACAATCAATAAAGAAAGGACTAGCAATCAAGAAATCCAGCAATGTATTGCTCTTGGTAGAATGGCTATGAAGGACCTAGACAAGATCCTCAAGAGCAGAAATGTGTCTCTCTCCATACAAAGATTCAACTTGTCGAGGCCATGGTATTTTCAATAACGTCATATGGATGTGAAAGCTGGACAGTGAAAAAGATAGATAGGAAGAAAATTGATGCCTTTAAATTATGGTGCTGGCGACAAATACTGAGTATAGCGTGGACTGCCCAAAGAACAAACCAGTCAATACTAGAGGAGATCAAACCTAAGCTTTCCTTAGAAGCTCAGATGACAAGACTTCGGCTGTCGTACTTTGAACATACCATGCGAAGAGAGAGATCATTGGAGAAAGGCATAATATTTGGCAAGGTACAAGATCACCGTAAAAGAGGAATGCCGGCAATGACATGGATCGATACAATAACAGCAGCTATGGATACCACTCTATCAACAATGAGCCACTTGGCTGAAGACCGAACAAAGCTTAGCTCAACTATCCAGAGGGTCGCCAGGAGTTGACATCGACTCAACGGCACTTAAGAAGAAGATGACCTCACAAAGCATATAAAAAGACTTGAAACGGTTCAGAGGAAGGTGACCAAAATGATTTGGAGCCTGTGCCAGAAGACATATGAGAAGAGACTTGAAGACCTAAATATGTATACCCTAGAGGAGAAGAGGGACAGGGGAGATATAGTAACATAGTAAATGACGGCAGATAAAGACCAGTATGGTCCATCTAGTCTGCCCAGTAAGATGGCAAGAGTAGGTGCACCTGCCGCTCCATGCAGGCCACCCCTCCCATGTCTTTGTTTTAGGGGTAAACACTCCCCATGTCTTTGTTTTAGGGGTGAACCCACCGCTCCGTGTAGGACACCCCTTTATGTTGAGAAATTAGTTAGTTAAGTTTATTTTGATTTTATCCTGTTGCTGTAAAGGGATCCACTGTGTCTGTCCCATGACATTTTGAATTCTGTCACTGTGTTTGCCCCCACCACTTCCATCGGGAGGGTACTCCAAGCATCCACCACCCTTTCAGTGAAAAAGTATTTCCTGACATTGCCTTTCAATTTACCACCTTGCAGCTTCACGTTATGCCCTCTAGTTTTACAGCTTCCCTGTCTTTGGAAGATGTTTGTTTGTTCATTATTTCTCTTTAAGTATTTAAAGGTCTGAATCATATCTCCCCTGTCCCTCCTCTCCCCCAAAGTGTACATATTTAGGTCTTTAAGTCTCTTCTCATAAGGCTTCTGACGCAGGCTCCAAATCATTTTGGTCGCCTTCCTCTGAACAGTTTCCAGTCTTTTTATAACCTTTCCAAGATATGGTCTCCAAAACTGAACACAGTATTCCAAGTGAGGCCTCACCAGTGACTAATACAGTGGCATTAGTACCTCTTCCTTTCTGCTGGTAATTCCTTTTTGTATGCAGCCCAATATCCTCCTGACTTTTGCCACCACCTTGTCGCACTGTTTTGCCACCTTGAGATCCTCAGAAATAATCACACCAAGATCTTTCTCCTGATCCGTGCACACCAACCTCTCACCCCTTATCGCATACATTTCCCTTGGATTTCTGCTTCCCAAGTGCATGACACTGCACTTCTTTGCATTAAATCTTAATTGCCAAGCATTAGACCATTCTTCCAGCTTTTGTAGATCTTTCCTCATGTTAACCACTTCCTCTGGGGAGTCCACTCTGTTGAAAATTTTCGTGTCATCTGCAAAAAGACAGACTTTTCCATATAGTCCTTCAGCAATATCACTCACAAATACATTGAACAGTGCTGGGCCCAGGACCGAACCCTGGGGCACCCCGCTAAATCACCCTCCTTTCATCCGAGTGAGTTCCATTTGCCATCACCTTCTGTTGTCTGTCAAGTCAACCAATTTCTGATCCAGTTCATCACCTTGGGACCCATCCCCAAACTACTGAGTCTACTGATAAGCCTCCTATGAGGAACAGTATCGAAGGCTTTGCTGAAATCCAGGTAGATGACATCCATTGCATGCCCCGATCTAATTCTCTAGTCACCCAGTCAAAGAACTCAATCAGATTTGTTTGGCAAGATCATCCTTTGATAAAACCATGTTGCCTCGGATCATGAAACCTGTTGGTTTTGAGAAAGTCCACTATTCGCTCTTTCAGAAGCGCCTCCGTTACTTTTCCCGCCACCGGAGGTAAGGCTCACAGGTCTGTAGTTTGTCACTTCTTCCCTATCACCACTTTTGTGAAGAGGTACCACATCCGCCCTTCTCCAGTCCTGAGGAACTACTCCTGTTTCTAAGGATCTGTTGAAAACATCCTTTAAAACGGCCCTGCTAGAACCTCTCTGAGTTCTTTCAGTATCCTGGGATGTATCCCATCCGGTCCCATGGCCTTGTTCACTTTCAGTTTTGCAAGTTGTTCTAACACATCATCTTCAGTGAATGGTGTGGTATCTACTTCATTCCCATTTTTATATTTGGGAGTCACAGATGGTCCTTCTCCAGGATTTTCTTTAGTAAAAACTGAGCAGAGGTATTTGTTTAGCAATTTTGCTTTTTCAATGTCACTTTCCACAAATCCATTCCCAGCACTTCTGAGTCCTGCAATTCCACCTCTGATTTTCCTCCTCTCCCGAATATACCTGAAGAAAGTTTTGTCGCCACACTTCACATCTTTAGCCATCTTTTCCTCTGCCTTTGATTTTGCTTTCCTTATTTTTCTTTTTGTCTCTTTTAGTTTGCTCCTGTATTCCTTACTGTGTTCCTCTGTTTGCAAGCTTTTGAATTTTGTGAAAGCTGTGTTTTTGCCTTTATTTGAGCAGCCACTTCTTTGGAGAACCAATAGGTTTCCTTCTCCTCTTGTTTTTATTTACTTTCCTTACATATTTATCTGTTGCCCCTTTTATTGCCACCTTTAGTTTAGCCCATTGCAATTCCACTTCCCTTATCCCTTCCCACCCTGCCAACTCCTCCTTCAGATACTTGGCCATTCTACTGAAGTCAGTGTTTTTGAAGTTTAGGACTTTGAGCTTGCTACGATTGGACTGCACCTTGGCTTTTATCTCAAACCACACCGTGTGATGATCGCTGCTGCTCATAGGGTCACCCACCCAGACATTTGACACGCTCTCACCATTGGTGAGACTAAATCCAGCACTGCGCTTTCCCTGGTTGGTTCCATCACCATTTGTTAAGTGACGCATC
Organism: Ichthyophis bannanicus; assembly: GCA_033557465.1. Classification (NCBI taxonomy): domain Eukaryota; kingdom Metazoa; phylum Chordata; class Amphibia; order Gymnophiona; family Ichthyophiidae; genus Ichthyophis; species Ichthyophis bannanicus. The sequence goes on along the minus strand of CM066036.1, from coordinate 154,886,060 downwards.
TTGGAAAGCATCCACAATTGTTTTGCTTCTTGTCAGATTCGCAGAAGGAGTACTCCAATCCATATCGGTTAGATTAAAGTCACCCAATATGATCACTTCCCCCTTTGTGGCTATCTTGGCAATATCTATAATCAATTCATTATCTATTTCTTCGATTTGATTTGGAGGTCTATAGACTACAGCAGTATGGATGACAGTGCAATCTCCTCTTTCCAACACAATCCAGAGCGCTTCTTCTTTTCCCCATGCACCTTGCATTTCAGTAGCTTTAATATTGCTTTTGACATACAAGGCTACTCCTCCTCCTCCTCCTTTTCCATTTTCTCTGTCTCTTCTGAATAGATTATAGCCAGCTATGGCTATATCCCATTCATTTGATTCATTAAACCATGTTTCTGTAATTGCCACAATGTCCATTTCCACCATTAGGGCTTCCAGGTCCGGAACTTTGTTGGCTAAGCTTCGAGCATTTGTGCTCATTGCTTTCCAGCATTTAACTGGCTTGCATGTATTTTGCATTGATTTTGTTCTGCCCACTTCTTCCCACTTGTCGTTGATGTGTGATTTAAAAGTGCGGCTGTCTCTGATGTTGTTCTGCATTTGCTGGGAGTGACGTCCTGAACTAGTCCTTCTCCATCCGTCACCCCCCTTTTTTTTAGTTTAAATGCATATCCACATACTGCCTGAATCTTTCACTTAGGAATATTTTCCCTGTGACAGAGAGATGTAGTCCATCAGCACAGTATAGTCTCTTGTTGGTTCATCTGTTTCCCCAGTCGCCAATAACTCTGAATCCTTCTCGTTCGCACCAGGTCTGGAGCCATGTATTAAAGCTGTTTATGCGATGGAGGCTTTCTGCCCCCTTACTATAAACAGGTAGAACTTCCGAGAATGCTACAGTGTTAGCAATGGGCTTGAGTTTCTCTCCCAGAGTCTGGAAGTCCCTTTGAACTGCAGAGGAACTGTTTCAAGCCAGATCATTTGTACTCAGGTGGATGACAACATCAATTTTGGAGTGCTCACTTTCTGCGCTAAGAATATCAATAATTTGGTTTGTATTCCTGCTGGCTGAAGAGCCTGGGAGGCATTTGACTATCTTCTCTCCTTTGAACTGTGATCCCAAGTTGGTGCCTCTGATGATGGAATCTCCAAAGAGTAGTAGTTTTCCGTTTGGTGAGTTTTTCTTCATATTTGATGCTTTAGCAGGAGATTGGGCATTGACTGACTCATTTAAGGGCCCTTCAGTTTCCATGGATTGGTGATCCTCATTAACCAAAGCAGAGAAGGCATTATGCAGGGATCTCTCTTGATGTATAGGATGTCTCTTCGTTACAGGTCGCAATCTACCCGAGCCCACTGTGATCCATTTGTTCCTGGGACGTTTGATTCTTTGTGGGAGCAGTGGTAGACTTTGTTCTGTTTGTATCCTAGACGAGGTGTGTTTCGTTGCAGCTAGTTCTTCCCTTAGTAGAGTCAATTCTTTATGCATGGCAGCTGACTTGAGGCACAGGACAGGCTCTTAGGTTCCAAATGATTCATCTCAGAATGAAAGCACCACAGGTACTGCACTGAATACACGACATGCTGATTAAGCAGTCCTAGAAGGAGAACAGGTGGGCTTAACACCAAATTAAAAGGGATAGATGGCAACATATGTGAGCACTATATAGGCAATGCAGCCCTGGGGTGGGTGGGGTGAGGGGTAGGGTGGGCGGGAACCTAAGTGTCCCTGGCCAGTAGGCCTTACATGAACAGTGGGCACACTCAGATATCTGATTTAAGGCAGTCAGAATATTCCCAAAAAGTAATCTTTAACACACAGTTAAATTCTATATTAACAACAGGCAAAAAGATAGAGAGCTGAAAGCTTAGCTGTGTGGAGGCTCTGGAAGTTGTGCAGACTGGAGCTGACCAGATTCGTGTGGCAGGCTGTAAGATAATCTAATGATACAGACCTTTAATACTTAAAGATACTCTTTGTAGTGCTATATAAATGTTCAGTAGTAGTAGTAGTAGTAAAGGGTAACAATGAACAAACAAACCTTTTTCAAAGAAGGGGAAGCTATAAAACTAGAGGGCAAACGAGAAGCTGAAAGGCGGTAAACTTAAAAGCAACATCAGGAAATACTTTTTCACTGAAAGGGTGGTGGATTCTTGGAATGTCCTCCCGATGGAAATGGTGGGGGCAAATACAGTGAGGAAATTCACAATGACATGGGATAGACAGAATGGATTTCTTTTACAGCAAAGGGAAATCAAAGCAAAAAAATTAAATATCTTTTATACTTCAATAAATAGAGGGGGACTGACCTGCATGGAGCAGCAGGTATAACCTAAACACAGGCATAGAAGGGGGGGTGGTGGCCTGCACAGAGCTGCAGTTACAACCACTCTAGCCACCTTACTGGGCAGACTACATAGACCATACTGGTCTTTATCTGCAGTCATAGAAAAAAAACACAACATGTAAAATAAATAAATACAAAAAAAATAAAAAAAAACCTATGTTACTGATGCCAAGTAAGAGAGAGAGTGCACTTTCTCTGTCACGCTTTTGGAATCCAGGGCTGTTTCTCTGCTTTGAGCATGGTGCATTGGTGCCCTCTAACTCCACTTTCCCTCCTCCCTCCTCCCAGCTGCAGGTAAGAGTAGCTGTGAAGACAAAGAGCACCTCAAAGGAGAGGGGGAAGCAGAGCCTTGTGCCTGGAATATCCTCTATCACAGGTGAGGCATAGAAAGACTTTTGGAGACTGGGGGAGGGGGCACAAATGGGGGGCGAGGTACAGTCAAAGAATTTATTGGGAGCTAGAAACTGGCTTGCCTCATTGGCATAAGCAGCAATTGCTGGCCTCCTCCCCCCAACACCCAGTCTCACAGTGTATTGGAGACAGGGAGGCCAGAGCCTGCTAGGCCACAGTCTGCTCCATGGAGGTTCTTGTCACTCCTGCCAGTACAGTACAATGTGCCAGAAAGACCTTTGTCTGGTTTTCCAATAGTATCTCATTTGTACTTTTATTCCCAGAAACAGGGTGGAGGGAAGATTAACTGCAAAATTAAACTGACTGACTATCCCACAAACAGCTTGAATGAATTCAAGAAATGCATATATAAATCAGCTAGTCAGTGACTCTGTACTTGCAGACATCACAGCAGAATGGCCTTACAGAGAAACACAATGTCAAAGGAGTTGCTATACATCTCTCATTGGTTTTCCTTCACACGGGATACTGTTTTTTAATCATGGAAATAGTGTGGACTGGGAAAACATTGCGTCACTGATTAATAAATATCTGGTGGTAAGAATTCTTATTGTACTACAGTGTTTAGTTGGAATGCCATTTGTAATGAATAATGCTAGAAACAGGAAATGATCATTAAGAACAAGATGAGTATTTTGCATTTAGTTCAGTGGTTTTCCTTGTTCCTAAAAAAGAGATGGTCAGTATATCATTCCTGACATCAAGATCCAGCGAATAATATTTCCGGGAGATTCCCTGTTACCACTTCTGTTTTGTATGGGCTTAATCCAATGAGTACTCTCAACAGTCCTTTGGGATACGGATTTAGCCTGAATCCTAAAGAAGGTAAGAACCCAGAGGTAACATCCCATTTACTATCTGTAGATGACCTGAAGCTCTACAGTTTCCAGTGATCAACAATTAGCAGAGCAACTCCGTGTAGTGAAAAGCTTTTCTGATGACATCAGGATGACTTTTGGCCTTGACAAATGTGCTAAGGCAACTTTTTTAAAGAGGAAAATTGAGCAAAATGGAAAACATATCCCTGGCTGAGGGCTGTGACGCCAAGGAACTTGACAGGATGGTGTATATAAATATCTCAGGGTAGAGGAAGGAACGACACTCAAGCAAAAATTGCAGAGAGAAAAGATAAGTAAAGAATACTATTTTTTTTTTAGTGCTATCAAGTCAGTGTTGACTCATAGCGACCCAGCTACCTCTGGGTTTTCTTGGCAATGTATCACCAGAAGTAGATTGCCAGCCTTTTTTTCCCGAGGCAATGGAGGGTAAAGTGACTTGCCTAAGGTCACAAGGAGTGCCAGTGGGAATTGAACCCTTGATCTTCAGGGTACTAGGCAGTTGCTCTAACCACTAATCTACTCCTCCACAAAGAATACTATAGAAGATTTAAATTATTACTGAAAAGTGCTTTATCATCATCCAATAAGATACAAGCCATCAATCAGCTGGCAATTTCTGTAGTCTCATACAACTTTGGGACAGTAGATGGCCTCTTAAAGATTTTGAAAAATTGGATATACGAACAAGAAAACACCTCCATGCCCATGAGGTAATTTACAAGAATCAGTATATGTCAAGACTGTACATCCCTAGAGCTGATGGAGGGCTAGGCCTTAGAAATAGATTATGCATACAGAGCTGCTATCATAGGCCTCCAGGCCTACCTAACAGCATCATCGGATCCAAATATGCAAAAAGTGCTGAAATATGCAAGTAAACGTCCAGAATCTGTCTCCATCATCAAACTCAGACAAGCATTCTGATGACTAGAAGGAATGAGTGAGAATCCACAAACACACACAGGAAAGGAAGCAACAGAATTTGCACAAGAAAAAAAACCCTCAAAGAATTAGATCAGCAAACAAGGTAAAACAAGTGGCAAATGCATAAATACAGTGGGAAATACAAAGTGTTACTCCAGGAACTCTTTGTTCATCAAGAACAGACACATGAATGGTTAAGGAGAGGTGAACTGAAACCAAAGGATGAGAGATTAATAGTTGCAGCCAAGGACAATGGATTACAGATGAGATGATTTACAACAAACATTGAAAAAACTTGCAAAACAGGCATATGTCAATTCCATAAAGAAAGACTTGGTATCGGCAACTCATAGCTGGATGTGAAGTTCTGATAGATGAAAATTTCTATACAGAAAGACAAAGTAGCACACTCATCCATTGAAAATTTTGTAAACACTACGATATCATTGTGTCTGAAAAACAATGGGATTATGACCCTAAGATAATTACAGAGAATGAAGAGGTTATGATCACCAGGGACATTTCCATTCCGACAGATAAAAAAAAAGGACACGAGGAAATCAGACATAGTGGTAAAGGAGAAAAACACCAGAATGGCATGGATAATAGAGATGTCTGTTCCAAGTGATTATTCTGTGAATCATATGGAGAGGGAGAAGATCCTGAAGTACCACGAAAAGCAGTCAGAGACCAAGAAAATGTGGCAGAAAGATAAAGAAATATTTCCCATCATATTGGGAGCCACAGGCCTGATAAAGAAGAACTTCCAAGCACAGCTTGACAAACTACTCATACTACCCACCTTATGAACTCCAGAAGAAAGCTCTCTTTGGCACAATGCAAGTACTACGGCGAGTATTAGCAGTAAATTTGAGAGACTGAAATTGTACTCCACATACCCTGGCTTAGGAGTGAGGTTCATAAATGTCACATGTATGCGCGAAACTAACCCATTTGGAGAAATTGCCCTGAGAACCTTTTGAGATGCCATATCTTCTTTTCTTTCTTGAATCAATGATTATATAAGATCGGAATTCATTCAAATTATCTTGGAGTTGTGACCATTATAATCCATTAGTGTTTCTGTTTATGGCTCTACGTTTTGAGTGACCAGATATGATTTGTGATTCATTTATGAAAAGTTACTGATGGATTTGGTGCAGTCCATAAATCACATACAGTATTTTTGTAAAATTGTTTTTGCATAGTATGTTTGTTAGGAAGGTGAGGACTTTTGCTGTGTCATATCAATATTGCTATCTTTAAATACTACATTAAATTGTAATTTTAATGTATAAAAGCATCACAAAAGAAGTTTATGTGGGACATTCACTCAGGCAAACCTCTCAGAATGCTAGGAGATGCCTGACCATCCAAAGTATGATAATCAATGCATTTTATCAGAAAATAGTTTGAGAAGCTGGGGTCTATAATAGTATCTATTTTGGGGGTCCTGCCAGACACTTGTGATCTTGATTGGTCCCCAGTCACTCAGCCTCTGCACTTACACAGATGTAGCGAGTACATTAAAAATAAGACTTTAAAAAGCATAAATATAACATAAACATATATAGACTTATGTTGCTTTGAGTGAAAATTTGATTATTGTTACCATCTTGAAACACGTAAATTTTCACATTCTAAAATGGGGTCGCATCAGAAAAAAAAGCTTGCAAACCACTGATCTAGAGGTCAGACACAGGGACTATGGTTGCAGTATTCCATGGCCCTAGTCAAGGCTTGGCATTACAATGGATGGGCTCAGTTGGGAAGAGGATACAAAAATAGGGGGAAACACAAGATAGCTGCAAATGAAGGACCAGGATAATGTAGCCCAACTAAGGCCAGTTCTGAGTGAGCCAGAAGCCCAAGAGTAGGGGGAAAACTGCAAAGGCAAAAAAAAGGTTACTGGGGTTCCAGCTGCAACATCATAAAACATTGATGACTATGTTTACTAAATGTTAGCAAGCACTATCTACCACTGTGTCCACAGGAATAACATGGGTGCTGTCGTAGATAGAGCATGCTAACATAACGGTCCCAATGGAACTATTATTCACACAGTAGCTAACAGTAATACACATACACACAACGATACCCATGAACTGCACTGTTACTAAATAGGTCCAACTTGTTGTTACATGTATTGCAAATGATTGAATACAACAAATGGGGAAAGCATGCAGGGCATGGCTCATGAAATTCTTTCCTGTGTGTGTGTGTGTGTGTGTGTGCTTGCACACTAGGGTTGCCAACTGGTCCCAGATGCACTTGACAAGCCTGATCCAGTCCTGGGTTTACCCCACTGCATGCAGAAATATGTAGTTCTGATTTCTCAATTGTATGCCATAGGAAAAGCAAGACTACAAGTCTCTGCATGCAATGGGGTAAACTCAGGACTGGATCAAGCCTGTCGGGTGCATCTGGAGCCAGTTGGCAACCCTAGTGCACGTGCGTCTCTAACCTAGATGAAAAAAGGAAGGGACAGTTTGAACTGAGCCAAATATTAGATTGGTTTGCACAAATAAAATAAAACCTAGGTGATAAGAAGAAATTAGACCTTACCTGCTAACTATCTTTCCTCGAGTGCTCTCCGGGCCAGTCCAGGAACAGTAGGGTAGTCAACCTCCTTCAGCAGCTGAGGACTGACAATCTTCAAAGACTTGCTGACAGCCTACCTAGCTCCCCCTGATGTCAGATAGTCAGTCTACCCATGACCAAGCAGCATCCTGACCACTACACGCTCTCTATATAAACTGGGCTAAATGGCCAATTTTCCCAATGGAGAAAAGTGAATAGTGGTGTACCCCAGGGATCTGTGCTGGGTCCGCTGCTTTTTGACATATTCATAAATGACCTGGAAAGTGGAATAACGAGTGAGGTTATCAAATTTGCAGATGACACAAAACTATTTAAAGTTGTTAAAACCCAAGAGGATTGTGGAAAATTGCAAGAGGATCTTGATAAATTGGAAGACTGGGCATCAAAATGGCAGATGAAATTAATGTGGACAAGTGCAAAGTTATGCACCTAGGGAAGAACCACCCAAACTATGGTTACACGATGCAAGGTTCCACATTAGGAACCACCACCCAGGAAAAAGATTTAGGCGTCATTGTGGATAGCATGTTAAAACCCTCGGCCCAGTGTGCAGTGGCAGCCAAGAGAGCAAATAGAATGCTAGGTATCATAAGGAAAGGAATGGAAAATAAAACAAAAGATATTATAATGCCTCTATATTGTTCCACGGTGAGACCACACCTTGAATATTGTGTGCAATTCTGGTCGCCGTATCTTAAAAAGGATATAGCGTTATTAGAAAAGGTTCAGAAAAGAGCCACCAAAATGGTAAAGGGGATAGAAGGATACTCCTATGAAGAAAGGCTAAAAAGGTTAGGGCTCTTTAACCTGGAAAAGAGACGGCCGAGGGGAGATATGATAGAAGTCTATAAATTAATGAACGGAGTGGAACGGGTAAACGGAGATCGATTGTTTACCTTATCAGAATATAGAAAGACTAGGGGACATGCAATGAAGCTACAGGGTAAACTATTTAAAACTAATAAAAGAAAATATTTCTTCACTCAACATGTAATCAAACTCTGGAATTTGTTACCGGAGGATGTAGTAAAGGCTGTTAGTGTAGCTGGGTTTAAAAAAGGTTTGGACAAGTTCCTGGAGGAAAGTTCTATAAACCATTATTAAGAAGGGACCCAGGATATCAATGTTTGACCCAGTACAAGCATTGCGGAACCTGCGTCTTTTGAGGAAACTGCTAGGTACGTATGACCTAGATTGGCCACTGTTGGAAACAAGATACTGGGCTTGATGGAGCTTGGTCTGACCCAGTATGGCATATCTTATGTTCTTATGTTCTTATAATGTAACTTAACCAACATCACAAGTACTAACAACCAGTAACTTCAGTGCAACGCTGCAACTTAACTTTCCTTCCTTTCTCTCTGTTTTCTTTTTTTTTTTTTAATTGGACCCCAAATTGCCGTCGCGGATCCGAAGGGAGCCCCTTAGCCAGTTCCCCCCCCCCCCCAGCAAACAACCAAACTCCATCGAGGCCAACCTCCACACTGATACCGCCAACACCGTATCCCCTTACGGCCCTAAACTACAAAGCGCTGAAGTGCCCTAAATAGACCTAGTAGTGATTCCTGATAGCCAATAATGATGCCCAGGGTGGGTCCTGGACTGGCCTGAAGAGCACTCAAGGAAAGACAACACAGGTCTGCGACTAAAAAGCTGTTTGATTATTTTCATCTAATTTCCATGTATTTTGGTGTACTGAAAACAAATAAAATATTGAAAAAACTCCTAGATGTCATGATTTGCCACAACATGCAAAATTGAATTCAAATTTATCATTTTTTTTCAAATTACTATTAATTAATTCAAATTACTATTAATTAATTCACATAAGTGCATTTAAGATATAAAATGCCAAAAAAACCTTAAAGGGGTTGTCTGAGTTATGTAAAAAAAAAATATAGCACTGTAAATCTGATGGTCAGCAATATATACATAAGCTAAGCAAGTTTTAAGTCCGTGCTCCTAATGGTAGAAGGGGTTAATCTTTCCTGAAGAATCCAGTGGGAGGGAGACACAGGGCAGATAGCAGTAGCTGCGGTCAGTGCAGGGGGGCGTGGCCAGCACTGTTCCCTCTAAGCTGTGCACGTGTGTGCATGCACACGCCGAGCCAGCACACATACTTTACAACAGAGCACACAAAAATTACGGCTCTGATTCTGATAGAAAACAACACAGCCATCTTAAAATTTAAAGTTACGATTGCAATTACTAGGAATTTCCCGCTTCTTTTAGTAATCGTCTATTTTCATTTAATTTGATTAAAATCAATGTGGTGTACATACTGTATTCTGACGTGTAGTCAAATTTTAAAGTATATAACTCCGAGTGTCATTATGTGGCGCACAAAAATTTAACCTTCCTTCAAAAGCTGCACACAGCTGATATTTTATGCACACACAGCCTACAGAAAATTAGAGGGAACATTGGTGGCCAGCACTGTGACATCTTGTGTACAGACACAGAGCTGCTCTCTCCTGCATGCCACACTTGTGCATGAATCATCATCAGGTTCTTGGTTCTAGGCTGTTCACACTTTTTCATCGCAATTCGTGTTAGCTCGTCATTCTTCAACCGTTATGTTATGGCTCCACAAAAGTGTATTAATTCGCTAGACAGTTTCTGTTTCATCTGTGGTGAATATACAGTGTTGAAGCAACAGCAGAATATTACAAACTTTGTGAAAAAAGTATACTTTGCATACTTTGGACTAAAAATTGGAGATCAAGATAAAGTCTGGGCGCCTCATAAAGTGTGCAAACGGTGTGTTGAGGACCTCCGAAACTGGTTCAAGGGTAAGAAAAAATCTTTCCGTTATGGGATTCCTATGGTATGGCGAGAGCAAAAGTACCATAGTGACGACTGTTACTTTTGTTCATGTGATGTGAAAGGGTTTAATTCCAAATGGAAGCATTCCATTTCATACCCCAATCTTCACTCGGCAATTCGTCCCATCCCCCATGGCACAGATATACCAGTACCCAAGCCCCCTGTACCTTGGAAGAGATACCTAGCTCCGATGAAGGTGAAGTCATATCTGAACCAGATGATGAATCAAGTTCTGACTTTGAAGATGATACAAGACCAAAATTGTTTTCTCAGGAGGAGATGAATGATTTGGTAAGAGACTTGAATCTTCCCAAAGATGCCGCTGAGTTACTCGGATCAAGGCTGAAAAGCAGGAATTTATTGTTGCCTGGAGTGTCATCTTTATGGTCCAGACATCGTGAAAAGGAGTTCGTTCCTTACTTCACCCAGGAAGACAAGTTGGTTTATTGCATCGATGTCAAAGGTCTGATGGGTCAATTTAAAATCCAATATGATTCAGAGCAATGGCGTCTTTTTATAGATTCTTCAAAAAGAAGTCTCAAAGCAGTTTTACTCCACAATGGTTTTTACGCTTCCATACCTGTGGGTCATTCCGTACACTTGAAGGAAACCTACGAGAACTTGGAATTGGTTCTTCATAAACTTAAATATGAAGACCATGGTTGGCAAGTGTGTGGGGACTTGAAGGTCTTGTGCATGCTGCTCGGGCAACAAGCTGGGTATACCAAATATCCTTGTTTTCTGTGTCTATGGGACAGTCGAGACCGACAAAATCACTGGACCAAGAAGAGTTGGCAGGCGAGGGTGCTAACAGTCGGTGAAAAAAATGTCCTCCGAGAAACTTTGGTACCTTCCCATAAAGTTCTTCCACCACCTCTCCACATAAAATTGGGATTGATGAAGCAATTCTTAAAATCACTTCCAAGAGATGGAGAATGCTTCAAATACTTGGTCAACAAGTTTCCAGGCCTGTCGGAGGCAAAATTGAAGGAAGGTGTGTTCGTCGGACCAGACATTAGAAGGCTTATAGTTGATCAAGAGTTTGTCAATACCATGACACATCCTCAAAAAGAAGGGTGGATTGCATTTAAAGAAGTTGTACAGAAAGTTTTAGTCAATAACAAAGATCCTCACTACAAAAAGGTCGTCGGACGAATGCTGAAAGCATTTCAAGCTTTAGGTTGCCTGATGAGTTTGAAAGTGCATTTCCTCCAGTCCCACCTTGACTACTTTCCTGAAAATTTGGGAGCTGTGAGTGAGGAACAAGATGAACGATTCCACCAAGACATTAAAGAGATGGAAAGGAGATATCAGGGAAAATGGAGCATTACAATGATGGCAGACTACTGTTGGATGCTTCAGAGAGACATTCCAGATGCTACTCACAAGCGTAAATGCACCAAGAGGAGCCTCACAAGGAAGAAGAATCGAGTTTAGTGTGTGTAGGTGAGCTCATTTCAGTTCAAAAAAGGATTTTCATGAAAATATTGTAATAAAACTTTAATTTTATAAGTTTATTTCCATTTATTTTGAGGTATTGCCTTATTTAACATAGTTACCTAAATTGTCAGGAAACGTGATGTCCTATGACAACATGGAGGTCATTTTCGGATTCAGCGCACCAAAAAACATAAAGATTACGTAGAATAACCAAAACAGCTCTCGAAAAAATTTTTTTTGCAGACCTATGCAATTAGCAGGTAAGGTCTAATTTCTTCTTCCTTTTCGTCTCTCCGGGCCAATCCAGGAACAGTAGGGTAGTACGAAAGCAGTACCTAATCCCAGGAGGGTCCTAGCAGCCCTGCCAGAATGGCAGAAGCCCCGACCTTCACATCTCCTGCTGCCTGCACATCCAAGCGATAATGTCACGCTAACGTATGCAAAGACGACCAAGTTGCCGCCCGGCAAATATCCACTGGCGGAATCAAAGCTCTCTCTGCGCCCAGGACGTCGCCTGCCCTCGAGTCGAATGAGCTCGCAGCCCTTCCGGCGACACTGCTCCGCTCGCCTGATACGCCGCTGCTATCGCATGCTTCACCCAGTGCGCAATGGATGCCTTGGAAGCTGCTTGCCCTTTCCGCGCTCCTGCAAATAGCACAAACAACCTATCTGACTTTCTAAAAGACTTTGTCCTTCTGAGGTATCTGTGGAGCACTCTACCAAGATCCAATCTGCGAAGCTAACTGTCCGCCCTATGTGTTTCCCCGGCCCAAAAGGTAGGCAGTGAAATAGGCTGATTTACATGAAAAACCGACACCATCTTCGGTAGAAACAAGGGAACCGGACGCAACACCACTTTTTCTTTCGAAAACTGAATGTATGGTTCCCTACAGGAAAGCGCCTGTAGATCCGAAATCCGTCTTGCCGAACACAATGCAACTAAAAAGGCGGTCTTCCAAGAGAGCTCTCTTAGCGCCGCCGCCTTCCCAGGCTCAAACGGAGCCTGCATCATTGCGTGCAGTACCAAATTCAAATCCCAAGGCGGTACTATGGGCCTCACTGGCGGTCTCATGTTCTTGACCGATCGGAGAAATCTCAGAACATCTAGATGTAGTGACAAGCTATTGCCCTGTACCTTGGCACTATAACAAGATATAGCTGCCAAGTGTACTTTTAGGGTACTGAACGCTAGACCTTTATCTAGCCCACCTTGTAAGAACGACAAGACGTCCGTCACCGACGCCGTCCCTGGCTGCACCCCACGTCTGTCACACCAACCTTCAAAAATGCGCCAAATCCGGATATAAGCTAGCGACGTAGACCTCCGTTTCGCCTGCAACATGGTATTAACTACTGCCGCGGAATAGCCTCTACGCCTTAAACGCTCCCTTTCAAAACCAAGCCGTAAGCAAGAAGTGATCCACTTGCAGCATGAGAATTGGCCCCTGATATAACAGATTGACCCAACTCAGAAGCCTCCAAGGACGGTCGACCAGCAATCACACCAGATCCGCATACCATGCTCTTCTCGGCCAGTCTGATGCAATGAGAATCACCTTCCCTCGGTGCCTCACTATTCTGCGCACGACTCGACAGACCATCGGTCACAGAGGAAACACATAAAGGAATTCCACCGACGGCCAAGGTTGAACCAAGCCTTTGAGGCCCTCCGACATGCGCTCCCTGCATCTGCTGAAAAACCGAGATGCTTTGGAATTGGCGAACATGGTCATCAGGTACATAACCGGCAGACCCTAACGCCTCGTAATGTCGTGAAAGACTGCGTCGTTCAGCTGCCATTCGCCGGGATCCAATACATGGCAGCTGAGGAAATCGGCCTGCACGTTGTACTTCCCCGCTACATGCGCCGCCGATAACGCTAAGAGGTGCCTTTCCACCCACTGCAACAACTCCTGACTCTCTTCCAACAAGACTGCACTCCTTGTCGATTGATATAGGATACCGTCCCCGCGTTGTCGGAGAAAACTCTCACTGCTCTTTCCTCCAACAGCGGCTTGAATTCCTGGAATGCCAGCCGAACTGCCCGCATCTCCAGCTGATTGATGGAGCAGTTGGTCATGTCCACTGACCACCGGCCCTGAGCTACTTGCGCCAGACAATGTGCTCCCCAACCAGATAGACTGGCATCTGTGGTGACCAAAACCCAATCCGGCATCTCCAGTGGAACTCCTGCCCGAAGATGAGTGGGATCTAGCCACCACTGTAGACTCTCGCAAACCCCCGGAGGACAACCCAACCACTGATTCAGCAGATGCTCTTGCGGCTTCCAACGAGACAGTAACGAGTGTTGAAGAGGCCGCATATGCACCCTGGCCCACGGCACCAAGTCTAAAGCCGCTGCCATGGAGCCCAGGAGTTGCAAGTATCTCCACGCTGTCGGAGCCTTGATTCTCAAGAAAGCTGACACCTGCCGTAACAGCTTTTGCACTCTTTCCTCCGGGAGAAACACCGCCCCGACACCCATGTCGAACAAGGCCCCTAAATGATAATTACACTTACCTGGTAATTGTAGTTCCTTGAGTGACGACAGTTCAGTCCTCTACCTCTGGGTTGTCAATCTCCTCCTGCAGCTTGGAGACTGGTATGTCAGAATGATGACATCACTAGATATAGCCTGCTGCACTCACTCCTCCATCCCAGTGTGAACTATTAACAAAGCAGACTCAAAGGAGCAACAAATAAGTAGCTAATCATAAATACTTAACAGAACTTATACTAAGTGTAGAACCTGCCACCCCCTCTAGCAAGGCTTTCTTATACCCTGTCCTGCCACAGAGAAAGTGAACCACAGCAGAAAATGAACTAAGACAGACCTACCTGTAACACTCACCTGCTCTCTAGCAATCCTGGTGCCCCTCGAAACATCTGGGTGGGAAGGAGGACTGAACTGTCGTCACTCAAGGAACTACAATTACCAGGTAAGTGTAATTATCATTTCCTTATCGTTCCTCCAGTTCAGTCCTCTACCTCTGGGATGTATCAGAGCAGTATTCATTGGGAGGGACCTTTGCAGCCGGCAGACAGTACCGCCGACCCAAAACGAGCATCAGCAGCCGCTGCGAAGTCCAGCCTGTAATGCTTGCTGAAAGTATGTAGTGACGACCAAGTCGCCGCCCTACAAATTTCTCCTGGCGGAACCAAACTGTGTTCCACCCAGGAACACGCCTGCTCTCTGGTGGAATGCGCTCGCAATCCCGCGGGCACAACTCGCCCGTGAAGCAGATAAGCAGAAGCAATCGCCTCCCTAATCCACCGGGCGATTGAAGCCTTAGCTGCCGCCTCACCCTTTCGCATTCCTCCGAACAAGACAAACAACCGATCAGACTTGCGGAAGGACTCAGTTACCTTCAAATACTGACGCAACGCTCTCTTCACATCTAGATGACGGAGACGGCGATCCGACTCGCTTCCATCCAAAGAACCAAGAACGGGCAAGCACACCGCCTGATTCAAATGAAAAGGAGACTCCACTTTAGGCAAAAAGGACAGAACCAGCCGTAAGACCACCTTTTCCCTGGAAAAAGATAAGAATGGTTCCCTACACGACAACGCCTGCAACTCCGAGATTCTCCTAGCCGAACAAATCGCCACCAGAAACACCGTTTTTAACATCAAATCCTTCAGCGATGCATGACGCAAGGGTTCGAAGGGAGGCTTCGATAGCGCCCCCAAAACGAGATTAAGATCCCACGGCGGGACGCACACCCTACGCGCTGGACGCAACCTAGATACCGCCTTCAGAAAGCGAGCCACATCAGGGTGAGTCCCTAAAGGCACTCCGTTGACCTTGCCGCGATAACAAGAAAGGGCTGCCAACTGGACCCGCAAGGAACTGGCAGCAAGCCCTTTATCAAAGCCACCCTGCAGAAAGTCCAAGACTAACGGGATAGAAACAGTGGCCGCACGAACCTGACGTCGCGAACACCACTCCTCAAAAATATGCCAGACCCGCACATATGCCAAGGAAGTCGACTGCTTCCGTGCTCTAAGCAAGGTTGCCACGACCGCCGACGAACAGCCTTTCTTGCTCAACTTAGCCCTCTCAATGGCCATACCGTAAGCGAGAACCGATCCACCTGGGGCATGAAAAGCAGACCCTGAAGCAACAGATCTGCCCTTATCGGGAGCCGCCAGGGATCGCCATCCAGGAGGCGCACCAGGTCTGCATACCAAGGACATCTTGGCCAGTCGGGCGCCACCAAAAGGACTCTTCCCAAGTGAGCACCGATCTTCTGAACCACCCGGCCTATCAACGCCCATGGGGGAAAAACATATAGAAGACCTTCGGAAGGCCACTGATGTAACAGCGCGTCTATGCCCTCCGACATCCTTTCCCGTCTTCTGCTGAAGAACCGGCTGACCTTCGCCGACCGAAATGTCGCCATTAGATCCATTATTGGAGTTCCCCATCGCACTACGATCTGCTCGAAAATGTCGGGATGCAACTCCCACTCTCCTGCATCCACTTGAACTCTGCTGAGAAAGTCCGCTTTGACATTGTCCTTTCCCGCAATGTGCACTGCCGAGATCGCAGACAAGCGACGCTCCACCCAAGCGAACAGCTCGTCCGCCTCTTCCTCCATCGCGGCACTCCCCATGCCGCCCTGACGGTTGATGTATGCGACAGTCGCTGAGTTGTCGGAGAGCACCCGCACGGACCGACCGCACACCACGTCCTCGAACGCCTGCAGGGCCCGGAATACCGCTCGACGCTCCAGACGGTTTATCGACCAGGAGGCCTCCTGGGGAGACCAAGTCCCCTGCGCAAACTGGCTCCCGCAGTGAGCTCCCCAACCTAGGAGGCTGGCATCTGTCAACAATGGAAGCCACTCCGGCTGCATGCCGGCCGCCAGCGACGACCAGAGGAGCCACCAATGAAGAGATCGCCTGACATTGCACGGACAGGGAAGCCGCTTGCTCAAGGGATCTGACTGATGCGAACAGCGGCGAAGAAGCGCTCTTTGCAGAGGCCGCATATGTACCTTGGCCCAAGGCACCGCTTCTAACGTTGCCGCCATGGTCCCCAATACCCGGAGATAATCCCAGGCCGACGGCACTGGCACCAACAGGAACTGTCGGACTAGAGAGCGCAAGTTCTCGGCCCGTTTGTGCGGCAGAAACACAAGTCTGCTCCTCGTGTCGAACCGAACTCCGAGATATTCTAGTACCTGGGTGGGCTGCAACTGACTCTTTGTCAGGTTTACCACCCAAACCAGACTCTGCAAAAACTGCACTACCCTGTCTGTCACTCGGACACTCTCCTCCTCGGACTTGGCTCGAATCAACCAATCGTCGAGATAAGGGTGGACCAGAATCCCTTCTTTGCGCAATGCCGCCGCCGCCACCACCACCATAACTTTGGTGAAGGTCCGCGGCGCCATCGCCAGACCGAAGGGCAATGCCTGGAATTGATAGTGACCCCACGGAAGAGCGAAACGTAGGAACTTCTGACGAGCTTCCCGAATGGGTATGTGCAAATACGCCTCCGTAAGATCCAGAGACGTCAAGAACTCCCCTCGATGCACCGCTACAATGACCGATCTCAAAGTTTCCATCCGGAAATGCGGCACCCGGAAACAACGGTTTACGGCCTTGAGGTCCAAGATGGGTCGCAATATTCCACCCTTCTTCGGCACCATGAAATAGATAGAGTACCGTCCCATGCCACATTCGGCGCTGGGCACTTCTACCACCGCTCCCAAGTGAAGCAGTCTGTCCAAAGTGGCGCGAACGTCTGCAGCCCTCTTGGACCCCTTGCAAGGGGACATGACAAAGGAATCCCATATGGGTCGGGCGAACTCTAGCGCATAGCCATGTTGAATTATCTCTAACATCCACCGATCGGATGTGATGTGGGTCCAAGCGGAAAGGAACTCCCGGAGCCAACCACCTATGGGAGGCCCCTCCGCCGGGATCCGCCTCACTTCATTGCGGCTTACGTGACGCGGACGCAGGGTTTGAGGAGAACCCCCTATTCGCTCCTCGAAACCCCCAAAATCCCTGGGCCCGCGTCTGATACCGGCCCCTCTGGAAACTACTGAAGCGCGTCGAACGAAACCTGCGAAAATCTCGAAACTGGCCACGAAAGCTTTGGCCGGACTTCCCTGGCTTCGGCTTATCCTCTGGTAGCCTACCCGCCTTGGATTCACCAAGATCCTTCACCAACTTCTCCAAATAGTAAACCCCCCTTAAAGGGTAGCTTGCTGAGATGGGATTTAGAAGGTCCATCCGCCACCCAATTCCGCAACCATACCGGCCGACGGGGGGCCACCACAGACGCCGTGCTGTTGGCCAGCACCCTGATCAAGTCGTAATGCACATCCGCTAAGTAAGCCGCCCCGGACTCCAGGCGATCGAGCTCTTTCAACTCCTCACTATCCAAGTGCGGAGACTGACGCAGTCGCTGGGCCCAGCGCAAACACGCTCTGGCCACCCAAGCCCCACAGATAAAGGGAATCCGCTTCAAAGGTCTGCTTCAGCAAACCGTCAACCTTACGGTCCTGAGCATCCTTCAACGCCGCACTACCTTCCACCGGAATGGTGGTCTTCTTAGTAACCGCCGACACCACCGCATCCTCCCGCGGTGCCCGGAACCGTTCTTTATCCTTCTCGGCCAGAGGCTACAGCCTATTCAGAGTCCGTATGCCCTGTAGCCCTGCTTCAGGCTTATCCCACTCTTCTTGAATCATTTTGTCGACTACTCTGTGTACTGGAACCACCACCTGCGTCTGCCGAACCGCCTGAATGACTGGGTCCTCGACCTCCTCCTCGACCACAGCTTGCGTAGAAAGATTTAACATCTGCAATGTCTCCGTGATCAAGGCCGCCAGTTCCTCCCTACGGAAGACCCTAACTATCTTAGCCTGATCCTCGGGTTCAGGGATCTCCCCTTTTTCCAAGTCCTGCATACCCAGGTCTTAATCCCATTCCGGGTCTTGGGCTTCCGGCCATTCGTCCTCCGCCGGACCTGTTGTTCGTGCTCTTTTAGGCGCTGGCGGTTCGTCGGCCATTGTAGCGACCGCCTCCAGCTGCGGAGCTTGAGATGCCAGCGCCCCGGAGTCAGACCCCTTGCCTTGGCGACGCAGGCAAAAGGCCTGATGCATGAGCAGAATAAACTCAGAGCTGAACTCCCCAAGACCCGACACCTGAGCTGCCGGAGAAGCGCTTGAAGTGCCCGCCAGCTCGTCCAATGCTGGTCCAGGCGCTGCGGGGCTGCGGGGAATCCACCCCGCGAGAGCCGTATTTATTTATTTATTTATTTAGACAGTTTTGTATACCGCCTTATCCTTCAATCAAAGCGGTCACAACACAATTGGGGGATACATTTAACACGCAGGGATATGAGACACATACACTAACACTTACAGGGAACATGGGCAATGGAGGGTTAAGTGGCTTGCCCAAGACCACAAGGAGCATCTGTGGGACTAGAAACCCCAGTCCTTCCGGCCCAAGGTTGCTGTCCTCTAGTGGGATTTGAACCCCCGACCTTCCGGCCTGAGGTACCTTGCCCCAACCACTAGGCTACTCCTCCCTTGTGCTTCCTGGGATTCCTGGGATGTGCTTCCTGGGATTCCTTGGACTCCATCTGCTGCTCCACAGTGGAGGAAAGGGACGCACAGACCCGACACACCCCGGTATTGGCTTCTGTGCCCCTTCTAGTGCCACAGACAATACACTGAGGTCTGGCAGCCATAAAACCGCCTAGATCTGTGATCTTTGTGGCACTCTTTTTTTTTTTTGTTAAATACAGGAAAATGGCCTGCTATCCACTACTGCAACCTATAAGACAGTAGCGCTAGTTGCACTTGCTCTACACTCTCGGGAACAGAGTCCCCCTCAGCCCCCCCCCCTTTCTGAGGAGCTGCTGAGAAGGGCTGAAATTAATGAAAGAAAACACAGAAAATAAAGAAAACACGGAAAACAAAGGCGGCAAACCAAAGAAATGATAACAGGACCCCGTGCCTAGCCTAGCTGAGAATCGGGAGCCCTTCCCGGCAAGCACGCGGCTTTTTCGCGGCACCTAAAATGGCCGCCGTGAAACTAAGCAGAAGAAAAGGGCGCCAAAGTAAACCGCTGCTGGATCTGGACCAGACAGCGAAGTTTCGCCGCTTGCCGGAGCAGCCTGAAACCGGGGAACAGCTTACCGGCCAGGACTGCTGCACCGCCGCTGAAAGGACCGTCCTGTTGAACGAACCAAGGCCCTGAGCACAGCGGGACTGCCGCGCCAGCACCTCCGAGGGCGCAAAAAACAGCAGGGCTCAAAATTCGCCATACTGAGCAAATACCCCCATAGAATGAACAGAGTGAGGGAGTAAGAAAGCCGGAGCCAAGCACTTCCCTAATCCTGACCTTTCTTTTCTTTTTTTTTTTAAAGAAACAGAGTCCCAAATAAAATTGAACCCAAACGAACAAATTAGCTAACCTAAATAACCCCCTAGCTCCTTATTAATTCCTCCAGAGAGCCCTTCCTCAAGGCTCGCCAAGTCCTCCTGCTGCATGGAGACTGGTTACACTGGGATGGAGGAGTGAGTGCAGTAGGCTATATCCAGTGATGTCATCATTCTGACATACCAGTCTCCAAGCTGCAGGAGGAGACTGACAACCCAGAGGTAGAGGACTGAACTGGAGGAACGATAAGGAAGCATACCAGGTGTTGTACCGGCGTCAATTGACTCTTGGAGCGACTGACCACCCAACCTAGGCTTTCCAAAAACTCTACTACTCGTGTGGTTGCATTTGCCGACTCCTGTATGGATGTAGCTCGAATCAGCCAATCGTCCAGATAGGGATGCACTAGAACACCCTCTTTCCGCAACGCCACCACTACCACCATCACTTTCGTGAAAGTGCGTGGCGCCGTGGCCAGTCCAAACGGCAGCGCCCGGAACTGAAAATGCCCCATGGGCACCGCAAAGCACAAGAACCTTTGATGCTCTGGCCTGATGGGTATGTGCAAATACGCTTCCGTTAAATCTATAGACAGAACCTCGCCGGCCGTACTGACCGGATCACAGACTCTCCATCCGAAAATGTGGCACCCTCAAACAGCGGTTCACCTGTTTGAGATCGAGAATTGGCCGAAAAGATCCCTCCTTTTTGGGGACCACAAAATAAATCGAGTATCGACCTAAGCCGCACTGGTCTGGAGGCACCGGAACGACCGCCTGCAGCTGCAACAACAGTTGAAGCACCCCTTAGAGGCTGCTCGAACTCTAAAGAATAACCGCCGTGAATGATCTCCAATACCCAGCGGTCCGTAGTTATCGTGGTCCAGACGGAGTGAAAACGCTGCAACCGAACTCCTATTGGAACCTCCATCTGGACCGTCCTCCTTTCATTGTGGCTTCTTAGAGGCGCTTGGCTGGGAACCGCCAAATCCCCTTCCGAAGCTGCGAGCTCCGTGAAAGGACTGACCTCTGAATACAAACCGACCTCTCTGATAAGGAGCAAACCGAGATCCCCTTAATCTTCAAAATTCTCTGGCTTGACCCCTCTGTGAAGGTCCAGGCTTCGGACCCTTAGGGCAGTCCTCCGGTAGTTGCCTGCCTTTGGAGTCTCCCAAATCCTTCACAATCTTCTCCAGAGCCTCCCCAAAAAGCAGCTTGCCCTTATAAAGGGAGCTTACTAAGGCGTGCCTTGGAAGCTGTGCCTGCTGCCCAATTCCTCAGCCAGAGGAATCTCCGAGCAGCTACCACAGATACCACTGATTTAGCTGCCATCCTTACCAAGTCATAGAATGTGTCGGCGAGATACGCCAATGTCGACTCCAATTTTGCTCCCTCCAGAGCTGAAGCTCCCTCCGGCTCAGAAGACTCAGCCTGAAGCCACCTAATCGATGCCCTGGACACATACGCCCCACAGATGGAAGCCTGCAATGCTAGTGCACTTGTGTCAAAAGCTTGCTTGAGTATCGATTCCAGCTTTCTATCCTGCAGATCCTTAAGGGCCGCTCCACCCTGTACTGGGATAGTTGTTTTCTTCGTCACTGCCGAAACCAACGCATCTACTTTCGGCATACGGAGCAACTCTTTCTCCTCCTGCGGAACCGGATACAGGCGGCCTAAAGCCCGCCCGCCCCTCAAGGAGGCCTCCGGACATTCCCATTCCAACTCCACCATCTGCTTAATCACCCTGTGGACCCGAAAACATTTTTGTTCTGCCTGAAAACCTTGTATTAGAGGGTCCTCCAAGGGCTCCGCTTGCACTGCCGGCGAAGAAATATTTAGAGCCGATAGAGAATGGGTAATCAGAGCTCCCAGTTCCTCCTTACAAAACACTCTGAAAATATTGGGATCCTCCCCTGGTCCCAGCTCACCTTCTTCCAGCTCTGTTGACCACTGATCCATACCAGCCTTTGAAGGGATCTCTCCCTCCTCCCGCTCCTGAGAGTCGAGGCTTGGTTGTCCGAGGTCCTCGGCTGCCCCCATGGCCAGGAAGCCACCTTTCGAAGACCCTTCTCCTGGATCTCCGACAAACATCTCTTTGAGGCAAAGCAGTCAGATTAGGAGAAGGATCCTTGCTCTGTCCTTGCTCCAGCTTTAAACAATAAGCCTTGTGAAGGGAAAGGATGAAATCTGGAGAAAACACCGTTTGAAAAGCACCTGGAAGCTCCACCCCCGGTGATGAGTCCACCACTACTGCTGGGACTGTCTCCTTAGATTTTGCTTTCTTTTTCTGTGGCTTCTGCTGAAGTGCGGGAAGCCCGGATGTGCTCTCCAAAATGGCGGCCGTTCCCGTCTTTACCGCCACGGCCTGAAGCTTCCCTGCAGCATCTTGTGCGTCTGCTCTCTCCTCCATCGCGCCTGCAAATGACCGCTCTAATGTGCTTCCTCTGCGCACACAAAAACGACAGAGACCCGGCTCGCACAAACCGCGGCAGCTCCCGCACTCTGCACAGACTTCAGAGCCCGGCAGCATGCACCCAGTCTGAACGCCACTCTCCCCGGCCCCCCGCAGTCGCGGCTCTCCCGACAAACTTGATATATAAAATAGACGCACCTGCACAGTTCTATCCACTCCCCCGAACACTCAGACACCGTTGCTAGCGGCCGAGGCAGTCCGGTCTCCGGAGGCAGAGGGCTGGACTCTAGGGCTCCCAGATCCTACCTCTTCACTCCGAGATGGTTATGGTCCCCGAGGCAGGCTCTGCCTCTGCTGCTTCACACCACTGGACTTCAGGGCAGCTGACCAACTTCTTTCCTTTTGTTTTTTTTTAACCAATAACTTTAAAGAGAACAATCCCTCCTAAGCTTAATCCTGCTAGGGCTAGTTAGGAAAAATCTTTCTCTCTTAAGACTTCCTTTTCATCTCTACAGAGCCTGTCAGCAACACATCTCTTCAGCTGCTGAGGACTGAAAGACTGACTTATCTGACACCAGGGGGAGCTAGGTAGGCTGTCAGCAAGTCTTTGAAGATTGTCAGTCCTCAGCTGCTGAAGGAGGTTGACTACCCTACGGTTCCTGGACTGGCCTGGAGAGACGAAAAGGAATATGTCTTAACTGTTAGATGTCACCATCAGCAGTTTTCACAAGATGCATTTTAATCTATAATAACAGAGTGTCATCATACCAAGGCAACAGACATTCCCTATGCCGCTCTACCACTAGGCAACCATACACATTCATACTACACGGTTCAATCAGTAAGGTGCCACCTCACACGGCAATCACTAAGAAAGTGATAGTTTCAGCCACTAGGTTCCCCGACAGAATTTACAACTAAGAAAATGGACTACACACATCAGAATCAGTAAGAGCCAGCAGAGCAGGGATAGGGGTGTAACAATGGTGATGGGGTAAGGATGTAGAGCAAGAATGTAAAAGCATGCCTCATGTAATAATTTCCAACTACTTTGCGTGTTTCTGTTTCTGTATTATGTATCTGATTGCTTGTGCATGCATCTCCCTGTGACTGTACGAATCCATCCAACACTCTGCCTTCTACTTCCTCGGCCCACACTTCTGGAATACTCCCCCCCTCTGATCTCAGACTGGTACTTTCCTATAACGCTTTTAAGTCTCAATTTGAAACAAAAAGGTTTTTAACTGGTTTTGACATCCTCATTACATATCATTGGCAGGGGACCCAGCAGGTTATCTGTTCCATCCCCACCTCTCTCCTCCTCGCTACCTAGTATGGCTGTGCTCTTCTATCCTATTTTTTATAGAGTTCTTTTCTGCCTTTTTAACTATTTTTCTTTTATTCTAAACCACTCAACCATTTCTTGAAGGGCAGAATATGAAGTTTTAATAAACATAACCACTATATTTCACTGTTTCTATTCTGCAGAAGCTGAAATTCCCTCTCCCAGAGAAATGTACTGGGCCATTTGGGGGGGGGGGGTACTTTCTTTCTCTGGAACTCCTAGTCTGATCTAGCCCATTTTCAAACTCGATGTGTCTTTTTCTGTTTTTGTATTTTTTCACAACTCATAACACTGGGTCCCACTCCATTACGCTGAGAGTTATTTTTCCCTCAGACAGTCAGACATTTTTGATTCTTTATGCATAATTTCTTTCCAATATTTCAATGGTTTGGAAAGAATAAAAAACAGAATCACGAGACTTCTTATTTGCTATTTTTCTTGAAATGAAATCATAAGAGCAACATTGACTTTAATGGAAATCTGAGGAGGACTTTACCTGGCTCCAGTTTTCTTTTTTCGGCCTTTAATTTCTGTTCCGCTTGTTGAGCTGGCAGAGCACTGCTGTTATCTGCAATCTCTTTCTCATCTCCAGGAGTCTTGGGGTTCACAATCGCTTCACTTTCTGACGCAGGAGCAGGAGCAGGAGCAGGGGCAGGGGCAGGGGCAGGAGCAGGAACAGAGGAGGAATCAACATCATCCGCAGGAGTGCCATAGTTTGCCTGGTACATAGCCAGGAAGTCTTCAGTTACCTTAAAGAAGAAGTAAAAAATAAAAGGCGGCTAACTTTTACTCCACCACTGATTTATTGAGACCAACTGCAAGTCTATTGATTTGAAGAAAAAGCTCTCAATTGACCCTTTTCTACAATACTGCTCCAGTTCCAGGGCTGGTACAAGGGTATTGAGTTTGAGGCATATCTTCAGCCTCACACTCCCACTGCCTGAGATTTTGATAATTAAAACTAAGCAATCATCCCAAAACCACTCCTCCCCCAGTTAGTCAGTAAGAAATGCATAATTGGACATCATACTTTTAAATAATCAACTCTGCTTTATATGAATGAAAAAGTCTTTCTTTTTGTAGAACACATGAAAATTTGCAATAGAGTGGACTCCCCTGAGGGAGTGGATAACATGAGGAAAGATCTACAAAAGCTGGAAGAATGGTTTAATGCTTGGCAGTTAAGATTTAATGCGAAGTGCAGTGTCATGCACTTAGGAAGCAGAAATTCAAGGGAATTGTATGCGATAGGGGGAGAGAGATTGGTGTGCACGGACCAGGAGAAGGACCTCGGCGTGATTGTTTCTGAGGATCTCAAGGTGGCAAAACAGTGCGGCAAGGCAGTAGCAAAAGCCAGAAGGATGCTGGGTTGCATACAGAGAGGAATTACCAGCAGAAAGGAAGAGGTACTAATGCCACTGCACAAGTCACTGGTGAGGCCTCACTTGGAATATTGTGTTCAGTTTTGGAGACCATATCTCTCAAAGGACATAAAAAGACTAGAAACAGTTCAGAGGAAGGCGAACAAAATGATTTGGAGCCTGTGTCAGAAGACTTATGAGAAGAGACTTGAAGACTTAAATATATACACTTTGGAGGAGACGAGGGACAGAGGAGATACGATTTAGACCTTTAACTACTTAAGAGTATTAATGAACAAACAAACCTCTTCCAAAGAGGGGGAAGCTGTAAAACTAGAGGGCATAACATGAAGCTGGAAGGGGGTAAACTGAAAGGCAATGTCAGGAAATACTTTTTCACTGAGAGGGTGGTGAATGCTTGGAATGCCCTCCTGATGGAAGTGGTGGGGGGAAAATACAGTGACAGAATTCAAAATGACATGGGACAGACACAGTGGATCCCTTTACAGCAACAGGATAAAATCAAAATAAACTGAACTCTCTCTTTTATCTCCACAAATAGGGGTGACCTACACAGAGCGGTGGGTACACCCCTAAACGGAGGCATGGGGAGGGGTGACCTGCATGGAGCGGCAGGTGCACCTACTATTGCCGCCTTGCTGGGCAGACTAGATGGACCATGATGGTCTTTATCTGCCATCATATGCTCTGTTACTATGAATGCGTGTGCCCTGCTCTCCCTGCAGATAGGAGAATGCTGTGTTGCTTCTGAATTAGTGGGCTTTAGCTTGATATATGGCCAACTTATTGGGCAGACTAGATGGACCATACTGGTCTTTACCTGCCGTCATTTACTATGTTACTATACATATGTTTTGCTGCTGCTGCTGCTGCTCTTTGCTACTCTGCAGAAGCTGCTGCCCTAGGTGACCTAATGTTTGGCCTGGCTCTATCCAATTCACAGATTTAGAGCAACACTGATACATGTGAATAAATGCTGTACTTAATACCTGCCATTACACACAAGATTGCCTAAGTTCAAATGTGTTTACAGTATTTTTCTTAGAAGCTAAGAGGTACTATTGCATATTTTTTAATACAGTGATTTCCAGACCCTTGGGTCCACTGTAGATTATATAGGGATCCTTCACTTGAGAAAGTGCCAGCCCTGCCATGGAAAAAGCCTCATCTACCTGCTACTGAGATGGTACTGGAAGTCATGGTCGATTAGCAGTTCTATACTAGAAATCGTAGCAAGAGCAGCAAATTAAGGAAAAATGCAAAAAAGTGAGAAAAGAATAACTGAACCTGGCCTTTCCCCAAGTCCTGCCAGACCAGTCCAGACCAATGAGTGTCCAGTAGGTGGAAACTGAGCAAAGCCACTCACCTACCGACAAAGCCAATATGTACCAAACTTTTAATTAATGTATACTGATGTTCTGTTGTGAATGTTATACTGTTCTCTGCTCAGTACAGTGCATAGACGAGCTAGAAATATTTAAAATAAAATTTAAAAAAAGAAAGAGACCCCAATTTTAGACACTTAAAAATTCACATGACCCTGATTGATGATTAAAGCGAAATAGCAGACCTCTGTTCCTCTCTTCCCTTTCCTCCTACTACCATTTATCAAAAGATGAAGACAGCAGCAGCAACAGCAGTAGTAACAGTGTTAGCAGTGTGTCAACGTGCGCTTACAAGTAAGATTCTCTACACAAAAGGGCTTATAATTGATACCCATGTGGCTGAACACATAACCATCAAAAGAACAGCTTTCTGTGAATTTGAGAGAGGCTCACTTGAAGGGTTCAAATGGGCTTTGGATCAAAGCATTAAGCACTAGTTTGAGGTAACACACTGGCATACTGGAGGCATTCAGAAATCGTACTACTGTACATCCATATCAGATGCCAAGGGCTCTTCCAGTACAGGGCCCCTGTATCAAGCAAAGGCCATTATCTGTACTCCAAGAGAATTGAGAGCCCTCTCTCCAGACCAGCCTGAAGGAATTCTAAAATATCAGGAATCAGATTTCCAAGGTGAAAACCACTGCATACCCAAATGCAGACCAAAGTAGTAGATTTTTTTCTGGCTTACAACATAATCTCAGTCCCCTACTGGAGACAGAGCAATACTGCTCGGCTTCCCGTCTGGATCAGCATGTATCTACTGTAGAAGGAAGGTGAGCAGCTTTTCTCCATGTCCACCAACTAAAGGGAGGGCATGACCCATTGGCCTGGACTGAGCTGGTAAGGACAAAGAGGAAGGGAAGTCACTTTCTGATATATGTGATGGCAGAAAAAAAATTACCATACATATTCTAGTGCTCCTTACCACTAAGCAAGTTACAGCAAAAGAAACTAAGGATTCAGTGCTGTGATAAGGATATTTAAGACTACCTGACACCTGCCCTAACCCTGCTGTAGCATCTTCCTACAGGGAAAGGAGCAGTGGCATCTACTTGGAAATTTTTGCATTACTATGTGTACCAAAAAATGCAGAATGAAACCCCTCATCCAATTATTTTTTTCACGAGAGGATATGTGCTCCCTATGTTGCCATTACCATCTGTAAATGTCTAATGGGCAGGGGAAAATAAAAAGTGTCCAAGATCTTTGGTTGAACTTCAAAAAGTGGTCCTTGCATGAAAAACGTTTGACCAACTGTATTAATTTATTACAACCACCCATTTTACAGTACAACTTTTATATATTGTATACTTCTTTTAATTCAGAATTGTTTTCTAATAAATTTAGTGTACATGAAAAAAGTGTTAGATATCAGCAATCAAAGTGCACAAAACAGACACAGAACAAGATTCCTCCACATTGCCCTGCCAATATAATTAGCATTTCTCAAATGCAGCCCACCAACTAATCTTTTTCCAGTCACCCTAGGTGAAGATGTTTGCTAAAATCAAACATGAATATTCGAGTAAAATCTGCCATTGCAGCAATCAGCAAGAAATGACAGCCATACTCTCAGCCAATCAAAAATATTTTTTGAGAGAGATCGTGAATAGTTCGTGGTTAAGAGCGCACATTTTAGTCTCAACATTTGCACAGTCTTTGACCTCCCTGTCGAAATTACCAAAAGGCGCTAAAACTGTCGAACTATGGTGGCGTTCCGCCTACTTTAAGGGTGTAGACATCTGCTCTCCGGGAACTGGATGGGCAGCAACAACTCATGTCACATAAAACATCTAATGACTGAAACAAAATAAGCTTAATTTAGATAACAAGCAAAATCCTACAGTCCAGTTTCTGCTGGCAGCTGGGATTTCTCCTTAGTAGCATATGCTAGAATAACCGGGCAGACTGTGGACCGAATCAGCTTTATCTGCTATCATGTGCAACTGTCAATAAGGGACCACATGTGCCCTTCTCCAGTCCTCTGTAAGGACGAGGTTGGAAAGTATAGTCCAGTTAGTCTTCAATTAGTACTCCAGGAGTGGAGGAGTACACTAGTGGTAGCCTGGTAACTACAAAGATCAGGGTTTGAATCCCATTGGCACTCCTTGTAGCCTTAGGTAAGTCACTTAACCCTCCATTGCCTCAGGTACAAGCTCAGATTGTAAGCCCTCAGGTTGACAGGGAAATACCTACGTACCTGAATGTACAGTAACTCACCCTGAACTACTACTGGAAAGCTAAATACTACTCTGCTAATAAAAATAAATAATGGTCCGACTTCTGTGGCGAGTAAATTAATGGAAATGTTGCTAAAACAGACAACAGTGAGGTTTCTGGAATCCAATGAATTGCAGATCGGCTTTACTAGAGGCAGGTCTTGCCAGACAAACCTGATTGGTTTCTTTGACTGGGTCACTACAGAGCTGGACAAAGGGAGAGTGCTAGATGTGGTGTACTTAGATTTTACCAAAGCGTCCTAGGTATGGACCCTAAAATGACTGACTGGGTTGGAAACTAGTTGAGTGGCAGGCAACAAGAGGGTACAGGGTAAATGGAGCTCACTATGAGGAGAAGGACATTACCAGTGGTGTGATCTGTCCTTTTTCTGATTCTTAACATTTTTTAAGTGATTTTGCCAAAGGGCTGTCAGGTAAGGTATGCTTCTTTGCATATACCACCAAAATCTGCAATAGGGTAGGCCTCTCAAGAAGGTGTGGAGAACATGAGGAAAGATCTAGCAAATCTTGAAGAATGGTCAAAAATTTGGCAGCTGAGATTCAACGCTAAAAAAATGCAGGGTCATACATTTGGCCTGCAAAACTCCAAGAGAGCAGCACAGTATAGGGAATTAAATACTTCTGTCCACGAAAGAAGAGTAGGACCTGGGGATGATTGTTTCTGATAATCTAAAGGTAACAGGTAGAAAAAGAGATGGTGAAAGCCAGGATGCTTGGGTACATAGGGAGACTAATGGTCAGCAGGAAGAAGATGATCGCATAAGTCTTTGGCAAGTCCTCATTTTACTGTGTGCAATATTGGAGACCGCATCTTCAAAAGATTACAAACAGGATGGAGTAAGTGCAAAGAGCAGCTACCAAATGGTCCTTGCTATGAAGCAGATGGGGAACAGATTTAAAGATCTCAATATGTATATTTTGGATGAAAGGTGAGGGGGGAGAGGAGATATGACAGATATGTTTAAATAACTCCATGGCATAAATGCATAGGAAGAGAGCCTTTTTCAATTTAAAGAAAGCTCTGGAGCAAGGGATCATAGGATGAAGGTGAAAGGGAACAGAATCCGGAGTAATCTGAGAAATCATTGCTTTATAGAAAGAATGGTAGATATGCAGAATAGTCCTCCCAGCGGATGGGGTAGAGAGGAGAGCTGCATCTGAATTCAAGAAAGCATAGGACAAACACAGAAGATTTCAAGGGAAGAAAAGGGAATGTAGAGTTTAGTAGTTGGTATGGGAGGGCAGACTGAAAAGGCCAGTCTTTATCTGCAGTCATTCTTATGTTTTTATCAACACATTCCTAATTTTTTAAAAGTTCAAATTCCATTAACCTAATATATTAAAAAGTAGCGCAAAACTAGCTTTGCTGCCTTAGTCCAAAAGTGTCTCTAAATATCAGCCTAGTAGAGGAAGGAAATGCAATGTGTGCCATCAAGTCAATGCTGATTCCTGGTGACTCAGCCCCTGGGTTTTCTTGTTAAGGTGCGACCGGAAGTAGATTCAAGCCTTTCTTCTGCGCAGTGAGTTTACAGCCCCTGGTATTCCATGGTAGTCTCTCATCCAAGTACTGGCCAGGCCTAACCCGCTTAGCTTCAGAGATCAGCCAAGAGCACATTTATTCAGAACAGTTGAAGACTCTCTGGAGGAAGGACTCCTCAGTGATTATAAAGTGCCAAGCACCAGTCACCTTATTAGAAAATTTGCCTTGCTTCTATGCCTACTCAATAGGGTTTTGAATTCCGTCTTGACCCACTGTGAAACGGCAGCTTGGCTGTTCCACTGCATGCAGCTAGTTCTTTGCACAAACTTCAGAATTTTCAATAAAGGTGGACTGGATGGCTGGGGGCATAAGTACAAGTGTACAAACCTAACAAATGTTATCAGGCTGCTGTGTAAACATCTGGCAATGTCTCCTGATCCTGGTGAATGGTATCAGTCTATTTCCCCCATAATAAGTTTTAAAAACCACACAACTAACACCTTTTTAACTCTCTGGAGTACAGTGTCTCCAAATTGGCAACACTGCTGATGAACAGTAACTAACTTGCCTCATGAATAGTGTTTTCTCTCACTGTGAACAAGAACATCTATCCAGGATTCTCAATTATCTTCTTTGTATTTACTGAACAGTTTTGAAAGACATGCGAGATATAGCATTTTATTATAGCCTTCAATTTTAAAAAGGTTCAATTAATCTTACTTAATTCTCTTGTCTTTTTTCAGTCCCACCAGACCAGGCCAAACAAATGGGTTATTTCCCCTCTG
Source organism: Ichthyophis bannanicus (assembly GCA_033557465.1). NCBI lineage: Eukaryota > Metazoa > Chordata > Amphibia > Gymnophiona > Ichthyophiidae > Ichthyophis > Ichthyophis bannanicus. The sequence continues at coordinate 154,855,227 of CM066036.1, read as the reverse complement.
CCAGCAGGTGGATACAAAGCTTCATTGCTTGGCTTCAGTACATAGTCTGGTGCAGAGGGAAGTCAATCAATATTCTTATGTCAAAGCTAAGAACCATTTGCCTCTTGTCCCTGCAATGTCTTCTACGAGGCACAGAGCCTTAGTGATTGACACCTTCTACTTTATAATTTAATATGCCACTAATCTAGGCTGTCTATTGTCCAGCAATTCCTGAGTGTCATGGCCTTCAAGGGTGGGAACTTGGACTAATCTGGCAGGACTAAAATAAAGACAAAATCATCAGGTAAGCATAATTTAAACTTCTTCTTCATCCATGCCAGGTAAATCTTTATCTTTATTATCAAGCTTGATTAACCACCCTTTGTAGCATCAAGGCAGTGAACAAAATTGCAAAATACGCAATAACCGAAGCCAGAAAAAGAAAAGAACTACAAAATTGAGAGGAAAGAACAGTCACACTACAAGAGAAAAGGAAAGAGGAGTAGAAAAAAAGAGTGAAATTTTCCTTGCGGGTCAGGGGAAGGGAGCTTATAGGCTAGACAGAAGAGGTGCGTTTTGAGGAGGGTCTTAAACTTGAGGTAGGACTGTTCTTGGCAGAGGATGAGTGCGAAGGAATTCCAGAGGGAAGGGGCCAGAAAGAAGGCGGCAGTACGGTGGGTCTGTTCCAGATGGGCATGTGCTGGGGATGGAAGGTGTAAAAGGTAATTGTGAATAAAGCGAAGACGGCATGGCACAGACCAGAATTGCAAGGAGTCAGCCAAATATTGCGGAGTGTGAGTATGAAGAGCCTTATGTGCAAGTATCAGAATTTTGTAAGTGATGCGGTGTGAAACAGGTAACCAATGTAAGTCGATGAGATGGGGTGCAATATGAGCAAACCGACAGGTGTGTGAAAGGATTCTCGCCGCAGTATTTTGAATCAATTGAAGACAATGGAGCAGATGTTGATGGAGGCCTTCAAAGATGATATTACAATAGTCACTCTGAGAAATAACCAAAGCGAGCAGAAGAGTTGAGAGTGGTGGAGGGCAAGATATCTCAAACGGCACAAATCTGTCGCAGAAAGAAGTGGGAACGACGGGAGAGGGCAGAAATGTGATACTGAAAAGACAAGGCTGTGTCCAAGATTACCACAAGGTAATGTATTGATGATACCAGTGGGACTGGGACATCAAGGAGGGTGGGTTAAAAAAAAAAACCCACACAGCTGAGGCCTTGGCTGGGTTAAGGTGCAAAAGGTTGGTTTCCAGCCAGTCAGCCATGCCACAAAGGCAGGTGTTGAGAGGGGCGAGGTCTGGGTTTGTGGGAGAGGTATGATGGATCAAAATGACATCATCCACATAGTAGTAGGCAGAGATGCCAAACTGCTGCACTAGAAGGGTAAGGGGGGCCAGAAAAATGTTGAGCAGTGGCACAAGGATGGAACCTTGAGGCACCCCACAGTGCAGAGGAACAGGCTATGAAGTAGAGGAATCCACAGAAACAGAGAATGACCAAGAGGAGAGGAATGAGTGGAACCATCGAAGCACAGTGCCCCAAAGAACCGGATACCGAAGACGAGAAAGAAGAACAGTGTGATCAACAAGGTCAAAAGCAGCAGAAAGATCCAGAGAGACAGCTATAGAGATGTCACCCCAGTCGTGAAAAATGTGAAGATCACTGAGAAGTGAAAGGAGAATGGTTTCTATGCTATGGCCAGAACGGAATGATGATTGTCGGGGGTGAAGAAAACGAGTGGAGTACAGATAGGAGGAGAGTGGGGAGAATACTGCCTTTTTGAGGATTTTAGATATAAAGGGAAGATTAGAAACTGGGCAGTAGTGGGCAGGAACACTAGGGTCAAGGGAAGACTGCTTAAGGAGAGGACGGAGCAGTGCATGTTTCCAGGTTTTGGGAAAAGTACCTGATGAGAGGCAAGAGTTGAGCATGGAGAGCAGAGGAGGAAGAAGAGCAAGAGAGGATTCCAGGAACCATGGGGACAGGTGGTCTTCTGAGTAAGGGAGATGGACTTGAGGAGTTAAGGGGAGCTGATGAGCTGAAAGGAGGATCAAGTGTGGAACAGGGATGAGGAGGCAGAAGGCAAGGGGGGGGAACAGACATGAAGGAGGAATGGAGATGCTCAATTTTGGTGGCAAAATGACTGGCTAACTGCAAGATGCTAGGTGCTGAAGGCTGATGCAGGGTGGATATAGACTTAAGTGTTGAGTAAAGATGTTGAGTAGAGTTAGTGGCAGAGGAGATCAGATTGGAGTAATAGGTGCGTTTGGTCTCTAGAATGAGCAAGCAGTAATGATGGTGACACTGGTGGAAACAGTGTAGGGATTTAGGAGGCGGGGTTTTTCTCCAGAAGCATTCTGCATGCCAGAGTTGAGTGCACTGTAAGCGAAGGCTATGGTGATGTAGAGAAGACCATGGGATGTACCGATGGAGGGGGGCCAGGCGGTCTAGCGCAGAGGAGAGACAAGAAGTCCAAAGGGAGGCCTGGGCCTCAGCATTGAGAGAGGAAAATTGCAAAGGAAGAAGCTGATCAGCAGGAGGGAAGTGCTGGAGGGTAGCAGAGGTAATCCAGGGAGCCTGCTGAGGCGGACCAACAGCATGACAGGGGAGAGGCTGCTGAGCAGCCTTGGGTCGAGGAGGGAGGGAGCGAAACAGTGAAGGAGATGCATAAATGGTCTGTCCAGGGGAGGTGCTGGGTGATGAAATGTGAGGGAGAGTAAGGGGAACCGAGTGGGGTGATAAGATCAAGAGTGTTTTGGGCCACACGGGTAGGCACCAGGACATGCTGCTGGAGGTCGAGATCCCGGAGAAGAGTGAGAAAAGAATGGTCACAGGCTGAGGCAGGAGAGTGGAAATGAACATTGAAATCCCCGAGAATAATCAGATGTGGGAATTGCAGGGAAACCTCTGAGATAGTGAGGATGAGGGAATCCGATAAGGAGGGGCGCAGGGCAGGAGGCACATATAAGAGGAGAAAATGAATGATAAATAGGATATACCAGAGAAATCTCCTAGGCTGGGCAGAAGAAGCCAAGCTGCTTGCAAGGCAGAGCCTCATTTGAAGTCTGTAAGCCTAGAGAACAATTTTGATGTCTAGTGCTGGTTTTAAAATTTACTGTGGGCTAATTCCACCTTATATGACTGTATCAGTGCAATGCCATGCTACCCTACAAAGCATTATAATCTGCTGAAAAAATGTGTTAGTTATTCCTTCATGTAAAAATATTTTACTGTAAGTGTAATGCTGGTAAGTGGTTTGGTTATAGGGCTCCTATAGAATGGAATACTCTATCAGCAGAATTAAGAGACCACAAATGATATAATTTTTTGAAGTCTGTTGAAAACTATCTTGTTTAGAAAGTATCTGTCTATTTGAGTACAAATTATGTATCGGGGTTTATTTTATAGTACATGAAATGGATTATATTTTTATGATGTTCACCTGGTCTTGTGACCTGTTTAGCACAGGTGGGATATAAGTGTCTGTAAATGGGCCTGCACCTTAATGTAAAGAAGACAAAGATCCTGACAACTGGCAAACTCAACAAGTTCATCGTTGAAGGAGAAGAAATTGAAATCGTGAACAACTTTAACCTACCTGGATCAACTATCAATAAAGAAGCAACAAGCAGTCAAGAAATCCGACGACGCAATGCTCTTGGCAGAATGGCTATGAAGGGGCTAGATAAAATTTTCAAGAGCAGAGATGTCTCTCTCCATACAAAGATTCGACTTGTTCAAGCCATGGTATTTTCAATAACATCATATGGATGTGAAAGCTGGACAGTGAAAAAGATAGACAGGAAGAAAATTGATGCCTTTGAATTATGGTGCTGGCAACGAATACTGCATATACCATGGACTGCCCGAAGAACAAACCAGTCGGTGCTAGAGGAGATCAAACTTGCCTGGGCCCCTTCTCAGCTCCCATTTTGACAGCTGTGCTCTAGATAACTATATAGGGCAAGAAATAGTGGTGATGTCTTAGAAAACCATGAATGCACAGGAATTAATGCTGAATATCTAATATTTCACTGGACAGACAAAACAGAGCAAAACACAGTCAAAGAACTTATGTTCTTGCTGCTGTGATTATTCTTAATTATTTAAAACATGGTCCCAGCTTTCTTAAGATCATGTGGAGAGCACAAGTAAAAATGCACCTTTGTTAGCGAAATGTTCACTAGGAGCCCATAACACAGACAACAAGCATTTGGTCACTGATACTGTGTTATCTCCATTGCACAGCAATTACAGACTCTCATTCCAATAAGAATAATTTAACTGCTCTGTCATCCTTGTTCTCTGTGCAAAAGCAGCAAGATATAGGGCAATGGATGCCCGCTTTCTCTTTAGATGGAAACACAGTTTGCTTTCCTCCATTTGTTCAAAAGGAACTGATGGATATTAAGAAATAAAGTAGCAAGTCTTCCTAGATCCATAGCAGACTGTCAACAGCCCCTAAGCATAGTCACGGAAACACCGAGTCATATGCAACTTCAGCCATGGATATGGAGTTACGTCATTCAATTATTAGTACACAAATAAACACTATCAGAAGGCGGCTAACTTAAGATCACATGCCATTGCTGAAATTCCTTACCTTCCATTGCACAGAAGTTATGCACATGAAGTCAGGTCATAAAGTTTCAAACAGCAACACATAGTACAGTCATACTCGAGCCATTCCTGGAATAACCCCTAGCCAGTCTCATTTTTAGAATACCCATTATGAATATACATGAATTAGATTTACATGCAGTGGAGGCAATGCATGCAAATCTATTTCATGAGTATTTACTGTTGATATCCTGTAAACCAGACTGGCTAGGAGGTACTCTAAGGGGCATGTTTACTATTGGCGGTAGCAGCTTCCATGCAATATCGAAGTCATGGCAGATATCGCATGGAAGCCGTTACCGCCAATTAGTAAACATACCCCTAAGAGCAACTTGTAGAACGTAAGGGCAGATAAAGATCAACTGGCAATCTGATCTGAGTTCTTCTGATCTGCATTGCTACACGTATATACCAATTACCAGCAATTTATTTATTTATTTATCCATTTCTTTTATACCGCCCCTTCCAGAGATCAAGGGCTATTTACATGAAACAGTTTAACAAACTTGTACACATCTGTATACATTTACATTGAACAGTAGAATTCAACTATGTACAGGTAATAATACAAACAACTGTCAAACTATTTACATTGGCTATTTACAGAGGCTATGTATAGTGTGTTACAGAGTTGGATAGTTATTGGGCATGTGTAGGTATTGGAATTAATTTCCTTTTTTTGTCGTAAGTCAGGAGTGTGTGTGGCGGGGGACTGTTATGAGTTAGTTAAATTGTAATTTCAGGGGTTTTGTGTTTGTGTGACTGTGGTTGCTGTGGAGCTGGACTTGGGGGGTAGGGGATTTCAAAGTGTTCGGAAAATAGGTAAGTGTTTAGTTCTTTCCTGAATTGAAGTTTGACCATATGTAAGGACATCACTCCTCACCCAAGCCAATTTTTCCTTTTTAAATTCTTCTTCATCCTAGATCAGTGAAGAACAATTCCTAGGTGCCGGGTTACCATGGCACCTAGAAACTTCACTCAGCTGGGGAGGTTTTTTTGGTGCCTTTTGCTGTCACGTCTTGTGAGATTTGAGACAGTGAGCTCACGCGTTTCCACACCATGCAGCTCAAACTTCAACTGTATCACACAATGCTAACTAATTACAAGATGTGTTTTGGTGGCAGCGGTATAGCAGCAACAGCTACAAAAACGGCAAGAGCTTTAGCAATGGGCAAGCAAGACGAGAAGATCAGAAGAGAAAAGAAAAAAAAAGAAGGTAGTAGAGGAAGAAAGAGGAGAAAGCAAGAGAAAAGGGGAAGATTAGGAGAAATGGAAAATTTAGAAGAATAAAAAAGGGGAAAACTTCCTGAGGGATCAGAAGAAAACAGATAAAATGAAAACAAAAAGGCAGATACCTCCTACCTGAACATGTCCCCTGTGTGTGCAGAGGGGAGGAGAAGGAAGGTTAAGACCACAGGATGAGAGAGCAAGACAACCAAGGAGGACAGGAGGAATGAGAGGGATGGATTTGAAATTGAGAAAGAAGACTGGCGAGGAAGGTGAGGAAGAGGAAACTGAGGGAGGAGAGGGTGGGAGGTATAAAAGAGAAAAAGGAAGGGCAAGGGGAGGAAAAAAGCAAGGAAGGATGGGGGAGGCGAGAGAGATGGCTGAGGAAGAGTAGGGTGGTGGGAATGACGAGAGAATCAGCAATTACATCAGTACAATGACATCACAATTATATCTTAAGAAAAAGCCAGTTCGAAAAATGTTAGGGGTTCTGATAGATTTAACTTTTGAAGCTTATGTTAGCTTGATTGTCTCAAAAACGTTTTATAGATTACACCAGTTACATAGGCTGAAAGACTTATTTTCTAAGGAACATTTTCAACTTGTGGTGCAAAACTCTATTTTATCATATTTGGATTATGGAAATGTACTATCTTTGAATTGCTCTCAATATCAGAATAGACGATTACAATTATGTCAAAGCACGGCTGCACATCTTATGTTTAGCATTTCAAGATATACAGCAATAACCCTTTACTTCGCAAATTACATTGGTTGAAAGTCTTTAACCGGATTTGTTTTAAGTTTTTTATTTTTATATATAGATTTTCTTATGATTTTTATGATTTTGTACCAGAATATTTTTCCTCCTTATTACTTCCATTAGCAATATGCAAATCCAAAGGCCTACAATTAACTAATACTTTGTTGTTCCCCCCATGTAGAGGTGTTTGTTTAAAATCATGCCTCATGCATACAATCCCTTTCATGGCGGCACAACCTTGGTCTGAATTACCTTAACAATTGAAATGTATTCTCTCTCTCTATGTCAATTCCGAAAATGTTTGAAAACTTGGTTATTTAATAGAGATTAGTGTCCTTCTTTATTTCTTTTTAAATGTTAATTTTTCTTCTTTGCTGTTAAACAGCACAGAACCTTATTTTTAATTGGGATTGTTGCGGTATATAAAACTTTGTTAGATTACATTAGATTAGATTAATGAAGGTCAACAGGGGTGATGAGGGAAAGGGGGACTGGCGCAGACTTGTACAAGTCAACAACAGAGAAAAAGCAGTAAATCACTTCTGGTATGGCATTGGGTGGGGGTGGGGACCAGCATGCCGTTCACAACACGCTTTGGGAAGGATTGCTGCTGGTGTCTGTCACCACTGTGCAGTAGAACATTAAGAGGCATGTTTGCTAAACATTAACACACATTAAGTTAATATGTTTCTCCTTGGACAAGCAGGATGAGTCAGCCACACTTGGTGATGTCATCTGACGGCGCCGAGACGGAAGTACTCTCCATAGCTCAGAAGGGCTTTGCCCTTCTGAGCATGGGCCAACAGGCCCTACCCCCCGGCCCGCCCCTAGCTAGCCAGTTTCAGTTCTTCCGCCTTGCCAGCAAGACGGACTTCTAATCTCCTCCTGAACTTACTCCCTTAAATCAACCAAGATCTCTTAGAACGTATGTATATGTTTTGTTTTTAACTTAACTATTGAGGCTCCATTAGCTTCTCTCTTTCAGATCGCCTTTCAAACGAATATCCAAAACCCTCTGCAGTTCCACGCGTTATAAAACCCCCTCTGCAGATCTCCAGTGGGCTGACTTGAGCCCCTTCAGCAGATGACCTGGGATCGATTGATGCTGCAGCCCACGGACACGATTCTTGTGCCTTGAGGGGCACCGCCACTGCTTCAGCCACCATTCGGGGTGTGCCTATGGGCCTCCACCCCCAGCAGCAGGCGTCGACGTGGGACGCAATAGGCTTCTTCATCCAATGCCTCCCAGGACAGCGTCCCAGAAGCTGTGGATGTGCAGGCCTCGTGGCAGTCGTGCCTGGCTACGCTCCACCCCTGCCCCTGCTCCCCGGTTTATCAAGAGACCTACCGCACATGTGGGGACATGGGGGCAGCCATCTTTCCCGTGCTGCCGCCTAGCCGCACCTTGAAGAAGCAGGAAGGGAGGTCACGACGGCTCCTGGCTCCTCCCCCTGCGGCTCCATTGGCCGGTGCCGATCCAATCACGGCACGGCCTGATTGCTCTCAGACCTCAGCTCCCTCCCTGCACAAAAGGAGGGGCCGATTGCACAGATGGCACCCTCAATCGGCGCCGATAGTCTGGGTGACCCTGATGGCCCGATGACATCACTGCTCCTCTTCTGCGGTGCCATCGGTCGGCCGCCCCAACACGGATCGGCGCAAGCAACGATGGCGCCGACAAGGCCCGACTCATGCCCGGTATCGTGCGGTCCCGCAACAGCAGACTCAGCCTCTGAAGGCCTCAGCGCCGGCCTCAGCACCACCCGATGAGCCGTCAGACCTGCAAGGCACTTGGAAGGGAGCTCTTCATCCCTATGACGATCTCCGCATGTAAAGCTTCGGCGCCGAGAGCCTTCTAACTGCCTTCGCCTGATCCCTGCTGTGGTCCCCGAACAGAGGAACTTCGGCGCCGAGGACCTCACTCCCCTCGAAGGTCCTCTTGCGCTGAGAACCGCTGGCACTGGAACCCTCTCCCTTTGCCTACACCTCTTCTGTCTGAGGATGCAGAAGGCTCCAGAGCCTTCTCTCTCCATTACTCCTGGTGCAGCATGTTGGCAAGTGTGCCTTACCACCCTACCCAGGTGACTTCAACCCCGAACCATTGCACCCCTTCCTGCCTGCAGGTCTCCGCAGAGACAAGGGAAGGGGCAGCTTGTAAACCTACCCTCCGGAGCAGATGCACGTCGGCAACCATTAGAGGAGGGAGGGTGCTTGCTGCCAGCTGCTGTGAGCCCGAACAATCGCCTCCGCTGCTTTAAACAGCATTAACCCCTTGCCGCTGGATCCACCTGACAGGCTTCATCGACGCAAGAAGATGGCTCCTCCTCCTTTCTCTGCCCCTTTACACTAGATGCCGGACTGGCCTGGGCCAGTCCCAGATCACGCTCAGTGCCTACTCAGGATGCTGCACCGAGGATCGACATTCAGGGGCATAGAATTCAGCACCCGGCGGCCCCTTTGCATCCTCTCCCGATTGCTCCAGGGTGGAATGGAGCGCCCGGCGGATGCTTGCATCCTCTCCCGGTTGTCTTAGACAGCCGGCAGTTATCTTTCTATCACTCTCCGCCTCCTGGGCAGATCCTCCACGCTGTCACAGCAAGAGAGGGGTAGTACAATGGTTAATACAGTGGCTGCTGAACCAGGGGTCATGAGTTCAATCCCCCAGTGGGGTTAATGTGTAAGGCTGTCTGAGGCATTACCCTTGCCGCTTGCAGCACATGAAGCTAAAAGTTATCCCTGCATCTCCCTGACAGCAGGTATGGAAATGGTGCCAGGGAGTTAGATGGCAGTAGGACAGAAGAGGACGGACAGGCAACCATCACTCATCGGTTCAATTCCTCTGACGCTACATGTACCCTGGAGCAAGTCTGTGCCTGGTCAAGCATCCCTTGAAATCAACAACCGCAAACCTGCCATTCTCCATGGCACCTTGCACAACCTCCTATGAAGGTGACCTTGCACTTAACCCTAGTGCCTATAATGGACAGCCTGAAATTCAGTTACAATGCAGTACAATCGGAGAATGTGGTTTTGGACACAGTCTCTTAACCTACTCCACTTACACAGCCGCAAAACCAAGAACAGTGGCAACAGTGTGGAGCGGTACACGCTGCACAGTGTGTTCGGGGTCTGAAGGGCACAGGTTCAACCTTAGCCGTGGCCCCTACAAACCATGTCCCCATATTTCGGACTCACCCAGTCACACGCAGAAACAACAGCGCACCCCATGTCTGACCTGAACTGATGGTATAGATCTCATATCATCACACAGTCCGAACTCCAGGTCTCCAGGAGTAGACACAGACTCTGAATCAGGCATGACACCCATCAGCCGTGGATCATTATTAGGAAGGGACCCAGGATATCAATGCTTGACCCAGTACAAGCATTGTGTAACCCTTTTGGGGAAACTGCTAGGTACTTGTGACCTGGATTGGCCACTGTTGGAAACAGGATACTGGGCTTGATGGACCTTGGTCTGACACAGTATGGCATATCTTATATTCGTATGTTCTTATGGACAGAACACACATTCCTTGTGCGCCTCCGAAGGAAACCTGCCGCCATGCAGCAATCCACCAGATGTGGATGCAGCATTTTGACAATTCCCCTCCGATTGCGCAACCAAAAAAAAAAAAAAATCTGTGGACACTCACAGAGGTAAATGAGATGAACTCCTCTTACTTCCGAGAAAAGGCTGGGCAATCCCCTCTATTGCACAACCAATATATCAGGAGCCAAGGCTGGGCAATCTCCCTCCAATTGCATCCAAGGAATCCGGAGCCACGCACATCAACAGCAGGGTATGACCTGCATCTAAGAATGTTAAAGATGGCATTCTCAACGCCTCAAGCACAGAGGATGCCCTCAGGGCCCTGGTCGACGCATGGGCATACAGGCGAAGCCCCCCGAGGCCCCTCATCGCTCACTTGTTTGTGCACGCACGACTCCCTGAACCAGGCAACTGTTTCAGCATTTAAACACCCCTGAAACCCCTGAGACCCTTGTGGGGCCACCTGCCGAACGGTGCCACCTATTGGTCACGACACTGCATTCCCCTACATGGTGGTGAGGAAATCACGTCATTGACACCTGTTCTGTCGTGGTGTGCATGAGTGCAAGGTGGCAAGTTTGATTCCGCCCGTTGGAAAGCATTGCTCACTTCTGCTTCCCGGTCTCAATGCATCGATCTCTTGGAAAGTTCTCCACAAGGGGATGACACGCCTACATGACTCAGGTTCCACCTGACTCTATATGCCGAAGGCATCAGGGGTACGGTGCCACATCACAACTTGATGGCTTGTGGCTGGCTCACTGTTCTTCTACCCCATTGTTGATAGGTCCCATGGCTCAACGCCCAGGGACATGGAGTACTCAGCCGATTAAGAGGCCATACAGCTCTACAATAATGCATACGATATGCATGAGTGCAGGGTGGCAAGTTCAATTCCACCATTACAACAACATTGCTGTAACGCTAAGGTAGCGTTCAGCTCTACAATACGGTTAAGATATGCAGACCGCATCAGACCATAGATTTGTCAAGGGAACTAACACCGTGCCCTATCAAAATCACATATGCATGTCAGGTCTCCACTAATTTGCCAGCTATAGACAACCAAGGCTTTGGCAGGCCTCTTTTCGATTACTTATCAAAGCTCTCAGAACAAGCTAAGTAAAAGTCTCATTATTTTTCTTAAAGAAGATTGCCGGCCTTGATCAGCTGTTTTATGGACTGCACAGTTTTTTCAATTTTGTTTAAACACAAAAAAAAACTACTAATGGAAGGGATGGTGGTAGGTCAATGATGTACCTAAATGGGGTTGTTCAATGAGCATGAAGCCGCTGACAGCCTGTAAGTTCTGAGACCTTACCCTTCCTATAAAAAAATTGTTTATTGTATTTTGATTTCAAACTATATACTTCACTTTTTCACTTTCTGCTATTATATTGGGAGTATTTGTTTGATGTGATTTGGATTCCCTCATTACTCTCACAAGCCATAGACCATTACTTAGGTCTCCACTAACTACAAACAGGTTGCAAATGGTCGGAGCAGCTATCTCGGCCCTTGAAGCTGTCAACAGTCGGTCCTTACACTGGTAAGGAACTTAAAGCAAGTCCTAATCCCACTACTGATCGCTAGACACCAGTCACCATGGTGACTCAATGCAGGATTCTGTTTGAGACCTACACCCCAGTCTCCCTCTGGGGAATCCCGGCGACTTGTTTTCTGCAGGCCAGATTCTCCCAGATTCTCTTTCCAATCCTGAATACTGAACCATGCACCTCCATATACGGGCCAGTCCAGTAACATGGCACCATGGCAGTCTGCCTGCACACGATCCAGGATCCCCTCTATGTTACCATTCCAGTGAGTCCTTAAGCCTTAGGCCTCTGGTTTCCAGAGGTTATGGTCTAGCCGGACTGCGAGTACTCAGCTCGTACCGCACCCATCCTAAGGACTGCCTAGAATACACGGTTTCCAAACTAATCCATTACAGGTTAAGCTCTCTCAACCACCCTGCCTTGTTAACGCTATTGAACTCTGTAATCAGTGCCTTTGTATCTCTACTGCTTGCCAAGGGCTTCCATTCCCGAAATCAACTCTCTTCCAGCTCCCCTAGTCTGCAAGGACTCTAGCACCAGGATTGGGAATAGTCCACTAGGAGCATGTCATAAGCTTTCATGCTACCAATGACTACAACAGAAGCCCCACCAGTGAGGACTCCATGACCCCTTGGCCAGCTAAGCGGCGATATGTGGGAGAAGTGTTCCTCCCACTCTCCAGACAGAACATATTCTGCAGAGGTTAGGCGACTATCACACCATCTCTCACCTATGCATATACGAGCTGTCTCCCTTTCCGCTCATATCCCAAAGACATAGGCAAAGGTTTGTCTGCCCGAAGTGTGAAGCCAAGTCCACACACACCAAAGCTTACACCGCTGGTCCAGTGTTCAGAGCTCCGCTCAAATGACCTCATTGCACCCAAAGCTAAGGAACCCTTGTACCCTCAGATCCTGCCAATGTCTCGAGCAAGGTTCATCGCTCATGGTCAGCTGCGTGCCTTCAACCATTCTTGGTGACTTGCCAGTCCAGGGATGAGTTCTCTACCCATCCCCCCAAATGATGCAAACACGTTTGGGTCACATAGCAAAACACACCGTATCACCTGCATTGAACACACGCCTGACCCTATGGCATAACTCATATTCTTATGTTCTAGCGATCTCAAGGACACATCTGACCAAGTCATGAACTGACGCGTGGCTCAAGGCCCCTTGCGATGTTAATGCTCTTGTAGCACTATCGATATTGTTGCTGGCCTACTGTAGATAATGCAGCGACGCGTCAATCTTGCACCACTGCTACTGTGGCTATCCTGCTCACAAGTTATCTCTACGCTACTGCTGGGTGGGGAAAGGGGATTCCCTCTGCTGTTGCATCGTCTATGGCCCCTTTGGACTCCCTCTGCGGTGCATCATCTATGGCTGCCCTCTGAGACCATTATTCTGCGGCTAACCATTCAGATCTTATACTCTCAAAATAGCGGCCGCGTGGGTGCGATGTGGGACGGCATATCGGCACAACGGGACGGCATGCCTGCACGGCGCGCCACACAGCGCTGCATCCCGCACATTCTCAGTGTGCACGTTTGCACATTGCCACTGCCACCAGTCACCCAAGGTACACCTTTACCCAGGGCACACTGTTAAAAGCATCCAGCCCTGAACCTGATCTCGGCCTTCCCCTTTTCCACCACAACGCATGTCAGCTTGGGAGGCACCAAGTGTGGCTGACTCATCCTGCTTGTCCAAGGAGAAAACGGAGTTACTTACCTGTAACATGAGTTCTCCGTGGACAGCAGGATAAGTCAGCCACACATACCCGCTCACCTCCCCTTGAAAAGGACTCGGCCTATGACCAGTGCCCGCCTCCTAGCGGCTAAGGCTCAGCTAGTGACGAACTGGCTAGCTAGGGGCGGGCCGGGGGGTAGGGCCTGTGGCCCATGCTCAGAAGGGCAAAGCCCTTCTGAGCTATGGAGAGTACTTCCGTCTCGGCGCCGGATGACGTCACCAAGTGTGGCTGACTTATCCTGCTGTCCACGGAGAACTCATGTTACAGGTAAGTAACTCCGTTGTTAAGTGCTGCCACTGCCCATTCATTTCTATGGGCTACTGCAGCAATTAGCACATGGTAACCTTTAGTAAACATGCTCCTCGGAGTCTAATTTATCAAGTTTGCTTTCCCATTCTGTTTCCATCAAAAAAGAAGTCTTAAGGGAGGCATTTCAAAACGGTTTAGCTGATTAGCAGACCTGCTAAACAGCTAAACGACTGTCAGTGGTTAGTACTGCTGAAGATCTCCTCCTATCCAATTTAAATGCCCTGATGCTAACAGCTCAGTGTCTGGGCATTCCAGGGGCCGCAACATAATATCGCTGCTGAGCGGCTAACCTAAGCCACTAACAGGTTAACCTAAACTGGTTAGGCCAAAAAATTCTGGCCTAACTTTAGCCAGTTTAGCTATCTGGCCAGTGGCTGAATATTGCCGCTGATTGGTTAGCTAAATCACTAACTGGGCATCGCAGATATTCAACACCAGTGGCTGGATATGACTCTGGCACTGAATATCCAAGTTTAACTTAAAAGCAGCAATGGACAGTCTCTTTACTCACGCTGGCCACTGCCACTGCCAAATATGCCCCTTCAATAAATTAGGCCCCAAAAGAAGTACGGAAGCCTCTTAGAGGATGCCCCTTCTTTGCTCTTCAACTTCGGGACAATGAAGGACTGGAAGGAGAAGAGAGAGGTCTCAATCACAGACTTCTAAGGTTTTGGGCTGGCTTCTCTATTGAAAGAAAATATGTCAAGGCCTGTCCAAATAGATGAGTGTTAGATTAAGTATAGGGGCATGTATACTCATCTATACTCCCACAACCTCAGTCTTTACACTAAGCTTTGTAATATTTTAAACAGATAACAAAACTAGCAAAGCTACTAATCAAACATCTTACCGCCTAGGTCTCGTGACTTTGCTGGATGTTACCTGGCCATAACAAACTGTCAGCATAGATACAGTTGGTTTTTGCTGGTTCCAGTGTCCTGCAGAGTCACTAGTTCAAGTTTTCTTTATCTATGATTTTTCACCTTATCACTTTTTACCCCTGTCTCTGCTCTGGAGGTAGTGAAAAAGTGATTTGTTTTGTAAGCCATGTGCTGAAGCTCGGTTTTCTAATGAAAGCCTAACTTGAAAATTTGCCCCCCAATGCTGTAAGCAAATAGGCTGTGCACAAACACTGTGCAGTAACATGGGAGAGCATGTGCCCATGAATCTGTGCTAGCAGCAGCTCTATTGGCACCACATGATGGAATATTATTCTACACATAGCAAGTCTGCAATAAAATTATTTATGCATAGAATGGCATTCCACCATATGCACAGATGTTATGAACATACAACTCTGAAGCACCATAAACAGTTCAGCACTTTGGAGGTACTTTTGCATAATAACCACACATATGTTGGACCATTATTCTGCACATAAATAATAATACTGCAAAACTGCTATGCACAGAATAACATCCCATCATATGCGTGCAGAAGAAACAGACATTAGTACTTCACTAGCAGTGACCGCAAAACAAGCTACTGTTTACACCTCCTCAGACCTTTTGTTAACATAGCAGTGCTATGCTTAGCCTTCTGCACACTTCTTTGCATCTACATTGCATAGTTAATTGGTTCATAAAAATCATTTAATGGATTTAAATACGCTGTGTACAATTAGCTCATGCGAAAAACTTGTTCTTGCATTAGTAGCGCACAAAATTATGCGCTAAAACCAAGCTAACGTGCACAAAGCTTAGCGCACTTTTTTACATTGGCCTCTATCCTCTATATCTGTGTCAAATAGGTAGAATTCTCTAATGTTCTGACTGCCATTATCTCTGCCAGTAGGCTAGTCCACACATCAACCATCCTCTCAATAAAGAAGCATTTTCTCATATTTTCTCTTTGCAACTTCGGATAATGGCACCCAGGTCAGCAATGGGACTGGGAGGGGAGAATCATGCTCAAAAGAAAAAGAAATAATCTAACGCTAAGCATACCAAAATTATGCATCAACTATTGCAGCTTTCCCCTCATCTTTTTAACATGCTGAAGGATAGCTAGCACGCAGTGCAGTCTCCCATATGTGAAACACCTGAGACTCCTGCACAGGCGGAAAGCCCCCGGTCACCCCTCGCTCTCCCTACCTTGGGGAACCAAGCCTTCTTGTCCAGATCCCATTCGTACACAGTGCCGTCAGATGGATCCACAAAAGTGTAGGGGTCGGGGCCTTCGTCCCGGTTCTCGCCGTATATCTGCTGCAGCCTCAGCTGCTCGTAGAAGTCCTCGTCTCCACTCATGGTGCGTCTCGGGTCAGAGAAAGAGGGCTCCCGAGTCTGATACTGCCAGGGCGCTCCTCGCACCAGCTTCCACTCTGCGGGGCCTACGGCCGGAAGTGACGCGAAACAGCGGAGACGGCCTGACTACGAGGCCTGGACTCTGATCATGCGCAGTGAGAGTGAAGACGGCTCGCGGTGGTTTTGTGTTCTGGAGTTCTGGGAGAAGCGATGACGTCAACTTTCTGTCAAACTCGGCTTTCTCCAGAATATTTTAAAGCTAGCTCTGTTTTTTGCGCCAAGCGTGGTGGGATTTGTAGTCTGCATGTTTGCATGAACCTTGAATGACTCGAATCCTCGAGCAATGCCTAGGGAAGCACTCTGTCTACAATACGCATAACACAGCTTCCGCTGATGGAGATGTAGTAGTTAATGCTATTACAAATAAACAAATAGCTTTCATTTCCTATGGGCATCCAATTGCTAAAATATAGCTTAAAACAGGAGGACATTTACTAACAGCATATGTAACACCCTTACCCTATGATATTTACCAAAAGAACCAGTGCACAAAATGGACCTTTGGCAAATAACATATGCTAACGGCATTAGTGCATGCTGTTAGTAAACGACCCTCTTGGAAAATTATTTCCATTCAATTAAGAGTCAAGTGCAGTAGCGCTAGTACTTAAGGCTTCTGGGCTAGTGTTGAAAGCCTTGACAGTAAGTGCTACTGCTCACAAATTTTAAACCTGTGCTGTTTCATAGAAACAGAATATGATGGCAGACAAGGATCCCAAGGTCCATCTAGTCTGGGATTACCAATTTATTGAAAAAGAAAAACCTGCCATATGCTGCTATCCGATGTTCCATCTCTGTTTTGGCCCCAGCAAATAACTGTATAGAGTGGGCAGCACAGACTTTTGTATCTGTAGGTCATATCAAGGGGGAGGGGAAGAGTACAAAGGTTAAACTCTTCAGCGCCCATTGAGCCACTGGCCCCAACACATATGGTATTAAATCCCATATGGTATTAAATCCCATATGGTATTAAATCCAAACACATATTCTGTATCCACAGAATCTTACCCACCCCCTTCCCCTTCTCCAACATCTGCAGAACAGAGCTAGGACATTTACCCATAATACTGAGAATTTTTTTTGTATGTTAAGTAAAAGCAACACAAACCCTCTCAGTACCAAGCATATTGTGAATTAATACAAAAAAGTCATTCAGGACCAGAAGCAAATCTACCACGCCAGCACTAAAGTTCCAAAACTCACATGAGGACCCTACCATAAATATTACAGTGGGCCTTAGAATAGCAGCAAACTTATTATGAAAACCGAATAAGCCAAATTACTACACGCTCTTAAATAGAAATACCATGCTAACAGAATACCCAGCCTTAGAACACAGATAGACCTTCACCAAATAAAAAAAAATGTGACCACAAAATTAAAATAGAAATATGTAGAAAAAATTAAACTGAAACCTTCAAAAAGCCAGATTCTACATGTAGTACAACACGAGAGAAAAGAAAGAGATGCTTTTGCCCCTGTACTATGCAAAAAACTGCAGATGTTAGGATTGGCTTTAGGAGTGATGCAACCAAGGCAACTGGCCTAGACCCCCAGGCCAGAGAGGGCCCCAAGCCTGCTTGAAGCTGAAGAAGGCAAAGCTTGCTCATGGGCTTTAGGATTCCCTCCCAAATTTTTGCCCTGGGTGTGGCCCCAGACATGTCAAACACCGTCCTGGCAGATGTGCAGTCCAACAACTGACATAATTACTGAACAGAAAATAAAATTATTTTTTCTAGCTTTGTTGTGTGATCATTTTATTTTTATAGTTGTGTTGGTTCCAATCTCCAGTTTCTGTTTTCCTCTGTCGTAGCTCTGTTTTCATCATTTGGCTCTTTTCTCCATTTTCTGAATGATTCTCTCTTAGCTATAACAGCCGCTCTGACCTCACTTTTAAGTCATGCTGCTTCCCCTCTTCATTCACAAATCCTTTAACCTCTGTCACCTTTCTTCCTTTTGCTAAAATCACTGAGGAGGAAACTGCAGATCTCTCTTCCTCTAAATTCACTACCTGCTCTTCTGACCTATCCCCAACTATCTACTAAGCTCTATCTTTCCTGCCGTTGACCTTCTCTTTGTCGCATCTTCAACATCCCTTTCCACAGCATATGTTCCTGCAGCCTTCAAACATGCTGTAGATACACCTGCCCTTCCAAATATCAACCCATCTCCCTTCTCCCTTTTGTATCCAAAGTAATCAAACATGCAGTTCATTGCCACTGTCTTGGTTTTGTCTCCTTTCACATTATTCTAGATCCTCTGCAATCTACTTTTTGTCCTCTACATTCTACTGAAATAGCCCTTGCTAAAGTTTCCAGTGACCTATTCTGGGCCATATCCAAGGGTCTTTACCCAATTCTTGTCCTTCTTGATAAAGCATATGAGGACAGACTTAAGGATCTTAATATGTACACCTTAGAGGAAAGGCGGGATAGACGTGATATGATTGAGATGTTTAAATACCTCCGTGGCATAAATGTTCAGGGAGAGAGCCTCTTTCAATTGAAAGCAAGTTCTGCTATGAGGGGACATGGGATGAGGGTGAAGGGAGATAGATTCAGGAGTGATATGCGGAAATATTTCTTTACGGAAAGAGTAGTGGATCCATGGAATAGTCTCCCAGTGGAGGTGGTAGAGATGAGGACAGTAACTGAATTCAAAAAAGCATGGGACCAACACAGAGGATCTCTAAAGGTAAAAAGTGGACTGTTGTAGTTTTTGTTATGGAAGGACAGACTAGATAGGCCATGTGGTCTTTTTCTGTCGTCATGTTTCTATGTTTCTATGTTTCTTGATCTATCTGCTGCTTTTGAAACTGTTGATCACTATCTTCTCAATACCCAGTTTTCACTTAGCTTTAAGGACTCTGTTCTATCTTGGTTTTATTCTTATCTTTCTCATCACACTTTTAGTGTATGCTCTGGCGGATCTTCTTTCGCTGCTATCCTCCTTTCAGTAGCTGTACCTCAGGGATCTGTTTTGGGACCTTTTCTCTTCTCACTCTATACTCATTCCCTGGGTGCTCTAATTTTCTCTCCTGGTTTTCAGTACCATCTTTATGTTGATGACTCTCAGATTTACCTCTCTGTCTCTGAAATGTCTTCAGGAATCTAGGCTAGCATATCAATCTGCTTATCTGATGTTGCTGCCTGGATGTCCTGCTGCCATCTAAAACTGAACCATGGCTAAAACAAAGCTCATTATCTTTCCCCTTAAACCAATCTCCCCCTTCTTCATTTCTCTGCAATGCAAGCCATAGCATCAATGCTAACTCCTAGCGACCCAGCCCCTGGGTTTTCTTGGCAAGGTACGAATGAAAGTAGATTGCTAGGCTTTTCTATCACGCAGTGAGTTTATAGCCCCTGGTATTCCAAGGTGGTCGCCTATCCAAGTACTAGCCAGACCCACTCCTCTCAGTGTATAACTCTATCATCCTCCCTCTTGACTCAGCTCACAACCTTGGGGTCATCTTTGACTCTTCTTTTTTTCTCCCCACACATCCAACAGATAGTTAAAATCTGTCATTTCTTTTACAACATCAGCAAAATTCATCCCTTCCTCTCTAAACCTTCTACCAAGACCTAATCCACTCTCTAGTCACCTCCCATTTAGGTTTTTGCAAACTTCTCCTTGCTAGTCTCCACCTGAATCATCTCTCTCTCTTCTTCAATGCATTCAGAATCCAGCTGCAAGGCTAATCCTCCACCAGTCGCTATGCTCATGTAACCCCTCTCCTCAAGTCACTTCATTGGCTCACTATCCATTTCTGCATCCAGCTCAAATGTCTTCTATTGATTTACAAGTGCATTCATTCTGCTGCTCCTCATAACCTCTCCTCTCTTATCTCTCCCTATACCTCTCTTTGGGAACTCCACTTATCAGGCAAATTCCTTCTATCTGTGCCCTTCTCTTCAACTGCCAACTCCAGACTGGGTTCTTTCCCCCTTTCTGTACCGTATGCCAGGAACAGACTACTTGAGTCAGTGCATCAGGTTCCATCTCTGGTCCTATTCAAGCCCAGGCTAAAGATCCTCCTCTTCGAGGCTGCTTTTGAATTCTGACCCTTTATTCTCCTGTATATTGCCCATGTGTGTCAAGACCATCTCCAGTTTACTCTTATTGTGTTTCTGTCTTGCATAGATTGTAAGCTCTACTGAGCAGGGGCTGTCTCCCATGTGTATAGGTCCAGTGCTCCATACCCCTTGTAGCACTATACAAATGATGAGCAGTAATAGTAGTAGTAGCACTAAAGACTAGGCCTGGCAGCCAGAAAGCAAGCAGTGAAGATGGCTTTGATGCATTTTATTTATTTAGCTGCATTTATATCCTGCTTTTCACTGGGTCAAAGTGGTTGGGGGATAAGTTTAACACAAGGGGATATGAGACACATACGCTAATACTTACAGGGAACATGGGCAATGGAGGGTTAAGTGGCTTGCCCAAGACCACAAGGAGCACCTGTGGGACTAGAAACCCCAGTCCTTCAGGTACAAGGTTGCTGTCCTTTAGTGGGATTTGAACCACTGACCTTCCAGCCTGTGGTACCTTGCCCCAACCACTAGGCCACTCCTCCCTGATACATCCCACTGGTCCACACAGGTCTGGCAGGATTCAAATACTGACAATCATCAGGTAAGGTATAACTGTAATTTTCACAAGTTAATTATGTGAAAGAGAGGGCAGGTCGTAAAGGCACAAAGCTGAAGGTTCACCTAGAGTGCCTGATGCACTTGCACTAACCTTGATGGGTACCAATGTATCTACGTGTATGTATTTGGCCACTGCTATTTGTGCTAGAGGAATTTCAGGGCTACACTTACAGTATATAGCTGGAAATTCAATTCGAAGCATGTCGTTTTTCTCCTCCCCCAGTTCAAGCGTGCTCTTGGGAATGTCTGTTTCACTATTGGCTAAATGTAGCCTTGAGAAACTAGGTGCATATATTTAACTGTTCTGTCCACAGAAATTTTCATACCACTTTTCTAAGCACCTAACTCCATGATTAGTCACCTAGATACCTTTCTATAATGCCCTCATAACACATTATAACACTTCTTTGGTAATATTAAATAATTTGATAGTCCATGTGGAAGCACTGCAGGATGGACAGTTCTCAAATGGGAAAGCATGCAGGGCATGGATCATGAAATTCTTTCCAACTTGTCAGCTCATGTGTTTGTGGTAATGTTGTTTTTGTATGTGTTTTTGACAGAGGAGATAGAGGGGTGACTGTCCATGGAGGGTGGGGAGGGGTTAAATTTGAGGGGTGAAATACTTTTGAGATGCATATTTAGTTGTAGTCTTGGGTATGGAGCAGTTTTTTGGCGATTAGGGGGTAGTTTAGGGAGGTTTTCAAGGAGGCATAGTTGGGGTCAGGGGAGATACTGTAGTTTTTGGGAGTATATTTTGGGAATGGAGGGAATAATTATAATTATAGGTGGGCAGTTTGGGGTAGATTTGAGGATAAGGTAATTGGGGGAATTAGAGGGTAGTAGATTAGTTGTGTCAGGTAGTTTTGGGAGATGGAGTAGCTTTTGCTTGGTGCAGTATGGAGGGTAGTTTGAGAGTGAAGGTAGTTTGGAGGTGGTGGGATTATTTTAGGGGTACCTTTGGGTATGGGGAAGTTGCAGGGGTAGTTTTGGGGGATGAAGGCAGTTTGGGGGTAGGGAGCAGTTGTGGGGTTAGAGGCAGATTGGGATGAGGGGAAGTTATGGGGGTAGCATTGGAGAGTGGTAGCAGTTTGGGGATTTGGAGTAGTTGTGAGGGTAGTGTTGAGATGGGAAGTTGTAGATGATACTTTTTGGGGGGAATGGTTGCAGGCAGTGGCAGGATCTAAATCGGTCAGGAACTGGTTCTGCCCATCCTGCCTGTGATCAGGGAGCACAGCTGGAAGCACAGCACATGCTAGCGTTGCAGGAGCCGCATGCCCTGACCACTGTTGTGCACCCAACATTGGATTGACAGCATCGGGAACATCTCCTGATGCCGCAATCCTCCTGATGTCTTCAATTGAGTGTCGGGTGGGGGGATTCCCGAGGCTGCAGTGCTGACATTGTAATGCAGTGTTTGGACTGTTCGGGGAACCCAGGCCATGGTAGAAACCAGTTTGACCGAACCAGGCCAAATCGGCTGAATCCCACCACTGGTTGCAGAATTCCAGAGGAAAAGAGGCTATTATCGGGCCCCAACGTACTTCAAGTCAAGACTGATGAGTACTGTACTGCAGGGCCGTATCGACGGTGAAAAGCACCCTGTGCAAGTTGC
Source organism: Ichthyophis bannanicus (assembly GCA_033557465.1). Lineage (NCBI taxonomy): Eukaryota > Metazoa > Chordata > Amphibia > Gymnophiona > Ichthyophiidae > Ichthyophis > Ichthyophis bannanicus. The sequence goes on along the minus strand of CM066036.1, from coordinate 154,832,883 downwards.
ACATCGGGCGTGCGCCCCCCCCCCCCCTTCTTCACCTCTATCTAGCCACTTTATGGGGGCGGGAGAGAAGAGGCGCGCACCCAATGTGCAACTCGCCGGCACACTAAACAGGTCTGGACCCTCCCAGAGAGACCAGAACTGCTTAGTGTGCTGGCGAGAAGACTTAAGGGATGCATTTCGGCTCTATGCCACTGCCTGCCGATGCTAAAGTGGCGGCGGCAGGTAATGCAAGAGAGCCAAAATGCGCCCCTTAAGGTTTTGCTCCCTGTGTGGCCGCACCGCTCGCACAGGGCTCAGTATGGTCCTGCTGTACTGTGCACAAGCAACATTTTATTATTTGAGCTCAAATATATACACATTTTAGAGAAAGAAACATTTGTCTCAGTCCAAAGAAAAGAACTTGAAAGTAATACAGTTACAGTGTTCCTGTGTGATAGACATTTTGTTGCATGCACTGTATGAATAATTGTTTTGAGATATACACTTGTTAGATATTATTGCAATATAGACCTCTTATAATTACTCAATGCAAGAGAAAAGTGTGTTCTTTTGTGTCTTACCATTTTTTTTGCCATGTATAACATCAAGTTGGTATTAGTTCTTATTCTTTTTAGCTTTATTTTATTTTCCAATATTTGTTCTTCTGTCCCTTTAACCAGGGAGAGGAGTATTCATGGGGAAACATAGTGTTTTGTCCCCGGAGTTCATGCTCTGTAATAGATCAAACATTGAACACCTGAATACCTACCCCGGCTATGGTGAACATTTATATTTTAAGGGGAACCCTATTGTTTGGTCGACGAAGACTGTGGCACACGTGACACCAATACTGGCTGCACCCGATGCAGAGAAACACGTAGAGAATTTGTTGGGGATGGGTGAAAAAAGCCCTCAGGTAAATGAAACATTAAATACCCCTGTAGAAATTGGTAAAAGGGGCAAAATCTGGGAAGCGGTATGTATAAATGCCTGTAGCAAGTGAAATAAGATCCCAGATGTTGAGGCTTTAATGCTTCCAGGCTGACTTGGATTTAGTGGTTGTTACAGAGACATGGTTCACAGACAACCATGACTGGAGTGCAATTATATCGGGCTATACTTTAATCAGGAAGGACAGGGTAGGAAGAAGGGGGTGGAGGTGTAGCACAATATGTAAAAAATTAACATTAAAGCTATAGGATTACAGAGCTTAAAAGAGAGCAAGGAGGCACTGTGGGTTAAACTAGAAAGAGAGAAAGGGAAATCCATTAGCTTTGGTGTGATATACAGATCTCCCTCACAGGGGAAAGAAGCGGATGGGGATTTAATAGATGACATACACAATATTGCCATGAAAGGAGAAGCGCTACTGACAGGTGATTTCAATATGCCAGATGTTGATTGGCACATCTCTGCTGCGGTGTCTAGAAGTAAGGAAATCCTAGATTCTCCTCAGGAAGAACTATTCCTGCAACTAGTAACAGACCAAACATGTGAAGGGGCCATATTGGAATTAGTGCTTAACAATGGGGAAAATGTTTCTGATGTCATAGTGGGAGATTATCTCTTACTCAGTGATCACCAGATGGTGAGGTTCAGTATTAGAGCCACAGTTGATAAGATCCATTCAAAAGTGAGGATCTTAGACTTTAGGAAAACTAACTTTGCCAAGATGGGACAATTCCTCAAGGAGTCATTAGTGGGATGGGAACCGCTGGGGGGATGTAGAAAAGCAATGGGCAAAACTGAAAGGGAATATTTTAAGAGCAACAAACCTTTTTATTAGAAAGGTAAATAAATGTAAAAGGAAAAGAAGGCCACTATGGTTCTCAAAAGAAGTAGCTGAAAAGGTGAAGAAAAAGTGGGTGGGCTTCATAAAATACAAGAGATCAGAGAGAGAGGAAGACAAGATCAATATTTTGAAAAACCTAGAGAAGCTAGGGAAGCAGTCAGGAAAGCAAAGATACAAAAAGAAGAAGAAATAGCCAATGCAATAAAATGGGGGGGATAAGACATTTTTCAGATATGTTAGTGAGAAGAGGAAGGGCAAAGGTCATATTGTCAGGCTCAAGGATGAAGGAGAGGAAAATGTAGAAGCTCATAAGAATAAAGCAGAATTGCTTAACAAATATTTCTGTTCTGTGTTCACAGATGAAGGGCCGGGAGCAGGACCTCAGAAAACACCCACAAACAGGAAGAGAAGTGAAAGGGATCTCAAGCGATTTTCAGAAGACTGTTCTTGAGGAACTAGCTAAACTAAAAGTAAACAAAGTGAAGGACTGGATGGGATACATCTGAGAATATTGAAGGAACCTGGGGACGTTCTAGCTGCTTCACTGACTGAACTTTTCAATGCTTCTTTAGAGTCAGGAGTGGTCCCAGAGGACTGGAGAAAGGCACATGTGGTCACTTTACACAAAAGCAGAAGTAAGGATGAGGTTGAAAACCTCTGTAGTGAGTAAATTATTGGAAAAACTGCTAAAAGAGAAAATAGTGAGATTTCTGGAGTCCAATGGATTGCAGGATCCGAGGCAGCATGGGTTTACCAGAGGCAGGTTTATCAGACAAATCTGTTTGATTTCTTTGACAGGGTGACAAGGAAGTTGGACTGAGGGAGAGCCCTAGATGTGGTGTAATTAGATTTTAGTAAAGCATTTGACACTATTCCACACAGGTGACTTACAAACAAATTAAGCACCCTAGGGATGGACCCTAAAGTGACTGACTGAGTTAGAAATTGGTTGAGTGGGAGGCGACAAAGAGTACAGGTGAATGGACCTCACTCTGAAGAAAACAACGTTACCAGTGGTGTGCCGCAAGGATCTGTCCTTGGTCCAATTCTTTTAAACATTTTTGTTAGTGATATTGCGGAAGAGCTGTTGGGTAAGGTTTGCCTCTTTGCAGGTGATATCAAAATTTGCAATAGAGTAGACACCCAGAAAGAAGTAGATAGCATGAGGAGGGATCGAGCTAAGCTTGAAGAATGGTCAAGAATTTGACAGCTGAGATTTAAGGCTTAAAAATGCAGGGTCATGCAGTTGGGCTGCAAAAATCCAAGTGAGTGGCACAGTGTAGGAGGCGGAGTACTTTTGTCCAGTAAAGAAGAGCGGGACCTGGGCTTGATCATTTCTGATGCTCTTAGGGGCTTAACAGGTAGAAAAGGTGACGACAAAAGCCTGAAGGATGCTTGGGTGCATAGGGAGAGGAATGGCCAACAGAAAAAAGGAGGTGATAGATCCTCTGTATAAATCTTTGGTGCGACGTTATTTGGAGAATTGTCTGCAATTCTGGAGACCACACCTTCAAAAGGTTATAAACAGGGTGGAGTCGGTGCAGAGGGTGGCTACTAAAATGGTTAGTGGTGTTCATTGCAAAGCATAGAAGGACAGATTTAAAGATCTTAATATGTATATGTTAGAGGAAAGGCAGAAAAGAGGAGACGTTTAAATACCTCCGTGGCATAAATGCACAGGAAAGCCTCTTATGACTGAAAGTAAGCTCAGCTAAGAGGGAAGATAGGATGAGGGTGAAAGCAGATAGACCTAGGAATAATATGTGTAAATATTTCTTTACGGAAAGAGTGGTAGATGTGTGGAATAGTCTCCCAGTGGAGGTAATGGAGACGAGGACAGCATCTGAATGCAAACTACAAAAGATCTCTAAAGGAAAAAAGGGGACCACTGTAGTTGATATGGAAGGGCAGATTAGTTAGGTCCATGTGGTCTTTTTCTGGATGTTCAAATGGCAGATGAAGTTTAATGCAGACAAGTGCAAAGTTATGCATCTAGGAAAGAACAACCCAAACTATGGTTACCCGATGCAAGGTTCCATAATAGGAATCACCTCCCAGAAAAAAAATGTAGGCGTCATCATTGATAATATGTTGAAACCCTCCGTCCAGTGTGCAGCAGTGGCCAAGAAAGCAAATAGAATGCTAGGAATCATAAGGAAAGGAATGGAGAATAAAACAAAGGATATTATAATGCCTCTGTATCATTTCATAGTGCAACTGTACCTTGAATATTGTGTGCAATTCTGGTTGCCATGTCTTAAAGTTATTAGAAAAGGTACAGAGAAGAGCCACCAAAATGGTAAAGGGGATGGAAGGATACCCCTATGAGGAGAGGCTACAAAGGTTAGGACTCTTCAATGTGGAAAAGAGATGGCTGAAGGGAGATATGATAGAGGTCTATAAATTAATGAATGGAGTGAAATGGGTAAACATAGATCAATTTTTTTTACGCCATCAAAATACAGAAAGACTAGGGGACATGCAATGAAGCTACAGGGTAACCTATTTAAGACTAATAAGAGAAAATATTTTTTCACTCAATGCATAATCAGACTCTGGAATTCGTTACTGGAGGATGGAGTAAAAGCTGTTAGTGTGGCTGGATTTAAAAAAGCTTTGAACGAGTTCCTGGAGGATCCACAATAATAAACCATTATTAAAGGGGACCTGGGAAATCCACTACTTGCCTCAGTACATTGTGAAACCTGTGTCTTTTGGGGAAACTGCTAGGTACTTATGACCTAGATTGGCCACTGTTGGAAACAGGATACTGGGCTTGATGGACCTTGGTCTGACACAGTATGGCATAGGTTTTCAACGCAGTCCTCGGGGACCCCTAGGCCAGTCAAGGTTTCAGGATTCCCACAATGAATATGCATAAGATAGATTTGCATACAATGAAGGCAGAACATGCAAATCTTTTCATGCATATTCATTCTGGGAATCTTGAAAACCTGACTTGGCTAGGGTTCCCCGAAGACTGGGTTGAAAACCCCTGCAGTATGGCATATGTTCATATGTTCTGCCATCATGTTTGTATTTTGCAACCAGCCTTAGCGTCAATATCTCTATGCCTGGTCTTGAGGTGGTTTAAACATCTAGTGCGTGCCCCTAACAGTATTTTGATGGATTAGGTGCTTTCCCTGATGCTGGATCATCTGAGGGGCAATGTCAAAGATAATCTAGGCATCACGGAAAGCCTCTGATGCTATCAAAATACTGTCAGGGGCTAGTGCCCCTGACAGAAAGTGAATCTCTTGTGGCCCACGGCCCACCCAGTGGCCCCAATCCCCCACCCCCTCCCAACTAAAAATAAACCTGGTGGCCCAGTGGCCCCAAACTCCCATCCCCTTCGCAGTTCCTTTACAAATGAGCAGGAGTGCTCCCATTCCTGCTCTGCCATCTTGAAAAATGGTGGCGCATGGCCCCACGCAGTGCATCCTGGGATGCATTGGGTGTGGTCAGAATGCCAAATAATGTAGAAAATGCCTTATATGGCAGTCTGACCCCATCCAGTGCATCCCAGGATGTACCACATGGGGCCAGGCACTGCCATTTTTCAAGATGGCAGAGCAGGAGCATATGGGCAGTGTTCCTGCTGGTTTGTAATGGTACTGGTTGAGGGGTGAGGGGCTGTTGGGCCACCAGGTTCATTTTTTAGTTGGATGGAGGTGGGAGGTTTGGGGCCACGTGGCACCAGGGTTATTTTTAGTTGGGTGTGTGTGTGGGGATCAGGGTCACTGGGCCACCAGGGTTATTTTTAGTTGAGCAGATGGGGAGATTCGGGCTGTTGGGCCACCAGGTTTATTTTTTAGTTGGGTGGGGGTGGGAGGTTTGGAGCCACTTGGCACCAGGGTTATTTTTAGTTGAGGGGGGGGGGTGTGGGGATCAGAGCCGCTGGGCCACCAGGGTTATTTTTAGTTGGGCAGATGGGGAGATTCGGGCTGCTGGGCCACCAGGGATTCACTTTCTGTCAGGGGCCAGTACTTTGATAGCATCAGGGGCTTTCCCCGATACCTGGATCATCAGGTTGATATTTCCCCTCAGATGATCCAGGCATTGGAGAAAGTCCCCGATGCCATCAAAATACTTTTGGAGCTCATATGCAAATTAGCCATACGTTTCTCTGGGATAGCATGCCAAACTTGCACTTACCTCTGAGGTATGTGTTTGGCTTGCTTTCCCAGTTTAACACTGTCTTTTGTGCACAGTTTAACGAATGGCTAACTTGTGGCTAATTTGCTTATGAGCCCCTTTCTGCATGCTGGCATTAAATTTGTGCGCTGCAAATAAATGCAAAAAGTTGATAGCATGCGACTTCAGTGCCGGCTTTCTGCATCGACCTGTTTGGTTTGTCATGTTCCACACTGAGGGCATCAAAGAACTGTGCAGTGCAACCTTCAGTTGTAGCGCTTGAGTATTAACCAAATGTAGGGGAGGGGGTGCTATGGTAACAGTGATGCCAACTAGTAGAAAGCACTGCTTACACAAGAGAGGCCATGGATCTCAGCGTATTACTGCTACCACAGTTAATCATTTCTGTAGCTCTACACACAGATGCATATAAGAGACAGTCCCTGCTTCCTGGAGCTTACAATCTAGTTGAGACAGATAGACAAGACAAACACGAGGTTTCAGTCAAGTGGAGTCATTTGGAAGCAAAGTGAAGAGGGATTGGTGTTGACTTAAGGTGATCTTTCTATACATTCTGTCTAAGCCCAAGGTTACCTTATCTGGAAGCAAAATTTTCTCTGAAATGTAAGTCATCCATCTACAAATCAAACACGATACATGGAACAGACAGTTTGTGTGCCTCAGCTGAAGAGTAAATTCCTGTCCATGCTGTGCATCTACACATAAGGGTAGCCAGCATCAGATTTAACCTCGTATCTGTCCTTTGGCAGTCAGATAGCCAGCTGTTGCCCTTTGAAGTCACAAGTGGGAGGATCCCCTGCAAAGTCGTGATTGGAGGGATGGGGACCCTCACAATGATGCAGCATCTGGCTGTCCCTAATTAATGACGTGGTCACACAGGGGCACCTATTGGAGTGAAGTTCAGATGGTAGTCCCTAGGCATTTTCTAAACAGCCCGTTCATATGACTATAACGCATGAGTTTTCTATTCTTGTGAATTAAAAGTAATTCAGAATGCAGAGACATTATAAGGATATATCTATAGGTCTTGCGAAAACCCCTTAGAATGCAACAAACCTCCAAGCACAAATTTCCAAGATCTAATCAAGTTTCACCAGAATGCATCAGTATATGGGGGCACAAAGCAGCTGTCCTTAGGTGAAAGAAATATAGCACATTTTTACAGATATAAGTTTAAAATCCAGACTGCAAATTTTTCCAACCAAGATTTTCTCCTTTTATTCCATTTAAAGATAATTTTAACAAAACAAAACTCTGGTTTGCCAAGGAAGGTTCTTTCCCCTAGGCAGGTACAGTACTTATTATTTTATTTATTTATTGAACGGTTTTATATACCGCCTTTCAGAAAAATCAATTCCACTTGAGTTAAGACATGAGAAGAATCATCCTGGATGGAGAGGTGAAAAATATCAAAATAGTATCCCCTAAGCACTGTCCTCTTCCTTTTTATAACCAGTTAGCAAGCCAAAACTGATTTCAGAGATCTGGACATTGCCTTTGACAGATGTTGCTCCAGTGGCAGTGTTGCTGTGGGAGGGGCTGGGAGCATGTACAGGGGGCTTTCCCAGGCAGCAAAGCACTTGTTTTTTAAAATGCTGCCTGAAACTTTTGCTCAGCCAGTAGAGTGCGAAGGGATTTATACAGGAATTGCTGAAAGCCAGACTACGAGAGAAGATGGTGGCTGTCAGGTGGAAGGCAGAGGAATCTACTGAGGAGTGGTAAGTGAAGGAGCGGTATAAGTACAGGATATGATTCGGCAGCCAGCAGAAGGCAAAGAGGCCAACTAATACTAGCACCGTTTTCGCAATTCTCTTGCGAGATTCAATCTAGAGAGGAAAAAAAGAGAGAACGATTTACATGAATATAAGCAATGCAGTTTTCCTCCAAAACTAATCCATCTGACAGATCATAGACATGTCACAATAAACACAATTTATTTTCACTCTCCTTCTACAAGTACACTTTTGGTGACTGAAGCTACTTACGTTACTGTGGCCTGGTCACTAAATGGAGCCCATATTTGCAGAATTTTAGAGTGGAGGATAATTTTATAACAAGCTGCCCATATGTGAAAACCAAGTAGGTGCCTATTTTTAGTCTATTTTATAAAGATACAAAGGCACCCATGTGTTTTTATGCAATACTAGGGACAAAGCAGCAGAGATAAGCCCTAGATTGAAGCTGTGGATATTTAAACCTGCTTGGAAGCATATTTTTCAAACAACATATTTAAATCAGGGCTCCACCTGCTCTCCACCCAAACTTTGTCCCTGAACAGAGCCACTTGTGGGTGGTGTAAAAGTGCATGCCTTCTTAGCACTGCACGTACTTTGACATGAGTAACTCCGATGTTGCTTTATAAACACCATTTTATGTGCAAGGAATAGCCTAACGGCTAGAGCATCAGGCTGAAAACCAAAGAAGCCTGGCTGAAATCCCACCGCTGCTCCTGTGATCTTAGGCAAGTCACTTAACCCACTGCCTCCTTTGGTACAAACCTAGACCGTAAGCCCTACAAGGGAAGGAGATATACCCACTATACCAGAATGGAACTTGCCTTGAGCTACTCCTAAAAGAAAGGTATGAGCTAAATCCAATATCTCATCCTTTCCATTTATACAATGGACTTCCTGGTTGATGCCGTTTAAGAGGATGGTGTATGGATCTCTCTAGCCCTTACCTCTGTATCTAAAGGAAATGCAATGCAAAGGGGAGTGATTTTTCTCTTTCCCCTCTGCAGGAGCTAAAGATCTCACCGAGGTAATAAATTAAGAATTTTTTTAGACAGAAAAATGTCTTTTTGCCTCTTTTCTGCCTCCAAGCAGCAGGCCAAGAGCTCGGCAGCAAAGAGTTTCAGGCATTGTGGAGGGCTGGGCCCTAAAGCAGCAAACCGGTCTCGAGGTAAAAGAGAAAGAGTGATACACCAAAGAAAGAAGAGTTTTGTCTTTGGCTTTTTTTCTGCCAAGCATCCAAGAGGGAGTGCCACAGCTCCCGAGGAAGCTGGGTCCTGAGTACTGACCTAATTACCAGAGAAGTGAAAAGAAATTATTGGCGTTGGCCTCCATTTTGCCTTTAGAGAAAATGACAAGTTGGTCTTTGAAAACCTATAGCCAGTGGTGGTACAACGAGGGAGAGGACTGTCTCTGGAGAAGTACTGAAGATCTAGTACTAGCGCTATACAAATGATTGGCAGTAGTAGTAGTAGTAAAAGTGTGAGGTACACTTGGGAGAGGACTTGCCGCCTGAGAGGTTTTGTATTACATGTCATAAGTGTTTGACATCTGCAGTGAGATTAGCAAATAGGAATCCCCCTGGGTTCAGAGACCCTACAGAGGACGAGTGAGAGGATGAAAGCTGTAAAGAAGCAGTCTGACAGTGAATGAAGGACCAAGAGAAGTCCTGAAAGAGGATACTGTGATGGGCGAGGAGAAGAAGAAGAGTGTCCTAATATAGAGGAGAAATAAGATGAGTTGAAAGGACAAGTACCAGCCAGGCCCAACCCTGCTTAGCTTCAGAGGAAACTCACGGCACAGAAGAAAGGCCTAGCAATCTACTTCTGGTCACACTTTACAAAGAAAATTCAGAGGCTGGGTTGCCAGGGGTCAACATCAACTAGACGGCACACACTGCATTTTTGGAGGAACAACCTACTATCCAGTTTTTGTTTTGTGTGTTTTTGTATCTTTTGTCTCTGGAGCTTAAGAGGTTGACTGTATTCCTCATCTTATTTTATTCAGAAGTAAATTATGAGCTAGATTTGCTAAACAGCACTATTGCATTAGCGCACATTAATGCAAATAACGTAGATGATTAGTAAATACATCCCACTGCATAAAATTGGACCTGTGGTAAATAACATGCTATGAAGAACTTCTGATCCTCCTTAACCATATTTTATACAGGCCACCTTAATAAGCCAAAGTAAGAGAACCTAAGTAGGGGGATGGGGGTCCCAATCAAGAAGTATAAAAGCCTTTGTTAGAGAGGTTCTGAGAGAAGAGATAGTCTCCAGAACCCTGCCAACAATTGCTGAGAGACCTGTTCATGTATAGCCTGTAAGGTGGGCCTGATTCCATCCCACACATAGATCTCCTCTGTGCGTCCGGTCTAGCCCTGTGGGATCAGAATCGTGAACAGTCCTGCACGTGCAGGCTGGAACTGCGATTCAGTCTGGCCTGCACGTGCAGGACTGCCCCCGGCTAACTCAGTCAAGGCTCCTCAATGGAGCCACAGCACCATGGCGTCATGTTGCCATGGCATTGTGGCTCCATTGAAGAGCCACAATGCCGGCCACCTGAAAAAGGTTTTTATTCCCCACAGCCCGACCCCCAATCTGGCCTCCTAAGGCCAGGGTTGGGCTGCGAGGATTATCCCCTGGCACCCCCTGCCCCAGCATTAAAATTAAGACACGTCCAGGGAAGTTATTCAACCTCAGAGGTGGAATAATTTCCCCGCACATGTCGCTGGCCTGGGACATACAGGGCCAACATTAGAATCAGCTCTGTACATCCATGGCCAGTGACCGCCCACTGCCACTGTCCCTGTGTCGCCCATTCCCTGACCCCATCTAACTTCCCCGCACAACCAGCGGGAAAGTTAGTCGGGGGCAGGAGTCAGCATGAATAGCGGGGATGGACGGCCTGACGGGCCATCCATCCCCACTGTTTGTAGCAAAGAATAACCCCCTTTGTGTTTAGAAATCTGGTTAGCAATTGCTAAGGGACCCAGGACCCTGTCAGCGATTGTTAAGGGTCAGGTGATGCTTTATACCCCGCAGGATAAGTCAGGCCTCTGTTTGTATTTGGAATTGAACCATATTAATAAAGATTTGTCTGCCTCTGGATCATGGTTTGGCTGCTTATTTGAAGGCTGACCAGAGGCCCAGGGCCCTAATATTCACCCATCGTATCATAGGTACCTCATAGTACATCTAACACTATAATTTTTAACTATTGGCTAGTGGAGTGGACAGTGCCCTTTTTGGAAATGAAGTCCATCCCTAGAAATACTATCCCTCATGACTTACTGAAGTAAATTACTCTGGTTTTCTAGTGATATAACCATGGTTCACACTGGGGACTGGCTACACTAGAATCACGGTAGAACATGCTATTCTTGCCATACCAGTGGAGGAGTTGCCTAATGGTTAGAGCCACAGCTTACTACCCAAGCAATCAGGATTTGATTTTCACTGGCATTCCCTGTGTCCTTGGGCAAGTCACTTTACCCTCCATTGTCTTGGAATCTACCTCTGGTCATACCTTGCCAAGATACCCCAGGGGCTGCAGGTCATGAGGAGTCAGCATTGACTTAATGTCACTTAAAAGAAAGGGTTACCAGATTTTTGGAGAGCAAATCTGAGACACCTGGGCAGGGCTGAACTGGGCTTGTCAGGAGCAGAGGTCCTCACTCCTTGGACATCATTTCCCCATATAGTTTGAAATGATCAGTCTAAGCAGCATTCAGTAATATCAAAAGTTTAAAAAGACAATAGCAACCCTTTTTGAATTATTAGCGCATATAGATATATACTTAAACTTTATTTGAAATCGGGGACAGGAGATGGTTAGAGTCCATGGGATCAAGGACACTACCTCAAAATCAGGGACAATCCCCGAAAATCAGGGGCATCTGGTAACCTTGTATATACATACTGTCCCGCTGCACACTTTTTTCTTATAAATATGCACACTCCTACTACTACCACTACTACTACTACTACTTATCAATTCAAGAGTCCCACTTGTATCATTGCAAGAAAGGCTCTTGAATACAAACTCAGCTTTTTTGTCATTTTTAACAGCTAAATTGTTTTTTTCTCCTGTATTGCAAAAGGGTAATTTTTTGGTGTTCTTGGGCAAAGCTCTTTTTCCAAAGCTAGAATTTTTTTCCACTCTTCTAGCCTTCATGTTCAAAGGGGTAGGCAAGCTCTTTGAAGTCACTGACCTCCTCAGGTGTTTGATTCCTCCATTACCACCCCAGCTCCCACCCACCCCATGTAAGAATTCTTGTTATATAGGGCAACTCCCCAATTAACTTGTTGACTTAGACAACAGTTTTTATTGGCTGGTAGGGAAAATCTAGGAAACAAATAGTTCCACATTTGGATGTCTACTGAAAGTAAACCATTTGCCATTCTTCAAAGAGCTTTGATTAGGTAATTTTACAAAGGGAACACATTAATCTATATACTTTAGGCACATAATATCAAAATTTACTAGTGTAAAGTAATTCTTTAGCATGGAAGAAGGGCTACATACAGGAACATAGAACAGCACTGTCAGAACACACATAAAAGAGGTTAGTTGTTTTTTCTCATAAAGAAACAGCTTAGGAAACGTTAGGGACTTTTATAAATGTCTCCTGTTTCTTTCAACAGGTACCAAAGCTTCACCAACTGAATGATGGCTGGGAAGAATCGTACTGTCAAAGCTGTTGTCCTCATTTCAACTTCTGCTTCTGTCCAGACAGACAGGCTGATGCCAGTTGAGGGACCACTTCCATGTGCAAGATGCCTGCAAGCTGAAACCCTCATGAAACAAGTGGAGGAGCTCAGAGAAGAGGTGGCGAGGCTGAGAAGCATTCAAGACAGTGAGAAGTAGATTGATGAGATGCTTCTTGAAGCATCCATGCTCTCTGACAGATGTGAAGATGGGATGCTACAGAATGAAGAGAGTTGGACATGGGTCACCAGAGCCTGCAGAATTGACAATCCAACTCCTCCAGCCCTCAAATTGAAGAACCAGTATGCAGCCCTGGAAGTGGAGGAGGTGAAAGCATCACAGGAAAGGGGAGAACCTGAGCTCAAGCATTCCAAAGTTGTAGAATCAGTGACCACAAGGAAATGAAGGGCAGTGGTAGTTGGTGACTCTCTTCTGTGGGGTACTGAGGCATCCATCTGTCGACCAGACGTGATGTTCAGAGAGGTGTGCTGTCTGCCAAGTACCAAAATCTGAGATGTTATGGAGAATTTTCTGAAACTCATCAAGCCTACTGTCTATTATCCGATGTTGCTCATCCATGTCAGCACAAATGATACTGCTAAGTATCCCTCTGAGCATACCAAAAGTGACTTCATGGCTATGGGACAGAGGGTAAAGTAGATAGGTGCACAGGTGATGTTCTCTTCAATCCTCCCTGTTGAGGTTAAAGGCTGAGATGAATGTATGGCTGCATTGATGGTGTCATCAAGAGCATTTTGGTTTCCTGGACTATAGGATGATTTTCCAAGGGCTGCAGAGCAGAGATGGTGTCCACCTGTCCAAGAAGGGACAAAGTGTCTTCTGCAAAAGACTGGCTAACCTACTGAAGAGGGCTTTAAACTAGATTTATTGGGGATGGATGAAGAAAGTCCTCAAGTAATTGAATGCCCGCAGATAAGTAAAACATTAATATCTCTGTAGAAATGGGTAAAAGGGGCAACATCTGGAAAGTGGTGTGCATAAATGCCCATAGCATGGGAAATAAAATCCTAGATGTCGAGATTTTAATGAAAGAAGCTGACTTGTATTTAGTGGCAGTTACGGAGACATAGTTTATGGAGAATCATGACCGGGATGTGATTATGCCGGGCTATACTTATTCTGGAATGGCAGGGTAGGAAGAAGGGGAGGAGGAGTAGCACTATATGTAAAAAATAATATTAAAGCTATAGAATTACAGGGCTTAAAAGGGAGTGAAGAGACACTGTGGTTAAACTAGAAAAAGGGAAAGAGAAATCCATTTGCAGTGGTGTGATATACAGATCTCCTTCACAAGGAAGAAGAAGCGAATGGAGATTTAATAGAAGACATACATAGAATTGCCATGAAAGGAGAAGCGCTATTGATAGGTGATTTCAATATGCCAGATGTTGAATGGCACATTCCTGCGGCAGTGTAGAAGTAAGGAGATCCTAGATTCTCTACAGGGAGAACTATTCCTGCAACTGGTAATGTGAAGGGGCCATACTGGACTTGGTGCTTATCAATGGGGAAAGTGATTCTGATGTTATAGTGGGAGATCATCTCTCACCCAGTGATCACCAGATGATGTGGTTCAGTATTAGGACTAGGACTGATAAAATCCATTCAAAAGCGAGCATCTTAGACTTTAGGAAAACTAACTTTGCCAAGATGGGACAATACCTCAAGGAGTCTAGTGGGATGGGAACAGCTGGGGATGTAGAAAAGCAATGGGCAAAACAAAGGGGATATTTTAAGAGCAACAAACCTTTTTGTTAGAAAGGTAAATAAATGTAAAAGGAAAAGGAGGCCACTATGGTTCTCAGAAGAAGTAGCTGAAAAGGTGAAGAAAAAAAGGTGGCCTTCATAAAATACAAGAGATCACAAAGAGGAAGACAAGCATTAATATTTGGAAAAACTTAGAGAAGCTAGGAAAGTAGTCAGGAAAGTGAAGATATAAAAAGAAGAAATAGCCAATGCAATAAATTTATTTATTTACATTCTCTTATATACCGCGCTATTCTGCATCAGTGCGGTTTACATTGAACAAACTGAAATTACATTGAACAGGGCATTATAACTTGGAGATAACTATTTTACAGGGAACTTGGGCTATGAAGGGTTAAGTGGCTTTTACAGGGAACATGGGCTATGGAGGGTTAAGTGGCTCTAAAATAGGGGGCAAGACATTTTTCAGATATTAGCAAGGGGAGGAAGGGCAAAAGTGGTATTGTCAGACTCAAGGGTGAAGGGAGGAGTATGTAGAAGCTGATGAGAAAAGAGTGGAAATTCTTAACAGCTATTTTTGTTCTGTGTTCACAGATGAAGGGCCAGAAGCAGGACCTCAGAAAACACCCCAAAATAGGAACAAAAGTGAAGGGGATCTTGAATGATTTTCAGACGACTGTGTTTGTGAGGAGCTAGCTAAACTAAAAGTAAACAAAGTGATAAAACTGGATGGGATACATCCAAGAATATTGAAGGAACTTGGGAAACTTTCTAGCGGCCCCACTGACTGACCTTTTCAATGCTTCTTTAGAGTCAGGAGTGGTCCCAGAGGACTGGAGAAAGACACATGTGGTCCCTTTACACAAAAGCGGAAGTAAGGATGAGATTGAGAACTACAGGCTGGTTAATCTGACCTCTGCAGTGAGTAAATTATTGGAACCACTGCTAAAACAGAGGATAGTGAGGTTTCTGGAGTCCCAAAGATTGCAGGATCCAAGGCAGCATGAATTTACCAGAGGCAGGTCTTGTCAGATAAATCTGATTGATTTCTTTGACGGGATGACCGGAGAGTTGGACTGAGAGAGAGCCGTAGATGTTGTGTCCTTAGATATCAGTAAAGCCTTTGGCACCCTAGGGATGGACCCTAAAGGGACTGACTGGGTTAGAAACTGGTTGAGTGGGAAGCAACAAAGTGTACAGTTAAATGGAGCTCACTCTGAGGGGAAGGATGTTACCAATGGTGTGCTGCAGGGGATATGGCCTTGGTCTGATTCTTTTGAACATCTTTATTAGTGATATTGCATAAGGGCTATCGAGTAAGGTTTGCCTCTTTGTGGGTGATACCAAAATCTGCAATACAGTAGACACCCAGAAAGAAGTAGATAACATGAGGAGGGATCTAGCTAAGCTTGAAGAATGGTCAAGAATTTGGCAGCTGAGATTTAAGGCTAAATTGCAGGATCATACATTTGGGCTACAAAAATCCAAGCGAGTGGTACAGTGTAGGGGCAAAGTACTTCTGTCCACGACAGAAGAGCGGGACCTGAGCGTTATTGTTTCTGATGATCTTAAAGTGGCTAAACAGGTAGAAAAGGTGACGGCAAAAGCCAGAAGGGTGCTTGAGTGCATAGGGAGAGGAATGGCCAGCAGAAAATAGGAGGTGTTGATGCCTTGTAAGTCTTTGGTGA
Organism: Ichthyophis bannanicus; assembly: GCA_033557465.1. Classification (NCBI taxonomy): domain Eukaryota; kingdom Metazoa; phylum Chordata; class Amphibia; order Gymnophiona; family Ichthyophiidae; genus Ichthyophis; species Ichthyophis bannanicus. Next base: position 154,817,098 of record CM066036.1, on the reverse strand, counting down.
GACCTCCTTTGACTGGCCCACTGGAAGGGCATATAAGGGAGCTTGTGGATGACTGGTTGGTTAGATGGGGGTGAAGCCAGCAACATTATCACTGAGTTTAATTACCTTGGAGGAGGGGTCTAAAATAGGGAGGTGTGTGTGTGTGTGTGTATGAACGTGTGCGTACACTGTTTTCAGAAGTCAGAGTCTAAGGGGCCCAATTACTAAAGTGAAGCACTTACCATGTGAATTAGAGCATGGTAACCATTACTGTGCTGGTATGACAGTGTGCTAATTCCCTTTCTAACTGCCTACTCTGTTATCGGGGTGGGAAATGGGCAAGTTAATGGGGGGGGGGGAATCAGTGTGGACTGTGCTTTGCAATTAGTGCTGTAATTTGCTGCATGTTTTCACTATTGCAGATAGCGTGGATGCACTGACTGCCTCATGAATAAGAAACAGTACATGCGTCTGTGCTGTCTTTCGCTGCACTTAGTGTGTGGTAAAAGGTTTTCCTGTGTGGTGATATGCTAGGAATTCCATCTACAGCTGCTGCACAGGCTTCGCCTTTACTGCATGGTACTTTGGGCACTTACCTTTCATCTTAACAAGTCAATTGATACAGGGCTTTTATCACGTATACATAGAATAAGAGAAAACTCATGTTAAGCCAAGTGCATTTGTCATGCTAACATTGTGTTTTTCCTCTAGTGCTGAAGCTACTGTACCTGTTTTCGGGCATGAGCCTGCCCTTCGGCTGGCATATTGAATGTGCTTCTGTACAAGGTTCGAGCAATGAGGCAGTAATAGGCAGATATAATAGTCAATGGGATGATGTAGAACACTAGAAAGCACATGACCGAATGGATCTCTTGCATAACCTTCTCAGAAACAGGGTAGGGGGCACAGGCTTGAAAGGTTGTATTTTTATCAGGGATGAGGAATAGGTATAAATCCGAAAAAACAGCCTCTGGAACAGCTAAGAGCATGGCGATGATCCAGACGCAGCTTGCTTTGCCACAAGTCTTCAGAACGGCATCTGAGCTTTGAAGCTCCAGAGGCTTCACTATGGCTCTGTATCTAGAGGAAATCCCAAGAGCAGAGTATTATAACACATCCAATGACAACGTATTCTGACACAACCAACAATAAGAAGATCTCCCCCCACCTACATTCTCTGCTTTTACTCCCTTTATTCATCTGAGTGGGTCATAGTGTATCGTTTCCATTGATAAATTCTTTTTAAAACATTCATTTTATGCCATGTGAGTGGAGTAGCCTAGTGGTCAGAGCACTGGCTTGGTGAACCCAGAGACCAGGGTTCAATTCCCACTAGCACCCCTTGTGGCCTTGGGCAAGTCACTTCACCCTCCATTGCTCAGAAAAATCCATGTCCCTGTTCAATGTACATTACTAAGTTTAAGCTACAATGTAAACCACTTTGATTGAAATGATAAAGCAGTATAAATAAATTATTTATAGTGATTTTCTTATGTGATGAACACTATTAAATATACTGCTTGTATTAAATTTTGGATTGCTCAATATTTGTTTAGCATTCAAATTTTCCTAGAGCACTGCCTTCCAGAGAACCTGGGAAAGCTCCGTAGTCTTTGGCTCTAGTTTATAATTTATTTCAACTGCTTTTGACACAGATAATTCCCCCCTCCACTGTCAAAATCAATTATTTAGATCTGAATGGCTGCTCTTTGCCAACACCCCCCCCCCCAGCAGTTTCCACCCTAGGCGATTCCCTACTTTGCCTGATAGTTGGACTAGCCCTGCTAGCAGTGCCCAATATCCTGCACCATTCTTACAAGACTATAAGAAAGCAGTGCTGGAGTATGGGTAATGCACAGTTCAGGCTTGCTGAGATCTGCACAGTGCCAGAAAGGAGCAGTTGATCAAGAAAAGGAAGAATTCACAAAATGACAGAGACTAGATTGAGCTGGAGGGTTGGGGATGCTGGCTGACTGGCTGGCTGGATGGTGGGGGAGATGGTTGGATGGGACAGCTAGCTGGCTAGGGATTGGGGGGAATTTTCTGACTGAGATAGGGGGAACTTGCTGGCTGGGGGCTAGGAAGGGCATCTGGCTGGTTGGGACAAACAGCCTGGGGTTAAGGAACAGCTGACAGATAGGGAGTGAAGTTGACTGGCTTGGGGATGAAAGGAGGATCATAGCCTACTGGCTGGGGTTCAGAGATGATTGACCAGCAAAGAAGTAGGGAGAGCGTAGTGGCTGGCTTACTTGTGGAGGGGTAGCTGGCTCGATGGGGTTGAAGATGAGGGACATGATCCTTAAGTTTAATTTTCTTGGAAAAGGTCAGGGCTGGGCTGCTCATAGAGGTGAGTGACTCTAGTATCTGCTCCATCCGGCAGCCTTCTGTCTGATGGGACACTGCCATTCAGTTATGTACTGTAGCTGAGGGTCTGAGAGGTTGTTGGCTAGTTGAAGTTGGGGCAACTGGCTAGGGTATGAGTGAAGTGAGTAGTTTGCTGGCTGGGACTTGGGTGCGTGACTTGCTAAAGGATGCTGGCTGACTGGCCCACTGGGAGGGCATATAAGGGAGCTTGTGGATGACTGGTTGGTTGGGTGGGGGTGAAGCCAGCAACATTATCACTGAGTTTAATTATCTTGGAGGAGGGGTTTATGAAGAGGGAAGACCTAGAATGGGTTAGTCAAGGGATGCCTTTTCAATCTAGGCAGCACTATATATGATAGCATGCTGCTAGTTAAACAGCTATATGGCTGAGCATTGTATCCCTTAGATTGCAGTAAAGAGACTTAAAGTCAATGGAGCCTGCAGTTTTCGAGGCAACCCCCCTTCCACATCCTCTTCAAGATAGAAACCTCCTCTCCAAAGATATCACTTCACTTGACCTAAGCCTGTTCTATTTCTAGTCCCAGACCCCTAAATCTTTGTGTACCTAGCTACACCTCAGGAAGCAGGGTAGGTATGTTGATCCTGGGTGAAATGGAATGGGTAAATACAAATTAATTGTTTACTCTTTCAAAAAGTACAAGGGGACATATCATGAAGCTACAAAATAGTATATTTAAAACAAATAGGAGAAAATATGTTTTTTCAATATATAATAAAGCTTTAGAACTCATTGCCGGAGGATGTGATAAAAGCAGGTAGAGTAGTTGGATTTAAAAAAAGTTTGAACAAATTCCTGGAGGAAAAGTCCATAAACTGTTTTTAAGGTAGACCAAGAGAAAACCATTACTTATCTTGGGGATACGTAGCATGGAACTGGCTACTTCTGGGGATATGCCAGGTACTTGTGACCTGGATTGGCTACTGCTGGAAAAAGCACATGGGGCTTGATGGACCTTGATGGTAGTTCTTATAATGCACAAGGAGGATGTGGATTTTCATAGCATTTTATTTTATTTGTACTTAGCTCCACCTTTTGAGTGGCAATTCAAGATGAGTTACATTCAGATATGGTAGGTATTTTCCTATCACAGGACTTACAAGCTAAATCTGTACCTGAGGCAATGGAGGGTTAAATGACTTGCCCAAGGTCACAAGGCACATCAGTAGGATTGAACTCTTGTTTTCTTGGTTACTAGCCTGCTGCTCTAACCACAAGGCTACTCCTTAGGGAATGATTGCCCTATTGGGCATGCCCTAGTGGACTGATCAGGTGGCGGCTAGAGCAGAGATGGCTCTATCATTAGGCAAAATGTGACGGTTGCCCCCAAAACATACCTGTGGTGGCTGCCTCACTTCGCTTGGTTCTATGAGAGGCAACAGATAGATGAGTCTTTCCTATAGCCTTCTACCCCTTTCATCCTCAACCTGCCCTACTCTCAACCACAACTGCTACAGCTACCACTAACAGCATCTCCCAATAGTCTCATCGGCAATAAAAGATACCACAGACAGGAGACCTTTCTGATCCAGGCATGCCTTTAAGGCCCTGCCAGTCCCCCTTTCTTTGATGCAACAAGTATCTGTCAGAGGGGGCAGGACAGGGAGGGCCTTCATGGTGCACCTAGGTTAGAAAGACCATCTGCCTGTGGTATTTTTAATTGCCATTGAGGCCGCAAGTGGCAGGGAAAGGGAGGGGGAGCGGCAGGGCTGGGCTTGGAAGGAAAATGCTGGGACATGGGTTGGGGAGTTGTAGGATTAATGCAGGTATGGATTTAGAGAAGAAAACACTTAGACAAGAGTCAGGGGGTTGGAAGAGCAATGCAAGGCATGGGAAAGGAAGAGAAACAGGAGATGCAGGACTGGGGAGATGCTGGATACAGGAAGAAACCTAGGAAGATGGAGTGGAGATGTTGAACATGACAGGACTGTGGGTGACAGAGGGGTGATGCTAAACATGGGAAGGGAAACATAGGGAGAGAGAGGTGATGCTGGATATGGGGAGGATGGAGACAGAGGGGTGATATTGGGTTATGGAGGGGTGATGCTAGACATGGGGGGACATAGGGAAATTGAGGGGTTTTGCTGGACATGGGGGGATACAGGGAGATGGAATGGTGATGCTAGATATTGGGGGACATGGGGGAGGGCTGAAATAGGGAGACAGAGATGCTGAAGATAGTGAGAGACAAAAGGGAGATGCTAGACAAGGGGGAATAGGGAAGGGGGGAGTTGCTAGACATATGAGAGAGAGAGGGAGGGGGAAGACCCTGGACAGGGAAGGAGAGAGAGACAGGGAAGATGTGGGCAAGGAGGGAGATAGAGGGGAGAAGATGATACAGTATATGAGGGGAGAGAAAGAGGGTAAGACATTGGATGGGAGTTAGAGAATGGAAAGATGGTGAGTGGGGAAAGAGAGAGAGCATGGAAAGACAGTTAATAAAGACTAGGGAATAAGAGGTTGGGATAGGTAGGTAATTAGAGGATAGGATGAGGGCTGGTAAACTATAGATAGATGCCGTAAAAATAGGGTATGGTTGTTGTGGTTAAGTATTGCTGACTCGTGGCAATCTGCTCAATAGTTATCCTAAATTGTGTTTGGTCTTTAGTCATGCAGCTAATTGTTGATAGAGTGGCATACATAGCTGCTATTACTGTATCAATCCATCACATTACTGGCCTTCCTCTTTTGCGCTGACCTTCAACCTTGCCAAGCATGATGTCTTTAATAACCTCTCTCTTGGCATGATGTGTCCAAGAATGAAAGTAAAAGTCTTGTCATCTGAGCTTATAAAGTAAGCTTAGATTCGATCTCCTCTAGTACCAACTGATTTGTTTTTCGGGCAGTCCATGGTATACACAGTATTCTTCACCAGCACCATACTTCGAAGGCATTGATTTTTTTTCTTGTCAATCTTTTTCACTATCCAACTTTCACATCCATTTCACGTTATCGAAAATACCATGGCTTGTACAAGTCGAATCTTTGTGCGGAGAGATACATTTCTGCTCTTGAGAATCTTTAAGTCCTTCATTGCTATACTGCTAAGAGCAATGCATCTTGATTGTTTGTCATTTATTTATTATTGATTCAAGCAGGTTAAAGTTATCCACTATTTTAATTTCTTCTCCATTAACAATTAACTTATTGATTTTAACAGTTGTCAGGATCTTTGTCTTCTTTACGTTAAGGTAAAGACCCATTTTAAGATTATGTTCCTTGATCTTGAGGAGTAAATGTTTCATATCGTCTTCACTTTGAACTAGTATTGTGACATCATCAGCATAGCGAAGGTTGTTGATGAGTCTTCCACCAATCTTCATATCTTAGTTGTCTTTATACAGTCCTGCTTCTCTGATGATTTGTTCTGTATATAAATCAAACAGATAGGGGGAAAGTATGCAGCCTTGTCGTACACCTTTGCTGATTTTAAACCATTTTGTTCCCCCTTGCTCCATTCAAACTGTTGCTTCTTAATCAATGTAAAGGTTGTGTGTGAGAACTATTCGGTGTTCTGGTATACTCATGCTTATTAATATGGCCCAGAGTTTCTAATGATCTGCACAGTCAAAGGCCTTGCTGTAGTCAATAATACCTTTTGGTATTCTTTTGTATTTTCAAGGATCTATCTCACATCTGTGATGATGTTTCTCATTCCTTACCCTTTTCTGAACACTGCTTGCACTTCAAGCAGTACTCATTTCAGGTATGGTTGTAGTCTTCACTGAATGATCTTGAGTAGAATCTTGCTAGCATGTGGAATCAGAGCAATTGTGTGATGATACCCACAGTCAGTCGGATCACCTTTCTTTGGTATTAGTATAAACACAGATCTTTTCCTGTGAGATGGCCATGATCTTGTCTTCCAAATTTTCTGGCAAAGCCTTGTACCTCATATGTTTGGTAACAGGTGCATCTTGTTCTTCCTCTAATAATTTCTGATTCTATTTCCTTGCATGTGTCATTGTAGTACGTCTCCTTGTCTAATTTTGCAGCATATTGGAAATTTCTGTTAGATTCTGTAATTACCTCTCTTTCTCCTTTGGCCTTAGCATCTTTGCATTTCTGGGCAATTTACAAAGTTTCTTTTGTCATCTATTTTGGCCGTTTTTGCTTTTTTTATTTATTTATTAAATTTTGAACATACATTCAACACCAAAGTTGAATACAGGAAACTTGGTAATATGAGTTATAAACATCCAAATAACAAACAACCAAAAACATCACATTGCCATAATCAGCCCACAAATAATTGGGAGAGGCCAAAGGATAAACAAAAGAACAGGAAAATGAAACAAGCAGTGCAAGACTTACACATCAGCCGTATGGGAAGCTACAATCACAACACTATCCTCCCTAGCTACAAGGAACTCCAGAAGCTGAGCGGGCTCAAAAAACACAAATATCTTCTCTTTGTACGAAACACAGCATCGAGCAGGAAATTTTAACACAAAAGTTCCCCCAAGGGAAAGGATCCTGGGCCGTAGACCCAGGAATTCCTTCCTCTGCAGTTGAGTAGACCTCGCTAAATCAGGGAATATACGTACAAATGAGCCCATAAACTGCTGACTGAAATTCCTAAAATACAATCGAAAGATTAATGATTTATCTGTCTCAAGGGCCAGTGTAATAAGGAGGGTAGAGCGGGCAGAGACCACATCCAACGAACTCTCTAGAAAACCAGTAAGGTCTCCAGGTAGTCCCGGAGGGTCACCAGCAGCTCCAGGAACTTCCCTGCCAGTATTTAAATATTGAGCTCTGGTTAATGGCGGGAGATTTTCCCCAGGGATCTTAAGGACCTCCTGAAAATATCTACGAACCATTTCCAGAGGAGAACACACAGGGGACCTAGGAAAATTCACCAGTCTTAAAATTGTTCTTCCGGACTTGGTTTTCTAGATATTCCAATTTCCTATGGGTCACATTCCGGTCCTTCTCATGGGCATGGTGTAGCTCTCGGAGTTGCTCCACTTCCCCACTCAGCTGTAACAATTTCCCCTCCTGTTCCTTCTGAACACTTGACAGTTGCAACAAATCCACCTTTAAAGACGGAAGATCAGTACTCACAGATGAAGCAATCTTATCTAGAGAAGAATGCATTGCAGCAATAACCTCCCATAGCACCTCCAAAGTTACTTTCGCAGGTTTCACCAAACCGCCTCCTCCAGCATTAGTCCTCAGGGACACATCCTCCTGGAAAGGGCTGACCAAAAACCCTGGCTCAGCTCCAGATGCCACAACAATTCCAGGGGTCCCACACGAAGCAATCGCCCCGACTATGGAACCCTCCACAGCCTCCTGCTTCGGCGTGCTAGTCAGAATGCCGACCAGAGGCTCTCCGACGTCGTGCGTAGCGCTTCTGGGACAAGGCGGGGGGGCCCGCTGCTCCGGGGACAGAAACACCCCAGACGTGCTCAGGTCCGACGATCCCACCGGACCTGCTGAAGACGCCGCTCGCACCCCTCCGCCAGCGAAGCCACACATCTGGAGCGTCCTTTGGCTAACCTCACTGGAAGCAACTGCACCGGGAGGTAGGGACGCCTGCTTCCGTTTCCTTCTGCCCATCTCCACCGCAGAAGATGTAGTGGAAACCAACAGGATGCGCTCAGCACCGGACTTCTAGGCACGGGGTTCAAACTGCCGCCATCTTAGAATGCCTCCCCCGGCCGTTTTTGCTTTTTTAACCGTTTGTAGAGACTTCTCACTTTTTTTGTGTACAACTTAGTTGATGTTATCTCGTAACTCCTCTGGTGCTCTGTCATTTGTATCCAAAACAGTGAATCAGTTTTGCAGACAGTTTTAAATTCTGGTGGTGTATTGTCAAGATTATATTTTGCTGCATTCATGAATGGCTTGCTCTTTTTCAGCTTTTGCTTGAGTTTGCATACTAATAGCTTGTCTGTCCCACTTTCAGCTGCAGGTTTTGTTTTTGTTGATGTTATTGAGCTTTTCCATCATTGATTTCCACAGATGTAGTCAATTTCATTTTTGTACAATCCACTGGGTGAAGTCCATGTGTACAGTCACCGCTTGTGTTGCTGGAAGAAGGTGTTTGAGATGAATAGATCGTTGGTCTTGCAGAATTCTATCAGTTTTCTCCAGCTTCATTTCTGTTGCCAAGTCCATATTTTCCAACCACTTGGCCTTCTTCTTTGTTGCCAACATTTGCATTCCAGTCACCCATGACTATCAGGATATCTTGTTTGCATTTTTGTGAATTTCAGCTTATACATATTCATAGAAGTCATCAACTTTGTTCTCTTCTGCAGCTGTTGTTGGGGAATATGCCTGAATAATAGACAAATAGGGCCCAATATTCTTTTGGGATGGCTATGTGTTGCTACAGCGCATAGCCATCGCTGCTGACCTTTAACTCCAAATATTCAGTGCCAGGGTCATATGTGGCCATGGCATTGAATATTCGGAGTCGACGCACAGCCCCCAAGCCTGCAGAGGTTATCCAGGCAGTGGCTCAATATCGCTGCTGCCCAGTTGGCTCCCATGGATAAAGATAGCCACAGCAAAAGCTGTCCTATCTTTTACCTGCAAGTGCTAACTGGGCAGCAGTGCAATATCACCGCTGCCCAGTTAGCGACTGATGCCACCCACAGAACACTCATGACACACCTCAGTGCTAAGCAGTTAACATTGGGGCTTGTAATAATGATAATTGGGGATATTCATTGGCACTAACCATGTTAGTGCCGCTGAATATCCCTTTAAATGCCTTTGAATATCAGGCCCATAGACAATGAGCATTCACTGATTGCATTGTACTTCATTACAGTTCTTGCAAGTTTCTTTTTAACTATAAATGCAACACCATTTCTTCTTTGTCTTTCATTTCCAGCATAGTAGACCATGTGATCATCAGATTCAACGTGCCCAATGCCGGTCCATTTCAGTTCGCTGACACCCAACAGATTGAGTTGTACACGTTCCATTTCATTCTTGACCACCTCCAACTTCCCTTGGTTCATGCTTTATACATTACACGTCCCAATATGTAAGACATCTTTGCAGCTTCTGACTCTCATTTCAGCAGTCAGACGTCCTGAGGGCTTTGTTCTAACCACATCATATATTTATTTATTTATTTGTACATTCTTTTATACCGCCTCTTCCAGCGATCAGATGCGGTTTACATATAACAGAACAAAATAATAATGAACTGATTATTTTTACAATGAACGTTTTAGAACAATTTAGTTAAATTCATAATAAACTTTTAAACTTTTAAAAAAACTATTAACAACTGAACTATTTACAGAAGGTAAAGTATATGGTTCCATTTGCTGAATGACTGGATGATACAAAGGTGTGGAGGAATTGTGCATGTGTGTGTAATGTGTCTATGTTGTGTCTAAGTAGGGTCAGTGTATGAATGCTGATCAGTGTTGACCTGTGAATTCAGGACATCATTGTGCTGTAGATTGTAAAAATGCTGGGTAAATAGATACGTTTTTAGATCTTTTCTAAATGATTGTAGGTCCTTAATCTCTCTGAGTTCAACTGGGAGGTTGTTCCTGAAAGTAGGTGCAGTGAACGAGAAAGCAGTGTTGCTTGTCTTCTGCCCTGATTTTCGCTAGCTTTACTCTGAGAAGTCTTCAGTTCATCCCCAGTAGCCCATTGAGTGACTTCCAACCTGCAATTTCCATCTTCCAGCACTATATTGCAATTTCTTTTCTTGTGGCTATCCATTGGGTTTTCATGGCAAGTTACAGAATTAGATTGCCAGGCCATTCTTCTGCGTAGATAATGCTAGTGTTGTTGCTGTTGTCACAGAAAAAAGGATCCTTGGCCACCAACACTGTCCCATTCTGCTGCTGCCCAGATGGTTGGTTTGTCTTAGTCTGGCACCTCAGCTGAGACCTGTCTATCTTGAAATACTCTGTCAGTAGCTAAGCTACCGATAGCATAGCTCTTAGCATCACTGATGCACACAAGCTCTTGCAGTACAAAAGCTGCAAACCAAGCGAGGGATGGGGGATTGAAGACTGACAATTAGGAGGAGGAATAAAATCTGAATGGATAAAGAGAGAGAAAAATAAATGGAAAAAAGCTAAAAGGAAAAGATCAGTGTCAGAGATGGATATAGGTGAGCAAGGATAGGAGACAGGAGTAAGAGAAGTGGCAAATGGACTGCAAACCCTGGAAAAGAGTTAAGAGAAGACAGAGGAATTAGAAACCAGAGACTAGGAACAAGGCAATTAGAAAAATAAAATAGCCAGCCAAGAAAGGTAAAGGATTTATTTTCAGTTTAGTTACTGGAATATCTCAGTGTTTAGATTTTATATGTGCTATCTTTATTTTTGCATAGTTCAGGGGGATTGTCCGAGAATGCACCGCGCAGGGTCAGATGCTGCCATTTTGCATGATGGCCAACGCAGAGCAGGAGCGTGTAGGCAGCGCTCCCACTTAGGTGCATTTGGGGGCCTCCAGACCGGGCTCTAGACCACCAGGTTTTGTTTTTTATTTAATATGGTGAGGTGGGGGAAGGGGCCACTAAATCACCAGGTTCTTCTTTTATTTAGTGAGGGTGGGAAGGGGCCTTTCCCGTTGCCATCAAAATACTGTTGGGGGTGGGATCGGTGCTGCTGGACCATCAGGGATAATTTTATTGTTGGGCATGAACCCCAACAGTATTTTGATGGCATTGGGGGCTTTTCTCGATGCCATGATTGTCCCCCAATGCCATCAAAATGCTGTCGGGGCCGCTAGACCACCATGGATCATTTTATTATGGGGCATAGCCCCTGACAGTATTTTAATGGCATCGGGGACCTTTCCCGACGCCATCAAAATACTGTTGGAGGTGGGATGGGGGCCACTAGACCACCAGGGATCATTTTATTATGCGACCCGGCCCCCAACAGTATTTTTATAGCATCGGGGGCCTTTCCCGACGCCATCAAAATACTGTTGGGTGTGGGATCGGGGCTGCTGGACCACCAGGGATAATTTTATTGTCGGGCACGGACCCCGACAGTATTTTGATAGCTTTACCCCATGCTGTGATCATTCCCCAATGCCATAAAAATATTCTCGGGGCTGCTATGCAAATTAGCCATGCGATGCCCAGAGAGCAAGCCAAATTAGCCAGACTTCTTGTGCGCATGTGTTTGACTTGCTCTTCCAGTTTAGTGCTGTGATGGCTCATTTGCATTCACGCAGTTAATGCGGGGGTCTTTTGCATGCCCTATCTATGCTGCATCCAGTGTTAAAAAATGTGCATTGTCGGGCCGCGTTAAAGTCGTCTTCAGCATGCATCTAGCGCCGGTTTTCTACATCGGCCTGCGAATGTGAGTTAATTTGTATTCTCTCCTCAGATCCCAGCTGCAAGCGGTGTTTACTCTGATATCACTTCCAATGCACCCCCACGCACCAGAACTGAAGTCATAATTGCCCCATGCTGTTGGGACCAAAAGAACAAGCATAACTTACATCCAATTGGCTATGCCGGGGTTTGCGTGGCTGCATCTCCTGCCTCGTTGGAGAAGAGAGATGAGGCACTGCTGGGGAGGAGAGGAGCATTGCTGCACCATTGGGAGAGGGAGTGGAAATGCTCGACTATCGAGGGGAGAAGGGGAAGGAAGGACATGCTGGACTGTTGGGGGGGGGGGCAGGATGGGCCACTATGCAAAAGAAATTCCCCAGGCCACAATGCTCCTGCAATTTGCCCCTGCTATTGCTCCTCAATTTTAGGCTCTGTTTCATCCATATCTATAAACCAAAAACGCAAACCTTCACATGAATCCTGATTATGAAAATGTAACTCTATAAGTCATACAGTATGAAACAGACTATAAACATTACAATTATTAATTCTTCTCTAAGCACAACATTTTTTAATTCTCTAAGGCTGATCAAAGTTCTTAAACGTTTGATACCCAGCAAACTGAATATTGGTTATATGAAAAAAACATCAGTGGAGAAACCAAAGCCTATAGGCTTGAATTCTTGATACAGATTTTATTTTCTTAATTTTCTCCAGTACCTCCTAGTTGCTTGTGGCTTACGTCTTTCAAAAGGCAGGAAACCAAAAATTCACTGCAGCAGTATACATGACCTTAAGATAATCAAAGTTCCCCTTTTCTTTTCATTCTTAATACTGAGTGCTAAGCAAGTGCTTTTTAAGATAAGGCACCATAGTTACCAAAAATGTAAAAAAGAATTGTGTGATAATATTTACAGAAACTTGTTCATGCCAAAAAAAAAGAAATGCAATGTGTGCCATTGAGTCAGTTGTGACTACTGGTGACCCAGCAGCTCCTGGGTTTTCTTGGCAGTGTGAACAGAAGTACAGTTGTGGTCAATATTATTGGCATCTTTGTATTTTAGGTATGTTGTGTACAATATCTTTAGAAATAATTGGAAATAGTCTAACTGTATGTCATCATGATATTTTAATAGTATGTTCAAAGGTATATAACAAAAAAAGATGTCTCTGCAATTTAGTAATTTTTGAGAAAAAAACAAAATATGACCTGGATAGGATTAATGGCACCTTTCACTAATATTTGGTTGCACAACCCTTGGCAATGATGATAGCCTTTAAACATTTCTTGTAGCCATCTGTAAGTTTCGTACATCTGTCTGCTGGTAGTTTCTCCCACTCTTCAACTGCGATTTGTTCCAGCTCATGAATGTTTCCAGGATTCCTTTTACCAATGGCAGATTTCAGCTCTTTCCAAAGGTTCTTGATTGGATTGAGATCAGGACTCATTGCTGGTCAGTTTAAAACAGTTCATTTTTTCCTTTTTAACCATTCTTTTGTACTTTTGGATGTATGCTTCTGGAGGACTCATGACCTTCGACCCAGACCTAGCTTTCTGACACTAGGGGGCTTGTTTACAAAGCCGCGGTAGTGGTTCGCGATCGCGATCGCAACCGCGGCCCCATTGAAATCAATGGGGCCGCGGCTCCGATTACGATCGCAAACCGCTACCGCGGCTTTGTAAACAAGCCCCTAGGTAGCTCATTTCGCTCCAAAATCCTTAATAGTCCTCTGACTCCATGATTCCTTTAATATATTCCTGGCTTCCAGTTCCTGAGGCAGCAAAACAGCCCCATAACATTATGGAACCTCCACCATATTGAACTGTTAGAAGGGTGTTTTTTTTCTTATAAGCTTCATTTCTTCACCTGTAAATGTATCGCTGGTCTGCATTGCCAAAGAGCTAAAGTTTGGTTTCATCTGTCCACAGAACATTTTCCCAGAAGGATTGTGGTTTCTCAAGGTAGGTTTGGGCAAAGATCAGGCATGCCTTTTTATGTCTGTCTTTGAGTAGTAGGGTCCTCCTTGGCCTTTGCCCATGAAGTCCTTCTTTGTTTAGTGCACGGCGTATGGTGCAGGTTGAAACCACCACTCCAGATTGCTCCAGGTCAGCCTTAAGTGCTTTGGATGTTGTACAAGGTGTTTTTCCATGTTTGCACTAACCTTTGAAGAATTCTTAGATTAATTTTCTTCTTCCCACCATGTCCTGGGAGGTTCTTGACAGCTCCATGAGGCAGAAAACGTCTTAATAACATTGCAAACTGTAGACACAGGAATCCCAAGATCTTTGGAGATGGCCTTGTACCCCTTTGAAGTTTGATGTTTGGTGATGTGGTCTGACGGTCTCTGGCAGCTCTCTTGTCTTCACCATTCTGAAAATGGAACAGAGTGAATGTGGCCATTTTAAACATTAGAGCCATCATTCATTGGTTGATTCAAGTCATGTGGATACTGACGATGACAGATGCATCTAAGTTTACTGTAATGGGAATGTGGTTCTTCTGTTCAAAGTGATTTGAATTTGGTGCCAATAATCATGTCCTGGAAATGTCCCAGTTTTTCTTCTATTTCCTTTTTGAAGCAGTCTTATTTTATTTGATTCTTTTTTGTGACAAATATGCTTGCATATATAGTCCAAAGCCATTTTACATGCCACTTTCTTTAGGAGATATTGGATATTAAAGGGTTGAACTGCCACTAATGTTGACCACAGCTGTAGAATGTGAAGTCTTTCTTCCGAGGCAATGGAGAGTTAAGTGACTTGCCCAAGGCCACAAGGAGTGCTAGTGGGAATCAAACCCTGGTCTTTAGTTACTAAACCAGTGCTCTAACCACTAGGCTGCTCTACTTGTTCATAAATGCAATTTAATTGCATCAGAATAACCCTTACAGCAACGCTTGTTCCTCTTTCTATATTGATAGAAGACAGGTTTCTGAACAAAAGAAACCATATGATTTCTGTAGTATTCACAATGCTGGCTAACACTTCAGGGAGTTGGCAAGGTTAAAAATGAAAATAAGAATTAAAACAAATATGAGAACTCTATACTGGTAGTCAATATTCATCTACATGTCCACACAAGATAATCAGAGAAGTCTGGAAAGAACAGATCTGGGTGCGTGTATCATGGGGTTAATTGTGTGATAAGCAGGATCTCTTTTTTCTTGGAAGTCCCCATTAAGGATACCAAGCTACCGATTTTGGTTTCTTTCTGGATTATAGATCTCATGTATTATTGTTTATATCAATATAGACAGAGAGACAGTGTCTGCGTAAATATATAGATACACACAATAATAAAGGGAACATATAATCCAGAAAGAGACCAATATTGATAGCTCACTTTCCTTAATGGGGACTTCCAAAAAATGAGATTCTGCTTATCGCACGATTAACCACATGTTTCAAACTGTGTACAGATAAAGCTGTGCTGTGTGCCCCCGGCTGACTGGTTACCGTAGGACTGTTGGCTTCAAATCCCATGCCACACTGAAGAGCAGAGAAGCACTCATCTCCTTCCTTTCCAGGGCTCATATGCTTCATTAATTAGGCAATGGCTATCCAAATTAGCAAGTTCACATAATACCAACAATAGTGGGTCTCTCAAGCAGTTCTTGCAAGCTTAAAAAGGAATCTGTACTGTCAAATGTAACAGCACGGCTACAAGATTTCAGTGAAGCTGAACGATATCAGGATGTTGGGTGCCCAAATACCCCCTGAGAATTTGATAATTAATCTCATGATCAGCCTGACATCACCCCTCTCATAACAATCCTGTAAAAATGCACAATTGGACATCATACTTTTAAATCTTAAACTTTGCTTTATGTGACTGTGTGTGCCTGCTCTTCCCTTAGGGGAAATAAAGTGCTGATGGCTTTTTGAGCTACTGTGACTGACTGCTGCCCCCCTTTTCTGCTGCCCCTCAGTAGCTATTACCCTAGGCCCTAGTCTTGCCTAATGGTTGAGTCAGCCCCAACAGATATACAGTTTCTGTTTTTCATAAATACAGATCGAGAGAGCCCACCTGTCAGCACTGAGGACAGTTAAGGTGAACACGGATACTCCAACTGATGTCAATTGTATAAAAGAAATCAACTTGCAGCCCATTCTTCCAAATAGCCAATTGTCCATAATGTAGCGTGTGGCATCTACAGGCACACATGTTAAGAGCAGCAGCAGGTCCCCTAAAGCCAGACTGGCTATGAAGATGTTTGGAACAGTTTGCATGGATTTAACCTTGCAAAACACTTTGATGAGTATTGCGTTTCCAAGGAGACCAACTGAAATGATCACCGAGTATGTGACAGAAATTGTAGTCAGTATTTCTGCTCCAGGCGAGGATTCTTCAGCCCTTTCTTGATCCCTGTTGATGACACGGCCAGTGCTGGGACTTGGCGGCATGGTATCGTTGGTAGCTAGTGAAAAAGTCTGGGTGGAGGAATGAAAACTGTCTTGAGACATTTTCTTGAAATAAAAAAGCACAAGTCTTAAATGTTTCTTCTTTCTAGCCTCAGAAGAGTTAATAATAGTTGTATCCAATAACCTGCAGCAGGTAGGATTCCTTTAAAATTGAAAGCGTTAGAGACAATGAAAAATTCTCACCACACTTGAGGTAGTAACGAAATTCCTTCCCTTCTAAGTCTCAAGCCATGCCTGCATAAATACACACAGTTTAATACCAAACTGTGTGGGAGGTGGAGATATGTCTTATTGGTTTATCAGCTATGAGCTAAGAAAAGGGGTTTTCTCTATGCTATTATCTAAAGGAGGACTTTTGGATAATTGGAGAGAATTTCAAGGGTACTTCATTTTATTTTTAATAATGGCATAGATACAAATGTAGAGTTATTTACTGTTAATGTAAAACATGTATTATTTGCCAATTAACATGCATTATTTGCCAATAAAGTAGCTTAACACAAGATTTTCTACCACAATGCATGTTGAATACTAATGCATGCAAGGCAGCTCATTTTTATGCAAAATGATAAATTTTTTAAGCTGTTTTCTTCATGGAAAACTAACACCCCAAGAGGTATTCTTCATTTTTTCCCCGGGAGTCAGTTTAAGGGGCCAGTATGGTGAGAAAACTTGCCCCCACCCTCTCACAAAGCTTTAAAAATTAATATAGGACCCTTCTTTGGCACCCCTCTGATTACTTTTAAAACAAAATTATGTCATGTCATCCACCTCTTGTACCCCCCCACCCCGATTCCTTTTTTTAAAATCAAAGTCAGGGCTACCCCTGTCCCATCCTGTGCTCCCTCAAACCCCCATGGAACACGTCTAGTGATCTCTAGTGCAGATCCTGCCTCTCGATTACTTCTGAAAAATGGTTACCGAAGACCCCTAACAGGAGTATTGTAGAGGTGGCCAAGAAAGCAAATACAATGCTAGGAATCATAAGGAAAGGAATGGAGAATAAAAACAAGGATATTATAATTCCTCTGTATTATTCCATGGTTCAACCGCACCTTGAATATTGTGTGCAATTCTGGCCGCCATATCTGAAAAAGGATATAGCAAAATTAAAAAGATACAGAGAAGAGCCACCAAAATGGTAAAGAGGATGGAAGGATACCCCTTTGAGGAAAGACTTAAAAGGTTAAGGCTCTTCACCTTGGAAAAGAGACGACTGAGAGGAAATATGATAGAGGTCTATAAATTAATGAATGGAGGAGAACGGGTAAATGTAGATCGGTTGTTTATGTTTATGTTTATTAGACCTGATATACCGCCCTTCATATAATAACAGAGCAGTGTACAATTACGAAAAAGTCTAAAGGATGGCCAAGGGCTGAGGAAAAGGAAAGGAAGTTACAATATAAATAGGACAGTGAGTAGTAGACCACACATACCAGACAGAAGGAACAGAGACACTGGGGACATGGGAAAAGATCACACAGGAAGGGTAGGGAGGTCAAAGGCTGAGGAGAACAGGTGAGTTTTCAGGCG
Source organism: Ichthyophis bannanicus (assembly GCA_033557465.1). Lineage (NCBI taxonomy): Eukaryota > Metazoa > Chordata > Amphibia > Gymnophiona > Ichthyophiidae > Ichthyophis > Ichthyophis bannanicus. The sequence goes on along the minus strand of CM066036.1, from coordinate 154,799,500 downwards.
TGCTTTAAAGGTGCGGTGGTTCTGTTCAAGTCGGAGAGATAAAGGGAGTGAGTTCCAGAGTGCGGGACCAATGAAGAAAAAAGCTGAGGAGCAAGTAGAGTGCAAGTGGGCTCGAGAAGGAGAAGGGAGATGAAGACAGTTTATGTGAATTGACCGGAGGGCACGACTGTGAGATTGGATGAGGTCCGACAGATACTGAGAGGTGTGTGTGTAGAGGACCTGGTGCACAAGGGTAAGGAGCTTGTAGCGAATACGGTGGTCAACAGGTAACCAGTGGAGGTGCAGAAAGGAGTGACGTGGTCAAAACTCCATCATAAAGTAGAAAAACTAGGGGACACGCAATGAAGCTACAATGTAACCCATTTAAGACTAATAAGAGAAAATATTTTTTCACTCAACACATAATCAAACTCTGGAATTCGTTACCAGAGGATGTAGGAAAAGCTGTTAGTGTAGCTGGGTTTAGAAAAAGTTTGCAAAAGTTCCTGGAGGAATGGTCCATAAACCATTTTTAAAGAGGACCAGAGAAATCCACTGCTTACCCCAGGACAAGTGTTGTTGAACCTGTGTACCTTTTTTGGGAACCTGTCAGGTACTGTACTTGTGACCTGTATTGGCCACTGTTGGAAACAGGATACTGGGCTTGATGGACCTTGGTCTGACCAAGTATGACATTTCTTATGTTCTAGATCACTCCTGCCCCCCACTAATGAGATTGCTAGGTATATTCAGGGGGACATGGGGTTGAGGTAGGGGTATGAGAGAAGGAGGAGATTTTTTCAAAGGGGAATACAGGAAAGGGACAACATAATTTTTGAAAGGAATCAGGAATAGAGGATATGGGGAGGGAGACAACATTTTTTAAAAAGAAATTGGAGGTAGGGAGTGCTGGGAGGAGTACTATAAATTTTTTAAAGCATCGGGGTGGGGGGTTCTATGTCATGACCCTGCCCTTTTAGAGATAGCAGCCCCAACTTAGGGCTCACTATCTTACCATTACTGCAGCCGGGAATGTGCCATACTCCTGAATGCAGCAATTCAAAAACAAAATTGACACCAGTATTCACTAGCATGTCTTGTCATTGGTTAGATCCAATGGTGACGTTTCCTGTAGTAAAATGGCAGAGGGTGAAGTCTGGCCAGCGGTTGTCTGATGGTTGGCAACTAGTGAGTGGGGTCCCGCAGGGTTCTGTTTTATCTCCTTACCTTCTCAATGTCTATATGTTACCATTATGTTCTTTTATGAGGAATAAGGGGTTACGTTTTTATATATTTCTCAGACGATGTATTCTGGCTTCATCTGAGCAGGATGTTGCTGGTAAGATACAGAGATGTATTAATGCTTTGCAAGAGGGGTTTGCTCAAATGTTTTTAAATTTGAGTTTGCAGAAGGCAGATGTTATGGTTATCAAACAGCAGGAAGGTAGAAGATTTGGGGTTGGATGGGTTTGTTTGTTCTTGCCATAGCTTAGAGGTCTAGCTGGATAGTTCTTTAACTTTGCACAACCATATTTCGATGTAAAACCCTCTCGCACCGAGGAAGTTTCTCCAGGGCCATGTGCCCATGAGGGAAGGGTTAGGACAGCCGTTATAGTTGGTGATTCGATCATTAGGCATGTAGATAGCTGGGTGGCTGGTGGACGTGAGGATCGCCTGGTAACATGTCTGCCTGGTGCGAAGGTAGCGGACCTCACGCGCCACCTAGATAAGGTCTTAGATAGTGCTGGGGAGGAGTCTGCTGTCTTGGTACATGTCGGTACCAATGACATAGGAAAATGTGGTAGGGAGGTTCTGGAGGCTAAATTTAGGCTTTTAGGTAGGAAGTTGAAATCCAGAACTTCCAGGGTAGCGTTCTCCGAAATGTTTCCTGTTCCACGTGCAGGACTCAAAAGGCAGGCAGAGCTCCGGAGTCTCAATGCATGGATGAGACAATGGTGCAGAGATGAGGGTTTTGGATTTGTTAGGAACTGGGGAACATTCTGGGTAAAGGAGGGGCTCTTCCGAAGGGATGGGCTTCACCTTAACCGGGATGGAACCAGGCTGCTGGCATTAACCTTTAAAAAGGAGATAGAGCAGCTTTTAAACTAGATATTAGGGGAAAGCCGACAGTCGCCCAAGAGCGGATGGTTCGGAAGAATGTATCTTTGAAGGATGGTACCAAAAGCAGAGAGGTTCCACAAAAGAGTAAAGTAGCCCAAATGCCCTCAAGTATGGAGAAGACTGAGCTGAAAGATCCCAAATTACCCATGTCTAACAATAGCCAAATTCATATGAATAAAATACATTCTCTAAAATGCTTGTATGCAAATGCTAGAAGTCTAAAAAATAAGATGGGAGAGTTAGAATATATAGCACTAAATGAAAGGTTAGATATGATTGGAATATCAGAGACATGGTGGAAGGAGGACAACCAGTGGGACACTGTGATACCTGGGTACAAACTATATCGTAATGATAGAGCTGATCAAATTGGTGGAGGGGTTGCTCTCTATGTTAGAGAGGGCATTGAGTCAGAAAGGATTAAAGTTTTGCAGGAAACAAAATCTGCAGTAGAATCTATATGGATTGAAATTCCATGTAAAAGGGGGAAGGCAATGGCAGTGGGGGTGTACTATCGAGCGCCTTGCCAGAATGACCAAATGGATGATGAAATGCTCAAAGAAATCAAGGAAGCTAACAAAGGTTACAGTGCAGTAATAATAATGGTGATTTCAACTACCCCAGTATCGACTGGGTCAGTGTCACGTCAGGACATACTAGGGAGATAAAGTTCCTAGATGAAATAAATGACTGCTTCTTGGAGCAGCTGGTTCATGAACTGACCAGAGGGGAAGCCATATTAGACCTAGTCCTTAGTGGAACACCAGATCTAGTGCAAGAGATAAGGTTGTTGGGGCCACTTGGCAATAGTGATCATAGCATGATCGCCTTTGATTTAATTAGTGGAGGAGGGATAGTAAGGAAATCCACAGTACTACCTTTTAACTTTCGAAAGGGAGACTATGATAAAATGAGGAAAACAGTTAAGAAAAAACTAAAAGGAGCAGTTGCCAAGGTTAAAGACGTACATCAGGCTTGGCTGTTGTTGAAAAATACTATCTTGGAAACCCAGACCAGCTGTATTCCACGCTTTAAGAAAAGTGGAAGGAAGTCCAAAAAACTGCCAGCATGGTTTAAAGGTGAGGTCAGAGAGGCTGTTGTTGCCAAAAAAGCATCTTTCAGGAAATGGAAAAAAGAGCCAAACGACGAAACCTGGAAACAGCACAAGCATTGGCAAGTCCAATGCAAGGCATTGATAAGGCAGGCAAAGGGAGAATTTGAGAAGAAGCTTGCTGCGGAAGCCAAAACGCGAAGTAAAGACCTTTTCAAGTACATTCGTAGCAAAAAACCTGTGAGAGACTCAGTTGGTCCATTAAATGATAAAGGGGTTAAAGGAGCACTAAGAGGCGACAAGGAGATAGCGGAGAGATTGAATGAATTCTTTGCTTCAGTCTTTACTGAGGAAGATGTAGGGATGTTACCCATGACTGAAGTGGTATTTAAAGGTGCGGAAGAATTGAAGGAAATATCGATACATCGGGAAGATGTATTACAACTATTAGATAAACTGAAGAGTAGCAAATCACCTGGGCCGTATGGTATACATCCAAGGGTGTTGAAAGAACTGAAATATGAGATTGCAGGCCTGCTATTAGTAATCTGTGAACTATCATTAAAATAATCTCTAATACCTGAAGATTGGAGGATCGCCAATGTAACACCAATTTTTAAAAAGGGTTCCAGGGGTGATCCGGGAAACTACAGACCGGTGAGCCTGACATCAGTACCGGGAAAAATGGTAGAAACCATCATAAAGAATAAAATTACTCAGCATGTAGATAGTCATGACCTAATGGGAGACAGCCAACATGGCTTTAGACAAGGAAGATCTTGTCTTACTAATCTGTTATGTTTTTTTGATCTTGATCTGTTATGTTTTTTTGATCTTGTCTTACTAATCTGTTATGTCATAATCGGGTGGACAAAGGTGAGTCAGTTGATATTGTGTATCTGGACTTTCAGAAAGCCTTTAACAAGGTCCCTCATCAGAGACTTTTGGCAAAACTAAAGAGTCATGGGATAGGAGGCAGTGTACTATTGTGGATCAGGAACTGGTTAAAAGATAGAAAGCAGAGGGTAGGGCTAAATGGCCAATTTTCCCAATGGAGAAAGGTGAATAGTGGTGTACCCCAGGGATCTGTGCTAGGTCCGCTGCTTTTTGACATATTCATAAATGACCTGGAAAGTGGAATAACGAGTGAGGTTATCAAATTTGCAGATGACACAAAACTATTTAAAGTTGTTAAAACCCAAGAGGATTGTAGAAAATTGCAAGAGGATCTTGATAAATTGGAAGACTGGGCATCAAAATGGCAGATGAAATTTAATGTGGACAAGTGCAAGGTTATGCACCTAGGGAAGAACAACCCAAACTATGGTTACACGATGCAAGGTTCCACATTAGGAACCACCACCCAGGAAAAAGATTTAGGCGTCATTGTGGATAACATGTTAAAACCCTCAGCCCAATGTGCAGCGGCGGCCAAGAGAGCAAATAGAATGCTAGGTATCATAAGGAAAGTAATGGAAAATAAAACAAAAGATATTATAATGCCTCTATATCGTTCCATGGTGAGACCGCACCTTGAATATTGTGTGCAATTCTAGTTGCTGTATCTTAAAAAGGATATAGCGATTTTAGAAAAGGTTCAGAGAAGAGCCACCAAAATGGTAAAGGGGATGGAAGGATACCCCTATAAAGAAAGGCTAAAAAGGTTAGGGCTCTTTAACCTGGAAAAGAGACGGCTGAGGGGTGATATGATAGAAGTCTATAAATTAATGAACGGAGTGGAACGGGTAAACTTAGATCGATTGTTTACGTTATCAGAATATAGAAAGACTAGGGGACATGCAATGAAGCTACATGGTAAACTATTTAAGACTAATAAAAGAAAATATTTTTTCACTCAACGTGTAATCAAACTCTGGAATTTGTTACCGGAGGATGTAGTAAAGGCTGTTAGTGTAGCTGGGTTTATAAAAGGTTTGGACAAGTTCCTGGAGGAAAGGTCCATAAACCATTATTAAGAAGGGACCCAGGATATCACTGCTTGACCCAGTACAAGCATTGCGGAACCTGTGTCTTTTGGGGAAACTGCTAGGTATGTATGACCTAGATTGGCCACTGTTGGAAATAGGATACTGGGCTTGATGGACCTTGGTCTGACCCAGTATGGCATATCTTATGTTCTTATGATGGTGATTAGGTCCTTGTTTGGGGTTTTGAGAATGTTCTGTACATTGCAGTCTTATCTCTCAGAGGAAAGATTGGTGTCGTTTATGAGGGTATTAGCTCTCCCTCGAAGAAATTACTGTAATTCGTTGTTATTGTGCCTCCCTGCGAAGGAAGTGACTAGATTGCAACAGGTTCAGAATTCAGCAGCAGAAATTGTAAAAGGGTTGTGAAAATGTGATCATCTTACCCTTATGTTGCTTGAATTACATTGGTTGCCTGTGTTATTTCAGATTTGTTTTAAACTTATGACATTAGTGTTTAAGGCCGTGAACAGGATGGTGCCTGTTTTTCTGCAAAAACTTGTACAGTGCTATGTACCTGCTTGAGTATGATGATAGGGGGCTATTAGTAGTCCAGTCTAGTTACCGTCTTCAGGCCTGCTGTGGAACTCCCTTCCAGAGCAGTTAGGTAAAGAGTTGGATTTTAAAGTGTTTAAATGAAGACACATTTATTTCTATAGGCTTTTGAGGGAGAATTATGAAGATGGGGATTGTTTGTTAAGTATTTCTGCTTTTTGTGCACCGCCATGAGTATTTTTGGATGTGCAGTACAGAAATGGAATGAAATAAACTAGTTTATCATGGGATAGTAAATAGGGGCCTTAGAGAATAAAAAAAAGGGTAGGCACAAAGTAGAAACAAAATTCTTGTTTTGTCCTTTGTCCATTCTAAGTATGTACTATGAATCTTCTAAATACATAAATATGCAGATAATCACAGAACAGAGAGAAGTTTAAAAAGTGCGTAAAAGTTTTATGATACTTTATAGCCAATTTTCAGCTTGTATATTTTTTTCTGCAGAATGCTTCCCTTCCTGAACATGCAGTTTGTTAAATGCATGGGCCAGATGAATCAGGTGTACCTTGAGGCACCTACTCCTAGGTGGGATTGGCCCAGGCAGAAGGTGAGCCCATACGGTGTCGGTAGTAGCAGTGCAGCAAACTCACTTTATCATGTTTGCCACCCTGCTCCGCTCTGGTAAGAATGCCATGGGCCCTGTGGCTGTTCCTCACTGGGCTGAAGTCTCACGAGAATATACATGTCTTGAGACTTAGGCCTATTATAACCAATGTCAATATACTAGTAGAAACTCTAGTGATATCGCTAATGTATTAACCTGCTGTTTCTTACACTTGATGTATTCCCCTTAAAGTAGTCTCAGACTTGGATAGCACTTTCAACCACAATCACTGTGGAAAACAGAGTGTGCTCCGTTTGCATCAACGACTACTGTAAAATTGTATTTCTTCTTTTTTATATATCTTTTTCTCTTCGTGTTTCTAAACAGCAAAAATATCATGCAATAATATCACTAGGACGTCTCTGCTTCATGTTACTTAGAATGTTAAAAATTCAAGCTTATCTGAGCTCTGTTGGGAGCAATATGAAACATCAACGGAGCTCAGATAAGCTTGAATTTTTAACATTCTAAGTAACATGAAGCAGAGACGTCCTAGTGATATTATTGCATGATATTTTTGCTGTTTAGAAACACGAAGAGAAAAAGATATATAAAAAAGAAGAAATACAATTTTACAGTAGTCGTTGATGCAAACGGAGCACACTCTGTTTTCCACAGTGATTGTGGTTGAAAGTGCTATCCAAGTCTGAGACTACTTTAAGGGGAATACATCAAGTGTAAGAAACAGCAGGTTAATACATTAGCGATATCACTAGAGTTTCTACTAGTATATTGACATAGGTTATAATAGAGTATTCACATTTGATTTAACGTAGTTTCATACTCTGAGAAGACCATTTATTATACATTGAGACTTAGGCCTGGCAGGGAACAGCCACTTGGCCTGCATTTTCCACAGTGAACTTACAAAAATGGAGCAGCATGGCAAACATGATAAAGTAAGCTTGCCGCACTGCCGCTGCCACACATAGGGGAGCCCGCACAGGGGGGCAATGGGGGCCCATCAGCAAAAGTTTGCTTGGGGGCCCCTCATTGTAACTTACGCCGTGCCTCCATCCCCAAGGTAATTAAACTCTATGGCCACATCCCTCTCCACCTGCCAGATTTCCCTTACACCCAGCCTCCAGACAGCAAGTCCCAAAACAACTGGCCACCTGCTGCCCCAGCCACCTACTTCCCTATTCTCCCCAACATTCCTGCAAAGCTGCATGGCGGTCCTCTGCCGGTGTTGCTGTCAGTATGTGCAGCAATGGCATCAGAGGACCCCCATTCAGCATCTCGGGAATGTTGCTCCTTGCCCACTCAACCAACCAGCCGCCATTCTTCCAACTCCCTAGTCCACCAAGTTCCAACTCACAACTCCACCTTTCGGCCTCTCAGCTGGTCAACTATCCCCCACACACTGCTCCCCAGCCAGTCATGCAGCCCCCCCAGCTCCCAGTCAGTCTTTAGCCACCTGCAACCAATGGCCAGGCCTGCTAGTCTATCATTCACCCCCAATTCAAATTATTCTGATGCTTGCTCAATGCCGCTTCCTCCAGAGTACTGTTCACCTCTCACTGTGTTTGAGCCAAGTGCTGCACAAACTCCCATGATCTCAAGGGAACAATGTGAGAGTTTGGGTCCTGTGTGACTCAAACTCACTGGGCGCTTCACCATGTTAGTGCCAGTGAATATCCTGCAGAGCGGCATTTACAAACCGTGCATATGCCTTTGAATATCCCTCCCACATTAATTAGACAAAATTATGAATGGTTATTTGTAACTATCTGTTCACGTCATATGCCAATCAGAAGTCATGGAGAGGGCAATCTTTTAGAGCTGCGTTAATAGTGTGCATGCTTTTCTCCATTGGGAGAGACATGTGACTGACTCAGCATATGCTCATCTATCCAGTGGGGGATGTACACACAGAGTTAAGGACTATTCCCAGGGGTGAGGAGAGTGAATCAGTTAACACATGTCTCTTCCTCCTATTATTTTGGATGAGCCCTTACCCTAGTTTTGATGCAAACGCCATAGTCCCATGACTTGCTGGATACAGATTTGCATTCAAAACAGTCTACGATAAATATATAGAAAAAAAGAGATAGACATTTTTTCATGTTAGCATACCAAATGCAGCCCTTTCCTCCAGGATCTAACTGATATCATTATTCTGAAAGGCAAGAATATCAGACATGAAGAGAAAATGTGCCTCCATTATTCTTCTGAGCCCCTTACAATTGATCAAGAGTAACATTTTCTGAAAATGTGCATTACTCCAAGACTTGCTTTTGGCAGATGATAGAACAGCCATTTGGGCAAGTGCAGATTTACTGCTTTAATGTAGCATGATTGCAGGTGGTTAAGAGGCTTTGACAGAGAAGGGTGCTCACTTCACTGAAATTCCATTGCAGACATCAGCTCCTCAGCAGACTAAAACATATATCAAATTATAGAATAGGTAGGGGTACCAGATTTTTGGAGAACAAATCTGGGACACTTGGGCAGGACTGAGCTGGGTTGGGCAGGACAGGGATCCTCCCTCCTTGGGCATCTTTTCCCCAACCTAGGTAACATTCAATAATTTCCAAAGTTTAAAAAGACAATAGCAGCCCTTCTTGAGTTATATTCGTGCATGCATACATATATGCTTAAATTTTATTTTATACATACCAACAAATATTCCATATATTTCTAAAATTCCTTCTCTTTTTTCAGAGAAGTTAATTTCTATAACAATCAAGATGACTGCATCAGAGGAGTAGGCAGGAGAAGCATGTCCTTTGCCTCTGTCCCCACTGAAATCAGGCAGCCACAAGAAAAGCAGGACTCACAACGCCACTGGATGGACAGACAGCTTTATTGTGTAAACTGAAAGGTCAGCCCAACACGTGTTTCTGCCAATGGCCTTCTTCAGGGGACAACAACCTCATAAACTACAATTTAAAAAGGATAAAACACACATAAATAAATAATAACTTAATCAGTTAAAAGTAAAACTATATCCAAGTGAACATTAGAAATTATCATATTTAAAAATGATAGTGACTAAACCAATAAATAACATACATATGAAGACCATAAATAGTAATGACACATGATACATAAGAATTAATTAATATGAATCAAGCACAAGAATAAAATTATAAATTGATAAAAACATAATTACTGTAGTGAGGGCAGAGCCAAAAAACATAATTAGTTAGACAGATTTCTCAAAATAAAGTAATCTATACTAGCAGAATACTCAAGAGAACACTCTCTGAAGTACGTGTAGCCTAAAGGAAGTAAGCACAAAAAGAGAAGGACATGGTGTGTAGAAAAATAGACATCCTGAGGAGAATCAAAAGGAACATAACAGGGAGAAACACTCACAACCAGTACTATACCAAATTTCAAACAAATGAAGACTAGCACATTAATGTGTTAAACGGGGTCCTAGAAGGTAAATATACCTGCTAACTGTGGTTGTACTTAAAAGTGGACAAATGAAGGAATGTAATAATTAAATTTACACATTAAGACATGGGAAGCAGATCAGCAGGGGGATCCAGATTTATAAGGCTGCAAAACACATGAGCAGCACTTAAATTAAAACCAGGATTAGAGCAAAGTGATAGTTCCAATACGGGCAAATTTTGTAAAACGTATAGAGTCATTCTGAGGCACGAATAGCGGGGACGTCCATCCCTGCTGTTTGTGCCACTTCCCAGTCCCATTTACCTTCTCTGCATCTTGTATAGGGAAGGTAGACAGGGGAGGGAAAGGGACGGATCGGGGGTGGCGTTATGGCAGGCAGTGGGTGGTCATTGGCCCCGGACATACAGGGCCGATTCTAATGTTGGAATAAGTTCCCCTGTTCGGCAGGCCTGGGGCACGGATGGGGCAGGGGGGACCGAGGACATTCCCCGCGTTCCCCGCAGCCTGATCCTGGCCTTAGGAGTCCAGATCAGAGGTCGGGTTGTGGGGAATTTGCTTCTGGAACCGGCGGGGATCGCCGCTCCATTGAAGAGCCCTGACTGAGTTAGCTGGGGAAGCCTGTATGTGCAGGCCGGATGGAATCGGAGTCCCGGCCTGCCTGTTTGCGATTCTGATCCCACGGGGCTAGATGTGCCCTGCGGGATCAGAATCGCAACTCCCTCTGTGCTTCCAGTTCCAGCTAGATGCACAGAGGGCCCGGACGTACGGATAGAATTGGGCCTATAGTGAGTGAAAAATATAAGTGAAGACAGTAGAATACCTACTCAATGGTGCCGGCTGTGTCAAGGCATTCAGAAAACATCGTGGAATTGATTGTGAAATCATGGTTACAGAAAGTCCAAACAGAGGATGAAAAGGAGCAGGCACATCTAGTCCCACAGGTGCTCCTTGTGGTCTTGGGCAAGCCACTTAATCCTCCATTGTCTCAGGTACAAAAACATAGCTTGTGAGCCCTTCGGGGACAAGGGAAATATATATATACAGTACCTGAATGTACACTGCTTTGACTTGTAGAAAAGCGGCATATAAGCCTAGTTAAATAAATAAAATAAATACGTGAATGTGTTGTGAAACCATTGATACCAGAAATAGATTTGGTGCCACTGACAGCATTATTTAAAATGATGTCAGGTGATGTCCTTCTCCTTTTGTGCTTACTCCCTATAGGTTATACATACATCAGAGAGTGTTCTCGAGTATTCTGCTAGTATAGGTGAGTTTGTTTTGAGAAAACTGAACTGTCTAACCAATTATGTTTTTTGGCCCTGCCCTCACTAATTATGCTTTCATCAATTCATAATTTTATTCTTGTGTTTTATTCATATTAATTAATTCTTATGTATCATATGTCATTACTATTTATGGTCCTCATATGTTATTTATTGGTTTAGTCACTATTTATCATTTTTAAATATGATTATTTCTAATGTTCACTTGGATTTAGTTTTACTTTTAACTAATTAAGTTTTTATTTATTTATATGTGTTTTATGTTTTTTTTAACTGTATTTTATGAGGTTGTTGTACCCTGAAGAAGGCCATTGGCCGAAACACGTGTTGGGCTGACCTTGTGGTTTACACAATAAAACTGTCTGTCCATCCGGTGGCATTGTGAGTCCTGCCTTTCTGTGCCTATCAACACTACAGGTAGGGGATTCCCTTTTCTGGCTCACTGAAATTGGGGATAGGAGGTGACTATAGTCCATGGAGTCAGAGACACTACATCAAAATCAGGGACAAGCCCTGAAAATGGGACATCTTGTATCCTTCGTATAGGTATGCATACCTTCAGTCACGTGTACATTTCAGGCAAATAACCCACAGATCAGTTTTCAAATGGAGTTATAAGTTCACCAGTGACCAATAAATATATAACCCTGCTATGCGTGCAGGGCCAGCCCGAGGGCTTTTGCTGCCCTAGGCAGGCCTACTGTGCCACCGTGCCACTGCGCCCCCATCATCTCACCTGGGAGAGGGAGCAGCATGTCGATCCCTCAGTGCAGCAGAAGTGCCTCAGCAGGCCTTAAATTTTCCCCTGCACAAGCCCATGTGCCCATGGGCTGCAGGTCCCAATGGGCAGCATGGTGACCCCTGACCCCCCCAAATTGTTTTAATTGGCTGTTGCTTCAGCAACACGGGCTTTAAAGTGGTGCATGCATGTGCCCTCATGGCCTGCCACTCCTGACCCCTGCCCTTCTAATGCAACTTCCTGCCCCCTCTGACAGGAAGTTGTGTCGGAAGGGGCAGGAGCGGCAGGCTATGAGGGCACGTGCATGCGCCACTTTAAAGCCCACCATGTTGGTGTAGCAGCCGCTGATTTAAAAAATTTGAGGGAGTTGGGGTCACTGTGCTGCCTGCTGGGACCTGGCACCCTAAGAGGCCACCTAGTTTGCCTAGCGGATGGGCCGGCCATGTATACATGTATTTTCAGCTGCTATATGGATAGAGGCAAGTTGAAAAGACATCTAACCACCCTGTACAGTGAAGGGAAGGCAGAGCAGCAAAATTATCCATTTAGCAGTGATCTTCAGTTGCTAAACAGGAAAGCAGCGGCATAAATTGTGCCCAAGTTGCCCCAGGGGCCCAAGGAGCAAGGGGGCCCGCTTGCAGTCTCTTCCAGGTCATTTGAAATGGATTCTTCCTACTTTGGGGGCCCTTTCAGAATTCTTTGCTTTGGGACCCTGAATTTGAACTTCTGCCACTGCAGGCAAATGCTGGGGATTATTTTAGAAGCCTTTTTCTTGATTTCCATGTGTAAAATCAGGGTTTAACACAAGGAAACCACATCCACATGCAAATGGCTATTTTAGAAACAGTCCAATTTACACATGGATGTTCTTAGTGTGCTGAAAGTCATACAGGGGTGTGTCAGCGCATGGTCTTGGAATGGCCTGGTAGGGTAAAATCCACACATCAACTTCTCTCTGCACATACAAACCCCAAATTGTCCACATCCAGATTTACATCATTTCCATAACAAGAATAGGGATTTAAAAACTGCTCCTTTTGGCAATCCCTTTACAGGAGGGATTAAGGAGGATATTCTCCTTAATTCCCTAATTTTTATTTCTCCCTCTGAACTGAAATGGGTTAAGATAATGTCCTCTCTACTTAAAAGCATCTGCACATCTAGGTGTGCAAAATGGCCCAGATACACGTGTAAGTGCATTTCCATATTGTCCTGCTAAACCAGTCCAGGTCTACCAGAAGACTGGTGGAGACAAAGAACCAATAAAAAGCCCAGGTTTCAATGACATCACTCCTATGCCTCTTCACCTCAGCTACCAGAGTCTCCTCAGTATGGACTTTCTCCTCTCTGAAGAAAATCTGAAGATTGAGAGGAAAAAGATTGATCAAACGGTCGTGAACAACCACCTTGAGGGTGACTCTCTAATTTGAACACAATGTGGAAGGTTTGATTAGACTGCAGTCTTTTCGGTAGCCATAGGAGGAGGGAAATTGATTCAGTTCCACAGTCTTATCATGATAAGAGCCTGTTGAGCAGCCACAAAATTGAAAGGATTTGGAAGGATCTCGAAGAGTGCAGCAGACTCACACAAACTCGACTCCTCTGTTCCCCCCGCTCTTTCCCAAAGATTGCAGAAGGCTCTCAGAGGGATCTGCCTGCCAGCCACCTTAAATGCAGTGCTGCAAAAGCCAGTGAAACAGTTTCATGGAAGCAGAGCTGAGCCCGGTATGGATCTTCTGCCTGGGGCTCTCAGGAGGTGAGTACCAAGGCTTGACCTCATCATTGTCCTTGTTGGGGGCGCCCAATTCTCTCTGTGTGGGTTGTAATTCAGGGTAGACTGCTGATAACCGTTGGTGCAGTGTGGGGGTTTCCTGATGTTTTCTACATGCGTTAGTAACATTTTCTCCTATTGTGCAACTGACAGTCGTGCGGGCGCCCCCTGGAGATGGGGAACAGCTGGGAGCTGTCTGAGATTATGACTTGGATTCAGATGGCTTGGTACTGAGCTCTGACATAAAAACATAAGAGCATAAGATATGCCATACTGGGTCAGACCAAGGTCCATCAAGCCCAGTATCCTATTTCCAACAGTGGCCAATCTAGGTCACAAGTATCTAGCAGTTTCCACAAAAGACACAGGTTCCGCAATGCTTGTATTGGGTCAAGCAGTGGATATTCTGAGTCCCCTCTAATAATGGTTTATGGACCTTTCCTCCAGGAACTTCTCCAAACTTTTTTTAAATCCGGCTACACTAACAGCTTTTGCTACATCCTCCGGTAGCAAATCCCAGAGTTTGATTACACATTGAATGAAAAAATATTATCTCTTATTAGTCTTAAATAGATTATCCTGTAGCTTTATTGCATGCCCCCTAGTCTTTCTATATTTTGATGGCGTAAACAATCGATCTACGTTTACCCGTTCCACTCCATCTCCATCATATCTCCCCTCAGCCGTCTCTTTTCCAGGCTGAAGAGCCCTAACCTTTTTAGCCATAGGAGTATCCTTCCATCCCCTTTACCATTTTGGTGGCTCTTCTCTGTACCTTTTCTAATAATGCTATAATCTTTTTGAGATACGGCAACCAGAATTGCAGTTGTTTGCTAGTGGCTGTTGTTGTTGATGCTTGAGCTATGGCAGATATGGCAGAATTTCATTTGTTGATTAGAGATTTGATTTCAGTTTCTGCAGAGATGACTGTGAGATTTGGTAGTGTCTTTTGTAGGAAGGCCTGGTTGTCAAATGCGTGGAATCTCCTCTTTGTGGAGGTGGTGTTTTGGGTTGGGTTGGCTTTGTGTGTGTGCATACAGTGAAGCTAATTAGGCTGTGGTCAGACCAGGGAACTGGTGTTAATGTGGAGGGTGTAAAATCGGGTGAGGCCCTTAGGGTGTTTGAGAGGGAAATGAGATTGAGGATTCCACCTTTGGTGTGGGTTGGTTCAGATATGAGTTGATTGCACTGCAGCTCTTTCATTGCTTCTAGGAAGTCAGAGGCTTGGTTGGTAGATGCCTAAAGTGCCTAAAGTGCACATGAACCAGGTGGTCTGCCTGCTCTCCTTCTCGAAGAATCAGTGTTGGGGGAACAATAATGATCTCTGCTTTGTGGATGTCCGGAGGGTGCTTCCCGATATTTGGAGTTACGAATTTCTTTTGTAAGTCCAATCATCTTTTTGTGTTGTTTGCTGGAGCATGCAAGGGTGACATGGCAGCTATGTCACTTTTAAGGCACTGGATTGAAGATGCCATGGTCTTGGCGTATCTCTTGTGGAACCAGCCGGTTCCGGAGGGTTCTGGAGGGTTTGTGGCCCCATCCTACCCAAGCACAAGCATCCTTATGGACAGAGTGAAGCTCAGTAGCCCCTGTAAATATTTGTCGGGCAGCAACATGGGCATCACTTTCCACTTTTGTCAAGCATTATTGCTTGGATGTTCACACGCAAGCAGACACGGCTTTGGCTCAAGGGTTTTCTGAGCTGCTGTGTTTTCTTCCTGCCAGTGGAGTTGTAGTTTTGGTACATTCCATTAGTCTGGACTGATCCAGCAGGATGATATGGAAAGTGACATTTTACTTACTAGTTAATGTCCTTTCCTTGAGTCCTGCTAGACCAGTCCAAGGCCCGCATCTGAAAATGTATTTGCTCTGTTCTTCTGTTGCAGTACCCTTGGGTTCACTATAATTTTTATACTAGACTTTGCAGGTTCATCTTCAACTGACAGCCTTCTGTTTATGCTTTCCTCTACATCAGGGGTCTCAAACTCAAATTGCTTTGAGGCCAAATAAGGACTTGCAAAGTAACCCGCGGGCTGCACTCGGTAGCACTTTTTTTTAATACAGGTGAGTTTCGCCGTTAAACAGGGCTCTCTATGCCTACAATTTGCTAGAAAGCACTCCTTCAATCGGCTGGGTCATAATCGTGGTCAGAGGAGGACTCCGCCCCCTGCATGCATGGTATTAATGTTAAACAGCGGCGAGAGGAAAATTTTTATCATCCCAAAATGCGTCACGGGCCGCACAAAATTCTCTTGCGGGCCACGTGTTTGAGACCCCTGCTGTACATAGTTCTCTACTGTTGATTACACATTGTTGCCTACAATTGAGGTTGTGTGAGGCTTGCCATGTTTCTTACATATGCTTTGGAATGAATACTTAGAAGACCTCTGGTGGCTGTGGAGAATAGAGGCATAGGAGTGATGTCATTGAAAACTGGGCTTTTCATCAATTATTTGTCTCCATCAATCTGCTAGTAAGGGAACACAACCCACTTGTCTGGAATGGTCTAGCAGAATTCAAGGAAAGGACATTAACTGGTTACAAAAATGTCACCTTACATGTGCTCGTGAAAAACTGGCGCTTCCACATGTAAGGTGCAAGTTTCCCCTGCCGATTTCTGAAATGGCTCCTCCTGTTGGACATTAATGTGTATTTTAGAAACTACTCCAGAATTGAATACATCATGTCTTCGCCTTAGTTCTAATCTCCATGTCCTTTCTAAAATGTGCTTTTTCATGTTTAGTGTAGGCCTGCTGAATAGTGGTGGTCAATGGCAAATACGTATTATTTTAAACATGGGTGTTGGCATTCAAATTAGCCCATTCACCAAAGCTGCTGAAAATTACCTGTGTAGGCTGGTTTGCTTGTGCTTTTTTGAAATGGTACATCTTTTGCTTACTAGAGGCAGCACTACCATTAGGTGAACTAGGCAGTCACCTAGAGCACCAATGGTGCATAGTTGGCCCATGGCGACAAGACGCCACAGGCCTGGCATCATACCTGGTCTCCTGCTTCTCAGAATCACCCATTCCTACCCCCGCCCCAACACCCCTTAGAAGTGTGTTATATACCGGGCGATATCCATTCGCCCGGGCTTTACCTGAATATACTTACCGTATTAGTTGTGTCGTGTGCTGGTCGTTGGTCGTTTTATAGTTTACTTACATTAAACATTTTCGGGCAGACACAACAAAGTGTCATGAATTTGGTGATTTTGGTGGGCTTTTCTAATTTTGTTCTAACTTGCCTATGCCTTGCCTTCGAATTGGTTCAAACCACTGTGACTTTTGCTTGCCTCTGCAATTTTATTTTGCCTAGCCTTTGCGTTGATTCTACGCTGCAATTTTATTTCGCCTTGCCTTTGCGTTGATTCTACACTGTGTGCAGAATTTATTAAATCGTGTGTGGTGGTATTTGAACATGTTTGGCAGTATTTGAGTTTATCTGGCTTGCTGGACAGGTGTTTGAGTTTTTTTGATGATTGTTTGGTGGTATTTGATTATTGGTGCCAGAATGATGAATTCTTATTTTTACTTTTAGAACTGCATGTGTGGTTTTGGCATCTCCAGTCCTTGTATTGCATATCATCCAGAGGTCTTCAGTTCCTGTTGATCTTTAATACTTTGGGACAGTGACAGTTTTGGACCAGATTCAGCCAGTGTTTATACTAAGCAGATTTGGCCTTTTTACATCCAGCCACCCCAGTATAACGAAGATGAGTGTTCCAAAGAAGAGCAAAACCTACCACTTTCATGATGAATGGAAAATGGACTACTTCTTCATCATGGTGAAAGACAAGTGTTGTTGTCTAATTTGTAACGCCCCAGTATCCTTGCCCAAAAAGGGTAATTTGGAACGTCATTATAAGGTTCTGCATAGCAATAAGTTTGATGCTGATTTTCCACCCAAAAGTGAAATTCGTCAACTGAAGCTCAAAGAACTTAAATTGAAATTGGCTACTCAGCAGCAGTTGATGGCGAAGCCAAGGTCACATTCGGCCAATGCAACCATAGCATCCTTCAAGGTCAGCAACCTGATCGCAAAGAAATGCAAACCTTTCACTGAAGGGGAATTTGTAAAAGATTGTTTTCTTGAAGCAGCTGACAATCTTTTTGAAGGATTTAAAAATAAGAAAGAGATCATAGCTGCTATTCAAGATGTACAATTGTCAAGAAACACCATCGTGGGGCGAATAGAAAAGATGTGTGGAGACACAACTGAACAATTGATGTTTCAAATTGTGTTGCTTTCTCACTCCAACTGGATGAATCTACAGACAAAAGAGACATAGCCCAGTTACTAGTCTTTATCCGGATGGTTTTTGAAGACTTCAGTGTTAAAGAAGAACTACTTGGAATGATTTCTTTAAAAGGGAGAACTACTGGTCAGGAAATATTCAGTTCTTTCTATTCTTTTGTGACAAAGTGTAATCTTCCATTGCATAAACTTGTTTCCTTCACTACTGATGGAGCAAGAGCAATGACAGGTGAGGTTAGCGGTTTCATAGCCCTCTGTAGACAGCATGACGACTTTCCAGATTTCCTTTCTTACCACTGCATCATTCACCAGCAAGTTTTGGCAAGCAAGAGACTCAATACAAAGACTGTCATGGACATCACAAATTCAGTTCGTGGAAGATCACTTCAAAGACGGCTTTTCAATCTTACTCTTGATGAAGGGGCAGCGGAAGTCATTTTGCACACAGATGTAAGGTGGCTAAGTAGGCACAAACTTCTGCAAAGATTTTGTGATTTGCTGAATGAAATAAGAAGATTTTGAAGGAGAGGGGAGATGACCAAGCAGAGTTGGACGATGAGGAGTGGTTATGTGATCTGGCATTTCTCGCTGACTTTACAGGCGATATGAACCTTGAACTGCAAGGTAAAAACAAATGCATTGGCGAGATGATGAGTACAGTTTCATACTACAAGAGCAAATTTGAGCTAATAATGACTGACCTTGCAAACAACACTTTTGATCATTTTCCTAATATGCAGGACCATCTGGGACAATATCCAAATTTTGTTTTTCAGAACGAGAAGTTTGTGACAGAAATCTGTTCTGTTATCCAGGAATTCGAAAATTGATTCTGTGACTTCCAAAAAATTGGAACAGTTGTGGAGTACTTGTCATACCCATTCAAAGTAGATGTGGACATTAAAGAAACTGCAGCTGCTATCAGTAAAAACTACTCATTGAACAAGCCATCTCTTGAAAACAAAATATTAACCCTTAAAAATGATATTTTTCTCAAGACCCATGCTTAGCAAGAATCATTTTGGAAGCTAGTGCCTAGAGACAAATTTCCCAACTTGAGAAGATGCAGTGAAGCTGTACACTCCTGTTTCGGTTTCAACTTATTTGTGTGAATCTGCGTTTTCCCATCTGAAAATGATAAAGAGTACACAATGTTCCAACATGACAGATGAACATCTCTAGGATTCCCTGAGACTGGCCCTCACACAATATTCACCCAACTTCAAAAAACTGGTGAATGAAATGCAGGCTCAGACGTCTCACTAATGAGCAAGAGCGAAATATTAAAGATTGTGCAAGATCAGCCTGGATCAATACTCAACCTAAATTTAACACAAATTACTTAATAAAAGCTAAAGAAAGTTATTAAGACAGTTAAAGATAGTTATTACTCAATAAAACTTTAAGAAAAAATGTACTTTCTATTTCCCCTCTCAGTTCTTACTGGATCTTCGTAGCTCTGTTGTTTTTGCTTAATTTGCTTACAGCTGATCACATCCAAGTAAATGACAGAAGGTTCATTAAAAATGGGGGGGGAGGGGATCCTCCAACTTTATTGGTTTAAAATTTAATTTGAAACTAATTTGAAACTTAATTTTTATGGTGGTAGATCACCGGCACTTTTGGCCGGAAAAAGTAGATCACGACCTGTTCGAAGTTGGACATGCCTGCTCTAGGGTAAGTCACTTATCCCTCCATTGTTTAGAATGTAAAGCCCTTTGGAGGCACAGCAATACCTATTGCATCTGAATGTAACTTGCCTTGAACTACTTGAAAATTAGTGGGGAGAGAGTCTACCTGCTTGTAAGGAGATTTTATTTATTTAACTAGGCTTATATATTGCTTTTCTAATGGTCAAAGCAATGTTGTACATTCAGGTACTGTATATATATTTTCCCTTGTCTGTGAAGGGCTCACAATCTGTTTTTGTACCTAAGGCAACAGAAAGTTAAGTGGCTTGCCCAAGGCCACAAGGAGCAACTGTGGGACTAGAAACTCCAGTCCTTCTCGTCCAAGATTGCTGTCCTCTTGCAGGATTTGAACCCCTAGCTCTCCGACCTGAGGTAACTTGCCCCAAACATTAGGCCACTCCTTCCTACAGCCATGGGTTTTAAACTAAGGAGCATCCAAACAAAAGGGCTTGCCCCTTAGGTGCCATCTAGGTGGCATCTGGGTGGTACTCTGTGATCATTGCCTCTTGGAGCTATGCCCAAGGGAGGTGGAAAATGGAAAAAGAAGAGCACAGGCCAGGGAAGCACCTGTATACCAGTGGTTCTCAACCTAATCCTCTGGGATCCCCAGGCCAGTCAGGTTTTCAGGATATCCACAATGAATATGCATGAGATAGATCTGCATACAATGGAAGCAGTGCATGCAGATATATCTCATGCATATTCATTGTGGATATCCTCAAAACCTGACTGGCCTGGGGATTCCAGAGGACTGGGTTGAGAACCATTGCTCTATACCTTTAGCATTAACTAAAGTGTCTGGTCCAATGGATAAGCATATATCCATCCTTCCTCTGCGTGGCTTATCATGCTCGCTTTCCTTCTTTCTCTCAGGGGCAATGTTGAGCCCCATAGCTAGGACACCGCCATCTCAACCATCAGCTCCCTTGGATCAGATGGGGAGAAGCTTGTTGCTGAAAAGTATGGATGTGACTGATCCTCTTCCAAAGGCCTCGCTTCTGTTTCTCTGAGTGCTTCTATGCATCAGGTTATTGCTGCTAGTGTGGCGGGAACACAGAACCAGATGGATTCTCCGCTTGATTCTGTTTCTCTGTTGGACATATGGAGAACTGTATCGGTGGGGGTAGTCACAGTTTTATCAAGTATGATCAGTTATTTTCCCATTCTGATGTTAAAATGGGAAATTGGAACATACTTTCCCAATGTTCAGGCCTCCGGGATGGCGGATATAAAAGATAGCTTCCTTCTGCATAGGTATGTCAAAGCCCTTTAAAATTCTTTGCGTTCTCAC
The DNA here is from genome assembly GCA_033557465.1 of Ichthyophis bannanicus. Lineage (NCBI taxonomy): Eukaryota > Metazoa > Chordata > Amphibia > Gymnophiona > Ichthyophiidae > Ichthyophis > Ichthyophis bannanicus. Next base: position 154,778,801 of record CM066036.1, on the reverse strand, counting down.
AATTTGCAGTTCCTAAATTTCCCTAAAACACATTTCCATTAACCCTATTGCATAACTATTTCAACTACCTAATGCAGAAGCCATTGCTATCGCTAATATGTATTATATTTTTGTTAAGCAGTTCGGGGATGACCCTAACGCTGCCCCTCAGGAGACGGTTATCTGTCTAATTTTCTTGAAACAACTGTCGAACACATTCCCAACAGAGCAACGCTAGTAGCAACTTTAGCTTGTGAATGTGATAACAATTTTGGGCCTGATTTTCAAAGACCTTTACAAGGGTAACTTCCCTAGTTACCCATGTAAAGGCCTCATCCGGGATTTTCGAAAGACACCTACACGGGTAGTGCCTTTCGAAAATCCCGGATATGTCCCTAACGCACCTAGATGCTATCTGCACAGCATCAAGACATGTTGGGGGCATTCTGGGGAGGAGCGGGGCAGAGAAAAGGGCTAAATGGGTAGCGAAGATTTTCAATGCTACCCACTTAGCCCTCTGCAACTTAAAGATGGGCGAGGAAAAACCTTGCCTATCTTAAAGGTGCAGGGGCTAAGCGAGTAGCATCGAAAATCTCTGCTGCCTGTTTAGCCTCAGTGGCTGCCGGTGCATCTAGACAAACCCAGATTTTCACTTCCACTTAAGGGGGTCGGTGGGTAGGCTGTGCGCTGTGGCAGCACATAGCAAACTGGGCCCTTTGTGCTTAAAGCATATTTTCCTAAAAAGTCATCTTTATTTTGTGGTCAGCGCATAACGATTTTTCCTGATGTTTCTTGGGTGACCCAGATGCACTGTAGAAGCTTCTTGGCGTTAAAGCCTTGAACTCTTGCCATTGGGGCCACCGTTTCTCTCTGTATCCCGTGCAGAGCTGTTGTGCATATGCAGGGAGCTCATCATGTTTTTTGTGACCCGCTTCAGCTAGAAGATTTTGTTAGGAGTAAGGAAGTAGGTGACCCTTCAGACTAATGAGAGTTGTATTTCTTTTTATGTTTTTTCTTTGTGTTTTTTTGGTGTAGGACTATTATCTTGCATGTGTAATTTTTTTCAATTGAAAGAGGGTTGTTGTTACGTGTAAGTGTTAGATGAGCAGGCGGAAGGTAATTCTAGGGCATGTATGGTAGCTTGAAGTGCAAGGTGAATAAATAGTGCTTGATGGACTTTCTGAATTGGGTGATGTCCCTGATTGATCTGATGCTGGGAGGTAGTTTGTTCCAGCACTTGGGAGCATAAGACACAAAAGCTCTGTGTCCATTTTGTGGAGATACTGGGAGTAACTAGAGTGTTTTCTGCTACTAGTCTCCTGGATCTATTGTTCGGTGCGTGGGTGAGGAGATTTGAAATCGATGCAGGGGATATTTTATTAATGGCCTTGAATGTGATGAGGAGGGTTTTATATATTATTCTGCAGTTTATCGGGAGCCAGTGTAGATCGATCAGTATTGGTGTTATATGATCTCTTTTTGAAGCTCCGGATAGGATGCGGGCTGCTGCGTTCATCGCCAGTTGAAGTGGGCTTAGTGTATTCTTGGGGAGGCCATGAAGAATGATATTCGCATAGTCAAAATGCGGTGTGACTATTGCTTGGAAAATTGTACGGAAATCCTTGGTCTCCAGCATTGGTTTCAGGTGACGCAGTGTTTTTAGTTTGTAGTAGATTGTCCTTATGGTGTTCTTTATGTGCTCCTTAAGATTGAGTTGTTGATCGAGTATCACACCGAGGTACTTTATGGAGGCCTTGATCGGGAGTTCTGCATCTCTTACTCTGAGGGTGGTTGGTGGAGAAAATTGCTTGTTTCTTGTGGCTATGAGTATTTCGGTTTTCTTGAAATTTATTCTCATGTTCTGATTGAGAAGCCAGTTGGTTATTGCATTGAAGCAGTTGATTAGTGCAGAGTAGTCAGGATTTGATATATTGATCGGTGTGAAAATTAGCACATCATCTGCATATAATAGGCAGGATATACCGAAGTCTCTGGTGATTTGGCAGATTGGCTGCATGTATATGTTAAAAAGCAGCGCAGATAGAGATGAGCCTTGGGGTACTCCTTGTTTCTGTTGGAAGGGTTCAGATGTAATGTTGCCTATACGGACCTGTTGCCAACGCTCTTCTAGGTATGATTTGCACCAGTCCCAGGCAAGGTTATGGATGCCTTTTTCGTGGAGTCTAGCTAGCATAATCTTGTGATCAACTGAGTCAAATGCCGCTGATATGTCGAGGAAAATCATTGCAATGGCCATGTGAATGTTGTCAATCCCGCAAATGAGTTTGTTGAGTAGTGAAGTCATGAGTGTTTCAGTTCCATGAGTTTCTCGGAATCCGTGTTGGCATGGGTCCAATGGGGCTGCTGTGTCTATGTGTTGTTGGATCTGCCTCTGAGTTTCCTTCTCAAGTATCTTGGCTAGATAGGGAATACTGGAAATTGGGCGGTAAGACTCTTCCTTCTTTGGGTCCATCTGGTTATTTTTTAGCAGTGGGCGAATTGATGTTTGTTTAAGGGCAGTAGGGAAAATCCCAGTTAGGTAGGAGAAATTTGCAATCTTAGCTATGTAAGGGCTAAGCTCGGCACGTAAGGTTTTGATCCAGTGTGCTGGACATGGGTCATTTGGTGCCGTGGTGGTGTTTATGTTGGCGATAATATCTTGAGGCGAAAATTTATCGAGTGAAGCTTGAGCTTGGGGAAGTTGGATTAGTATTTGTGATGCAGTTGTATTCGCCTTGACCAATTTGGATTGGATGAAGTTGGCATATAATTGTGGTTGTATGGATTCTTGTTGCGGTGGCGATGGTTCTTTGGTTAACGTTTTTACTAAATTGAAGAGATCACGTGGTCTGTTTAGTGCTTTGCTGAGTAGATCGGAGTGGAATTCTTTCCTTGTGGACCAAGTTAGTTCGCGATGATTTTTGAGGTGAGTAAGATACTCTTCTTGATCCTGGCTGTTGTGGGTGTGTCTCTATTTTCTTTCTAACTTCCTCAGTTGAAGTAGAGATGCACGTAGTTCTGGAGAGAACCATGGGGCATCCTGTTTTTATTGGAACGATTCTTGATTGGGAGTTTCTTGTTCCTGGTTGGTTGGTGGGCATACTGATAGAGAGTGTCATTCCAATTAGAGATCAAATCGTTCAGGTTGTCCGTTGGCTTGGATAGTTTTGGCAGCGCTTGTTTAGTGAGGATCTCTATGTCTAACGGCTTAAATCGCCCAGAGCTTGCAGTTGAAGTGACTGGCTGGGTGAGTGTGTTTGGATTTGTTGGTATCTGAAATGTGATCAGGCTATGGTCTGACCAAGGGACTGGGATAATAGATGGTTGGGTATGATTGTATAAGCTCGTGACTGCTGGTGGAACGAATATCATATCAAGGACGTTCCCCTGTTTGTGTGTGGGATTGTGCACGATTTGCTTGTATCCAAGGTCTGTCATTGCATCTAGGAAGGTACTAGATAAGTCATGATGTAGAGAGGCAAGGATAAAATCACCTAACAACCAGTTTGGTTTGTTGGGGTTATCAGGGTTGCAGGCCAAGTTGATTATATCTGAGAAATCTTCTGATACTGTGTTTGGTGCTGAGTAAATGAGATTGATAGAGTTGCTTCTATTTGTGATAGTTATAGTGTCTAGGTGCTGGGAGCTCCTGGTTAGGGACACTCGGTATTGCAGCTCGGACTTTGCTATTATGAAGACTCCTCCACCTCTTCTGTTATCTCTGTTACAAGCGAAGAGTGAGAAATTAGGGGGAGTGATTTGGTTTATTAGGGCAGTGTCTGAGTCAGAGAGCCATGACTCAGTGACCATTAGAAGGCCTAAATTGTAGTTGGATATTAGGTCTGTGATGGCTGGCCATTTGTTGCGCACAGACCGTGCGTTGATGAGTGCACACCTGAGCTCGTGTTGTACGTCATTTTTGTTGATCTTTTTGTTAGTGATGGTCTCCAGTGTTATGTAGAGCAGGCGTGTTTGTCTCTTATGTTGTAGGTTTGGATGAGGTTGATGATAGTTGTAGTGATATTTACTATTTGATCCTAGGAATACTGGGATGGGGTTGTGATCATGTATGGATGAATCAGAGTCACGGATGGTCATGGCAATGGTATAGAGAAAAACGAAGGTTAGGGTTGAGGTAGGCATGCTTAGCTTTCTTTAATGTTATCCCTGTTGCTTGTGAAGGGCAACCCAATGGTACTTGGAGATATAGTGAGGTTTGGGATAAATAGAGTATATGAAGTACAGTGTTTTCTAGTATCTATGTGAGATGGTAATGCGAGGGGGAGAGCTAGGGTACAACTTTGTGAGAGAGTTGTCAATACATCACAGTTTATACATTGTTATAGTAGTATAGACAGCATTATTACAAGGTATTGTTACAAGGTATTGGTTACATTGTAGCTACTTAGTAGAGCAGTTAACATCCCTTTTACTGATTACCGAGTAGTAAAGACACAGCAGCTGAGAGTTAAACAAAAAGCCTGGGTACTTGATATCTAGTATACTATTCTAGGTTACCTCTCCTGTGCCTTACGGCGGTGGAGTGTCTCTGGTTCAGGGAAGCAAATATTTGGCTGGAACACGTTTATACAGATGCTGTATACCTTCTGTTGTGGGCTTCTTTTCAATGTGTCCTTGGCAGACCGATGCCGTGGTGAGAGGGCTAGGCTTCTTAGAAGCTGTTAGGAGATCAGTGGATCAGTGAAAGGACCACTGCCTAAGGGCACGCCAAAGGGCCTCTCTTTAAGCTGTAGCTGCTTAGCCCCGATTGGGCAGAGCAGGCTGTGGGAGGTTCGTTGCTCCGGCGTGCTCTTCCCCGATCAGGAGAGCAGTGGCTGGGCCGGAGGGGAGCAGGCGAGTTCAAGTCAGGCCGTTTGGTAGGGATGATTTAGGTCAGTGGTTTGAGCGTGTTTCTGGAGCTGGAGGCTTGGGCTCTCGACGACGCTTAATGTGAGGTGGTCTGGATGATCGCCGACGTCAGTTGTTCTTCCGGGCGGTGGGCTGTACAGGTCCCCGCCTAAGGGCCACGCCAAAGGGCTCTCTGGCGAGGCCCTCAGGCGCGAGCCCGCCAGGCGCGGGTGCGCCCGTTGGCGCTTCCTTTAGTGGTCACCGGGCAGCCCCGATTGGGCTGCTTGCGCTTCCGGGGGTGGATCAGTGCTCCGGCAGCTCGATCCCTCCTGGGAGAGCAGATGTCGGGCCGGAGGGCTGCAGGCGAGAAGAGGAGCGTGCGCCCATTGGCGCTTCCTTTAGTGGTCACCGGGCAGCCCCGATTGGGCTGCTTGTGCTTCCGGGGGTGGATCGGTGCTCCGGCAGCTCGATCCCTCCTGGGAGAGCAGATGTCAGGCCAGAGGGCTGCAGGCAAGAAGAGGAGCGTGCGCCCATTGGCGCTTCCTTTAGTGGTCACCGGGCAGCCCCGATTGGGCTGCTTGCACTTCCAGGGGTGGAGCGATGCTCCAGCAGCTCGATCCCTCCTGGGAGAGCAGATGTCGGGCCGGAGGGCTGCAGGCGAGAAGAGGAGCATGCGCCCATTGGCGCTTCCTTTAGTGGTCACCGGGCAGCCCCGATTGGGCTGCTTGTGCTTCCGGGGGTGGATCGGTGCTCCGGCAGCTCGATCCCTCCTGGGAGAGCAGATGTCGGGCCGGAGGGCTGCAGGCGAGAAGAGGAGCGTGCGCCCGTTGGCGCTTCCTTTAGTGGTCACCGGGCAGCCCCGATTGGGCTGCTTGCGCTTCCGGGGGTGGATCGGTGCTCCGGCAGCTCGATCCCTCCTGGGAGAGCAGATGTCGCGCCGGAGGGCTGCAGGCGAGAAGATTAGACCTGCTTGCAAGCATGGAGTCACAAAGACCCACGTGGTTTGATTTTCAGTTAGAGGTCAGGTCTACTCCGCTGCTGCTAGCACCGCCGACGATGAGGGAACACAAAAGTGGCAGCAGCAGGGCAAGGACAGGCTGCGTGGGGGGGAGCCGAGGCTGGCAACCCCAAATATACCCCTAATCCTTTGTGCCCTGTGCAGCTGCACCGCTCACACAGGGCTAGGGTTGGCGCTGGGCTCTGGTACCCAGCATTTTCTGTGTTCTCATACCATAAGCATGTAAAGACTCTGATTAGCCCAAAAAGAAGAGCTGCAAAGGCATGTTTCTTTCTTTTTCAGTTCAGTACTTTTTTAACGAATGCATGTTTCTAATTCTAGAAAATATGTGACTAGGGGCCAAAATATTAAAGAATATTAATGGTATCACATTACTGATCGCTAGCAGTCAGTGCCTGAAACCTATACTAATAAGATAAGACAATGGATACAAAAAAGCTTATTATGCTCAATACATGTGTTCAAGTACGCTAAACACAATGCAGATGCATTAATACACAATAGTGCATAGGGAGGTAAAGTGTGTTTGCATTGTGTTCTGCATTAAGATTATCTTTATGTGCACACATGCGCCTCATTTGCATCTCATTAACCTCAGACACAAAAGCACACAATAAACACTGTTTATGCATATTGATAGGCAGTGTTGATGCTCCTATATTGCCTTGCTTTGCATAACAAATGCTTCAGGCAGACAGTCAAGGACTGATTCTATATAAGGTGCGGAGGATGGTACACGCGTGAAACTTGCATAAGTCCCCATTCTAAAGTACTTATGCACACGAATGGGCAGCTGTGTGCGTGCTTTATGTGGTCACTATTCTGTAAGCATGCACGTTAAGTCCCATCACGCATACTTTCAGATGGGATTGCATGGGCGTGGAACTCCCATCACTCTGGAACACACTACCAGAAAACAAAAGAACAACCAATGACCTATGGGACTTCCGAAAAGCCTTAAAAACACACCTCTTTTTGGACTACTACCAAACAAAAACAGAACCACCCTGCAAAACGCACCCACCACAGTAAAATATGAACCAATTCACTCCTCCCTGTTGACTATACCTACCTCATACTGAATCCAGCATCTTAAACTCCCAACCATAGATACAATGACAACATTTCTCACAATCTGATACAAAAATACCATGTAACCAACATCGTTAATGACTCTGTTATTTCCAAGTTTAATGCCCTTGTTCTATATAAAGTTCCTTGTTTATCGTTTATTGTAAACTGCTTTGAATATAAGAAAAGCGGTATAGAAAAATTGTTAAATAAATAAAATAAAATAAAAACTTGGCAGAGTGTAGGCAGGGCCTATATCTGCACATATAACTTATGGAATACTATGACTTATTTGTGTCATTGTGTCATTGGGCAGTTTCTCTACTCTGGAGCAGGTGTAACTGCCCTGACTAGACTCAGCTATGTTATATTCTCCTATTCTATAAAGTAAAGCCCATGTATGCTATACTGTATTTTATAGAATAGGCCCCAAATACATATGCCGTAGCATGCTTTGCAAATTATGCAGCTCAAGTTATAGCGTTGCATACTGTGGAGATGCAGACTCATCTCTGAGTCTCCCACTCCACATTTTTCAGAGGGTTGGGTGGGGCTGGATGCATTGCAGAGGTGATGGAAGGGAAGGGAAGGGAAGAAAGGGGTAATAGCTTTGGCAACTCTAGCAGTCCCTGGAGGCCAGTGAGTGGCACCAAGGGATCATCTCCAAGGAAACATCCATCCAATCCTTGAAGCCAGTGAGGATTTCCAGTGCTGCCTATGGCAGTGCTTCTCAACCCAGTCCTCAGGGCACACTTAGGATTCCCACAATGAATATGCATGAGATAAATTTGCATGTACTGCCTTCGTTGTATGCAAATCTATTTCATGCATATTCATTGTGGGAATTCTGAAAACCTGATGGACCTAGTTGTGCCCTGTGGACTGGGTTGAGAAGCACTGCTGTAGGGAGTGGAGGGTGAGGAATGGCCAAAAAGGATAGAGCCAATTGTGCCAAAAACTACTTCATATTTTGTATCATTTTTAAAGCTTTTACATAATTTGCATCTTTAGTAAAGTAATTTTTTAATGGTTTTGAAAGACTTAGATTCTTAAAATGTTAGTCTTTTATCTGTTAAGAGCAAGTGAATTTTACTTCCTACACGTCAGGATAACATGTACTGTAGGGAGGAAAAGTATTTCTTGCAATCTTCCACACACGCTTTAGCACTGAACAAATCCCCATATGGCCAGTTGATTGCTGTTAGGTGCATAGAGATATTAGAGAGAGTCCAGGATATGGATTGTGAAAAAGTTAACATATGTTGGACAATAAAAAAAACAACAGAATGCTGTGGAGGAAGTGCTATTTCCCAACGAGATATCCTCGAGTGGGCGTATTAAGTTCTGGTCCTTAAGGGCCGCCAAGAGATCTATTTTTTAGAAGATTCATCATGAACATTTCTTGAACGCACCTGCACGCCTTTATTCTGGTTATCTTGGAAACAGGAGAAGTTCTTTGTGGCAGATCATGTGGATTACTGACCGGTGGATGGTACTCTGGCGAAAGAATGTTGTATGTATCTTTCTCATCTTGTCACTTTCTTGATCTTTCCATTTCCATGCACAGATTTTGATCTCTAGGCTCAGATTGTGGAGGACGTGAGTGACACAGACTGGACGGAGCTGGGCACAGGAAACAGACTAGATTGAATATGGGCAGTAGCATTAGTATAGTAGAGATACCAAGTCACACGCATTAGGCAGGAGGCATGCACAGCTGGAAAGGATTTCATGCTCGCACACAAAGATCCCTTCTTCTCATGCATCTGAGCCAGCCACACTGAGCTCATAATGAGCTTCTTCCCCTCCCCATTTGCCAGTGTTACCTCTGCCCAGGCCCACCTAAGACTAGAATAGAGCAGCCATGGATGGCACCAAGGCTGGTGCTACCATTTTGGGGGTGCCCTATTGGCACCCCTCTCCGGGACCTGCAGCGGCGGCAGCAATGCCATTGAAACCATGCTGCAGCGCTTATCTAAACTCTCTGGCAGTTCCAACCTTCTATGACCTGCAACGTCCACCCCCCTCCCGACTCAGACTTCCAGGTGGCAGTGGCAGCAAGAGGGGGAGGGGGTGCCAGCCTTGCACCGCCTCAGCACACAGGCATACACTCACTCTCTTCTTGGTCCCACCCCCTCTGGCAGGAAGTTTGCAGAGAAGGAGGCGGGACGCAGAAGGGTGAGAGCTGCACGCATGAGAGCTGCACTCAGAGGACCTGTACCATCCACAGCTGCTGTACTCTACGCCCGCATGCCAGGCAGAGCTAGGGAACCAGAGCAGAGAGGAGGGTGGAGTAAAGACTCAGACATAATAAACACAATTCTTGTACAAAAGATTTCTCCTCGGCTTTTTGCTTCCGCTGCTGCAAGGATGGCGGCTTAACTGAACAGCATAAGAGGTACAAAGGGAAACTGGGAGTGGAGAGGGTTTGGCCAGGAGCAATCAGGGAAGGAGAACCCCTGTCTGGTGGCTTCTGGGTGACCTCTTCCTGTGGCTTATTAGTGCCTACAATTAAAATCTGACTCTAATCATTCCTCAGTACCTCTTCTCAGGTTCCTGACTGTTATTTGCTCTGCTGAATGCTAGGCAGGGATGGAACTTGGTGGGAAGGAGAGAGTATGTGCAGGTAGAAAGCATGGGGGACCGAGGAGAGTGTGGGAGGCTATGATTGGAGGCAGATGGGGGAAAAGCACAGGAAGAGTGCGGAGAACATGGAGGGAATGGGGAGGAGGGAGGTGGAGGGAGGGAAATCTGCATGCTGGTGGCCTGAGCAGAGGGTGAGAGACAGAAAGAAGAAGATGCTGGCAGCCTGGGATGGCAGGGAGAAAGGAGAGGAGAATGCTGATTCAGGTGGTATGAGAGAGGTCATTAGGCTAGGTGATAGATCTGCTGGGCATGGGGAAAGAGAAGTATGCAGGGCAGGGATGAGGGGGGAGAGAGAGAATTTTTCATCTTTATTAGTTTTAATTATTGGATTTTATTTTATGTACCTGTTGTTTTGAAATATTTTATGTGCTTGGATTTTTTGAACATGTTATGAGTTTTTTATTAGTGGTTCTATTTGTCTGTTGCTTGAAAATATTTATTTTTTAAATTTATTAAATTTGCGAAAGTTTAACAAGTTAAGCAATTTGACAAAGAAAAATACTGCAGCATTTCAACCAGAAAGGATAATTACAAGCACACCAAAAGAACAGAGCCCCAATACAACGAGGAACCAAGAAGAAAACCTGAAGCTAGCTAACAAATGGAACTATAGAAAAGGGAAAATAAAAGGAGATACCGCAGCCAAAATATGAATCAGTCGCACCCCAAAACAGTTCCCAAGATTAGTCAGAAATTGGAAGCTCCAACATTTTTGCAATCTAACAGAAATCTAAGCTGAATTGACTAAAAAAAAATGTAGTGAGTTGAAGCAAAAAAAAAGAGAATACCTTTACAGGGAAATCTAAGTGGAAATTGCCCCCCAAGAGAGGAGACTTCCTGAGCAGGTCAGTGCAGGCCCTCCGTCCTGCCGTCCCCCGTTGCTGCTGCCGCCATCCCTCTCCAGAGCCTGCAGCAGCAGCACGGTGCTCACCTAAATTCTCCAGCCCTTTCTTATCTGCCACATATGCCCCCCTCTGATGCAGACTTCCTGAAGCAGCAGATAAGAAGGAAGGAACTGCAACACATCATAGCAGAGTTTAGGTAAGCACTGCTTTTCAGTTTGAATGCCCAGACAGGGATGGCAGCGGTGGCAGCGGGCACCCCCGGAAGGCTGTCTCTCTAGGCCGATGGTTCTCAACCCATTCCTCGGGGCACACCTAGGCCAGTCGGGTTTTCAGGATTCCCACAATGAATATGCATGCGATGGATTTGCATACAATGAAGGCAGTATGTGGAAATCTATCTCATGCATATTCATTGTGGGAATTATGAAAACCCGACTGGCCTTGGTGTGCCCTGAGGACTGGGTTGAGAACCACCAGCCTAGAGAAACAGCCTTCCGGGGGCGCCCACTGCAGCCACTGCCATCCCTGTCCAGGGAACCACCTAGTTTGTCTAATGGTGGTCCCAGCCCTGTTCCTGACATAGCTGAAAGAATTTCTTCCTCTTTTTCTGCATACTCCTAGTTAAATCTGGAAATACCCAAAGTTTAGAATCCATAAATAATTGCAGTATATGATCCTTGTCCTAAGGAAAAACAAAAATGAAATTAAAGTTCCCTATTTCACATTGTCAGGGTCGGATTGCTCAAGATATCTAGTAAGATCCAAACTATTTGTGGAAAGCTCCTCCCCTCTTGCTCCCTCAGGAGTTGAATCTGTTTTTTCAATGGAATAAAAAAGGCTTTAGTTAAAGGAGGAAGAGCAGTACTAGGTACCTTCAGTATCTCAATTATATATTTCTTAAATAAATCCAGTGGAGAGGCAACAGGCAATCTAGGAAAATTAAGGACCCTTAAGTTCAAACTTCTCAAAGAGTTTTCAGAACCCTCCAGTTTTTGACGAGTCTGGTCCTTATCTTTAATTAAGTCCAATTGGACCTTCCGTAAGCTATCAATTGAAGATTCCAGTCTAATTAATCAATCCTAACAAGCCTGAATTTTCCCCAAGGGCGCAACACCACAGAAGTTAATATAGTAATCAATTTATAAACATTAACCAGAACTTTCCAAATAGAATCCAAAGAAATCTGAGCAGGCTTCACAAGGAGGGGTACACAAAATTCCTCCACCCCAATGCTCAAGGCCCGGGACCCAACCACTTGCAAATTAACACCCCTTTACGGTCCTGCTGCATTACTCACGGAGCCTTCCTGAGGGAATCCTCGATGTTCCATTTCCCTTACTCTAGCATCTGTTCTTCCTGGTGAATTCAAAGGGTTAACAGAGCTCTTCTCTGATTGTGGGGTTGCAGCTTCCATGCCTCTCCGCATTGGCTTGTCCAAATCTGTAAACGCCGCCGTAGAATCAAGAGGGGATGGATGCCCACCCGGACTCAGTGACGCCAAACTCTCAGAAATGGTTGCTGCTTCCAGCAAGCCCTCGGCCAAGACCCCAACAGGTGAAGATTTGGTGGCGCAGGAGACAAGTTCTGGTATGGTAGACTAGCGATAAAGAAGCCTGTGACTCAGTAGGTAGTCAGGAGTCATGTACTTTCCCTTTGTGTTTCCCAGTACATCTCCCCCCTCCTCAGAAAGCGCAGCCACAGAGCTCTGCCTCACCATGTCTTTCTTCAAATGCCATCATGGCTCCTCACAAAATTATTTATTTTAGTATGGTTTTATTATTATTATATTTTATGTTTCTTAATTTTTATCATTTGATATTTTACTGCATGAAGTGCAAATTTTATATTTGTTATATATGCATTAAACTTTCTGTGGTGATTCTCTTTTTTCCATTGTTGTACTGCATAGAGGGTCTAGTTTCTAGTAATTTCCATTTCAGTTTTTGCCTGTATTTAATGTAATACATCCATTTAATCCCACCTATACTTCCAGGTTCTAGGTGGGTTACAGCAGATAAAAGGGTACATAAAACATGATACAACCCTTACAATTTCATTTCATATTCTCAATCGGGATTCCTAACTAACAAAGAATCTCTTGAATAAGTTCATTTTCAGTAACTGCCAAAAACCCATACAATTTGAGTTTTCTAATTTCTACAGGCAACTCATTCCATGTCACAGCAACAGCATAAGCACCCAGTTTATCCAATGACCTCTTGAACTTAATATCTTTTATTGGGCAGTCGCCAGCCCTGGACATACAGAGCCGATTCTAATGTCAGCCCTGTACATCCAGGGTCGGCAACATGTGCAGGGAAGTTATTCCACCTCCGAGGTGCAATAACTTCCTTGGATGTGTCATGTTTTAAATGACGGGGCACAGATGGGGCAGGGGGGGGGGGGGCTGGAGAGCATTCCCCACAACCCGACCCTGGCCGTAGGAGGCCAGATCGGGGGTCAGGCTGCAGGGAATTAGCTTTAATTTTCTGTGGCCGGCTTCACAGCTCTTCAATGAAGCCATGGCGCCACGGTTCCATTGAAGAGCCTTGACTGAGTTAGCCGGGAACAGTCCTGCATGTGCAGGCTGGCCTGAATCGCAGTCCCGGACTGCACTTGCAGGACTGTTTGCGATTCTGATCCCGCAGGGCTAGACGTGCCCCGCGGGATCAAAATCGCGATCCTCTCTGTAGGTCCAGTTTAGACCGGACATACGGAGGGGATCGACGTCTGGGATGGAATCGGGCCCAATGTCTCCCATGTAGGTAGGAATATAACCATGTAATCTTTTAAATACAATGCATAGCAGATTAAAAGTTATTCTGGCTGACATCTATAGCCAATGCAATTTCTGTATTTGGGAATGGTCTAGTTATGGACGGTCAAGGTGAGGTATCCTGCTGACATGTTGCTCATGCAGATCTACTACAGTCCACCTTGTTTTCTGTTCCTGATTTTTGGTTCCTTATTCTGTATTTGTTGAGGGTCTTTCCATGTTCTGTATGTGTATGTAGGGATCTGTAGCTGTTTGGCTTGTTCCACTTTCCCAATAAGAGGTGTAATGGTGTTCTAAGGCCTGGTATAATATTTGCAGTCCTGTGGTTTAGTCCTTTTCTTTTAGGCTCTGAGTATCTTTTTGGCAGAGTTCTGTATTTTGTGACAATGTGTCTTTTTAGAGGTGAGTCTGTATACCCCAAATGCACTGAGAAAAAAATCTCACTCACTGAACTTGAGTCTCACTCACTGGAGCGGAACATCTCACTTATTGGGATGGGCCACACTTGGCATCTCTGATATGTGCTGTGCTGTCCTCGTAATGTGCTTTATTTATGCTTTGATTGGACTATTCTGCAAATGAGCAATCAATTTTGCTACCATGCAAAAATCTTTGACTTGTTGCAGAGGTTAACCATCCTAAAGAGTGAGTCTGAAGTCCAAAGAGTGACATTTTTCAGACGGTACATCCGGGGTATGTATCTAGAAAGATTCGCATACAAAGGTATTAGCTCTTCTTCGGTGCCTCTGAAAGGACAAAGACAGAGTGCAAGCAATATGGATAAATTATTATCTGTGCTGAACATTGCCCTTTACTCAGTGGCTGAAGGTGTGCCAATAGGTTTCAGAGGATATATAATTGTAGGTAAGGGAAAAGGGATGGGGCGGGAAGCAGTATGCAGGAAGGTGTGCTGAAATTTCTTCCTACTGGTTGGGCCACTTGGCATTTCTTCTCTTAAAACTTGCCTCTCATGAAAGCAGTGCTCAAGATCAGTAGACTGGCACTGACGCTCTAATGAGTGAGAAAAGGGGCTTAAAGAGTAAACGAGGGTGACTTCACATCTCTGCTGTTGCCAGGACTGGTTCTAGCATGAGATTAATGAGATGGTTGTCTTGAGTACCAATATTTGTGGAGAGGCACTAGACCAGGGATTCTCGACCCAGCCCTGGGGGACACATCTGGCAAGTCAGGTTTTCAGATTAACCACAATGGAATATGCGTGAGAGAGAGAGGCACGCACTGCCTCCATTGTATGCAAATCTCTCTCAGGGGTACACCAAACAAACGCACAACCCCTTGCACAAACAAAACAGAAACCAAAAGGAGCAAGGAGTAAAGACTAGTCCTTTATTCAGAAACGTCCTGACACATATGGCCAAAGAGGGCACCATCACTGAGAACAGCCAGAGCATGGCAAGGAAATTAAATGTCTATCTAAACAAATCAGAATTTGAATTTATAAAAACTCCAGCAGAGGTGCTAACCCTAACTTTCAAACGGCCAAATGCAGGCAGTACATTCAGCAAAATCTTTTAAAGCTGCAATTGGCACCAAATTTACACATTTATGGTAAAACCAATACAGGAAGGTCCTTGCCATGCTCTGAATGATGATCCCTCTTTGGTCATATATGATTTGTAATTGCAAGGTGCTCAGATTTGAATTCTCCTTAAAAGGGATAGTTTTCATTCGATTTAGGTGTGTTCCTCTCTGTGCAGCAAGGTTTGACTTTTGTTTTTTAACATGTTCCCCTATATGGATTCTCTTGGTGAGCAGAACTTACTCTTATTTTCGCTACAAGATTTCTTCATGTCTCCATGGAGCTTGTGTTCGAGTAAGTTTTGGCTGCTCTCCCTCCTCCTTCCCTCCACCACCTCTCCTCATTATATTTTTATCTGACCTTATGACATGGGTCCTCTTTGCAGAGTACATGCATGCGTTCTCATTTGGGATCAATTTTTATAATCCTGAATACTTCTTTTGAGGTGACATGGTATTTTAACATACTACTCCTCTTCTTACCCTCCTTTTTTTTCATTATACAGTATATTCAATGTTCCATGGTTCGTATATTTATACTAGTGATATTCCAATTTTGATTTTGCACTGTGTCTGTCTTTTATATATTTATGTCCTTTTATTCTATGATATGTATTTATTTGATTCTTTTTAGTCCATATATTATATTTATTGATTAATTTTATGTCAGTGTCCCTTTATTGGTATTTTTTATTAATGGTCCAATGAGCTTTTAGTTAACATTCATGATAACATTTTATGTATTTTATTTATGTGTCTGATTTTAACTATATGTGTTTGATGTGTATTACTGATGTTTTATTATTTGTTTTTGCCTCTTGAGGTCCCCTGTGGAAAGCAGCCATGCTGAAACACGGCCGTGTCGGGATGTTTCTGAATAAAGGACTATTCTTTACTCCTTGCTCCTTTTGGTTTCTGCAGATCTCACTCATCCATATTCATTGTGGTTATCCTGAAAACTTGACTGGCTAGGTGTGTCCCAAGGGCTGGGTTGAGAATCCCTATTCTATATGATGGGGACCAAGTGCCAATTCGCCACAGCTGTTTTTCATCTGCTGACCATCTGCCCCAGACAAGGACAACTGTTCTCCATAATTTCTCCCTCATATCTTTCATCATTATTTCTTCAGGTCACACAGACTCAAGTGCTCTGTTCAGCACAGTACACTGAATGAGAACATTGCTGGAATGACCCAGGGCTGGCCCAACCATAAGGCAAACTAGGCAGTTGCCCAGGGCGGTACTTCTGGGAGTGGCAGAGAGCAGGCCGTTTAAAGCTCAACAATAGATTTTGACAGCCAGGTTGGGCATAAGGCTTAAGGTTTGCCTAGGGCACCACACCTTGGACCAGCTCTAGGGCTGGCTCTTGACTAACCTCAACAGTTTCATTTTATTCACAGCTGAGTTGATTGTTTGCTACCACTGCTTCTTCAGACTATAATATGCTGATATAATGTTTGGTTTGTAAAATAGTTAAAAGCTTTTTAGAATAAAATCAGGGGAAAAGAAAATTCCACACTTAAACAAAACCCACAGACCTATCTGTTGGCCGTAAGAGAAGAGTGGTCTAGCTGGAGAAGGCACCAACAGAGGACTGGCTATTAAAATGATGCAGCTCTGTAATTCACTGCAAGTAGCTCATTTCTGTTCATGACTGAAGCCATAGCAGCAGACGCCATTCTATTCATTTGAAATTAGGGTGCAAATCAGGGAGGCATACCAGTATTTATCGAATTTCTCCTTGTTCCTTTTCTAGCCCACTGAATAACATCCTTGCATGATTATATGTCAGTGCAAAAGCAGCGTGGAAGGAGCCTGAATGCAAAAGTGTCATCTCCAGAGGCAACACTCTCGCACAAAGAAAATTATACACCTTCATTCTGGTTGACAACCTATACAATGCTTGAATGATGCGCGGTTTATCATTGGTTATGTGAAAGAGTATGGAAGTCAGCTAACCTTACTTAAAAAAAATAGTTTGCTGTTTTGCATAGACTTTTTCAATCTACCTTCCTCCTGAATATGTCCCTTAAACTGTAAGCTAACTTATTGCCTGTGCATTGTGATGGGGTTTTCTTTTTTAAAATGTCTTATTTTATTTGCAACAGTCAAGATCTCTGCAAGTAGCTTCCTTTAAAACCTCTAACACCTAAGACTGCAGTCAGAAAAGGCTGAGTGTCACAATATGAAAATTAGCATGCACAAGCCCCATTTATGGCAATAACAAATTCTCTTTAAAAACTGTAGCAGGTGTATTTTGGAAGAGCGACTCAGAGCTCAGCAGCAATGGCAGATGTAACATGAGAGCATACTGCAGTGAAACTGTCACAATATAGCATGTCCAAAAATACCACCAACACCTCCTCTTTCTCCTGCCTTTATAAGTTCTCATTGGTAACCCAAATAATATGCGGAAAAAAAAGGCCTCAAAAAAAACAGCTGTCTGACTGATCTAGTAAAACCTCCTTTTAATTCTTCTTGGTGTGCTAATTGCAGTGCTAATTCAAACAATTGCATAATTCCTCTATATAGTGTTGAAATAGAATGGGTTTTATAATGATGTCCTTATTAATTTGTCGTACATTCATTTGATAAACTGACGGTAGAATCTGCGTTGGCCATCATTTTGCTCGGCTTCCTCAGGACTCCCTCCTCGGGGATTCCGCAATACAAATTTATGATAAGCTTCTTTGTAGTATTTGAAAATCAATTACACCCACTTACATGCAGGTGACCACCTTACACATGCTTACTGGCGAATCATGTCTGCTAAGACCCCATTATACTAAAGCGCTATTTAAAAGACGCCCTCACTGCATCTCAACCCTCGAATGGATCCTCTCTGAATTAACTGCCATTGCCACTTCATTTTTTAAAGAAAATTTACAAATTTAACTTCCAATTTATTTTTGCTCTCACACAAAATGAACAAATGAATTTAATTTCTTGCTATATACAGTCTACACACTTCCTCTGTGTTTCAGCATATTGCATTTAATCATGCTCCACTGATCTCCTAAAATGGTTTATATTCCTCACTATTTTGTGCTTTCCCCATGACTGAACTGGTCATTCATGCTTGTCAGTTTCACTCGTCCCATTCACTATTGTATTTGTCTGGTTTTCTGGGGTCTTTTTTCTCCTCTTATTTGGGTTATTAACAAATAAATTATTAGGATAGAAGAAACAGGGTGTGTTGGTGATATTTTTGGTGTGATATAAAGTTTCCTCTCCATAGCTGCATCAGTACTTTTCTGTGACAATATAGCATGTATCAGCACTTGTTACTGTAGGGTGCAATGAAAGATCTCAATCTAAAATTTGGCCTGAAAAACAAGTCTTATTGGTAAGATTGGCGCTACCTGTTCACAGAGAGGTATATTTGCTAAAGTGTGCTACCCGGTAGCATGGGGTTTAGCATGTAGGTCGGGCATGTGCTAAAACGTAGCACAGACCTCCGCCCTAAAATCCCACACTACCTGTGTGGCGTGCGATGTGAACAGAGACTGGGTGGGACGGGGCGGGACAGAGGCGTCAAGAGAAAGTCATGGCTAGTACACACATGAGTAGCTCACTCTAACTGTGGCTGCTGCCCTTAGCACAGGTTCACTTAACGCTATTCCAACCTGTCCATTCCCCCCCCCCCCAATCACATGCTAAGCAGTTAGCATGGGGCTTTTACCGTACTGGCAATTTTAGTGCATGGTAAAGTTAACACTGACCGATGTTAACTGTTTACCTTGCAATAAACTCCACACTAACCACATGCCCCTATATGTTCAACCCTGGACACTGAAAATGCCCACATAGCTTTATGCAGATAACTTAGCTCTATATAATTATTGCCTCCATGTCTGCATGCAGAGTTAAGTGCATAAATTACATGGATAGTGGCTGATAAAGTTTGATTGCATAGTGATTTATACAGCCAAAACTTATCCTTATAACGTCTAGTAGTATATTTTAAACCCTTTATGATGTTGGCACCTGCTGCCAACCACATAAGGGCTTTTTAATTTTTGGCCTAACCTCTGACTGGGGCAGCTTGAGGAGGGAAAGAGTACGAGGACGGAAGCACAAGGGATGGTGGGGAGGAAATTCCCCAAGAAATTATTCATGCCCAGAATTGCTTAAAACAGCAAAATATCCTACTTCCATTAGTGTAATCTTCACATTATCAGACAGACCTGCACAAAGGGTGTAAGGACTTCTGAAATACAATAGCTTAACTCCCCTGCAGGTTACACGTTGGAAGGCTTCAGTGATCTTCACTGATTGCTAGGATGAGTGCAAGCCCAAAGTGCGCCCAAAAACACGACACTCAAAATTCCAGCAGAGTACCCTCAATAGGAAAAAGGTCTCATCTGTTCATATCTGCCACGTCTGCATAAATCGGTTAATTTCTGCCATCCCTCACATATTGTCTGCAGTTTCTTCATTATGCCCATTAACTTTCATGTGCATCAGATGGGCAGTCTCCCCTTAAATTGGCGCATATTTTATTGCTACCACAAAAAAATACATAAAAAACAACATCAGGTTTGTGGGTTTTTTTAAATAAATATGCAGTATGGACCCTTTGTGCATAATTTGGGTTTTTATACATTCAAAAAATGACCAATATATCTTGCTCACATCTGTTGTGTGTATTGTTCTCTTTATCAACAAAACATCCCTGTCTTGTTTAGGCAGCAGTGAGCAGTGAGCACCGACTGGTTGTTTCACCAGAAAAACAAGCAGTGACACACTATCCATTTCTTATCCAGGGGATGTGCTCCACTCAGTGGCAGGCAGCCTCCATTTTCAGAAAGTAGTTTAACAAAGGACTCTCTGAAACCCTTACGAGCCACTTCCAAAGCATCACTGATTTTACTGCTCTGTGGTATCGCTATCAGATCTAGACCAGATTAAAAGGCTGTTTCTGAGGCCTGCCCCTCCTGTAGATACCTAATCAGCATATGATCTGCTTTCCTTTACAAAGGACATTCTTAAAAAAATCTACAAAACATTTCCCAGCTTGTGAATCGTAAAGATAAAAGTATGTATTATATAGCAAATCTTCCTGGACCTGACCTGGGCCACTGCACAGCCAGTTGGGTTTTCAGGATATGCACCATGATAAAAATGCATGAGCTAAAATTTGCAAGCATCGGAGACTCGGTATATGTAAATTTATCTCATGCATATTCATTGTGCATATCTTGAAAACCCAGCTGGCAGTGGGGGCACTAGGACAGATTTGGAAAGCCCCAAAGTAAGGCTTCAGATTGAGAGGAGTACAATGGGTCATAGTCAGAAGCTGCTAAACTGTGATCCTCCAGATTAAATGCTGCCTGTGATCCTGCCTAGGTCTTTAGTGATCCCTGTATTGTTGTAAAGCAAAAAAACAGGATAAAGTGCTAGGAGGTGTGATCAATATGTATCGAGACTTGTTGTGCAGCTTACTATATAACAATAAGTTGCACCACGTTGCTATTCAGCATGCAGTGACCTAGTTATGTGCTCTGCACCTGTACTTTTTTTAATCACATAATGTTTGATATCGTGTAAAAGTGATGAGTGAAAAAATTGAACAGCGAATTTGCATTAAAACTTGGAGATTCGTGCAAAGAGACTTATGAAAAGTTACAGCTAGTGTATGGCAATGAATGCACGAGTCATGCTCGAGTTTATAACTGGTACAAACTTTTCCAAGAGGATCACCAAAGTGACAGTGACAAATGTTCTAAAGACTCCGGCCACCACATTGTCTCCACGCCGGGAACTCCCTGATACTCTGCGTTTCTCTTCGTCCCCTCCTTCCCTCCTATGCTAACCCTTCTTTACTACTTTTCTTTATTGTAATGGCGTTCTCTTCTTTTTCTAATGTTTTTATTATTGCAAACCACCCTGATATGATGTTGAAGAGCGGTATATCAGAATTTTAATAAACCATAAACCATAAAGCCAATACTCTTGCGCAGGCTTGAGTCTATAGGTATAATGGGCACACCGATAAAGTGGTTTGAATCATACCTAACAAATAGAATGCAACAGGTATGCTTCTATAACGAGCAAGCTAAGCCATTCCCCCAAACCCAAGGGATACCTCAGGGATCAGCTATCTCCTCCCTGCTATTCAACGTCTACATCCAGCCCGTATGTACAATTTTCCAAAAGCATAATATCAGCTACCATCTATATGCAGATGACATTATGATGTACACACAACTTGACATAAACGATCCTAAGTTCAACCAATTAGAAGAATGCCTACAAGAACTGCAAAACTGGCTCCAATGCAACAATATGTCTATAAATCACAAGAAAACTGAAGTGATGTTCATATCAGAAAAACAAGACTTCAATCCTCCTGCATCTTTCACCCTGAATGGTAACACTTACCACTCAAAAAAAGAGATCAAATATCTAGGAGTACTAATTGATGCTAACCTAAAAATGGACAAACACCTCCGGATAACGAATAGAGCAATATTTCACAAGCTGAAAGTCCTACAACCCTTACGCTGCATCATTGACCACTCAGACTTTAGAACAGTAGCACAGGCGCTCATCATTCCCCACTTTGACTACTGTAATGCTATATTACAAGGGCTACCGAAAAAAACAATAAGCATCCTACAGATGGTGCAGAATGTATCAGCCAGGATTATTATGAATAAGAGCCTGACAGATCACATCACTCCAGTTCTTATGGAGCTCCACTGGCTCCCCATACCCGCAAGAATAATTTACAAAATGCTGATAATGACATTCAAAATTATCCATAAGATATCTCCCTCATTTCTCGATATACTAATCACCACCCAGCCCTCCAACAGATGCCGATGGACTGCAAACCTAAACACACTCTGCGTACCCAGCAGCATAAGATCAGTCAAAGAACGGACGAGCAACCGGGCATTCACGTACTCAGCCCCCATGCTCTGGAACCGGCTGCCACACGAGTTACGCCAGACCAAAGACTTACACACCTTCACCTATGAGCTGGGGAAGACACCGAGTTGCCTATGAACTGTGGAAAGTCTCCGTTCAGATAAGTGGCTTCTAAGAGGGTTTTTCCTGAATGAAAGAATGTTAACTGGTTGATGTTGAGGGGTAGATATCCCCTTTGAACGCATGCTAGGGTTGTGTCCCTATATAAAGAGTAAAAGGGAACAGCACCCCACGAGAAGGATTGTCCTTCAAGGTGTGAGTTCCAATAAAAATAAGTATGTGTGAATGTTTCTCTAAGTCTGTTGGTCATTTAGAACCCATAGCAAACCCGCCATATCATAACAGCACTACCAGGACTCACAAAGCACCAGACCCTACCTATCAAAAGGCAACACTGCAAATATTAAACCAATACATTTCAGAGAATAACAATACATGACCTACTGGGGAAAGAGAACAAGTGGCAATGTCAAATAGGAATTACATAAACAGAATAGCTCAGCTCAGTTACACATGCAGAATATAGACCATCACCAAACAAGAAATCACAATTTAGAAACAGGAAGATAATAATTAAAATGGGAACCCCAAAAGCCAACTTAGAATGTACAGCAACACTGTAGAAATACAACTATAAATTAATTTCCTCTTGTACTAAACAAAGCATAGACGTTAATGATGCACATTTCCCAGAGCTGACATATTCCCGTTAATAAATTCAAAATAAAGAGATATTTTTCTACCTTTTGTGCTTTTTTTTTTCAGTTGCAATTGCTCCAGCCACTTTCTTCTGGTTCCTTCGTGTCTTCTGTTAACTCTCCATCATCTGCTGTCCATCTGTCCTTTCTTCTAGTTTTTTTTCCATTCTCTCTCTACATCTGCTTTAACATACTAATCTTTCTCCTTTTGCTCTTTCCTCATTCCTATTTCATCCACTCAAATTTTACCCCTCCATCCTCAATCCCCACATACTCTCCTAATACCCGGCCAATTGTAGATTTTTCTTCCCTCCCACACAAAATATTTTTCCCCGTTCCATTTCACTCTCCCAGCCCCATCCCATTCTAATCCTCCCCCAAAATCAGCTCCCTTCTAGTTCCAGCCCCACCCAGCATCCGCTCCCTTCTAGTCCCCGCATCAGCCCATTTCCAGTCCTAGCTCCCCTATCCATTTCCAGTTCTATCTGAGTCCCTCCATCAGCTCATTTCCAATCCCAGCCCCCCATCAGCCCATTTCTAGTCCTAACCCCACCCCATCAGCCCACAGCACATTACCAGTCCTAACCCCATCAGCCCACCTCAAGTCCTAACCCCCCCATCAGCCCATTTCCAGTCCTAACCCCCCCATCAGCCCACAGCACATCACAGTCCTAACTACATCAGCCCACCTCAAGTCCTACTCCCCCCAGCCCAGCTCAGCCCAGCCCACATCAAGTCCTACTCCCCCCCCCAGGAAAAGTAAAACTTTAAAAAAAAGCTGGCTGCTGCCGCTGCCGCGGCGGTAGCAGCAATATCGAATGTCCCGCAGGGCCCCCCCCCCCCTGCCCGGCAGATCCCTTCCTGCTTGCTTGCCTGCCTGCTTCAGTCAGTTCTTCTCCGCTTCGGCTTTCAGAGCCGCGAAGGGAGAGCTTCTCCCTCGTGACTCTGTTAAGCCCGCTGGGGCTTATGGGAAATTTCCAAGTCAGAGATATACACGGAGATAACAGAGATATCCACACATATGCAAAGCATTTGGAAGGAATTCCTTGAGCCATGTTCCACATTCTTTCCTCGCTTGTTTTGTTGTGCTTTATTTTCAGACATCGTTGCAGAAATGAAATAAAATGGGAAAATAAAATTTTAGCAGTGTTTGCTTTATTAGAAACAAAACGACATAAGAAATGCCATGGGTAATTTCTTATGTTATTTGAAATTGTACTTCCCTACTGTATAATACACCCTCAAAATAGAGATACAATAGTTTGATGCAATAGAACAGTGCAAAGTGGGTTGATGACAGAAAGGGGGAGGGGCACTTTTTAAAGGGCTTCAGTTCAGATTAAACTCGGATTAAAACAGGTAATAACAAATTAATTCTCTTCTGGACATCAGTTATCTGAATTAATTTTCTTTTCCTGGAATAAACACTGATGTTCAGCACCTTCCACCACACACACACACACACATACATACACACACACAAACACACATTGCTCTATTGTGTAGGTCATGCTGTCTTAAGATGCCATAAGCATGAATAATTTTTCACATCCTGAGTTAAGAGATTATTGGATAGGTGAGTATAAATCATAAAAACGAAATGACAATTTTTCAAATGCTTCATCCATGTTAGGCCAAGTATGATTTTTGCTCTATGTTTCAGGCTGTGTTGTCACCATGCCTGGATTACTGCAATGGGATTTGTCAGACGGCTGCCTAGGGTGAGAACTTACACAATCTTGACGATGCATATATTCATATGATTCTTGCAAGGTATTGTGGGTATTGTAGTTCATTCACTCCCAAACACAGCTGATGACAATAATTGAGTTGTGAAACCAAGTGGTAAGGCCAATAAAATACTTCTTTTATTGATGGGGTTTAATTCACCCAGCACAAGTATGCTTGTTAGCAATATAAATGAAGTTACTTGCTTGCAGTGTTTAAATGGATAACAAAAAGTCACAAAGCAAAATCAGAAAACAACCTTCAGCTTGTCAGGCAATTAGCTAATGTTTTCTTAGCAAATAATTACCAAATACAAAGGCACAAAGAAAAGAATAAACTTTGCTGGTTAGGTTAACTTCTGCTTATTTTCCACTCAGATCCAGCAGTGATTTTCCCTTGCTCACACACACAATCAGGTGCAGGTTTAATTACTATCAATTGACCAGCTGAAAGCCTTTAGCTGGCTGGCTGCTACTGTGTGAACCCAAATCCTGCTTTAAGAGCTGTTTGCAGTGGAAATAAAGAACAAAGTTAGGTTTCTTTGTGATGGCTGATGTGTTTGCTCACAGAAAGCTAGCAATAGCAATTAGATAGAGAACAGTCCATGTAAGTAATAATTTCATCTGCTGTATCTCCCCCTTCATCAATCAGCATAGGGTCACTATCATACATTGGCACAGACGAGTCTTTCATTAAGGCACTATCATGAGAATGCTTATTCCCTTGCTGCCATTCTCTATTATAGATAGGGTCTGGATCAGTGTTCATACCTGAGCCTCTCCTGCTATCATTATTCCTCTCTGTATAGCCTGGCCAGTATGTAATCCAATTCTGATGTCCAGCCTTCCAATCTTGATCCCTGGACACTGGATCTCCTCTCACATACCTTCTGGCCTTGGTCTGAAAGTCCCTTCCACATGCAGTCTTCTCTCTTCCAGGTAGCCACTGGTGATTCCTATCTCTGCCACTCCATTCCTCTGGCTGAATCCAGTCCAATGGACTCTGCTGGCATTTGGAATACCTCCCAGTATGGGTACTGCCTTGGAATCTCCCAGACCTTCCAATGGCCTTTCTTCTCTTCCTTCCAGAGAGTTTCCTTCTCTCTCTATCCGCTTGGCTTGGCTTCTGTTTCTCCAGGTGATACTGGTGCTTGAGCTTGTAGCCGTTGCTGTATCTGTGTCTGAAGCTCTTTCTGTGTCTGGGCTGGAGCTTGTAGCTGTTATCTGAAGAATAAGCTCTATTCTTATTCTTTCCTAATGTGTGCTCCTCCCTAACACAGCGCAGCTGTGTTGAATCAGGCTCTGCCCTTTGAGATGAGTGCTTAGGGATTACCTCATAGCTCTCTTGATTGCACACACATTTTCTCACTTCAGCCCCTCTCATGGCTGCTGGAAACCTGGTGCATTCTGGGACTGGTAGTCTTTTATGTGAAAACTCTGTTTTCTTGCTTCTACCAGAACTGACAGGTTGCTTGTTCAGAGTCACATCATCTTTTCTATAGCTCCTACCTGAGCTATGATAAGCTTCCTTATCACATACCCCCCTGCTTAAGTTATTACGGACTGGTTTTACTGGTGAAACTTCTTCTCTACAGTCCGTAATACGGGAAAGTGCATCCGCATTCTTGTGTAACTTCCCGGCACGATGTTCAACTTGGAAATCAAACGCCTGTAAGGCCATGTACCAGCGTGTCAACCTGGCATTGTGGTTCTTCATTTGCTGCAACCACTTAAGTGGGGCATGGTCCGTGACCAACTGGAACTTTCTCCCTGTAAGGTAAAACCTTAACGCCTCCACTGACCACTTGATAGCCAAACACTCTTTTTCTATCGTGGAATACTTTTGTTCAGCCAGTGACAACTTCCTGCTCAGGTACATCACAGGATGCTCCTCCCCATCATGGCACTGGGATAGGACTGCTCCTAGCCCTACATCCGATGCATCGGTTTGAACCAGAAAGGGTTTCTTGAAGTCTACTCCTTTCAGTACCGGTCCTGTACACAATTTTTCTTTTAATACTGAAAACGCTTTTTCAGCTTCTGGTGTCCACTTTATCTGGTTTGGACAATTCTTTCGCAGCATATCCGTGAAAATGGCACTTTTCTCTGCGAATTGCGGTATAAACCGGCGGTAGTATCCAATAAGTCCTAAGAAACTTCTTAGTTGTTTCTTGGTTGTTGGAGGAGGAAAATTCCTGATGCTATCTATTTTGCTTAATAGAGGTTTAATTTTTCCTCTTCCCACTAGGTGGCCTAGGTATTTTACCTCCCTATTCGCAAAGGCACACTTCTTCGGGTTTAAAGTGATTCCCGCTTGCTTCATAGAGCACAAGACTGCCCTGATCCTCTTCAAATGCTCCGCCCAGGTGTTACTATGGATTATGACATCATCCATGTATGCAAAAGCATAACTTTGGTGGGGTCGAAGTACCTGATCCACTAACCTTTGGCAGGTAGCCGCTGCTCCATGCAGTCCGAAAGGCATCCTCTTGAACTGGAAAAGGCCAACGGGGGTGCTGAACGCAGTTTTCGGCTTCGACTCCCTGGTGAGAGGGATTTGCCAATATCCTTTTGTCATATCAAGGGTGGTTAAGTATTGAGCCTGTCCCAGCTGGTCCAACAGCTCCTCAATTCTTGGCATTGGATATGCATCAAAAACTGATATGGCGTTTACCTGCCGGAAGTCAATACAAAATCTTAAGGATCCATCAGGCTTCGGCACCAGGACTATGGGGCTATTCCAGGGACTCTTTGACTCCTCTATTACCCCCATATCCAACATCTCCTGGACTTGTGCCACTACCTCCTGTCTTTTGGCTTCAGGCAAGCGGTATGGCCTTTGACGAACCAATTTCCCAGGTGGAGTTATTATTTCATGGGCCACCAAATGGGTCTCCCCAGGTATGGGTGTCAACACATCTGGGAATTCCTTAAGCAACTTCCTAATTTCTTCCTGTTGTACCATTGTCAGGTCCTCACCTATTTGGGGCTCTGATTTTTCTTTACAATCAGATACCTGGGGTCCCAAATCATCCTCTTCACTCACCTCCCTCTCTCGGGCACAGGTGGCAGCTAAGCTTTTAACCCCTTTGACATCAGTAGAACCAAAACCTTTGGCTCCACGTTCAGAATTCTCTAGGGATGTGACCTCCTCCACAGGTGGAAAACCCAGCCTCTCACAGATCAATTGGGCAATTTTGTCTCCTGTCTTCACATGATACTCATTCTGTCCAAAGTTAAACAACAGAACTTTAATATTGCCCCTGTAATCGGGATCAATTACTCCCGCACCCACATCGATGAAATATTTAAGGGCTAATCCGGACCTTGGGGCTACTCTCCCATAACAACCAATAGGTATTTCCACTTGGAGACCGGTGTCAACCAGGGCTCTCCCTTGGCTAGGTACAGTCACATTTTCTATGCTGCACAGGTCAAACCCGGCAGATTGAGGGGTTGCCCGCTTAGGAGCTTGGGCCTTCTCAGAGACCTTATGGTACTTTAGGACGAATATCTGCTTTGGGGTAGCTTGGTCTTCTGGACGCTTAACCATCTTTTTAGCTGAGGTCTGAGGACTTCCAAATAAAGGCCCGGGAGCTACTACCATTAAACCTTCTCCCTCCTTCTTTCCTAGTCCTTCCACTAGACCCTGCTTAAATCTTGGCCAGTCTCTTCCTAGAACCAAATCAAAGGGTAGCCTAGGCACCACTGCTAACAGGACTTCCTCTTGTTTCCCTAGGCACTTAACCTTTAGCCTATAGGTGGGATATGATGATGCAGCACCATGAATGCATCTGATGTGAACTTGGCTTTCAGGGGTTCTAGGCACAAATCTTTCTTGGGCCTCTATCCTCTTCCAAAGCCTTTTTGACATCATACTCTGGTCTGCCCCAGAGTCTAATAATGCATTTGTGGTAATTCCCTGCACATCCACCATCAAAAGAAATCCTTCCTTGGGCTGTTTTAAATCCAGACCCATTAAACTAGTGTGTGTCTGGCATCTCTTCTCTAAATGTCCCACTTTTCCACACTTGAAACATTTCTTTCTATTCCACTGTGTCATCTGGTTTGATACAGTACATTCATTTTTAGAAACATTCTTAATTATTCCTTTTTCTGATACAGCACATCTAGTCTCAGCATCCATCTTTAGAGGGCCACCCATTCTATGGCAAGCCTGCGTGGCTTCCAAGAATCTCTCTGCTAGCATGGTTGCCTCTCCAAGATTTTGGCAATTTTGCTGTATAAGAAAAACATTCAAATCTTTCGGTACCCCAAGCATAAATTGTTCCAGCATTATAATATCTAATAACATTTCTACTGTCTTTTGCTCAGGCTCCAACCATTTTACAGCTAAACTTCTGATTCTCTGACTCAGAGCCCTGGGTGTCTCACCCACTTTCAATGTAACAGCTCTAAACATTCGCCTATACTCTGAAATAGACAACCCTAGGCGATCTCTAATAGCTGCCTTTACATCCTTATAAATCAAAGCCTGGGCTGCTGGCATTGCTCTGTAAGCTGCTAGTGCCTCACCAGTTAATGAGGCTGCCAGCCTTACTGCCCACTGGGTCTCTGGCCATGCTAAAGCCTGTGCCACTCTTTCAAAAGACTCTAGAAAATCATCAACATTATCATCTGGAGTTAATTTCCCAAAATTAAATGCCCCAATCCCTTGATTGAGTCCCACATTGTCCACATGTGGTGTACCAGTACTAACTGCTGGTCTTGCATCTGTTCCACTTTGGCTCTGCAGCTGAACTAGAGCTTGCAGCAGATCAAGCACTGGTTTCTGCTGTTCCATTAAGGCCTTCATAGCAGTGTCCTGGGCCTGCTGTGATAGCTCCTGCTGCTTGCTAAATTGGGCTGCCATCCACTGAGCCATCTCCCTCGGATCCATCTTGACCCCTGCAAGAAAAGAAAAAAAAAACCAAAGAGCAGCACCTTCCAATCAGGTGTGGTTTTTTTTTTTTCAACTTTTTTTTTCAATTACCCCCTGTGTTTACACACATCCACCACTAGACATGCCCAGGTACATATTACCTTGTCTCAGTGATGAATCCAGCTCTGCACAGGGTCTTTTCATCTGGGACAGCTTCTTGGAACAACCACTTCTCCTCCAAAGTGTAGATGAGGGAAAAAAAATCTTCTTTCAGCTTCAAACTTGAATTTTATTTGTAATCCACAGCAAATAAATCCTCTTGGTGCAAAAGCAATCCGAAAAACTACGCCATTTGTCAGACGGCTGCCTAGGGTGAGAACTTACACAATCTTGACGATGCATATATTCATATGATTCTTGCAAGGTATTGTGGGTATTGTAGTTCATTCACTCCCAAACACAGCTGATGACAATAATTGAGTTGTGAAACCAAGTGGTAAGGCCAATAAAATACTTCTTTTATTGATGGGGTTTAATTCACCCAGCACAAGTATGCTTGTTAGCAATATAAATGAAGTTACTTGCTTGCAGTGTTTAAATGGATAACAAAAAGTCACAAAGCAAAATCAGAAAACAACCTTCAGCTTGTCAGGCAATTAGCTAATGTTTTCTTAGCAAATAATTACCAAATACAAAGGCACAAAGAAAAGAATAAACTTTGCTGGTTAGGTTAACTTCTGCTTATTTTCCACTCAGATCCAGCAGTGATTTTCCCTTGCTCACACACACAATCAGGTGCAGGTTTAATTACTATCAATTGACCAGCTGAAAGCCTTTAGCTGGCTGGCTGCTACTGTGTGAACCCAAATCCTGCTTTAAGAGCTGTTTGCAGTGGAAATAAAGAACAAAGTTAGGTTTCTTTGTGATGGCTGATGTGTTTGCTCACAGAAAGCTAGCAATAGCAATTAGATAGAGAACAGTCCATGTAAGTAATAATTTCATCTGCTGTATCTCCCCCTTCATCAATCAGCATAGGGTCACTATCATACATTGGCACAGACGAGTCTTTCATTAAGGCACTATCATGAGAATGCTTATTCCCTTGCTGCCATTCTCTATTATAGATAGGGTCTGGATCAGTGTTCATACCTGAGCCTCTCCTGCTATCATTATTCCTCTCTGTATAGCCTGGCCAGTATGTAATCCAATTCTGATGTCCAGCCTTCCAATCTTGATCCCTGGACACTGGATCTCCTCTCACATACCTTCTGGCCTTGGTCTGAAAGTCCCTTCCACATGCAGTCTTCTCTCTTCCAGGTAGCCACTGGTGATTCCTATCTCTGCCACTCCATTCCTCTGGCTGAATCCAGTCCAATGGACTCTGCTGGCATTTGGAATACCTCCCAGTATGGGTACTGCCTTGGAATCTCCCAGACCTTCCAATGGCCTTTCTTCTCTTCCTTCCAGAGAGTTTCCTTCTCTCTCTATCCGCTTGGCTTGGCTTCTGTTTCTCCAGGTGATACTGGTGCTTGAGCTTGTAGCCGTTGCTGTATCTGTGTCTGAAGCTCTTTCTGTGTCTGGGCTGGAGCTTGTAGCTGTTATCTGAAGAATAAGCTCTATTCTTATTCTTTCCTAATGTGTGCTCCTCCCTAACACAGCGCAGCTGTGTTGAATCAGGCTCTGCCCTTTGAGATGAGTGCTTAGGGATTACCTCATAGCTCTCTTGATTGCACACACATTTTCTCACTTCAGCCCCTCTCATGGCTGCTGGAAACCTGGTGCATTCTGGGACTGGTAGTCTTTTATGTGAAAACTCTGTTTTCTTGCTTCTACCAGAACTGACAGGTTGCTTGTTCAGAGTCACATCATCTTTTCTATAGCTCCTACCTGAGCTATGATAAGCTTCCTTATCACAGATTCTAGAGTGCTGCAATATGTTCAGAACTCAGCAGAACTTAAAGAAATCCAGGAATGATCATATCCCACCATGCCTAAAATTACTACACTGGTTGTCGATTGAATACCATGTTCGTTTTAAGGTGCTGTTGATGTTAAAATTGGTGCAGCGTAGTCAGCCCCTTGTTTGATGAAATTATTGAATTGGGATACCGTGTTTATTTATTTATTTAATATTTCTTATATACCGCGCTATTTATCATCAGTGCGGTTCACAGTGTAACAATAAAACACATAGGTCAGATGACTGGCCTTCGTTTACAGATAACAGGGAGATAAAATGGAGGTAAACAGGGGAACTAATTACAATCATTAGAATACCTGATATGATTTATGTTAGCTTTGTACATTCATATGGATAGGTATGGGGTTAAGAGGGTAAGTATGGGAGGGTGGGAGGTAAGTCTGGAATTGTTGTGGCTTGTTAGATCTAATCAGGAAAATAAATTGGTATTGCCTTCTGTGCAAGTTAGCAGAATACATGGCAGAGAGCATTTAGTTTGTTAGCCCCAGAACTGTGGAACAGCATTTCAGATGACTAGAGAGTGGTAGTTGAGTTTAGGAAATCACTTGTTTTTGTTGTTGCTAAGTGCCGTCGAGTTGATGTTGGCTCATGACGACCCTCTGGATAATTGTCCTAAACTGTGTTCGGTCTTCAATCAGGCTCATTGTTGATAAAGTGGCACCCATAGCTGCTGTTATTGTATTGATCCATCTCATTGCTGGCCTTGCTTTCCTGCGTTGACCTTCTACCTTGTTAAGCATGATATCTTTCTCTAACGATCTCTCTCTTTGCATGATGTGTCCAAAATATGAAAGTTGACGTCTTGTCATCTGAGCTTCTAAGGAAAGCTTAGGTTTAATCTCCTCTAATACTGACTAGTTTGTTCTTCGGGAAGTCCTTGGTATACATAGTATTCGTCGCCAGCACTATAATTCAAATGCATTGATTTTCTTCCTGTCTATCTTTTTCACTGTATAACTTTCGC
Organism: Ichthyophis bannanicus; assembly: GCA_033557465.1. Classification (NCBI taxonomy): domain Eukaryota; kingdom Metazoa; phylum Chordata; class Amphibia; order Gymnophiona; family Ichthyophiidae; genus Ichthyophis; species Ichthyophis bannanicus. The sequence goes on along the minus strand of CM066036.1, from coordinate 154,746,891 downwards.
ATCCATATGATGTTATTGAAAATACCATAGCTTTGTATCGAGAGAGCCATCTCTGCTCTTGAGAATCTTGTCTAGGTCCTTCATAGTCATTCTACCAAGAGCAATGCGTCATTGGATTTCTTGACTGCTTGTCATTTCTTTATTGATAGTTGATCCAAGTAGGTTAAAATTGTCAACTATTTCAATTTCTTCTCCATCAACGATGAACTTATTGATTTTGCCAGTTGTCAGGATCTTTGTCTTCTTTAGGTTAAGGTGCAGGCCCATTTTCATACTATGTTCCTTGATCTTGAAAAGCAAATGTTTCAGATTGTCTTCACTTTCAGTCAGTAATGCGGTATCATCAGCATAGCGAGGTTGTTGATTAGTCTTCCATCAATCTTCACACCTCAGTTGTCTTCATACAGTCCTTCTCTGATGATTTGTTCTGCATATAAATTAAATAGGTAGGGGGAAAGTATGCAGCCTTCTCATACTCCTTTGCTGATTTTAAACTATTCCTTGTTCCATTTGGACTGTTGCTTCTCAATCAATGTAAAGGTTGTGCAAGAGAACTGTCAGGTGTTCTGGTATACCCATGCTTCTTAATATGGCCCAGAGTTTCTCATGGTTTACACAGTCAAACGTTTTTCTGTTGTTGATAAAACACATATAGATATCTTTTTGGTATTCTTTTTAAGGATCCATTTCACATCCGCGATGATGTCTGTCGCTCCCCGCCCCTTTCTGAACACTGCTTGCACTTCAGTCAGTTCTCGTTTCAGGTATGGTTGTAGTGTCTGCAAGTATGGCATTTAATGCCTTTTGGGCCATTTCTCTTTAAGCTGGTTGAATGCAGGGAAAGTAGGTCTCCCCAGCTCCAGTATCTGCCCTACATACCTGCAGTCCCATGTTTCCCATAGTTTGAAGGCCGCACCCTCCACTCTCGGCAGAAATTCAGGGTCCCCCACCAGCATCCCAAAGGGGGATCTCCCTTGGCCCCTCTCAGTTTTACCCTCCACCACTGCCAAACTTTCCACATAGGTTCCAAAACCCGATTATGTCCCCCTATCATTCTTCTCTACACCTGGCTAACCTGCATCAGACTGATCCTCATGCTCCTGCCCCTCCACCGGAAGGACCCCAGCACACTCTTATACAGTCGCTCCTCCTTTCCCCTGTCCCACAGTAGAATCATCTATAAAGGATAAAGCAGGTGCAGCAACACCACCATCTTAACTAGTGCTGCCCTTCCCAGGAGGGACAGCGGGAGCTCCCTCCACCATTCACACATTTCTTTCATCCACTCCACCTTTTCACAGTGTTCTTTTGATACACCCTTTGGGGATCTGCACTAAGATAAGTGCCCAAGTATTTGAGGAACTCCCCCACCCATACCAAAGGGAAATCCTGTTGCTCCCGACATCTACAATTGGTAGAGGCAGGCATGGCCTCAGATTTACCCCAATTGATCTTCAGGCCCGAGAAAGCTCCAAAATTTGCAATTGTGTCTATCACTTATCCAATGCACTCACTTCCCTGACTGATGAATAAGGGCATATCATCCGGGAAAAGGTTTATTTTAAAAGTATCCTTCCCCATCTTGATGCCCTCCCACTCTTGGGTGTGTTTGATCTTTATTGCCAAGGGCTCTAGTATTAGCAGAAAGAGCAGAGGTGACAGCAGGCAGCCCTGCCTAGTACCACGACGGAGCTGGAAGGCCTCTGATGCCTCCATTCATCATTTATTTATTTATTTATTTACATTCTCTTATATACCGCGCTATTCTGCATCAGTGCGGTTTACATTGAACAAACTGAAATTACATTGAACAGGGCATTATAACTTGGAGATAACTATTTTACAGGGAACATGGGCTATGGAGGGTTAAGTGGCTTGCCCAGGACCACAAGGAGCACCTGTGGGACTAGAAACCCCAGTCCTTCCAGCCCAAGGTTGCTGTCCTCTAGTGGGATTTAAACCCCCGACCTTCCAGCCTGAAGTATGTTGCCCCAACCACTAGGCCACTCCTCCACTCCTGGGCTGTCGGTTCACGGTAGAGCACCTTCACCCACTCCATAAAGACTCCATGGATTCCAAAAGCCTCCACTACCCAAAACAAGTAATCCCAAGAAACATTATCAAACACCTTTTCTGTGTCCAGGCTCATAATAATCTCATCCCCCTCCCTCCTCTTATCTGCATAAACTACTGCCAGGGCCTTCAAAAGGTTGGCCAATGCATATCGCCCAAGAACAAACCTAACCTGATCTGGATGTATCAGTTTCGAGATCACTTTGCTCAGTCTTTATGCCAACATCGCAGCTACCAGTTTTACATCTTGATTTAGCAGCGATATGGGTCTATACGAACCCACCTGCACAGCATCTCACCCAGGTTTGGGCAATACCACCACCATGGTTTAACATATACCTAAGCTATGCTGATGATACCACAATACTGGCTGAAAGTGAAGATGATCTGAAACATTTGCTTCTCACAATCAAAGAACATAGCCTCAAAATGGGTCTGCACCTTAATGTAAAGAAGACAAAGATCATGACAACTGGCATAATCAACAAGTTCATCGTTGAAGGAGAAGAAATTGAAATTGTGAACAACTTTAACCTACTTGGATCAACTATCAATAAAGAAGCAGCAAGCAGTCAAGAAATCAGACGACGCATTGCTCTTGGCAGAATGGCTATGAAAGACCTAGATAAGATTCTCAAGGGCAGAGATGTCTCTCTCCATACAGAGATTCGACTTGTTCAAGTCATGGTATTTTCAATAACATCATATGGATGTGAAAGCTGGACAGTGAAAAAGATAGATAGGAAGAAAATTGATGCCTTTGAATTATGGTGCTGGCGGCGAATACTGTGTATACCATGGACTGCCTGAAGAACAAACCAGTCGGTACTAGAGGAGATCAAACTTAAGCTTTCTTTACTTTGGACACATCATGCGAAGAGAGAAATCATTAGAGAAAGACATTATGCTTGGCAAGATAGAAGGTCAATGCAAAAGAGGAAGGCCAGCAATGAGATGGATCGATACAATAACAGCAGCTACGGGTACCAATCTCTCAACAATGAGCCGCCTGACTGAAGAACGAACACAATTTAGGATAGCTATCCAGAGGGTCGCCATGAGTCGACTCCGACTCGACGGCACTTAACAACAACAAACTCCACGAACAAAACAATGGCTGGGAAAAAGCGTATCGTTAAAGCTGTTGCCCCCGTTACAGCTTCTGCCTCGGTCCAGACAGAGGTCCTAATGCCAGTTGAAGGACCAGTTCCATGTGCAGGGTGCCTGCATGCTGAAGCTCTGAGAAAACAAGTGGAGGAACTCAGAGAGGAGGTGGCGAGGCTGAGGAGCATTCAAGACATTGAGAAGTACATTGACGAGATGCTTCTTGCAGCAACCAAGCTCTCCAGCACAGGAGAAGATGTGTGCCAACAGAATGTTGATGGTTGGACACAAGTCACCAGGGCCTGCAAAATCACCAATCCAACTTCTCCAGCCCTTGAATTGAAGAACCATTATGCAGCCCTGGAAGTGGAGGAGGTGAAAGTATCTCTGGAAAGGGAAGAACCAGAGCTCAAGTACCCCAAAGTTGCAGAATCAGTGACCAGAAGGAAACAAAGGGTAGTGGTGGTTGGAGACTCTCTTCTGAGGGGTACTGAGGCGTCCATCTGCCGACTAGACTTGATGTCCAGAGAGGTATGCTGTCTGCCTGGTGCCAAAATCCAAGATGTTACAGAGAGTTTGCCGAGACTCATCAAGCCCACTGACTATTACCCAATGTTGCTAATCCATGTTGGAACAAATGATACTGCCAGGTGTACCTCAGAACGTATCAAAAGTGACTTCATGGCTCTGGGACAGAGGGTGAAGCAGTTAGGTGCACAGGTGGTGTTCTCTTCAATCCTCCCTGTTGAGGATAAAGGCCAAGGCAGAGAGGCTCGCATCCTGGAGATGAATGCATGGCTGCGTGGATGGTGTCATCGAGAGTGCTTTGGTTTCCTAGACCATGGGATGCTGTTCCAAGGGTTGCAGAGCAGAGATGGCATCCATCTGTCCAAGAAAGGTCAATGCATCTTCGGTAGTAGACTGGCTAATCTACTGAAGAGGGCTTTAAACTAGATGCGTTGGGGATGGGTGAAGAAAGCCCCCAGGTAGGTGAAAGCCCCCAGGTAGGTGATACATTAAATACCTTTATGGAAATGGGTAACAGGGGTAACATATGGAAAGCAGTGTGTATAAATGCCATAGCATGGGAAATAAGATCCCTGATGTTGAAGCTTTGGTGGGGGTGGCTGACTTGGATTTAGTGGCAGTTACAGAAACATGGCTCACAGAAAACCATGATTGGGATGCAACTATACCTGGCTATACTTTATTCAGAAAGGACAGGGTAGGAAGAAGGGGAGGAGGAGTGGCACTATATGTAAAAACTACTATTAAAGCTTTGGAATTACAGAGTTTAAAAGGGAGAGAGGAGGCATTGTGGGTTAAACTAGAAAGAGGGAAAGAGAAATCTATTTGCATTGGTGTGATATACAGACCTCCCTCACAAGAGGAAGAGGTGGACAGAGAGTTAATTGAAGACATACTCAGCATTGCTAGGAAAGGGGAAGTGCTACTGATAGGAGATTTCAATATGCCAGATGTTGATTGGCACATTCCTGCTGCAGTATCATCTAGAAGTAAGGAGATCCTGGATTCTCCATAGGGAGAACTATTCAGGCAATTGGTAACAGACCCCACACGTGAAGGGGCCATGCTGGACTTGGTGCTTACCAATGGTGAAAGTGTTTCTGATGTTGTAGTGGGAGATCATTTTGCATCCAGTGATCACCATATGGTGTGGTTCAGTATTAGGATTAGGGCTGTTAGAATCCATTCAAAGATGAGGATCTTAGACTTTAGGAAGACTAACTTTGCCAAGATGGGCCAATACCTCAGGGAGTCGTTAGTGGGATGGGAACAGCTGGGGGATGTAGAAAAACAGTGGGCAAAACTGAAAGGGGATATTTTAAGGGCAACCAACCTTTTTGTTAAAATGGTAAATAAAGGTAAAAGGAAAAGGAGACAACTATGGTTTTCGAAAGAAGTAGCTGAAAAAGTGAAGAAAAAGAGGGAGGCCTTCATGAAATACAAGAGATCACAGAGAGAGGAAGACAGGCATCTATATTTGGAAAAGCTTAGAGACGCTAACAAAGTAGTCAAGAAGGCAAAGATTCAAAAGGAGGAGGAAATAGCAAATGCATTAAAATGGGGGGATAAGACATTTTTCAGATATGTTAGTGAGAAGAGGAAGGGCAAAAGTGGTATTGTCAGACTCAAGGGTGCAGGGGAGGAATATGTAGAAGCTGATAAGGATAAAGCGGAATTGCTTAACAAATATTTTTGTTCTGTGTTCACAGATGAAGAACCAGGAGCAGGACCTCAGAAAACACCCACAAATAGGAAGAGAAGCGAGGGACATCTTTAACAATTTTCAGAAGACTGTGTTCGTGAGAAACTAGCTCAACTTAAAGTAGACAAAGCGATGGGACTGGATGAGATACACCCTAGAATACGGAGGGAACTTGGGAACGTTCTAGCAGCTCCACTGACTGACCTTTTCAATGCCTCGTTGGAGTCGGGAGTGGTGCCAAAGGACTGGAGAGAGGCTCATGTGGTGCCTTTAAACAAAAGCAGAAATAAGGATGTGGTTGAAAACTACAGGCTGGTTAGTTTAACTTCAGTGGTGAGTAAATTATTGGAAACGCTGCTGAAAGAGTAAATAGTGAGGTTTCTGGAGTCCAGCGGATTACAGGATCCGAGGCAGCATGGATTCACCAGAGGCAGGTCTTGTCAGACAAATCTGATTGACTTCTTTGACTGGGTGACCAGGGAGTTGGACCGAGGGAGAGCCCTAGATGTGGTGTATTTAGATTTCAGTAAAACCTTTGATATTGTTCCTCACAGGCGACTTATAAACAAACTGAGCACCCTAGGGATGAACCCTAAAGTTACTGCTTGGGTTAGAAATTGGTTGGGTGGGAGGCGACAAAGAGTACAAGTAAATGGAGCGCACTCTGAGGAGAAGGATGTTACCAGTGGTGTGCCCCAGGGATCTGTCCTTGGTCTGATTCTTTGTAACATCTTTGTTAGTGATATAGCGGAAGGGCTGTCGGGTAAGGTATGCCTCTTTGCGGAAGGTGTAGATAACATGAGGAGGGATCTAGCTAAGCTTGAAGAATGGTCTAGAATTTGGCAGCTGGGATTTAATGTTAAAAAATATAAGGCCATGCATTTGGACTGCAGCAATCCAAGAGAGCAATATAGTATAGGGGGTGAAGTACTTTTCTCCACTAAAGAAGAGCGGGACCTAGGCGTGGTTGTGTCTGATCTTAAAGTAGCTAAACAGGTAGAAAAGGCAACAGCAAAAGCTAAAAGGATACTTGGGTGCACACGGAGAGGAATGGCTAGCAGAAAAAAGGAGGTGATAGTGCCTCTGTATAAGTCTTTGGTGCGACCTCATTTGGAGTATAGTGTGCAATTCTGGAGACCGCACCTTCAAAAGGATGTGAATAGGATGGAGTCGGTGCAGAGGGTAGCTACTAAAATGATTAGTGGTCTTCATTATAAAGCATATAAGGACAGACTGAAGGATCTTAATATGTACACCTTAGAGGAAAGGCGGAATAGTGGTGATATGATTGAGATGTTTAAATACCTCCGAGGCATAAATGTTCAGGGAGAGAGTCTCTTTCAGTTGAAAGCAAGTTCTGCCACGAGGGGACATGGGATGAGGGTGAAGGGAGATAGATTCAGGAATGATATGCGGAAATATTTCTTTATGGAAAGAGTAGTAGATCCGTGGAATAGTATCCCAGTGGAGGTGGTGGAGATGAGGACAGTAACTGAATTCAAAAAAGCATGGGACAAACACAGAGGATCTCTAAAGGTAAAAAGGGGACTGTTACAGTTGTTGATATGGAAGGACAGACTAGATAGGCCATGTGGTCTTTTTCTGTTATCATATTTCTTTGTTTCTATGTTTCTATGGTGTGGTTTTGGCACCCCCATAGGCCACCTTCCTGCACTGTGACCCTGCTCTGTGCCAGAAAGGGTGCAGCAACCTCATCTCCTAAGATCTTATAAAATTCTATACCTACAGTAGGCCATCCAGCCTAGATGTCTTTGCAAGCTTTAGAGAATTGACCGTTGCAAGCACTTCCTCTTTCGTGAGAGGAGCATTAAGGACCCTCAGCCCCTCTTCCTCTAGTTGTGGAATCAGTAGTCCCCCAAAGTACTGGTCGTGCTGCACATCATCCCAGGGCACCGCATCAAACAGACCACTATAGAATTTATGAAATTGCTGCCTTATTTCGTGCTCACTCTCAAGCATGGTGCCCTGGGGACCTCTGATCTTACTGATAACACTCTTCGTTTTGGCCGGGCTGACTATGTTGGCCAGCAGCCACCCACATTTGTTACCACATTGGTGAAGTTGCTATTTATACAATTTTATGTCTCTCTTTGGTCTTTGATTCAGGAGATTATCTATGGCTTTCCGCACTGTGGTATATTGGGTTCTATTTTCTGCATTCAAGCTATGAATATGCCTCTGCCTATAGGTTTGGAGCTTCTTCGAGAGGCCAAAAGCTGTTCTTCATCCTTCTTTCTTTTACCTATAGTGTAAGCAATAATGACTCCTCTCATAGTTGCCTTCGCTGCCTCCTGCAGCAGCACCCTGCTGTCAATCCCCTCTGTTTCGTTCTCTTTCCAATAATTCCGCCAGGCCTTCCGAAGGTGTCTGTAGAAGCCATTCTGTGGAAGTCTGGATTTGTAAAGAGGGTAGCGTTCATTCGCCAAATAGCCCTTCCCGTCCCTGCCCAGTTCCTTTAAGCCATATCTCTGTCCACACTGGCACATGGTCGGATATTCCCATATCCCCAATGACAGCCCATTCTAGCCCTCTGAACAGCATCTCTGACAGGAGCAAGTAGTCAAGGCATGCATCACTGTTATGTGGGCTCAAATAGTATGCAAAGTCAACCTCTGTTGGGTGCAGCATTCGCCAAGCGTCTATGAGCCCTAATTTGTCGATTAAAAAGTTCACTCCCCTCTTGCCCGACTGTTTTTGGGCTGTCCTAGGGGGTTTGCAGTCTACCAGCAGATCCATAAGCAGGTTGATATCTCCACCCACTATCAGTTGGTAGTCTGTAACCTCGAGCAATTTGGTGACCAAGGTGAAGAAAAATCCATGGTTGTATGCATTAGGAGCGAACATGTTGCAAAACACCACCCTCTCTCCCTGGAGTTCCTCACCCAGAATGTGGTATCAGCCTTCTGGGTCCACGATGCTTTTGTGAACCAAAAAAGGTACCCTCCTGTGGATTAATGTGGCCACACCCCTCTGCCATCCATTGAAAGAGGCAGCACCCATCTCTCCCACCCAGGCCCTGAGGAATTTGCGGTGTTCTCTTGCACTAAAGTGTGTTTTCTGCATAAGCACTGCATCTGTGCCTTCTTTCAAAAAAGAAATTCAGCAATTCAGTTTGCTTTACTGGTGAATGAATGCCATCAACATTTAACATAAGGACCTTCAGCTTTTCCAGTATCCCTGCAGCAATCTGTGGTGGTCCACCAAGATGATGCAGTAAAAGCATGCAGACACTGCACTTCCCAGCTGAGCGCCGCCCCACCCAATCTCCGCTGCCTCTGGCCTTGTCTTTCCCTGTGGTTTGGGCCCTTCCCTCTGCCACCCTTCCTCTCCCCCTCCCCCTCTCCCCTTGGCTCCATTTCTCTTGCCCTCTCTCACTCAATATGAACACCCAACCCTCCCCCTTTTCCCCTATCCTCCCCACCATCCATAATCACTTGCTCCATCTAGAGACACCCCCTTAACTCTGGCTAAGCTCCCTCCCCACTCCCCATCTGCTTACCACTGCCCCCAGCCCCAGGACACCCCCTCCCCCTCCTTCTTCCCCTTAGGCCCTAGCCTCCCAAGGCACTCATTTTCCATACATACAATTTCATTCTCACATGTCTCCAGGCACACCCTTCCACATACAATCTGGGTTACAGAATCCCATTGTTGCAGCGTCACCCCCTGTTTCTGCCCATGTCTGTCTCTGCTGTCTCCACTGCCGTTGTTGTCCAGGATGTCCGTCGCGAGGCCTGGTCCTCCAAGTCAATCGCAACCATTACATGTAATGTCTACTACGCTCCTCTTGACACAGTGCAAGCCGTCTAGAGCCAGTCTCTATTATATCAAAATAAAAATGTAACTCCAACCTTTGTCCACCAACAGGTAATTTCAGTCCTCACAGTCCTCTGCTCTCAAGTGTCAGGCAACCAGTCCACAAAGGCCTTGAGCACCTCTAAGGTGTCCAGCTGTTGCATCTGGTTCTTCAATGCAACTCTCATCCTTGCTGAAATTGTAATGCAAACCTTATACGCTGTCATGTCAAGGCAGAGCACTAGGGTGTCATTGCCGTGCGACTCTCCACCACCTGAGCCGAGTGGTCATTGAATAAGAGGATCTTACTATTTTTGTAAGCCAAGTCCCGCTGTGCTCTGTACAGTCCCATTAACTTGCACTTTTCTGCAAAGTTCAGAATTCTGGCAATTACAGGCCTGGGCCATCCCGCATCTTCCCTGCATGGGCCCACACAGTGTACCCGTTCTATAATCATGCGTGTGTCTACAAGTTGCAGGTCTAGTTGTTGTGGCAGCCAGCATTCTACTATGTCCCAGAGTTCACCCTACTTTATGGATTCCGAGAGCCTCACCAATCTTATAGTGTTGCACCTTCCCCTGTTTTCTTGGTCATCGATTTTATCTAGCAGGGCCTGCTGGCTTTGCTCCAGCACTAGTATCCAGGCTTCCAGAAGATCCACCCACATTTCCTGCTGTTCTATGCGGCCCTCAGCTTGCTGTAAGCATGCTATCTGGGCTTCTAGGCTACCCTTGATGGAGGTTTGTAGCTTGGAGAGTTTGTCATCAAACGCTGCTGTTATAGTTTTTGTTAGCTCCCGACCGCCTCCTCCTGTAGCATGAAAATTGGTGCGCTTTGGTCTGCCACCATCTTGCTTTACTTCTCACAGTCTCTGGCTACCTTAGCTGTCTTAAGCAGCATATTGGGGGGCTTTCCCACCCCTGGGTCCCGTCACCAGGCATCCCTCTCTCTCCATGGGAGTTTCAGGGGTATCACCATACCCTCTGGGACAGTGTTTCCTAGGATTTAATGCAAGTAGGGGGATTAGGAACAGAGCTCAGCTCTATGGCTACTCAGGCTGCTGTCATCACAAACTGCTCTGGGCCCATAATATATTTCTTATGCTTTCAACACTGGTGGGGGGGGGGGGGAGGGGAGAATAATAGGTGCCTCGTATCTTTTTCAAGAAGGAAATTGATTTTTCAATAACATCCATCAAAATCTCTGTCTAGGGTCAGGTTCCAGATCTGTGTGTGCACATTTGGAAGTCTCTGCTAGTGCTATAGCATATTTATTATAAGAACATAAAATATGCCATACTGGGTCAGACCAAGGACCATCAAGCCCAGTATCTTTTTTCCAACTGTGACCAATCTGGTCACAAGTACCTAGCAGTTTCCCCAAAAGACACAGGTTCCACAATGCTTGTATTGGGGCAAGCAGTGGATTTCCCTGGTCCTCTTTAATAATTGTTTATGGACCTTTCCTCCAGGAACTTGTCCTAACCTTTTTTAAACCCGGCCACACTAACAGCTTTTATTGCATCTTCCGGTAACAAATTCCAGAGTTTCATTACACGTTGAGTGAAAAAATATTTTCTCTTCTTAGTCTTAAATAGTGTTACACTGTAACTTCATTGCATGTCTTTCTAAAATTTGATGGCGTAAACAATCGATCTAGGTTTACCCGTTCCATTCCATTCATTAATTTATAGATCTCTAGCATATCTCCCCTCAGCCGTCTCTTTTCCAGCTAGAAGAGCCATAATCTTTTTAGCCTTTCTTCATAAGGGTACCCTTCCATCCCCTTTACCATTTTGGTGGATCTTCTCTGTATCTTTTCTAATAAAGGTATATCCTTTTTTAAGATATGGAGACCAGAATTGCACACAATATTCAAGGTGCAGTCGCAGCATGGAACGATACAGAGGCATTATAATATCCTTTGTTTTATTCTCCATTCCTTTCCTTATGATTCCTAGCATTCTATTTGCTTTCTTGGCCACCACTGTACACTGGGAGGAGGGTTTCAACATGTAATCCATGATGACGCCTAAATCTTTTTCCTGGGTGGTGGTTCTTAATGTGAAACCTTGCATCGTGTAATCATAGTTTGGGTTGTTCTTTGCTAGGTGCATAACTTTGCACTTGTCCATATTCAATTTCATCTGCCATTTGGATGCCCAGTCTTCCAATTTATCAAGGTCCTCTTTTAATTTTTAACAATCCTCATGGGTTTTAACAACTTTGAACAATTTTGTGTCATCTGCAAATTTGATTACCTCACTCGTTATTCCTATTTCCAGCTTATTTACGAATATGTTAAAAAGCAACGGACCCAGCACAGATCCCTGGCGTACTCTACTATTCACCTTTCTCCATTGGGAAAATTAGCCATTTAGCCCTACCCTCTGCTTTCTATCTTTTAACCATTTCCTGATCCACAATAGTACACTGCCTCCTATCCCATGACTTTTTAATTTTGCCAAGAGTTTCTCATGAGGGACCTTCTCAAATGCTTTCTGAAAATCCAGATACACTTTACAACTGATTCACCTTTGTCTACCTGTCTATCCAAACCTTCAAAAAAACTTAACAGATTAGTAAAACAAGACCTTCTTTGGCTAAAGCCATGTTGGTTATCTCTCATTAAGCCACAACTATCTACATGTTCCGTAATTTTGTTCTTTATAATGGTTTCTACCATTTTTCCCAGTACTGACATCAGGCTCACCGATCTGTAGTTTCTCGGATCGCCCCTGGAATCCTTTTTTAAAAATTGGAGTTACATTGGCTATCCTCCAGTCTTCAGGTATTACAGATGATTTTAATGATAGTTCACATATTACTAATAATAGGTTGTAATCTCATATTTCAGTTCTTTCAACACCCATGGATGTATATCATCCAGTCCAGACGATTTGCTACTCTTCAATTTATCAAATAGTTGTAAGACATCTTCCCGGTGCATCGGTATTTCTTTCAATTCTTCTGCGGCATCACCTTTAAATACCATGTCAGTTATGGGTAACATCCCTACATCTTCCTCAGTAAAGACTGAAGCAAAGAATTCATTCAGTCTCTCCACTATGTCCTTGACCTCTCTTAGTGTCCCTTTTACTCCTCTATCATCTAATGGTCCAACTGACTCTCTCACAGGTTTTTTGCTACGAATGTACTTGAAAAAGTCTTTATTATGCATTTTTGCTTCCACATCAAGCTTCTTCTCAAATTCTCTCTTTGCCTGTCTTATCAATGCCTTGCATCAAACTTACCAGTGTTTATGTTGTTTCCAGTTTTCGTCATTTAGCTCCTTTTTCCATTTTCTGAAAGATGCTTTTTTGGCAACAACAGCCTCTCTGACCTCACCTTTAAACCATTCTGGCAGTTTTTTGGACTTCCTTCCAAGCGTGGAATACAGCTGATCTGGGCTTCCAAGATAGTATTTTTAAACAACAGCATGCTTGATGTAAATCTTTAACCTTTGCAACTCCTCCTTTTATTTTTTTCTTAACTAATTTCCTCATGTTATCTTAGTCTCCTTTTTGAAAGATAAAAGATAGTATTGTGGATTTTCTTGCCATCCTTCCTTCATTTATTAGATCAAATGCAATCATGCTATGATCACTATTGCCAAGTGGCCCCACCACCCTAATCTCTTGCACCAGATCTTGTTTTCCATTAAGCACTAGGTCCAAAATGGCTTCCCTTTGGTCGGTTCATGAACCAGCTGCTCCAAGAAGCAGTCATTTATTTCATCTAGAAACTTTATCTCCTTAGCATGTCCTGCCATGACACTGACCCAGTCAATACCGGGGTAATTGAAATCACCCATTATTATTACTCTGCTGTAAGTTTTGTTAGTTTCCCTGATTTCTTTGAGCATTTCATCATCCATTTGTTCATTCTGGCCAGGCAGTCAATAATACACCCTTATTGCCATCGCCTTCCCCTTCCCCTTTTTACATGGAATTTCAATCCATACAGATTCTACGGTGAATTTTGTTTCCTGGAGATAAGGGAGGGGCAGTGATCACAGGCCCCTCTGCTTTCTGCTTTCCTTAATTTGCCTTTTCAGTTGCCTCTCGGTGTGGGCAGTATCCCGGGTTCATAGAAGTTATTGATGTCTGTGCAACCTAGATAGCTTTGTGTCAGTATTTTATAGTGTGTTCCCTCTTGGCTATGACAGAAAGGAGAAAATAATTAGAAGATGACACAAAACTATTTAAAGTTGTTAAAACCCAAGAGGATTGTGGAAAATTGCAAGAGGATCTTGATAAATTGGAAGACTGGACATCAAAATGGCAGATGAAATTTAATGTGGACAAGTGCAAGGTTATGAACCTAGGGAAGAACAACCCAAACTATGGTTACACGATGCAAGGTTCCACATTAGGAACCACCACCCAGGAAAAAGATTTAGGCATCATTGTGGATACCATGTTAAAACCCTCGGCCCAGTGTGCAGCAGCGGCAGCCAAGAGAGCAAATAGAATGCTAGGTATGATAAGGAAAGGAATGGAAAATAAAACAAAAGATATTATAATGCCTCTATATCATTCCATGATGAGACCGCACCTTGAATATTGTGTGCAATTCTGGTCGCCGTATCTTAAAAAGGATATAGCGATTTTAGAAAAGGTTCAGAGAAGAGCCACCAAAATGGTAAAGGGGATGGAAGGATACTCCTATGAAGAAAGGCTAAAAAGGTTAGGGCTCTTTAACCTGGAAAAGAGACGGCTGAGGGGAGATATGATAGAAGTCTATAAATTAATGAACGGAGTGGAACGGGTAAACGTAGATCGATTGTTTACCTTATCAGAATATAGAAAGACTAGGGGACATGCAATGAAGCTACAGGGTAAACTATTTAAAACTAATAAAAGAAAATATTTTTTCACTCAACGTGTAATCAAACTCTGGAATTTGTTACCGGAGGATGTAGTAAAGGCTGTTAGTGTAGCTGTGTTTAAAAAAGGTTTGGACAAGTTCCTGGAGGAAAGGTCCATAAACCATTATTAAGAAGGGACCCAGGATATCAATGCTTGACCCAGTACAAGCATTGTGGAACCTGTGTCTTTTGGGGAAACTGCTAGGCACTTCTGACCTGGATTGGCCACTGTTGGAAACAGGATACTGGGCTTGATGGACCTTGGTCTGACCCAGTATGGCATATCTTATGTTCTTAAGTAAATTTAGCAAGACATACTGTTCTTTGGTGTGACTATTGGGGTATGAAGGTCAGACAGAGCAGCTGTAATACAACTTATTCTACTTTGCTCATTTCTTCACATTATTTAATGTCTATTATTTTGGTTTACAGTTCACTTTTCTTCAAATCACTCAAAATGAATTACAAAAATATTAAATAAGAACATAACAATGATTATCTAAACAAATTATTAAACTTAGCCAAAATAAGTAAAGGAAAAGAAAACAAAACAAAGTAAAATTATAAATACATAATCCAACATAAAAAAGGAAAATACAATACATTACATGAAATAACACACAACATATATAAAATAAAGTGCTTAGCCCTGTGCAAGCGGTGCAGCCACACAGGGCACAAAGGCTTAGGGGGCGCATTTCGACTGCCTGCTGTTGCCCTGCCACCGCCACTTTTTGTTCTCTCAGTGGCGGCAGTGGCACCAGCAGCAGCAGAGCAGATCCGACTAAATTTTAAAAACCCCAAACCATGCGGGTCTTTCTACAGGTTTGGTCCCTCCCTCTTCTGATGCGACATCAGAGCAGAGAGGGATCAGATTTGTTTAAAGTTAGGTCTGCTCTGCTGCCAGCGACTTGCACATTGGGCGCGCCCCCCCCCCCCCCCACCCCATACCTCTGTCCAGCCACTGCCTACTCTTGCCCTACTGCTAGCATTACTGTAGAGAAAACAGAGGGCGGCAGTAGCAGAGCAAGAGCAGGCAGTGGCTAGATGGAGGTATGGGGGGGGGGGGGGTGCCCAATGTGAAAGTCGCATAGGGCCCAATTCTGGTTCAGTATGGCTCTGGCACCCATCAACCCCCATAAGAAGCTGGATGTCAGGGGTGGTGCAGTGACAGTGGCACATTGGGACTGTCTAGGGTTAAGCCGCCCACCAAGGTCTGCCATCCTAGGTGACCACTTAGTTTGCCTAGTGGATGGGCCGGTCCTGCACACAAAATAAAATCCCTTCAGATCATGTGTATTTCCAGATACTTCTTATTCAGAAACATTTTCAGCTATATTCGGAAGTCCTGCAAGTCTTTAATTGCTCTTAACTCATCTGGCAAGGAATTCAGCGATCCTGGGGCATTAAGGTATAAAGCCCAAGTACGGATAAGCTGGTTCTAGTTCCATCAAAGTCCATCTTACCCTCATTTGATGCTGTCCATAAACTGATAGAAGGGAAATTATATTTTGGTAGTGTGTGTGTGTGTATATGCTTTTAAAGGTCAATATTCAAAAGGGGTTAGCCGTTTAGCAGGATCCCCATATTCAGTGGCACTATGGGAGTTGATGGTTAAGTTATTGCTAGGGCATATCATTACCCTCTTTTTGTTTGCATACTTTTCTCTCTCTTCATTGTGGTTGTGTTGGTGACTTTGTAGTAAAGGAGGGTTGTACTTGGATGGTCAGTGGGTTTGCTCTTTAATGCAGGTCTTTTGGAAGTGGAATAGGTGATTATAGAGATATTGGATTGTTCATTTCAGCTAATGTCACATGGATGATGTTTACTTAGCAGGTATGAAGGATATTGAGGTCTTCCGAGCATCAACTGGCTAAGCAATTGTGCATGCGGCATGATTCATGATAGCTATCTACTAGAATTTTGCTGCCCTCCCCTATCCCACTGGCAAGTACAGATCAGAGAAATTGTATTGATTGAGAAACTTACATTTATGCTAGGAATGAGATGATGGCATGTCAGCATATTTGATTTTCCTTTTGGGTGCATACTGCAAATAGTAGGTTTTGGGATATACTGCTTAGTTCTGAGGTGAGGAAGGCCCTCCATGGAAAGGAAAGGTGTTCCCGGGAAGCTAGTATGTCTATCAGCCTTGTATATTTATAGTATTTGCTTTTATTACTAGCGGGTTGCTTCTTTACGCATACCTATTTTGTGCAAAAGTTGGGCAAAGATAGCATGTATTACATTGCTTGTACATGCGGCTGTTGGTCTGTTTATAAATTAAAAGTTACAAACAAAAGGGGGCTGTTAATGGTTTTCATTTCTTTGGCTGCTAGCAGACACCTTTTGCCAACTCTCCTATTTTAAAGGATAAGATGAAACCAGAAATACATGATCTCCTCTTCCATGCTTTCCCTCTTTGATATTCTTTAATCATGGACTTGTTTTATATGTCCATGATTTCCAGCAGTTAGTTTTGTAGAGCTTGTTAAAAATCCTTTTTGTTTTGCTAGTTAACTGTAAGGGGAGAACCAGCCCATTAGGTTTCTGGGATTTTTGGAAGGGAAGTGGCTAATAGGGAGACAGTAATGTGATTCTACAGCTACACTGAAACTTTCAGCTTTGGGGCTAATTGCTGTGTAGGTGTTTTATTCCATTGCTGAATTCCGCTGAATGTAAAGATTTATTTTATTTGCTGTTTATGCAGAAGCTTTTGTAGTCTTTAAAATCTCACTCCATTGTTTTCCTTCATCCCCTTGTCATGCAAAAGAGCAAAGTCTCTTATTACACTGCAGAGTAATTATTTTCTAACTATCCTAGGATGTTGGAAAAGTGGAGCAAGATGTTCAAAGATGTCAAACCAATAGCAGTAGAAATTTTTTTAAAAATTAAGATTTAATCTGCATAAAAACAAAAGTATAGATCTAAGTCCCCTAACAGCCTACAGAGTGGAGCCAAGTACACAATAAATAGGGTGGATGATAATGCAGAGCCTTGTGGTACTCCCTCTTACCTGCTTTGCCTCATCAGATTACTGAGGGACCCTCTCAGTTAGTTCTACCAATCGTTATTCTTGTTAACACAATTTCTGTCCTGGATTCATATATTTGAGAAGGCAGAAGTGTGAGAGTGTCAAATGCCAAGAGCCTCCCGGTGTATGCCAGTCCCCAACAAAGGAACCCTGATAATAAAAATCCATCAGCACCAGAATAAAGACTGTAAAAAAGGCTCATTGGATTAGTGCCCCCCCCCCCTCTTGATTGCCAAGCCACTGTTAGGACCACACAGAAAAGTGGGTTACATTTATAACAGATCTCCTAACTTTTATGTGGCAGGTACTTGAATAAATTATACATGTTTTTTAAGGGAAAGTACATGCATATTTTCTCATTTGAAATTACCCCATAGGAAGTACATGCAGTTGTACTTGCTATTTAGTAATCATTTGCCCTGATTTATCTTATATAAATATATTTGCATATTTTTTGAAGTATGCCCATAAATGCCAATCTCTCCCCAACCCTACCCATATTTGCATTTAGACTATATTGTTTTTGTTAATTGCCATCGAGTCAATGTCAAGTCATGGCAACCCTTTGAATAGTTGTCTTAAACTGTGTTCAGTCTTCAGTCTAGCAGCTAATTGTTGATAGAGTGGCATCCATAATAGTTGTTATTGTATCAATCCATCACATTGCCAGTCTTTCTCTTTTCTGTTGATCTTCAACTTTGTCAACCATGATGTCTTTCTCTAATATTCTTTCTCTTTGCAAGATGTGCCCAAAGTATGAAAACTGAAGTCTTAACATTTGAGCTTCTAAAGAAAACTTAGGTTTGATCTCCTCTAGTACCAACTATTTTGTTCTTCGGGCAGTCCATGGTATATACCAGGCATGTCCAACTTCGAACAGGTCGTTATCTACTTTTTCTGGCCAAAAATGCCGGTGATCTACCACCATGAAAATTAAGTTTCAAATTTGTTTCAAATTAAATTTTAACCCAATAAAGTTGGAGGATTCCCCCCCCCCCCCATTTTTAATGAACCTTCTGTCATTTACTTGGATGTAATCAGCTGCTAAGCAAATTAAGCAAAAACAAAACAGAGAGACGAAGATCCAGTAAGAACTGCGAGGGGAAATGGAAAGTACATTTTTTCTTAAAGTTTTATTGGTTAATAACTTTCTTTAACTGTCTTAATAACTTTCTTTAACTTTTATTGAGTAATTTGTGTTAAATTTAGGTTGAGTATTGATCCAGGCTGATCTTGCACAATCTTTAATATTTCGCTCTTGCTCATTAGTGAGACGTCTGAGCCTGCATTTCATCCACCAGCTTTTTGAAGTTGGGTGAATATTGTGTGAGGGCCAGTCTCAGGGAATCCTGGAGATGTTCATCTGTCATGTTGGAACGTTGTGTACTCTGTCATTTTCAGATGGGAAAACACAGATTCACACAAATAAGTTGAACCAAAACAGGATTGTACAGCTTCACTGCATCTTCTCAAGTTGGGAAATTTGTCTTTAGGCACTAGCTTCCAAAACGACACTTGCTCAGCACGGGTCTTGAGAAAAATGTCATTTTTAAGGGTTAATATTTTGTTTTCAAGAGATGGCTTGTTCAATGAGTAATTTTTACTGATAGCAGCTGCAGTTTCTTTAATGTCTACATCTACTTTGAATAGGTATGACAAGTACTCCACAACTGTTCCAATTTTTTGGAAGTCACAGAATAAATTTTCGAATTCCTGGATAACAGAACAAATTTCTGTCACATACTTCTCAGTCTGAAAAACAAAATTTGGATATTGTCCCAGATGGTCCTGCGTATTAGGAAAATGATCAAAGTGTTGTTTGCAAGGTCAGTCATCATTAGCTCAAATTTGCTCTTGTAGGGTGAAACTGTACTCATCATCTTGCCAATGAATTTTTTTTCCCTTGTAGTTCAAGGTTCATATCACTTAGTTCGCCTGTAAAGTCAGCGAGAAATGCCAGATCACATAACCATTCCTCATCTTCCAACTCTGCTTGGTCATCTCCCCTCTCCTTCAAAAAACTTCTTATGTCATTCAGCAAATCTCGAAATTTTTGCAGAAATTTGTGCCTACTTAGCCACCTTACATCTGTGTGCAAAATGATTTCCACTGCCCCTTCATCAAGAGTAAGATTGAAAAGCCATCTTTGAAGTGATCTTCCATGAACTGAATTTACAATTTTGAAAGTAATGTCCATGACAGTCTTTGTAGTGAGTCTCTTGCTTGCCAAAATTTGCTGTTGAATGATGCAGTTTTAAGAAAGTAAATCTGGGAAGTTGTCATGCTGTCTAGAGAGGGCTATGAAACCATTAACCTCACCTGTCGTTGCTCTTGCTCCATCAGTAGTGATGGAAACAAGTCTATGCAATGGAAGATTACACTTTGTCACAAAAGAATGGAAAGAACTGAATATTTCCTGACCGGTAGTTCTCCCTTTTAAAGAGATCATTCCAAGTAGTTCTTCTTTAACACTGAAGTCTTCATCCGGATAAAGACTAGTAACTGGGCTATGTCTCTTTTGTCTGTAGATTCATCCATTTGAAGTGAGAAAGCAACACAATTTGAAACATCCTCCAACAATTGTTCAGTTGTGTCTCCACACATCTTTTCTCTTCGCCCCACGACGGTGTTTCTTGACAATTGTACATTTTGAATAGCAGCTATGATCTCTTTCTTATTTTTAAATCCTTCAAAAAGATTGTCAGCTGCTTCAAGAAAACAATCTTTTACAAATTCCCCTTCAGTGAAAGGTTTGCATTTCTTTGCGATCAGGTTGCTGACCTTGAAGGATGCTATGGTTGCATTGACCGAATGTGACCTTGGCTTCGCCATCAACTGCTGCTGAGTAGTGTCATAAGGTAGCGCTGTCAGAACCCATGGAACTAGGGAACTCTGAGAAAAACGTAAGGGAAACTGACAGCTCAGGTTCACACATGGGGAAAGGTTGCTATAAGCAACAGATAAAAACAAAGCCACGAGGTGTAAGGGAACGCCCGAACAGAAGCGTAGCACAAAACTCATTAGGAAATGAGGAGCACCTGCATGGGGGTGGAGCCCAAACTAACACCAGCTTAAACACATTTAAAACTCACTTACCGGAAGGTAGAGGGAGAGGAGCGGCAGGAGCTACTGGAGGAGTAGTAGATGCTACTGAGAGAACTGCTAAGCAGGAAAGCAGAACCAGTGGAGCTGCAAGGACGGAGCCAGAGAGATTGCTCGGGGCATATGAGGCTGGTGATTCCCAGGGAAGCTGCTGTGAGCAGCAGTGCACAGCTTTTCAATATCCCCAGGAGCATTGCTACGAAGTAAGCAGAGGTGGCAGTCCAGCAGCCAAGTCCAGGAGGTATAGATTACCCAACACCAGGGATTCAGCAGGGGAAAACTTTTACCCTGAAGGAAGTTTGAAGCTAACAGAGAAACACCGTGGAGAGTGTTCTTCAAAACAGAGCTTTGCTCGACCGAGAGAACAGGAAGTAGCAGTGCCTAAAGGTAGGCGTATTTACTCTAGTAGAAGAGGTTTAAAATACCCTGATTTGCCCTGCACTTACCAGGAGCTGTGTAACTCTCATGAGCCTGACTACAGTGAATATGGTAATTTCCCACGGGCCACTAGTTTAGTGGAGGAGGGGAATGCTTTAGCTCACCGGCAAGAACATTATAACCTCAACGGCAGTTGTGTGCCAGGAGAAGTTTACTCTGATGAGGAAGGAATGCAATTTGAGACTATTGGAGAGTCTTTAGACGGGAGTGAGATGGACTGTACATACACTCTGGCTGATTGCATATCATCTCTTTGTTGAAAGCAGCAAGAACTGTTTAGAAAAGGAAACAGGAGGAAAAGTTCTGTAAGTGAAATGAACTGTTTTCTTTTTACTTTTTGTTCCATTAACTAATGCTGAAGTAAGCCAAGTTTTGTTTGAAACATTTCTTTAATTGTGTCTGCAATTCCTTGTGTTCCACTGTTATGAATCCACCCCGGACGGGGAATAAAGCCTGTCTTTAACCTTACCCTCTGCCTACAACTACACTTCTTTGGCTAATGTTAAAAGCCACAGGTCCCAGAAGGCCTTTCTAAAGCCTTCACAGGAAAGTCTACAGCCATTAAAATACTGCCCCATTAAACTACCCAAGCCTCTTTGCTTCTGGGTACGTTGGTGGATGACAGTAGCCAATTTCGATTTAAGTTCTTTGAGCTTCAGTTAAAAAATTTCACTTTTGGGTGGAAAATCAGCATCAAACTTATTGCTATGCAGAGCCTTATGGTGATGTTCCAGATTACCCTTTTTGGGCAAGGATACTGGGGCGTTACAAATTAGACAACAACACTTGTCTTTCACCATGATGAAGAAGTAACCATTTCCCATTCATCATGAAAATGGTAGGTTTTGCTCTTCTTTGGAACACTCATTTTCGTTATACTGGGGTGACTGGATGTAAGAAGGCCAAATCTGCTATGTTAGTATAAACACTGGCTGAATCTGGTCCAAAACTGTCACTGTCCCAAAGTATTAAAGATCAACAGGAACTGAAGACCTCTGGATGATATGCAATACAAGGACTGGAGATGCCAAAACCACACATACAGTTCTAAAAGTAAAAATAAGAATTCATCATACTGGCACCAATAATCAAATACCACCAAACAATCATCAAAAAAACTCAAACACCTGTCCAGCAAACCATATAAAATCAAATACCGTCAAACAAATTCAAATACCACCACACGTGATTTAATAAATTCTGCACACTGTGTAGAATCAACGCAAAGGCAAGGCAAAATAAAATTGCAGTGTAAAATCAATGCAAAGGCTAGGCAAAATAAAATTGCAAAGGCAAGCAAAAGTCACAGTGGTTTGAACCAATTCGAAGGCAAGGCATAAGCAAGTTAGAACAAAATTGGAAAAGCCCGCCAAAATCACCATATTCCTGACACTTTGTTGTGTCTGCCCGAAAACGTTTAATGAAAGCAAACTATAAAGCGACCAACGACCAGCACATGACACAACTAATACGGTAAGTGTATTCAGGTAAAGCCTGGGTGAATGGATATCGCCTGTTATATAACACACTTCTAAAGGCTGTTGGGGTGGGGGCAGGAATGGGTGATTCTGAGAGGCAGGAGACCAGATATGACGCCGGGCCTGTGGCATCTCATTGCGGGGCGCAGGCGGGCGGCAGCCCCCTGGGGTACCCACAAACTATTGGCACGAAAACAACAAGCGTCCCCAATACACCCACAGGCAAGATTCCCGCAAGCAGGGAAAAAAGACAGGCAAAGGATCAGCAGCGGCAGCAAGCCCTCGGCAGACGACCTGCCAGCACGAGCTCTCTCCTAGCAACGGGGTGAGCTGCTTGAGAGATGGAGGCAAGTGGGGCTGGCGATCTACCTCTGACCCCTCCGCGATCTACAGGTAGATCGCAATCTACCTGTTGGACATGCCTGGTAAATACAGTACTTTTTGCCAGCACCATAATTTGAAAGCATTGATTTTATTGCTGTCTTTCCTAGTCCAACTTTCACATCCATATGAAATTATTGAAAATACCATGGCTTAGAAAGGTCAAATTTTTGTGTGCAGAAACAGCGCTGCTCTTGAAAATTGTATGCGTCTTTCATAGCCATTCTGCCAAGAGCAATGCGTCATCAGATTTCTTGACTGCTTGTCATTTCATTATATTGATCCAAGCAGGTTAAAGTTGTGTATTATTTCTATTTCTTCTCCATTAAAGATGAAATTATTAGTTTTGCCAGTTGTCAGGATCCTTGTCTTCTTTGCATTAAAGTGCAGGCCTATTTTAAGACTATATTCCTTGATCTTGATAAGCAGATATTCTAAGTCAACTTCACTTTTAGCCAGTAACAAAACATCAGCATAGCGAAGGTTGTTGATGAGCCTTTCACCAGTCTTCGCATCCCGGTTGTCTTCATAGAATCCTGCTTCTCTGATGATTTGTTCTGCATATAAATTGAACAGGTATGGGGTAAGCATGTAGCCTTGTCATATACCTTTGCCGATTTTAAACCATTCTGTTTTGTCTTGTTCCGCTCAAACTGTTACCTGGTAAAAGCATTAAAAAGCGTTACACAAAAAAATGTAAAAAAAAGCCCAAAAGATGCCCACAAGGCTGATACACATGTTGAAAACACTCTGTGCCATTTCAGCTGAGTTTTTATAGAAACAAACCCTTGTGAACTTCCTGCTGAGGCTGATGATTGACACCACAGCATCAGAGGGGTGAAAGGTCATAGTTCACTGTTGAAGACACCTAAAAGCGGCCCAGAAATACTGCGATTTCTCTTTTTGAAACTGGCACGGGGAGGATTGTACTATATATGTAGCCCTGGGAATTTTAGAAGAAGGTTTGCCTGCTTAACCCCCTTCTTTAAACTTTTTTAAAGATGCAGTTTGCTTGTTGGTCCCTCTGTTTCTGGCTCCCTTTTTTCTGCCCTGGTTGAGTTAATGTACCTTTTTTGGCCGGTTTAATGTGTTTTGTTTTCTTGCCTAGTTTGGCAGCACTAATGTGGCTAGTGGTCCTGTGATACTGAATCTTTAATCAGTCTTGAGGGCTGGGAAGCGTATTTCCAGCACTTTTGAGGTAAATATATTTTTTATATGGGCTCTTTCTCACATTTTTAAGTATTTGCATTATCACATATAGTAGTGCTGTTTAACATATTCATAAATGATCTGGAGAGAGAAGTGAAGTGACCAAATTTACGGATGACACAAAATTATTCAGACTCATTCAACAACAGCAAATTGCAAGGATTTGCAGAAGGATCTTGTGAGACTAGGATACTATGGAAGCCCTGTTCATGCTTTGGATATCTGAAAATTGGCATAGAGATGTCCAAAACACAGAGACATCTCCATAGCCATTTTAGAAGCCGGGTCTGTAGATGTCCCAACATGAGGATATCTAAGTCTGAACACAAGCATGGTAGAGATGTGGCTGGGGTGTTCCCACAATCCTGGATGTCTCTACCTCATCTCAGAAACATCATGAATGTCTTTTGTCGCATTTAAGTTTAGACCTGCTCCAAGCAGGAACAGGCACCTGAAAAGTGCTTTGTTGTGGCTGAAAACATCCAGAGGATGTAGAGGAGAAAGCACTCTATCATGTTCAGTACTCAGTACAATTTCAGTGATAGCAGCAGTCAGGGGCGGCCCAAAGGTGGTGCGAGGCCATGTGTGAAGACTCAATGCGGGGCCTTGTTTGCATAAGTGATCTCATTTGCATAACTATTTGCATAATGTTACCATATACTAACTTTTAATAAACATGCCTCTTAATGAGTGTATGGATAAAGAAAGACTAAAAGATTTCTACATTACTATAATCCAGTGCCAACCGCCAGGCACATTAGGAACTACTACAAACACTGGCCATTTAGAACCCATAGCAAACCCGCCGTATCCTAACAGTACTACCAGGATTCACAAAGCATCATACTCTACCTATCAAAAGGAAACATGCAAATATTAAACCAATACATTTCAGAGAATAACAATACATGACCTACTGGGGAAAGAGAACAAGTGGCAATGTCAAATAGGAATTACATAAACAGAATACCTCAGCTCAGTTACACATGAAGAACATAGACCATCACCAAACAAGAAATCACAATTTAGAAATAGGAAGACAATAATTAAACTGGGAACCCCAAAAGCCAAACTTGAAATGTACAACACTGTAGAAATACAACTATATATTAATTTCCTCTTGTACTAAACAAAGCACAGACGTTAATGATGCACATTTCCCAGAGCTGACATATTCCAGTTAATAAATTCAAAATAAAGAGATATCTTTCTACCTTTTGTGCATTTTTTTTCAGTTTCAATTGCTCCAGCTACTTTCTTCTGGTTTATTAGTATCTTTTGCTAACTCTCCATCGTCTGCTGTCCATTTGTCCTTTCTTCTCTCTTCTAGTTTTTTTCCATTCTCTCTCTACATCTGCTTTAACATACTAATCTTTCTCCTTTTGCTCTTTCCTCATTCCTATTTCATCCACTCAAATTTTACCCCTCTATCCTCAATCCCCACTTACTCTCCCAATACCCGGCCAATTGTAGATTTTTCTTCCCTCCCAAATAAAATATTTTTCCCCTCTCCATTTCACTCTCCCAGACCCATCACATTCTAATCCTTCCCCAACATCAGCTCCCTTCTAGTTCCAGCCCCACCCAGCATCCGCTCCCTTCTAGTCTCCGCATCAGCCCATTTCCAGTCCTAGCCCCCCATCAGCCCATTTCCAGCCCTAGCTCCACCATCCATTTCCAGTCCTATCCAAGTCCCTACATCAGCTCATTTCCAATCCAGCCCCCCATCAGCCAATTTTTAGTCCTTTCATAGTCCCACCATCAGTCCATGTCAAATCCTAGCTCCCCTCCACACTGCCCATGTCCAAACAAAGCCCCCCATGAGCCTACTTCCAATTCTAGCCTCTCCATGAGTCCATTTCAATCCAAGTCCCCACCACAGCCCATTTCCAATCTTAGCTCCCCCCAATAGCCCATTTCCAGTCCTATCCTAGCCCCTCCATCAGCCCATTTCCTGTCCTAGCTCCCCCCCCCCACTCAGCCCATTTCCAGTCCTAGCTCCCTCCCCCTCACAGCCCATTTCCATTCCAAGCCCCCCTCCCCATCAGCTATTTTCAGTTCAAGCCCCCCTTCCACTCAGCCCATTTCCAGTCCTAGCAACCCCCCAACCCATTACCAGTCCTAGACCCCCATAGCCCATTACCAGTCCTAAGCCCCCCATCAGCCCACTTCCTGTCCTAACCCCCCATCACCCCATTTTCAGTCTTAGCTCCCCCCCATAGCCCATTACCAGTCCCAACACCCCCCCCCCCCCATCAGCCCACATCCCCATTACCAGTCCTAACCCCATCAGCCCAACTCAAGTCCTAACCCCCCATCAGCCCATTTCCAGTCCTGGCCCCCCATAGCCCATTACCAGTCCTACCCCCCCCCCCTTCAGCCCACTTCCAGTCCTAACCCCCCATCACCCCATTTTAAGTCTTGGCTCCCCCCCCCCCATAGCCCATAGCCCATTACCAGTCGTACCCCCCCCCCCCATCAGCCCAGGAAAAGTTTAAAATATATTTTAAAAAGCTGGCTGCTGCTGCCGCCATGGCAGCAGCAGAATTGAGTGTCCCGTGGTGCCCCCCATGCCCAGCAGAGCCCTCACTCCCTGCATCAGTCCCTTCAGCATGGCTTTCAGAACCATGAAGGGAGAGTTTCTCCCTTGCGGTTCTGTTAAGCCAGCCGGGGCTGATGGGAAACGGGTATTTCCTATTTCCCATCAGCCCCGGCTGGCTTAACAGAGCCGCGAAAGGGAAGCTCTCCCTTCGTGGCTCTGAAAGCCGCGCCGAAGGGACCGATGCAGAGAGGGACGACCCGGGGGGCCCCCACGGAACACTTGATTCTGCCACTGCCACGGCGGCAGCGGCAGCAGACAGCTTTTTTTTTTTAGATTTACTTTTAAAGCAGAATATTATTTGCGCGGGGCCCCCTGAAACGCAGGGCCCTGTGCAAAAAACATTCTCGCTCAATGGACGGGCCGGCCCTGGCAGCAGTGGGATTTTAACCCTGGCTTCCCTGTCCCTAGTCCACTGCTCTAACTATTAGGCTATTCCTAGACATCCAGACTCTGGAATACTCTTTTGGGGACGTCTATGTAGATGAACACATAGACATCCATATCGGGCACATCCACATTTGTGAAATCATGTCTGCATGTGGACATGCCTGCTTCTTTTTTCAGACATTGTAGTTTAGAAACATCAGTTGCACTTGGACATCCTTTCTAAAATCCCCCTCCATGCATCTAAAAGGCAGATGAAATTTAATATGGACAAGAAAAAGTGATGCACATTAAGGAAAAATAATCCTACATAAAGATCTTCGAGTTGTTGTGGATAATGCATTGAACTTTTCAGTCCAGTGTGCCACAACTGCTAAAAAATCAAATAGAATGTCATGGATTGTTGGAAAAGCGCTGGAGAATATCATTATGCCTCTTTACGGGTCCCTGGTGCATTCCATCTCCAGTCTAAAGAGACACAAAATTAGTGAGGCTGTAGCTGAAATATCCAGCAACCCTTTGCTTGATGTCAGGCTTTATAGCCATAGTCAGTCCTCACAGCCTTCATGGAAATCTGATATAGATGAAAAAACTGTTACTGTAGTGATGCAAACTCACCAGCAGCTTGGAGACTGAGCATGTCATCTTTTGATGACATCAGTATACTTAGGCAGCTGGCATTTTGCTGAGGGATCACTGAGAAAGTGGAGTTGCTTAGCTGTATGGAGGAATGCAAAGCAGAGTTTCTTGTCTAATGGGGGGGGGGGGGTGCTCTGTGTAGACAGGGGAATGCAACCACACTTCTTGGTAATTATGTAATTCTGTCAGCATGTGTATCTGAATTTCTGTGCTTGCTAATAGAGAAATCATTCTTGATCATTTTAAAATATCATTTCTTAGCTCAGCCTCTGTGGTAAGGGGAACCACCAGTGCTCATGTGGCAACCCTTGGTGAATCTGCTGAATACCACAAATTGATGACATATTACTGTGACTGGCATGATATACTTGTCTGCTCCTTTTTGGGTTGTCCAGTGTTGCTTCTTCAGCAAAGAGTAAGCTCATCTATACACTGAACAGATTCCCTTAGAAGAAAGGAACACATCATCAAAGTATGAGTAGTATTGTACTGTACACAATAAACCAGTTAGAATATGTTGCTGAGACTGAAGGTCATACATTGGCTAAAAAGAAAAATGGTTGTCTGTTAGCTAGCCTGAGCAAGAATAAATTAAATTCTATTGCATTATTTGTGCAACAAGAAATCTTGGGTGATTGAAAATCTAATTTATCTTGAGGTTATTTTTAATGAGCATGGCAACCCAAAAGAGGTATCAAGGAGAGGCCTCCTAGCTATATGTCTTTGAGTAGCTAAGAGGTCTCTCCATGATATTTCCTTTGGGTTTCCTTTCACTTTTTATATTTCATCTAAGACTGAAAGATATGTATGTGTGATGATGATGGGAGGTTATGCATATAGAATGAGGAGTAGCCCAACCCACTCCTCGGGAGACACCTAGCCAATAAAGTTTTCAGGATAGCAAAAAATGAATATGCATGAGAGAGATCTGCATACACTGCCTCTATTATATGCAAATATTTCTCATCCCTATTTATTGCGGTTATCTTGAAAATCTGACTGACTAGGTGTGTCCCAAGAACTGGGTTGAAAACTCCTGGGTTAAAGCAGCAGGCTGAAAACCAGAGCAGCCAAGCTTGAATCCCACTGCTGCTCTTTGTGATCTTTGGCAAGCCACTTAACCCTCCATTACTTTAGGTACAAACATAGATTGTAAGCTCTCCAGCAAAAGGAAACTACCTTCTGTACCTGCATGCGACTTGCTTTGAGCTATCACTGAAGAAGGTATGAGTTAAATCCAAAATCGCTTCTCTGATGGAGTATAGATTCCATACAAGCATCATTGAACAGTGCTATGAAGTAATGGACCCAGAGAGATAGGACAATGCTGCATGCAGGTTCGCTCGCCCATCTGTTGTTTCCAGTATTCTGACAGTTACGGAGCAGGGTGCATACTGTGGCCTTGCACAGTACAGATGATTATGATTATGGTTATTGTTGGTTGTCTATGCATACAAGTAAAAGTGCTGTAAGATGTTCTTCACTTATAAATGTTGTTGTTAAGTGCTGTTGAATCGGTGTCGACTCATGGCAACCCTCTGGATAATTGTCCTAAACTGTATTCGGTCTCCAAAATTATTGAAAAATGCATTTACCAGCACCTTAACGATTCATTGCACCCATATCAATCAGGCTTCCATACTGATCACAGTACAGAGACGGTTTTAACAGCCCTCTTCAGTGACATCCATAATCATTTAGATGCCAGACAAAATCGCCGTTATCATTACCTTGGATCTTTCTGCAGCTTTCGATCTGGTTCATCAACATCAACTATTTCTAGACTCAAAGATCTTGTTATTTCTCATACCGTACTGCAATGGTTTATACCCATTCTAGACAATCATATATTCAAAGTCATGTTCAACTCGTTCACATTAAACTCTCTGCCTATACCCCCAAGTGTGCCACAATGCTTTCTTCTATCGCCCACCCTCTTCAACATTTTCCTCAGTCTGCTTGCAACAAGAAAAAGATATTTTGGGCTTTTGCTATGCTGACAACATAGAACTCATTACTTACACTGGCTACTGCGCTCCCAATTTATCTCACCTTAGCTCTTGTCTCAGTGCAATTAGAAACTGGCTCATGGCATACCACTTACAACTAAATCATTCCAAAGCCAAAGAAATGGTTTATGGTTATGGTTTATTGGGTTTAATATATCACCCTTCTGCATGCAATCAAGGTGGTTTACAATTTCATGTGGATTACAGGTCTTTCCTCCTCTCCATTAATCACCCCTGTCATTGATAATTATTCTGAACTACTGTAGATTCAATCAAAACTCTGGGCCATATCATAGACTCAAAGCGGCTTTCACCCTCCCATATTTCTAGAATTATAAAATCATCTTTTCTCATTCTCAGAAAACTCTGCTCGATTAAAATATCTGCTCAGTCCTGATGCACATCATACCCTCATCCTAACACTAATTATGTCACACATTGATTACTGCAACATTATTTTTAACGGTATTACCAACATAAATCTTAATATACTCTAACATATACAAAACGCAACTGCTAAACTCCTCCACAATGCTCCCAAATACAACTATGTTACCTCTCTGTTACTTAAAAACCAATTGGCTACCCAAGATTTCAGGTACTTACGCTTGCTAACAAAATTTTCTATTCTGGTATGCCATCATACCTAGCCGTCCATTTAGTTCCATGCTTCCCCAGTTGGACATTCTGTTCCAACAATGCACACTTATTAGTCTCCCCTACCAAATGATGAGCACATTTGGAATCAACCTGTTCCTCTGCATTCTACTTGTTGACTCTCCAGCTCTTTCTTGATCTCAAAGAGGAAACCTCCCTTAAAAAATTTAAGAGAAGCCTTATGGCATTTTATTTCCAACTAGCATACAACCTCCCTGATTAGGCTTTGGCAACCCTACCCCCTCCCTTTTCTGCTTCTAGCTCAGATCTATAAGCACTATCTCCATACCATTTCCTATGACTTATGCTATCTTCCTCCACTTCTTTTGATTCACTATTTGCTTTTAACTTCTATGTTTTTATTTTGTAAACCTCCTTGATGTTTTGATAAGGATAAAATACTATAATAAACTATAACCTGTTTTATTCATATTGATGTTGGAAAAGTCAATGGCCCTTTTCCTGGTACAGGGGACTACCAGAACACTGTCTTAAATATACCGAATCTTACATTAAAAAAACAAAACCCTGACTTACAACAGTGAAAATCACTTTTTGTCGGAGTTGTCACACAAAAGTGGGTGGAATGGAATCCAACCCCTCGCTGTGGCCTCTCTTTTGTAATAATATTTTAAATGAGTGAACAAAATGAAACACTTAGGGGCTTGTTTACAAAGCCGCGTTAGCGATTCGCGATCGTTATCGGAGCTGCGGCCCCTTAGCTTTTCTTTGAGCTTATAATCACCACAGAATCCAAAAGTAACAACGTGTCACGTTTCGGGTCTCAATATGTTGACCCTGCATCAGGTTGAGAAAGCTCCTGTAGTTGTAAAAGTTTCAATTAAAGATACCAAGCCTAGACTCACCAGGATGGCAGTGTCTCTCCTCACGCCTGCTGGAGGACCTAGAAGAGGCTCTTGTTTAGCAGGTCAGTGTGCACTTTGCCACCAGTTTAAAATGATTGAATGACTGCTTGTGTGTTTGACTGTGTGCCCAGGCTTCTTTCTCCCTTTCAATTTTGTACATAAATCTTAATATACTCTAACATATACAAAACGCAACTGCTAAACTCCTCCACATTACATTACAAGATTTCCTTACTTTGCTATATGGTCAGATGTTTTTTATTATGTTGGCACTTTAATTTTTGCCGTCTTTCTTTTCTCTGTTACTATTTCCCATTATTCCTCATCTTTCTCCTCTATAGGTGGAGTGCTTAAGATGCCCACTGTAGCTGGTCCAGTAGGGTATTTAACGGGTTTTATATACTCCCTTATCAAAGGCGTCAAAGCAATTTACATGGAACAGTTAGAACCAGTTATATAGAACAGTACAGAAATAACGTAATTTAACTGAAGTAATTGAACTTAACTGAAATAATTTAGGCTTGTATACATGGAACAGTAGTTACATAATAACAGAAATGGTAAACAGCTTAATGTTAGATAACAAACCCTCTCTTAGAAGGTGGAGGGGGGGGGGTAAGTGAGGTTGGGGAAAATAGTGGGGTGGGGTTGATGTTAGGTAGAGCCATCGCCGAAGTGTTCTTTAAATAGATATGTCTTCAGTTTCTTTCTGAAGTCTTGCGGACATCAGGTGGCAGAGCATTCCATAAGTGAGGAGCATAAAGCCCGAATGCTCTGTTTGGTGTTGTTTGTTTGCTTTTTCTGTGTGTTGCAGGGATGATCAACGTAGCCTGTACGTTGGTTCTCCTCGGTCGGTCATCTGGTGACTTGTGGATTAGTGAACATAAATATTCTGAGGAAAGGTTGTGGTATGCTTTAAAGGTTGTGATAATGGCCTTGTATTTGGCTCATGCTGCGACAGGTAGCCACTGTAAGTTTTGTAGTGCAAGTGGTATGTGGTCTTGAATGGAAGCACCGTGAAAGACTCCGGCGATGGTGTTTTGAGCCACCTGCAGTGGGTGGGTTATGGATGCTGGTAGGCCCTGGAGGATTATGTTGCAGTAATCCAGGCCTGGAAAACTCTGCGGAAATCATGTTTGTCAAAAATTGGTTGCAGACCACATGTTTTTATTTTATGGTAGGTTTGTTTGACGATCGCATTGATGTGTGGTTGCAACGTTAGGCCTTGGTCTAGTATAATTCCAAGGTAGCATACTTGATGTTTTACCTGTAGTTGTGCATCAGATGTGTTTATGTGCATGGGTGGTGTGAAGTTCGTATCCTTGGTGATGGGTAAGACTTCAGCCATTTGAAGGTTTACAGACAAGTTGTGATTTGTTAGCCCTTGTTGAATTGCAGTGAAGCAGTTGGTCAGTTGGGAGTAATCCGGTGTTAGGGTATTGAATGGAATGTATATCATTATATGCGTATAGATGGTAAAGGACTTTGTATGATGGTGTTGATGGTTTGCATAAATAGATTGAACAGAAGACAGAATAATGCAGGTCCTTGTGGTATACCTTGTAGTTTGAATGATTCAGAGGTAGTGCCATCTGAACAGACTTGCTGTTGTCTCTCCATTAGGTAGGATTTGAACCACTTGATAGTTGTGCCACAGAGGCCAATTTTTTGTAGTATCTTTATCTTTATTGAATCAATTGATATACCACCCAATACCGGGGCATCTGAGCAGTTTACAAAAATACAATATTTGAGCTGCAAGAAAAGAAAGGAAACAGAATGCCATAACAAACAGGAAAGGAAAGAAGAAAGATAGACTGGCTATTGAGGGGGGGGGGAGAAAGGGGAGAAGTGATAGGGGTGGCATGGAGATGAGGCCCAAGAGCTTTAAGCAGGGGCGATGGAAAGGCAAGAGAAAAAAGGTGGGTTTACAGCATTGTTTTGAAACAGGGAGAGTTCCAGGCGGAGGTCAGAGGGGAGAGAGTTCCAGAGATGGGGACCAAGGAAAAAGAATGCAGAGGCACAAGTGGTTTCTAAGTGAGCATGGGAGGCTGATGGGAGGAACAAACAATTAGAATGGAACTGGCGGAGGAAACGGTGAGGGATATGGAGATGAATTGGGTTGGAAAGATACTGCGGTGTGTTGGTATGAATGGTGCGGTAAACCAGGGTGAGGATCTTGTATTGTAGACAAAGTTTTATGGGTAACCAATGTAGGTGAATGAGTAGAGGGGTGGCATGATCTGAGCAGGAGGCATGGGTGAGAATGCGGGTAGCAGTGTTCTGGAGGAGTTGCAATCTACGGAGTTGATATTGGGGGGCGGCCAGCAAGGGCAGCATTGCAATAGTCAATGCAGCTCATAACTAGAGAAAGGAGAAGTGTGGTCAGGGAGGAGAGGGAAAGAAAGGGACAGACAAAACCGATCCGAGGTAGAGAGACTTTGTGGTGTACAGAGTCAAATGCAGCAGAGTAATGTCCAGGAAGATGATTGTAAATCCTTAATGGGGTTGCTGGATGCCTTGGTTTAATCTGTCCATGAGTACTGTTAGTCAGGTTTTGACCCAATGATTGGGCCTGAAGCCATGTTGTTGTATGTTGAGGGGTGCATGGGTGTTGACAAAATCCTGGAACTGTAATTGTATCACCTTTTCAATGACTTTTGCAAGGAATGGGAAGCTGGAGATGGGGAGGTAGAAGTTAGGTAAGGTTGGGTATAGGTTGTGTTTTTTGAGTATGGGGCAGATAGAGGTTTGCTTGAGGATGGGCTGTATCTATCCTTGGGTGAGGGATAGTTGAGTGATCTTTAAAAGTGTGGGTGCAAGTTCGGTGCGAGCTACTTTGATCCAGCTGATTGGGCAGGGATCTGTAGGGCTGGTACCCCTGCAATTCTGCGGCTGTAGATCTCCGGCCTGCTCAGATGCTGAAGCCTGAACCAAAGCTGACCAAACAAGATGGTTTCCTGCTACAAAGGACTTTTGCTGTGCTTACAGTCTCAGACCTCACCTTCACACAAATGCTTGCCAAGTGATCATACCTGAGCATACAGAAGACTATTGTTTCTGTCCAATTAGTTTCCCAGGCCAATTAGTTGTCTACATGCAAGAACATCTGCTTCTCTGATCTTCATCATCCACCAACGATGCTACTGGCCTTGGGATGTCTGGAACTGCATACTGTTATCTTCCCTCATTATGGCTCCTAGGTCTGCAGGATGAACACCTGTTTATTACCTTCTGATTCGCTGAGAATACCTTGGACTGTCTTGTGCCAACCAATCACCGAACCTCTGACAGAGATTCATCACAAAGAATAATACAGTCTGCACAGAAGAACTTTCGTGCCTTTTTGCTGTTTGTGCCTGTTTACCTGGTGTCTGCTACCTGATCTGTCTGCAAGACAGACACACACTACGTTTGTGCAAGGCCTTCTCCTAAAGACTGAGATAAGACTTTCACAGATACCTTTGGCTCTGTGTTCTCCTGCGGCTCGCCTCCAGAAGGGCTGTAGCCTGCATTATCTGCCTCTTTGGATCTGTGCTTCTCCCTAGACTTACAGTATCGGACCTCAGCCACCAGAGTGCCAGAAGGAGCTAAGGTACAGTCTTATTTCTCTTCCTCCGGATGGGCAATGGTTAGCTAGAAACCTATTCCATAACCCTTCCCAGTGCAGAGCGAATCAGTGACTTCTGGTTACTAATCTACCTTGTCTAACTGTAATTTTGTGCCACAACAATTTGCTACCTCATGTTTCTAATTATGTATCCTTAGCTATATGTCTGTATATTTTTCTACCTCACTGTCCATAATAAACATTAAATATATATATATATATATATATATATATATATATATATATATATACATACAGATGAGACTTCTTTCGTGCGTCATTACCAGCACACTCATAGAACTTCGGGTGGGTATTAGTAGCTAATTTCCCCTGGACATAACTGAGAGCCTTACTTACCTTTTCTGTGCTACTAATAATCCCTACAGATCCAATGGGGAAGTTATGGTATTTATGTTAGTGATGATGATCTCTAGGTGGTCCAATGTGACTTGGTGGAAGTTGTGCCATGTGTGGGGCTTGAGGCTGATGCAAGGTAGTTGTATGTCAGAGCTTAGTGCAGATCTCTTGGTGGTGAATTTATCTTTGAGATGCTTGGCTGTGTATTGTGGAGATGGAGGTTTGTGTTTGGCGCTTTGAGCAGGGTTTTGTAGTACTAATCTGGCTATGTTGAGTAATTCTCTTGGTTGGTTCAAGGAGCTTAAGAGGAGTTTAGTGTGGTATTCTTTTTTGCTCTTATTGATGGTGATTTGGTATGATTGTAGCAGCACCATGTAGTTGTCTCAGACTGTTGTTGTTCTTGTGTCTCCATTTTCTTTCCAGCTGACAGAGTGAATGTTTGATGGTTCTAAGTTCTTCTGTGTACCATATGGCTGAGCGGTATTTTCTGTTGAGTCTTTTGGTTGGTGGTACTGTTTCAACTTTGGCAATTGTCTGGTTTCAGTTTTGTACTATGTAGTCTATGTCCTGAGAGTCTAGGTTTATTTGGAGAAGGATGGTGTTGAGGAACAGCTCTTTGTCTAAACGTTGGAATCTTCTTAATTTGGATTGCTGTTTTGTGTGTGTTTTTTGGGATGGGTTATGGGGTAGGCCAAAACTGAGTAATTTGAAATCAGATCAGGGTATCAGAGTAGTTGTAGGAGAGGGAAGGTAAATGTGTTATTTGTGACAAAGATGAGATCCAATATTCCTCCTTTATTTTGGGTTGGCTGGCTTATTATTTAGGTGTATTCTAATGCCTCCATTGCTTTTGTGAAGGATTTGGAGGTTTTTTTATGGGACTAAAGGCAGGTTCGGGTTGCCCAAGAGTATGGCTTGTTTGGTGTTGGTAGGTTGGGTGCAGATGGTCTGTAGAATGGTTGTTAGTTGGTCTGCTGATGAGGTAGGGGATCGGTATACCAGGATGATTGTAAGTTGTTTCTTTGCTATGACAAGAATGTCTAGGCCATTTGATGATGTTGCATTAATTTGGCGGAAGCAATCTGATGATCTTTAGCCATTATGAAGACACCCCTACCTCTGCAGTTGGTCCTGTGGCAGTTGAACATGTTGTAGTTTGAATCTATGAGTTGGTTCGTTAGGATGGCGTCATTGTCCATAAGCCATGATTCACTGACGCACATGATGTCTATATGGTGCTCATTCAGGAGGTCAGATAATATATGAATTTTGTTGTACATGGAGTGTGCATTGATGAGAGTGCATTTAAGGTAGGTAGAGGCCGTATGGTGGATATTTCTCTGTATTTCTAGGTTGTTGAGTGGTCTGATTCCTATGTATGTTCTTGTGCTCTTGTTTTTGGTTTTTTACTCTTGGTGCCATCTTGGAGAGAGCATGATGATGGTGGTATCTTATTATGGATATGTTGCGTGGTGGGGTGTGAATAATTCTATGTTTGTGATTAGGAGTGTGCTATATATGAAAATCATAAGTAGAGTGAGTGTGTTCATGATTGGTCAGGTGATTTTGAGAAGAGGTTAGGGGACTGTTTGATAGAGCTTGTAGAGTAAGAATTTACTACTTTGTGTTAGATGTAGGGCTGGAACAGAAGACAGAATTCTCCTATGATATCTCAGTCAGCCTGGACCCTTGGGTAGTATGGGACCTGGGACTGGGGCGATTCTGCTAGAATGGGGCCCCTGGGATTGAAAAGGGGAGAAAGGGAATCTGTTTGGATTGTCTGACATTGGTTTCCCACAAATTTCTCCTCAGCATGGGATGCTACTCCTTGTCCTAAGGTGCTTTCATGCACCAGCAGCATCTTCAGTGGCCCTGTAGCAGTGTTAGGGAAACAAGTGATGTGGGAGGTCAGGCCCTAACCTTGACAAGAAATTTTAGTGAGGCAGCCAACCTGATTCATACCACCCTCTCCAACTCTCCAAAGACAGCCCCTGGTCTCATAAAACTAATAACATCAATTGGCATTTTGATATGTTCTTCATATATCTCTTATGTGCTGTAATGGCCAGAAGATGTAAGGCGGTATTGTGTTAAGGAACTATAATCTGTCCCTGCTATTCTAGACTTGAATGCTTGCACTGATACTACCATATCTTAAGTGGATTCATTTTGCTTCAAAAGCCATTTTCTTCTTACCTCTCTAGTTCCTACATACAATTGCAGCTGTGTCTATGCTTCATGCTTGACCCTGAACTGAGGACTGCAAAGAGAGGACACCTTTATATTTCACAATGATGTTCTCAGGGTGCTAGTATTATTCCTCTTTCTACTATTCCTTTACAAGAGATTGAGAGAGTGCGGGTGCAGCAATCTATCTTACACCTGTCTTCATTTGCACATGTTGATCCACAGCACTCCATGGGAAGGAGAGAAACAGACCCCTCTTTTTGCATGACCCATTTACAAATACCCTTCAGAAAACAATTGGAAACACAGCACAGTTGGTATGATGCTCAGAACAGAAAGGCAAACTCCTGGATCTTAAGAGGGCTCTTTGGCACTTTAACACTGCTGCTTTCTACAACAGCAGATGTCCTTAGGAAGACAAAACAGACACAACAATCACATTCATGGAGTAATATAGCAGCCTAAGACAGATAAGGGCAAATGTTCCCATCCAGTCTACACAACTGTCTTCCCTTTTGTTTCTCTACCACATTGTGTGGTTCAGCATCTAAGAGGACCTTTTACTAAATAATTAACATATGAATTAACACACACAGGAACTGGCACTGTATGATCACAGTAACAGTTACTACAGTAGCTTGTCTCTGAGCACACTAATTCATGCATTAAGGGCATGTTTACTAAATTGTGCTACTAGGGTAGCAAGGGGTTAAGCCCACAATTTTGGCACCTTGCTAAAAAGTAGCACGGTGCCTGTAGCTTCTGGTTCCCACAACGGTTGCCCAAAATATCACTAATCAGAGAATTACTTAGACGGCAGTTGCTTTAGCTCAAAAGACTTTTATTTAGAATAACAAAAGTGATTATAAAATAGCAAACAGCAAATGCCTATCTAGAGATGGCAGACAGTACTTTCTTTCTCTGTGAAGAGGAAGAAAATACCGCCCGCTCTTACATGAAAAATAATTGCCTTATATACATTTCTCTCCGTCTCAAATGTCTGTTCAGTAATCCATCATTCATTCTTAAGTGTCAGCAGGGCCCTGCAACACTTTTCCCAGGGGATAATCTCCTTACATTTGTACATTTAGACCTGCTTATTTATACATGGCCTATGACCTCTATACATCTGGAAATGCTTTTAGGTCTATTTATCTATGCATGGCCTGTGACCTCTGTGCTTTTAGGTCTATTTATCTATGCATGGCCTGTGACCTCTGCCCCTTCCTGTGTATTTTCTTCTTCTGGCACTAATTGAAACCTTCAGGGTAGGAGAGTGTGTTTATGCTCATAAGAATTGCATTCCTGGCTTAGCCTGTATTTTTCTTGCTTAGGCTCAAATACTGCTAGGCCCAATATTTTTGCATACTCCTATGCAGAATATGGTTACCCAGAATTCTCCATAGCAAATCCTCCATAGCAGGCCACATCTACTCCTTTATACCCACATGCTTGTCTTCTGTGCCATCCATAATATCATCAGGCAAGGGTGCAGTCATATAAAGCTAATATGAAGCCAATATATATATAAGCAGACCCAAGGCAGATTTAAGTCAGATTTCCCTACAGTGCCCCCAAGCTAAAAATCCCACACTATTCTTGTAGCATGCATCGGGGCAGGGACTGGACAGAACAGAGAATTCCCAGTGTGGCGCAGCTAGCATGGGCCTTAACCACCCATGCTAACTGCACATCATGCAGGTAACACGGATGCAACTAACATCAACTCAGTGGGTGGCATTAGTTGCATCCACAACACATTCATCGCATTAAAGCGCAGCTTGTCTGCACTAACTGCAGGGGGATGGATGAACATGTCCTGTTGCAGTTAGCTAGAAACCCTGAGCTGGTAATATGACCCACATGTGCATTACTAATGTGGGACATAGTAAACATGCCCCTAAGAGGGTAATTTTATCACAAGTGCCATCGGTATATACCAACTTGTCTTTATAAAATACAAGCATATGGATGTAGGCACGATGACTTATACCTGCTCTGTCCAGACTGCTCCCCTGGCTACTTCTACTAGCAAAGTATACGCCTTCATGCCAAAGCGAATACTTTTATGTCAATTGGAATTTTATGAGGTCGTGTACATGTGCACGTGGCTACATATGCACAGGAAGGACTTTATAAAATTACCCATCTATTTAGTGCGGAAAGGGGCAGGAAATGAGCGTGGCCTGCACCTTGCATTTAATGCACAGTAACTTACTGTGCGCTGTTATCTGGCAGATAAAGTGTGTTTACTCACCTGAAACAGGTGTTCTCTGGGGACAGCACGAATCAGTCCTCATATATGGGTGACCTCGGCATCGACAGAGCCTGTATGGTAATCACTCCCCAGCTTTCAAAGAAGCCTTTGGGAGTTAGACTGTGCGTGCATCCTGCCCAAAATGTGCCATCTTACTTTAGTATGATGACATAGCTTAATCGAGCATAAAAAAGAAAGCAACTCAATACGCCTCTCAATAACTGTCTTTCCACCGTGGCTTCTTGGCTTTCTTCCAATTTCCTGCACGTTAATCTCTCTAAGACCTCAGCCATAAGGTTCACCGCTGGCAGTCCGGTTCCCCCTCTTCTCCCTTTGCTTTCCTCTTCTTCCATCCCCCTTGTCGCGTCTTTACGATACCTGGGCGCCACCCTTGATTCATCCTTATCTTTTAAAGCCCATATTTCCTCTGTCGTTCAACGCTGCTTCTCTACTCTACGACAACTTCACTCTGTTCGCCCTTTTCTTTCCTTCTCATCTATGACCACCCTTCTCCTCTCACTCGTTGTCACCCGTCTTGATTACTGCAATGCTTCCCTGGCCGGTCTTCCCCAATCCCAACTACAGCGCCTTCAGAGAATTCACTGCAGCCCACATCCTCACCTTCTCCTCTCGCTTCGATCACATCACCCCACTTCTCATACAATTGCACTGGCTTCCTATTCCCTTCCGTATACAATACAAGGTCCTCACTTTCGCCCACAAATCCATTCACACGGGTACTCCTCTCTACCTCGCTGACTTGATTCACCTTCACACTCCCTACTGCTCTCTCCGTTCCATCCATGCTAACCGTCTGACCTTACCCTCCCACTCCCAAGCCCATCTCGAATCCACCCGCTCCTCTGCCTTTTATTTCCTTGGGCCCTGTCTCTGGAATTCGCTTCCCCCGGACCTCCGCCTGGAACCCTCTCTGAAAACCTTCAAGACCCACCTGAAGACTCACCTCTTTTGCCTTGCGTTTGATCTTCCCCCACCTCCCTCTCCTCTCTTACCGCCCCCTCGCTGATTTCTTATAGCCCCTACTTGCTACCTGACTTTTCTCTTTAGCTCTTTCCTCCTCTCTTATCTATCCTATCACACATTTGTCGTTCCTTTCTTTTTTTCCTTGCAGCTTTTATGTACTTTGTGCACCGCTCTGACGCTATTGCATTGAGCGGTATATTAAGCCTCAAATAAAGAAAGATAAAGATAACTCCATGGGAGGAGGGAGGGTTGTGAGAACTGATTGCTGCTGTCCCCGGAGAACACCTGTTACAGGTGAGTAACTACACTTTCTCCAGGAGCAAGCAGGAAGTCAGTCCTCAAATATGGGACTCCCAAGCTACAGGATATCAAAAAAACCTGCAGGAGCCATGGGCGACCCAAAAGGTGAACTGTGAAAGGCAGCAAGAAGTGCTGAATGGCTTGAAATCCAGTGATGCAGCCCCAACATTGACAATGGAATCCCCTCTCTG
Organism: Ichthyophis bannanicus; assembly: GCA_033557465.1. Lineage (NCBI taxonomy): Eukaryota > Metazoa > Chordata > Amphibia > Gymnophiona > Ichthyophiidae > Ichthyophis > Ichthyophis bannanicus. The sequence goes on along the minus strand of CM066036.1, from coordinate 154,706,114 downwards.
GTAGTCTGGACACAAAGGGCCAGAGGGGAGGAGTTGCACTATTCCCCAAAGAGATGACAAAGTACTGCCTGGCCGAAGGTGCTATCGCACCATGAGCTCTCTTCCAAGCAGTAATGTGCTGCAAAGGTATGGACTGAAGACCAGGTGGTGGCCCAGCAGATGTCCTGCAGGGGAACAGAACGCAGGTGAGCCACCGAGGCAACCATAGCATGCACATTATATGCGGTGACATGATGCTCCAGAGAGAGTCTAGTCTGCTTGTAGGCGAAGGAGATACAGTCTGCTACCCAGGCTCAACCCCAAGCCTGTTGATATCCTAGGAGACAAACAGCTGTGATGAGTGGCGATGGGCCTTTGTCCTCTTGAGGCAGAAAGCCAGTGCCCTTTTGCAATCCAAAGTATGAAGCCTCCACCCTGGATGCATGAGGCCTGGGAAAGAAGGTGGGGAGGACCACCTCTTGGTTAATATGAAAGACAGACATCATCTTAGGCAGGAATTTCGGGTGTCTGGATAATGACCCTGTTTTTGTGGAACCCAGTGTATGGGGCATGGGCCACCAATGCCTGCAACTTGTTGAGCCGTCTGACCGAAGTGAGCACTACCAACACTACTTTCCACGACAGGAATTTGAGATGGCACAAAGCCATCGGCTCAAATGGGGGAGCCATCAGCTTCCCGACGACGACATTCAGGTCCCACTCCACCAGCGGTAGGTGGATGGGGGGTTGTTAGAGGAGAAGCCTCCTCATAAAATGGCCCACAATGGAGTGCACAGAGACAGGCTGGCCATCGATGAGGTGGTGATTCACAGTCAGGGTGCTGAGGTGCACCCTGATGGAAGTGAATTTTAGACTAGCTTGGGAGAGATGCAGCAGATACTGGTGGATGTCTTGCACCAAGCAAGAGAGAGGGTTGAGATTCCTGTCTGCGCACCAAATTGTGAATCTATGCCATTTGAAGGCATATGCATGCCATGTGGGAATCCTTACACGATGCCAGTAAGACATCCTCCATGTCCCAAGAGAAGTGGAAGTGTGCCAGGGCTAACCATTAAGCAGCCACGCCATCAAGGCGAGGGACTAGAGATTGGGATGGAGAAGGGTCCTGTCCTCCTGCGAGAACAAGTCTTGAGCATGGCCAGGGGTATCACGGCCACCCATGATAGCTACAGGAGTAGGAATAACCATGGCTGCCGAGCCCACCGAGGAGTAATGAGAATTATCGAGGATCGGTTCGACTGCACTTTGAATAAGGATTTGAGAACCAGGGGAGTAAGCATACTATAGGGTTCTGGATCAAGATAGGAGAAAGGCGTTGGCCATCACCTGGTTCGGCCTCGGCCTCCTAGAGCAGAAGCACGGCAGCTGCACATTCTCGGGGCTGGCAAAGAGGTCTAACTTTGGGGTCCTCCAATGTCGAAAGGTGGAGGTGGCTACCGCCAGGTTGAGGCATCACTGTCGGGACTGAAGGACTCTGCTGGGTCTGTCTGCCAGCAGATTGTCCTAACCTGGCAGGTAGACTGCCCGGAGGACTATGCCCTTCTCTGCGGCGAGGTATAGAGGTGAATTACCTACCAGAAGAGGAGGTATGAGCCCATTCCACCCTGCTTGTTGATGTAAAACATTGCTAATTGGTTGTTCATTTGAACAAGGACTACCTGGTTCACCAAGTGGGCCTGAAACACCCGAAGGGCATTTGTCAGAGCTCGGAGTTCTAGGAGGTTAATCTGGAGGGTACTTTCCTCCTGAGTCCAGGCACCCTGCAACTGATCACCGTCACAGTGGGTTCCCCAGCCGAGCTTGGAGGCATCCATGGTAAGAACGCATTGGGCCAGCGGGGCTTGGAAGGGTAGGCCAGCCATGAGATTCCGCAAATTCTGCCACCAGGCAAGGGAAGCCGCGAGGGGTGAGGTGACCCAGATCCAGTCATCCAGTTGGCCCGTGGCCTGAGAGTCCACTGGGCTTGTCACATGCATAGGCGGGCCTCTGGAGTTACATGAGCCCCAATAGGCACAGCAGCAGACTGGCGGATGCCGTTGAGCGACCCTACAGCTCTTTTGCTAGGGTCACCAGACACTGAGCCTGATCCAGAGAGAGGAAGGCCCTGGCCTGAGTAAGTCCAGAAGGGCTCCTATGAACTCCAGGTGCTGGGTTGTCTGCAGATGTGACTTGGAGAAGTTGATCATGAACCCCAGATGCTTGAGCATCCCAATGGTACGGTGGGCTGTATGACGGAACTCTTCTGGCAACATGCCCTTTATGAGCCAATCATCCAGATAGGGGAAGACAGACTCCCAGCAAGCGGAGGTGAGCAGCAACTACTGCCTAGCATTTGGTGAACACCAGGGAGATTGAGGAGAGGCCGAAGGGGAGCACCCTGTACTGGTAGTGGCATCCAGGGATGGATCAGGATGTGGGTATAGGCATCTTTGAGATCCAAGGAGTATAGCCAATCTCCCCACTGGAGGTAGGGCAGCAATGTTCCAAGAGATAGCATCTTGAACTTCTTCTTGACCAGAAAGTAGTTTAGGTCCTGCAAATCCAGGATGGGCCGAAAGCCTCCTTGCTTTTTTGGGATGAGGAAGTACCGGGAATAGAACCCCGTGCCCAAGAGGGGCCGAGAGACTGTCTCTACTGCCCGATCCTCGAGCAGGGACTCGAATTCCTTCTGCAGGAGCTCTCTGTGCAGGGAAGTCATGGGAAGTTCCCCTTGGAAGAAGGGCGGAGGCGTCTGTCGAAGTGCAGAAGGTAACCTTCCCGCACCACCTGCAGCACCCAGGCATTGGTAGTGATGCCCAGCCAGAGGTGAGCAAAGTAAACCAGATGTCTTCCCATCTGTCTTGGGCCCTGGTCCTCGGGGCGAAGAAGGGCTATGCCCAAAGAGTCAAAAGGCCCCCCCCCCAGGATGGAGCTGGAGTGCTGTTTGGGGCTTGGGGGTTTTCTGCTTATTGGGGCTATGTCCCTGGCCCTTGGCCTGCTGACTCTGTTGGGGAGCCTGATAGGCCAGAAATTGAGGGCATTTTCTATAAACCTTTTTTGCCTTTGGGTGGAAGGGCTTTTTCCCTGAAGCCTTCCGGTGGGAAGGATCAGCGGTCTTCCGGGAAAATCTAGTCCTGGTCATAAACTCTGACTCCAACTCGGTGGCCTTGTCGATCACGGGTTTGCTGAAGAGGTTCTCTCCTCAGCAGGGGACATTGGCCAGTTTGTCCTGTATTCATTGCTCCAAGTCCGAAGACTGTAGCCAAGCCAGGTGGCAGGTACTAATTCCAACTGCAGCCACACGAGCCACGGACTCTAAGCTGTCATAGGCCACCTGAGTCTGGAATTTGAAGCATTCCTTGACCCCGGATATGAGGGTCCAGAAGCGCTTAAGAGATTCACCTGCCAGCCCAGCTGAGAACCCAGCAAACTCCTTCGCTTGGTCCCTCAGTTACATGCCCAAGTACAGCTGGTAAGCCTGGATGCGGGCCACGAACATCAAGCCCTGGTAGCACTTTCTGCCAAACCCATCCATGGCGCAGGCCTCTCTACAAGGGGACACCGTGGAGTACATCTTCTGACTCTTTATACGATGCATGGCCAACTCCACCACCATGGAGTTGTGAGGCAGCTGTGTCTTCATAAAGCGCAGGCTCTTGCCAACTTGATACTAGGAATTGAGCTGCCGGCTCACTATTGGCACCATCACTCACATCCTGAACAGCAAGTGCTCCAGGATGGGAGGTATTGGCACTGTCAGAGCCTCCCTCAGAGGGGTCTCAGATTGGAGGATCTCCAGGACCTCAACACAAAGTTCATCCTTCCGCTTCGCCACAAAGGCCAGGGCCTTCAACATTCCCCAGACAAACTCGAGGAATGCAAGGTCCTTGAGCAGGGACTTCCAGCACTCCTGAGCCTCAGACAGTCACCGGAGCGATGAGCAGCCATCACCGAGGGAGAATGAGGTTTCCAACAAGTCGACCCCGAGGTGTTCGGGGATAAGTCATGTTTCCAGCGGGAGGCCAACAGGCATGGCTCTGAGCAAACTGCAAACCGTTCCACCACAGGCTGGACGTCCTCTGGGGTGGTCCTAGCAGTGGAGGGACCCAATGTTGGTACCAATGACTCAAAGGCTCTGGGCATTGGGCCCTGCTGCGCCTCGAGGAAGGCAGCCAGGCTGTGTTCCAAGGCTGCTATCCTGGCTTCGATGCCAGTAGGCTCCGCAATGACTGGTTTGGGCCTCAATGGCATCAAGCTCAAAACCGGCTCCCTCGAAGATGAATCACTAATCGTGATTGCGCTGGAGGACTGAGCCCAATCCCAATCCCGATCCCCCAATGCAGTGGGAATCTCCTTACACTGGTGCAGTTTTGAGGACCGCCCCCAGCCATTGCCCTCGGCATCGGGTCGAGGATTCCGAGACCGGGGATCAGAGGCCTTACTCCTAACTCCGGGATCGGACTTCAACTTTAGCTTTGACATCTTGGACCCATAGGGGAGATCCTCAGAGGATGATTCCCGGTCCGAAGCTCCTGAACTCGGGGCTCTGAATGAGCACGTGCATGCGACACTGAGTCGTCAGATGCAGTCTCTATGTGGAGCAATTCCAGGCTCGATGCCAGAACCGCGGCAGAGGCCTTCAAGCCGAAATGCTCCCTCCACTGCTTTTCATGATTCTTCCAGCTTTTGTTCAACATCTTCAGGCAGAGCGGGCAAGTAGAGTCATCATGATCCACACTGAGGCACTTGAAACAGCAACTGTGACGGTCCATGATAGACATAGTATGGGGGCATTTGCCACATTGCTTAAACCCACTGACCAAAGACATAGCAGGGAATACGGTGCCCGCAAGGTCAAACTCAGATGTCTCAGTCAGGCTGGGTGTGAGAAAAGACCCACGCACATGAAAAAGAAAAAGAAAAAGAGAAAAAGGATCAGAGAAAAATGCGACATCAAGGCAAGGGCAGACTCAGGTGGCGAGAAGGTGATCGGGAGCTGACTGGCAAAAAGAACAGCAAAAAAACATATGAATAAAGTTGAAAAAGAATCAACTTTTACCGGGGATGACAGACAGGACGTCTGCATGGGTCCATGGAAAAAAGAAGACTGAAGTAAGATGGCACTTTTGGGCTGGAAGGTGACCGCGCATGCACAGCCTAACTCCCAAAGGCTTTCTTTGAAAGATGGGGAGTGATTACCACGCGGATTCCGTCGATGCCAATGTCACCCATACATGAGGACTGACCTCCTGATTGTTCCCAGAGAATGCCGATCACTTAGCACCACCCCAATAGGTGGTGGTAGGTGCTTCTGTATTAGCTGCAATGTACTTAATGTGTGGTAAATATTTTTCTGTGAGGTAACTGTATGAGGAGATGCGGGGCACATCCCCAACAATCACCAAACAGGATTTGCAGCTCCTGCATGTTAATTTTTGCAACTAACTGTAAAGGACCCCTAAATTTCAAAAATTAAAGCAACACCAGCTTCCTCTCATACCATATACCAACCACTCAACCCTATTCCTACCACTGGCCACTGTAACTGTCCCAAGCACATTGACATTTGGTGATTCCATAGGCCTCTACCACCTCTACTGGGAAGTTCTTTCAGGGTTGTTCTTCCTTTTTAGTTCTTATAAATCTCATACTTAATTCGGTACCAGGCTACTTACATGTATTACCACCAGATAAGCACAAAATTAGAGGAGAACAAAACTGAGAATATCATTATGCCTCTTTATAAGTCCCTGGTACAACTGCATCTTGACTCCAAACAGCCACAAAATTAGTGAGGCTATTGTCTGAAACATCTGACGACCCCTTTCTTGATGTTAGGTTTATAGCCATGGTCATTCCTCACAAGTTACCCCAGCCACCTTGGAAATCTGATACAGATAAAAGAGCTGTTCCTGCAGTGGCGCTAGATCTTCATGAACGTTTTTATGGTAATGCAACATTTTCATTTCACTAGCAAGACAGACTGTATTCATTTTGAGAGTTAATTGTCAGCTAAATCTTTTAAGTTTCTACAGAGAAAGACAAGTGCACCAGTTTTCTTCCTTGTAGCTCTACTAGGAATCATCCTAGCTCTGTTCTATCAAGGGCCAGCCACTGTTTGCCTTTTAGTAACCATGTATAGTATCGAATAATCTTGTTTGTTTATTAAGGGCTGCAAACTGCATAAATGCTTTTGAGAATGCTTTGAAAGGCCTTAGTCTAAAACGGTAACGGAACTGAAGAAAGCAGAGAATAGAAACAGAGGATCTCTAGTTGAAGAGAAGTGCAGAATGAAACTGGCCTGCCTAGATGGACCTTACAGTGCTTTTCAACTATCAGGTTCCATATGTAGATCTTCATGAAGTAAATGAGAGGATTGATACAGAGAAAGAAAAAACTGCACATATAATTCCCTCCATGATGAACCAATGATGCATAATTTAGATTTTACAGGATATTCGTGATCACATGAATATATTGATCCAATTGTTTCTGAGTGGCAACATTAGGTGTTGGTCAAATCCTGCCCCTGATGTCAAGTAATAATGTCAGTATACTATGAAAGGTACAGAATTAAGGAATATCTTTGGACAATTCTCATTATAGTCTTCTTGTTTATATGGAGGCCAGATGGATTTCTGCTGACATCCTTACAGAAGGGCATGTATAGCACAAACCCCTTATTTTCCATACTTTAAAACATAGTATATATGCTGCAAAGCACATGTGCATTTCTGTAGGAACATTAACATTCAATGTAATTTATTATCAGTTGTGTATATATAGGACTTTCAATCAAAGCACAAAGACCAGAAGGGCATTGCATCTCTTCCAGTCAAATATAGTTTAGTAGTAATAGTACAATCTTTACTCTTAAGTGTTTTGGATTATTGTAATGTTTTATATGTGGGTTTAAAAAATAAGTGGCTGAGGAAATTGCAGGTGATGCAAAATGCAGCAGCTAGACTTTTATTGGGGGGTAAGAAGAATGAAAGTGAACATCCATTATTGGAAAAACTGCATTGGCTCCCCATTAAGCAGAGCTGCTATTTTAAGCTTTTAGTGATTGTCTTTAAATGAATTTAAATTAGGTAAACCACAATATTTGCAAAATAAATTTCAGAGATATAGGCCAAGAAGACCGCTTTGTTCTTTGTAGGGGAATTTATTGGAGATACCGGAGGTTTCTTACATTCAACAGGTATCTTGGAGGGCGAAAGCTTTCAGTGGGTAGGGCCAGAGCAATGGAATGCCTCGCCTGATCCCTTAAAAGAGGAAACTAATTTAATAGCCTTTAGGAAAGGCTTGACGACGTTATTATTCTCCAAGGATGGTTAATATAGCAAAGTAAAAAGTGGGGTATTCAGCTGAAAACTAGAGGAAGAACAGGAATTTTTATCTTGATGTTAAGAGCTGTCTATAATTCTGTAGGATTATAACTTTCGTTGTTATTTTAATTGTAAACCATTGTGAATAACTTGTGTTGAAAAGATGGTATATACAAGTTTTTAAATAAATAAATAGGATGCACTCCTTCTGTTTTTACATTTATTCAACATTATGCGATGTTAAACACACAGAGGGTCATTTTAAAAGGTTTAGTTGTGATTTGGATGTCTGAAGACATGCATGTGGGCATCAAAATCACAGACACATCTCTGTAGTCTTTCCACAAATGACATTTGCAGACATCTTCGGTGCAGGGACATCCAAGTAGGCGCGGGGATGTGGCAGAGGTGTGTCTGGGAAGTGGCAATGTACTTACATGTGCTCGTTCGATCTCAGAAACATCAGAGATGTTTGCAGGCATGTCAATATTTATACCTGCTCCAGGTATGAATAAGCATCAGGAAAGTGCTTGTTTGCACCTTAAAACATCTGGAGAATTAAGTAAGTAGCCTTAGACCACAAAGACCCATACTGGGATTTGAACCCTGACCACTCTGACTCTTAAACTACTACTCTAACCATTATGCTATTAAGTATTTTGGTTCTGAAAGCCTATCCTGGGGACATCTATATAGACGTTTGATACACATGCATATCGGGCACATCCACGTTTCCAAAATCGTGCCTGAACTTGCATTTTTTTTTCAGATGTTCTGGCTTCTGACGTTCCAAATTGTACATGGATGTCCCATTGTGAAATGTGCCTCACAGTCAAGCAATTGAAAGAGAAAATACAAGAGCGGATATACACAGCCAAGTGGAAAAGAAATCCCTTTTCATCTAAAGTTTCTGAATCTCAGTTTCCATAGATGTCATTCTTCTTGTGTTGGGCAGTGCCAGAGCATGTTTCATAGGCAGTATCCAGCTTCCAGCTGGGATATGTTCCATCTGGAAAATATAGATTGTTATCAGTGATGATTTTGCTGTATAGTTTAGTCTATGAAAAGAAGGAAGAGCTTCCTAACCCCTATTAGCTGTTGCAAGAACGTTAATGTGGCTGCTATGACATCTTTACAATATCAGCCTATGGGAGAATCTATAACATGAAACGATGTTTAACAAGTCATCCCATGTTTCTTTGTAAAAGAGCTGTTCCTGCTGTACATGCTATCAAATACGCATGTTTTTCCTGCAGCCTTATGTGCTGAAAACTTATTTGTTTCAGAAATGTTATGTTTTAGGGGTTTAATTATCCTTGCTCTTTGTAGATGTTTTATTACTGTATTAAAATGCATTGTATTAATCTGATTGGTGTAACACTATAAATTTTTGTATATAATCCACATTGAATTCTATGGAATAATAGCGCAATATAAGATTTGATATTAAATTAAATTAAATAGCTGAGTTACTTATGCCAATTAACCATTCACTCTGCAGACAGAGAAGGTAAACAGGTCCTTAAAGTCTATGTATACTAGACTTTATGAGGCTCTGGGGTCTTTATACCAGGACATGCTGCATGTTCATGTTTATTATTTAGTACACCTTCTATTATTCACAGCGGGTTCTATTTACTAAGACAATTTTAAGTACTGTTTGCATGTGTGAAAAACCAATTTGCATGTCTAAATGCCATACATGTATAAAGAACAATTTCAGAGAAGTCGCTACATGTGTACACCAGTGGCATGCACAATTTTAAAGGAGGGGGATGTTCTGGTATGGTGTGGGAGGACCTGTATTTCCTATTTTGCAATGGAAATAGACTAATATCACTATAAATCTTGTCATCAGCCTTTATTGCTCCCGGACACACATACGTTTTATCCAAGTACGTTTTTGGACCTGGGTTTGGAGGGGTGAGAGGGGGAACAATTCTACTACCTCTCTGGCATTTAAAACCAACTCGAAAATCAAAAAAGTCGAGTTTTCGAGCTTGGCTTCTTCATAGGCTCCCCTTCAACATGCAGATTGCAAGATCCTCCACTTGCACATGTAAGTGCCGGCATTCACATGTGCACAGCCCTGAGAGATACCAATCTTATTTTTGAAAATGATTCTTTGTAAAATGGTTGTTCCTGCTGTACGAGCTATCAAATACAGCCTTATGCATATTTTACAGAAGACTCCACTTTCAACATGCCTTTTGTAAGATACGTTGCAAGTTAGGAAAACAAACAAACAAGATGAGACATTCACATCTAGTAACATATGCAAAATCGGCCTTAATGTGTGTTTTTTGTTGTGCCTAGATAAAGAGACATCCATGCTTACTTCACTTTCTGCAGTTGTATTTTATAGTTGCATATATAATCAAATATTTGATGTCTTATGTTTTAAAAAATAGTAAAAATATTTCTCGCTCTAACTGCAGTTCTTTAAAACTCATCCTTGGCTACAGAAGTTCATATAGAAAGACTGCAGTGTTTTTAGCCTGTGATTGGATCCTTACAGTCTATAATTAGAATCCTGTTTTTCTCTGATAGTGGAGAGAGGGAGACAGTCCAATGACCTGGCAATAGGCCACTGTCATGCAAGAACACCATAGCTCAATGCCCAGCTACAGCTTCTGCTCATGCGGTTGATAATGTTATTTTAGCGACATTTGGCCTCTACAGAGATGTGAGCCAAAAAAAAACAATCTAAGGGACAGCAATCTTCACTAAACCTGTTAGAAATGAAGAAACACATAAACCAATATATTTCTTTACAAAAAAAAAAGAGGGAAAATAATTGCTTGGCTGCCATTTGGTTTTCTAAATATAATAGTTTCTCTATATACAAGAAACAATAAAGAAAATGTTAACCAAGGGGCAATAAAAAAGTGATACCTTTTTATTGGACTAATTGAATACGTTTGTAGTTGTTGGGAGTTACAGTCTTTTACTTAGCTCAACGTAAAATCATCAGATTAGAGGAAGAGATGACATGGCAACAACACTCCTTTTTATGCAACAGATCAAGGCATTTTTCATTCTTAGTTACAGTAGAAAAGGGGGTTATACGATTCAACTGAAAGATGTTCTCCTACCGAATTTGATCCATTGGACGTGGAGCAAGTCTTGTTAGACTGCAAAGATTTGGTTGACAGGAAAGACTGTGATGAAACTTTCTCTGTGGAGTACTTCTGCTGAGATCCACCAATTGTGCTCATTCTAATCCAGTCTAGTATGAATAAAATAGAGTTTTATGGAATGAAACAAATCAAGGTTTGGTCATTCGCCACAACAAAAAGCAAAATCAAAGGGACCAATGTTCAAAAGCCCTTATCTAGATAACTAGGGAAGTTATCCAGACCAGGGCACTAAGAGACATACTCTGCAGCTCTCTCTAGATAGTGTTGCTGGATATCTCCGCAGAACACCTGGCATTATTCAGATGGTGGCAGAGCAGTTCGTGAGCAGAGTAAGGACAGTACTTGCCACTATCTGGATTATCTCCACTATTATCCAGATAAGTTATGTGGATAGCTGCCAAAAAAGCTTGCCTACTATAATATGCTATCTAGATTGCCACTATCTGGATAATAAGACGGTATTAAAAAAAAAAAGCCAGACAAATAAATAAATAAATAATGGTGGTGATTATCTGGATAGTGGCTTCTCAGTCCAGATATTCAGCAGCAACTACTATCCTGGTACTGCTACAAAATATCTGGAAGGTATTTAAATGCCATGGCTGACTGCCGTGGTGTTTAAATATTGGGAGTTCTGAATATTGGTCCCAAAGTGATTAAACTTCTAGCAGCTTTTGATATACTGTAAGTTTTCTTGCTAATGGAAATACAATAAGATGAATTTCAGGATCACGCGGAACGACATGAATCACAAAACCTTCTATTTTTTGACATACAATGGTGTCGTGTAAATTGATAAAAAGATTTGTGCTACATATTAGCAAATGGAGCATTGTGTAAACTGTAATAACCCAAAGTAATGGTTTATTCATTCCTGCAACACCGATTTTTCTAAGAGCAGATATCTTACTATGAGAGCACCACGATTAGGATGTGGATTACACTATAATGCAGCCAGTCATCTTTATTTTAGAGATCTAGAGGGATGGAATTGCTATGGATTCCATTCCTTGGACAAGGATTCATTGGGCTGGTGCCTCAACAGTGCAGCTACCACTACTACCATTAATCATTTATATAGCGCTACAAGGCATACGCAGCGCTGCACACACAAAGAAAACAGGCCATGCTCGTAGAGCTTCCAATCTAATCAAGACAGACACGACAACACAAGAGAAACAAGGGGGTTCAAATAGGGAAGGAGACAAGGAGAACAAGGAATTAGGATTTAAAGAGGGGGGGGGGGGGAGAAGAGACTTGATGTAAAGATAGAGGAAGTTTGTTCCATGCATAAGGAGCATCAAGGTGAAAAGATCGAAGTCTGGAGTTGGCAGAAGAAAAGGGCACAGAAAGAAGAAGCCAGAGGAGGAGCAGAGTTCATGAAGAGGGTGTAGGGAGAGAGAAGAGAGGAACGGTAATGAGGGTCAATAGAGTGAATGCATTTATGTTAGAAGGAGAAGTTTGAATTGAATACAGAAATGGAAGGGGAGCCAGTGAAGTGATTTTAGAAGAGGGGTTATATGAGTGTATCGAGGCTGACAGAAGATTAGCCGCACAGCAGAGTTCTGAATAGATTGAAGAGGAGAGAGATGACACTGAGGGAGACCAGTAAGGAGGAGGTTGCAATAGTCAAGATGGGAGGTGACCAAAGAGTGGACAAGAGCCTTAGAAGAGTGTTCAGAGAGGAAGGGATACATTTTGTTAATGTTGTAGAGAAAAAAAACGACAGGTTTTAGCTATATATTGAATATGTGTGGAGAAAGAAAGGGAGGAGTCAAAGATGACCCCAAGCGTGCAGGCTGAGGAAACAGAAAGAAGAAGAGTGTTGTCAACATGATATAGAAAGGAGTAGGGAGGAGTAGCCTAGTGGTTGGGGCAAGGTACTTCAGGCCGGAAGGTCGGAGGTTCAAATCCCACCAGAGGACAGCAACCTTGGGCTGGAAGGACTGGGGTTTCTAGTCCCACAGATGCTCCTTGTGGTCTTGGGCAAGCCACTTAACCCTCCATAGCCCATGTTCCCTGTAAGTATTAGTGTATGTGTCTCATATCCCTGCGTGTTAAATGTATCCCCCAATTGTGTTGTGACCGCTTTGATTGAAGGATAAGGCGGTATACAAAACTGTCTAAATAAATAAATAAATAAATAAAAGGAGGAAGGGGGAGGAGGATTTGGGGGAAAAATAAGAAGTTCCGTTTTAGCCATATTCAATTTTAGACGGCAGTGAGATATCCAGGCAGCAATGTCAGATAAGCAAGTAGAGCTACAAGTTTGGAGCAAAGGAGGAATGTCAGGTATACATAGATAGATTTGAGATTCATCAGCAAAAAAATGATACTGAAAGCCATGAGAAGAGATGAGGGCACCAAGGGACTGGGTAGAGAGAGAGAGAAAAGGAGAGAACATAAGATCATAAGATGTGTCATGCTGAATTAGACCAAAGGTACAACATGCCCAATTTTTCTTCTCTCACAGAGGGCTATTGAGATCACAGTTATCTGACAGGATCCAAAAGAGTACAGTCATTCCTGTTTGCTTATTTCCAGGGATAAACAATGGCTTTTCCAAGTCTACATGGCTAGTAATGATTCATAGATTTTCCCCAAGGAACTTGCCTGTTGTTAAGTGCCATTGAGTCGATGTCGACTCTTGGCAACCCTCTGGATAGTTGTCCTAAACCATGTTTGACTTTCATTCAGGTGGTTAATTGTTGATAGAGTGGGATCCATAGCTGCTGTTATTGTATTGATCCATCACATCACCGGCCTTCCTCTTTTGTATTGAACTTCAACCTTGCCAAGCATGATGTCTTTCTCTAATGATCTTTCTCTTTGCATGATGTGTCTAAAGTATGAAAGTTGAAGTCTTGCCATTTGAGCTTCTAAAGCAGTGATTTCCCGACTTGAGGTCAGGACCCCAAATGGGGTCTCATCATCAATGGATAAGGTCACAGAAAGATAGCCATTTCCCCTTCTCTCCAACTTCCACTGTGATCTAACCCAAGTAGTGGCATCAGTCAGCATGTGACTTGTGAGCCAGTGAACATTCATAGGTCCTTGCCCCCTCCTGGGTAAGCTTCCTGTTAAACTGGAAACCCATGCTGAGTACTGGGGTCTATAAGCACACACTGCACACTGACATAGGGGACCCTGTGCTGGCTACCACTGCTTTTGCCACTACTGTTGCTGCTGCCTTCCTGCTTTAGATGAGTGGAGGGTGGGAAATGAGACTGGAGACCTGCTGTTTTGATTTCATGATCATCTGGGGTCATGTGAATGGGGTCAGGGAGTTGTAACTGGATCATTTGTGGTGCAGAAAAAGGGCTTACCAGCTGCCTCATTGGACTCTCTATCTGCAGGCTACCGTCACTCCTGGCTCTTCTACTGAGGAGGCGCTTGCAAGGACAGCAATCTCCACGGAAAGACACGTTCTTTACTGGATAAATCTACGGCAGTTGCCTGAGTGGGAGTTGTAACCGAAGTGGTGTGGAGGAATGGGCTTACCAGCTGCCCCATTGGATTCTCTACCTGTGGGCTACCGTCATGCCTGGCTCTTCTACTGAGCAGGTGCTTGCGAGGACAGCTATCTCCATGGTAGGACCCTTTCCTCACTGGATAAATCTGCAGCAGCTCTTTGTGGCCGTAGGTCGTGAACCAAAGGGGCATGACCTAAGGTGCTGGACAGCGTTGGGGGCTGCAAGGTAAAGCACTTTCCCGGTGAGGATAGGCAAGTGAAAGAACAAGAGTGGACTGATGTCTGATTCTGCTACACTAACTGCAGGTAAAATCATCAGCCATCTTGATAACCATTTGGCCCTCTGCAGTGTGGTCAGTCCTCTCCCGAGGGAGCTTCTCTTAGCTCTGGGGGTCTGATGCTACCGCCATATCCACTGCCCCTGCTGTCTTCAACTGTTCTTGAGGCTATTCCTTCTACTGATGTAGAAGAAGGTTCCCAGGTGCAGATCCCTAAGTCTATGACTCTTTCAGATACTCTGGACTTATCTGTGACCCCTCCAGCTGGGGAAGTCGTACTTAAGGATTTATGGGGGTGATTAGAGCTATTGATCTTAAACTTTCCTCTACTGTTGCTTCTTTATGTAACTTAACTCAAGGGACTGTAGAGAAGTTGTCTGATTTAAATACTAGATTGATTGGATTGCATAAATCAGTGGTCCGAGTAGAAACTCGGGTGCAGTCTGTTTCTGCTGCAAACGGGGTATCTATTAAGGACTCATTACTGGTCCATGCTCGATTAGAGGCACTTGAGAATGCCTCTTGGGTGCAAAATTTGCGCTTTTTGAATTTTCCAGTCACTCATTTGTTGTCACCGGAAATTCTTCTTACCAAATATTTTACTGAGGTTCTTAAATTATCTCATCCTATAGATGTTACTCAAATGTATTATGTCCCCACTAAAGTTTGTGTGGCAGGCCCGGATGAAGAGAAGTTTGATTCCCTCCACCCTATGGTCAGCCAGAATTTGAGTTCCTTGAGGATTTTACAGATAACAATCACAAAGCGGAACACTTTGTTGATTACTTTCACTGCGGAGGCAGTGAAGATTAGGATATTGAAGTTGTTTTTTATGTATAAGGATGTTCCATTTTGTGGCCAAAAAAATAAATGCTTTCTGAAGTTCTGTAGGAAGGAGGCTCAGAAGTGGAAGGCCATGTATGCCAAAGCACATGGCCTGCCGCCGAGCCGAGCCCTCCCCGATCTTGCTGCCAGAATCAGTGGCAGCGGGGAGCAGCACATGGCTAAGCAGGGGGGGAGAGGGCAGGGCTCAACACTGGGGGGAGGGAGGGGCAGCATGGCTCAGCACACCTGGGGAGGACAGCACGGCCGGGGCTTCTGTGTAGGGTGGCCCTACTTGTCTTTAAGCAAAACAGCCTTAACCTGTT
Source organism: Ichthyophis bannanicus (assembly GCA_033557465.1). Lineage (NCBI taxonomy): Eukaryota > Metazoa > Chordata > Amphibia > Gymnophiona > Ichthyophiidae > Ichthyophis > Ichthyophis bannanicus. Next base: position 154,690,769 of record CM066036.1, on the reverse strand, counting down.
TGGCTTTTCTTCACAGGGAAGTCCTCCCATCCTCTTTATCATTTTGATTTTCTTTCTATGTACTATATATTGTCTACTCCATTTCTAATCATTCCTAACATTCTGTATGCCTGACTGCCATTGCACATTAAACTGAGAATTTCAATGTATTGTCTGCAATTTCTCCAGGATTTTTGTCCTGGGTGATGACTCCTAATATGGAACTCAACATCATGCACCTATATTCTTCCCTATGTGCATTAAAGTTCATCTGCCATTTAAATACCCAGCCCAGCCCAGCAAGTTCTACTTGCTGCAAGTAACACAGTTGACAGAACTGCACCAAAACCTTCATAGGGAAAGAAATAACAGAAAATCATAGCATAAAATGCTTAACTGCCTTGAATATTATTCTAGAGGGTTTTTTAAAATTTTATTTCTGCACTCTGGCTAGCTCATCAATCATAGCATTCAAAAAATAATTGCTTGTCACAACGTATCTAAATATTATGTTGATGCAGTGAATAGTCAGAATTCCGAGTAAAGTTAAATTTGAGAATAAGAGTCGACTTACCAGAATAGTTAGACAGACTAAACCTGCCGCAGCAGAGGTGAATCTGGCACTGTTTCCTCACATTTTCCTTCATTAAGCAGTGAAACAGAAATATAGAAAATCCTAAAACAATATACAAAGAGACTTCCACTTAGCATTTGTTAATATAATCCTGAGGATCACTAGATAATATTTTTCCACTGTATCCCTCCAGTCCAGTGTAGTCTTATAGTAGCCTCATTGATCCTGGAGAAATAAACAGAGTATTTGTGGGTTGTGATAGCACTGGTTGGGCAAGAAAATGATGGGTCAAGCTTTAAATACCACAGTCAGCATTTTATTCAAACATCAGCTGCAACACTTAAAAGATAATTTGGATACTGACTGCCACTATCCAGATTGCAGGTAGTGCTGCATATCTGTATAGACTGATCAGCAGAGAGCTACTGTATATTTGTTGAAAAAGGCTTTATAAAATTACTCGCCTTAGTACCTACTTTTATATTTTGTAAGCGCAGGCATTCATGAGAGTGGAGAATGAGGTGGACCACTGCAGGAACTGGCACTTATGGGCATATTTTATTCTTTCCAGCACATACAGTACATACACAGGCATATCTCGGAGCAGGTGCAAATGTCTGTACCTACTTTCCCTGGACTAATTTTATAAAGGCATATATTTTGCCTTCAGTGGCATAAGTTCTAATAAGGGTCCCCAAGCAAAATTTTTCTGAGGGCCCCCTCATTGTCATAGCAGTGCGCCCACTCCATGCACCCCCCATTGCCACAGTGGTGTGCCCCCCTCTCCCACTGACGCAGTGGCAGTGACATACTTACTTTAACAGGTTTTCTTCGCTGCCTCTGATCTTTTAAGTTCCCATCAGGCCCAGCCACTGTTATCTACCAGGCGAAATTTGGCCATGTTTCCTGCTGAGAGGGGTCAAAACTGAGAAACGGAACTAACCTCACTGGATAAATCTGCGGCAGTTGCCTGAGTGGGAGTCTAGCAGTATGGCTACTATCAGGAGACTCCAGTCTGGTAGGTAACAGCTGCTGGGCCTGGGGTGAACTTAAAAGAGCGGAGGTAGCACTCTTGAGGTCCCTAAAAAATTGTTTCTATTTTTTATTATCTAGAAATGGCATACATACTAGGAGTAAGTTTATTTATGATCTATGTTAACATATGTTGCTTTTAGGGGTGAGTTTATACTATTTTTTTTTGTATAAAGGCAACATGTGCCTTATGAAATTAATGCCTAATATGGATAAGTGCTGTTAGCATGTATTAATACCAACATTAGTGCCTAAAACCTTTTTTCTCATTTTGATGACCTAGAAATGGCATAACTATTAAAAGTGAGTTTATTTATCACCTTTATAAAGTAGGCTCAACAGATGCCTATGTTTTGGTTTGATGTTTTATTTGAATATTTTATAGTTTATGGTTTCTAAGATATATTATTGGTTGATTTTTTAAATAAGTGGTTATGGGCTGTTTCTGTAAGTACTATCTGCTAAATATAATAAACAGAAATGGAAATATGTACAGTAGCTTGATAGCTACCTTACCAGAGGTTAGTTCCATTTCTCAACAGGAAACATAGCCAAATTTCACCTGGTTAAGATCAATAATCTACATAATTCACTTCCCAAAGTGAGTAGTCCTTCCACAGACTGCAGTCTATAGGACTACCTGGAATCCACCTTTCTCAACAGAGTTCATCCATATGACATCATTGTCGCTAACCCTGCCAGTCATGCTACGTCTTGTTCTTCTCTGGATTCTGCTAGCGACCTTGTTGTCCCCAGCTACCCTGTCTCTACTTGGTCTACATTTAATCCCCTCTCTGAGGTAGGAGTTAGCCAATTCATGGAGGATATGAATACTTCTATGCTTTATATGCTCCAAGTTCTTCTGCTAAAGAATCCATTCTTTGGCATGGCGTCTTCTCGGACTACTATGATTAACACAAGTCTGTCTTCTAATATTCTTCCTAGCCTGTAAAAACAGGCGCTAGTGCACCCTCTTTTAAAACAACACAGTCTCCCCATTCAGGATCCATCAAACTACTTATTTTATCTACTTATCTGGACACAAATTAATTTTGCAAGTTCAGCTTTGTTGAAAAACTTTTCCTTAAATTATATGCATGGGATGGCGATTTTTTTTTGTACCTGGAATTAACTTATATTTACTTAAGCTGAAGAATTGATACTTCTTTTGGAGAATGAAATTATCATTGAGACTGCTGCTGGATGAAGTATAATTGACGTATGATGAAATATACGGAAGAAACCCAACAGATCCAAACTGATATGTCTTAATATTCTGGAGCTTAGATAGTCAATGCTCTCTCAGTAATGTTCGTAGATCTCTTAATTCACTTAAGATAATATAAAAGATTTTATGGACCAACAAATACTTCTACATATTCGAGACAGTTTATCTCATTAACATATGTTAGTTTTGCTTATCATTGGTCCAAGATTTTTTACAAGTTTTCATAATGCTTCGAATATTTAAATTCAACTGTCTTAAGTTTATATTATTTAACCAGATTTCTATATCTCCTTATTTATTTAAGAGCTTTTTATACCGCCTTTAATCAAAGTAATTTACATTGCAATTTGAACTCAAACTTGACACAGCGAACTAGGATCAAGAGATTGGCATGCAGGACACTTAACTTTGTCTTATTTACAGTCGGAACATGCCATTTACAGTTTGGGCAGGTTAACAGAAAGCAGTTTTAATGGTCTGACAGGTTCGAGGCAGGGGAGACCGGTGCAATTGCTGGACTAGGTGACGTTTCTGTAGTGTCCTAAATTACATTTCTTTTCATTAAACTTACATTTTTCCCTAGTTAAATTTCTATTTCATTAAACTTGGGAAAAATGAAAGTTTGATGAAACAGAAATTTAACTTAAGAAAATTGAATTCAAATATTGGAAGCATTACGAAAAATTGTAAAAAAATCTTGGACCATTGATGAGAAAAACTAGCATATGTTAAAAAGATAAGCTGTCTCAAATATGCTGAAGTATTTGATGGTTCATAAAAATGTTTATATTATATCTTAAGTGAATTAAGAGATTTGCGAGCATTATTGAAATATATGGTAGAAGCACACTATTTGGATTTTTTCCACTGACTGTACTCCCGTTGTTGAAGGTCCATTTAGAAGGATATTAGGTAGAGAATTGTGTCGAGTGAACAGATGATTAGCACTTTTATTTAATATCTGTATATTGTACAGCGCTGAGTGTGCCTGGTAGCGCTTTATTAATGCTTAGTAGTAGTAGTAGTATATTGGTTTGATGGTATTAATATTAATTAAAGCAAAACTTTAGATTCATGACTCATTATGGCAGTCTTTAAACCCAGGAGCTGCTGGGTCATCAGGATTCAACTTTGACTTGAAGGCACACATTGCATTTTGCAACACCTCCTGATGGGATGGTACCTTAACACACCAGTCACAATATTTCTAACAGTTTCAGTGTCTAAGCTTTTGCTAATTGTTACTAACTGATACCAGTCCAATCTCAACTTGCCACTTCCTGGAGCTTTCTTCTGTGGGAATTCCCACCCACCATTCTCCTGTTTTGAATGCTTTCCTCTTTTCATCTTACATTCACACTTGAAGAAGGGATCGTTGTGGTCTCACAAGCTCATGTACATGACTGTTTGTTTTTTAGCCCAATCAAAAATGCCACAACCAACAGAGATGACTGATTAGAATGCATGCAGATAATGCATAAAATATTGACATAAGAGGTCTGTCTAGTTTCACATCAGCCACTGATCCCTCACCTAACACCCTGAAATTCAATCAGAAACACCAAGTGCCTGGAAGTGCTTAATAAGTCAGCAGCACATACAATTATAGTCTAAAAAAAAAAAAAAGGCTGTTATGATCTTCGCGACAGACAGAAAATCTCTCTCTAATATTCACTCACTCTGTGCCTAGAATTGATTAATAAAATCTTTATATACCCTGCAGTGTGTTGAAAATAGCAAACAGATATAAAAACACGACTTTCGCAGGTCCCCAGGCAAAAAAGGCAAAGCCCCACGTCAGTCCCAATAGGACGGTCAGGCTGGCAGAGCTCTTCAGTCCATGCAAAAATCCTTCTTTCTGATTTTTCTCTTTTTTTGACTTCAACGAGTTTATTTGAAGGAGGACAACAATGAACATGGCCATGTTCACAAGAAATATCATGCAGAAATAGCCCACGACTGAGATGTAAAAAACTGTATCCTCACGTATCCAGCAGCTGTGAAAATACATAGAGAGAGAGAGAGATTTATTAATTTATGGAGCACAGTCAGCTGCTGTACCTTTATTTCACAGCTTGCAAATGGAAGCAGCAGTTTTTCCTAGCAATAAAAGTCTGTCTCAGTATGTGAATACTAAAGGTTCATTTTTTTAAAATAATCTTACTAAACTAAAATAAACCATGTGTAAGAGGTCAGTAATTAATTCTAACCACTCTTCTGTTTTTCTTAAGTATACCAGCATAGTCAGGCAGATGATTACAGCAATCATTGCATCAGAGAAATGGGAAAGCAATGGGTCCTTCTCAGCAGCCCATATTGTCAGCTACTGTCTCAGCCCAAGATTAATGCTTCAGGCTTTCATCATCCCAAAATGTGACAATACCTAACAGATCTATATGCTCATGGGCTAGAGGGGCAGAGCTGCTCTTAACTGACAAAGCATTTTGCTAGGGGAAGATCTGCAAACAGGTGTCATGACCCTATTTATGCAGAAAACGATGGACTAGAAAAAGGTTACAAAAAAAGTGAGACCTTTTGTGTATTCAAGGGCTTTAATTTACCCAAAGTCCTTGAAGTCTTTGGAGGCAAAAAATTGTGATTTACTGAATGGTGCTGTCAAAGAAGATAAGCATCAAAATAAAGCCACCACAAATGCTCCATTAACATCCTCCATTCCATCCACAGAGCTGCCCACACACACACGTATTCACCCAAATACATACACACCTTTTATTCCCCTCTGCAGATTTCAGATCCAAATATTTTTACTCCTACTTGAGGCTGTCACAGAACTGCCATTATGTAGTATGGAAATAATTTTAACACTGAAAATTTGATTATCTCTCTGTGCAAAAATAGGAAAAATAACTTAAAAAACACTTGATGTACTGTCAGATAATATCTCAAAAATATTTTAACAATCAGGATAAAGCTTGCCACGTAAAGGCTGTTTATAAAGGGACAGTGTCACTAATTTACTAATGCCATGGGGGATCACTATGTCACTTTTTAAAATAGCTTTGATTTGCCTTCACACCTATATTAGCCTATGAAACATGCATACAAGGGATGTGCATGAGAAAAATGTTCGGTGCAGTTCATTTACGGATCAACTAACCATCCACTTCTTTTTTGTATCCCGAATCATTCTTTACATTCATTTAATTTGTTATCCTTAAAATCAATGGAGCAGACATTTTTGTACTCTAGCAGTGGGGCTTTCCATCCATTTTCAATGAAACTTGCTAAAATCTAGCTGGCAGACATCTGTAACCGAGGCAACAGCACTACAAGACACCAAAAGTGGTTTGAAGACATCATGGTAATAAAAGAGGAGCAAAGGGTTATAGCAGTGGCATGAAGAGTCCAAGCTGCAGTCAGAAGAGCAAAGTGGCACAAAAGGTTAAATGAAGGCCAAGATAACTACCAGGAGAGAGTCAAAACACCACCATAAGAACATAAGATATGCCATTTTGGATCAGACCAAGGTCCATCAAGCCCAGTATCCTGTTTCCAACAGTGGCCAATCTAGGTCATAAGTACCTAGCAGTTTACCCAAAAGACACAGGTTCCACAATGCTTGTATTGGGTCAAGAAGGGATACCTAGGGTCCCTTTTAATAATGATTTATGGACCTTTCCTCCAGGAACTTGTTCAAACATTTATTAATCCCAGCTACACTAACTGCTTTTACTACATCCTCTGGTAACAAATTCCAGAGTTTGATTACACGTTGAGTGAAAAAAATATTTTCTCTTATTAGTCTTAAATAGGTTACCCTGTAGCTTCCTTGCATGTCCCCTAGTCTTTCTATATTCTGATGACGTAAACAATGATCTACGTTTACCTGTTCCACTACATTCATTAATTTATAGACCTCTATCATATCTCACCTCAGTCGGCTCTTTTCCAGGTTGAAGAGCCCTAACCTTTTTAGCCTCTCTCATAGGGGTATACTCCCATCCCCTTTACCATTTTGGTGGCTCTTCTCTGTACTTTTTCTAATAATGTTATATCCTTTTGAAGATATGGCGACCAGAATTGCATTAAATTTTGCGTTGACCTTCCACTTTGCCAAGCATGATGTCTTTCTCTAACGATCTCTCTTCGCATGATGTGTCCAAAGTATGAAAGTCGAAGTCTTGTCATCTGAGCTTTTAAAGAAAGCTTAGGTTTGATCGCCTCTAGTACTGACTGGTTTATAGCTAATTCTGTTTATCCTTTTTAAGATACGGCGACCAGAATTGCACACAATATACAAGGTGTGGTCACAACATGGAATGATACAGAGACATTAATATATCCCTTGTTTTATTCTAAATTTGTTTTATTGTAAATTTCCTTATGATTCCTAGCATTCTATTTGCCTATTTGGCTGCTACTGCACACTGGGCTGAGGGTTCAACATGTTATCCATGATGACGCCTACATTTTTTTCCTGAGCGGTGATTCCTAATGTGGAACCTTGCATCGTGTAACCATAGTTTGAGTTGTTCTTTCCTAGGTGCATAACTTTGCACTGGTTCACATTAAATTTCATCTGCCATTTGAACGACCAGTCTTCCAATTTATCAAGATCTTCTTGCAATTTTTTACAATCCTCTTGGGTTTTAACAACTTTGAATAATTTTGTGTCCTCTGCAAATTTGATTACCTCATTCATGATGTGGTGAGCTTGGGTGGATGCTGATCGCTCAAGCTCCGGGCCCCCCTCCTTCACGCCAGCAAAATTGAGCCGTGTATCGCTGCTGAACGGCACTGAAAATTTGGCCTTAGGAGCCAGGAGAAGTGAGCGGGTAGAGAGTGTGTGAGTTGGAGGATGGCGTCGGCGGCGAAGACCGGGAGAAGGGAAAAGGACCGCGCGGCAGGGCAGACTAAAATGGCGAACTCACCCCAGCACCGAATACTGCGGCCTTACCAGCGTTCATAGAGGAGATTTCAGCGCCGGTATCAGGTGCGTTGTTGGAACAATTTGAAGCCCTACACAATACGATGGACATTTTACAGAGTTCCATGGGCTCTTTGGGCACCTGCATGCAGGAAGCGGAGACCTGCATAGTGCACACAGAGGAGGAAGTGGAACGATTAACCCGGGAACTGGGACGGGTGCAGGCCACATGGAAAGCGCATGACGCGAAGCTGTAAGATATAGAAAACTGCTCCAGACGTAACAATCTTCGTTTTCTGGGCATACCTGCTTCAATTTTGGACAGGGACTTAAAATCATACATAGAGACTCTGGCTGCTTCTCTGTTGGAGGGAGAGGAGGAAAGGGGCAGGATTGTGATTGAAAGGGTGCACAGAGTGGGGCCTAAGCAAGTGAAGGATCAGAGGCCCAGAGTGGTCCTGGCTAAATTTTTGCAGTTTCCACAAAAGGAAGCAGTGCTGAGAGCTGCAAAGAAACAAGGCGTTATTACAAAGAACAATATGAAAATGAGAGTAACGCAGGACTACTCCATGGCCTTGAGTCAGCGCCGGAGAGCATATGCGCCCCTCTGCCAGAAATTGATTGAAACCAACATTAGATTTATGGTGCAGTATCCGGCCAGATTACATGTTACCCACGAGGGACTGCACCAGGTATTTGAATCGGCGGGAGAGGCGTCTCAGTATGTAGAGAACCTGAGGCGGAGAGAGACAACCCCCACAGAGGAGCAAATCAGAGTGCCATGAATGTGGACTATGTGAGACTAGAACATTTGCAGAGCCAAGTGTTGGACCAACCTCGGGAGGCGGCGTTCACCAGTGTTGTGTTTGGAACGGGGCTGGGCGCTGCAAGTGGACAGGACTGGCTTCAAGGCCCCTTTTGTCGGACAAGAAGACAAGGGAAGGACTGGGGGGATGTCTTCAGTTTTCTTGGAGGAGGGAGGATTGGGCACTTGAATTGTTTAAAGTTTATAAGATAATATGTCTTAGTATGTGTCATAGCCTGTTCTTTGTTTGTTATGCTTCATACTCTCTCCCCTGGCCATGTGGCTTAGACTGGTCTGGGGAAGCCGCCCGGAGAGGGCTAAGGTACGGGTGGCGATATGGGGGTTTGGTGGGAGGTATTGGATGAAGGGGTAGGGAGAGATTGGGGGCGTAGCGAGGAGAACAAGGGGGTGCCGGGAGGGGTGAATGGCGGCGGGGGAGGGGGGATCCGATCACATTGACTGTGACTAGGTAGGAGAGGAGGGATAGGGTTTATTGGAGTGGATGGTAAAGTTCTGGAGGGGGGTGTGGGCTAGGGAGGGGGGATGAGGGCGGAAGGGGAAGTCAGGGAATAGGGGGAGGGATTGGGGAGGGGGGATTCCAGCCTTCGGTGGAGGGGGGACTGGATAGTGGGGAATTGGAGGGTTGTGAAGGGGGGGCTTCAGGCTGGGGAGGCTCCTCCTGGGGAAAAGTTAAGTAATGTGAGCTATGGGCCTATCATAGATGTACCACCCTGAAGCTTATATCATGGAATGTGTGTGGAGTGGGAAGTCCAGTAAAGAGATATAAAGTATTGCAAGCTTTAGCGAGGCAGAAGTGTGATATTGCTATGCTACAAGAAACCCACCAGACTGCTGAGGAGCACCTTAAATTGCAGAGAGATTGGGTGGGCCAAGGATGGGGGGCCGCTGCGAAGGGAAAAAAAGGTGGAGTGGTCATCTTGATACACAAATGGGTGTGGTTTGTACTGGGGCAAGCATATACCGATCCAGCGGGTAGATTTCTGCTGTTAGATGGGATGCTAAAGGGGAGGCCAATAGTGTTGGGCAACTTGTACAGTCCGAATGTTCTGGACTGGGAGATGTATGCACGATTGGCCTCTCAGGTGGAGCAGATGCCAGATGTCCCGCTGATATTGGGAGGGGACTTCAATGGGATGTCTGATGTCGACCTTGATACATCGCGGGGGGAGGGGACGGACACGGTCTCAAACTGCGAGAACGTTGCAAGGCCTTCGACAGAGACTAGGTGCAGTGGATCCGTGGCGTTTGCTACATCCATCAGACAGAGATTTTACTCACCAGTCTAGGGCATATGGTTCTAGTGCGCGAATCGACTACATATTACTATCAAAGGGGCTTTTTGCCAGAACAGTGGATGCACAAATTGTCCCTACTGAGATCTCTGATCATGCGATGATCTGGGTAGAGTTGGATTGGTATGATGCTACCTTGCGGACGAGGCTTTGGAGGTTCCTGTTAGATCTCTACCGAGACACAGATTTTCATCTCTTTATTAAGCAGCAGTGGCAAGAGTTTGCATTTAATAACCAGAGGCACCAAAGCGATCCGGAGTGGTTTTGGGAGACCGCTAAGGTGGTTTTGCGAGGTGATATCATAGGATATACGGCACAGAAGCGAAGGTTATTAACAGAGCAGATTGTTCGCATGGAAAGGCAAACGATTAAAGAACGACGGAAATGGGCGAGTTGTCCCAGTGCGGAGAATAAAAAGGGGATGTGGGAGGCTCAAGTAGCCCTTAATGAGCTATTACACAGGCAAGCTAAGAAATCGTTTATGTACTACCGCTATCAGTTACACCGATTAGGGGATAAGCCGGGGAGGCTCCTAGCCCGATGCCTGCAAAGTAGCAGGGGAACTGGCTCGGTGGTGGCACTGTGAGATACTCAAGGTTGGTTGCATAGGGAGAGTCCAAAGATCGTTCAAGTGTTTCGATCTTTCTACCAACAATTATATTCGGGAGTAGAGGGTTCCCAGGCAAGAATGGAGGATTATTTGACAGAGTTGAAGCTGCCTGTTGGGGGTGGAGCAGAGGGCCCAGCTAGATGAACCAATAACGCTCCAGGAAGTGCAAAGGGTCATCCAGAAAGCCACTTGTTTCAAGGCAACTGGTCCGGATGGTTTGGGAGCTGAGTTTTATAAGGTGTTGGAAACTTTGGTGTCCCCATCTCTGGTGGTGGTGTATCATCAAAGAACAGAAAGGGGCATGTTTACCTGGGAAGATAACCATGCGCATATTGTGCTAATACCTAAGCCAGGGAAGGATCATACGCAGGCGGCTTCTTATCGACCAATTTCGCTGTTAAACTCTGATTTGAAAGTGATGTCTAAGATTTTGGTGGACCGGTTGGCTTTGGTGTTGGGGGAATTGGTGCATGGGTCACAGGTGGGCTTTGTGAAGGGTCGGTACGTGGTACAGAACTTGCGGAAGATTGCTGCGGCACTGGAATGGGTTCATGCTTAAGAATTGCAGTCGCTATTGATCAGCTTTGATGCGGAGAAAGCTTTTGATCAGGTGAACTGGCGATATTTGAAAAGTCTGTTGCCACGATATGGCCTGGGACCTTCTTTTTGCAACATGGTGGATGTCCTTTACATGAGTCCCACTGTGGGGGTGATATGCAACGGAGTGCTGTAGGAAAAGTTTGCTTTGGAAAGAGGTACAAGGCAGGGATGCCCACTCTCCCCTCTGTTTGTGCTGTTGCTGGATCCGCTGGTGCGGAAGATAGAGGCGTCCAGGGATGTACAGGGGATGCGGATTGAGGCGTATGGATTCAAGATGGCAGCCTTTGCGGATGATATGCTAGTGCACTTGTTATCCCCCCAACAGTCGTTGCCTCGATTATTGGAGGAATTTTTATGGTTTAGAAGTTTTGCGGGACTTCGCATCAATATGGACAAATCAGAGGCAATGGATGTGTCCGGGCATCTCCGAAGGGGCTGGGGGAATACCTTTCCACTTAAATGGGCGGATGATTATTTTATTTATCTGGGTATTCTTCTGCCTAGGTATCCGAAGGAGCTGTATAAACGGAACTTCGAACGGGTCTCCCTTAAACATCGTACTCAGTTACAGGCGTGGAGCCCTCTCCCCCTGTCCCTGCTTGGTAGGGCAGCGGCGTTGGGGATGGTGGTCCTGCCCCGGGTGCTGTATTGGTTGCAAACTCTCCCGGTGTGGTTATTGCGGAGAGATTTAAACTGCCTAACGCGGGAGATACGGCGATTTCTGTGGAGAGGGGCGAGAGCACGCATACTGTTGAACCGTTTAAGAGGGGGATGGAGGGGGGATAGGGGTACCAGACCTGAGGTCATATGCATTGGCTTGTCAAGCAAGGCACTTAGGGGATTGGCTGGGAGACACGGAGTATTATACCCCCGGGCATTGGAGAAGGCCTTTGTGGCCCCGCAGTCATTGTTGGCGGTCTTACACTCGGAGGGATCAGCGCTACGGCCGAGAATAAATAGGAGTGTACTGTTGACTCCAGTGAAATATATCTGGAGGCAATTAAATAGCTACTGGGGCAGATCTCCAAATGTTTCAAGTTGGCTGCCATTACAGGGTAACATCAAGTTCGCTCCGGGGTCGGACACAGTAATATTCCGGAAATGGCAGGACCTTGGGATCCGAAAAATCGGACATATGGTGGATGCAAAGGGGAGATGCAAACCTTTTGCGACTCTCTGTAGGGAATATGAGCTGAGCAGGCACCAGATTTTTGCGTACATCCAGCTCTCCCACTATGTGGCCTCCTTATCTAAGGGGAAATTGACGGAGAGATCCGCGGCGATCATAGAATTTTACTCTGGGGGAGGGGTCTCCACCTACAATTTTGGATCTGAAGAGAAGGCTGGATCGGTACATGACTCCCTCAGACTATTCGCCGGAAGAGGCCTCGTGGGCGAGGGAGTTGGGTCTCGAGGTGGTTCCGGGGACCGTTAAAGAAGCCTTGAGGTGGCTTGCAGGATTGGTAGAGGGGGCCAAGTGGAGAGGGATGCAGTTTAAATGTATCATTCGGGTGCACTTCTCTCCGAGGAGAGCGATGCGGAGTCACCTTATGCTGGATGGAGGATGCCCGAAGTGTTCCTGTCCTCTGGCAGATTTGAGTCATATGTGGTGGGGCTGTCAGCGACTTCGCCCTTACTGGTCGCAAATTAGTAAATACATGAGCAGTTTGATACAACAGCAGTTTGGTTGGACTGGGCCTCTGGTAGTTCTGGATCAACTTGGACCACTCCACCCGAAGGGAAGGTGGGAGCGTTTACTGGTGAGGAAGGCCTGTCTGGTGGGTAAGGGACCGATATTGCACAGATGGAGAGAGCAGACACCTCCCAACTTTTGGGAGTGGTGCAATAGCTTTCACCAACTGATGCTCTTTGAGAGGGAGGGAGCTAAGGTAAATGTTAAGTGCTGGCCTCTTTTCCTTCTGGTATGGGATCCCTACATTCAAAATTTGAGACCATGCACTCGCAATGAAGTACTGCAAGTAAACTGAGTCTGGGCCCCAGCTAGGTTGGGGGTGGGAATAGAAAGCTCTGTAGTAGGGGTTAGAGGGTTGATAACAGGGTAGAACGGATAATTCCCTTTGTTGTGGAACAAAAGAGGCTGCGAGGGAGAGGGGAGGGGAGGGGTAGGGGTGGGAGGGGAGGGGAGGGGAGAGGGGAGGGGAGAGGGGAGATGGGAGGACTATGTTGGGGGTTAAAATGTTTTACTCCACGAGTGACCGATTGGTTGGGTTCAGGTGGTGGATCAGAGAGAACCACACCTGAAGGAGCTTTGTAATTTTGGACTGTTGTAATGTGCACACATGGATCAATAACTAGAGTTAAGGCCGGAAGGTCGGGGGTTCAAATCCCACTAGAGGACAGCAACCTTGGGCCGGAAGGATTGGGGTTTCTAGTCCCACAGGTGCTCCTTGTGGTCTTGGGCAAGCCACTTAACCCTCCATAGCCCATGTTCCCTGTAAAATTAGTTATCTCCAAGTTATAATGCCCTGTTCAATGTAATTTCATTTTTTTCAATGTAAACCGCACTGATGCAGAATAGCGCGGTATATAAGAGAATGTAAATAAATAAATAAAGTCCATTAATTCCATTGCTGAGAGGAATGAGTCAGCCACATTAGTGGGTAGGGAGGGGAGGATGAAGTCTCCTAGGATCAGAAGGTCCTTCTTGGCATTGGTGTTTTCAATGATATGGTCAATTATGCCAGATAAGTCATTAGAGGTAGAGGAGGGGGTTCTGTAGTTGAGGCAGATGGTCAGATGGTTGGTTGTGATTGTGATTGAGTCTATTTCATCAGTGCTTCTGGATGATAGGGGCGGAAATGGAGGTTTTACTTGGTTATTAGTAATACCCCTCCTCCTCGCCAATTATTTTGTGGGTAGTGGAATAGTGAGTAGCCTTCCATTATAAGTTGATTGAGTAGAACGTTATCTGTTTCTGAGAACCATGTTTCTGTGATGCTTAATATGTCTGGTTTGTATTCTGTGAGTAGGTCTGTAATAGTATGGATTTTGTTTCTCACCGATCTGGCATTGATCAGTGTGCATTGCAGTAACCGTGTTGTTATTTGGAGGGTGGTTGAGGTAGGAATGATGTGGTTCTGAGTTGGCATGGTTATGAGGCATCTGTAGGGGTGTTGTTGGGGATGGTTAGATGGCATGTATGCTGGATGGTATGGGTGGAGTGTGCCAGAGGGCTATGTTGATGGGGGGAGGGTAGTATGTGCAGATGTTAACAGGAGGAGGGGGCAAGTATGGTATATATTGCTAAGAATAGACTGAACATTTTGGATATTGGATTGATATGTATGTGATCAGAGTCTTCTACTGTGAGATTTCCAAAGGAATTGGTTATTCCTAGGGTCACTAGCATACCTCCATCCAGAACCACATTCAGATCCCATCTATCTACTCAAACCCCCCAGCATTCTAAATTCCCCTGAGCCTAGGTATTCTTACACTGACAATATCATTGTAAAGTTCTAAACACCTTGATCTAGCAGTTTAAATGCCCTGGTGCTTTTGCCATCACTACAAATCTCCCCAGGCAATTTTTTATTATTTATTTTTACTTTCTTTCATCTGATTACATTCAGCCTAACGAGAAAAAATGCTGACCCCAGCATTTCACTTAAAACTTTTACACCATATAAATGTTCATTTTCTCAATTCTCCATCACATTTTTTCACACCAACCACTTTACTACACCCATCACCCCTCCTTCGCAAGCCACCATTGCATGACTAACATATTCTTCTTTTCCATTTCCACATTCTTTAACACTACTCCAATTTTATTTTAGTTATGCAATATAGACATTTTTTTCTTTGTACCACATTTTTTTCCATTGCAATATTTCTTTTCCATATTTAAGTGAATTCTAAGTGATTTCTATTCATCCAGCCAAAGAAAACCTCTGGGAACTCTGTGTCTCCTCCCACAACCCCATTTTTTCCTCTTCTTCTTCTTCTTTCCGACTATGAACTCAAACCAAAAACATCATTTTTTCTTTTTCTTCTTTGTTTTTGACACAGATATTATTATCCAGAGGAGAGCATATTTTACTCTCTATTCCCACTTAAATACCAAGTATTTCAAAATCTCTTTCTTCTCTTCATGAAGAGATATCATAGTACACTTCTTTGGTCCATCAAACCAATGGTTGTTAAAAGCCCAGAGTAGGAACTTCATTCTCCAATTTTCCATGAACCTGACCACCAGTCCTCACCAGCACAATGGTAGAAATAGTGTATTTGGAGATTGGGTCTCGTATCATTCTTTAAATAAAATTAACCTTCATCTCCATCACTGTTATGGTTATCAAAGGTCATTCTCTTCAACTTTGTATCCTCCATCAGCATCTCTTTTGAACCATTTCCTGGTTTCCTAGGAGACTTCTCTCAGTTTTTGAAATTTCTGCTGGAGGCACTTCCAGTATCATACTGAGGCCCACTTTCTTTTCTTGTCTGATCACTCCATCAAGAACGGCAGTTTCCGGTTCTCTCTTTAGAATCAGACTTGTCTTCCTTTTTTCAGAAAATGCACCTTCCTTCAAAATATTCTCCTTTTCAGGATCATTAGTGTCGAGATCAAGATCCCCAACAAAATCTCCCTCCGGACTGCTGCCTTCTATTGCCAAAAGTGATCTTTCTGCCAGAGACTGGATTTTTCTTCAGTTGATATATTAGACACAGTTAACTCTTCTTCCTTCTGGTCTTCAGATAGTAAGTCATATTTTTGATCAAACAAATCTTCATCTTCCTGGGAACTCTTTACTCCAGAGAAGGCCGGAATGCCTTTCTAAAGGACTTCTTTTAGAGATGCAGAAACCTTCTCTTCCCTGAATTCCACTACCATTTCCACTTCTACCAATGTCTCTTTGTACTGGAATTCCTCTGTTGTCTCTTGCTGATGAAGGAGTTTAATGGACTCATCCACTCCACAATCTAGGTAAATTACTGGATTAAGAGGAATGAAACCTGATTCTTTCACTTCTTTGAGAATATCTTTGCTCTCTTCTTCTGAAGAAGAATCCATAGCTTTTGTCACTTTCTCATTATCTTCCAGACTCAGTGATTCTGGTATTATGCCAGGATCTTGCACGTCTTCCTGAGCTTCTCTAACTGGAAACATCCATGTTTGAATGATTTCTATAGAAACTATCTTTTCTTCCCGATTTCTTTCTCTACCATTTTTGTTCTCAAATTCTCCATTTTCTTCCAGGAAATATTCCTCTAGTGCATTCAACAATTCTTCATCCTCATTTGACAGAAGTTCACATTGTATCACTCTTCTATACAGACTCTCCAACAAGATTCTCTTTCTCTTCTCCCAGTTCTTCGAAGACTCTATAAAGATCATCCAATTATCTCTTGGTATCAGCCCAATACTTCCAGTATTGTAGTTGTATTTTCTTAAATTGGCTTTCTTCTTCCTTCAACGAAGCAGAATTTCCTCCAGCTTCCTCCTGGCAGGGGTGGCCCAAGGGGGGTGCGGGGCCATGTGCGGAGACTCGGTGCGGGGCCTCATTTGCATAAGGGACTCATTTGCATAAGGGGCCTCATTTGCATAAATGTTTGCATAATGTTACCATACACTAACTTTTAGTAAGCATGCCTCTTAAAGAGTGTATGGATAAAGAAAGACTAAAAGATTTCTACATTACTATAATCCAGTGCCAACTGCCAGGCACATTAGGAGCTACTACAAACACTGCCCACTTAGAACCAATAGCAAACCCGCTGTATCGTAACAGCACTACCAGGACTCACAAAGCACCATACTCTACCTATCAAAAGGCAACACTGCAAATATTAAACCAATAAATTTCAGAGAATAACAATAGATGACCTACTGGGGAAAGAGAACAAGTGGCAATGTCAAATAGGAATTACAGAAACAGAATACCTCAGCTCAGTTACACATGCAGAACATAGACCATCACCAAACAAGGAATCACAATTTAGAAACAGGAAGACAGTAATTAAACTGAGACTCACAAAAGCCAAACTTGGAATGTACAACAACACTGTAGAAATAAAACTATAAATTAATTTCCTCTTGTACTAAACAAAGCACAGACCTTAATGATGCACATTTCCCAGAGCTGATATATTCCTATTAATAAATTCAAAATAAAAAGATATTTTTCTACCTTTTGTGCATTTTTTTTCAGTTGCAATTGCTCTATCCACTTTCTTCTGGTTTCTTTGTGTCTTCTGCTAACTCTCCATCATCTGCTGTCCATTTGTCCTTTCTTCTAGTTTATTTCCATTCTCTCTATACATCTGCTTTAACATACTAATCTTTCTCCTTTTGCTCTTTCCTCATTCCTATTTCATCCACTCTAATTTTACCCCTCCATCCTCAATCCCCACTTACTCTCCCAATACCCGGCCAATTGTAGATTTTTCTTCCCTCACACACAATCTATTTTCCCCTCTCCATTTCACTCTCCCAGCCCCATCCCATTCTAATCCTCCCCCAACACCAGCTTCCTTCTAGTTCCAGCCGCACCCAGCATCCGCTCCCTTCTAGTCCCCGCATCAGCCCATTTCCAGTCCCATCCTAGCCCCACCATCAGCCCATTTCCAGTCCTAGCTCCCCCATTCATTTCCAGTCCTATCTGTCCCTCCATCAGCTCATTTCCAATTCCAGTCCCCCATCAGCCCATTTCTAGTCCTTTCCTAGCCCCACCATCAGCCCATGTCAAATCCTAGCTCCCCTCCACTCAGCCCATTTCCAATCCAAGCCCCCCCATGAGCCTACTTTCAGTACTAGCCCCTCCATGAGTCCATTTCAATCCAAGCCCCCACCACAGCCCATTTCCAATCTTAGCACCCCCCAACAGCCCATCTCCAGTCCTATCCTAGCCCCTCCATCAGCCCATTTCCTGTCCTAGCTCCCCCCAACTCAACCCATTTCCAGTCCTAGCTCCCTCCCTTCACAGCCCATTTCCATTCCGAGCCCCTCTCCCCATCAGCTATTTGCAGTTCAAGCCCCCCTTCCACTAAGCCCATTTCCAGCCCTAGCAACCCCCCAGCCCATTACCAGTCCTAAGTCCCCCATCAGCCCACTTCCAGTCCTAACCCATCACCCCATTTTCAGTCTTAGCCCCCCCATAGCCCATTACCAGTCCTAACCCCCCATCAGCCCACTTCCAGTCCTAACACCCCATCAGCCCATTTCCAGTTTTAGCTGCCCATAGCCCATTACCAGTCCTAACCCCCCATCAGCCCATTACCAGTCCTAACCCCCCATCAGCCCATTTCCAGTCCTAGCCCCCCGATAACCCATTACTAGTCCTAACCCCCCCATGCCCATTTCCAGTCTTAGTCCCCCATCAGCCCATTACCAGTCCTTTTCCCCCCCCCCATCAGCCCATTTCCAGTCCTAGCCCCCCTATAGCCCATTACTAGTCCTAATCCCCCATCAGTCCATTTCCAGTCCTAGCTCCCTCCCCTCACAGCCCATTTCCATTTCAAGCCCCCCTCCACATCAGCTATTTGCAGTACAAGCCCCCCTTCCACTCAGCCCATTTCCATTCCAAGCCCCCGTCCCCATCAGCTATTTTCAGTTCAAGCCCCCCTTCCACTCAGCCCATTTCCAGTCCTAGCAACCCCCCAGCCCATTACCAGTCCTAGACCCCCATAGCCCATTACCAGTCCTAAGCCCTCCCATAACCCATTACCAGTCCTATGACCCCCATCAGCCCACTTCCAGTCCTAACCCCCCATCAGCCCACTTACAGTCTTAGCCCCCCCCATAGTCTATTACCAGTCCTAACCCCCCACCCCCCCAACAGCCCATATAGATTTTAAAAAACCCAAACCGGCAGCTGCTGCCGCTGCCGCCATGGTAGCGGCAGAAGCCAGCATCCTGCGGGGCCCCCCCTGCCCGGCAAAGCCCTCCATGCAGCATCAGCTCCCAAAGCGTGGGCTTTTCAGAGCCGTGAAGGGAGAGTTTTCCTTTCTCGCGGCTCTGTTTCCCATCAGCCCCGGCAGATTTAACAGAGCCGCGAGAGGACAGAGAATCTCTTCCTTCGCAGCTCTGAAATTCCGATGCTGAGGGTGCTGATGCTGCAGGGAGGGCTCTGCCGGGCGGGGGGGGGGGGGGGCCCGGCAGGACGCTTGATTCTGCCACTGCAGCAGCAGACGGTTTGTTTGGTTTTTTTATCTACCTGGGCTGATGTAGAATGTTTTTTTGCGCGGGGCCCCCTGAAACTCGGGGCCCTGTGCAAAAAACATTCTTGCTCAATGGATGGGCCGGCCCTGGATAAGGGACTAGTGATGTTACAATTAAAAGATTTCTTTATTCCCCAAATTAGATGACAAATATATGTGGAGGTATATTCACAAATGATGTAACAATTACAATTATTTCAAATGAAGTTGGTATTAGAATTCCATCCCACCCCTGTCTGAACAGTCAGATCAGTAGTAACATCCTATACCAGGGTCAGATTCACTATTCCACAAATGACAAAGAATTAAGAATTTCCAACATACTATTTAAAATACACCTCCCCAGGCAATTTTTTTATTATTTATTTTTACTTTCTTTCATATGATTAACTCACATCACCGCTCCCAAAATGAACAAAACACCCCAGTGAAAATAAGGGTATCAGGGTAGGTGATCTCACCGTAGCAGCAGATAGGGTGACATGGACATGCCAAGTCACAAAAAGTGGGGCACAGCACAACAAACAACGGCATGAAAAGCCAAAGATACCAACAATAGATGATGAAAATATTTTTCCATTTTAGGGGGGGGGGGGTCATTTTTTTTAAATAATGAAAAAGAAGAATATGTTAGGGCTGCTGATCACACTGCACCGCAGCAGCTAGAGGGCGCTAATAACAATACAGCTGGACAGTGGCACTGAACCAAAAGAGGAGGCTGGGCAATGGCAGGCATAAAGCAGACTGGGCAGACAGTCACACAGGCTGCAGCAGTACCAAAACCAGAGAGGCACCGGGGAGAAGGAAGATTTGGATGTGGGTCTAAGAGAACCCACTGGAATCAAGACAGCAGGTTGGGTTGTGGCAGGATCAGAAACAGGCTTGGCAGGCAATGACAAAGTCTGTAGCAGCAGAACACAGGGAAGGAGAAGGATTTTCTGTCTTTTGCTGTTTTGGGATTTGGGCCTAACAGAATCCACTGTAAGCAAGAGACCAAGTAGCAGCAAGTGGAGTGGCAACTAACAGAACCACAGCAAGGCGCTGAGGGGAGAGTATGGGTTGCATTGCTTTAGGGGAGCTGTGTACTCAGTCTTGCTTCCGGTCATATAGAAATTGAGGGAAGCCAAGGAAGGGAAGGTTTGTCTTTAGGAACCCCAGATTTTCTATTTGGTCTGGTGCATGCCATGAATGATGTGGACTCACGATATCCCCTGCCACTGACAATATCCATTCATTGAGCACACTGGTTGGTGACCAAAAAAAAGAAATGCAGGGCAACCTTGGCCAGGTCTGGCCAGACTAAGGGTTTGTGTGCCCAATATGCTCTCAATCTGTGATCATGGTCTTGATGGGTCCTGCAAGGTACCATGTCACATACTGAATGTTAGTCAATCCTAGTATCACTGTTATAAAATAATCTCTTTACTGTCGAATTACATACCTCAGTATGATTAATCTCTCTCAATCAATTGTAAACAATTAATGCATATAATCCGCATGACTGTCATTGAATTACATACATCAGTATGATCAATCTCTCTCAACCAATGTAAATAGTTTATACGTTTACAATTTGTCTTTTTAGTTTTCTATGTAACGAATTTTTGCACTGTTAATGTTCCATGTAATGTTAGTGTTAATTCTTTGACATGTTCTCTGTAAACCGCTCCTGATCTCTGGAAGGGGCGGTATAGAAAAGCACACCAATAAATAAATAAATAAATAAAGTTATTTCCCTTATAATCAAAGTTGTACCTGATGCAACGGCGAGTGAAGTGACTTGCCCAGTGTCACAAGGAGAATCAGTGGGAGAAGAAGGATTTGAACCTGGCTTCCCTAGTTATCATCCACCGCTCTACTACTACTAAGCATTTATAAAGCGCTATCAAGCACACGCAGCGCTGTACAATGAAAACATACAAGAGACAGTCCCTGCTCAAAAGAGCTTACAATCTAAAAAAGACAAAGCAAGAAAATGAGAAGAATAAGAACAGCAAAATCAAGAGCCAAAGGCACAGGCAAAAAGATGAGCTTTTAACTTAAGTTTGAAGAGGGACAAAGAAGATGCCTGGCGTAAAGACAAAGGAAGTTTATTCCAAGCGTAAGGTGCAGCAAGGTGAAATGAGCAGAATCTGGAGTTGGCAATAGAGGAGAAGGGCATAGCAAGAAGCAACTGGGTAGAAGAACGGAGTTCACGAGGGGGGAAGTAGGGAGAAATGAGAGAAGAAAGGTACTGAGGAGCCACAGAGTGAATGCACTTATAGGTCAGAAGGAGAAGCTTAAAGTGAATACAGAAACGGATAGAGAGCCAGTGAAGAGATCTGAGGAGAGGAGTGATGTGGGCAAAACGAGATTGACGGAAAATCAAACGGGCAGCAGAGTACTGAACAGACTAAAGGGGGAAGAGATGAGACTGAGGGAGACCAGCAAGAAGCAGGTTGCAATAATCAAGGCGGGAGGTGATTAGGGAATGGATGAGGGTTTTAGTAGTGAGCTCAGAGAGAAAGGGGCGGATTTTGCCAATGTTGAAGAGAAAGAAGCGACAGGTCTTAGTGATGAGTTGGATATGAGAAGAGAAAGAGAGCGAAGAGTTAAAAATAATACCCAGATTGCAAGCAGATGAAACAGGTTGGAGAATAGAGCCATCAACAGAGACTGAAAAAAAAGAAGGAGAAAGGGAAATTTTAGGAGAAAAAACGAGAAGTTCAGTCTTGACCATGTTCAATTTCAGGCGATGATGGAACATCCAGGCAGCAATGGCAGAAAGACAGCAAGAGATCCGGGACTGCAAAGCAGGAGAAAGATCAGGAGTAGAGAGATAGATCTGGGAGTCATCAGCATAGAGATGGTACTGAAAACCATGAGAGGAAATAAGCGCACCAAGGGATTGGGTATAGAGAGAAAAAAGAAGGGGACCCAAGACAGAGCCTTGGGGAACACCAACAGAGTGTGGGATAACAGAGGAGGAGGAACCACCAGAACATACACTAAAGGAGAGATGGGAAAGATATGAGGAGAACCAGGAAAGGACAGAGTCCCTAAAGCCAAGCGAGGACAAAGTGTCAAGTGGAAGATCATGGTCAACAGTATCAAAAGCAGCAGAAAGGTCAAGGAGGATAAGGACAGAGTAAAGGCCTTTAGATTTAGCCAGGAACAAGTCACTGGAGACTTTGACAAGAGCAGTTTCAGTAGAGTGCAAGGGACGAAAACCGGATTGTAAGGGATCGAGAAGAGCATGGGAAGAGAGGAAGTCAAGGCAACGGCGGTAAACTGCACGTTCGAGCAGTTTAGAAATAAAAGGAAGGAGAGAAATGGGGCGATAATTAGAAGGACAAGAGGGATCAAGTGAGGGTTTCTTAAGGAGAGGCGTGACCACAGCATGTTTAAAGTCAGCCGGGACAGTAGCAGTGGAGAGTGAGAGGTTGAGAATATGAGAAATGGAGGGGACAATGGTAGAGGAGATAGAGGAGAGGAGATGGGAGGAGATAGGATCAGAGGAGCAAGTGGTGAGCTTGGAGGAGACGAGAAGAAGAGCAGTCTCATCAATAGAAATCATAGGAAAGGAAGAGAGGGTAGGATGAGAAGGGGGGGGGAGATTGAGAACAGGAAGGGAAAATCGGGGATTTAGAGGGAAATTGGAGGGTGATCATATGGATTTTATCATGGAAGTAATCAGCCAGGGTTTGGGCAGAAAGGGAAAGAGGGATCAGAGGCGGAGGCACTTTGAGGAGAGAATTGAGAGCAATGAAGAGACGGCGAGGATCAGAGACATGAGAATTAGTCAGGCGAACAAAGTAATCTTGTTTGGCAAGAGCTAAAGCTAAAGCAGATTTGAAAGAGCAGAGCATGAATTTGAAATGAAGGAAATCATCAGGGGAGCGTGATTTGAGCCAGGCACACTCAGCAGAGCGGGTATAGGAGCGAAGAAAGCGAATAGTGGGAGAGAGCCAGGGCTGAGGTAAGGAACGCCTCACAGGACGAGGGATGAGAGGAGCGAGAACATCCAGAGCTGAGAAGAGCACAGCATTATAGGACATCACTGCTATATCAGCAGACTTGGAGGACAAAATAGAGGAGGAGAAGGAGAAATGGTAGAGGAGAGAACCAGGGGATCAATAGCAAGAAGATTCCTAAATAGGGTGGAGGAGACAGGACAAGGCAGGGGCGGTCGGAGGAGAAGATTAAAGGAGAGAAGGTGATGATCAGATAAAGGAAGAACAGTATTACTGAAGTTAGAGGGAGAGGAGCAAGAAAAGAAAACCAGATCCAGACAATGGCCACGAAGGTGAGGGGGGGCAAAGGAACAAAACTGAAGGCCAAATGAGGAGGTAAGAGAGAGAAGCTTTAGAATAAGAGGATCAGAGGGGTTATCAACATGGATATTAAAATCACCAAGAATAAGAGTAGGGGAGGTAGGGATAAGAAAGAGGGAAAGTCAAGAGTCAAAGTTGGAGAGAGAAGAAGAAATAGCCTTGTCAGGCTCTCCAATAGATAGGGCTGACCCTCCCACTTGGTGGACCAGGCATCTGCCTAGGGGGCAAAGGTCAGGGGTGGCACTTGAAGCACTTCCATGACACCCTTCCCCCTGTAGTCTAGCCTTTATCCTTCCCCGTTTCCCCTCACCATGTCCAGGATCACACTCCTCTTTCATTCAAGCTGCCACTGCTATTCCTCAGTCTTCCTCCTGAGCCGCCCAGGGCTGCATCTTAATTAAATTCAGTGTTGCAGTGGGCTTTAGAGCATGTGCCCTTGCTCAAGATCTGCACTATCCCGCCCTCTCCGACACAAGCTTCCTGTTAGAGGGAATGGAATATACAGACCTTGAGTACACATGAGAGCTCTGAAGCCCACTACCGTGCTGAATTTATTTAAGATGCAGACCTGGGCAGCTCGGAAGACCAAGAAACAACAGTGGCAGTAGCACAGGAAAGAGAAGGGGAGCGATCCTGGACATGGTAGGGGGGGAAAGAGAGGGAAGGAGAGATGCTGGACAACTGGGGGAGGGACAGGAAAGGGAATGAGAGATGTTGGAGTACTGGGGGGGGGGGTCAAGGAGGGTAAGGATAGATGTTGGACTTCTGGGGGAATGGGGGGGGGGAGGAGAGATGCTGGATATGGAGGAGGAGAGAAGGGTAGATGCCAGACATGTGGGGGGGGGGGGGGGGAGTGCATGGCTGAAAGGTTCACCTAGGGTATCAGATACTTTTGGCCTGGCTCTGCCAATAGGCTACTCCACCTATTTATAAACTATTTTCTACTTGTACTTGCAAAGAGACCACCAGCACCAATCCCTCTTCTGTCAATCCCTGTTGCTGCCAAAAACTCTCTAGCTTAACCTTAAGGATATTCACTATTGGGACGACAAGACCCAGGGTGGCCCGTCTTGAACTCAATTCCTTCATGGCATTCTTGAAGTGCATCACATCTTCTATATCCTGAATCATATTTCTCTAAACCTGATGCCAAAGAGGGCTTTCAATACCAACTCTGATCTTCAGTGACATCCGGAAAGTGCTCTGTTCATTGCTCCACTAACCTCTCCAGCATCAAATAGGTGGAATTGTACCTGGTGCCAAAATCCTGACTCGGCTGGTCCCCTGCTGTTTCCTACTTCTCATGTAGCTTTACACTCTTTACACTCTGTTGGAAATAATCTGTTATTTTTCAAAACCTTTCAATCAGTAGCTTCAAGAAATAGCTGCCACTTCCCTTGCTACTCAGGTGGCCGCCTAACTCATCTAATGGACAGGCTGGTCCCGGTTGTATTGAATAACTTTTTATTTCGATGACTACTATATAGCCTGTGTTCATTGCAGCTGTCCATGCTGTTGTGTTTAGGTAGTGTGTGTCTCGGGAGGGGGGAGGTGGGCAGCAGCAGCAGTATTTCCAAAAGCAGCAGCTTTATCCCACTGCTTTTGGAAATACTGCCGCTGCCTGCCTCCCCCCAAATGGAATCAGCAGCAATTGGGCAGGGTGGCGCAGCTGCCCATGTGTGCCGCTGCCACCATCGCCCACCTGGCCGGCTGCTCTAGGTGGCCGCCTAACTCATCTAATGGACAGGCTGGTCCCGGTTGTATTGAATAACTTTTTATTTCGATGACTACCACTTTTGATGGTATCATTAGCAAATCACAAATATTTCTCGCTATTCACTCTCCAAAGACTTAGGTAGTTATGACACTTTCAGTAGCTGATGCTTCTGCTGAAAATCTTTAACATGAGGATTCATCAGAATCCGTATCTGCCAGAAGTGGCTCCATACAGTTCTCAGCAGGAAACCCAGGGACCCTTTTACTAAAGTGCGGTAAGGCTTTGCACCTACCACAGGTTTATTGTGTGAAAACCTCATAGTAGGTGCAAGGTCTGTGTGGTAAACGCAGGGGACGTGCCCTGCATCTGCTTGTTATTTAGCACACAGGAAAGCCAAATACTGCATGGCCCCACATGGCCTGCCTTGGTACGGATCGCAGACCTGAGGCTGAGCAGGCAGCCTCATCACTGACAATCTGGCCTTCCTAAATTAGAACATCCCCTGATGATCACCCCCCCCACACACACACACACACACACACACACCACGTTCCTCCCCCGGGAAGACATCCCTCACCCCACAATCACCGCCCCCCCCCCCATTAGTATCCCTTTTCAGGACCACCATGGCCGGAAAGCCTTTCGGCCATGAAGACCTTGCTAAGGGGTCTACCAAAGCTGCTGTCAAAATGACCCCACTAAGTAACACACCCACACCCTCTCCCCTCCCCCCCCCCAGGAATCTATCCAGGATTCAACCAGGTCATCCCTAGTGGTCTGTGGGTGACTGGGGCAGGAGCAGTCCCCTGCCACTCCTGCCCTGGCTCCATCGGTCTTCAAAATGCTCTCATTCATCTGAAAAGAAACATACGTCCCTAATGCGACCACTTTGATTGAAGGATAAGGTGGCATACAAATCTGTCTAAATAAATAAATAAATAATGCATACCATGCTTCTTAGCCTAATTGTGATACGAATGTGACATGCTTTGCCGTGAATGGAATGGATACAGCAGACATGTAGCTATTGGGAGTTATTATAGGGCATAACAGCTTGCAGAATGGCCATAGTAGTCCTGTAAGATATTAGGGGTTATTTTAGAGCATACACAGCTTGCCTGTGAGATATTAGGGGTTATTATAGGGCATAAACAGCTTGCTTGAAGTGGTCTGAACTAGTATAGTGAGTCAGAAGCACTTCTCTGTACATAAATTGTGTATGAAATCTATATCCAATCATAATCATGAGAATTTTGCTTTCACATGAAGCTCACGCTGTAGTATCCAATGAAAACACATCTCTGATAGAAAACAATTACTGAAACTTGTATATCAAATGTGGAACTTTCCAAGGAGAGGAACCGTACCGTACTGCACCAGAGACAAAGCAATTCTGTTTTGGCAGCTTTCCCGGATTCCTTCATCGTGGAAAGTTCCCCCGATCGCTGAAGTGAATCTACAATATCCGGTATATATATTGATGCATTTCATTTCATGTTAGAATTTACTTATAATCATATTATGATAATCATGTTATGCTAGAACTTATTAGTACTTTTATGTTAGAACTTATTAGAACTTACTTATATGCATTGTATGACTTATAATCTTTTATTTACTATGCAATAAACAGTAGCTTAGTATTACTATATAAATTGTGCCTGGTTTGGATGTCAGTGAGGACTCAGAGTGATTTGTTATAGTAATACATAATGGCGACGAGAGTGGGATGTGAAGTGACTTAATTGATATTGCAGCCAGGTGATTTAATCGATAGAGAGGCACGCAGTGCACGGCGGAGCTCTGTGTCGATTGAATCCCATTTGGCAGAGTGCCAAGAAAATCGCTGTTTTGGCAGAGTGCCCAGACATGTTTAAAAGCAAGAATAAAAACTTTAGTGCTAGCCAACCCATCCCAGGATGAACGGATACTTACTTATAGACTTTAGCTTTGCAATTAGGGGATAATGGGTTTGTAGAATCATGGAATGCATTATTTTATTTTTTTTTTGATAGCAATGCCCCTTGATGTGGAAAAAGTACTCAAGGGGCCCCCCGGGAAACTGGGTGATGCAGTTACCCCAGGGAGACAGACCTGGGTGTTGTTAGCAATGCCCCTTGATGTGGAGAGAGTACTCAAGGGGCCCCCCCGGGAAACTGGGTGATGCAGTTACCCCAGGGAGACAGACCTGGGTGTTGTTAGCAATGCCCCTTGATGTGGAGAGAGTACTCAAGGGCCCCCCCGGGAAACTGGGTGAGGCAGTTACCCCAGGGAGACAGACCTGGGTGTTGTTAGCAATGCCCCTTGATGTGGAGAGAGTACTCAAGGGGCCCCCCGGGAAACTGGGTGATGCAGTTACCCTAGGACAGACCTGGGTGTTGTTAGCAATGTCCCTTGATGTGGAAAGAGTACTCAAGGGGCTTCCCGGGAAACCGGGTGATGCAGTTACCCTGGGCAGACAGACCTGGGTGTTATCGGCTTATTGCAAGGTTCATTCCCAGCTGCAGAGCAAGCAGCTGGAATTGAGCCAAGTGGAGCACAAGTTGCTAGAAGCAGAAGGGAAAGTGGTGGTTTTGGAATGCCATCAGAAGCTATTGCGGGATAAGCTGGATCATTATCAGGGGATAGCAGAAAAAGCCGCAGTGAAAATAGCACAAAATAAATACAGAAAGAGGAAAGGTAAGGTTAATAAGCAGAAAGTATATAAAGCAGTGGCTACTGCCACCGCAGAATGGGACCCAGATAGGTGGGATGGAGATATTTGGAATTCCTCAGACCCGGATGGGTGCTTGGGGGAAGAAGTGAAAGAAGAGTTACTATCTAGACAAGCTCAGCCCGTTAGTAGGAGACAGGAAAAAACTGTATTGGGGCCTGGAAGACGCCCTATACGTGGTAATGATGGGCAACCCATACAGCAGATGGGGCCTGGAGGGGAACCGCTGCTGGGGCCAGATGGGCAGCCCCAATATCTTACTGAGTTGGTCCCTCATACACGAATGAGGACCACTGTGGAAGATTTTACACAGGCAGAAGTAGATGATATACTGACCCGGTTCCGCCAGCAGCCAGGAGAAGGGGATTTGCAAAGGCTGGTTAGGGTCTATGATACTGGAGGGAGAGGAGGGAGTTTAGATGCTCAAAATGTTTTACGGCTTATTACACTGAGCCGTGAGCCCGTGATACAGAGGGCAATTCGACAGTATTTTCAGGATCATGTGGGGGTAGGGACTCAGAATTTGTTCCAAATTTTGGTGGCTGGGTATTTGGATAAATATCCCAACGAGACAGATATGCCAATTTCGGAGAAACCATGGTTTACATTGCAGGATGCACACATGCCCCTTGACTCACTTGATTGTTTGTTTAATTCCCAAGCAGATGAAGCAGCTTCGATATCAGTGGCGGAAACTACGCAGCCGATTGAGCCGTATCCTTCTGAAAAAGCGGTATGGCTTCAGGGTACAGCCCTTTGGGCACACCGAAAAAGTGGTCACTTTGGAGAAAAAGCCACCTTCAGGTGGGCTCAAAGTAGGGGAATCCCATTAACCCTTGATATCATCAAGGAAGTGATCAGTCACTGCCCTGTTTGCCAGCATTCCCAGCAACGGGCGGTGCCTCACACAGGGATGGGGCATATTGGACGTGGACTACTGCCAGGGCAGATCTGGCAAATGAAAAAGGTTTTGGGTCCACTAGCAGAGTCAAAGTGGGGGCCAAAATATGGATTCATGAAACTCAAGGACCGCCATCACCTGGGGAGGTTATTGCTGTAGGTAAGGATAAGGTGTTGCTGGTAATGCGACCTGGAAAGGAGCAATGGGAATATATCCCCGAAGACAAGTGTTATTTAAGAGAATAAGGTATATCTTTTGTATTTCAGACCCTGTTCCTTGGCATCCTTTCATTATGTTGGTGGGTATCCCTAAGTGAAACATGGACCCCTGGAGAGCTGTTAATCAACCAAACCTCAAATCAAAATGTACTGGAGCTGGAAGAATGCCACCACAGAGCGACAACAAGATAATTTCACCTGCCCTGCCAGGCAATGATGTAAGATCCTGAATCTCACTACTTCCGGACAATTGTGGGCAGGTGCCCCTCAGGCGGGGGGTTATCAGATGGCATATGCATTACACCAAGAAAATGGGACGATTAAACTTTAGCAAATTGTATGCATAATGCCGGAGCTGGCATTAATGATGCATTGACTTTACAGACTCGGTGGGCTCCCACCATTTGGCACCCAGTCCAAGAGTATGCAGCTATTTCTTCTGAACTTTTGAACTTATTTACAAATGCTACTCAATATACGTTGAATATGTCAGAACACACAACTCGCTTTGCTAATTGGACAGTATGTACTTTGCAAGCTATGACAATTATTGAACAACGCGATAGGTTTCAAGCGAGACTCCTATCCAGAAACGAACAAATTTGGAAACAAATATTGAATGTCACTAATGAATAGTTGATGTATAGTGCTTCCAAAAATGCAGTGCAATGAGATTAGTTTCACCGGACAAGCTACCGTATATAATGTAACTAAGAAGATGCAAATGTGTAAATTTATAGTACTTCCTTTGGTAATGGGGACCCCTGGTAGAATTTCATATTGGCTTCCGGAATTTTCAGGGACCCATATTGATTCTAATAACTGTACCCATGATCTATCCACTTGTACTGAGGTGATAGGAGGAACAATCTGTCGCATCCAATCTAATGTATATGAACCTTGCTTATTGCAGAATAGTGTTAACATGTGCAAATTCATTATTATGCCACCAGTTTATGAATACTTGATTGAAATAGCTCCACAAGAAGTATGCATGGTAGTCAATACTGAAGTTATACCTAAGATGATTCTTCCCTTTGTGGGTTGCTTGAAGAATGTAACTACACTACGGTGGCATATTGAAACCTATTTACTTTATGCTGTTACTCATAAAGCTGTACATCATTATTGGACGCCCATACCAATTGATGTCCCGAATTGGGATCTAAATTTGACAAGATTACATAAGCTGTTAAATGATTCTGCGTTGCTGCATGATCATTTATTATGATTAAACAAGACTATTGCAATGCACCAAGTGCATACCGTGCTGATGGCAGATAACTTGGCATACCTAGGATCCAGTATTGCCAAGGCTATCTCCCATCATTGGTATGACATCTTTTTGGGATATTCCCCCTCGGCTACTAGTGTTTTAAATATATTGGTCCATCCAGTTTTGTTACTGGTGATAGTTGTTTCTATCCTCTCCATCTGCAACTGCTGTATATGTCACAAATTATATCAGAAACGGCCGTTTTTTTCGGCCAACATCCTACATGTACTACTGAATCCATTAGGACCGAATGTGATACGAATGTGACATGCTTTGCCGTGAATGGAATGGATACAGCAGACATGTAGCTATTGGGAGTTATTATAGGGCATAACAGCTTGCAGAATGGCCATAGTAGTCCTGTAAGATATTAGGGGTTATTTTAGAGCATACACAGCTTGCCTGTGAGATATTAGGGGTTATTATAGGGCATAAACAGCTTGCTTGAAGTGGTCTGAACTAGTATAGTGAGTCAGAAGCACTTCTCTGTACATAAATTGTGTATGAAATCTATATCCAATCATAATCATGAGAATTTTGCTTTCACATGAAGCTCACGCTGTAGTATCCAATGAAAACACATCTCTGATAGAAAACAATTACTGAAACTTGTATATCAAATGTGGAACTTTCCAAGGAGAGGAACCGTACCGTACTGCACCAGAGACAAAGCAATTCTGTTTTGGCAGCTTTCCCGGATTCCTTCATCGTGGAAAGTTCCCCCGATCGCTGAAGTGAATCTACAATATCCGGTATATATATTGATGCATTTCATTTCATGTTAGAATTTACTTATAATCATATTATGATAATCATGTTATGCTAGAACTTATTAGTACTTTTATGTTAGAACTTATTAGAACTTACTTATATGCATTGTATGACTTATAATCTTTTATTTACTATGCAATAAACAGTAGCTTAGTATTACTATATAAATTGTGCCTGGTTTGGATGTCAGTGAGGACTCAGAGTGATTTGTTATAGTAATACACCTAATCTAAGCCTAAGTTTTGTTATATTTACAACTTTATCCATTTCTTTTACATAGACTTATTCAGTCACTCATATAAATTCTATATGTAAGCAAGCCCTTTTCTACACAACATGCAACTGTGGGGCTATAAATCCCCAGGATGGTATAGATATTGATATATACAGTACTAGAATAGTGTTACTAATGACTTTGGCATGCAGGCAGGGGCGGCCCAAGGGGGGTGCGGGGCCATATGCGGAGACTCGGTGCGGGGCATCATTTGCATAAGGGGCCTCATTTGCATAAATATTTGCATAATGTTACCATATACTAACTTTTAGTAAACATGCCTCTTAATGAGTGTATGAATAAAGAAAGACTATAAGATTTCTACATTACTATAATCCAGTGCCAACCGCCAGACACATAAGGAACTACTACAAACACTGCCCATTTAGAACCCATAGCAAACCCGCCGTATCCTAACAGCACTACCAGGACTCACAAAGCACCATACCCTACCTATCAAAAGGAAACATGCAAATATTAAACCAATACATTTCAGAGAATACCAATACATGACCTACTGGGGAAAGAGAACAAGTGGCAATGTCAAATAGGAATTATATAAACAGAATACCTCAGCTCAGTTACACATGAACAGAACATAAACCATCACCAAACAAGGAATCACAATTTAGAAACAGGATGACAATAATTAAACTGGGAATCCCAAAAGCCAAACTTGGAATGTACAACACTGTAGAAATAAAACTATACATTAATTTGCTCTTGTACTAAACAAAGCGCAGACGTTAATGATGCACATTTACCAGAGCTGACATATTCCAATTAATAAATTCAAAATAAAGAGATATTTTTCTACCTTTTGTGCATTTTTTTCAGCTGCAATTGCTCCAGCCACTTTCTTCTGGTTTCTTCATGTCTTCTGCTAACTCTCCATTGTCTGCTGTCCATTTGTCCTTTCTTCTCTCCTTGTTTTTTCTCCATTCTCTCTCTACATCTGCTTTAACATACTAATCTTTCTCCTTTTGCTCTTTCCTCATTCCTATTTCATCCACTCAAATTTTACCCCTCCATCCTCAATCCCCACTTACTCTCCCAATACCCGGCCAATTGTAGATTTTTCATCCCTCCCACACAAAATATTTTTCCCCTCTCCATTTTACTCTCCCAGTCCCATCCCATTCTAATCCTCCCCCAACATCAGCTCCCTTCTAGTTCCAGCCTCACCCAGCATCCATTCCCTTCTAGTCCCTGCATCAGCCCATTTCCAGTCCTAGCACCCCATCAGCCCATTTCCAGTCCTAGCAACCCCCCAACCCAATACCAGTCCTAGCCCCCCCATCAACCCACTTCCAGTCCTAACCCATCACCCCATTTTCAGTTTAAGCCCCCCCTATAACCCATTACCAGTCCTAACCCCCCATCAGCCCATTTCCAGTCAGCCCCCCATAGCCCATTGCCAGTCCTAACCCCCCCCCATCAGCCCACCTCAAGTCCTAACCCCTCCCCATCAGCCCATTTCCTGTCCTAGCCCCCCATAGCCCATTATCAGTCCTAACCCCCCATAGCCCATTACCAGACAGCCCCCATCAGCCCAAAGCCCATTGCCAGTCTTAACCCCCCCACAGCCCATTACCAGTCCTAACCCCATCAGCCCACCTCAAGTCCTAACCCCTCCCCATCAGCCCATTTCCTGTCCTAGCCCCCCCATAGCCCATTATCAGTCCTAACCCCCCATAGCCCATTACCAGATAGCCCCCATCAGCCCACAGCCCATTACCAGTCCTAAGCCCTCCCCATCAGCCCATTTCCTGTCCTAGCCCCCCCCATAGCCCATTATCAGTCCTAACCCCCCATAGCCCATTACCAGACAGCCCCCATCAGCCCACAGCCCATTACCAGTCCTAACCCCCCCCAACAGCCCACAGCCCATTACCAGTCCTAACCCCATCAGCCCACCTCCAGTCTTAACCCCCCCAGCCCATTTCCAGTCCTAGCCCCCCCATAGCCCCTTACCAGTCCTAACCCCCCCATCAACCCACAGCCCACCTCAAGTCAAGTCCAAACCCCCCCCATCCCCCATCACCAGTCCAAACCCCCCCCCCCCCCGCATCGGTTCAAGGAACATTAAAAAAAAAAAGAAAAAAGCTGGCTGCTACAGCTGCCGCTACCGCCGCAGCAGCGGCAGAATGGAGTGTCCCGCGGGGCCCCCTCTGCCCAGCTGAGTCCCTCCCTCCCTCTCTCTGCGACGGCTGAGCCCCTCTGTGCCGGCTTTCAGATACGCGAAGGGAGAGTGTCTCCCTCGCGTCTCTGTTAAGCCAGCAGGGGCTGATGGGAAATTTCCCATCTGCCCCTGCAGGCTTAACAGAGACGCGAGGGAGACACTCTCCCTTCGCGTATCTGAAAGCCGGCACAGAGGGGCTCAGCCATCGCAGAGGAAGAGCTCAGCCGGGCAGAGGGGGCCCCGCGGGACACTCCATTCTGCCGCTGCCGCGGCGATAGCAGCAGCAGTAGCAGCCAGCTTTTTTTTTTTAACTTAATTTTGAAAAAAAGCAGAATTTTCTTTGCGCGGGGCCCCCTGAAACGCGGGGCCCTGTGCAAAAAACATTCTTGCTCAATGGACGGGCCGGCCCTGCATGCAGGAATCATTCATACTAACTACTTACAGCACTAGCTAGCACTACTATCTACAGTCAGCTCAACGTCTTGTAAAAGTACTTTCTTTTGGCCTTTAGTTTTCTATCCCATTATTCTTTAGCATATAAAACAACAAAAATAAAAGATATTTTACTCACAATGAAATATCAGATGACGAGCTCAATTTTCTGCCATAGAAATCTTGATTTATACTAACTGCAATAACAACTATAATTGCTGGTACTCCTAACATGAAAACAGAAACACAGAGAAAAAGCATTATGCAAAAGGAGAAGCAATGGCATTTGGCAATTTATTCACCAGCTAAGGCATTCCATTATTAATGGCCTCTTAAGTGCAGCTGTAAATGAAACATTCTACACTCTTAACCCAGGGACCAAAAAGAATTAGGTATCAAGATATCTGTGCTTCAGAAGACTAAAAGTGTTTTTCAAAAATGTAACAAATGCTAACAATACATTATGGAGGTAAATTGTTTTATGCATGGTGAATGGGTCTTTTAAAATGGTGCGGCCCAATATGTACATTTATGGTGCATAATTATAGGGGTGCAGCCTATAAGAATTCCCAGGGGTTAGGTTTGAGTGGAGAAGGGGCAGAGTAGCAATATACATGCGTATTTAAGATGTACAGGTATATGCATAGAATACATGCACACATTTATACCTTCATTAGAGCAGGTGTAAGTTGTGCTTGAGAATTTCTAGGCAATTAGAGATAGTTCTGAGAGCCTATTTTATAAAAGCAAATAGATAACTATGTGCTTTGTTGGACATTTCACATAGGTGCCCTTATGTAAAATTACCCCCTCCCCCAACACAGGAAATTACAGGTGAAGGCACATTTTTAAAAAAAAGTGAAGTCAGCTTGGTATGTGGATGTCACCATGTCTACAATTCTGATGCTATTTTAGAAATGGCTCCCCAGAAGATAAGCCCATTTCTGAAATATACTGTATATCCACATGCAGCAGGAGTCACGATCATGCAAATGGGCATGTGAGGAAGATGGATGTAGGAGCCCCGGCGGCTTATACATCACAACACACAAGTGTAAATACCAGAATGTACACATGCATTCTGGTCATTTTGGAAACCTGGACATGTAGATGCTGCTAATTGAGTACAGAGAAGTGTTGCAGGAAACAAAATTCACTGTAGAATCTATATGGATTTAAATTCCATGTAAAAAGGGGAAGGGGAAGGCAATGGTAGTGGGGGTATACTATCGACCACTGGCCAGAGTGAATAAATGGATGATGAAATGCTTAAAAAAATCAGGGAAGCTAACAAAAGTTAAAGTGCAGTAATAATAATGGGTGATTTCAATTACCCTGGTATCAACTGGGTCAGTGTCACGGCAGGACATGCTAGGGAGATAAAGTTTCTAGATGAAATAAATGATTGCTTCTTGGAGCAGCTGGTTCATGAACTGACCAGAGGGGAAGCAATTTTGGACAGAGTCCTTAGTGGAACACAAGATCTGGTGCAATAGATAAGGGTGTTGAGGCAACTTGGCAATAGTGATCATAGCATGATCGCATTTGATTTAATAAATGGAGGAAGGATGGTAAGGAAATCCACAGTACTACCTTTTAACTTTCAAATGGGAGACTATGATAAAATGAGGAAAATAGTTAAGAAAAACTAAAAGGAGCAGTTGCAAAGGTTAAAGATTTACATCAAGCATGTGTGATGTTTAAAAATACTATATTGGAAGCCCAAACCAGCTGCATTCCATGCTTTAAAAAAAATGGAAGGAGGTCCAAAAAACTGCCAGCATGGTTTAAAGGTAAGTAAAGAGAGGCTGTTGTTGCCAAAAAAGCAACTTTCAGGAAATGGAAAAAAGAGCCAAATGACGAAAACTGGAAACAGCACAAGTACTGGCAAGTTAGATGCAAGGCATTGATGAGGCAGGCAAAGAGAGAATTTGAGAAGAAGCTTGCTGTGGAAGCAAAAACACATAATAAAGACTTTTTCAAATACATTCATAGCAAAAAACCTGTGAGAGAGTCAGTTGGACCATTAGATGATAGAAGGGTAAAAGGGGCACTAAGAGAGGACAAGGCCATAGTGGAGAGACTGAATGAATTCTTTGCTTCGGTCTTTACTGAGGAAGATGTAGGGATGTTACCCATCGTGAAAACCCAAGAACCCAATTGGATTGAATTTAGAACATAAACCACAGAGATCCAATGCATACAGGGAATCCCCTAAACGGCACAACAAATATTTTTGTCGGAGCTTGTCAACCCAGTGTCCAAGGAACATTCCAAAGACACCACTGTGACCACTCGCTTTTATTTTTAAAGTCTAAAATGTTTGAAAAAAGTCCATCAACTTAACTTTTCATGCAGAGCACCGCCAGAGTGCCAGTGGCAAGTAGGTAGACACTGTGACCACTCGCTTTTATTTTTAAAGTCTAAAATGTTTGAAAAAAGTCCATCAACTTAGCTTTTCATGCAGAGCACCGCCAGAGTGCCAGTGGCAAGTAGGTAGATGACATGGCCCACGTTTCGGGTTTTACAAGAAAAAAACCCTGCTTCAGGTCCCACTCCTCGGCAAATGGCGAATCTTCAGCTTTCAGTCATGTTACCCATGACTGAAATGGTATTTAAAGGTGATGCTGCAGAGGAATTGAAAGAAATATTGATAGGGAAGATGCGTTACAACTATTAGATATACTGAAGTGTAGCAAATCACCTGGACCGGATGGTATACATCCAAGGGTGTTGAAAGAACTGAAATATGAGATTGCAGACCTACTATTAGTAATCTGTGAACTATCATTAAAATCATCTTTAATACCCGAAGGATTGGAGGATGGCCAATGCAACACTGATTTTTAAAAAGGGTTCCAAGGGTGATCCAGGAAACCACAGACCGGTGAGCTTGACGTCAGTACTGGGAAAAATGGTAGAAACCATTATAAAGAACAGAATTACTGAATATGTAGTCATGGTTTAAAGGGAGACAGCCAACATGGCTTTAGACAAGGAAGATCTTGTCTTACTAATCTGTTAAGTTTTTTTGAAGGTATGAATAAACAGACAGACAAAGGTGAGTTGGTTGATATAGTATATCTGGATTTCAGAAAACCTTTGACAAGGTCCCTCATGAGAGACTTTTGGCAAAATTAAAAAGTCATGGGATAGGAGTCAATGTACTATTGTGGATCAGGAACTGGTTAAAAGATAGAAAGCAGAGGTTAGGGCTAAATGGCTAATTTTCCCAATGGAGGAAGGTGAATAGTAGATTACCCCAGGTATCTGTGCTGGGTTCGCTGCTCTTTAATATATTCATAAATGACCTGGAAATGGGAATAACGAGTGAGGTAATCAAATTTCCAAATGACACAAAATTATTCAAAGTTGCTAAAACCCAAGAGGATTGTGAAAAATTGCAAAAATATCTTGATAAATTGGAAGACTGGGCATCCAAATAGCGGATGAAATTTAATGTGGACAAGTGCAAAGTTATGCACCTAGGAAAGAACAACCCAAACTATGGTTACACGATGCAAGGTTCCACATTAGGAACCACCACCCAGGAAAAAGATTTAGGCGTCATCATGGATAACATGTTAAAACCATCTGCACAGTGTGCAGTGGCAGCCAAGAGAGCAAATAGAGTGCTAGGTATCATAAGGAAAGGAATGGAGAATAAAACAAAGGATATTATAATGCCTCTGTATCATTCCATGGGGTGACCACACCTTAAATATTGTGTGCAATTCTGGTCGCCGTATCTTAAAAAGGATATAGCGTTATTAGAAAAGGTACAGAGAAAAGCCACCAAAATGATAAAGGGGATGGAAGGATACCCCTATGAAGAGAGCCTAAAAAGGTTAGGGCTCTTTAACCTGGAAAAGAGACGGCTTTGGAGAGATATGATAGAGGTCTATAAATTAATGAATGGAGTGGAACGGGAGATCAATTGTTTACGCCATTAAAATATAGAAAGACTAGGTGACATGCAATGAAGCTACAGGGTAACCTATTTAAGACTAATAAGAGAAAATAATTTTTCACTCAACGTGTAATCAAAGTCTGGAATTCATCACTGGAGGATGTAGTAAAAGCTGTTAGTGTAGCTGGGTTTAAAAAAGGTTTGGACAAGTTCCTGGAGGAAAGGTCCATAAACCATTATGAAAGGGGACCCAGGATATCACTGTTTGCCTCAATATAGCATTGTGGAACCTGTGTCTTTTAGGGAAACTGCTAGGTACTTGTGACCTCCATTGGCCACTATTGGAAACAGGATACTGGGCTTGATGGACTTTGGTCTGACTCAGTATGACATATCTTATGTTCTAAGAACAGGGCAGTGGGAGCAGTCCGACCCTGGTGCAGGCAAAAAAGGAGGGTGAATTTAAAAATAATAATAAAAAACAGACTAAATGTCGGCCTGCTTGTTATTATCACTATGCGCCAGTAATTCTAAACAATTCCAATGATAATATATTCCTCCCTAAAAAAACTTTTTGTTGGTCTAAGTTCTAAACAATTGCAGAGGTCACGATATTTAATAATACAGTATAAATGTAAGCTTCAAATTGGCATATTTTGACTACTTATCCTTTAGTAAACATTGTATTCTACATTGAGATAAATTTGAAAAATTCCCAGTTATCCATTCAGCCCCGACACATGCAGATTCAGCTACACACATTTGTTTCGAGAGTGAGTTTGTAATAGTTTGTAATTGTTCGAATTCTCTTTGGATGCAGTTTGTGTCTCCAACCAGCAGCATGCTGCAGTCAGTCATCTTCCAGCAAGTGGAAAACCTATAGCTCCTTGGGGAGGTTGGTGGGTTGTGAAGATTGATTCCTACTGTTCCTGGAAATCACCTGTTACAGGTGAGTGATTACCCTATCTCCAGAAAGAAGCAGGAATGCCGTTTTCACGTATGGGATTCCCTAGCTCCAGCCCACTGCAAAATGAAGAGGAGTAGGGCTCGTTACAAACTGAAAAAACAACATTGAAGAACATGGGGAGTCCAGGGGATCTAGTATTTATTTAACAATGCTCATATACCACTTTTCAC
Organism: Ichthyophis bannanicus; assembly: GCA_033557465.1. Classification (NCBI taxonomy): domain Eukaryota; kingdom Metazoa; phylum Chordata; class Amphibia; order Gymnophiona; family Ichthyophiidae; genus Ichthyophis; species Ichthyophis bannanicus. The sequence continues at coordinate 154,651,715 of CM066036.1, read as the reverse complement.
TGGATCAAAGCAGTGTACATTCAGGTACGGTATATATTTCCCTTGTCCCCAAAGGGCTCATAATCTATATTTTGTATCAGAAGCAACAGAGGGTTAAGTGGCTTGCCCAAGGCCACATGGAGTGCCTGTAGGACTAGAAACTCCAATCCCTCCAGCATGAGGTTGCTGTCCTCCAGTGAGATTCAAACCCCCAGCCATCTGGCCTGAGGCAACTTGCCCCAACCACCAGCACCAACACACCCCTATTGAGAAGACAGTGGTGGTAGCCTGGATGGACAGAGGACTGGAGGGAAGGAGGTGCAGCTAAGTCCCAAAGAGGTGCCGGAGTATGGCTTGGCCAAAGTCACTGTCCTTACGAGAGTCCTTGTCCAGACAGTAATGGGCTGCAAAGGTATGAATCGAGGACCTTGTGGCAGCACGGCAGATCTCTGCTATGAGCGTAAGTGGGCTATGGATGTAGCCATGGCCCAGACATTGTGAGTGGTTACATGACCCTTTAATGTCAGGCCCGCATGAGCGTATGCAAAGGATATGCAGACTGCTATCCAAAGAGAAACAGTGTGTTTTGTCACAGGGAGACCAAGGCGACTAGGGTCAAAAGAAATAAATAATTATGAGGATATCCGGTGCACCTTGGTTCTGTCAAGGTAATATGCTAAAGCACAGTTACTTACCTATAACAGGTGATCTCTGGGAACAGCAGGAATTAGTCCTCACATATGGGTACGTCGGAACCGACGGAGCCCGCGCGGGAAAGCTCCCCAGCTTCCCAGAAAGGAAGCCTTTGGGGCCTCCCACTGCACATGCGCGCTGCCTTCCCGCCTTCCTGACCAGCTCTCCTCAGTTCGAGTTTATAGCTGAGACAATAGAGAGAGGAAAGGAAGATAGATAGAAGATACAACTCCTAGGGGAGGTGGGTGGGTTGTGAGGACTAATTCCTGCTTCCCAGAGATCACCTGTTACAGGTAAGTAACTGTGCTATCTCCAGGAACAAGCGGGAATAAGTCCTCACATATGGGGACTCCCTAGCTAAGATGCCTGGGAGATCCCCTTCCAAGGGTTCACCATCTTCGTATGGATCTCAGGCATCCATCCTGGGAAAGTGGGCAGGAGTTGTTCAAGTATGGAACAGGTGTTTGAGGACAGCCTGACCAAACAAGGCATCCCGGCGGGAGTCCTTGTCCAAACAGTAATGGGCTGTGAAGGTATGAACCGAGGCCCAGGTGGCGGCTCGACAGATCTGATCTATGGATACAGAGTGAAGATGAGCCATAGAAGTGGCCATGGCTCTCACATTGTGAGCTGTGACATGGCCTTCAAGAGAAATTATTATACTCTGGTAAGCAAAGGAAATACACTGAGCAATCCAATTGGAAAGTGTACGTTTAGAGACTGGAAGTCCCAAATGAGAAGGATCAAAAGCCACGAAAATCTGGGAAGACTTTCGATGTGGCTGAGTCCTGTTGAGGTAAAAGGCAAGAGCTCTTTTACAATCTAGAGTATGAAGGTTCCTCTCTGCACTGGATGCATGAGGAGCTGGAAAAAAGACAGGTAGATATACCTCTTGATTAAGATGAAAAGGCGAGACCACTTTGGGCATAAAGTGGGGATTCATCCTAAGGACCACCTTATCATGATGAAACCTGGTATAAGGTGGATGAGCCACTAAGGCCTGTAGTTCACTGATGCGGCGAGCCGAAGTGACTGCAATAAGGAAAAGGACCTTCCAGGAAAGAAATTTCAAGGAGGTAGAAACCAACGGTTCAAAAGGTGGCTTCATAAGCTGTCCTAGAACGAGGTTCAAATCCCATACTACCGGAGGAGGCCGGATGGGAGGTTTAGTTAGAGTCAGGCCTCTCATGAACCTTGCAATAAGAGGATGAGAGGAGACAGGTTGTCCATTTATAGGTTTTAAAGATGCTGCAATAGCACTCAAATGGACTCGTACTGAATTCGTCTTAAGGCTTGCAATAGAAAGATGCAGGAGATAGTCTAATAGAGAATTCAAAGGAAGTGCTAGAGGGTCAAGACCCTGTTGAGCACACCAAATGGAAAAGCGTTTCCATTTGAAAGCATAGGAACGCCTCGTGGAGGGTTTCCTAGAGGCATGAAGGATATCTTTCACTGGTTGAGAAAGATTGAAGTCATGAAGGCTTAGGCCTTCAGTAACCAAGCTCTGAGGTGTAGGGAACTTGGGGTTTGGGTGCAACAAAGTCCCCTCCTCCTGAGACAGAAGGTCTGGCACCACTCCCAGGTCCAGGGAGGGTCCCTGGGAGAGATGCAGAAGTAGAGGGAACCACACTTGGCGTGGCCAGCGTGGAGCTATGAGGATTTGTAATATCATCCGGTCTTTCAATGTTGACTGCATGTTATATGCAGACGATGTCCTGCTTTACATTCCCTTCTCTACCGAGCATCTCGACCTCTCCCCACTAACGAGTTGCTTCAATGCAATATCTGACTGGCTCCTGTCTCAAAACCTCAGAATACAACATAAGAAAACTGAAGTACTCTTCATAACAAGGAATCCCAATTTTACCCCCCCAAAATATCTTAAAGTAAAAGAAGCAGAGTTGCAATCTAAATCCTCAATTCGATATTTGGGAGTCACACTAGATCAACGCCTAGACATGAAAGCCCACATAGGAAACATAGTCAGATCAGTTTACTACAAGATACGCTCACTTAGACACCTACGTTCCATGCTTGATCCAACTGATTTCCGGACAATCTTCCAGGCGTTGGTTATACCCCATTTCGACTATGCCAACGTCATATTACAAGGTCTTCCCCAATCTACATTAAACCCGCTTCAGCTAGCCATGAACGCGGCAGCAAGAGTCATCCATGGAGCCTCCAGGTACGACCACATTACGCCCCTGCTGATACAGTTGCATTGGCTTCCTATTCAAGCTAGAATAGTTTTCAAGACCTTGGTAATTACTTTTAAAGCTGTCAATAATCTCACATCGGCATCCTTATCCTCACTTATCCATAGCACATCTCCAAATAGAGCAAGGAGATCCATGGCTATAAACTCCCTCAAAATCCCGAGGGAACTTACTACTTGCACTAAATCGACAGCCAACAGAGCATTCAGTCTCAGTGCCCCAATATGCTGGAATGCACTACCCCCTGATATTCGGGCTATTAGGAGCCTGACACAGTTTAGGAAAGCCCTCAAATGCCACCTCTTCAACAAATACCTTATAGAACCCAATGGCGTCACCTAGAGCCCAATAACACCCACTGATACCAGTCCCAGATAAATCTAGGGTATATCAACAACTCACCAAGTGTGATATTCATTCCCATAGTGGGCTGGTTTCCCTATGTATCTTCTGTGTATATGATTCCATGTAGTATGTTTTGTAAATAGTTACCCCGGTTATCCAAGTTATTTATACCCTGTTACCTGTAAACTCATACGTGTTAAATGTACTGAGCATTTTGTTCCATGTGAACCGCGCTGATGCTGAATAGTGCGGTATATAAGAGACTGTAAATAAATAAATAAATAAATAAAAATCATCGATCCGTGATCCCTCTGGAGTTTGAACAGAGTCTTGGGAATCAAAGGAATGGGTGGAAAGGCATATAGGAATTCCTGACCCCAATGTAGGAGAAAGGCGTCGTTGGCCTGAGCTCTCTGACACGGAGTCCTGGAACAGAACCGGGGAAGTTTGGCATTCCACGGACTTGCAAAGAGGTCTATGTCCGGGGTTCCCCATTCCTGAAAGATTCTGCGTATCTGGTCCATATGCAAGGACCATTCGTGTGGAAGCAGAACTCGACTGAGTCTGTCTGCCCGAGAGTTTTGAACCCCTGGAAGATACACTGCCAGAAGATGAATTTGATGCTCTCTGGCGAAGGCCCATAATCTGAGAGCTTCATTGCAAAGCGACAGAGAGCCTGTCCCTCCTTGTTTGTTTATGTAGAACATGGCCACCTGATTGTCTATATGGACTAGGACGGTCAGGTTGACTAGGAGAGTATGGAAGACTTTGAGGGCAAAGAAGATTGCTCGCAGTTCCAGGAGGTTGATGTGAAGGGTGGTCTCTTGTGGAGACCAAGTACCCTGAGTGGAGAGGTGTTGAAGATGGGCTCCCCACCCTGTTTGGGAGGCATCTGTTGTGAGGGTTGCTTGGGGCAACAAAGGTTGGAAGGGGGCCCCCAACAACAGATTCTTGGTGGACATCCACCATTGGAGGGACCAAAACAGACGCTTTGAGGTGAGTATTTGGTCGGAGAGCGCTCCTGATGCTTGAGTCCACTGGGTGGCCAAGGTCCATTGAGCTGCTCTCATATGAAGACGAGCGTAGGGCACCACGTGTACCGTGGAGGCCATGTGGCCCAGAAGTCGCAGCATTTCTCTGGCTGTCAAGTGACTGCTGGACTGAGCTTGGGAGGCCAAGCACACCAGACGTTGGCCCCGGACTTGAGGTAGGTAGGCCCTTGCAGTGGTGGTGTCCAACTGGGCCCCTATGAATTCCAGAGACTGAGTAGGGATAAGTTGAGACTTGGGAAGGTTTATTACCAGTCCCAGATACTGCAGAATGTGCCTTGTGCGGTCCAGGGAAATCTGGGCCTCTGACTGAGATGGAGCTCGGATGAGCCAGTCGTCCAGATATGGGAATACAAAAATTCCCAGACCTCTTAGAAATGCGGCAACAACTGCCATGCATTTGGTGAACACTCTTGGAGCAGAGGCTAGACCGAAGGGAAGTACTCTGTACTGGAAATGTTTTCCCTGAAACAGAAATCTTAGATATTTTCTGTGGGATGGGTGGATGAGTATATGTGTGTACGCATCCTTGAGATCTAGAGAACAAAGCCAATCCTGACTCTGAAGGTATGGAAGGAGAATGCCTAGAGAAAGCATTTTGAATTTCTCCTTGTACAGAAATTTGTTCAATTCTCTCAGATCTAGGATAGGTCTGAATCCCCCTGTCTTCTTTGGTATGAGAAAATAAGGGGAGTAGAATCCTGTCCCTTGTTGAAGAAGAGGAACCTCTTCTATTGCCCCTTGGGCAAGGAGAGAAGAGATTTCCTGACCCAACAGGCCCAGGAGAGATGGGGGAGAATTGAAGTGCCTCACCATGGTATATGGAGGAAGGTTGGAAAAATGAAGTTTGTAGCCCTCTCAGACTTCACCACAATGGAATGGTGAGGCAGCTGAGTCTTTTGAAAACCAGGAGAAGGAGGGACCCGGTACATGGTGTCCAACCTACGAGAATAAGGAGACAACGTTAGAGGAGCCTCCCATAAGTCCATCAAGTGTTCTTGAAGGATTTCATGGATAGGCAGGGTGACTGCCTCTTTAGGAACCTTAGGGTATCCTAAAATATCCAGTTTCTTTGATCTAGGTTCTTTTTCAGAGGATGTGGTAATAGAAAGTCCTTTAGCTAGTTCTATAATGAAGTCTTGAAAGGACAAATCCTCTGGTGGAGACATTCTCCTCTTTGGGGAAGAAGGGTCTTCAGGAAGAACTAGAGACAGCTCATCAGAGTCCTCAGAGGAGTCAAAATCCTCAGAAGAATCAGAGTATCCTCTATTTGCTTCCAACGCACGATACGCATACCGTTCGGTATCGACATCGGGCGTACCGGGTATGGGATCGGTATCGGGTGAAAACCCGGATCCGGCATGCGGAAACCGATCTGCGTTTGGAAGACGATGGTCTCGGTTCCGATATGGGAAACGATACCGGAACCGGACCCGGAACCGCTGGATGCAGTACCGAGGGCGTCGCAGCTTTAATGAAAGCCAGCATGGCCTGCTGCATGGTCTGAACAGTATTGCTCATAGACGCCACTGCTGCCTGGATGTCGGTACCGGTATGGGCCGGTACCCCAGAGCAGTCTAACAGGTGATCGGTCGAGGCCGTGCCATCGATGTCAACCTGTAACCCCATAGATGGAGCTTTGGAAGCCAGAGCTTCCCGCCGGGGTTGTTTGGCTGGGGCAGGATCCTCAGATTCAAAAGTGAGAGCCTCTCGATGCTTTGAAGGAGATTTGCTCTTTGAGGACCTGCCCGAAGAAGGTTTGGTTACCTGAGATCCATCCGGAGAGGAAGACCTGGATGACTGTGATGCTGGATTATCTGAAGCAAACAGCACATGGAATTTGTTGGCCCGGTTCTGCAAACCACGTTTAGACATCTGGGAGCAGGATGGGCAGTCCGGAATGGAGTGGTCAGGTCTCAAACATTTAAGACACCAGTCATGGGTGTCTGTGACAGAAATAACAGCACTACACTTGGTACACTTCTTGAAACCAGGGGCTGGTTTCTCCATGAGGAGAATTTGTGTAGGCCTAAGGCCTAACCGAAGTCACCAAGTTGTGCAAAAATAAAGATTTATTTTTTTTTTGAAAGAAAGAAAGAGAGAGACCGGCGGCGGTACCGGTTTCGGTATGGGGAAGGCAGGTACGCGGTCTAAAGAAACAAACTAAAACAAGAATTTCTTCAGCGGTGACAGGAACACGACCTGCTGGCTCCGCGGAAAAAGAGAAACTGAGGAGAGCTGGTCAGGAAGGCGGGAAGGCAGCACGCATGTGCAGTGGGAGGCCCCAAAGGCTTCCTTTCTGGGAAGCTGGGGAGCTTTCCCGCGCGGGCTCCGTCGGTTCCGACGTACCCATATGTGAGGACTTATTCCTGCTTGTTCCTGGAGATAGCCCATTTGCAATCTAGGGTATGAAACACCGCCTCAGCCCGACATGCATGTGATTTGGGAAAAAAGGTTGGAAGAATTTCAGACTGGTAAAGATTTTATTTTATTTTATTTATTTATAGTCTCTTCTATACCGCGCTATTCAGCATCAGTGCGGTTTACAATGAACAATGATTTACACATTTCCGATGGTACTTTGTGTTTACAGTTGAACAGGTAATACAACTTGGATAACAGGGGTAACTATTTACAATTTACAACATTATCGTGACCTCCTTTTTGGTTTCAGTCATGGGGGTTTTGGGTGGCTTGTGCAGTTGGTGCTGTGTCTGCGTTGGTTACTGGGTAATACAGGAGGAAGAGGAGGTGCTTCAAGGCCTTTCTGAACTGAGATAGGTCTGGGATCGCTCGGATGCCATGAGGGAGGCTGTTCCAGCACCTTGGTGCACAGAATTGGTAGGCCCTGCCTGCTGTTGCCTTGGTGCATTGTGTTATTGATTTTGGGACTATCAGGGTGTTGAGAGCCACTGACCGTCTTTCCCTATTGTGGGGTGTCGTCTGGATTAGTTCTGTTAGTGATGCAGATGAGAGCCCTTTGATGGCCTTGAATGTAAGTAGTAGGGTCTTGTATGTGAGTCTACTTTGTATCGGGAGCCAGTGGAGTTGTTTTAGGATGGGTGAGACATGGTCTTTCCTGGATGCTCCATGTAGGACTCTTGCTGCGGCGTTCATTGCCAGTTGCAGTGGATTCAAGGTGGCTTGAGGGAGACCTTGCAGGATTGAGTTTGCATAATCAAAATGTGGTATGATTAGTGCCTGATAGATGGTCCTGAAATCGTCTGGCTCCAGCAGGGATCGTAGGTGTCTGAGATGGAAAGGAGATACAACCTTTGGAAAGAAATGTTTATTTTATTTATTTAACAGTATTTCTATACCGCCTTATCTTACAATCAAGGCGGTATCACAGCAAAACAATCAAAAGAAGTGATAGTGTTTTTCATACAGTGAGGGTTATATCGTGATTTGTGTGTAAGATGTGTTGTGTGTTTGATTAGGTTGAGCTATGTACATTGTGCGCTATGATACATCGTGTGCTATAATACATTCTTCTGTACATTTAGTGTTAAGAAACATCATGTGCCATTATACATTCTCTTATCAGTGGGTCGGAGGGGGGGTATGTTGGTTGTTCCTGGTAGTTAGATAGGTAGAAATGCGGATGTGGATGTGTTCTCAGGGTTATCCTGTCATGGTGAAAACATGTATAAGGCGCATGTGCAACTAAAGCCTGTAGTTCGCTGACCCAGTGAGCCGAGGTGAGCACAACTAGGAAGAAGACCTTCCATGTAAGAAACTTGAGAGAGATAGTGCCTAGAGGCTCAAAAAAAGGTTTGAGCAGTTAAGCAAGAACCTCGTTAAAGTCCCAGGTGACAGGTGGCAACCAGATGGGTGGCTTAGTCAAGAGGAGACCCTGATGAGAAGCCAAAATGGCACTGAGGTGGACATGAATGGAATTAGTCTTGAGACCCGTAGGTGGAGAAGGGACAGCAGGAGAGACTCCACCAGACAATTGAAGTGGTTGAGGATGGGCTGAGCACACCAAATTGCAAACCGGCAGCACTTAAAGGCATAGATGCGTCACGTGAAGTCCTTCTGAGATGGTAGGAGGATACCTTAACAGCATCCAGTAAATTGAGGTTGGAAAGGACTACCCTCAGCAGCCAAGACATCAGGTGAAGCGCACGAATATTAGGATGGAGCAGCGCCCCCTAATCCTGCTAGATCAGCTTTTGGGGCACATCCCAAATGAAGAGGCTGATGCTGAGCTAGATGAAGAAGCAGGGGAAACCATAGCTGTCAAGGCCAGAATGGAGCTACCAGGATCATGGTACCTCTGTCAGCTTGCAACTTCAACAGCGTTTTGGCTATTAGTGGAATGGGTAGGTAAGCGTATAACAGACCTGTTCCCCAATGAAGATCCAGGGCTTGACACTGCAGAGACGGCACCCTGGAGCAGAAGCAAGGGACCTACGCATTGAGCGGGGTGTCAAATAGGTCGATTGGGATTCCCCATAGTCTCAAGATGCAATCAACTATTCTCCAATGAAGAGTCCACTTGTAAGGTTGGAGGACCCGACTGAGACTGTCCACAAAAACATTCTGCTCTCCCAGCAGGTAAATGGCTCAGAGAACCATTCCATGGGCCGGGCAAAGAACCACAAGTGGACTGCTTCCTTGAGAGGAGGTGCCTCCCTGCTTGTTGACATAAAATATCACAACCTGGTTGTCTGTCTGAACCAGGATAGACTGATGTGATAACTGATGATGAAACATCCAAAGGACATTGGTTATCGCCCTTAACTCCAGAAAGTTGATCTGATGCAAAGCTTCCTTTTGAAACCAGAGGCCCTGTGTGCCCAGGCCATCGAGATGAGCTCCCCAGCCCTGTTTGGATGCATCGGTTGTTAGCGTCCGTTGAGATGGAAGCATTTGAAAAGGTACCCTACAAGAAGAATTTGAGTAGAGAGCCACCACCGAAGGGAGTCTGTCAGAAGAGGGGTGAAGATCACTTTGTCTCGTAGACGGCCCTTTGTTTCCATTGCAAGGAGAGGGTCCACTGTGCTTGGCACATGTGGAGATGAGTGTAGGGGACTACATGGACTGTGGAGGCGGAGTGGAGGAGTGGCCTAGTGGTTGGGGCAAGGTACTTCAGGCCGGAAGGTCGGGGGTTCAAATCCCACTAGAGGACAGCAACCTTGGGCCGGAAGGACTGGGGTTTCTAGTCCCACAGATGCTCCTTGTGGTCTTGGGCAAGCCACTTAACCCTCCATAGCACATGTTCCATGTAAAATAGTTATCTCCAAGTTATAATGCCCTGTTCAATGTAATTTCAGTTTGTTCAATGTAAACCGCACTGATGCAGAATAGCGCGGTATATAAGAGAATGTAAATAAATAAATAAAAATGTGGCAGAGGAGACGAAGCATGCCTCGTACCATGGTGTGACGACTGTGCTGAATGATGCCTGCCATTTCTGTGAGGTGTTTGAGAGAGTCCTCAGGCAAGAAAGCTCAAGCCTGAGTCGTGTTGAGAAGAGCACCTATGAATTCTAGAATTTAGTGGGAGAAAGGTTCGACTTTGGAAAGTTTATGACAAATCCGAGATGTTCAAGCACCAAGACAGTGCATTGAATGGACAGATGCATCATCAGTGATGAGTCGCCCCTGATGAGTCAGTCTAAGTAGGGGAAGACGAAGATGTCCAGGGTGCAAAGATAGGCTGCGACTACCACTAGACATTTCATGAAGACCTTTGAGGTGGACGCCAAGCCGAAGGTCAGGACTTGGTATTGGTAATGCCCTCCATCGAACATGAAGCGAAGGTACTGCTTGTGAAAGGATGAAGAAGGATGTGCGTGAACGCATCCTTTAGATCTAGAGAACAGCGCCAATCGTTCTTCTGAAGAAAGAGTAGTAGGACTCCTAGAGAAACCATCTCAAACTTCTCCTGTACTAGGAACTTGTTGAGGTTCCAGAGGTCTAGGATGGGACAGAACCCCCTGATTTTTTGCGGATGAGGAAATACCGGGATTAAAACCCCAACCTTTCCTGTGTGCAGGGAACAAGTTTTATTACACCCTCTTTTAGAAGGGTGATGACTTCCTGCTGTAACAGAGCCTGATAGAGAGGTTCTATGGATACTCCCCTGGAAAGAAGGGAGACGATAACTGGGTGAAATGTAGCAGGTAGCCCTTGAGGACGACTTGCAGAGCCCAGAGTTCTGATGTTTTGAGGGGCCACTGTGGGTAAAATGGACCAGCCTGCCTGCAATGTGAGAAGGCTATGGGTCCTTCAGGGGAAGAATGGCAATGTTCTCCAGAAAGCAGTCAAAAGCTAGCCCCAGGCTGAGGCTGCAAGGCTGCTTGTGGCTTAGGAGGTTTGGGCCTCTTGAGTTGGCGAGGAGTCTGAGGCTTCTGCTGACCTTGGTGAGCATGATAAGGCATATAAGTTGGATAAGAGGGGTAATATTTCTTATTTTTAGGATAGAAGGTTTTCTTTACAGAGGCCTTCTTCCTAGAAGGATAAGCTGTTTTTTGAGAGAAACGCTTCATGGTAAGGTCATCAGTCTCGTTTCACCAGCCTTCTCCTTCCAGCTTTTACCAAAGATGTTTTCACCTCAACAAGGAATGTCTGCTAGCCTGACTTGGATCCACTGTTTGAGGTCCAAAGACTGCAACCAAGACAGTCTTCTGGCTCCAATGCCCACCACTGCAGCTCTGCTGATGGATTCAAAAGAGTCAAAGCTATTCTGGTGATGAACTTGGAACAGTCGTGACCATGCTTGGCTAAAGCCCAGTAGATATCCTGCTTCTCTAAAGTAATTACAGCAGAGAACTCATAAGATCTAAGAATTAAGATGGCAAGCCAAAATCAATGCCTGAAAGCATCAGTGGCCAAAGGCATCGAGGGTATGCGATTCCAGTAGGAACTGAAGAGTGGTTCTTGGTACTCTTGAATCAGCGCATTGCCAACTTGACCACCATAGAATGGTGAGGGAGTTGACCTTTCTGGAATCCCGGAGAATCAGGAACCCTGTACATGGTGTCTAGCTTCTTACTGACCGAGGGAACTGAGAGAGGGGTCTCATCAAAAACATGAGATCCTGTAGAATACAATAGACTGGAAGAATGGCAGCTTCCTTAGGAGTCAAGGGATACTGCAGTATCTCCAGTTCATCGGCTCTCAGTTCTGTCTTGGTGCCCACCGAGACAGAAAGAGCCTTGGTCATGTCCCAGATAAAGTCCTGGAAGGACATGTACTCCGGTGGAGAATGGCAGCGCTCATGAGGTGGTGAAGGGTCTGATGACATATCACGGTGCCTCTGTGAAACAGAGGACTTGGCCTCCGATTACCAGGCATCGAAGTCGGAAAGAAAGTCAAAATAACAATGGTCACCATAGCGTCTACACTACCAATCCAAGGAAGGCAACCAAAATGATTTGGAGCCTGTGTCAGAAGACTTATGAGAAGAGATTTGAAGATCTAAATATATACACTCTGGAGGAGAGGAGGGACAGGGGAGATATGATTCAGACCTTTAAATACTTAGAGTATTAATGAACAAACAAACCTCTTCCAAAGACAGGGAAGCTGTAAAACTAGAGGGCATAACATGAAGCTGCAAGGGGGTAAACTGAAAGGCAATGTCAGAAAATACTTTTTCACTGAAAGGGCGATGGATGCTTGGAATGTCCTCCCAATGGAAGTGGTGGGCGCAAATACAGTGACAGAATTCAAAATGGCATGGGACAGATACTGTGGATCCCTTTATAGCAACAGGATAAAATCAAAATAAACATAACATTTCTCAACAAATAGGGGTGACCTACACGAAGTAGTGGGTACACCCCTAAAAAAAGGCATAGGGAGGGGTGACCTGCACGGAGCGGCAGGTGCACCTACTCTTTCCGCCTTGCTGAGTAAATTAGATGGACCATACTGGTCTTTATCTATTGTCATATACTATGCTACTATGTCAATGGATGATCTTGATGCTGATGCCCAGAGGCATCAGAACCATAGAAGTTCAATGCCTACATGGGATTCGACTGGTTCCAGACTCAGTATGGACCCCGAGGGTCCCGATGGCAGTGCTTCCAGGCTCGGCTTCAAGACCTGTGCTGCTGAGCATTTTGAAATGCTCGATTCTAGGCTCAGTATCGAGACCTGTGCTCCCGAGGGCCTTGATGCCACCAGCATAGATGCCACCAGGAGTGCAGCCAAATTTCTTTCGATGAACATCATGCACTGCTCGAGATGTCTGGGTGGACTCTGGTGCAGGACTCTGGAACACTGTCCCAGACCTCCGGAGCCCCTCTTGTGCTGTTTAGTTGTCTGCTCTCGGTTTTCAGGATCAGAGTCCCACCAAAAGGAGCTCTGGTGTTGATATGCAAGGGATCAATCCTGGGAATTGGCATTGGTCCTCAACATCAAAGGCTGAGATGCCAATGTGGCATCGGTAGTTGGCTGTTTCTTACCACAGTTTCTTGGTTCCAAGGAAGCGTGGGAATCATGTGAAGAACAGAAGCTCGAGAGGGTGTCGACGTCAAAGAAGAGTGTGCTGAGGCTGCCGAGTCAGATCCAAAAAGACTCTTGTGTTGCTTTTCACATTGTTTTAACCCTTTCCTTGACATTTGCTGACACAAATTACAAGTCCAGGTTATGGTCAGCACCCAAGCATTGTAAACACCAATTGTTCTTGTCAGTGGCCAACATAGTGTAGTTGCAGTTAGTACATTTTTTGAAATCACTGGCTGGCTTCTCCATGTCAGGAAACACAGACTTTTCCAAGTCAAAAGACTCATTGGCGACCTGTACCGATGAAAGAACCTGCAGGAACTGTGAGGTAAGAAAGAGAAAATAAAAGTTAGTGGAAGTGCCAAAAAAGGTCGACAAGCGACAGTACCAAAGTAGACAGGAAGGCAAAAAAGAAAAATAAGCACCCCGAAGGACCCAGAGAAAAAAGTTTTAACTGCGGTGACAGTAGAAGCGTATGTAGGGCTCCACTGAAAAACTAAGACTGAGGAGAATCACTGAGAAGGCGGGAAGGCATGCATGCATGCACAGAGGGATGCTCCCAAACGCTTCCTAGTGGATGCTGGGGAGTGTTCCCACATGAGATCATTCGGGGGTGTCATCCATATGTGAAGACTGCATTCCTGCTTGTTCCTGGAGATAAAGGCAATATATGCATGCATATGCCTTTTATAAAATGGGTATGTTGTTTTACATTTTCATAAGTGCCCTATTATAAATTTACCCTCAATGGGGGAGTGGGGTGTAATTTCATAAAGTCTTGTGACTTTATAAAACAAGCTCATAGAATCAGCCCCAATTGCACACAAATGCCCATACACAAATTTATACCTTCTCTGAAGATGATTAAATGTGTTTGTATACTTGTATTTTATAAAATACACACGTACATCACAACTCCACCTCTGCTCCGTCCAGGGACATGCAAACCAGAAGACTGCATCAGATGGTGGTGGAAGTGGCAAGACACAGCGTGCAGGAACTGCGATGTAGTGCTGGAGAGTCCAGGTAAGCGCTACATCACAGTTTCAATGCCACTGCCACCGCTGCAGGTTCTGGAGAGGAGCGGCTGCAGCGGCAATGGGACAGGAGAGGGGTGGAAGATTTGAGGGCCTGCCTAGTGTGCCTCTAATCCTTGCATCGGCATTGAATGCATGTACATACTTTAATGCTAATTGGCACACTGTTGTCCCCTATATCTAGGCAGCTTCTTATAAAAGTGTCCCCATATTGTCCAGTCAGAGATGTACTGTCTCCAGATGGACTAAATGTCACCTCTGATTCGAAGTACAGATACAGGGAAACATATAGAATTAGCACGGATCCTTTAGCTATTGTATATATTAGAAAATGTAATTCAAGTTTGGAAAACTGCTGTCACCTTCATAAATCAGATTCCAGCTTAATGCACTTTGCTGTATAAACACCACATGGTCTTAGACAGGAAAAATGTGTGTATCTACTGAAGCATTAACCAGTATCAAAGCAATTTTAACAGTGCTGATGGCTCTATAATTTAGCTGTACGGCATTTCGAGACAAATTCAGAGTAATACCACTGAAGATATACTGCAAAGTGTATTTAACAGTTACAAGTGCATGATTCAATGACTTTTATGCATTTCCCTTATCTACTAGATATAAAGGGATGAAGAACCACAGATGAGTCAGTACATAAAGATTGCTTCATTCCCCCAAGTTGTCCTCTAATATATGGCAGCTGTGCTGCCACAAATCCTACTCAGTCTGCTCTCCCTTCTCCCTTATCCTGCCATTAAGGTTCCTCTGAGCTGTCCCAAGCTTGCAGGAATTCTGTCACAGTTTTAATTACTGCCATGTCATCCAAAAGAATAATTCAAGCAAATTAAAGATTTCTTGCTTTCCTTTTGAGCTTCCTTCCAACCAGCCACGTATAATGACCTCTTGTCACTGAGCTTCTCTTTGGACAGAAAATACTCCCTTCTAGTACCTTATTGAACCATACCATATATTTTAATGTTTCTTCGTATGTAAAACTCATACTACAAGCTATATACCATTCAAGTTATCCTTCTTTCAATTTCTTCCTCTCTATAAATACTCTTGTTATATTTGTGATCCTCAGAACTATACACCATACTCAAAGTGAAGTCTCATCAGTGTATCTATAGGCCAATGTAATATGATTGCATTAAAAATCTGTGCAGTTTTTTTTTTAACTTTTGTGTTAATTTTTAATGTTACTTCTAATGTAAAAATCACTAAAGTAAAGAATCTGCACTAACATGGAAGTAAAGTAAAAATAATGCATCAAAATGGAAGCAAAGGGCCTGGTGGGAGGCCTTTAAGGTGAGTGCCCGCGGACATATGCTAGCATACAAGATCCGTAAGCGCAAAGTAGAAGTAAAGAGACGGACGGAGCTGGAGGAAGAAATCCGAGCAGGGGAACGACTTCTGGCCCGACGGACAGACTCGACTATTCTCTTGCGATTACAGCGGCTCCGGTTCCAATACAATGCCCTCCTGCAAGCTGATGTTACCGAATCTCTTAAAATGCAACAGGGGAGATGTTATCATGAAAGTAACCGGGCGAGCTCCTTGCTTGCGAACACGTTGAAAACAAAGCGTGCCGTGACCCGGATTGCAGGGCTGAAAGACTCCGAAGGGGTGTTGCAAGTGTCGGATGATGAGATCCTAGCACGTTGTGAAGCCTTCTATTCCAAGCTTTATCAATCTGAAGTCACGTGTGATGAGTCGACTTTTCTTACCTTTGCCTCCACAATTATAGGACCTCAACTTACGTTACAGCAGCAGCAGCTCCTTGCCGCAACAATTACCTGTAAGGAGATACGTAAGGCCCTTAAGCAGTTGGCCAAAGGCAAAGCTAGTGGCCCGGACGGGCTACCAGTGGAATTTTACGAGGCCTTTTCAGAGCAATTGATTCCGGAGTTATTATTATACTACGAGGGAATCCGAGAGGAGAGCCCGGCTGTTGGTGCCTTGGCCGCAGCGACGATAGTGATACATCCTAAACCGGGGAGAGACCCGGAGAGAGTGGAAAGTTACAGACCCATCTCCCTGCTGAATACAGATTACAAAATCTATGCCAAGATTCTTGCTATCCGATTGTCCAAAGTACTGGAGACACTTATTCACCCTGATCAATGTGGCTTCATGCCGGGGAGATCCACGGTAGATAACGGCCGGCTACTGGCCCATGTTCTCCGGAAAGCGCAAGAGATGGACCTGCCCATTGTCGGCCTTGCGCTAGACGCAGAGAAGGCCTTTGACAGGGTGGAATTGACATACTTATTTCAAACCATGCGTTGGATGGGGATCCCCGATATTTTCCTCCAGAGCGTGCAGTTGCTATATACTAGGCCTGTTGCCCGGGTGGCGGCGAATGGCACTACTTCGCGAGAGTTCCTGCTTACAAGAGGGACCAGGCAGGGCTGTCCCCTGTCCCCCCTCTTGTTTAACATAGCTCTGGAACCTTTGCTTCTTAAAATTCGTCAGACGTCCAGTATAACGGGAATGCCGCTGGAAGGAAATCATTGCAAAGTATCAGCCTATGCCGATGACCTTTTGTTGTTTCTTGATGTAAAATCGGTGGATGATACCCTGCGGATTATTAACGAGTATGCCTACATCTCGGGATACAAACTTAATCTGGACAAGACTATAAGTATACCGCTTACGTCAACAGTCACGGAAGATACGCTCCAACAATACCCCTTCCAAGTTGAAAAAACGTCGTTCAAGTATTTGGGGGTCATATATGGTACCACCTTGGCGGATACGATCTCTTATGTTGAGGCCCGCTGTAATGAGATCCTGCAAGAATGCATCCAGAAATGGTCGCCTCTGCATCTGACATGGTGGGGGCGCCTGGAAACCATTAAAATGGTCCTTGTCCCAAGGCTCACCTATTATTTATTTATTTATTTATTTTATTTATTACAGGCTCTTATATACCGCTCTATTCAGCATCAGCGCGGTTTACAATATAACAACATACCATAATGAACAAACTGTTTGGTTTTACAGAGAACAAGGTCAGAGAACTTGGATAAAACATGGGAAGTCATTACTGCAACTATTTACAAGAGTATTTACAAGTATACATGACAGGATTTGTTCTTAGTTTGGGTAGTGATCAAGATTGGTTAGTTGGTTAAGTAATAATGGGGGAAGAGGTGGGATTTGAGTGCCTTTCTAAAAAGGGATAGATCAGTGATAGCACGAATTTCTGGGGGTAGAGCGTTCCAGCATTTAGGGGCATAGAATCTGAAAGCCCTGTTGGATGTCACTGATAGGCATTTTGTCGCTGCTTTAGGGATGATTAGAATATTTGTTGATATCGTTCTCCTGGATCTGTTGGGTGGAGCGGCCTGAATGAGGTCTATTAGAGAGGAGGAGGTGATGCTTTTAGTGGCCTTAAAGGTTAGTAATAATGTTTTGAACAATATTCTGCCATGTATGGGGAGCCAGTGGAGTTGCTCTAGGATGGGTGTTACATGGTCCCTTCTTGATGCTCCGTAGAGGACTCTAGCAGCGGTGTTCATGGCGAGTTGCAGAGGGTTTAATGTGGAGTGTGGGAGGCCTTGAAGAATGGCATTGGCATAGTCAAGGTGTGGTAAGGTTAAGGCTTGAAATATAGTTCTGAAGTCATCAGGATCAAGCAGGGGGCGAAGATGTCGAAGAGTCCGGATCTTGAGGTAGATTGCCCTGACTATGTTGGATATGTGTAGTTTCAGATCCATGCGTTGGTCAAAAGTGACTCCAAGGTAACGAATGGAAGGTTTTGATTGGAGCTCGGCTTCTTTCACCTTTATATGGGATGGGGGGGAGAAAAGTGGGTCCCTGGTGATGAAGAGAACCTCGGTCTTTTTATGTTGAATTCGGAGGTTCTGGGATTGCAGCCATTCGGATACTGCATCAAAACATTTAGCTAGCGGGGAAAGGTCCATGTGAACTGTGGAGAAAGGCATGTATAGGAGGATGTCATCTGCGTATATCAAGCATTCAACCTTGAAGGACTTGATGATATTGCAAACCGGTTGTATGTATATATTGAAAAAGAGTGAGGATAGGGATGATCCTTGCGGTACGCCTTGCTTTTGGTGGTAAGGTGTAGATGTTGCGGTCCCTGAGGTAACGTACTGCCATCTCTGATCGAGGTATGACTTGCACCACTCTAGGGCAGTGTTATTGATGCCTTTTTCTTTTAGTCGCGCTATTAACAGATCGTGATGTACAGAGTCAAAAGCCGCAGCAATGTCTAAGAAGATAAGAGCAAAGCCTTGGCGGATGTTATCAATGCCTGTGATGATGTTGTTGCAGAGAGTGGTAAGGAGGGTTTCAACACCGTGGAACTCTCTGAAGCCATGTTGGCAGTGGTCCAGAGGGGAGACGGTGTCAATGTGGTCCTGTAACTGTCTTTGAGCTTCCTTTTCAATTATTTTCGCTAGTAGGGGTATGCTAGCTATGGGTCTATAAGATTCAACCTTTTGTGGGTCGAGTTTATGGTTTTTCAAGAGTGGTCTTATGGATGTTCTCTTGAGGGCTGGTGGGAAGGAGCCGGTTGTAAAGGATAAATTCATCATTTTAGTGATGATGGGGCTGAGATCTTGGCGTAGTTCCTTTATCCAGTGGGCTGGGCAAGGGTCAGTTTGTGCAGTAGTCGTGTTAAGAGCAGCGATGGTGTCCTCAACATGTTTTCTGGATGGTGTGGAGAACATGGATAGGTTTGATATGCATATGGTGACTTGAGAAGAGATAGTTGCAATGTTGTTGGTTTGAAGCAATTTGGATTGCAGGAAATCGGCGAAAGCTTGGGGATGAATGGGTTCAGGATGTTTTGGTGAAGGTTCTTTAGATAAGGTTTTGACTAAGTTGAAAAGATCGCGTGGTTTATTTAGTGATCTTTTCAGCGTATCGGTATGGAATTGTTTCATCTTGGCCATGACTGACTCTCTGTGCACAGATAGATGTGCTTTGTAGGCTGCTTGGTCTTCTGAAGAGTGTGAGCGACGCCATCGTTTCTCCAGTCTTCTTAGGTGTGTGAGGGAGGCTCGTAGGTCAGGGGAGAACCAAGAAGAAGATTTTCTTTTCTTTGGGTTGTTACCCTGGACTGGTTGCAGTGCAATGGTACTGATAGTGCTGTTCCAGGATGTGATCAGATTTTCCAGATTGAGAGAGGTGTCATGTAGGAGAGGGAGGGTTTCTGTAACTATGTGTTCTTTGTTGAAGGTTTTGAATTTCCGAGATGTTACTCTTGTCGAGTCAATGGAGTTTTTGTTTCTGTGTGGTGACTGTTTGCCATTGATGAGGATGGAGAAGGTGATTAAATTATGGTCTGACCAAGGTACTGGGGTTACAGAGTTGTCAAGTTTATTGTTGGAGTCAAGAGCTGTGAGAGGGGCAAAGATCATGTCCAGGATGTTTCCTCTCTCGTGCGTGGGGGTGTCGACAATTTGCTTGTATCCCAGCTCGTTGATTGCTTCAAGGAGGGCTGAGGAGTGGCTGGGATGTAGTGTTGGGAGATTGAGGTCTCCTAATATCCAGTTGGGAATGTTGGGCTTGCGTGAGTTAGTTGCTAGGTCCAGAATGTAAGGCAGGTCGTCCGTAGAGGGTGAGGGTGCTCTGTAAATCAGATTGATGAGGCATTGTTCATTTGTGATAGTTAAGACGTCCATGCTGTTTGAGCTTGTGGAGTCCACGGTGTGGAAGTTTAGGTTTAAGTATGATCCCGGTATTCCTTGATAGGAAATTCTATCAAGATATTGAGAAGAAGCTACTAGTCTTTCTGTGGGAGAAGAAAACGCCACGTATTGCAGCCTGGAAACTCAAACTCCCTAAGA
This sequence comes from Ichthyophis bannanicus, assembly GCA_033557465.1. Lineage (NCBI taxonomy): Eukaryota > Metazoa > Chordata > Amphibia > Gymnophiona > Ichthyophiidae > Ichthyophis > Ichthyophis bannanicus. The sequence goes on along the minus strand of CM066036.1, from coordinate 154,632,109 downwards.
AGCAAGGTGGGGTTCACTTACCGGATTTCTATCGGTATCACGTTGCAGCCATACTGCGGCAGGGCTCTTGGTGGGCGGAGGAGCCAGACATCACGGGTGCTCCTGTTTGGCTTCGTGTAGAGGCCGCGATGGTTGACCCTCTCCCATTACGACAATGTATTGGGGCGGCTGTGCGTAGTGCCAAGAAGGGTAGTGAGATCATACAGGCCACCCAGCAAGCCTTTAACTTGGTGCTACCACTTCTGGATGACGAACAGACCTGTACAGATGTTACCCCACTCTGGTATAACCAGCAATTTAAAATAGGGGGGACTTGCTTTGCATGGCCCACTTGGATACGGCACGGTGTTCTCTGTTTGGGTCACCTGCTTAGTGGATGTAGATACAAAACCTTTGCGGAATTGCAGCTGGAATTTCAACTCCCTTACAAATGCATTTTTCAGTGGGGACAGTTGCGGCACTGTCTGAATAAGGCAGGGGTGACACCCTTACATAGGATTAGTGGACGGCCGTCGTATCTTCGGGTTCAAGAGCTAAGGTTGGGAACCGGTCAGATTTCGAAGTATGTGGAACTCTTAAGAGCAGCGGATGGTCGCAATCCCCGAGGTGCACAGCTGATATGGGAGACTGAAGTAGGTCCCTTATCGAACCCGGAACAGTGGTATCTCTTCTGGGGGTCCCAAATACGGATATCAAGGTCAGCCTCGCTTACACAGATGCTGTACTTTTTAGCGCACCGTGCATATTTGACCCCAGTCAATATCTCCAAATGGCAAGCACAGGCGGATGAACGCTGTTGGTCTTGCGTGCACGAAGTGGGCACCCTATCACACATGCTCTTCTATTGTCCACAGTTATCGGTCTACTGGCAAGAGGTGTGGCAGTGTGTGCAGAAGATATGCGGAATCACCTCACCATTAACTTACCACATAGTTATCTACAAATCGCTGGCGGGTGTGCCAGATCTCCAAAAGGAGCAGTACGCCATTTTTGATTTAATGTTGAGTCTGGCACTGAAGGCCATCATGAGCCACTGGAAGTCATTTAGTACTCTGAATGCGGTATACTGGTGGAACTTAGTCTGTTACCATCGCTCCTGTGAGATAACTTATGTGCAGCAGAATCCCGCTTTCAGTACCCTATTGAAAAAATGGGACACCCTCAATTGGAATAGTGCTGGTTGTTAAGTGGAATTGAGCAGGTGGTATGACATTCATGGTCTTTCCCTTCCCCCTTTCTCCCCTGGCCCCGATATTTAAGGTAGCCGAATGCAAGTACTGAACCTGTCTGTATTAGCCTTATGATTAGTTTATTCACTTGTTAATGTTATGTTTTTGGTTGTGGTGTTTTTTTGACAAAACTGATAAATAAAGATTTAAAAAAAAAAAAAAAATGGAAGCAAAGTTAATTTTTAAAGCTAACTTTATCTCCATTTTAACTTCATAGGCTCTCTGGTCCAGTCCAAAATGCCCCAAGATTCCCAAGCCAGGGATACCCTACCCTGGGACCCTTGTGGCAAGTAGAACTTGCCCTGAGACCCACAATGCAGATATAACCTACTCCAGGACCACTGAACCAGGAAGACCCTGCCCTGGACCCCCAAGCCAGAGAGATCATGAGTCAAGGAGACCCTACCCATGGATCCCTGAGCATGAGTAACCTCAGATATGACCCTAACTCCACCCACTCACTAACCAATTCTCCACCCAACAAATAATCTCCCACCCACTCCCCTACATACTTATCCCTTCACCCACCTACACTAACCATCCATTCACCCACCCACCCAATCACCGCCTCCACCTACCTCAATAAACCCCCTACCTACCCTAAGGCTCCTCCACTTAAATAAATATTTGAGGACCTCAGCTGATCTCTCAACATTTTTAAAATGATGGCTGGCAGGAGTAGATGTTGGAGAAGGATGCTTTTGTCAAATAATCTATGTATGGAGGGAACCACTGGAGGGACCTTAAGGTAGTTGAAATGGTTTGGGAGTTGGTGAGGAAACCACAGTTACTTACCTGTAACAGGTGATCTCTGGGAACAGCAGGAATAAGTCTTCACATATGGGTTTCGTTGGTACCGATGGAGCCTGCGCGGGAACGCTCCCCAGCGTCCAGTAAGAAAGCTTTTGGGAGCATCCCACAGTGCCTGCGCGCTGCCTTCCCGCCTTTCCCAACCGCCTCTCTCCAGTTCGAGTTTTAAAGCTGAGACAAAGAGAGGAAAGGAAGGATAGATAGAGAGATACAACTCCTAGGAGAGGTGGGTGGGTTGTGAAGACTTATTCCTGCTGTTCCCAGAGATCACCTGTTATAGGTAAGTAACTGTGCTATCTCCAGGAACAAGCAGGAATGAGTCTTCACATATGGGGACTCCCTAGCTGCAGATGCCAGGGAGAAACCCCAGGTTGTGTGTCCTTGAAAAGGACTCTACCTCCCCCCATGGATCTCTGGCATCTGACCAGGGTAGGTGGGTAGGAGTTGATTAGGAATGGAACAGGTGTTTGAGAACAGCTTGACCAAACGAGGCATCCCGGCAGGAGTCCTTGTCCAAATAGTAATGGGCTGTGAAGGTATGAACCGAGGCCCAGGTGGCCGCTCGACAGATTTGGTCGATGGACACAGAGTTTAGATGAGCCATTGAGGCTGCCATGGCTCTCACATTTTGAGCTGTGACATGGCCCTCCAGAGAAATGTTCCTACTCTGGTAGGCGAAAGAAATACACTGAGCAATCCAGTTGGACAGTGTTCTCTTAGAGACTGGAAGTCCTAAATGAGAAGGATCAAAAGCAACAAAGAGTTGCGAAGACTTTCTATGTTGCTGTGTTTTGTAAGTAAAAAGCGAGAGCTCTCTTACAATCCAAGGTATGAAGATTCCTCTCTGCATTTGATGCATGAGGTCCTGGAAAAAAGACTGGTAAATATACCTCTTGGTTCAGATGAAAAGGTGAGACCACTTTAGGCATAAAGTGTGGATTGGTCCTGAGGACTACCTTATCATGATGGAACCTTGTATAAGGAGGATTAGCCACCAAAGCTTGCAACTCACTGATGCGGCGTGCTGAGGTGACTGCAATGAGAAAAATAACTTTCCAAGAAAGGAATTTCAAGGAGGTGGTGGCTAAAGGTTCAAAGGGTGGCTTCATAAGCTGGCCAAGAACCAGGTTTAAGTCCCATGCCACTGGAGGTGGTCTAATGGGAGGTTTAGTTAAAAGAAGGCCTCTCATGAATCTTGCTATAAGAGGATGAGAGGAAATAGGTTGTCCATTGAGAGGCTTGAGGGACATTGCAATAGCACTCAAATGGACTTTTACTGAATTCGTTTTCAGACCTGCATGGGATAGATGCAGGAGATACTCTAGTAGAGAATTCAGAGGTATTGCAAGAGGGTTTAGACCTTTCCCTGAACACCAAATGGTAAATCTTTTCCTTTTGAAAGCATAGGAACGTCTAGTAGAAGGCTTTCTAGAGGCATGAATAACATCTCTGACTTGCTGAGAGAGATGAAAATCTTGAAGGTTTAGGCCCTCAGCAATCAAGCCCTGAGATGGAGCGACTGGGGGTTTGGGTGCCACAAAGTTCCCTCTTCCTGGGACAGAAGGTCTGGTGCAGAGCCCAAGTCCAGGGAAGGAGCTTGAGAGAGATGCAGAAGTAGAGGGTACCACACTTGGCGTGGCCAATGTGGTGCTATGAGGATCATGGTCCCTTGATCTCTCTGAAGCTTGAATAGTGTTTTGGGAATTAGGGGAATTGGTGGAAAGGCATAAAGGAAGTCTTGACCCCAGTGAAGGAGGAAGGCATCCTTGGCCTGAACTCCCTGACACGGAATTCTGTAACAGAACTGGGGAAGTTTGGCATTCCACGGACTTGCAAAGAGGTCTATGTCTGGGGTTCCCCAAATTCGAAAAATCCTGGCTACCTGGTCCATGTGGAAATTTTGTTTATTGTGTCATGCAACAGAAAAACAGACAAAAAGCAAAAACAATCACCCCAACCAAGTCCCACACCCCCCCAAAACCCCACCCCCTGACATAATGCACAACAAGAATCACACCCCCCGTAACCCACCTCCCCAAACCCACCACCACACCCAGCACCCAACACACGTGCCCCTCCCCCCAACAACAATCCGCAATAGTCCATGACAATGTCCATGTGCCCCCCCCCTTCAGTCCAATGTCCATGCCGGACCCGACCCCCCCCCTGCAGCAACACCCCAGAATAGTCCAAACAGTGTCCATGTTGCATCGCAAAAGCCCCTCCCCCTCACAACAACCCCCACCAGTCCACATTGTCCGCACTGTCCGTTGGTGGGGATTGCCGGAGCCCCCCCCCAAACCCACCCAAATACAACATCCCCTGTCCCCATCCCCTCCCCTGCAGAGGGAGCAGCAGCTCCCCTCTCCCTCCACCCCGATCCACGCCCCCTCCCCATCCATCCCACAAAAACAAACACAGCAGAAGCAAACCTCCCCTCCCCCACCCCCCAAACAAAAACATAAGGGCACCTTGAGCCCGTCCCCAACAGAATCCCACCAAAACAAAACATAACTAATTATACAAAGCAAAAGCTAAATAACAAGATAAACAAAACCCCTGTGCTGCCCTGCAATCCAGTCAGCGGAGCGGGATGCCCAGGACACAAAAAGAACAGACAAAAACACAAAAACAATTGGGACAGCCACCCCTAAGGAAAAAGGGAGAGCGGACAAGTGGTCCAACCCCTGCAACAGCACTAGCTCACCCCCCCCCCCCCCTCCGGGAGAAAAACAACCCCAAACAACCTACCCATAAACAAAAACCCCAGGAAAGGGAACCCTCCCCCTCCTGTCACACCCCCCTCCCCAGGGAAACAAACCAACCCCAAAGCCCTACAGGGATGAGAACCCCAGGGAACCCCTCCCCCTCACGGGGGGCGGAGGGTGAGGTGACGCCACAGACACTCCCAACGATGGGCCTCCACCACCCGCCTTTCGCGTTGCGCTATGCTGGACACTTCCTCCAGAATGTCCCGCACCACCTCGTCGAGGGGTAGGACCAACCCCCGGGTCGAGACATGACAGCGCGCTTGCCACAGGTGGTAGCACACTACGGCCGTGACGAGGTAGAGGGTCCCGGAGTCCTGCCTTAGAGGAAAGGACCAGGCCCCGTACACCCACTCCGCATACGTGAGGAGGGAAAGGTCACGCAGGTGAAGAGCAGCGGACACCAACCGGCAGGCCTCCACGTTAAAGGGGCACTGCCGGAGGAAATGGTCCATGGTCTCCGTCTGCCCTTCACACCCGGCCCTCGGACAGACCCGCTCGGCCTGTGACCTGTACTTGAGGTTGTCCCTCACGTACAAACGCCCGTGGAAAGACAACCAGGCCACATCCCGAACCTTCTTCGGCAGCCGAGGGGAGTTCAAAAGCCGAAGGCCCCGCTGCATCACATCCGCCGGACAGTCCCGCAGGGCCCACCGTGGTTGAAAATGGGAGGCGAGTACCATCCGATATAAGCCTTTCCGCCCCAAGGACTGGGCGAGCGGGTCGGTCACCCCCCACCGCCGAATGAGCCCCACCATCGCAAATACGTATGATGGGGCCTGTTCCCCGCTCCGGCGCACACGTGGGACCGAGGACGCCCCCTCCCACTGCTCCCAGAAGCGGGAGAACCATTCCCGATAGGAGGCCACCCACCAAACCCCACCCCCTTCCCGCATCCTACCCAAGTGAAACGCCATAGACAAGACTGACAGGAAGACAAGGGGGTGCAACATACCCAAACCGCCCTCTGCCCGATCCAGGCAAACGATGTTGCGCTGGACGGGGTTCAGGCGGTTACCCCACAGAAAACAGAAAAAGACGGCACAGACAGACGCCTGACGGGACGACGGAAGGACGAAGATCGTGGCCACGTGCAGAAAGAGAGGAAGCAGAAATGTCCCGAGGAGTTTGATCTTCTCCTCGTACGTACACCTCCACCCCCTCCACCGCAGCACCCGACACCGTGCAGTCTCAAGACAACGGTCCCAATTGGACTCCGCACAGTCCTCCGACCCGAAGACGAGGCCCAAAACGCAGACCTCCCCCACGGGAGGAGGAAAGGGGGCGCAGGAAGGCGGGGAGGCCTCCGAGGGGCCCAACCACAGCGTCTGGCACTTGCTGTGGTTGACAACAGAGTGGGCTACCTCCGAGTACTCCTCCACGGCCTCCCGCAGGGCCTCTACCCCTTCAGTGCCGTCCACATAAACTGAGATGTCGTCAGCGTAGGCAACGACGGACACCGGGGGCGCACCAGGCGCCTCCAGGCCCCGCAACCCACCTGAGGACAATCTCCGGAGGAAGGGGTCGAGGGAGAAAACATACAGCAGGGGGCTCAAAGGGCACCCCTACCGCACCCCCGAGGCGACACCAAACGGCCGTCCGAGCCACCCGTTAATAAACGGGAAGCTCACCCCCCCTCGGTACAGCGCCTGCACGACGAAGAGGAAACCTGCGGGGAGGCCGAAGTGCTGGAGCACCACCCACAGGTACCGGTGACTGACTCGATCGAAGGCTTTGGACTGGTCCAAGGAGACCAACCAATGGTCCCGTTGGAGCGACCGGCCTCTCTCCACCACCTCCCGGACTGTGGCGACAGCGTCCAGAACCCTTCTCCCCCGAACGGAACAATACTGGGAAGGGGACAGCAAAACGCCCGACACCTCCACCAGTCGGTTGGCCAAACACTTGGCCAGAATCTTCCGGTCCGCGTTCAGAAGAGAGAGCGGCCGCCAAAAGTCCAAGGAGCTATCGTCCTTCCCCTTGGAGAGCAGCAGCAGGACAGACTCGCGAAATGACCGCGGGAGAAACCCCGTATCCATGATCTCCTGAAACAGGGAGGTCAGGAAGGGGGCCAGCTGGGCGATGAAAGTGCGATAGAACTCCACAGGGAGCCCATCGCTCCCAGGCACCTTCCCCAACGGCATGGCACGAATCGCCCTCTCCACCTCCACCTGCTGAATCGGAGCAGCGAGTGCATCAACCTGTGCCTGGACCACAGCCGAATACACCGGGGGAAGGCCCAAGTACTCTCGGATATGGGTGAGGTCCACGGGGCGATCCCCAAACAGGTCCGAGAAGTATTCCCCCACCATTCGCAAAAGGTCCTCCTGGGAGGTATGAATGGTACCGTCCTCACCCCGCAGGGCCATGACCTCCCGACGCCGAACCCTCTCCCTGCAAGTTAGGAAGGGGTCTGGAGCAGCGACCCCACCGGCCGCCCCCTCGAAGCATAGGGAGGCATGGCGATCATAAAGCAGGCCACGGAGCTGGACTCGCACCTCTTCCACCTCCTCCCGCGCTGCCCCCCGGGATACCAAACGATCCAGCGACCTCCGGAGGACAGTGTAAGTGAGGTAGCGGGATCGAGCCATGGAGGTACCCCGGGAACGGAAGAGTTGGCGGGCACGTGTCTTCACCTCATCCCACCAGGCGCCACGGGAAGGAAAAATACCCAACAGGGTCTCCTGGTCTGCGAGAAAGGCCAAGAACTCCTGGACCACCTCTGATGTTGCCAACAACTGCACATTCAGTCGCCACAGGCCAGGACCCCTGCTGAGCTCCTCATGGTTAGCCAGGAAGGACACGGAGAGGACGCGGTGGTCCGAAAAGTCAACCGCCTGCAACTGCGGAGGGGAACACTCCACCCGGGCACTCACATATATCCGATCGATACGACTCCTGCAGGTCCCATGATAGTAGGTGAACCCCGGCGACCTAGGGAAGGCCCGGTGGAAAACATCCACCAGGTCAGCCGTCCGGGTCATCTCGGCCAAAAAGAGGCCCTCGTAACTGGGTGGGCAACGATCCCCCCCTCGGTCCTGCAAAAAGGTGCTGGTGTTGAAATCCCCGGCGAGGACCACCAAACGGGAGGTGTGTAAGTAGGGGCGGATGACCCCAAACAGGGTCTTCCGCGCCAACTTAGACTGGGGGCCGTAGACCACCACGAAACGAAACCGATGAGGCCCGCAGTAGCCGTCTAAGAGCAAACACCGGCCCTGCTCCAGTTCCCACACGTACTGCACCTGAAATCGGTTAGACGTGAATAAAACCGCCACTCCTGCGTAGGGCTGTGCCGCAAGCGACCAGTACGAAGGGCCCCACCTCCACTCCCGCTTCGCCCGATGAAGGCTAGCGAGCGAGGTGAGCCTGGTCTCCTGCAAGAAGATGACATCCAGCCCACTCGTGGAAAGAAAATCATAGGCCGTAGCCCGCGCCTGGTCCGAGAAAATGCTGGCCACGTTGATGGTGGCGCACGAGAACGCAGGAGTGCACGCCATGCCTAGTTCGTGTGCAGTGACCCTTTCCTCCTCTTCTCACCATACCTGGGATCCCCAGAATCCCGCTTGCAGGACAAGCCCGTGAGCTGGAGCAACTCCTCACGGTCCACATTGACCACCTCGAGGATCTCCTCCTCCTCCTGCTCGACCCTGTCCCCCCACGAGGTGCTGGTGTCCCTGAGACCACCAGGCAAAGCTGTCGCAGGGGCTAACCCAGTTCCCATGGGGCAAGGGGGCACGGACAGGTCAGGGGTCGGAGGAATGATCTCCTCCGTGGGGTCCACCACCAGTGCCTCCCCCCCCCTCCCTGGACAAAGACTGAGACAACGGACCAGTGCCCACCCCCGCGGGGGAGGCCGGGACGGCCGGGTCAGCAGGGGGCTCCTGCGAAGGCCCAGTACCCAACTGCGGGGGCAAAGACTCGGCCTCCCTCGGCCACCTTGACCGGAGGACCCTGACCGCGGCGCGCCTTCGAAACTTTCAAAGGTCGCCGCTGAGGAAGAGGGGCCGCCCCCGCCGCTAACCGCTCCGAGCGCCGCACAGGAAGCCCTGCCTCCACAGGCATGCCCTCATCCACCTCAGCCGCATCAGTAGTCAAGAAGACGAAACGGTTGACGTCCAACACGGGCTCTACTTCCAACAATGGGGAGGTCTCCCGCTTCTTCCTCTTGGACTTGCCACCCTTGGAAGGGACCGTGGTCCATTCCTGAGGTGGCACCACCCGCAACCCACTATCCTGTCGTGACACATCAACCTCCACCACATCAACCCTCTCCTCCCTCCTACCCAAATCCCCTCCCCCTGGTGGCTCCCTCGGTTCAATGGACTCCTCCACCCTAGGGCCCCCTGGCTCCTCCTGAGGGAGAGGGTCCTCCACAACCTCCTCCCGCACAGGAGCCCGAGGTGGGGCGACGGCATCCCCCCCCGGTCCATTGTGTGATGCGGAGGGGCAGCGGGCAAAGGGGTGGCCCAACTCCCCGCAAAGGTTACACCGGATAAGCAAACACCCGGCCGAGGCATGACCCCGTCCACCACAACGGGTGCAGACCTGCTCGGGACAGTTCATGCTCAAATGGCGGAATGAGCCACAGCGGTGACACTCGCGGGGTTGCCCGGGGTAATAGCACAAGATGCGATCCCGACCGAGGAAACCGGCCGAGGGCACGTGCTGCACCACATTTCCCACCTCACGCAAACGGATCTTACCTTTCCACGACCCGTCCCACACCCCTAGGGGCCCAGCGCCCTTAACCAGGGGTGCGAGGAGCACCGCATGGCGCGACAACCAAAACTGGATGTCCTGCCCTGGGAGCGACTCATTCCGGGATAGGATGGTCACAGGTACCGTCCCCTGGCGAGAGATAGGCACAACACGAAAGTCAGCCCACCCTCCCTGCCCCCTCTGCTGCTGGTATCGGTCCCAGAAAATCTCCAGCCCCCGTCTCAGCATGAAACTAACATCATATTCAATGGTGTTGTTCATGTGGATAAAGGCGTAGAGATCTCCCGGGAGAAACCCCAGCCCAAGGACCATCCTCAAGACCTGTTCCCTGGCTGGAGGGGGCCCCTCCCCAGCCCACCGGATCTGCGCCACGTTGCGCCGTCGGACCTCACCCCCTACCCCTCGGAACCCTCCCCCACCTCCTCCCCCTCCTACAGGACCATTCCCCTGGGAACCCCCCCTCCCCCCAGCCCCACCTGACGTCCCCGGAGTGGTGCCCGGCCCCCCCCGAGCCTCGGCACAGGTACAGGGGGGGGAAACCGACCCCCCAGCTCCCAGCCCCTGCCCTCCTTGGTCTTCTCCTGCATCCACCTGCGGGGGACCCTGCTGCTGGTCTGCAGGATCCGCAACCGCCTCACATGGGGCGACCTGAGGACTGGGCAAGGTCAGCTCCGCAAACACAGAATCAGGGATGCTATCCCTTCCGGATACCTGGGTGCCACCGAGAACCCCCGGATCACCCCCTGCTGCCACCTCCGGCTGCCGAAAGGCAGCAAAGGCCCCTGGAGGGCCTGTCGGGGTCTCCAAAGCTAATTGAAGGGCATCACGGACCTGGTTCTCGGTAACACCCAGGGGACCAGAAAGCCCCCCCAAACCTCCGTCCCGTGTTCCCGACCCAGCGCAAGGCTCCTGGGTCTCAGCCACCACTATCGGGGACGGACCCCGCTCCCCTCCATTCCCGGGATCCAGAGGGACCACCCCATCCCCTAACCCCACTGAGAACGGACCCTTCCCCCGATCAGGACCAACCGCTACCTCCTTCCCCACTATTAGACCAGTCGTCCGCTCCCCCTTTCCCTCCACCAGACCCTCCACCGACCCACCGTCCGCTACCCCCTGTACAGCTACCGGCAATAAGGCAGGACCTACCCGAGACAGCAGGGCAGAGCCCCCAACAATAACATCCCCCAAACCTCCACCCCCCTGCCCCCCGTCCCTCCCAGGTCCTACCTTATTGTCGGTGCCAGACGTGGCACAGGGGACCAGAACCTCGTGACCGGCAGCCAGGGCTCCAGCAGCAAGGGCGGACGCCCCCCTGCGAGCCAGGCTTCCCTCGGCCACAGCAACAGACAAGACAGGCAGCTGCACAGCCCGCTCCACGGTCCCAGATTGCAGAGACAGCTGACCAATACTCTTCCCTCCCTGACCCCCTCCGGGGGCCGCAGAAAAGAAAGAGCAGCCCCCATCCTGCTCCTTCCCCCTTCCAGCACCCTTCCGGCCCCAGCCAGCCACCGCAGAAGACGCTGAGCGAGCACCCTGTAGCTTTCTGGGGGCCGGAAGGGCAGCCAAAACAGGGGAATCCTGTCTGCCAGCCATCCCCCTATCAAAACCCTGCACCGGGACTTTAACTGCTGCCGAAGAAGAGCCAGCCCCCCGAGGACCATCGGACACCAAACCTCGCTGGGAAAGCAACAATAAATCCTCCACAGCATCACTGCAAAGAGCCGGCATCAGAAGAGCAGCAGACCCATAGTGACTTGCAGACTTCCTCCTGGAAGACCCGGAAATGATGTAATCATCCCGACGGCGGCCATCTTGGGGTTGCAAAGGAGCCGGGGAAAGCCCTGCCAACCGCACTTCCTGTAGAGGAACTTCATCAGCTACACCAAGACACCTGCGGGGACTCCGGCGGCCATCTTGGACACTCTGTTCAGCTGCCACAGACCCAGGGAGTGCCGGAATGGACAGAGACAGAGCCTCGGGAACCGGTTTCTGGCTTCGGTTTTCATCCACCAGCCCTTCCTCCTGATACAGGGATGCAACATCGGTTGTGGGATCCTGTGCAGTACGCTGGGCCAGTGCCCCTCCCCCAACCGCCCCGGGGGCAGCGGACCTCAGAGAACACACTGAAGGAACAGCAGGACATGCCACCATAGCCACCGATGCCTCATCCGTCGATCCATCTTCCACAGTAGCCGACAGGTAAGGAACTCTGGGGTCTGGAACATTATGCACCACTGCCAATGATGATAACCCTTTCTCCACTTTACCCAGGGCAGGCAAGGGTGGGTAACAAAACCTTCTGGGATCCACCGGCCGTCCCACCCCCGGGGGCCCCCCTGAACTGCACCTAAGGCTGCCCAACAATCATACTGTTGATAAATTTCTGTGAGGAACCCACAACCCTGGGTTTTTAAAGACATAAGCTGTATATACCTGTCTCTCAGGGCCCGCTTCACCCCCTTTCTATAGGTTTTATAGGCCACCCATTCCTCCCCGGGAACGGTGGCCTGCAGGCTCTCCAGGTGGGAGAGCTGGGCTTGCAGCTGGGCCGCCTCCTCCTGGAGACCCTGGAGCCGCCGCACCGCCGCCACAACCTCGTCTGGGGCCCTAGCTGGCTGCTGGAAGGATGGCAGGCCTGAACCTCCGTCCTCATCCTCACTGGAGGAGGTAGAGGCCTCCTCCAGGACCCGAGGCGGAGGGGGGAACCCGCCTCCTCCAGTGCTATACTGCACGGTCCTCCAGGGTCTCCCCAGGGCCTCTCCCTGCCGCCACCCAGCCTCCACACCCTGCCTGGGGAGGAGACAGGAGCCTCCTCCCTGGGGTAGCGGGCCCAAACCTCCATACCTGTGGGTCCCTCTTTCCTGGCCAGGTGCAGTCCTACCTGGGGAGTCCCCCTCCCGGGGCGCCGGCTGTTCCAAGCTGCTGGTTCCTCCATCCGAGTTCAGAGAAGGAGGCCCACCAGGCTTGGTAGGCCTCTGGGCCTGGGCCTCTCCTGCTGGAGGTGGCCCAGGACCCGACATCCAGGCTTAGGTAGTTGCTAAGCCCCGCCCCCTAGCAGGAGCTTCTCTGGGAGAGGTCTGCACTCTACCACAGCTGAACAGCAACTGAGTGGAGGGACCACTCGTGTGGAAGCAGAACTCGACCGAGTCTGTCCGCCCAAGAGTTTTGAACGCCTGGAAGATATACTGCCAGAAGATGGATGTGATGCTCTCTGGCGAAGGCCCACAGTCACAAAGCTTTGTTGCAAAGCGACAGAAAGCCAGTCCCGCCCTGCTTGTTTACATAGAACATGGCTGCTTGGTTGTCCATAGGGATGAGGACTGTCCTGTAGCTGAGCAGGGAATGGAACACTCTGAGAGCTAAGAATATTGCTCTGAGTTCCAAGAGATTGATATGCAGAGAAGTCTCCTGTGGAGACCAGATGCCCTGGGTGGAGAGATCCTGCAGATGAGCTCCCCAACCCATTGGAGAAGCATCTGTTGTCAGAGTTGCTTGGGGACGCGACTGCTGAAAAGGGGACCCCAGCAACAGATTTGGAGGGGACTTCCACCACTGGAGAGACCAAAATAGGCGACTGGAGTTTGCTATTTTGTCTGACAGGCAACCTGATGCCTGAGTCCATTGGGTGGACAAAGTCCATTGAGCTGCCCTCATGTGAAGGCGAGCATATGGAACCACATGCCATGTGGCCTAATAGTTGTAACATCTCTCGAGCAGTTAAATGGGACTTTAACTTATCTGGGAGGCTAACTGCACCAAGCGTAGGCAACGGGCCTGAGGAAGATAGGCCCTTGCAGTTGTGGTATCCAGCAAGGCCCCTATAAACTCCAGAGACCGAGTAGGGGTGAGATGGGATTTTGGGATGTTTATTACCAGTCCCAAATACTGAAGGACACGCATTGTGAAGGTTAGAGAAATCTGGGCCTCTGACTGGGATGGAGCTCGAATGAGCCAGTCGTCCAGATATGGGAAAACGAATATTCCTAGAGTGCGTAGAAATGCAGCTACTACAGCCATGCATTTCGTGAACACCCTTGTTGCAGAGGCCAGACCGAAAGGAAGCACCCTGTATTGGTAGTGCTTTCCTTGAAAAAGGAACCGAAGGAACCTTTTGTGTGTTGGATGGATGAGGACATGGGTGTACGCATCCTTGAGATCTAGAGAACAAAGCCAGTCCTGACTCTGAAGGTATGGCAGCAGAGTACCGAGAGAAATCATCTTGAATTTCTCTTTGAATAGAAACTTGTTCAATTCTCTGAGATCTAATATGGGTCTGTAGCCCCCTGTTTTCTTTGGAATAAGAAAATAAGGGGAGTAGAACCCTGAGCCCTGTTGAAGAAGGGGTACTTCTTCTATTGCCCCTTGGGCAAGAAGGGTAGCAATCTCCTGACCCAGAAGGTTGAGGAGAGATGTTGGAGAATTGAACTGTCTCACCATGGTGTGGGGAGGAAGGTTTAAGAAATGAAGCTTGTACCCTTCCCTTACAATGGAGAGCGTCCATTGCTCTGCTGTAATTTGCTCCCATCTGGGAGCAAAGTAAGCCAACCTTCCTGGAATGGTGAGGGGCTCTGGTTCTTCCAGAGCCAGAAAGGCTAAGTTCTCTAGTTGCAAGTCAAAGGCCCTGAGGAGGCTGAGGCTGCTGAGCCGTGGGAGGCCTGGCAGCCTTTGACTTGGCCTGTTTAGGTGGTTGCTGACGCTTTGCAGCAAAACGACCTGCAGAAAATGCCTGCTGACCATAAGCAGGATAGTATCTTCCCTTTTTAGAAAAAGTTGTCTTTTTGAACAATCTTTTCTTAGCAGGAGCAGAGGTAGACTTTAAAAGTCGATCCAAAGCAGAGTTCTCAGCATCCATCTGAGTGGCCTTTGCTTTCCAATCCCTGCCAAAAAGGTTTTCACCTGTACAAGGAAGATTTCCCAGTTCATCTTGGACCCAAAGTTCCAAATCAGAGGCTTGTAACCAAGCAATTCTGTGTGCACCTATGGCAATAGCCGAGGCTCTGCTTACACGCTCAAAAGAGTCAAAGGCTGCATGGTTGGAAAATTTGGAAACATCTTGGGCATGTTTAAGCCAAGTGAGAAATTCCTGCCTTTTATCTTCTGAAATAAAAGGGGCTAAAGTCTGCAGATGATCTGTGACTTCTTTTAGAAACATCCCCATATAGAGACTATAGGAGTTGATTCTGGCAGCAAGCATATTAGCTTGGGAAAACCCTTCGGCCAAAAGCATCAAGGGTCCTGCATTCACATCCTGGAGGATTAGATGAGTGTCTCTTTGCACTCTTTATTTTCCTCATGGCAGACTCTACCACAATAGAGTGGTGAGGAAGCTGAGACTTATGAAAGCCAGGACAAGGAGGGACACGGTACATGGTGTCTAATCTACGAGAATGAGGAGAGGTGGTAAGAGGAGTCTCCCACATGCTCAACATGAGATCATAGAGAATCTCATGAATAGGTAAAGTAGCTGCTTCTTTAGGAGCCTTAGGATATTGCAAAATATCTAGTTGCTTGGCTCTAGGCTCTGACTCAGGGGCCACTGTAATGGAGAGGCCCCTAGCCACTTCCCTAATGAAGTCCTGAAAAGACAAGTCTTCTGGAGGAGACATTCTTCGTTTTGGAGAATCAGACTCCTGAGGAAGAAGTACCGGTGCATCGACAGAAACCTCCGACTCAGAGTCTTCAGAGGAATCAAAGTATTGCCTGTCTGGATGCTCCTGTAAAGCCCGATACGCGTACCGAGTGGGATCGACATCGGGAGTAAGCGGTACCGGTTCGGTACCGATGGGCATCATAGGACAGGGTACCATTGCAGTCGACACCAAAGCCGATGTCGATGCAATCGGTTCCGGCACCGGGAACAATGCCGGTGCTGGAGTCGGTACCGGCAACGGAGACTGTTGCGGTACCGGAGGCGTCGAAGCCTGCATAAACGCCATTAGGGTGCGCTGCATGGACAGAATCTTCTGATCCATCGACGCCACCAGAGTCTGGATGTCGGTACCAGAACACGGCAACAGGTGATCGGTCGAGGCCGAGCCATTGATGTCATCCTGTGACCCCATAGACAATGCTTTGGAAGCCGGAACTTCCCGCCGGGGTAATTTTGCCGGTGCGGAATCCTCGAGGACAAGCCCAGAGGCATCTCGATGCTTAGAGGGAGATTTGCCCTTCGAGGACCGGCTAGATTTATGTTTGGTTACCTGAGATCCATGGGAGGAAGAAGAAGCCCTGGAAGACATCGATGCCACCGAGGCTGCATCAGAGGGAAACAGGGTACTGAGCTTGGCTGCTCGGTTCTGCCGACCTCTTTTAGACATCATGATACAGGACACACAATCCGTGATGGAATGGTCAGGACCCAAACATTTTAGACACCAGTCATGGGTGTCGGTGACAGAAATAGTACCGCCACACTTTGTGCACTTTTTGAACCCGGAAGCGGGCTTCTCCATGAGGAGAAAATATGTTCAGGCCTAAGGCCCAAACCGAAAATGCACAGTTGAAGAAAGAAAAGTTTTTTGTTTTGTTTTTTTGTAAGAAAGGAAAGAAAAGACCGGCAGTACCGGTCTGACGTTGAAGAAGGCAGACGCGCACAGAAAAATAAAGAAAAAAATAAAGAATTCTTCTGCGGTGATAGGAACATGACCTGCTGGCTCCGCGGAAAAGAAGAACTGGAGAGAGGCGGTTGGGAAAGGCGGGAAGGCAGCGCGCAGGTGCTGTGGGATGCTCCCAAAAGCTTTCTTACTGGACGCTGGGGAGCGTTCCCACGCAGGCTCCGTCGGTACCGACGAAACCCATATGTGAAGACTCATTCCTGCTTGTTCCTGGAGATTAGGAAGGTAGATAAGTGGGTGAGGAAGTGAGTGAGTGGGTATGTAGGTGGGTGAATAGACAGGTAAGTGGATAGGGGAGTAGGTTGGGTAGGGGAATGGATGGGGCTCTTGGGTACATTTGGAAATAGGTGGGTAGTGGGTGGGTGGAAGGTGCAATAGGTAAGTAGTTGAGTAGTAAATGGGGGCAGATGGGTAGATGGTAGAGATAGGTGAGTGAGGGTGGGGGTAGGAAGGTATATTTATTTTTTATTTATTTATTTAACATTTCTTATATACCGCGCTATTTGTCATCAGCGCGGTTTACATCAAAACAATAGAACACTTGACCAGAGATTGGCCGTCGTTTACATGAAACGGGGAGTTAACATGGAGGAGAACTTGGGGAACTATTTACGTTCAAGCTTGTAGCAAACTTAGGAAACTATGTACAAATTGGTTGTATTACATATTAGGTATGATTGCAGTGTTTTACGTCAGGTGGTGGCTGTATGATATAGTGGGGTGGGGGAGATAATGGGGTATCAGGGTGGGTGTAATGTAAGATAAAAAGGTGATGTTTGAGGGTTCTTCTAAATTGAGTAAGGTCTCTAATAGCTCTAATGTGTGAGGGGAGTTTGTTCCAGCATACGGGGGCATAGTTCCTGAAGGCCCTATTGGTGGTGATCTGGTTGAGTTTTGTGGATTCAATTGGTATGAGTAGCATGTTGGTGGCCTGGGATCTCCTGGATCGGTTGTCTGGAGAATGCGCTATGAGGTCGGAAATGGATGGAGGAGCTATCATGTTGAAGGCCTTGAAGGTTATGAGGAGGGTTTTGTAAAGGATTCTACTGCTTATGGGAAGCCAGTGTAGTTCCTTTAGAATGGGGGAGATGTGGTCGACCCTTGAGGTTCCGTAGAGCACACGGGCTGCCGCATTCATGGCTAGCTGTAATGGTTTGAGGGAGCTCTTTGGAAGGCCATGCAGAACTATGTTGGCATAATCGAAGTGCGGTGTAACTAGTGCCTGGAAGATGGTGCGGAAATCCGCGGATTCCATCATGGGTCTAAGATGCCGTAGGGTTTTTATCTTGAAGTAGATGGTCTTGACAGTACGTTTGATATGTTCCTTGAAGTTGAGTTGTTGATCAAGTATTACCCCGAGACTGGCATATTTAAGTGAGTGCAGGGTAGGTAGGGAAATGAGCAGGAAAGTTGGTAGATAGTGGGTGGATGGAGCACTGGAACAGGTGAGTGGTTGGGCTGGGGTAGGTAGGTAAGTAGATGAGGGGAGGTTAGGTAAGTTAGCGCATGGGGGAGTGGGTAGATACATAGCTATGTGGATGAGGGTATAGGTAAGCAGGTGAATGGATGGGAGTGTTCTCAGTTTGGACACATGCTCAGGTGCAGTGTCCCCTGGGACTCGGCGGCCTTAGATCAGAGGATGTTGTGTCTAATTGTACCCCAAATCCAGCATCCTATCTCTAAGGATCCTCAACTTGGGGATCCTCAGTCAAACGGCTGATTTTTTTAACTTCACCTCCAGAGATGACGTAAAGATTTAGCGCTATCCAGAAAGTGATAAATAGTGCCAAAGTTTAGCGGTTGCTGCATAAATTGTCATTCCATTTGCAGCCCATGAGAATGCATTTTCCATAATAATTGTATGACAACTGGCCTAGTGCATTACTTTTTGATTAGCCCAGATACTTTTTCTGCATTAAAGATATTGCCCCATCTTAGCATACAAAAAAAATCAGCATTAAACTGTAAGTAAACTATTTTACTAAGCTTATTGCAGTTTGCTACAGTGGCCCCCTAAAAAGGTATTATTTTATTTTATTTATTTGTTAATTTGTATCTGTTAATTGCCATTATGAATAAATTTACTCAAGGTGGTCTACAACAGGTCTCCTCTGACATACACAACTTACAGTGTAGTCGCTAAAAACAATAGCAAAATAACCACATCTGCATAATTCTTCCTATTGATGCCCATTCTTCTGCACACAATTATTCTTTTTTTTATTTTTTATTTTTTATTTTAATAGTTTCAAATGTACACTTCAAAAAGAAAATGAATAAGAAATTCAGAAATCCAAATAGGCAACAATCAAATAACATAAAACATACAGCTACAGAAGAATAAGTACCCCATTAGACCACAAGTACAAGAAAATGGATCCAAGTCAGGGAAATAAAAAATAACAAGGAAATAATATAATTAAATCAGAAAGCCCCCCTCAAAAGAAAAACTCTTCCAATGGGCCATTACAGTGTTGTCTCTTGTGCGCTAATCTGAACCACTACATCATCTCTTGCCAAAAGAAATTCAGAAAGTTGTTTTTGAGGGAAAAAACGTAGTTTTTTGAACCAAAAGTATGACATATAAACAGAGAAAATGTAATGCAAAACTGAGGTCCAGAACTAATACATTGGGTCTTCAGTAGTGGCCAAAAAATTAAGGCAGGTATCCTTTTCTTCAATTTATTGTTAAATAATGTACATTACTTACTTAATCAGCACGGCGATTAGTCACACCATGTGTCTGGCGTCCATTTTAGTTTACTTACACTCTGTAGTAGGTTTCTTGGATGAAATTTTGAATTTTTACAAATAGGAAAAGATTGAAAGTTACATGTAAAATATACAATCAAGATGGGTAGAAAGTGCGATATTAATGACTTTGTGAAGGGACAAGTTGTCACACGCCATGCTGAAGGATATTCACAATGTGCTATTGCAAAACATTTGCATATAGTATCAAGGTGTGCAGTTCAGAATGTTCTGAAATCAGGTGGCCGTACGCGTCGTTTGAAATGTGGGCGCAGACGGATAACTACTGGACGAGATGACCAATTCCTCAAAAGCATTATTACATCTAGTCCACATACTTCATCTCAACGTGTGGCTCAGTTAGCTAATGATTGAGGAATAAAGATAAGTGCCAGATCTGTCTGACGATGGCTCGTGGATGAATTCAAACTCGTGGCCAGAAGACCTGCCAAGAAGCCTATGATGACCAGGAAACAAATTGCTGCCCGCATACAGTTTTGTAGCAAGATGAAAGACAAATCTGCTGAATGGTGGGAGAGGGTAATGTTCACAGATGAAAGAACATTTCAACAAGTACGTGGGAGCGGTTACAACTACGTCCATCGACCAGCAGGCGAGAGACTAAATCCGAAGTACACGAGCAAGACTGTTAAACACCCACTATCGGTCATGGTATGGGGTAGTATCTCGGCAAATGGACGATGTGGCCTGCACATTTTTGAGAAAGGTTAAAGAGTAAATGCTGCAAAATACATATCCGTGCTGAATAGTAAAGTTAAAATACACATGAATGTTTCTGGCACAACTATATTTCAGCAGGACTCGATAATGTGCCACACTGCAAAAACAGTCAAAAAATGGTTTGTGGACAACAAGATCAAACTGCTACCAATCAAACTCTCTAGATCTCAATGTAATTGAAAACTGTTGGAATCTTATGAAGAAAAAGGTGGCAGGGCACCGTCCAACTTCAGAAGCAGATTTAAAGGACATACTCAAGCATATATGGGTCAACGAAATCACTCCGGCATACTGTAAAACGCTAGTTAACAGTATGCCTACAAAAATCCAGGCTGTGCTGAAAAATCATGGACACCCTATCAAATATTGACACATATATTGTTTCATGAATAAAACTTTGAAAATGACATATATATCTTTGGTTCTTAAAGCTTTTGATCATGAAAGTGACAATAACACGTACCTTTCTAATAAAATTCTGATATTTTGGACTGTGCCTTAATTTCTTTGGCCACTACTGTACACAGAGAAAATCTAATGCAAAACTGAGGTCCAGAACTAATACCTTGGGTCTTAGTGCCAGGAATTCCTGGCGCCTCTTTTGCATAATGTAAGGGGAAAATCAGTTTCTTGTTGTACAGAGGGACCATGAGGCCCATCTGTGAATACCTAGATAGAAAGGAATGTGTTGTGCTAAGACAAGATTCAGTGATCTTCACAGAGACAGGTACCAGTTTGTACGGTTGCTAATTAGCAATATCAGGAGCAGGGCTATGCTGCTGGTATGGGTTTATGACGTATATATGTTTTTGATACTGTATAAAAGATAGACTGCACTTCTAACGTACGGAATAAACTTACATGCTACTTATGTACGAGTGTGTGTGTGTGTTTGTTCTCCTGGGATCCCAGACAGTGAAGGTAAGATAAATTCTTCGACCCAGAGCAATAACGGACGTCCCAGGGTAAGTGATATAGTGCTGGGAAGGGAAAAGGACCTCACCCTTACACATAAATCTAGGCAAGTCTGGAAAAATGCATACTTCTGAACCAAGAAACAACTTATTAATATTGCAGAAATACATTCTGAAAACCATATTGCGGTCGAACTCCAATGCGAACATATCTATCAAGGTGGTCCTCTGAGTAACCACCTCTAGCGAGGACTCCAGACACTCTGTGAGATTAAGTCCCTCAGAATTCCCCTGTAAGCCTGGAGGAAACTTCCCCCCATATGACAGGTACTGTGCCCTAACCAGAGGGGGGAAGTGACTCAGAAGGCATGCCTAGAGCCTTAGTCGAGTATTTTTTTTAACCATATATATCCACAGGAGAAATAAGGGGAGACCTAGGAATGTTCAAAAATCTAAGATTGTTTCTGCGTACTTGGTTCTCCAAGTATTCCATCTGACGATGGGTAATGTTTTTGTCCTTAACTAGGGTTTCCCCCAGAACGTGATATGTGCTGACCCTAGACTCCATCACATCAAACCTGGCAGCAAGTTGTTCCAATGCTTGAGAATGTACAACCACTGACTGGAACACAATAGATAAGTCACCCACAAATCCAAAAGAAAAAACTTGCCTTGAAACCTCATGCTGAAATAGCCCAGATGTAGTCTCTCTCCTCCCCTGTGCGATCTCACTCACAGTTCGTCGGGGAATGTCCGAACGTTCCACAGCATTCCCTTCCACAAAAGGGGAGGACGCGGCTACAGGGGAGCCTCCTGGCAGGGGGATGCCAACAGTCAACAGTCGGTCTGGGAGTCCTCCAAACCACCCTGTAGACCCTAACACTTCCAGATCTTGGAAGCGGTGTGCGTGCAATAGGGCTCAGCGAAGGCTCCTCACTGCTGCCTGTCACATGCCCGACGGGCTGGCTCTGGGAAGAGACTCTTGAGCCAGCAGGAGCACAAAAGGCATTGAGGGTCATCTGGTGGGAAGGCTTAGAAGCGGTGCCATTCAGGAGTACAGCCTTCCCCTTTCTCTTGCCCATGGCTAGGGCAAACGTTACCACCATTGGCAAACAAGGAATACCTCAGAGCGTCCTGCAGTTGTATCTGATCACAACACCATCTTGGATGCCCCCGTAATTAGTATTCTTAACTGTTCGGTCACACTGACTGGCTATCATCAGATTATCAGAGATCAATAACAATACTAAAATAGCAATAAATCTGCAGTGAAAGTGAAGCTCTGTGTCCTACCAGTGAGATCTCTATAGCTTGCTGCATCCCACCATAGCTCTGTTTCCTACATGGGTCCCGTTTTATGTACTACACACCCCTCAAAGGCTCATTTGGAAATAGACCTCTCTCATTTCAGAACAAAATGATCAAATCTTTATTCTTTCATGGGTCATTTCATGGGACTTGATGTCATCGGGTTTTTTTTAGGGTTATTGTTTTTATTTTGGGAAGGGTTGTTTTTTATCTTGACGTGCATTTTGCTCTTGTAATACTGGTAATGAATTAAGCTTTTGTTGTTATCTGTGGCAAGCAAGTTATTTTAGAGTAGCAGATTATAAATGTGCCAAATAATTAAAAATAAATAGGATAATTAGGGGACTGGTATAAAAGGTGTGACAAACTAAGGGCATTAAAGTATATGATCGCAATCCCCTCGAATGGGATGTAATCTAACAATACCAGATCAGTAGCATTTTACTGTTTTAATATATAGTCTGCATAAATTACAGTATTAATAAATATATGCGTCTATTTTCCTGTAGTTGCATATTATGTATGTAACAGCCAGGAAAAACAGATCATTTACTTACCCCAGCCAACAAAGAAAAACTTCAGCATATATTTCGGGATATACACATTAAAGACTTTGACCAGTGCAAAGTACATGTGAACAGCTTCCAACCCCATCCAGGTAAAAGAGGCTAGCAAAAAATAATGAAGGAGGACAGCTACAGAGATGCACAAGGCATAATTCTTCAAAGACGACAGCCAGGTATTGACCAGAAATACCAAATTTAATAATAGCAATGCCATGCACAGATTCATCAGTATTTTTGAAGGATAGTCTCTTCGAAGTTGGCTGCAATAAAAGTGACAAAAATGTAAGTAACACAGTGGAGGTAATTCTAGAAGGCTTGCATCATTTGCACATGTGAAAAGCAGATTTAGACATGTAAATTAACATGCACATATAAGTAATGATTTTAGAACAAGTGCTACTTATACATACATGGTTTTGGTGGCTCCATATTTCAGAATATGGAATGGGACAGACACTGTGGATCACTTTACAGCAACAAGATTAAATCAAAATAAACTGAACCATCTAATTTCTCAACAAATAGGGGTGTCCTCAATGGAGCGATGGGGGGAGGAGCGGTGTGTTCACCCCTAAACAAACAAAGAAACAAAGATATGGGGAGGGGTTCACCTGCTCCTGGTGGGTGCACCACTAAGCAAAGACATGGGTAGGGGTGCACCTACTCCCTAAAAGACATGGGAAGGGGTGTACCTTCTCCTGACATATTGATGGGCAGACTAGATGGACCATACTGGTCTTTATCTGTTGTCATTTACTATGTTACTATGCTACAATGCTTAACCCTCCATTGCCTCAGAAGAATCCAAGTTATCAATGTCCCTGTTTAATGTACATTACTTAGTTTAGTTACAATGTAAACCACTTTGACTAAAAAAAAATATATATATAAAGTGGTATAAAAAAACCTGCTAAATAAATAAACAAACAATACACATATATCCCAGGAATTTCCCTGTGGCATTTACAGCAATTTCAAGTCACGCATAACTCTTGGTTAACTTCTCATTTGGACATAAGGTTTGGAGACGTGCTTGACAGAGGTATTGTGCTTAACACTCTGTCATGCAATTGTACCTTGAATTGCACAAAATTTCAGTTCAAAAGGACAGCTCCTTACTCAGCTTCCTGCAAACATGCAGTTTTACAAAAACTACAGGTAAGTGGTTCCACTTATATGCATAAGTAGCAGAGCTGTGCCTTATCTGTGCATTTGACACTACTTACACATGCAAACCCCCTAATGATGCTTCTATTTTTTGAACATGTTCTTTTCTAAAATGATTTCTTGTGTTGGGTGTGTCACCAAATAAAGTATATATGCTTCTTTGGCAGCACTATATGTATATTAAAAAATGTCCCACGTTTGCAGAGCTTTTTCTAAAATACTAGTGCTTTTTTAAACACACGGATCTAAACTTCCATTTTTCTGACCTAGGCAACCTGGACAAAGTTATCGTCAACCTATATTACTGTAGAGTGTAGACTGTAACTTGCAAGTAGCACCCAAGATAAATAACTTTTGTTACTACTTAAAGAAATAGGTGTACACCATCTTTTTTCCCAAAGGCTGCCCTGCAAAGCAATGTACTGTAACAGTAGCAAAATACTTCTTAAAACACTTTTCATGTTAACGGTTTTGTAATGGTTCACATTGTTTTATAATGCGAAATGACATAATAAATGACTCACTTATTGCAGCCACAAACCACGAAGATAAACAGCTACAGTACTTGCGAACGAGCTTATTCATACAACAAAGGTATGCAATACGATTCATCTAGCATTGCTAATTCACAGTCGCTGACAAGATATGACTTCATAAGGAGTAATTGTACCTAGAAGCAACAGCTTCCAGTGTCTTACATAAACAGGGGAATGCAATTTTATTTATTATGTCTGGGATTTTCAGACTACTTACTGTGTAGTTATGAATGCCACTTTGCTAGTCTGAGCCTTAATAAAATTGTTTGTGAATTCTATAATCTTTTGTTGGTAAAATGAATAAATTGCCCAAACCATGTTCACTATACAGAGGCTACTGTCTCTGAGACCACTGTACTAAAGGGTATGTTTACTAAAGGTCGTTAAGGTAGCAGGTGTCATCGAGTGTTATCAGCATCGATCAGGGGTTTTCCATGCAACAAAGGCTCTGGGCGTGTAGCAGACTTCCAGCGGTAAGGACACAATGGCCCGCTTAACGTGTGCTAAGAGGATACCAGGCGTTAAGGTGGCAAATGTGCACCTTAAAGCCTGAAAATGGCTGTCACTGTAACGTTTCATAAGGGAGCCCCAGGGAAAGGTAATGTAATGGTAATGGATGTAGAGACAGGTGGGAGTTGATGGACCTGATAGATCCGTGGGCATCCAATGTGGCAGCCAGTAAGTGGGGTGAGCATATGGGAGGCAGCTGTACTGATGCAATGGGGTATTCCCAAATAAAATGCCATATGTCAGTGAGTGCCATAGGATGGGAAAGACGTGTCACCCAGCGGAGCCAGAATCGCCACGATGTGTGCATGAAAAGGACGGAGCAGGAGTGGTGATGTGTAAATCAGGCACAGGAGAGGCGTGCATGAAAGGTTGAAATGCAGAAAAGAGTATCTGTGTGGGCCATCATGTAGCAGGAGAATACATGAATGCACATAACCGGCAGAGGCTGATGGCTGGGTTGAAGGAAGGATGTGCAATAATCATTAATGTAATAATGAAGTAGCTTCATTAATCAAGTGCATTGGAGGACTGCATCAGTCATTAGCATGAGATGAGAATATCCAGGTAAAAAGGATCACTCCTCTCTAGAACTGACTTCTAGATTTAGATGGGTACCTGCAGCAATGGCAGATAAAGCAACTTGCCCAAAATCACAATGGGTGTCACTGGCAGAACCAGAATTTGAACCTAGGTATTCTTGTTTGTAGTCTATTATTCTAACCAAAAGGTCACCTGCTTCTGCTTGTGTTGCCCTTTGTGCAAGTCACTTTATTTGTTCTAGATTTAAATCCAGCCTGCTGAAAAACACGGCTTAATCCTAAATCCAAAAAATGCAAAATTCCTGATATCAATTTATCATCATTACAAACACAATAACAATAATTGTACAAATACAAAATATAAAAATACAAGAACTTACTCAAAAGCTATGTATATTACTACAGCAACACCCAGGAATATGGAAGAAGTACCGCATCCTACATATGTTATTATGGTTAATATATATTCATTCAAAGCATCAATATCTGTTCTAGATAAATCCTAGAAAAGGCCAACAAAATAGTTGTTTAGCATTAATAATGACATCTTTATATCCAGCAAATTGAAAATTGTGCACCCCCCACTTCCACTCACCCACTTTACACATGAGAGAAACAGTTTTCAAAGAGCTCCAGCTCAGTAACTAAGGACTTAGATCAAAGTATTTAAAAAAAGCCTTGCTGCAGAGCTGGTAAACATACATACCTAGTTTCACCAGAGGGCTACATTTAGATGAGGGAAAAAAATGGCAGCTCAGAAAATGGGATGAGATATGCTGAGCAAAGGTCCATGCACATATTGATACCCAAATATATACATGCACTTTCCAGGATGTTGTTGACCTGCCCAAATGTTAGGTGCAAAACAGATCAGTACTTTTGTGTTTGTGTACCTCATATCCAATTTTCCAAGAGAAACTAGCTAGGCAGATAAAAGGTTCATAGGTACAAAACTACCTACATATTTTACTTCAGCATGAGTTAATGGAAAAACGTTCCCTATACGTGCTGTGTGATTTATTTTTCATCTGTTACTTATCAGCCAAGATTATAACTAAAGGATGCCAGAGGCTGCAGATCATCAGGGATAGGCCATCAGTTCTCATTTTTTCCTCTTGTAGCTAAACACTCATTTTCTTTACAAGTCTATAAATTCCCTGATGCAATACCAGGACTGGTTCAGCCAATTCTCGATTATAGCACGTTAACTCATAAACGGTTTATGCAAGAATTCATTTTTGGAACAGTGGAAAGCATTAGTTATAGTTATTTTACTTTAATCAAATTGAACTAATTAAAGTAAAATAATTTACAGATATTGTTTCAGTTTTTCATTTGTGCAAGAAGAAAAAGATATGCCTGGGAAAAGACACCAAGGATATCCAGGATCACTTCTATGAACTAATAGTTTTTGCTGCAGAAAATTCTCTTTACGCTACCTTTTTGGGTCTTTTTGTAAACATGTCTTCCTCTCAGGAGATTAGTAGTATTTAACGCACAGCAGTAAAAGGTAAGTTACTCACCTGTAGCAGGTGCTCTCTGTGGACAGCAGGAATAAATCATCATGTATGGTTGACTGAGCCCCATGCGGGAAAACTCCCGTTTCTATTTGAAGCTTTTGGGAAACTCCACTGTGCCTATGTGTCTGTCTTCCCGCCTGCCATGGCACCATCTTCTCTATGATGAAACTGCAGCAGAAGACAACTCCTCAGAGAGGTGGGATGGTTGTGACAACTTATTCCTGCTGTCCATGGAGAACACCTGCTATAGGTGAGTAGCTATCATTTATCTGTGGACAACCCAGGAATGAAGTCCACACGTATGGGGACTCCCAAGCTGCAGGCTACTGAAAACCAGGGAGACCAAAAAGCTCAACTGGGGTAAAGTGAACAAAGAACTGGAGAATCAACTATGTACAGCACTGATAGATCCCAAAGAGGAACTCATCTGATTCAGCTTCGTCACTATACAGTTTCATTGATGAACATTCATGCTCTGAGGTTTGTGGAATTTTTTTTTTTGGTAGCTTGGACGGACAGTAGGGCTTTGGGGGGATAGAGTTAGATTCTAATCCCCAAACAACTGCTGGAGTACAGATTGGCTGAAGTTGCTGTCATGTTGGGAATCCCCATCCATACAATAGTGAGATGTGAATGTGTGGACAGAAGATCACATTGCAGATCTCTTCCATGGAAACCCAGCGCAAGTTGCCACCAACACAGCCATGGCTCTGACATTGTGAGCTGTGACATGACCATCAAGACTCAGGCCAGCCGAAGCATAAGCGAAAGAGATGCAGTCTGACAGCTAAGTGGAAAGAGTGTGTTTGGAAACAGTAGCCTCTAGCTTGCTGGGGTCAAAAGAAACAAACAGCTGGATGGACTTTTGGTGGGCCTTCATCTGCTCTAGGTAGAAGGCCAAAGCTCACTTGCATGAGGCCCGGAAAGAAAGTCAGTAGAACGACTGACTGAGGTGAAAAGTGGATACCACCTCTGGGAGGAATCAAGGATGAGTGCTCAGAACCATTCTGTTATGACAGAATCTGATGTATGGTGGATGAGCTCATGAACACAGCATACTGAAGTAACTGCCACTAGGAACAAGTCCTTCCAGGTCAAGAACTTCAAAGGGCAGGAATCGAGTGACTCAAAAGGAGCCAACATGAGCTGTGCCAGAACCACACAGGTCCCAAGCCAACGCCAAAGGCTTGAAGGGAGGTCTTGAGAAGAGCAAGCCTCGCATGAAACAAACTACTAATGGCTGGGTCGATATGGACTTCCCCTCCAAACCACAAAGGTAGGTCCCAATCGCGCTGAGGAGGACCCGGACAGAGTTGGACTTGAGACCTGGCTTTGAGAGGTGTAGGAGGTACTTAAGAAGTCTGTCGACAGAACAACTAAAGGAATCCAGCATCTGTGCTGCACACCAGAAAGCAAATCTCTTTCATTTGAAAACATAAGACCTTCTCGTCAAGGCCCTCCTAGAGGCCAACAGAATGTCTGTTACGCCATATGACAGGTAAGCTCTGACAGGACTAACCTCTCAACATCCACACAGTGAGGGCCAAGGATCTGACGTTGGGGTGCAGCAGCCTCCCATCCTCCTGTGATAAAAGGTCTGGAGCATAGCCCAACCGCAAAGGTTTCCACTGGGAGAGTTAAAGTAAAAAGGGAAACCACGGCTGCCTGGGCCAATACAGCATGATGAGAATCATTGTCCCACTGTCTGTCTGGAGTTTCAGCAGGATCTTTTCTATGAGAGGTATGGGAGAATATGCGTATAGCAGGTTCTCCCCCGAGTGCAGGAGAAAAGCATCCGGGACCAGCCTGTTGCACGAGGTGACCCTGGAGCAGAACTGATCCACTTGGGCATTGTTCTGAGTGGTGAACAGATCTATCGAGGAGGTACCCCACTTCTGAAAGATCTTGGCCACGACATCCATGTCCAGAGTCCACTGATGCAGCTGGGGAATGTGTCTCGGCTGGTTTGCCAGGACATTCTATTCCCCTGGCAGATATGTGGCCCTTTACTCCATACCGTGAGCGATGGCAAATTTCCACAACTGGACCATGTCCCAGCACAGGATATATGACCCCGTGCCCCCTTGCTTGTTTATGTAATACATTGCAACCTGATTGTCAGTCTGAATCAGAAAAATCTGGTTAGCCAGGTGATTCCAGAAAGCCAAGAGCATTTGCTATGGCTCATAATTCCAAAACATTGATCTAATGCAGGCTTTCCTGTTCAGACCAGATGCCTTGAGTATGGAGGCTATCCAGATAAGCTGTCCAACACAGCTTGGATGCATCCATAGTCAGTGTCTTCTGTGGTGGTGCCTTCTGAAGAGAGGCCCCTGAGCAGGTTCTGAGGATTCAACCACCAATGCAGGGACTGGACAAGGGGTATGGTGACCATCACCTGTCTGCTTCCATTGAGTACTCAGTGTACATTGAGCTTTTCTTATTGACAGACAAGCCAGAGGAATGACGTGCACCCTAGAGGCCATGTGGCCAAGCACAGTCAGCATCCCGCAAGCTGTTGTCTGTGTATTATGGACCAAAACTGTCATCACTGGAGTCAATCCAGCAGAAGAAAGCCCTTTGCCTGAGTCATGTCAAAGAGAACCCCTTATGAACTCCAGTCATTGGGTGAGCTGAAGGTGGAACTTTGGGTAATTGACAATGAAACCCAACTGCACCCAGATGGTCAATTATGTTGACTGCCAGACTCCATCTGGGGTAATGCTTTTTATGAGCCAGTCAGCCGGGTAAAGGAAGACAAACCCCCCACTGTTCTGAGATAGGCCACAACCACTGCGAGGCACTTTGTGAAGTCAGGCCAGTCTGAAGGGCAACAAAGCCAGTCTGAAGGGTAACAATTGGTACTGAAAGTGCTATCCTCCCAGAATGAATCTGAGATATCTCCGGTGGGTGGGATGGATTGGTATGTAGGTATGCACATCCTTTAGATCCAGGGGGCATAGTCAATCATCTTTATGGAGCAGGGTCCCTAGAGAGACCACCTTGAACTTTTCTCACACCAGGAAGCTGTTGAGGTCTCTGAGGTCCAGGATGTGCCAACCTCCCCCCCGCCCCCTCACATCTTCTTGGGGACCAAAAAGTACCTGGAGTAAAATCTCCAACTGACCTGCTCCTGAGACATGGACTCAATGGCGAGATCAGTCAGAAGAGAGGAGATTTTCCCTGAAGAAGGTTGAGATGCAGAGGGTCAAGGGGAAACACCCTTGGGGGACAATGAAGTGGCAGTTCGGCAAACTGCAAAATGTAGCCACATTGGATAATTTGTAGCACTCACATGTCTGAAGTGATGAAAGCTATAGTGACTCTCTGTATACCTCATCGTGAAAGCACCACTTATATAATGTAGAACTTAATAATATGACTATAATCTTTCAGTATATGTAGTGTTGTCTTCTCACTTGTTAAGGAATAAAGTAGCCATAAGGTCTCAGAATTAGCAGCAGTCACTGACTCTTTTTCCACTGTCAGATGAACTAGTGCTCTTAAACATCAACGACCTTATTTTAAAATGGCCACAGTTCCTGCAGTTCAAAAACTTTTTTCAATTTTTAAAGTAATTTTGAAACCAGTGCTTAACTTTCTGCTTAACCCTCATGGCTGTTGATGAAAGCCTCGCCTGTGAATGAAAGCAACGGCTTTCAAATGTTGATCCCGACGCTGTCAGGCACGCGATTCCTCGGCGTTTCACCCGGTTGGTTTCCTCAGGGGAACGTGTCCAAGAACTGTGAACAATAAATAAGTTTCAACCATATAAAGACTTTCGGTGTGATTTTAGACGGATATCTACAACTATCTACGTTCTATGTACCTTCTGTCCAGCCAAAGTTGGCGAGATCACGCATGATGTCCTTCAGGAATATGCTCATGTACAGCTTGTAGGAGAGCACTCTAGCCACAAGCATGGAGTTCTGGAAGCACCTCCTGCTGAAGGAGTCCAATTTCCAAGCCTCCCTATCGAGAGGCATCGAGAAATGAGTCTTAGTACTCTTAATCCTTTTAAGGGCAAACTCTACCTCTAAGGAATAGTGCGGACGCTGAGGCTTCTCAAAGCCCAGGCCTTTTGAACCTAGTACATCAAGTCCAACCTCCTACTAACCAAAGGCACAGTGAGGGGGTTCTCCCACATCCTCAATTGCAGCCTTTGCAGGATACGGTGCACAGGCACTGCTTCCTTAGTAGCTGAGGAGTACTGGAAGATCTCCAACTCCTGCACCCTGCGATCAACCTCCGCCTCCAGGGAAAATTGGATGACCTTGGCCATATTCCTCACGAAGTCCTGGAAGGACATGTCCTCTGGAGGAGACATCTGCTGTTCATGTGGAGGGGAGGGGTCTGATGAAAGCTCAGGGACCCTGGCCTCCAACAAGCTTTCCAATTCCACATCAGTAACCCAACCATCAGAGTCATCCAAGAAGAAATCAAAGTACCTCTGCGACTCTGCCCAGTGCCCCCTCCAGCCTTGAGATCGATGATGCATTGAGTGCTTTCAGAGCTTCATCAGGACATCAGAACGTGACACACTCGAGAGAGAGATGACCCCACTGGGAACTGGCATCAGATCTCTTCAATGCCCCAATGTTTAAGCCTCAGCATTCAAAGCATTCATTTTGAGGATTGGCTGCACAATGGTCAATGACGATGCCTGGGCACCAAAGGACCAGCCATGATGTGAGCCTCAAGCGCTTGAAGACATTCCTTCATGGCTGCCGTATTCAAAGGCCTAGGGGCCTGAACAGCTTCGTCCAATGTCTCCAGCATCTCCACAAGGTTATCGACATGGCCTTCATCCTCGGGAGATGACTGGTGCCCCACAACTATGAAGGTTGAATCTTTTCTCCAGGGCACCTTGGCAGGCCATGCACAGTCATCATTCTTAACATCACATCGGGAAGGGCTTCAATGCCGATGCACCTGGGGCTTCGTCCGATGCTCAGAAGGGTCCCCCTAAGATGCTGATGGAGTTGAGGTCTTCTTCAATTCCATGTGGAGACTGACAAATGGCTGATGTTCCAGGGAACTATGGGCCCTCTGTTCTGATTGAGCCCAGGAACCTCTCAATGTCAATGTACCTTCAGCAGAACCAAGGGGAGCTATAGAGACTAATGCTGTTGCCAAAGATGCTGAATTAAACCTATGGCCAAAGAAGGATTTTCTCTGCTTCTCTTGACCCTTCAGGGCTCTCCTTGTTATCTGCAAGCACAAATTGCAAGAAGAGAGCTGGTGATCGAGACCCAGACACTGGAGGCACCAATTGTGCTTGTCAGTGACCGAGATGGTCCTGACACATTTGGTGCATTTCTTGAACCTGCTGGCCGGTTTCTAGGACATGTCTGGGAAGATAGCTGTGGCAAATCAAATGGCTTGATTACAACCAGAGGCCCAACCGGGCCATGGGAAAAAGCAAGAAGAAAATGAAGATACTGAAAAAAGCGCCGGAAACAAGGCGGAACTACAATTGATGGATCCGACGCTACTGACGGTAGGCAGAAAAGTTAAATACAAGCAACAAAGAGACCTCCCAGAAGGGCAAAAACAAAATATTTTCTGGCTGACAACCAATTCATGTCTGTGGGGCTCCGTGGAAAATGAAGACTGGAGAAGATGGCGCCATGGCAGGCAGGAAGACAGGCACGCAGGCGCGGTGAAGCTGAGGAGCATTTCCACGTGCGGTTCCATCAGTTACATCACACATACATGAGGACTTCATTCCTGATTGTCCACAGGGAAAGGTAGATGCAGCCAAAGAAAGACTATGGTATGATAGCCATACAAATGAAATGTTACATAAACTAGTTCTCCACTGACAACAAGCAGAGGAGATGCTGGCACACTTGATGGTGATGTCCTCTGTGCGAATACCTGTATGCAGTGCTTTCCTCTAGCTCAGGGACTTTTTTTTTTAGACGCTGAGCATGTGCGGGCCTTCACACCGAGTGCCCCTTCTCTCCTCCTCCATTGAGTTTTCTCTGTTAGCTCCCTCACATGCAGTTTTGCTTTCCTCTCCTGGGTTACTCAACTTTCACTACAACAAACTGCGCAAATCCTTAAAATAACAGCAGCCAAGACTATCCTCTTTATCGCTACAGGCTTTCCTATATTTTTTCCCCATGTCCTACCAGCATCCCCATTCCTCTTAGTGGACCATGATGCCACAGCAAGTCATCTCCTCTGCTTTTCTTCCCTCTTCAGATTGCAACTACATGTAGAAATGGGAACCTGGCAGCTTGCCAAACGAAAGTCTAAAAAGTCATTCCAACCAGATGTTTTTCCCATACCGACAACTGAGTCAGTCAAAGGAGCTTGCAGAAAAAAGATTTGGACAGCGCCTCCACCCCGAACCTCCCATGCATGATAGGGCCTCTATCAGGAGAAATCCTTCACATTAAAAAGCTTGCCAAAACTAAATACATGGCTTCCATGTCTCAGAGCACAGCAGCAGAATCTTTCCATGGCTCTGGAACAAACACATTGTGGTGGATTTAAATGCCCAGAAATTGCAGCCCATTGGGACTTCCCTTTTCATATGAGGTCTTCAGGAGTCAGACCACTCCATGCTGGCCCTCCTTCCAGTGGCCGCCCCTAATGTAATGCCAAAATAACTCCCTGCTTTTATTTATACAGAGGTTTCTTCTCAAAACAAGAGTATGGCTATTCCTGCACCTTTATTAACTCTACCCTCATCTATTTCTCCAGCAGTATTCCATCACCAGGAGGGTTGCCAATGAAGCCAAATCAAAACTGGTGCCAATTGAATGTCTGAGTTGCATTGGAAGTGATCTCGATGCTGTTTCTGCCGCTTTTTTACCCAAAGACAGGATATAAACTATAATCACTCTGGGGAGTTCAATAGCTCACGGAGCTACAGCAAGATCCATTCTTTGTCTTCACAGCCACATAGCAGCCACAGTCTATGTAGTGCCTCATGCCAGGTGGTACATGAGATCTTTGCAGTGGCACCTGAAACATCTTTGGAATCAGAAGAATTACTTACTCTCCCTTTGAGTTCTGATCACTGATCACATCAGGAGTAGCCTCGCATGGTGGATACAGGAACAAAACCTATTGCTAGGTTGTCTGTTTCGACAATCACAACCACATCTCATCCTCACCACTGATGCTTATCCTTGGGGTTGGGGAGCCCACCTCAGTCATCTCCATACACAAGGTTGATGGACCCTCAGAGAACGCCATCTATACATCAACTAAATGGAACTAAGAAAGATGTTGTGTCCTGAGGACATTTGCTCCTTGAATCTAAGAGCTTTCCATCCTCCTCCACACTAATAGTAGAACGAGTAGAAATGTTCTACATGAACAAGCAAGGCAGGTCAAAATCACTGTCTCTGCTGGGAAACTCTACACATATGGTCACTGGCCCAGACACTGTGCTGTGCCCTCTAAGCCGCATATCTCCCAGGAGACAACTACTTTGCAGACTCCTTGAGCAGCTAGTTGGAACCCCACGAATGGTCTCTCAATCACACAATAGTGCAGAGCATTTTCAATAAGTGGGGGGGTCACTAGACATAGATGTTTTTGCTTCTCAAGAGAACACCAAATGTCCTTGATTCTGTTCACTCAGACCAGCTCTCAACTACCTCCACCACGATACCTTGATCTACCATAACTACACCTCATGACTACTGCACTCATAACTACTGCACTCTGCTCATAATTTTGGATGGAAATTAATGATTGTTGCATTAGACCACATTACTATTGCATTCTGCTTAAAATAATGGATGATAATAATGTTTATGGCAGTATACCACATGTTTTATTGCATTCTGCTTAAAAAGACTAATATAATATTTAATTTAATATCCTATGTATACGCTTATATGATTTCCTGGTGGGGCACATGCCTGAGGGCCTCGCCAGAGGGCCCTTAGGCATGACACAGAGTGAGGAGCTACACTAGAGCCATTTCCACCGCAACTAGAATCATCCAAATTCAACCTCCTTATCAGACAAGGCTCGGAAACACCAATCCATCCACACACCATCACAAAGCTGGAGAAAGAACAAGAGCACATAGCAATGTTGATGACATCGGTGCTCTGCAAGACAAAGCAGACCTGCTCCAAGCAGCTCTTCATCCCTAGCCACCTTTAATCCCACTACAATCTATGAAGAAGTTGGTCTAACAAGATAGCACAGCAAAGCACCAGCCCTTCACATAACATAACACAATGCCAGCCAGATTCACCAATATGGTGTTCCTGTCTTGCCTGGCCCAATTCATCATACGGACGGAAACATATGTCTGGGGGTTGGCATATTATGTGTATGAGATGGCTATGGCTCACTGGGTGTGATACCCTTGTGGTGGTGTCCCCTCCGGCCATAGTCTTCCCACAATACAAGGCTATTGGGACACAAAAATACATGCACCACAAGGGTATCACACCCAATGAGCATAGCCATCTCATACACATAGTATGCCAGCCCCCAGAGAAAAAAACAGAGACTAAGCCTACACAGGCTGAAAACCTAACCTGCATGATCATAAATGTCCGCTCCATCTAGAACAAATGGCCAATTCTCATTGACCATGTCAAACACCGAAAGTTAGAAATGCTCTTCGTCATGGAATCATGGCTCACCAACACAGATTACCGTACTTACAGGTCAATTAAAGCTCCCTTATTATGAACTCTTTAACTGCCAGAGAATAAGCCGAAGGGGTGGAGGCATCTTCATCCTAGCCAGAAGTGATCTACACTTCCAATGCCTGATGTCATAGACCACAAACAATCTAGATTCCATCATGATCTCAAATAAGCATCTGGCAACATGTCTGTTCTACCAAACATCTTCTACATGCACTAATAACCTCTCCAAAATCTTTGACCTAACATGCAACTGGGCTACCCAAAGAAAACCACTTTGGCTGCTTGGCAATTTCAATCTCCCTGTGCTACCAATGAAGAATGCCACATCCTTTCTGGATGCAATGACCGCATTGAACTACAAACTACTAATGCACACACCCATCCACACAAGAGGAAACACCTTGGACCTTATCTTCGCACCCGCATCCACAACACAAATCAATTAACCAAACTACCACAGGTCCTCACTCTCCCCTGGTTAGACCACAATGCCATTATTTTCTACATCCCCATTGACATGGAAGATTTATGATTGCTCCAC
Source organism: Ichthyophis bannanicus (assembly GCA_033557465.1). NCBI lineage: Eukaryota > Metazoa > Chordata > Amphibia > Gymnophiona > Ichthyophiidae > Ichthyophis > Ichthyophis bannanicus. The sequence goes on along the minus strand of CM066036.1, from coordinate 154,596,237 downwards.
TACCAGCTCGTCAATTCAGACATTTTAACAAAGAAGCCTTCCTTGATGAAACTCTACACGATCTTAATACCAACACTACCAAGCTGGATGAACTTATAGAAATATGGGGTCATTCCGCAGCACAAATAGCAAGGATGGATGTCCCATTGGGACGTCCATCCCCGCTATTCAGGCCCCCTTCTGAACCTGACTAACCCCCACTTGTTGTACGGTGAATTTAAGCAGGGGTTGATCAGGGGCGGCGTTAGGGCAGGCAGTGGGCAGTCATCAGCCCTGGATGTACAGGGCCAATTCCAATGTCGGCCTTGTATGTCTGGGGCCAGCGGCTTGAATGGGGAACTTATTCCACCTCTGAGGTGGAATACATTTTCTGAGTTGGCGTAGGATGGCAGGCTCGAGGCTGAAAAGCAGCAGGAGGGGGCAGAGGAGATGTCCAACAGCCCAACTCTGGCCTTGGGAGGCTAGATTGGGGGTTGGGCTGTGGGGTATGCAGTTTGCAGTCCAGCGACCGGGGATCGCAACTTTTGAATGGAGCTGCGGTGCCATGGCAACTGGACGCCATGGCGCCACGGCTCCATTCAAAGACCTGACTGAGCTATCCGGGCAAGGCCTGTACATGCAGGCCGACTTGAATCGGGGTCCTGACCTGCACGTACAGGCCTGGATGCGATTCTGATTCCACGGGGCCAGACGTGCTCTGAGGGATCAGAATCTCGGCTAACTCTGTGCATCCAGTTCCAACCGGGCGCACAGAGGGCCAGGACATCCATGTCTGAATTGGGCTCATATGGAATAATACCTTAAGCAAGGCCTTCCTCTTACAACACTCCTCAAAACTCGCCAAGAAGAATCACACAGCCATATCATTCACCACCAATCTACATGAGTCCTTAATATGACTCGGGAAACTTGAGCAGAAATGGCAGCACTCAAGACTCTCCCAGGACCGAGTCACATACATGACTACCTACCATAAACAAAAGGAATTGACCATAAACAAAAGGAATACCTCACCAATATCCTAATGCCCTCGCTTAACAAGCCCCGAAAACTTTCCGGAATTATTAAGTCCCTCATAAAGGACACAACTAAGCAACATCCAACAGGCACCCCTCACCCCCAGGCCTTTGCTACCCACTTCCCAAACAAAACAAATGTATCCCTCACTTAGAAAATCCTCTCCTGGATGATCCCCCATTAGTAGATCCTCCTATTCCCAAGCTATGCACCTTCCACCCAAGTTCCACTGAGCACATCGAGAACGTCATAAAGGGGATTAACACCACCAAATCTCCAACAGATCCATGCCCTGCATTCAGGATCATTAGTTCGATCCCACCTAAGTGAAATCATTGCCAGAATCGTACACCTTTCCCTTACCATGGGTGTGGTACCATCATCCCTGAAGACTGTCTCCATCAGCCATTACTGAAAAACGACAAACTGGACCTACTTGACATAAACTCTTATAGACCCATATCCAGCCTCCTGTTCCTGGCCAAGATAACTGAGAAGATAGTTCAGCAGCAAATCCAAGATCACATTGATGCCCACGCTCCACTCGACCTTCAGCAGTATGGAATTTGACATAAGCACAGTGCTGAAACCCTCCTAGCTACCCTCCTAGACAGGCTCATTATGGGAATGGACAAAGCGAAGCAGGGGTTAATTCTAATATTCCTGGATATTGCCTCGGTCTTTGACACATACAGTCACAATTTCCTACTTGACTGCCTATAACAGAAAGGAATACAGAACGTAGCCCTAGACTGGTGCACATCCTACTTGACAGGTTGCCAACAACAAGTGTGCACAGGCACTCAGGAATCAAAAACATACCAGCAGACGCAAGAAGTCCCACAGGGTTCATCTCTATCTTCTCTTCTCTTCAATATTTACATTCAGCTATATCTGCTCAATAATACAGTCATATAACATACTATATATAGCACATTTATACTGATGATGTTCTACTGTACACCCCATTCTCCACAGACAGTCCTAATAACACAAAGATTGCAGAATGTTTCAATGCCGTCTCAGATTGGCTCTGCACACGTAATCTTAAAGTGAATTGCAGGTAGACTGAAGTGTTGTTTATAACGAAAGACCAAACCTTCACCCCACCGACTTCTCTGTGGGCAAAAGATACAGAATTGATGACGAAGCAAGAAGTGCACTACCTAGGAGTCATTCTGGACCAATGACTGAGTATGGACACACATATAAATAATGTTACCAAGGCAGTATACCATAAAATAAGGACCCTCCATCACCTACGCCCACTCCTAGATGCGACTGACATCCGCACTGTATTCCAGGCACTTATCTTCCCTCACCTTGACTATGTTAATATCATTCTCCACAGTCTGCCAAAATACACACTTCAACCACTTCAAATGGCCTTGAACACTGCGGCCCAAACCCTATATGGAGCCTCCAGATTTGAACATGTCACGCTCATCTTAAGGCAATTACATTGGTTCCCTATAGGGAGCCGCCTGAATTACAAAGCTCTATTGATGACATTTAAAATTCTACCTAACCTGTCCGCAGACTCCCTGGCAGTAATCGTACAATGGACCCTGAACAATAGAATGAAGAGAACAAGGAAGGTAAACACAATCACCAATCCTGCAACAATAAGAAAGAGTACCCAAGCTGCTAAGAACAGAGCCTTCTCATTATACAAACCGATTCTGTGGAACACCCTCCCTGCCTTGATCTGATCCATCTCTGACCTTTCTACCTTTAGGAAAGCAATAAAGACTCATTTGTTCCAACTATTCTATGAACATATACCATAACCATGCCAGAGACATGGCCTGCCAATCACATACCAGGCTATAATTTAGTTCTCCCCGTTACTACCCAAGTTGACGCCCCTGTTCAGTGTTAAATGTTTACTGTTACTGTGTTGCCTAGTCAATGTAAAATGTTTATTCTTTCTTGTTCTATGTAAACCACGCTGATTTTGAAATAATGCTGTATATAAAATCAAATAAATAAAGAAATGTCATGGCCAAGAGCTTACTTTATATAGCATTTCTGCCTTGTCCACTTATCTCCAGAGTCCTTCAGAAGATTCTCCAGGATCATGCCACTGTCCTCCTCATAGCTCCTGCTTGGCCAAGACAAATATGGTATCCACTGCTTCTTTTGTTAACTATCAAACAATCCATTCCATTGGGAACTCACCCATCTCTTCTAACACAGCAGGTTGGATGCCTGCTTCATCCTAACTTCCATACTCTGGCTTTCACAGCATGGGATGTTGAAAGCGAGATGACTGGTGATCTTCCAAGTCATCCTAGCATTCAGGAAAGACTCCATTTAAAAGTCTATAGATTTAAATGGACCCACTTCTCCTGCTGGTGTCTCAAATGTCAGCTCTATTCTCTCTTGTCCATTAGGGGAGGTACCTGCTTATCTTCTGCCTCTCTCCAACACTGGCCTTAAGACAACATCCATAAGACTCCACCTTGCAGCGATAGTAGAGTACCATAGTAAAATTGATAATAAATCCTTGCACATCTGGATTCATATGTTTATGTTTATGTTTATGTTTAGGTAGTCCACCCATCTGTCTGTTTGCTCCAGTTTGGGACTTTAATCTTGTATTATCGAAATTGATGCACCCTATTCCCCTTTTGAGCTGCTCTCACAAACCTCCCAAATAGGTTTCACTTCAGCACATCACATCAGCGTACTCCAGGCTCTTGTCCCTTACAGTCCATACACACAATTCCTCCCCAACAAAGTGATCCTCAGAACTCATCCAAAGTTCCTACTCAAAATCATATCTACCTTCCATTTGAACCAGTCCACTGTGCTTCCAAACTTTTTTCCAAAGCCTCATTCCAGCCCTGCATAATCCAGTCTACATTCTTTCGACTGCCAAAGAATACTCCTGTTTTATTTCCGAGCTACACAGAATATTCATCAGGCTTCTTAGTTCTTCTTTACATTCAATCCAAACACCCTTGACCTTCTGGTGGCAAAGCACACACTGGTTAACTGCATTGATTTTAGCTATTCTGCTGAGGGCCTTCCCTCTCCAGGGAGGATCACCCCATACCACTGTGGCACATCTGTGTTCAATCGCTGTAGAGGACATCTGTAAAGCTGCCACTTGGTTGACTGTGCATACCTTCACAAAGCACTATTGACTTCATTATTCTTTTTCCAGTGACACTGAGCTTGGGGAGTCTATCCTTTGCAATACATACCTCTTTCATGAACTATTGTAAGCTATAGATGACTGAGGATGAGAAGAGAAACATTTATTTATTTTATTTATTTACATTCTCTTATATACCACACTATTCTGCATCAGTGCAGTTTACATTGAACAAACTGAAATTACATTGAACAGGGCATTATAACTTGGAGATAACTATTTTACAGGGGACATGGGCTATGGAGGGTTAAGTGGCTTGCCCAAGACCACAAGGAGCACCTGTGGGACTAGAAACCCCAGTCCTTCCGGCCCAAGGTTGCTGTCCTCTAGTGGGATTTGAACCCCCGACCTTCCGGCCTGAAGTACCTTGCCCCAACCACTAGGCCACTCCTCCACTCCACTTGGTGTGAAAGCCTGCGCATGCTCAGATACTAAAACAAAGTCCCTGAGCTAGAGGAGAACACCATATACAGGGACCTGTCCAGAGAACATCACCATCAAGTATGGCTGCATTCCTCTGCTACCTACAGAAAACCCCCACTGCAGGTAAGCAATTTTGCTTTCACCTCACCATGAGAACGCCAAAGTGAGTAAGATGGTCACACTGACAGGTTGTGTAATTGACATCTGTGTAGGCTACTTTACATCCTGACGAGTTCCATCCACCAAGGTTTTCTGCAGAACAAAAAAAATGAGACCTTTACCCAACAGAAAAATTCATTGGCAAAGGAGCCCAGAGAGTGTAGAACAGGTGTATAGCCAAAAGTTAACAACACAGCATAGATACTCACCTGTAGCAGGTGTTCTCCAGGAACAAGAATCGGTCCTCACATATGGGGTAACGTCACCAACAGAGCCTGCACGGGAATGCTCCCCTGCTTCCAAAAGAAGCTTTTGGAATGGAAACCATGCATGCATGCCCGTCTTCCTGCCCAAATGAGTCATCTTTACCTAGTATGATGACATAGCTTAATCAAGCCAAAAAGAGAACAACTCCATGGGGAGGAGGGAGGGTAGTCAGGACTGTTTCCTGCTGTTTCCAGAGAAAGCCTGCTGCAAGTGAGTAACTATGCTTTCTCTGGAACTAAGCAGGAAGTCAGTCCTCACATATGGGAATCCCCAGCTACAGCCTACCAAAAAAAAACCTGTAAACAGCCCAATGGGGCAACCAGAAAAAGAACCGAGAACAACAGCACAGTAGTAGCTGAAAGGTTCTGAAAGTCAGCGTCCAGTACGGACATAAACAGCAGAAGAATCGGTGGGACAGAAGAGCCGGTGGGAAGGAGTTGCCTTAATTTCTATACGGGTGCCAGAGTATGGCCTGGCCGAAGTTGCTGTCATGTCGGGAATCTCCCTCCAGACAATAACGTGGATGGAACACCATGTAGCAGCTCTACAGATCTCCACCGAAGAGATGGACTGTAAGTTGGCTACCAAAAGCAGCCATAGCTCAGACGTTGTGAGCCGTAACACAGTGCTCCAAACTCAGACTAGCTTGAGCGCAAGCAAAGGAGATGCAGTCTGCAACCCAAAGCGAAAGGTACACTTCGAGACTGCCACACCTAGCCTATTGGGGTCAAAAGAGATACAGAGCTGGGAAGAATGGTGGTGAGCTTTCATACATTCAAGGCAGAACGCCAGCACTCTCTGACAATTCAATGTGTGTAGAACGGCCTCAGCCTTGTTGGTGTGAAGTCTGGGAAAAAAGGTGGGCAGTACCACTGGCTGATTAAGGTGAAAGGCAGAAACCGCCTTAGGAAGAAACTTCGGGCAAGTCCAGAAGACCACTCTATTCTGATGAAACCTCGTGTATGGAGGATGCGCCACTAGCGCCTAGAGTTCAGTGACTCTGTACGCAGAGGTGATCATTACTAAGAAAATAACCTTCCATGTGAGATATTTAAGCGGACAAGAGTGAGTGACTCAAAAGGGGCAGAAATCAGCTTCCAAAGCACCATATTAAGGTCCCACACCACAAGCAGGGGCAGAATTAGAGGCCGAGAGAGCAAGAGACTTCTCATAAAGTGACTTACAAGGCGATGCACAGAAATGGGCTTACTATCCACCCCACAATGATAGGCCGCCACTGCGCTGAGTTGCGCTCTCACAGAGTTCGATTTGAGGCCCAGATTGGACAGGTGGAGTAGGTAAGGGAGCAAAGACCACCAAACAAGAAAAGGGGTTCAGTACCTCATCTGCACACCACAGAGAGAGAATCTGTGCCATTTAAAAGCATAGCAACACCATGTGGAGTCCTTGGAAAAACCCAGGAAGACGTTCTCTACATAAGCTAGCAAGTGGAAGAACTATGTGCTCAGGATCCATGCCTTGAGAGCTAGGGAGCAGATGTTGGGATGAAGAAGAGATCCAATGTCCTGGGATATCAGATCTGGATCGGTGGCCTCCAAGACAAACGGAGTAGAAGATGAAACCAGGACTGTCTGGGCCAGTGTGGGGCAATGAGGATCATGGTAGCCTTGTCATCCTGGAGCTTGAAGAGGGTCCTGACTACCAGAGGAGTTGGTGGATAGGCATAAAGCAGTCCCTCTCCCCAATCCAGAAGAAAAGCATCAAAAACCATCCGACTGTGGCATGAAACCCTGGAGCAAAACTGCGGCACCTGGGCCTTGTCGAGTGATGCAAAGAGGTCTATGTTTAGGGTACCCCACATCTGGAAGATGCGGCTGACAACTCGACTGTTGAAGGTCCACTCATGCAGTTGGAGGATTCGGCTAAGTTGATTCTATAAGACATTGAGCTCCCACAGCAGATACACCGCTCAGAGAAGCATGCCGTGTGAAATAGCAAACTTCCAGAAACGCACTGTCTCCCAGAAGGAAAGGTATGAGGCCGTGCCCCCCCTACGTGTTGATGTAGAACATTGCTATCTGGTTGTCAGTCTGGATGAGGACAATCAGGTTGCAAGCTGCTCTTGAAAAGCCCTGAGTGCATTGGAGATGGCACGGAGTTCCAGAAGTTGATCTGGTGGAGGTTTTCCGCAGCCATCCAGAGAGCCTGTGTTCAGAGACCATCGAGATGGATCTCCAGCCCATCTTGGAGGCATCCACAGGCAGAATCCATTGATGCAGAAGGGCTTGGAAGGGAAGTCCCTGGTGCAGATTTTGAGAAGGACTGCTTGAGTGGCTGAGTAACGACCATCTTGTCCTGGAGCAACCCGTAACTTGGTGCTACTGCATACATAGAGTCCATTGCGCTTGCCTCATCTGTAGATGGACAAGTGGACCGACATGAACCATGGAGGCTATGTGGCCGAAAATCTGCAGCATCTCCCTGGCTGTGGTGAACAGACGGGTCCACAATTCTCTGGCTAGGTGAATGAGCCACAGGGCTCGATCCTAGTGTAGGTAGGCCTGGGACACAGTAGTATCTAGGAGGACCCCAATGAACTCAAAGAGCTGAGTGGGCTGCAGATGAGAATTTGGGTAGTTGATGATGAAGCCCAGATGCTCAAGTAGCTGAATGGTGATTCTTGCAGAGCACCGGAAATGGCCCAGCATTCGACCCCTGATCAACCAATTATCCAGGTAGGGGAAGACAAAAATTCCCAGCATCCAGAGGAATGCAGCGACCATCGGTACTGACAGTGCTTTCCGCTGAGCATGAAGGGGAGATACTGCCAGTGAAGAGGTTAAATGGGGATGTGAGTATAAGCATCCTTGAGATCCAAGGAGCACAGCCAGTCTTCTCGTTGGAGGTAAGGCAACAACGTTCCCAGTGAGATGATCTTGAACTTTTCTTGCAAGAGGAATTGGTTGAGGTCCCAAGATCCAATATGGGCCAGAAGCCTCCCATCTTTTTGGGAACCAGAAAGTAATGGGAGTAGAATCCTTTCATGACTTGAGAAGGAGGACCAGCTCGATGGCCAGGTCGGCCAAGAGAACCGTATCTTAAAAAGGATATAGGCTGGGGGAAAATATGATGGCCGCAGGCAGGTGTGAGCTGTGAGCCGCGTTTCATTGATGGGGAAAAGGAAGGCTAAATCAGCTCCTAAGCCCTCTAAGGCGCCGGTGATGTCTTCCCCTTACCTGTTGGGATTTTGGATTCGTTCTTACTTCATGGCTTGCAGTGGTCAGGAGGAGTACCGGTGACAGAGAGCCCCATTGGCTGTGGATTGGAGTGGGAGTGCTAGTCCAGCATCTCGGGGCCGGAGATCACGTCGCTGGAGTAGTAGTGCCTGCCTAAAGTAGCAGGTTTGGAAGCAAGTCTGTGGACTTGGCAGTGTCGGCAGGGACCTGAAGTGGTGTGTTGTCAGCTGCTGGAGGGTCGGCTGCAGATCGAGGTGGAGAGGAGTGTGAGCGTGAGGCTGCACATCCAGATCAGCTTGCCAGCTCTGGGTGCCTGCAATCAACTGTGGGAGGCTTGGCTGTTTCTTTGGCCACGTCAGGTGTTCTCCCTATTGCTCTGCAGACTCCAGAGAATGGACTGGGTATGGTTGGAGCTTCAGGAACCTTTACCCTTGTATGCCCAGAGGCTTTTACTTTGGAGGCAAGTTGTTGCCACAGGTTCAGGCTCTGTCTGTAAAAGTACATGAGAATAAGCATCAATTACAGCAACATACAGAAGCGATTTCGTCTTTACAGTCTTTAACATCTGAGATTCAAACCAAGACAGCTGCTGTGGAGGAATCTGCTAGTGTTTTTCATAAAGATGTTTTTGCTCTTCAGGCCAGGATTGAGACATTGGAGGACTTTGCCAGATATTCCAATCTGCGTATAGTTAATTTTCCATGGCCAGCTGCTATAAGTGCTAAAGAGTTATTTAAGCAATATTTACTGGAGATACTTGGTATACCGGCTAAATCTCATCTGCTGGTGGCAAAGATGTATTCTCTTCCAACTTGGAGAAGAACTCCTGGTGGTGCAGGGATCCCTGGTGTTCAACCAGTGGATTTAATAGATGTTTCTGTATTGTTGGAATCATCGGATACAAAGATTTATAGACCTGCTACTTTAGTAATATCTTTTTCACTCCCATCAGACCGGGATTAGTTCCTTAGGATTTATTTTCATAAGAGGGTTATCACTTTCAAGGGGTTTAATGTCTAAATTATTCTAGGGCAACACAATGGCAAAGGAAGGAGTTCCTCCTTCTCCGTCCAGCAGCTGGGTGGGCAATTTTTTCTAAAGTTTCCTTGCAAATGCTTGGTTAAATGTCACTCTATTTCCTAAGTTGTTTTTTAACCATCTCAGCTGTTGGCACTTTTGGATGTGCGCAGAGCTAGTATGGGCAGTGATCCCCCCAAAGCATGATGGTATGAAATATTTTGGCTAGCACATGCCTTATTTCTTGCATTATTGGGTTTGTAATTATTGCCTACGTTTGCTTTCTCTCTTTATAGTGGGCTGGATTAAGGGGTCAAATTGTATGTCTGTTAGTATTTCTGGGCATGTTTTTTGTTTCCTGGAAACAAAATTCACTGTAGAATCTCTATGGACTGAAATTCCATATAAAAAGGGGAAGGGGAAGGCAATGGAATGGGGATGTACTATCGACCACCTGGCCAGAATGAACAAATGGATGATGAAATGCTCAAAGAAATCAGAGAAGCTAACAAAAGTTGCAACATAGTAATAATAATGGGTGACTTTCAGGAAATGGAAAAAAGAGCCAAACGACGAAACCTGGAAACAGCACAAGCACTGGCAAGTCAAATGCAAGGCATTGATAAAGCAGGCAAAGAGAGAATTTGAGAAGAAGCTTGCTGCGGAAGCAAAAACGCGAAATAAAGACCTTTTCAAGTACATTCGTAGCAAAAAACCTGTGAGAGAGTCAGTTGGTCCATTAGATGATAAAGGGGTTAAAGGAGCACTAAGAGGCGACAAGGCGATAGCGGAGAGACTGAATGAATTCTTTGCTTCGGTCTTTACTGAGGAAGATGTAGGAATGTTACCCATGACGGAAGTGGTATTTAAAGGTGTGGAAGAATTGAAGGAAATATCGATACATCGGGAAGATGTCTTACAACTATTAGATAAACTGAAGAGTAGCAAATCACCTGGGCCGGATGGCATACATCCAAGGGTGTTGAAAGAACTGAAATATGAGATTGCAGACCTGCTATCAGTAATCTGTGAACTATCATTAAAATCATCTCTAATACCTGAAGATTGGAGGATCGCCAATGTAACACCAATTTTTAAAAAGGGTTCCAGGGGTGATCCGGGAAACTACAGACCAGTGAGTCTGACGTCAGTACCGGAAAAAATGGTAGAAACCATCATAAAGAATAAAATTACTCAGCATGTAGATAGTCACAATCTAATGGGAGACAGCCAACATGGCTTTAGACAAGGAAGATCTTGTCTTACTAATCTGTTATGGTTTTTTGAAGGAGTGAATAAACAGGTGGACAAAGGTGAGTCGGTTGATATTGTGTATCTGGACTTTCAGAAAGCCTTTGACAAGGTCCCTCATCAGAGACGTTTGGCAAAACTAAAGAGTCATGGGATAGGAGGCAGTGTACTATTGTGGATCAGGAACTGGTTAAAAGATAGAAAGCAGAGGGTAGGGCTAAATGGCCAATTTTCCCAATGGAGAAAGGTGAATAGTGGTGTACCCCAGGGATCTGTGCTGGGTCCGCTGCTTTTTGACATATTCATAAATGACCTGGAAAGTGGAATAACGAGTGAGGTTATCAAATTTGCAGATGACACAAAACTATTTAAAGTTGTTAAAACCGAAGAGGATTGTGAAAAATTGCAAGAGGATCTTGATAAATTGGAAGACTGGGCATCAAAATGGCAGATGAAATTTAATGTGGACAAGTGCAAGGTTATGCACCTAGGGAAGAACAACCCAAACTATGGTTACACGATGCAAGGTTCCACATTAGGAACCACCACCCAGGAAAAAGATTTAGGCGTCATTGTGGATACTATGCAATGTTCCCTCTAATTGTCTGTAGGCTGTGTGCGCATAAAATATCAGCTGTGCAGCTTTTGAAGGAAGGTTAAATTTTTGTGCGCCACATAACGACACTCAGCGTTATATACTTTAAAATTTGACTACACGTCAGAATACAGTGTGTACACCACATTGATTGCACTAGAAAATATTGTAGAACTTGTGAAAACCATAAATACACAACAACTTTTCAATTTTAAGAACGTCTGTGTTGTTTTCTATCAGAATCAGAACCGTAATTTTTGTGCGCTCTGTTGTAAAGTATGTGCGCTCACTCAGCGAGGTGTGTGCGCGCGCACACGCGCACAGCTTAGAGGGAACAGTGATACCATGTTAAAACCCTCGGCCCAGTGTGCAGCGGCGGCCAAGAGAGCAAATAGAATGCTAGGTATGATAAGGAAAGGAATGGAAAATAAAACAAAAGATATTATAATGCCTCTATATCGTTCCATGGTGAGACCGCACCTTGAATATTGTGTGCAATTCTGGTCGCCGTATCTTAAAAAGGATATAGCGATTTTAGAAAAGGTTCAGAGAAGAGCCACCAAAATGGTAAAGGGGATGGAAGGATACTCCTATGAACAAAGGCTAAAAAGGTTAGGGCTCTTTAAACTGGAGAAGAGACGGCTGAGGGGAAATATGATAGAAGTCTATAAATTAATGAATGGAATGGAACGGGTAAACGTAGATCGATTGTTTACGTTATCAGAATATAGAAAGACTAGGGGACATGCAATGAAGCTCCAGGGTAAACTATTTAAGACCAATAAAAGAAAATATTTTTTCACTCAACGTGTAATCAAACTCTGGAATTTGTTACCGGAGGATGTAGGCTGTTAGTGTAGCTGGGTTTAAAAAAGGTTTGGACAAGTTCCTGGAGGAAAGGTCCATAAACCATTATTAAGAAGTGACCGAAGATATCAATGCTTGACCCAGTACAAGCATTGTGGAACTTGTGTCTCTTGGGGAAACTGCTAGGTACATATGGCCTAGTTTGGCCACTGTTGGAAACAGAATACTGGGCTTGATGGACCTAGGTCTGACCCAGTATGGCATATCTTATGTTCTTATGTTATGTTATTTCAATTACCCCGGTATTGACTGGGTTAGTGTCACGGCAGGACATGCTGGAGAAATAAAGTTTCTAGATGAAATAAATAACTGCTTCTTGGAGCAACTGGTTCATGAACTGACAAGAGGGGAGCCATTTTGGACCTAGTCCTTAGTGGAACACAAGATCTAGGGCAAGAGATAAGGGTGTTGGGGTCACTTGGCAATAGTGATCATAGCATGATTGTGTTTGATTTAATAAATGGAGGAGGGAGGGTAAAGAAATCCACAGTATTACCTTTTAACTTTCAAAAGGGAGACTATGATAAAATGAGGAAAATAGTTAAGAAAAAACTAAAAGAAGCAGTTGCAAAAGTTAAAGATTTACATCAAGCTTGGGTGTTGTTTAAAAATACTTTCTTGGAAGCCCAGATCAGCTGTGTTCCACGCTTTAAGAAAAGTGGAAGGAAGTCCAAAAAACTGCCAGCATAGTTTAAAGGTGAGGTCAGAGAGGCCAAAAAAGCATCTTTCAGGAAATGGAAAAAGGAGCCAAATGACGAAAACTGGAAGCACCACAAGCACTGGCAAGTTAGGTGCAAGGCATTGATAAGTCAGGCAAAGAGAATTTGAGAAGAAGCTTGCTGTGGAAGCAAAAACACATAATAAAGACTTTTTCAAGTACAGTCATAGCAAAAAAATCTATGAAAGAGTCAGTTGGACCATTAGATCATAGAGGAGTAAAAGGGGCACTAAGAGGAGACAAGGCCATAGCGGAGAGACTGAATGAATTCTTTTCTTCGGTCTTTACTGAGGAAGATGTAGGAATGTTACCCATGACTGAAATGGTATTTGAAGGAGATGCTGCGGAAGAATTGAAAGAAATATTGATACATCAGGAAAATATATTACAGCTATTTGATAAACTAAAGAGTAACAAATCACCTGGACCAGATGGTATACATCCAAGGGTATTGAAAGAACTGACATATGAGATTGCAGACCTGCTATAAATCATCTGTAATACCTGAAGATTGGAGGATGACCATTGTAACGTCAATTTTAAAAAAGGGTTCCAGGGGTGATCCGGGAAACTACAGACCAGTGAGCCTGACGTCAGTACCAGAAAAAATGGTAGAGACCATCATCAAGAACAAAATTACTGAACATATAGATAGTCATGACTTCATGGGAGACAGCCAACATGGCTTTAGCCAAGGAAGATCTTGTCTTACTAATCTGTTATGTTTTTTTGAATGTGTGAATAAACAAGTAGACAAAGATGAGTCAGTGATATAGTGTATCTGGACTTTCAGAAAGCCTTTGACAAGGTCCCTCATGAGAGACTTTTGGCAAAATTAAAAAGTCATGGAATAGGAGGCAGTGTATTATTGTGGATCAGGAACTGGTTAAAAGATAGAAAGCAGAGGGTAGGGCTAAATGGCCAATTTTCACAATGGAGAAAGGTAAATAGTGGATTACCCAGGGATCTGTGTTGGGTCCGCTGATTTTTAACATATTCGTAAATGACCTGGAAATGGGAATAATTAGTGAGGTTATCAAATTTGCAGATGGCACAAAACTATTCAAAGTTGTTAAAACCCATGAGGATTGTGAAAAATTACAAGAGGATCTTACTAAACTGGAAGACTGGGCATCCAAATGGCAGATGAAATTTAATGTGGACAAGTGCAAAGTTATGCACCTAGGAAAGAACAACCCGAACCCATGGTTACATTATGCAAGGTTCCATATTAGGAACCACCACCCATGAAAAAGATTTAGGCGTCATCGTGGATAACATGTTAAAACCCTCTGTCCAGTGTGCTGTGGTAGCCAAGAGAGCAAACAGAATGCTAGGTATCATAAGGAAAGGAATGGAGAATAAAACAAAGGATATTATAATGCCTCTGTATCGTTCCATGGTGCGATCGCACCTTGAATAGTGTGTGCAATTCTGGTCGCCGTATCTTAAAAAGAATATAGCATTATTAGAAAAGGTACAAAGAAGAGCCACCAAAATGGTAAAGAGGATGGAAGGATACCCCTATGAAGAGAGGCTAAAAAAAGTTAGGGCTCTTTAACCTGGAAAAGAGATGGCTGAGGGGAGATATGATAGAGGTCTATAAATTAATGAATGGAGTGGAACAGGTAAACGTAGATTGATTGTTTACACCATCAAAATATAGAAAGGCTAGTGGACATGCAATGAAGCTGCAGGGTAACCTATTTATGACTAATAAGAGAAAATATTTTTTCACTCAACGTGTAATCAAACTCTGGAATTTGCTACTGGAGGATGTAGTAAAAGCTGCTAGTGTAGCTGGGTTCAAAAAAGGTTGGGACAAGTTCTTGGTGGAAAGGTCCGTAAATCTTTATTAAAGGGGACTCGGGAAATCCACTGCTTGCCATAATACAAGCATTGTGGAACCTGTGTCCTTTGGGGAAACTGCTAGGTACTTGTGATCTAGATTGCCCACTGTTGAAAACAGGATACTGGGCTTGATGGACCTTGGACTGACCTAGTATGGCATATCTTATGTTCCTATGACCTCCCTCTGGAGTTCTCGGTGAGATGGATCGAGAGGATAATCCCCTGGGAAATAAGGGGAAGGAAGTTGATCAAAGTGCAACAGGTACCCTTCCCAAACTATTTTGAGGGTCCAGGAGTCTGATGTTATGGTTGGCCACCTGTGGGCAAAATGGATCAATTTGCCTCTCATCTGAGGTGGAACCGTGGTTGTAAACAGAAGGGAGGCCATACTCCTTAGGAAGGAGCAAAAATCCCCTGCCAGGCTGCAGTTGCGGCGCATGCTGTGACTTCTGGGGTTTGGGGCAGTGGAGCTGATACTGGCCCTGATCCTTCTGCTGCTGCCCCTGCTGAAAGCCATGATAGGGCTGATATGATGGGTAGCTGGCATAGTTCTTCCTCTTCTTGGGATAGAAAGCCTTGGAAAAGAAGCCTCTCTTCTTAGAGGGGTCACCCATCTTACAAGAAAGTCTATTCATTGTTAATTGTTCCTGCTCTAGCTCTCTAGCCTTATCCTTCATGGGCTTGCCGAAGAAGTTCTCGCCCCAGCAGGAGACATCTGCCAGTTTGTCCTGCACCCATTATTCTAAGTCAGAAGACTGCAGCCAAGTTAAGCAGCAAGCTTCAATGCCCACAGTGGCCACCTGGGTCACTGACTCAAAGCCAACATAAGCTGCTCTGGTCATATATTTTGATCACCCTTTCACTCTGGACAGAAGCCCACAGTAACACTCAGCCTGTTCCTCCGGAACAATTGTCGGCACCGAGGAACCTGAGGGCATCAGGTCTTGGGCTGGCCTCGGCATCGAGGAATCCGAGAACATTGAGTTCTGGGCAGCCTGTGAGGCCAAGAACGCAGCCAAGTTGTACTCAAGGGCTTGCATGTGCACGGCTAGGAACAGGGAGTCTGATGGCATGGGAACCAGGGCAGCAACTGTGGTCTCTGGTGCCAGTACCCTCTTCGGGGACGCCACGATGGTAGCAGTATTGGGAGTGATCCAACAGCCTTCCTGGGCCTTAGGAGGCACCTTCCCCCACTGGAGCAGCTTAGGAGGCCACTTCTGGCCTTCACCCTCGGAGACTGCGATGCTGGTGACCGAGGGACTTATCCTGGGCCTCGGCATCCCCCTTGATTTCAATGGGGCAGAAGTCCAGTCCTTCTGTGTCCATCCCTCATCGAAGGATGACCATCGGTCCAATGCACCAACGATGAGCCTGGCCCCAACGCAAAGCTGAAGCCTTGGCAGAGACTTTCGAAAGCGTCAACGCCAATGTTGATGCCACTGCTGATGCGGAAGACTTGGAAAATCCGAACAGTGATTCCTGCTGTTTTTCTCAGTTCCTGAGCCCCTTGCGTGTCATCTGCAAGCAGAGAGCACAGGTAGAGGGCTCATGGTTGAGCCCGAAGCATTGAAGGTACCAGTTATGGTGGTCCATCATGGAGATGGTCCAACCACACTGGGAACACTTCTTAAAGCCACTGGCAGCTTTGACATGTCTGGGAAGATGGCTTCCGCCAAGTCAAAGGATTCCAACATCCCAGCTGGCCAGGGGGCACGAGAGAAAAAACCCATGCACCAAAAAAGAAAAAAAAAATCGAGAAAAAATGCAGAGCCAAGGCACCGATACTCCTGCGGATAGGCAGGAAGACTGTGACGAGCACACGACCGAAAAATCACACAGAAAAAGTTTTAAAACGTATTGGTGAGGTATTGACGATTTTCTGGGGTCAGACAAGCATCTGAGAGGCTCCATGGAAAAAAGAAAATTGGGGTAAGATGGCTACTTTAGGCGGGAAGACGAGCACACATGCATGGTTGACTTCCCAAAGACTTCCTTTGGAAGCTGGGAAGTGTTCCCATGCAGGCTCCATCAGTGACATCACCCCATATGTGAGGACTGACTTCCTGCTTGGTCCCAGAGAAAGTAAGAAACTACAGTTTCATATTATTATGTTTTAAAATAAAACACAGTCAAAAATGATTCATGGTTTCAGGCAATTAGAATATCTACTAGGGGCTCGATATTCAGCAGCTACAGCTATGCGCTTCCACAGAGCATAGCTGTCGCCGCTGAACCTAAGCCTGGATATTCAATGCCATGGCCATATTTGGGTCTGCCATACGGTGCAGAAGCTAACCGGGCAGCAACGATATTGAGTCGCTGCCCAGTTAGTGACCTGCGGGTAAAGATAGGTGTGACAAAAGCTGGCAATACTGAACTGCTGCCTGGTTAGCTTCCAGCTTTTGCCATGCCTATCGTTACCTACATGTTGCCAACCGGGCAGCAGTTCAATATTGCCACTGCCTGGTTAGTGATGGGCTCTACCCAGGAATGCCCACAACATGCCCCCATAGCACACAGTTAGCATCAGGGCATGTAGCAGCATTACTTGGGGATATTCAGTGGTATTAAACATATTGGTGCTGCTGAATATCCCTCTAAATGGCATTTACATGGTTTACAGGTCTGTAACCATGTAAATGCCTCTGAATATTTGGCCCTAGGATTTTTCTAGAGTTTCTTTGCAACAATGCAATGTGTGCCTTTGAGTCAGTCCTGACTCCTGGTGACCCAGAAGTTCCTGGATTTTCTTGGCAGTGTCACTGGAGGTAGATTGCCAGGCCTCTCTTCTGAGACAATGGAGGGTTAAGTGACTTGCCCAAGGCCACAAGGAGTGCTAGTGGGAATTGAACCCTGGTTACTTGGTTACCAAGCTAGTGTTCTAACCACTAGGCTACTCCTCCACTCCTCCAGAGTTTCTTTACCACACCAAAACCTGGTTAGAGCATAAAGAGGCAAATGTACTAATCTGTGAGTCTGCTCAAACAAATGAGCCAGTTTTGTGCACTTCAATGTTATTCAAATTAGATCTGTGGCATATATTTTGAAGTTCACAAGACATCACAGACTTTATTACGTGCACTTCCTTGAGTTGTACTTAAGTTTCGCTGAAATCACTGAACTGCACAATTTAGCATGTGCTGTCCTGTTTTGTGCAAATTATTGCTAAGGAGTTAATTTGTATAATTCATTAAGGACTTTTGCATAAACGTTATGCCTTTACAAACCAAATAAATTACATGTATGAAAAAAGCATGAATTAAAATTCACAAATTTGGCAGCACATGTTATTTGCTGGTTTTACAAAGCCATTCACAGCTCAGTAATTAGCCTCAAAGCACGGAGATAATATAGTTGCAGAATACAGCCTGTATACTGTACTTGATTAGTACAGTGTCACAGCCTTCTTGTAAAATTTGTTTAAAAAGTCCGAAAAAACAGTTGAACAAAGGTAATAATCCTAACTCAAAAAAAGTTTTAGGATGTATTTATGCATTCTCTGAAGTATTCCCAAAAGCATGTATAATTCCATTGTACAGGATCCTCCCAGTACTGACCAAGCATTCACCTTGAGGTACGTAGACTCTGAAATACTTGTGAAATCCCCTTGGGGTTTAGAATACTAACTGAGGCTCTAGGGGCCTAGAAAGCCTGCTGGAAAGTGAAGCAGGTGGTAGGAGCCCAGGAGATAACTAAGGGTGTGGAGAAATGACATAGGCCGGGCTATAATACTCAAGGCTGTATGCAAATAAGGGTATTGACAGAGAGTCACTGAACCATGGAGTAAAAAAAAAGAAGGGGGAGCTAGCCCAGCAGTGGCCTAGCTACCAAAAGGCAGCCACCCCATCTGGGTGGAAGGCAACCAGGGGAGGACTGTCCAGAGTCAGTCCTTAGGTGAAGAAGAATCTGAGAAATGCTAGTCTTCCCAAAACAAGTGCAAGGTACCAATAAAATCCAATGTGACTTATATTTATTCTATGTGACCCTGATCCTGCTAGCCAGTTACATTTGCTACAGCTCCCAGAAAGGATTCACCAATGAAGGCGGGGGACTCCTAGTCCCCAAGGGATCCAGCATGCCATCTCAAATAAAAATCCCATACAACGGGCTATATTCACTAAACGTTATTATGTGCTATGTACTGCAGTGCTTATGTTATTCTTATGGGCACAGAGGTAGATAGTGCTTTAACGTTTAGTAAATATGACCCATTAGAAGCTCAGATGACTAAACTTCGACTTTCATACTTTCGACACATTATGTGAAGAGAGAGATCATTAGAGAAAGACATCATGCTTGGCAAGATAGAAGGTCAATGCAAAAGAGGAAGGCCAGCAATGAGATGGCTCGATACAATGACAGCAGCTACGGGTACCAGTCTGTCAACAATGAGCCGCTGACTGAAGACCGAACACAATTTAGGACAACTATCCAGAGGATCGCCATGAGTCGACACCGACTCGATGGCACTTAATAGCAACAACAAGCTGTTCCAAAACAAAAGAGAATTTTCTGAAGACATTATTAGAAAAAAAATCCAATACAAAACTACTAAACAGTTCTTCATATTTTAGTAGGGCAGCTCTATCAAAGTGGAGAAGTAGTCTAGTGGTTAGAGCAACTGCCTACTACCCAGAAGATCAAGGGTTCAATTCCTACTGGCACACCATGTGACCTTAGCAAGTCACTTTACTCTCCATTGTCTTGGAAGAAAAGGACTGGCAATCTACTTCCAGTGATACATTACCAAGAAAACCTAGAGGCAGCTGGATTGCCAGGAATCAGTCCTGACTTGATGGCACTAAAAGAAAAATGGACACCCCATAAACAAGGAAAAGAATTATTCATCAGTCCCTCTAAGCAAGTGCATAGGGATTTTGATCCCCTTATTTCATAAAGGACTCCCCTCCCAGAGCCTCAGTTAGAACACCACTAGTATCTTAAAAACCAAACATCAAAGTCCATTCCATTGGAAAAAAATGCACTGTTATATCTATGGAAAGGGCCTGATTTTATTACTGCCCACCCTATACTGTATATTGAAACTGAAAGTTTACATGCTGTTCTATATACCTACAAAAATTGGGAGGCATTCCCAGAGCGAGGTTACATCAGGGAAGAGAAATATTCATGTAGTTCTGAATATCAAAACTATGCATGTATTTTCAACTTTTAAAAAACATATCCACACAATGTTGCACAGGTAATTTTCCTTAAGCAATAATCAAAGAAAATGTACGTATTTTTCCTTTAATTATCATGATAAACCCTGCGGGTCAAGACTATCCATGAGGTTTGCCACACTCTAAGTAGTTTTATTATCTATTCCTTAGTGTTCGTTTGTCTGAATAATATGTCACCATCCAACTGCTTTAGTGGATTTAACTCTGCATATTTAGAAGCCTGAAATGAAACTTGAAGGCCCACAGGTTCAAAGTACCCATGCCCCAGTAAACTGCAAGGGGGCCAAAAAATGGCCATATATGCAGAATCAGTTTAGAAATTGTATAAATAATTTATTGCAATAGATGCAAAGTGAAAAATCATTTTCAGATATGAAAAGTGAATTTAAAGAAAGCAGAAGCAAAAATGTATCTTGCACAATTTTTTTTTTTGCTTGCAGTATTAAATATTGCACATTGCCATGCCACAACACAGTAAACAGTGACTTTGGGCACTCATTGCATGAGACAACACAGCCATGTCTTCAAAAGAAAATAACTCTGGTTACAATCTGTTTCCCACTTCTGTCTCATACACACAGAGCCCTCAGTTGAATTCCTTTGCAGTATTGTACGGAATGAAAATATGCATTTACATGGCAATAAACCAAGTGCTGAGTATATAGTCATAGTACAGAGCATTGTGTTTGGCAGTAAAGTTACACAGGATAATGCACTTTAGATTTGGACCCCCTTGTGATTTAAAATCCAAATTTGAGCCATGGCTGGCTGGCTCAATGCAGTTCAAATTCAGTTTATACTTTTGGCCCAATTCAGCAAAATTCAAACCAACTGTAGCTCCACTTGAGGCTCGTCAACCTGACTCATTAATCCAGGCCGAGGTGTATAGTCTGTGACTGGGAGGCCTACTGGCGTGGATGCTGTAAGCCTGCCTCCAAAGGACTGAATGAGCTGTTTCTGTCATGGAAATTCTCCCACAAAACCATCAGTTTGAAAGCCAGAACACTTTGAACTGACTCTTATGAACAGTTCAAGCTCAAAATGTTCAGAACTGAGTAGCATATGCCATATCCAAACCAACTGTACAATACATAGAGTTTGGTATGAACTGGGTTACAGTAAACACAGAAATCTTGAACACAAACCCAGGGCAATAGTGTTTAAGAGGTAATGCATCCAAAAGGCTTCTCCCATACCATGGGACCTCTCCCTTAACAATCTTAAAGATAGAAGTTTAAAAGATGTTATATACATGGTTCTCCTTATATTTGGTTAAAAAAATGCTAATAGTAATTTGCCTACTGTTCATTTGGAAGTCCCAAAACACACATTGTGGTTCTTTGTTGTCCTACAAAAAAAGAGAAAAAGGCATTGATAATCTCAACTTTGAAGTATTTGTAAACTTATCCATTAAATTCAATTTTCTTTTTTATAGTTTGTATTATTTAAACATTCAAATAAGTGCTGAAGAGACATTTTTCACATATTCTTTGAATACAGAAAAAATAATGAAGGATAGGTATAATAATTCCTTACAGAAAATGCATGCGGCTGCATATAAAGGCATGTTTACTGAAGCCCCATTACTAGCGCGGGAGTCAACACTAACTGCAGGGAGCATGTGCTTCTGTTCCTCTTTTGTTAGCATATAATAGTTATCTGATTATACTGTTCTATATAAAAATAAGTTGAATTTAATGTAAACCACTTTGATAAATCATGAAAGGCAGTATAGAATTAAATAAATCAATAAGTAAAGCTGGGGATGGTGCTACTGAGATCTTTCTGCCTCTGACTCAGAAAAAGATACCAGGGATGGCGTTGCATGATATTTTGTCCCAGGGGGGAAGGACAGAGAGAGGGAGAAACAGAGAGATGTGGTATGCTGGATGGGGGGGGGGGGGAAGTAGAGAAAGAGTGAGTGAGAATGGAGAATAATGGACCAGGAAAAAAGAGGTGGGGAATGGGAGGACTGGGGTGAGGGCTGAAAAGTGATAGGTAGATGGAGTAAAAAAGAGGAGAATTGAGCACTGGAGAGTAAGAAAGAGTAGTGAAGTCTGAGTGGACAGAAATAGAGAAAAACAAATGAAAGAAAGTTGAAGGGAAAAGATCTTCAAAATCTGGCTTCTGGGGGTTGCAGTTTAATTTGTATTTATACATTTTTATTTTTAGGTTGTAGTCACTTATCCTGTACTCGGTGAGGGTCTGTATTCTGTGTGTGACCAAGGCCAGGTGTTCTATTAACATGGAGTTTGTATGTAGGGATCTGTACTGTAGTAATCTGAATTGTTCCAGGGCCCGCTGCAGTATTTACAGTGCTACTTTTTTGGGATAGGCTCCTTATGTGAGTTTTCAAAGTTGGTTGTATGGTAGATTTGCTCTTTAGATCTTCGATGACTTTTGTAGGGTTTTGTATTAGTTCACAATATGCCTGATACTGGAGAATGTTTATGTTGTTAGTGAGATGACCAGAATCAGTTTTTGTTTTTTTGGGTTTTTTTAGATATTGAGTTCTGTAAGTGAATGTCCTAGTTCTATTCTGCACCCATTATCGAGGGAGGGGGTTCTGTGGATGCAGAATATATGTTCAAAAAGAAAAAGGAAGAACCATAACGCTGTTTATAACAAAATAAAATGAGTTATAATTTTATAATTTGATGTTAGAAACTGTGCTGTGGTTCTCACTTTTTATTTTAGTTCCTTGGTGTGCGAACATCTTGCATTTCCTTTGTCTTTTGTGGAATATATATTTACATTAATACCATGCTGGTCCAATGCACAATTTCAATTTATGTTGGAGATGCCAAGCACCTCTTGGTGTTTATTGTGGAGTGGGAAGTGTTGTGTTGGGATCACAGAGCCCCTCTTATTTTTCTGAGGATGAGAAGTGCTGTGTAGGGGCCACTGAGACTCTCTTGTTTTTGTGAAAGTGGAAAATGCTGTGTTGGGGCCACCAAGTCGCTCTTCTTGTTTTTGTGGAAGTGGGAGCAGCTGTGTTGGTGCTGTTGAGACCCTCTTGTTGTTTGGCACATTTAGCAGAATGTTTCCTAAGCTCTGTACTGGTAACACATGTGTGGATTGCCTTATCGGTGTGGGGCTGTAAGCTAACTTCAGGGAGCCAGTTACATCCCCCTGTAGTTACCACATTTCAGCATGACAAAACGGCTGCAGAGCAACTAAGGTCACCCACTGAGATGGCATTAGTTGCACCCATGCTAGTTGCGCTGAGCCATTATGTTAGTTTCTGCCCACAATGCAGATGCCTGTGTGTGAGAGTTCTTTCTCTCACCTCACTCTGGAGGAAAGTATAATTTTGAGAAAGAAACCCTGAAAACCAAAGAATAATGGAAAAAGCATGGAACTTGTTCCCTGGTCTGGACGGAGAGCGACCATATAATTTTTGCTTTTCTTTCGCTCCAACTTCACTTCCTACTGCCAGTACATTGTCTGCATGACTGTCAGTAGGAAGTGAAGCTAGAGCGAGACAAAGTTAGAATAACACATGTTTGATCAAGAAATGAAAACACATCCTACGATCCCGCAAGGCAAAAGCATAGATGTATTGGTTTGTCATTGAAACCTGCTTAACACGTGCTTTAAATCAGCAATATATTAACGCTGTCACTGTCTTCCTATATTGTGACTATTCATTGCATCAACATTATACCAATTTTGCTTATATTTTCTAGATGTACATTGACTATATGGTTATGTTTTTGATTCCTACATTCTGTACAAAATCTTTCTCCTGCATTTTTTTCAGTGAGTAAAATATTTTTGAGCTTTCCGTATGGTTTTTCTTTTGATCCATATCTAAAATTTAGCATGCGGTTGGACTATCATAGCCTCTTCATATGATGCTAAGTATTTACTGCTCAGTAATTATTTTTATTCTGGCTATGCATTTGCTCCTTCACAGCAATTTTCTTTCAAACACTGGACTTGAAGGAGAAATACTATCATCATGTGAAGAGTTCTCAAAAGAGTTTTGGGAATAAAAGAGGGTGGGGTGTAGCCAGCATTAATAATAATGAGGGAGGAGGCGCCGATCTATAGGTTGCAGGGGGGTGCCAGAAACCATAGCACTGGCCCTGGGTCTAAAGTGCTTCCTGCATTCCGGAATGTGCAAATGTTAACAGCTGTGATAAAGTTGGCACATTAATGATGCCCCACCTACTGATCTTTAAAGGAGTTTTAAGTCCCAAATTCAACTCTTCCCAGGTGATAACCAACTCCCTCCCACCACCCATACACAAACACACTGGAAATTCAGCCCCCTGCAAGCACCTCCACCCCCACCCACTCATGTGGAAAAGATGAAGCCCACCCTAGCCAAAATGTCAAATGACCGGCATTGGTGGCAGTTCCTCAAGTACATGCACGTTCCCCCACCCCACTCCTCACCTATCTTATGAAGTCCCCTAAGAATAAAAGGGGTATGAACAATCTTCAGTCCAGTCAACACTGGAAGTACATGCAGGGTAAAGTAAAGGAGATTCCTGAGTCAGCTGCACTATTTGGAATCATGGTGTTAATGGGACAGAAATTACTGGAGATCGATGCTGCATCTTTATCATCCAGGAAGCTGCTAAAGGTGAGGGGGGAGGTTTGGAGGAGTTGGCTTAGGGCAGTGGCATCAAGGAAGAGATCCTAAGTGAATTTTTTGTTGAGGGTGGGATTGACACCAGAGTCAATGCTTTATCTGTTACACTTGGGGATATGTGATAAAGGGTTGGCCTGCAGGGCATTGGATTATAAAGGGATGGCATCAGGTTTGAATTGTTCTGGGACCGCTCTGTAAATGTCATGTGATGTCTTCAGAGTCAAGCAGCTAAGGCCTAGTGGCTGTATACACCAAAGAGCTCAATCCAAAGGGAAGGTAGTCACTACAGGCAGAAGATTAGGTCTACTGTCCTAGGCCTGAGGTGTTACATCAGGTAAGTAGCTTTGTCTATGCACCTCAGCCTGCTCACTTTTCCAGAGTCCCTCTAATGAATGATATTTGTCTTATCAAGATCTGGTCAATATGGACCCTGTCAAGCTGGCTACAGTTCTAACTACACAGGGGAAACTCCTGGGAGAACTAAACCTGCAGCAGCAAATACAAATTGAGGAGCTCTGCCAGATCATCCAACCAGGCAAGCACAGCTTGCAGAGCCTGCCCCTTCAACCCCCTTTCCTGAGGCAGAACCCTGGTTTAATTTGTAGACCAAAGGAAGAACTGTAGAGCCAGGGGTAAAGATGGGTAGGCTAGGGGCAACAAGAGATGAGAGGCTGGATTAGGGGAGTCAATGACTGTTCTCTGCTCTGTTCCAGGCTCAGCTGCTCTTCTCCTCTTCCCTACAGGCTACCTGGAAGAGAGGGGAGGGCAGAAACAGACCACCACTGCTGCTCTGGAGTCTGAAAAGAAATGGCAGAACTATGTTCCAAGACATTCCCTCAGAAATTAAGCTCTAGCATCACTAGTCCTGTCCAGTAAGAAACATAAGATTGCGATTCCCTATGATTTTCTGGATATTCAAAGATTTGTCTTGGATTACCTAATCTAGGTTCTCTAGTGTTTCTCCTACAGTTCTCTTGTTTCCCAAACCACAATTCCAGGGTGGTCTACATTATCTCACTGGTGACAGGGAAGGTACTAGCCTGGGCCTCTCTGCTCTAGAAGAGGCAGGATGCAATTGTCACAAATTATGATGCCTTCATTCACACCTTGAAGAGAATTTTTGAAGATGAAACAGGGGACTTAGATGGCTGGCCAGTATGCAATGGATTTCCTACTGCTGAGTTGCCATTAGCTATCCAACTGGTCAACGTATTTATTAAGGAGATTGTGGGGGTAATTCTATAGAGGTCTAAAGCACTTATGCACATGAATGGGCACTTGAGCATGTGCTTTAGGTGGTTGTTATTCTACAAGCATGTGCGCAAGTCCTATTGCGTGTATTTTCAGTTTTGGCGTGCATGGGTCAGAGCATAGGCTGGGCTTAAATTTAGAAAATATTATGACTTACACATGTTAGTGATTAATCTAGACATCGGCATTTATGCCTGCTCTAGAGCAAACGTAATTGCCGCAACTAGGTTAAGGCGTGTCTGTACACTCCTATTCTATATACCGTAGAATGTACTTTACTTTATAAAACAGGCCCCAAATATGCACATGGCAATTTTTTAAAATTTATTTTTAGTATTTTTTAACTCACACTTTTCCACTAGTAGTTCAATGCGCGTTGACTTCACCGGAGTTTATAGAATTTCCCTTCATGTGCCTACATGGAATTCCAGCCTCTAGACCAGAGGTTCCCAACTCCCATCCTGGAAGGCCAAACACCATTCAGGTTTTCAGGCTGTCCCTAATAAATATGCATGAGATGCATTTGCATGCATTGCCCCCATTGTATTCAAATGTATCTCATGCATATTCATTAGGGACAACCTGAAAACCTGAATGGTGTTTGGCCCTCCAGGACTGGAGTTGGGAACCTCTGCTCTACACTGTGTCTGATTGTAGCCCACAATTTATTGTCAGATTCTGGAAGGCCCTTTGTAAGAATCTGGGTATTTCCAGTTCTGTTTTGGATACCACCCTTAGATCAATGGTATGAAAAGTAGACTCAATCACATAAGAACATGATATGGCAATAATGGGTCGGACCAAGGTCCATCAAGCCCAGTATCCTGTAATACGTACCTAGAAGTTTCCCCAAAAGACATAGGTTCCACAATGCTTGTACTGGGTCAAGCATTGATATCCTGGGTCACTTCTTAATAATGGTTTATGGACCTTTCCTCCAGGAACTTGTCCAAACCTTTTTTAAACCCAGCTACACTAACAGCTTTTACTACATCCTCCGGTAACAAATTTCAGGGTTTGATTACACGTTGAGTGAAAAAATATTTTCTTTTATTAGTCTTAAATAGTTTACCCTGTAGCTTCATTGCATGTCCCCTAGACTTTCTATATTCTGATAACGTAAACAATCGATCTACGTTTACCCGTTCCACTCTGTTCATTAATTTATAGACTTCTATCATATCTCCCCTCAGCCGTCTCTTTTCCAGGTTAAAGAGCCCTAACCTTTTTAGCCTTTCTTCATAGGAGTATCCTTCCATCCCCTTTACCATTTTGGTGGCTGTTCTCTGAACCTTTTCTAATAACGCTATATCCTTTTTAAGATACGGCGACCAGAATTGCACACAATATTCAAGATGCGGTCTCACCATGGAACGATATAGAGGCATTATAATATCTTTTGTTTTATTTTCCATTCCTTTCCTTATGATACCTAGCATTCTATTTGCTCTCTTGGCCGCCACTGCACACTGGGCCAAGGGTTTTAACATGTTATCCACAATGACGCCTAAATGTTTTTCCTGGGTGGTGGTTCCTAATGCGGAACCTTGCATCGTGTAACCATAGTTTGGGTTGTTCTTCCCTAGCTGCATAACTTTGCACTTGTCCACATTAAATTTCATCTGCCATTTGGATACCCAGTCTTCCAATTTATAAAGATCCTCTTGCAATTTTCCACAATCCTCTTGGGTTTTAACAACTTTAAAGAGTTTTGTGTCATCTGCAAATTTGATAACCTCACTCGTTATTCCCTTTTCCAGGTCATTTATGAATATGTCAAAAAGCAGCAGACCCAGCACAGATCCCTGGGGTACACCACTATTCACCTTTCTCCATTGGGAAAATTGGCCATTTAGCACTACCCTCTGCTTTCTATCTTTTACCCAGTTCCTGATCCACAATAGTACACTGCCTCCTATCCCATGACTCTTTAGTTTTGCCAAAGGTCTCTGATGAGGGACCTTGTCAAAGGCTTTCTGAAAGTCCAGATACACTATATCAACGGACTCACCTTTGTCCACCTGTTTATTCACACCTTCAAAAAAACACAACAGATTAGTAAGACAAGATCTTCCTTGTCTAAAGCCATGTTGGCAGTCTCCCATTAGGCCATAACTATGTACATGTTGAGTAATTTTATTCTTTATGATGGTTTCTACCATTTTTCCTGGTACTGACGTCAGGCTCACCGGTCTGTAGTTTCTCGGATGACACCTGGAACCCTTTTCTAAAATTGGTGTTACGTTGGCGATCCTCCAATCTTCAGGTATTAGAGATGATTTTAATGATAGTTCACAGATTGCTGACCTGCTATTAGTAATCTCATATTTCAGTTCTTTCAACACCCTTGGATGTATACCATCCGGCGCAGGTGATTTGCTACTCTTCAGTTTATCTAATACTTGTAATACATCTTCCCGATGTATCAATATTTCCTTCAATTCTTCTGCACCTTTAAATACCACTTCAGTCAT
The DNA here is from genome assembly GCA_033557465.1 of Ichthyophis bannanicus. Lineage (NCBI taxonomy): Eukaryota > Metazoa > Chordata > Amphibia > Gymnophiona > Ichthyophiidae > Ichthyophis > Ichthyophis bannanicus. The sequence continues at coordinate 154,568,201 of CM066036.1, read as the reverse complement.
GGCTAACATCCCTACATCTTCTTCAGTAAAGACCGAAGCAAAGAATTCATTCATTCTCTCCGCTGTCGCCTTGTCGCCTCTTAGTGCCCCTTTAACCCCTCTATCATCTAATGGACCAACACCCAAGCTTGATGTAAGTCTTTAACCTTTGCAACTGCTCCTTTTAGTTTTTTCTTAACTATTTTCCTCATTTTATCATAGTCTCCCTTTCGAAAGTTAAAAGGTAGTACTGTGGATTTCCTTACTATCCTTCCTCCACTAATTAAATCAAAGGCGATCATGCTATGATCACTATTGCCAAGTGGCCCCAACACCCTTATCTCTTGCACTAGATCTGGTGTTCCAAGGACTAGGTCTAATATGGCTTTCCCTCGGTTCGGTTCATGAACCAGCTGCTCCAAGAAGCAGTCATTTATTTCATCTAGGAACTTTATCTCCCTAGCATGTCCTGCGGTGACACTGACCCAGTCGATACCGGGGTAATTGAAATCACCCATTATTATTACTGCGCTGTAACTTTTGTTAGCTTCCTTGATTTCTTTGAGCATTTCATCATCCATTTGTTCATTCTGGCCAGGCGGTCGATAGTACACCCCCACGGCCATCGCCTTCCCCTTTTTACATGGAATTTCAATCCATAGAGATTCTACAGCAAATTTTTTTTCTTGCAAAACTTTAATCCTTTCTGACTCAATGCCCTCTCTAACATAGAGTACAACCCCCCCCCCCCCACCAATTTGATCAGCTCTATCATTACGATATAGTTTGTACCCAGGTATCATAGTGTCCCACTGGTTGTCCTCCTTCCACCATGTCTCTGATATTCCAATCATATCTAACCTCTCATTTAGTGCTATATATTCTAACTCTCCCATTTTATTTTTTAGACTTCTAGCATTTGCATACAAGCATTTTAGAGACCGTATTTTATACATATTAATTTGGCTATTGGTAGACATGGGTAATTTGGGATCTTTAAGCTCTGTCTGCTCCATACTCGAGGGCATTTGGGCTACTTTACTCTTTTTTGGAACCTCTCTGCTTTTGGTAGTATCCTTCAAGGATACAGTCTTCCGAACCATCCGCTCTTGGGCGACTGTTGGCTTTCCCCTATTATCTAGTTTAAAAGCTGCTCTATCTCCTTTTTAAAGGTTAATGCCAGCAGCCTGGTTCCATCCCGGTTAAGGTGAAGCCCATCCCTTCGGAAGAGCCCCTCCTTTCCCCAGAATGTTCCCCAGTTCCTAACAAATCCAAAACCCTCATCTCTGCACCATTGTCTCATCCACACATTGAGTCCCGGGAGCACTGCCTGCCTTTTGGGTCCTGCCATGGAACAGGAAGCATTTCGGAGAATGCTACCCTGGAAGTTCTGGATTTCAACTTCCTTCCTAAAAGCCGAAATTTAGCCTCCAGAACCTCCCTACCACATTTTCCTATGTCATTGGTACCGACATGTACCAAGACAGAAGACTCCTCCCCAGCACTATCTAAGACCTTATCTAGGTGGCGCATGAGGTCCGCTACCTTCGCACCAGGCAGGCATGTTACCAGGCGATCCTCACCAGGACTATTAGGCGAGTCTGCTTCCCTGGGTGAGTTCACTCACAACCATGAAAACAAGTCCATGGGTATTTCTCTATTCTTTGCCATGCATGATCAATATCCAGACTGTCTTCCCTCTTTTGCTATAGCTTTAGAAGCTCACGCAACCAGTGATTTGGTTTGGTATCTCCAGGACATCCGTAAGCAGGCAAACAGCATCTTGGAAATGGTCATGGCACAACAAAAGAAGTTTGCAGGCAGGTATCATAGGCCAACGCCAGTTTAATATGCTTAATAAAGTCTGACTGTCCATAAGGAGCATGCATCTTTAGTTCCTACATACTAAACTGGGTCTTGGATACACCATGCCTTCTATCATCACAGTAATGGTATATCTGCAGTTCTGAGATTCCCTTAAGCTACTATACGTCTCCCGTTCGTCTTTATTGAAACTCATTGTGCCTGATCCTTTTGCCAGACAAGGGGCTCCTTTGGATGCCATACTGGTGGATGGGCAGCCTGAATTCAAGGTGAAGGAGATTTTGGACTCCAGAATATTCTTCCAAAAGATACACTATCTAGTAGAAGTGAATGATAGCCTAATGGTTAGAGCAGTAGGCTTGAATCAGGGAAGCCAGGGTTCAAATTCCACTACTACTCCTTGTGAACTTGGGCAAGACACATAACCCTCCATTGCTTCAGGTACAAACATAGATTGTAAGCCTTCTAGGAGTAAGAATTACTTACTGTACCTAAATGTAACTTGCCTTGAACCACTAAGAAAAGGCATGAGCTAAATTCAGTTCCCTTTCCCTTATACTAGAAGAGCTTTGGTCCAGAGGAAATGTCTTGAGTCAATTTGAATATCACGAGTCTGCCCTCCTAAAAAGACTTTGGGCAAAGCATTCAGTAGGTCATCCAGAGGCTGTCCCTGAGAGAAGTGTAATGCGAGGTCCACTGACAACCTGCAGATGACTCACTTCCTAAGGCTACCTTGCCACAGTGAACCACTGACCTCTTATCAGCAGTTTTAAGCATATCACAACTGGCTGCCTAGTTACTTCCATCCACTTCATGGCTACCACCTTTCTCTCAGAGGCCATCTTGTTCTTGTTTTGATACATATATAAACCCATTCTTTGCTTGGTCTCCTTGCAAGCATTTGGTCTTTGTCATGCTCGCATTGCTTTGTGTTTGGATTGCTCATCATGACCCATGTTCCTGATTTGAATTCTCCACTCTGAAGACCTCCTCACTCCAGAATCAATTCCCCTGCTGCAATCTGTCTCTGTTTCTATTCTGTGACATCTCCAAGTATTAGCAAGCTCCACCCCAGACTCCAAGTTCATGCAGCTAAGGTCTGGCGACTACCAGCAAAAAGCTCAAACCAAAGGGACAGCGGTCTACTATCAAGGGCCTAGGAGTGCTATATCTAGTGGGTAATTTTGTCTACGTACCTCAGCCTGCTCACTTTTTCTGAGTTACTCTTACCAATGAGACTGCCACAGCACCCCTAGTTTCCAACCGTGCTCCATATGTTTTATAATTTATTAGCAACTAACTTGGGTATTTGCACTCATAAAATAATAACAGAGCTGGTGGTGCGTAGGGTATTGAGCAGCAATAGTATTCTTGCGCATATTCTAAGAGTCTGGTGCCAGGCATTTCGCTACCTGTGGGTGATACATAAAGAGTAGTTACTCACCTGTAACAGGTGTTCTCCAGGAGCAGCAGGAATCAGTCCTCACATATGGGTGTCATCGACGCCGATGAAGCCCCAGCGGAGCATTTCCCCAGCTTTCTATGAAAGCCTTTGGGAATGCAGGCACGCATGCGCGGTTCCCTTCCCGCCTAAAGGTGCCATCTTACCTCAGTCAAATGACATAGCTAAGAAGAGCACACAAAAATGAAAAATAAACTATGTACAACTGCAACTCCAAGGGGAGGAGGGAGGGTTGTGAGAACTGATTCCTGCTGCTCCTGGAGAACACCTGTTACAGGTGAGTAACTACTCTTTCTCCAGGACCAGGCAGGAAGTCAGTCCTCACATATGGGTGACTCCCTAGCTCTGGGCTACCAAGGAACCCAGGCTGAACAAGAGGACTCCCTCTAGTCCCAGCTGCAAAGAAAGGCTTTTCACTGACACAACCTCCACCGGTAGCCCAACAGAGGGCAGGAGGGCAGGAGTTGCCTAAACATCAAAGAGATTCCGGAGTACTGCTTGGCCAAAAGCACTGTCCCTACGGGACTCCCTCTCCAGACAGTAATGGGCTGCAAAGGTCTGGCTTGAAGACCAAGTTGCAGCCCTGCAGATGTCTACCAAGGGCACAGAGCGGAGATGAGCCACCGAGGCAGCCATTGCCCTGACACGGTGGACCGTGACCCGACCCTGCAAAGGAAGGTCAGCCACCCTATAAGCCCAGGTGATACAGTCAGCAACCCAGATGGACAAGGTATGCTTGGACACAGCCAACCCCAACTTATTAGGGTCAAAAGACACGAAGAGCTGAGTAGCCCTTCTATGCCCCTGCGTACGGTCAAGGTAGAAGGATAAGGCCCTCCTACAGTCCAGGGTATGTAGAACTGCTTCAGCCTGGCTTGCATGAGGCCTAGGGAAGAATGTTGGAAGAACCACCTCTTGGTTAAGGTGGAAGGAGGAGACAACTTTGGGGAGAAACTTTGGATGAGTCCTAAGGACTACCCTGTTCCTATAGAAGCGAGTGTAAGGCCTATCACAGACCAGGGCCTGAAGCTCACTCACTCGCCTAGCCGAGGTAAGGGCTACCAAGAAGAGTGTCTTCCAGGACAGGAAGCATAGAGGGCAAGTAGCCATCGGCTCAAAGGGTGGGCGAGTCAGCTGCTGCAAGACCACATTCAGCTCCCACTCAGGAGCAGGAGGACGGATTGGAGGCTTGAGCAAAAGCAAGCCCCTGAGAAAGCGGGACACCAAGGGGTGAACCGACAGAGAATGTCCTTCCACCAGTGAGTGGTGAGCTGCTAGAGCTGAGAGGTGGACCCGAACAGAATTGGACTTAAGTCCCTGATTGTACAAGTGCAGTAAGTACTGAAGCACTACTGGCGTAGTACAGGAGAAAGGATCCTCTGTACGTAGCTGACACCACACAGAAAACCTTTTCCATTTGAGAGCATGGGTTTTCCTAGTGGACTAATTCCTAGAGGCTAGGACAACCTCCTCAACTTCCTGAGGTAGGCCCCAGGGAGCCAAAACTACCCTTGCAGCCTCCAGGCGATTAAATTGAGAGCTTTGAGACTGGGGTGCAAAAGGGAACCCTGCTCCTGTGAGAGAAGGTCGGGTTGCAACCAATGTTCCCTCTAATTTTCTATAGGCTGTGTGCGCATAAAATGTCAGCTGTGTGCAGCTTTTGAAGGAAGGTTAAATTTTTGTGCGCCACATAACGACACTCAGAGTTATATACTTTAAAATTTGACTACACATCAGAATACAGTATATGCACCACTGATTGCACTAGAAAATATTGTAGAACTTGTGAAAAACGTAAATACACAACAACTTTTAAATTTTAAGACATCTGTGTTGTTTTCTATCTGAAACAGAACCGTAATTTTTGTGCGCTCTGTTATAAAGTATGTGCGCTCGCTCGGCAAGGTGTGTGCGCGCGCACACGCGCACAGCTTAGAGGGAACAGTGGTTGCAACCCCAGAGGCAGTGGGGGATCCACTGCCAGTTGAAGCAGAAGTGGAAACCAAGGCTGTCTCGGCCACCTGGGAGCCACCAGCAGGACCGAGGCCTTGTCCTGAAAAATCTTGAAGAGAGTTCGGGCCACCAAGGGCGTGGGAGGAAACGCATACAGGAGGCCCTGAGACCAGGGAATCAGAAAAGCATCCACTGCTATTCTCAGAGGATGCGGTTGCCTGGAGCAGAACTTTGGCAGTTGCTTGTTCAGTGGGCTGGCAAAGAGTTCTATCAAAGGGAGACCCCATTTTAGGAAGATCTTCTGAACGACTAAAGGATGCAGCTGCCACTCGTGGGGCTGCAGAATCCTGCTCAACCTGTCGGCCAGGTAGTTGTCCTGGCCTGGAAGGTACGCAGCCTTGAGGAGCATGTTGTGCTTGAGGGCAAATGAACAAAGGTCCTGAGCCTCCTGACAGAGGAGTCTGGACCCAGTCCCACCCTGTTTGTTCACATAAAACATGGCTACTTGGTTGTCTGTCTGAACCAGGACAGATTGATGAGCCAGGGCAGGAGAGAAAGCTTTGAGTGCTAATCGAATAGCTCTGAGTTCTAGGAGATTGATCTGCCGTGCAGCCTCCCAAGGAGACCACAGGCCCTGGGTGCACTTGTTCAGACAATGAGCTCCCCAGCCCTGCAGGGAGGCATCTGTGGTCAGTACCACTGTGTACCCAGGATTTGAAAGGGCACCCCTTTTAGTAGATTGGGTGGGTGCAACCACCAGCTGAGGGAGTTCAGAAATTGTCTGGACACCCTTATCCTGTCCCTGAGGCTGCCTGTGGCCTGTGACCACTGAGTCCGAAGGCACCACTGTGCAGGCCTCATATGGAGCCTGGCATTGGGTGTCACATGTACTGTCGAAGCCATGTGGCCAAGAAGCCTCAGGCAGAGTCTGGCGGAGACCAGTGACCTGTTGAGAAACTGGTTTGCCAAGGCTATCAGTCTTTGTGCTCTGTCTTCTGACAAGAAAGCCTTTGCCAGCAGAGAGCCCAGCCTTGCTCCTATAAACTCCAAGTTCTGGGAGGGGAGCAAAGTGGACTTTGCGAAGTTTATTACAAACCCCAGGCTTTGAAGAAGAGCAATAGTTGTGAGGGTGTCTTGTCTGGCCTCCTGGCACATCTGACCCCTGATGAGCCAGTTGTCCAGATAGGGGAAGACAAAGATTCCCTGATTTCTCAGGTAGGCCACCACCACTGCCAGGCATTTGGTAAAGACCCTGGGAGCGGAGGTGAGGCCAAAAGGCAGTACTCTGTACTGATAATGGTTTCCTCCCACAATGAACCTGAGGTACTTTCTGTGGTCTGGATGAATGAGGATGTGAGTGTACGCATCCTTTAGATCTAAGGAGCATAGCCAATCTCCCTGCTGGAGGTAGGGCAGAAGTGTTCCAAGAGTAAGCATCTTGAACTTTTCCTTCTCTAGGAACTGGTTGAGGTTCCTGAGGTCCAGAATGGGTCGAAGGCCATCGGTTCTTTTGGGCACCAGGAAATACCTGGAGTAGAATCCGTGACCTTGCAAGTGGGGAGGCACAGGCTCCACCGCCCTGTCCACCAACAGACCTTGAAGCTCTTGAAGGAGAAGGTCTGTGTGCAGGGGAGGCCTTGGAGGTTCCCCTGGAAAGTATGGCGGAGGCAGTTGGTGAAAATGCAGTGCATAGCCCCTGTGGACTATGTTCAACACCCAACTGTCCCCAGTGATGTGGGGCCACTGGTGGGCAAAGAGGGCGAGGCGACCTCCTGTGCAGGGTTGGGAGAGCAGGGATTGAGAGGCTATGCTCAAGGAGTCAAAAACCCCCACCCTGCTGAGTGGGAGCAGGGGCCAGAGGCTTGGGGGTCCTCTGCCTATGGGGCCCATTACCCTGCCCCTTGGCTTGCTGACCCTGGGGTGCAGCTTGGGCAGCCTGATACTGAGGGTACTGTTTGTAGGCAGTGCCCTTCCTCAGGTAAAAGGGCTTCTTACCCGAGGCCTTCTTCTTGTGAGAAGGGGCAGAGGTCTTCCTAGACAGCCTTGTCCTTGTAAGGTGCTCAGTCTCGAGCTGTGCGGCCTTCTCGGCCATGGGCTTGCCAAAACGGTTTTCACCTTGGCAAGGGACATCGACCAACTTGTCCTGAACCTATGGCTCGAGGTCCGATGACTGCAGCCATGCCTGGTGTCGAGCCGCGATGCCGGCTGCCGCAACTCGGGCCGAAGCCTAGAAGCCATCGTAGGCGGCGCGGGACATAAACTTCGAGCAGTCCCGAATCCCCGAGGACAAGTACTTGAATCTCTGCAGGGGCTCCCCGGAGAGACCAGCAGAGAACCAGGCCAACTCCTTGGCCAGGTCTCGCAAGTACATGCCCATGTACAGCTGGTAAGACTGGACACAGCAAGTAAGCATCAAGCCCTGGAAGCACTTTCTACCGACACCATCGAGGTTCCGGGCCTCCCTGCTGGGGGGCACCGCAGAGTGCATCTTCTGACTCTTCAGGCGATGCATGGCCGATTCCACAACCATGGAATGGTGTGGTAGCTGCACCTTCTGAAAGCCAGGGCTCTTCCGGAGTCGATAAATCGAATCAACTCGCTTGCTTAGAACCGGCGCCGAGGCCAGTGCCTCCCACATCCAGAAGAGGAGCCGTTCCAGCATTGGAGGAACCGGAACAGTAAAGGCCTCCTTCGGAGGAGAGTCGTACTGTAGGGCCTCGAGCTCTTCAGCTCGAGGCTCTTCCTCGGGGTCCGCCGGAATAGTCAACGCGGTGGCCATATCCCGGACAAACTCCAAGAACCGGGTATCCTCCGGAGGGGATCTACTCCGGGGCTCAGACTGCAGTGAGTCCGACGGGACGCACCGAGTCTTGAACGTGTCGGGGGACTCCTCATCCTCCGTCTCCCAGGCGGACTCGTCCGACGAGGAGTCAGGTTCTGACCCCGCGGGGCCCTGGAGCACCCGCCCCGACGCCGGAGGCACCGGCGTTGACACCCTCGGTCCCGAACGAGAGGTCGAGGGGGACCGCGACCGAGGTCGACTTCGAGCCATGATCGACTCGAGTATCGGCTCGGTCTCCGGGGTCGACTTCGATGTCAATGTCCTGGTGGTCAGGGCAGATGCGCCAGACAGGTTGGCCATCAGTGCCCGCTGCTGCTCCATGAAGGCAGACAGACAATCTGCTCTCCAAGGCTGTCATCCTGAGACTCAGCTCGGGAGACGCAGCAGCCACCGACTCGGGCCCCGGCGGCGCTGGGCCCAACGTTGGCTCTCTGGGAGGAGAGTCCGAGGATCACAGGGCTTATGTGTCCAGCAGACTCCGGCTCCACGCGAGGAACGTTTGCAGGCTTCTCTTGTTCCATGGGCCCGGGGCGACGGTCGGGAGTCTTAGACCTGGCCCTCGAGGAGCCAGGGACCTCCTCCGACGACGCCCTCACGAGCCGCGTCTTCCTCTTCCTCCGAATCCCGAGATGTCGAAGCCTCAGACGATGTCTGGGCCCGGCCGGAGGCTGAGTCCGAGAAAAGCCTTTCTTTCTGCTGCTGGCGACTTTGGAGTGCCTTGGAAGACATCTTCCCACATGGTCCACACGTCTTAGGATCGTGATCAGGACCGAGGCACTGAAGGCAGCAGTCGTGTGTGTCGGTGAGAGACATCAACTTCTTACACCGATCACACTTCTTGAAACAGCTGGAAGCCATCGGGGAAAAAAGAGTCCCCGCGAGGTCAAAGGACCGGCCTTCCAGGGAAAAATCAAAAAAGGGCACGAACGCCAGCCACCAAGGGCAAAAACTGAAAAAGAAGAATTGGGCTCGATACCGGTGTACCGAACCCGGCAGGAGGGGAACTGGCGTCGAACCGGGAAGAAAAAATAGCGAAAATCGCCGAAAAATCAAACTTTTATCCGGGATGACAGGACACACGTCCGGTGGGCTTCTCGGAAAAAGAGAGACTGAGGTAAGATGGCACCTTTAGGCAGGAAGGGAACCGCGCATGCGTGCCTGCATTCCCAAAGGCTTTCATAGAAAGCTGGGGAAATGCTCCGCTGGGGCTTCATCGGCGTCGATGACACCCATATGTGAGGATTGACTTCCTGCTTGGTCCTGGAGAAGGGAGTGTTCCTGATTTCTCTGCTGGCTAAGAATCCAGTGATCTCATGCTGTACCTTCTTCCCATCTATGGTGCAGTAGGAGTCATATGTATTGCGCTTTGTGTGGCATTTATGAGATAGTGGAATGTTCAGAGCTTTTGATCCTCTGAGTTCCAAATTAAACAAAATAAACATTGGGCCCGATATTCGAAAGGCATTTACACGTTTTACAGCACACTAAACCGCGTAAATGCCTTAAATGGGGATATTCAATGGCACCTACACAGTTAGTGCCATTGAACATCCCTATCTATGTCCCTTGCACACCCTGATGCTATCTGCTTAGCATTGGGGTGTGTCAGGGGCATTCCGGGGCAGAGTGGAGGTGGAGATTGCCGCTAATCGGGTAGAAGCAATATTGTACCACTACCCAGTTAGCGATCTACGGCTAAAACTAGGCCAGCTTTTGGCTAGCCTAGTTTTAGCTATGGATGCTAATCGGGTAGCGGTCCAATATTGCTGCTACCCAGTTAGGCTTTGCGGTGGTTTTCTCTGGGTGGCAAAACCGGATTTCAATGCCATTGCCGCGGCATTGAATATCCAGGGTTAGGGATGAGTGGGTAGCGCTATGGGCTGTAGCAGCACATTTCCTGCCTACTTGAAAATCGGGCCCATTGTCTCACTTTACAGATATGGGATACTATATCCAGACTGGAGCAGTTGGGGTGGAATGATCGTCATTCTAGTCCATTTGAGAGGTATTTTTGTGACTTTTTTTGTACGCAGTGTTTCTCAGCTCTAATGAGTTGGATGAGCTGCTGTGACCATTCAAATGTTTGACTGTAATGTGGAACACAGAATTCTAGCTGTTCTTTGACAAAATGACTGGAATGTTATTTGGTGCTCGGTTCACTCAGTGTTCATATGCCAGCAATGGGTGAAATCGACGATTCGACTCCTACGCTAAGTTTATAGGTATCCCATTTTTTACTCTCACTTTTCTAAGGAGGCGTCACCCCTATGCTGGCATAGCTGCGGTCTTCCTGGTGACCATCTACATGATTGGTGGGTTTGTCCCTAGATAGTGCAGCTTTTGCGGGGAAGGGGGTGGGGTGCCGGGAGATCAAAGACATAATGTGTAGGGAGGTTATTTTGACCCTTCTCTTTGTTTACTGGGGTACATGTCAGAGACATCTCTTTTATCTGAGGATTTGTCCTGCTGGATCAGTTCCTTTTGGCTGCCTGGCAGACACTCACTACTTTTTGGAAGAGCGCCCCACTGCTTGCTTTTTGGCATCAACAGGTGCTGGAGGTGGCACTCTCTTGCTTTCTGTGAGGTCAACCTGCTGTATATGATAAAATTTGGCATAAATATTGGGCATGGAGGGCCTTGCAGCAGCTGGGCTTTCTTCTCTGATGTTTGGTTTTCTGAGAAACAATGGGAACTAGTATTTGCTTCTCTATATTGGGGGATGTTCTCTGTACCTCGCATTTTGTTCCCTCTTTGTGTTTTGTTTTGTTTTTTGCGTGGTGTATTGCCTGTCTGGTTAGATAAACAGTTAAAAAAAAATTACAGAGCTTAGTAAATATCCTCCTTGCACTATAAATCTAAGAAAATGAATTGCAGGTATAAATTTAGGGCCGATATTCAGTGGTGGCAGCCAGCCATTCTAACGTGGCTGGCTACCGCCACTGCTGAACTCTAAATCCAGATATTCAATGCCGTGGCCGTATCGGGGCCCTAGCATTGAATATCCAGGTTAGCCAGATTGCTGGGAAGTTAACCAGCCAGCAGCAATATTCAGCCACTGCCTGGTTAGCTGCTGCAGTGAAAGGCAGCCTGACTTTCACTGTGTGTTGGTAACCAGGCAGCGACTCAATATCGCCATTGCCCGATTATTGACAGGTGCTGCACCAGAATATCCCAGCATGCTCGATGCTAACCAGTTAGCACTGGGGCATGCAGCAGCAGCACCTGCAGATATTCAGCGGCACTAATTGTGTTAGTGCCATTGAATATCCCGCTAAGCAGCATTTGCATGGTTTACAGGTCTGCAATCCATGTAAACGCCTTTCAATATCCCCCCCTTCAGTTTTAGATACTTAAATTTAGCAGCCTCATATTCAAAAAGCAAGATCTGCTAACTAGATAAGTGCCAACAGGCACAATATTCAGTGGCACTACCCAAAGAGTGCTGCTGACCATTTCCTCTGACCACCTCAGCATTATCCAGATAGTGCTAGACAGTCTGTAGGTGGGATGAGGGTGGTCCAAGAGATTATTCAGTTACAGTAGTTAGGGATATTCAATCTGCTAACCAGATAAGAAACTGAATAAAGTTAGGCCAAAAAAAAGCTATGCAATTTTGCTATGCAGTTAGTGGCAGAATATCAGCATTATCCAGATAGCCTGCAGTGCCATCACTGAAACCAGATATTCAGTGGAAGTCACTACCCCAGACACTTCCTCTGAATGTCCAGTTTCATTTTGCCCATGGCTGCCAGCGTTGAAAAAAAACGCTGACCACCGTGGGCTGAATATCGACCCATACGTCAATTCTCGGTTGAGAATTTAGGCTCCTAACGTCGCTGAAAATCATGCTAAAATTTGTAACATTTTCTGAAAATTGACCATGCAGTGATTAAGGTAAATCCCATTACCTTTTTTTGAACCAGGTGCTGTAGAGTAATGTTCACTGGGTCCTTTAGATTCAGAATTTTTGCATTTCCGATACTAGCTCCTGCTACATAAGTATTTAATGACATTTTATTCTGATTTCCATCCTGAAATGAAATGCACAGTAGAAAAATGGGCAATATGCAATGCAAAAAATACCCTACAATATACATGCAAATATTTCACATTTTTAGGCAATTTTACACTTAAGCAATAGCGCCTATTGTGGAGCTTCCATCTGTGCATGTCTGTCTATACACATCTGTTTGCTTGCGCATGCACAAAGAAACAGAGGCATGAGCCTGGGCAGGGCAAGGGCACTGAAGAGCTGGCAGGAGTCCCGAGGTCCTGCTAGCAAGGAGGGGAAGTGCTGAAGAGTTGGTGAGAGTCCCCGGGTCTCGTCAGCACGAAGAAGCAAGAGAAGTGCTAAAGAGCCAGCAGGAATTGCTGGGTTCCGCCTGCAAGAAGTAAGGAGGAAAAGCATCGAAGAGCTAGCAGGAGTCCCTAGGTCCTGCTGGCAAGAAGAGTGGAAGAGGAACACTGAAGAGCTGGCAGGAGCCCTCATGTCCCGCCAGCACAGAGAGAGAGGAGCAGAGTGAGAAAGGAAGGGGAGCTTAAAGGAAGGGACAAGTTTAGGAGGAAAGAATGAGCAGAGCATAGGGGAGGGGAGGGGATAGAAAGAAAGAAAGGGGCAAGTTTAGAGAAGCAATGGAGAAGAGACAGTGAGGGCATTATGTGAGAATGGAAGAGAGGGAGGGAGTGAAAGGTCAGTGGCAGGAATAGAGAGGAAGTACAACGTTGGGTAGCAAGGGAAGGAGGAGAGGGAGAGTGCATGGGGCAGGTGGAAGTGAAAGAGGAAGAATGCAAGAGAAAGAGGGACGGACAAGGGTGGGTGCAAGAGGACAGAGAAAGTGCACACACACAGACCCCCCCCGACATACAGATGCACACAGACACAGAGCTCCCCCCCCCGAAACACACACACATGCATGCACACAGAACTCCCCCAGTACAAACACATGCATGCACGTACACGGGGCCTCCTCGACACATACACATGTATGCATAGGGCTTCCCCGACACACACAGAGCCCTTAACACAAATACACTCAGAACCTGACACACATATAAATACGTGAAGTTCATTACTGTCATGGTATATGCATAACTAAAAAGAAAAAAGAAAAAACTGCTCTCTATGTAACACTTACAATCCTTTATACAACAATACCAATATCTAAATGATCAATACCAGGCTTTAATAACCTCAGATGGCACAACCCCTCATTTAGTGAAATTCACTATAGGGTGTTGATAGACGCTCACATCACCGGTCAAGCCTCCACCAAATTCCTAATTATACTCACCAAAATCTCACAAATTCTCAAACCCCCACTACTTAACCAATGGGATAAATATATCAAAATCTAAAAAAGACATATATACTTTCACACAACATTCACAAACAACCACATCTCAAACGATCTATAAAATGCATCTGTGGTATAAGTACACACAAGGTACTAACAGGGCTGAACGCAGCCGAGGCAACCCGGATAGAACACCTGCAAGAATAAAAGCAAAAAACTGAAGAACACACTTTATAACATCAGTAAAGTATTCAAAAGACTTATCTAATCACTGAAGTCTTGCAGCCGACTGGGTTCTCTGCCCTCCAAACGGACGCGTGATACTTAGGGTCCACTCCAACCTCCAATGCGGGAAAATACTGCACAGCGATTAACAGTACTACCATTCATAACCAAACGACCACTGCTCTACAAAAGCTTTCATTTCGCCGTTTATCGGCTTCATCAGGAGCTTCGTCATACAAAATTAAACACTGCACAATGGCTTCTCAAAGTTTCCCACTGACCTAAAGTCGGCGTGTGACGCGTCAGATATCTTAAACAACACCAATCATGACTTCCCTTTAGCATGACATCATCTAAAAGCCACATACCCCAACAATCACAAAGCTATTGGAACTGCACAGTGAAAAATCCCTCGAACCGAACACTAACAGTAAATGACAGCAGCACAAAAACTGGGCTGCAGCACAAAAATAACAGCAAAAATCAATAACATCAAAAAATAGCATCAAAAAAATAAAGCCCATTCTAAACGATCATTTAGGCCACTAGGATGTAGCGTATCTAATGCAAAAATCCAACGTTGCTCCTTCTGTAAAAGCAACCTCTTGCGATCTCCCCGCCGAAGATTAAAAGGCACACACTCTAAAACAGTACAACGCAGGTCTTCAAACTGATGACAATGATCCACACAATGTTGAACTAATGGGGTATCAAGCCGTGCCTTCTTTAAACTGTATTTGTGCTCAGCCATCCTCGTCCTCAAAGCTCTAGTAGTCTTTCCAACATAAAGTAACTGACATTCACACCATATAGCATACACTACAAAGTCCGTACTGCATGTTGTAATTATAGTCAGATTTTTCACTCTCTGCCGATATTTCTCACAGATAGACGTACTCATAATGCTACAATAAGAGCAATGCTGACATGCCGAATGGCCTGATGTAGACATTGAGGATGCAGTAGCACACCGTAATACAGCAGGACATAGACGATCTCTAAAATTACGACCACGGCTGTATGCCATCCGCAAACCACATGTGGAGAGTTTAGGATACCGATTAATAAGGTGCCAATGTTTCCGGATCGTTGATGCAATCCGAGAAGATAAACTTGAATAAGGCAAAATACAAGTGACAGTAGATGAAGAATCTTTAGTTGATGGCTTACTAGCAGGGTAAAGCAGCCACTCCCGATGATTATGCTTAGCTCTTGTATAAGCCTGATGCAAAACCTCTGAAGGAAAACCATGTTCCAAAAATGTACACATCATTCTTTTAGCTTGATATTTAAACTCATCGTCTGTAGAACATATTCGTCGACATCTCAACAATTGCGAATAAGGTAAACTACGCTTCAAGTGTGGAGGATGAAAACTGTAGAAATGTAATAAAGTATTTCTATCCGTCGGTTTAGAATAAAGTGTAGTGACAAAACAGTCGCACTGTTTAAATACCTTCACCTTGCTTTTACAGAAGGAGCAACGTTGGATTTTTGCATTAGATACGCTACATCCTAGTGGCTTTATTTTTTTGATGCTATTTTTTTATGTTATTTTTTTGATGTTATTGATTTTTGCTGTTATTTTTGTGCTGCAGCCCAGTTTTTGTGCTGCTGTCATTTAGTGTTAGTGTTCGGTTCGAGGGATTTTTCACTGTGTAGTTCCAATAGCTTTGTGATTGTTGGGGTATGTGGCTTTTAGATGATGTCATGCTAAAGGGAAGTCATGATTGGTGGTTGTTTAAGATATCTGACGCATCACACGCCGACTTTAGGTCAGCGGGAAACTTTGAGAAGCCATTGTGCAGTGTTTAATTTTGTACAACGAAGCTCCTGATGAAGCCGATAAACGGCGAAACAAAAGCTTTTGTAGAGCAGTGGTCGTTTGGTTATGAATGGTAGTGCTGTTAATCGCTGTGCAGTATTTTCCCGCATTGGAGGTTGGAGTGGACCCTAAGTATCACGCGTCCGTTTGGAGGGCAGAGAACCCAGTCGGCTGCAAGACTTCAGTGATTAGATAAGTCTTTTGAATACTTTACTGATGTTATAAAGTGTGTTCTTCAGTTTTTTGCTTTTATTCTTGCAGGTGTTCTATCCGGGTTGCCTCGGCTGCGTTCAGCCCTGTTAGTACCTTGTGTGTACTTATACCACAGACGCATTTTATAGATCGTTTGAGATGTGGTTGTTTGTGAATGTTGTGTGAATGTATATATGTCTTTTTTAGATTTTGATATATTTATCCCATTGGTTAAGTAGTGGGGGTTTGAGAATTTGTGAGATTTTGGTGAGTATAACTAGGAATTTGGTGGAGGCTTGACCGGTGATGTGAGCGTCTATCAACACTCTATGGTGAATTTCACTAAATGAGGGGTTGTGCCATCTGAGGTCATTAAAGCCTGGTATTAATCATTTAGATATTGGTATTGTTGTATAAAGGATTGTAAGTGTTACATAGAGAGCAGTTTTTTCTTTTTTCTTTTTGATTTTTACAGGCTCTCAACAGCTGTTGTGTGTATATGCATAACTAACCCATTTGAAGAAACTGCCCTCCTAACACACACTGCCAGCACTCGTACCTTCCGACACCCACACTGATGATACACACACTCACATATACACACAGCCTGAACACACAGTGCCAACATTCATACCCGCTGACACACATATCCACGATGCACACGCTCACATACAGACACATGCACGCTATGCACACTCACTCACACATCTTCTGTTACCCTACTGAGACACACTGTGGCATGGCTGTTTCAGCTGAATCTCCCACATAGATATGCCTCAGTCTGTGAGTGGAGGAAAGGGGAAACATGCCAATTCTCCCCAACAGCATGGTCCTAAAGCAAATAGAATCAGGATCCTGAGCCCTGGTATTTGGTGCCTTTAAAATATTGTGCCCTAGGCAAATGCCTATGTAACCTAGGCATGCAGCACAGACTACTATACTATCTACTGGTTGGTGCACCACTGTGGATGTAACCGTGTTCTTCGCTTTAACTCTGAAACTGCAAGGGGGTGAAAAATTTACCATCTATTCTACAGACAAATTGTATGCCAAAAAGGAGTCTGAAATGAGGTACACTGTTGAAAGGAAATGGAGAAGAGAGTTGGAGCAATCACACATCCTCAGTTTACACCTGCCCTCACCTCAATTGGTCAGTCATAGAACCATTAGTGAAGATGACTCTCTGAATATGATTGTAAAGAAGACAGAGGACTTGCACAAACTTCCAAAGTGTCTCATGATTATAGAATCAAAGATTCTGGTTAGGTCAAAAAAGCTGTGTAAGAGTGTTGATATTGGTCATGGCATTTCTCTTGCAATAGTCAAGTAGAGAAGATCATATCTATGGTGTATTTGTTCGGTCTGCAGCCACATTGAGACTCGAGTAACAGTGCAGTGCTTTGGACTTATTCTCCATACTAGTCTGGGGAAAAACCCCCAAATCAAAATATCTTCCTTCTGAGTGCTCACTGAGTCAACCATTACCTTGTTTTTTTTCTAAGGATAATTGTGGGGGACGGATTTGTAAGTACAGAAGGGATATATTTTCATTTAAAATGAAACAGGAAATACAATATCAACAACATTTCCTATTTCATTTTGTTTCAGTTCACTTTGGAAACAAATGAAAGAAAAGCAAATGAAATTTCATCCATATTTTTGTTTTGTTTCCAATTCCCTTTCCCTCCATTGATTAAACACACCCTCTAATTTGTAAAAAGCAAACCCCCCCCCCCCCCCCCCACCTTGCCAATCAAGGTTTGCTTCCAGTCCCAGACCCTTCCCCAGCTTACCTGCTATGGCCTGAGTTCAAAGGAGGTCACTTATTCCTGCCTCATCAGTGCTATATTCAAAAATGGCACTAGCTGACCAAAGGCTGGCCCTATTTTGGAGTACACTAGAGGCCTGGCAATTTAAGCAAGAATATTGCTGCATGGACTGAGAGCTTGGGCTGCCAATGTTTTAGGTATTTGGGAAGTGAATATTTTTTAAAGAAATGTATGTGTAGGGTTGGGGAGGTGAGGATGGAAAGGTTTGGGTGGTTTGTTGTTGTTGTTAAGTGCCGTCAAGTCTGTGTTGACTCATGGTGACCCTCTGGATGTCCTAAACTATGTTTGGTCTTCAGTCAGGTGGCTCATTGATAGAGTGGCATCCATAGCTGCTGTTATTGTATCGATCCATCTCATTGCTGGCATTCCTCTTTTGCATTGACCTTTGACCTTGTCAAGCATGAAGTCTTTCTTTAACAAACTCTCTCTTGGTATGATGTGTCCAAAGTATGAAAGTCGAGGTCTTGTCATTTGAGCTTCTAAAGAAAGCTTAGGTTTGATCTCCTTGTTAAATGAGCTCTTTTTGTAATATATAGAGAGTATTGTCAGCCACTTCAAGACATTTTTGATAGATGTGATTGATAAATGGAATGAATAAATAAATATCAGTCTTGGGACAGCTGGAATATGGAACTTGTGAGGTAGGAGTGACTAAGAACATAAGAACAGCCTTGCTGAGTCAGACCAAGATCCATCAAGTATCCAGCTGATCCAAAAAAGTAGATCTATTTCTCAGAGCTCTTTTCAACGGATAAGTGATGGCTCTTCCAAAATTACCTTACTAATAATTTTTTATGGACTCTTCCTCCAGGAATTTTCCAAACCTCTTTGAACACTGCTGTTAGTCATCTTAATCATGTTCTCTGGCAACAGATTCCACCCATCAATTATGGAATGCATGCAAAAATACTTTCCACGATTTTTTTTTCATCCTGCTGGTTGTCAGTTTCACTAAATGTCCTGTTGTTTTGGTAACTGTTCCCTATTTAACCGTATCATCCCACTCATGATATTGTAGACCTTAATCATATCTGCTCTCAGCTTTCTCTTCTCCACGCTGACAGGGAGAGCAATTCAATCCGCTTTATCATTTTGGCGCCCTTCTCTGAGGCTTTTCTGGTTCCATTACATCCTTTTTGAGATGGGGTGACCAGAGCTGTACACAATACCCAAGGTGCATTGGCATCATGACTAAATTTCACTCTTACTGCCCCTTTTGGAAATTGGCTATAATGAGTAAGCTGGGTGAATGTGGGGAGGGGGAAGAAGGAGTGCGAACAAGCCTAGACTTGTTTTTAGGCATGTTTCAATAAAGCGATAGCTACCTATTGTTGAAGGTCTATTGGTTTGTCCCTATGCATAGTGTTTTGTGCATCTGCAATTATAGTTTTATCTGAAAGGCATGACTGTGCCATTGAAGAAAAGTTAGAAGCGGTGGCCAGTCAAGGAGCTAGCTAGTAGCCGTGTTGGCTAATTGGAGAGGACAGGGCAGCAAGCACTCCCCTCCAGCGGCTGAGCTTCGTGGTGCTGGGCTGGTGAACAGAAAGTGAAGATAGGAACCTGCTGAAGAAATCGGTCTCAGAGCATTTAGACAAACTGTGCCGAGGGGCTGTTGGGAGAAGATGAGGGGGAAAAACCCTTCTGCATCTGGGAAGAGTTACTGCTGGGGGGAACCCTGTCTTCCCCAGGGAACGGACAAAACAATAAAGAAGCAGACGAGAAGAGCTGTACTAATTTCTTTTTTTTAGCAGCTAAAGAGAAAAGCTATAAAGCACCCCAAATCCTTTTCCAATGAAGAGAAGGGAAAAAGAGCAGCTGAGAAGAGCCGCTGAGGTAACGCCCTCTCCTCATCCCTTCCCTTAAAGGGATAGAAAGTTTAAAAAAGAAAGAAAGAAATTCGTACAGCTGCTAATCGGAAGACTTGGTGAGAAATCTTCTTCCTTTCAGAGGAGTTATAAAAAGTCAGAAGAAGCAAAGCAGGGGTGGGACTGCCCCCTCCCCTCGAGTGAGGGGCCTTTGTCTTGCAGATGAAGAAAAGGAGAATGTGATTGGTGGTAAAGTCCCCTGCTGAGGATCCTATTCTTTTGGATTTAATTCTTCTGTGAAGACAGAGGGCAAATTAGGGTAATTCCTCACAGCCGTAAAGGTACCTGCAAAGATGGGGGGAGGGAGGTGTTACTATATGAGATGGGGGGGGGGGAGGAATGCTGTATGTGGTGCATTGGGGTGGGGGGGGGCAGCTGGTTCATGAAACAAGTGTCTCGCTGACTTTTGATTTGAGTGTTACCTCATGAAGCCTCAAGAATGTGGTAGGTATTACCTAAACTGCACAGAGACTGTATCTCTGAATTTCTGTCAGTAAACTGATTCTGATACCGACCTGTTAGCAGGGGTGGCCCAAGGGGGGTGCAGGGCCATGTGCGGAGACTCACTGTGGGACCTCATTTGCCAAAGGGGCCTCATTTGCATAAATATTTGCATAATGTTAACATGCACTAATGTTTAGTAAACATGCCTCTAAATGAATGTCTGGATAAAGCACAGTTACTTACCTGTAACAGGTGATCTCTGGGAACAGCAGGAATTAGTCCTCACATATGGGTACGTCGGTACCGAAGGAGCCTGCGCGGGAAAGCTCCCCAGCTTCCCAGAAGAAAGCTTTTGGGAGCCTCCCACAGCGAATGCGCGCTGCCTTCCCGCCTTTCTCACCAACTCTCCTCAGTTCAAGTTTAAAGCTGAGACAATAGAGAGAGTAAAGGAAAGACAAAGAGAGAGAAAGATACAACTCCTAGGGGAGGTGGGTGGGTTGTGAGGACTAATTCCTGCTGTTCCCAGAGATCACCTGTTACAGGTAAGTAACTGTGCTATCTCCAGGAACAAGCAGGAATAAGTCCTCACATATGGGGACTCCCTAGCTAAGATGCCTGGGAGATCCCCAAGGGTATGAGACCCTGAAAGGTTCCTCATCTTCCTATGGATCTCAGGCATCCATTCAGGGAAGGAGGGCAGGAGTTGTTCAAGAATGGAACAGGTGTCTGAGGACAGCCTGACCAAACAAGGCATCCCGGCGGGAGTCCTTGTTCAAACAGTAATGGGCTGTAAAGGTATGAACCGAGGCCCAGGTGGCTGCTCGACAGATCTGATCGATGGACACAGAATGAAGATGAGCCATAGAGGTGGCCATGGCCCTCACATTGTGAGCTGTGACATGGCCTTCCAGAGAAAGGTTCTTACTCTGGTAAGCAAAAGAGATAAACTGAGCAATCCAATTGGACAGTGTTCTTTTAGAGACTGGAAGTCCTAGATGAGAAGGATCAAAAGCAACAAAAAGCTGGGAAGACTTTCTATGTTGCTGTGTCCTGTGTAAGTAAAAAGCAAGAGCTCTTTTACAATCTAGAGCAGGGGTCTCAAACACGCGGCCCGCGGGCCGCATGCGGCCCGCGACGGCGGAAAACCAAAAATCCCCCAAAACCCTGGCTTCTGCTGCTGCCGTTGCCGCCGTGGCAGCAGCAGAATCAATTGTCAAATTTAAAAAAAAAACTGACTTCTGCTGCTCAAGCAGCTGTCCTGCGGCCCCTTTCCCTCTGCCCGGAGATCCGACTCTGCTCTCAGCGGCGTGCTTTTCAAGCCGCGAAGAGAGTATTCCCCTCTCGTGCGGCTTGAAAAACCGCGCGAGAGGGGAATACTCTCGTCGCGGCTTGAAAAGCACGCCGCTGATAGAGCAGAGTCGGATCTCCGGGCAGGGGGAAAGGGGCCGCAGGACAGCTGCTTGAGCAGCAGAAGTCAGTTTTTTTTTTAATTTGACAATTGATTCTGCTGCTGCCACGGCGGCAACGGCAGCAGCAGAAGCCAGGGTTTTGGGGGTTTTTTTGTTGGCCGGTAATGAGCTATGGAGGGGCTGACTGAACTGGAAGTGGGCTATTGGCAGAGGGGGGAGGGGGGGGGGGTTATGACTGGTAATGGGCTGGGGGGGGTTATAACTGGTAATGGGCTATGGTGGGGGCTAGGACTGGAAATGGGCAGATGGGGGTTAGGACTGGAAGTGGGCTATTGGCAGGGGGGTTATGACTGGTAATGGGCTGGGGGGGGTTATAACTAGTAATGGGCTATGGTGGGGGCTAGGACTGGAAATGGGCAGATGGGGGTTAGGACTGGAAGTGGGCTATTGGCAGGGGGGGGTTATGACTGGTAATGGGCTATGGTGGGGGCTAGGACTGGAAATGGGCAGATGGTGGTTAGGACTGGAAGTGGGCTATAGGCAGGGGGGGGGTTATGACTGGTAATGGGCTATGGTGGGGGCTAGGACTGGAAATGGGCAGATGGGGGTTAGGACTGGAAGTGGGCTATTGGCAGGGGGGGTTATGACTGGTAATGGGCTATGGTGGGGGCTAGGACTGGAAATGGGCAGATGGTGGTTAGGACTGGAAGTGGGCTATGGGGGGGACTAGGACTGGTAATGGGCTATGGTGGGGGCTAGGACTGGAAATGGGCAGATGGTGGTTAGGACTGGAAGTGGGCTATCGGCAGGGGGGGGGTTATGACTGGTAATGGGCTATGGTGGGGGCTAGGACTGGAAATGGGCAGATGGGGGTTAGGACTGGAAGTGGGCTATTGGCAGGGGGGGGGGTTATGACTGGTAATGGGCTATGGTGGGGGCTAGGACTGAAAATGGGGTGATGGGGGTTAGGACTGGAGGTGGGCTGATTGGGGGGTTAGGACTGGTAATGGCCTATGAGGGGAGGTAAGACTGAAAATGGGGTGATGGGGGATACGACTGCAAGTGGGCTATGGGGGGGACTAGGACTGGTAATGGGCTATGGGGGGGGTAAGACTGAAAATTGGGTGATGGGGGGGTAAGACTGGAAGTGCGCTATGGGGAGGTTAGGACTGGTTATGGGCTATGGGGGGTCTAGGACTGGTAATGGGCTGGGGGGGTTGCTAGGACTGGAAATGGGCTGAGTGGAAGGGGGGCTTGAACTGCAAATGGCTGATGGGGAGGGGGGCTTGGAATGGAAATGGGCTGTGAGGGGAGGGAGCTAGGATTGGAAATGGGCTGATGGGGGGCTAGGATTGGAAATGGGCTGATGGTGAGGCTAGGATAGGACTGGAAATGGACTGATGCAGGGACTAGAAAGGAGCAGATGCTGGGTGGGGCTGGAACTAGAAGGGAGCTGATGTTGGGGGAGGATTAGAATGGGATGGAGCTGGGAAAGTGAAATGGAGAGGGGAAAAATATTTTGTCTGGAAGAGAAGACAAATCTACAATTGGCCAGGTATTGGGAGAGTAAGTGGGGATTGAGGATGGAGGGGTAAAATTTGAGTGGATGAAATAGGAATGAAGAAAGAGCAAAAGGAGAAAGATTAGTATGTTAAAGCAGATGTAGAGAGAGAGAATGGAAAAAAACTAGAAGAGAGAAGAAAGGACAAATGGACAGCAGACGATGGAGATAGCAGAAGACACGAAGAAACCAGAAGTGGCTGGAGCAATTGCAACTGAAAAAAAATGCACAAAAGGTAGAAAAATATCTCTTTATTTTGAATTTATTAACTGGAATATGTCAGCTCTGGGAAATGTGCATCATTAATGTCTGTGCTTTGGTACAAGAAATTATTTATAGTTTTATTTCTACAGTGCTGAGGTATTCTGTGTAATTCCTATTTGACATTGCTACTTGTTCTCTTTTCCCAGTAGGTCATGTATTGTTCTCTGAAATGTATTGATTTAATATTTGCAGTGTTGCCTTTTGATAGGTAGGGTCTGGTGCTTTGTGAGTCCTGGTAGTGCTGTTATGATACGGGGGGTTTGCTATGGGTTCCAAATGGGCAGTGTTAGTAGTAGTTCCTAATGTGCCTGGCGGTTGGCACTGGATTATAGTAATATAGAAATTTTCTAGTCTTTCTTTATCCATGCACTCATTATGCAACATTATGCAAATATTTATGCAAATGAGGCCCCTTATGCAAATGAGGCCCGTGTCTTATGCGGCCCCCGGGTTACTTTACAAGTCCTCATTCGGCCCTCAAAGCAATTTGAGTTTGAGACCCCTGATCTAGAGTATGAAGGTTCCTCTCTGCAGTGGATGCATGAGGAGCTGGAAAAAAGACAGGTAAATATACCTCTTGATTAAGATGAAAAGGTGAGACCACTTTAGGCATAAAGTGAGGAATTGTCCTAAGGACTACCTTATCATGATGGAACCTTGTATAAGGTGGATTAGCCACTAAGGCCTGCAGCTCACTAATGCGGCGAGCAGAAGTGATTGCAATAAGAAAAATAACCTTCCAGGAAAGAAATTTCAAGGAGGTAGTGGCTAAGGGTTCAAAAGGTGGCTTCATAAGCTGACCAAGAACCAAGTTTAAGTCCCATGCCACCGGAGGAGGTCGAATGGGAGGTTTAGTTAAGGTTAGGCCTCTCATGAATCTTGCAATAAGAGGATGAGAGGAAACAGGTTGTCCATTGATAGGCTTAAGGGATGCTGCAATAGCACTTAAATGGACCCTTACGGAATTCGTCTTAAGGCCTGCATTGGAGAGATGCAGGAGATATTCTAAGAGAGAATTCAGAGGAAGTGCTAGAGGGTCTAGACCCTTTTGAGCACACCAAATGGAAAATCTCTTCCATTTAAAAGCATAGGAATGCCTAGTGGAAGGTTTCCTGGAAGCATGAAGGATATCTTGCACTTGTTGCGAAAGATTGAAGTCTTGAAGGTCTAGGCCTTCAGTAACCAAGCTCTGAGGTGAAGGGACTTGGGTTTGGATGCCACAAAGTCCCCTCCTCCTGAGACAGAAGGTCTGGAGCAGCTCCCAAGTCCAGGGAGGGGGCTTGGGAGAGATGCAGAAGTAGAGGGTACCACACTTGGCGTGGCCAGCGTGGAGCTATGAGGATCATAGATCCTTGATCCCTCTGAAGTTTGAACAGAGTCTTGGGGATCAAAGGAATGGGTGGAAAGGCATACAGGAAGTCCTGACCCCAGTGAAGGAGGAAGGCATCCTTGGCCTGAACTCCCTGACACAGAATTCTGGAACAGAACCGGGGAAGTTTGGCATTCCACGGACTTGCAAATAGGTCTATGTCCGGGGTACCCCATTCCTGAAAGATTCTGAGTACCTGATCCATGTGCAGGGACCATTCGTGTGGAAGCAGAACTCGACTGAGTCTGTCCGCCCAAGAGTTTTGAATTCCTGGGAGGTATACTGCCAGGAGATGGATTTGATGCTCTCTGGCGAAGGCCCATAATCTGAGAGCTTCGTTGAAAAGCGACAGAGAGCCGGTACCTCCTTGCTTGTTTATGTAAAACATGGCTACCTGATTGTCCGTTTGAATGAGGACTGTCTGGTAGCTGAGGAGGGTATGAAAGACCTTGAGAGCTAAGAACACTGCTCGAAGCTCCAAGTGATTGATATGAAGAGAGGTCTCATGTGGAGACCAAGTACCTTGGGTGGAGAGGTCCTGCAGATGAGCTCCCCAACCTGTTTGGGGGCATCTGTTGTGAGGATTGCTTGGGGCAACAAAGGTTGGAAGGGGGACCCCAGCAACAGATTTTGATTGGACATCCACCATTGGAGAGACCAAAGGAGACGTTTGGAGTTTGCTATTTGGTCTGAGAGAGCTCCTGAGGCTTGAGTCCACTGAGTGGACAAAGTCCATTGAGCTGCTCTCATGTGCAGGCGAGCATAGGGGACCACATGTACTGTGGAAGCCATGTGGCCTAGCAGTTGTAGCATCTCCCTGGCAGTTAAGTGGCTCTTTGACTGAATCTGGGAGGCTAGCTGCACTAGACGTTGGCAACGGGCCTGAGGAAGGTAGGCCCTTGCAGTGGTGGTATCCAACCAGGCCCCTATGAATTCCAGGGACTGAGTAGGGATGAGCTGGGACTTTGGGAGGTTTACCACCAGTCCCAGATACTGCAGAATGCACCTTGTGCGGTCCAGGGAAATCTGGGCTTCTGACTGAGATGGAGCTCTGATGAGCCAGTCGTCCAGATATGGGAAGACAAAGACTCCCAGAGTGCGCAGAAATGCAGCAACTATTGCCATGCATTTGGTGAACACTCTTGGAGCAGAGCCCAGACCGAAAGGAAGGACTCTGTATTGGTAATGTTTTCCCTGGAACAGAAAACGTAGGAATTTTCTGTGGGATGGGTGGATGAGTATATGGGTGTACGCATCCTTGAGATCTAGAGAACAAAGCCAATCCTGACTCTGTAGGTATGGAAGGAGAGTGCCTAAAGAGAGCATCTTGAACTTCTCCTTGTACATAAATTTGTTCAATTCTCGGAGATCTAGAATAGGTCTGTATCCCCCTGTTTTCTTTGGGATGAGAAAGTAGGGGGAGTAAAAACCTGACCCCTGTTGAAGAAGAGGAACTTCTTCTATGGCCCTCTGGGCCAGAAGGGAGGTTACCTCCTGATCCAGAAGGTCGAGGAGAGATGTGGGAGAATTGAAATGTCTCACCATGGTGTAGGGAGGAAGGTCTGAGAAATGAAGTTTGTAGCCCTCTCTGATGATGGAGAGGGTCCACTGCTCTGATGTGATTTGCTCCCATCTGGGAGCAAAATGAGCCAACCTTCCTGGAATGGTGAGAGGTTCTGGCTGTTGTAGAGCCAGAAAGGTTAAGTTCTCTAGCACTAAGTCAAAACCCCTGAGGGGCTTGGGACTGCTGGGTTGCAGCAGCCCCTGCAGGTTTAGGCCTGGCCTGTTTGGGTTGCTGACGCTTAGTAGCAAAGCGACCTGCAGAAGACTGTTGACCAGAAGTGGAAGGAAATCTGCCCTTCTTGTAAAAAGACTTTTTAAAAGACTTTTTCTTGGCTGGAGTGGAGGTAGACTTAGAAAGTCTATCAAGAGCAGCATTTTCTGCATCCATTTGAGTGGCTTTAATCTGCCACTCTTTGCCAAATAGGTTTTCACCTGTACAGGGTAGATTTCCTAAACCATCTTGAACCCAGGGTTCTAGATCAGAAACCTGGAGCCAAGCAATTCTACGAGCAGCTATAGCAATGCCTGAGGCTCTGCTGGCAACCTCAAAGGAATCAAAGGCTGCTCTGTTGGAAAACTTTGAGATGTCTTGCGTATGCTTAAGCCAAAGAAGGAATTCCTCCCTTTTATCCTCTGGAATAAAAGGGAGAAAGTTGTGCAGCTTTTCTGCAACCTCCTTCAGAAACATACCCATATAAAGGCTGTATGAATTGATTCTGGCGGTAAGCATGCTAGCTTGGAAGATCTTTCTACCAAAAGCATCCAAGGTCCTGCATTCTCTTCCTGGAGGAGTAGAAGAGTGTCTTTTGGTTCTCTTTATTCTCTTCATAGCTGACTGCACCACAATAGAATGGTGAGGAAGCTGAGTTTTTTGAAAACCAGGAGAAGGAGGGACACGGTACATAGTGTCCAATCTACGAGAATGAGGAGAAAGGGTGAGAGGAGTCTCCCACAATTCAAGCAAATGTTCTTGGAGAATTTCATGAATTGGCAAGGTGACTGCCTCTCTGGGAACCTTAGAGTATCCCAAAATGTCTAATTTTTTTGCTCTAGGTTCTTTTTCAGAGGTTACTGAAATAGAGAGTCCTTTAGCTACTTCCATGATGAAGTCTTGAAAGGACAAATCCTCTGGAGGAGACATTCTCCTCTTTGGAGAAGAGGGCTCCTCAGGAATAGCAAGAGATACTTCAGGAGAGTCATCCGATGAATCGGAATCATCAGAAGACTGGAAGTATCGTCTGTTGGCTTCCAGGGATCGATACGCGTATCGACCGGTATCGACATCGGGCGTACCCGGAACCGGATTGGTATCGGGAAAAGCCCCGGAACCAGGAACCGGAACCGGTATCCTGGTCGATGTGGAAGCCCTGGGTACCGATATCGATTGTGGTACCGGAACCGAGGTTGGTACCGCTTGCTGCGGTACCGTGGGCGTCGCAGCCTTAATGAAAGCCATTATGGCCTGCTGCATGGATTGAACTGTATGATCCATGGACGCCACGACTGCCTGGATGTCGGTACCGGAAGAGTGTGCCGGTACCCCAGAGCAGTCTAACAGGTGATCGGTCGAGGCCGTGCCATCGATGTCAACCTGTAACCCCATAGGAGGAGCTTTGGAAGCCGGAGCTTCCCGCCGGGGTTGTTTGGCTGGGGCAGGGTCCTCAGGGTCAAGCCCGGGGGCATCTCGATACTTAGAGGGAGATTTGCCCTTTGAGGACCTGCCAGAGGAATGTTTGGTTACCTGAGATCCATCAGGAGAGGAAGACCTGGAAGATGTCGATGCTGGAGTATCTGTGGAAAACAGCATATGAAACTTGGCTGCTCGGTTCTGTAAGCCACGTTTAGACATCAGGGAACAGGACTGGCAATCTGGAATGGAGTGGTCAGGCCCCAAACATTTAAGACACCATTCATGTGTGTCGGTAACAGAGATGGTACCGCTACACTTGGTGCATTTTTTAAAACCAGAAGCTGTTTTTTCCATGAGGGAAAATTGTTCTCTAGGCCTAGGGACCTAAAGAGAGAAAATTTCACCAAGTAGTGAAAAGAAAATAATTTTTTTTTTTTTTGAAAAGTAAAAAGAAAAAAGACCGGTGGTACCGGTCCGGTAGTCGGGGAAGGCAGACACGCGGCCAAAGAAACAAATTAAAATAAGAACTTCTTCAGCGGTGACAGGAACACGACCTGCTGGCTCCGCGGAAAAGAAGAACTGAGGAGAGTTGGTGAGAAAGGCGGGAAGGCAGCGCGAATGCGCTGTGGGAGGCTCCCAAAAGCTTTCTTCTGGGAAGCTGGGGAGCTTTCCCGCGCAGGCTCCGTCGGTACCGACGTACCCATATGTGAGGACTTATTCCTGCTTGTTCCTGGAGATAGAAAGACTACCAGATTTCTACATTACTATACTCCAGTGCCAGCCGCCAGGCCCATTAGGAAGTACTACAAACACTGCCCATTTAGAACCCATAGCAAACCCGCTGTATCATAAAAGCACTACCAGGATTCACAAAGCATCAAACCCTACCTATCAAAAGGCAACACTGCAAATATTAAGCCAGTACATCTTAGAGATTACCAATATATCTCCTACTGGGGAAAGAGAACAAGTGGTACTGTCAAATAGAAACTACATGAACAGAATACCTCAGCTCGGTTACACATGCAGAACATAGACCGTCACCAAACAAGGAATAAGGGATCACAATTTAGAAACAGGAAGACAATTAAACTGGGAACCCCTAAAGCCAAACTTGGAACGTACAACCACACTGGAGAAATAAAACTATAAGTTAATTTCCTCTTGTACTAAACAAAAACATTAGTGATACACATTTCCCAGAGTTGATATATTCCAGTTAATAAACACAGAATAAAAAACTATTTTTCTACCTTTTATTGTTTGGGCATTTTGATTTTCAGTTGCAATTACTCCAGTCACTTTCTTCTGGTTTCTTCGTGTCTTTGGCTAACTCTCCATTGTCTGCTGAACATGTGTCCTTTCTTCTCTCTTCTAGTTTTTTTCCATTCTCTCTCTACATCTGCTTTAACTTACTGATCTTCCTCTTTTGCTCTTTCCTCCATTTCTTTCTTTATTTCTTTTTCATCAGCTCAAATTTCACCCTTCCATCCTCAGTTCCCACTTACTCTCCCAATACCCGGCCAATCATAGTTTTTTCTTCCCTCCCACACAAACTATCTTTTCCCCTCTCCATCCTCACACCCCCAGCCCTATCTCCTTCTAGTCCTCCCCTAACATCAGCTCCCTTCTAGTTCCAGCCCCACCCACCATCCGCTCCCTTCTAGTCCCAGTCTCCCATCCCCCCACATCAGCCCATTTCCATTCCTAGCCCCACCATCAGCCATTTCCAGTACTATCCCAACTCCCCATCAACTCATTTCCAGTCCAAGCCCTGCATCAGCTCATTTCCAGTCCTATCCTGGCCCCCTCATCAGCTCATTTCCATTCCTAGCCTCCCCCTCATCAGTCATTTCCAGTCCTATCCTAGCCCTCCATCAGCCCATTTCCAGTCTAAGACCCCCATCTGCCTATTTCCAGTCCAACCCCCCATCAGCCATTTCCAGTCCTATCCCAGTCCCCCATCAGCCCATTTCCACTCCTAGCCCCCCATCAGCCATTCTCAGTCCTACCCTAGCCTCCCATCAGCCCATTTCCAGTTCAAGCTCCCCCATCAGCCGATTTGCAATCCTAGCCTCCCCATAAGCCATTTGCAGTCCTATCCTAGCCCCCCATCAGACCATTTACAGTCCAAGCCCACCCATCAGCCCATTTCCAGTCCTATCCTAGCCTCCCATCAGCCCATTTCCATTCCTAGCCCCTCCCTCATCAGCCATTTGCAGTCCTATCCCAGCTTCCCATCAGCCCATTTCCAGTCCAAGACCTGCATCAGCCCATTTCCAGTCCTATCCTTGCTCCCCAATCATCCCATTTCCATTCCTAGCCCCCATCAGCCATTTCCAGTCCTATCCTAGCCCCCCATCCCGAAAAGCCCCACGCCTGTCTGAGCTGTTTACAAGGGAGCCGAGGATGCCAGAGGCCCCAGCTCGCCTATGCACAGCACTGGAGTGAAGAGCAGCATGCTCCTTCACTCACACTGTGCTCTCGTGAAGCCCACTGAGTACCGGGAAAGGTTAAAGGTCGTTTCCTGGTACTCAGCGGGCTTCACATGAACACAGCGCGAGTGAAGGAGCATGCTGCTCTTCACTCCAGCGCTGTGCAGAGGCAAGCCAAGGCCTGGCGATCCTCTGAAGTTGGCCCTGCAAACCCTGCGGAATGAAGTTCCACGGGGTCTTGTGCGAACAATATTCTCACAGAATGGACAGGCCGGCCCTGCCTGTTAGCCCTGTCCTCCAACTCTGCATTATATGGCATCCCAGGAGATTATATTCTGTCTGCCAGATACGTAATGGTAGCACAAAGAAGCCAGGTCATTGCTGCTCTGCACAGACTGTGTCCATGGCTGGAACAGCCAGAGTTGCCAAGTTACCCAGTTCCAGGAGTGAGATTTTAAGCCAGTCCTGGAATTCTGACAATCTCATCCTGAAGCATTATGAGACCTGCAGCACTGATTCCAGTGAGTAAAATCAGGGACTACAAATACCATACTACATTGTAATGCAAATTTAAAACTAGAACTGGCAAAAATTCTCACCCCTGGAACTGGGTAACTTGTTAACTCTGCAGTCATGTCCCCTCCACTGTGCACATTGCTGCTCTTTGGGGATATTCTGCAGTGGGAAATACAGATAGTGATTTTCCCCTCACACCTTTATAAGGCTTTTTTGTGTAATTACAGCCAGAGACTCAAGGAGGAAGGGCAGGTTCCTGGATTGGACATGCCCTTTCTCTTTGTAACTTCCAGTTTAAAAAAAAATATATATATATTTAAGTAATTAAGTCTGATATTGTTATTAATGAAACCAGCTATAATATAGATTTAATTGAACTTGTACAGTAAAAATACTATATTTGATTCAGGGAAAGAAACGAGCTTTTATGTCATGCTTCTAATATGCAATTTACATTTTGTTTAAACTTTGTCGATGTAGGTTTTGGTTTTAGTACATGCTATTAGTGAATAGCGAACACTAAATCAAAACAAAACAAAAATCCCCCACCAACAAAATGAAACAATTTTGATCCCCCCCCCCCCCTCAAGAAACCCTAACATACTGATACCCTTGTCCTACCGGTACTAAATCTTCTCTGCAGGCTGATTTATATTTGCATGCCAGCTGGGAAAGCACAGTTACTTACCTGTAACAGGTGATCTCTGGGAACAGCAGGAATAAGTCTTCATATATGGGTATCGTCGGTACCGACGGAGCCTGCGCGGGAACGCTCCCCAGCATCCAGTAAGAAAGCTTTTGGGAGCATCCCACAGCGCCTGCACGCTGCCTTCCCGCCTTTCCTAACTGCCTCTCTCCAGTTCGAGTTTTAAAGCTGAGACAAAGAGAGAGAAAGGAAAGATAGATAGAGAGATACAACTCCTAGGGGAGGTGGGTGGGTTGTGAAGACTTATTTCTGCTGTTCCCAGAGATCACCTGTTACAGGTAAATAACTGTGCTATCTCCAGGAACAAGCAGGAATGAGTCTTCACCTATGGGGACTCCCCAGCTAGAGATGCCTGGGAGATCACCCAGATTGTGAGTCCCTGGGAAGGGCTCTACCTCTACCCATGAATCTCAGGTATCCAGTCAGGGATGGAGGGTAGGAGTTGATTAGGTATGGAACAGGTGTTTGAGAACAGCCTGACCAAACAAGGCATCCCGGCAGGAGTCCTTGTCCAAGCAGTAATGGGCTGTGAAGGTATGAACCGATGCCCAGGTGGCCGCTCGACAGATTTGGTCGATGGACACAGAGTTTAGATGAGCCATAGAGGTTGCCATGGCCCTCACATTGTGAGCTGTGACATGGCCCTCCAGAGAAAGGTTCTTACTCTGGTAGGCAAAGGAAATACACTGAGCAATCCAATTGGACAGAGTTCTCTTAGAGACTGGAAGTCCTAAATGAGAAGGATCAAAAGCAACAAAAAGTTGAGAGGACTTTCTATGTTGCTGTGTCCTGTGTAAGTAGAAAGCAAGTGCTCTTTTACAATCCAGGGTATGAAGATTCCTCTCTGCACTTGATGCATGAGGTCCTGGAAAAAAGACAGGTAAAAATACCTCCTGGTTCAGATGAAAAGGTGAGACCGCTTTAGGCATAAAGTGTGGATTAGTTCTGAGGACTACCTTGTCATGATGGAACCTTGTATAAGGAGGATTAGCCACTAAAGCTTGCAGCTCACTGATACGGCGAGCTGAGGTGACTGCAATGAGAAAAATAACTTTCCAGGAAAGGAATTTTAAGGAGGTGGTGGCTAAGGGTTCAAAGGGTGGCTTCATAAGCTGGCCAAGAACCAGATTCAAGTCCCATGCCACTGGAGGTGGTCTAATGGGAGGTTTAGTTAAAAGAAGGCCTCTCATGAATCTTGCTATAAGAGGATGAGAGGAAATAGGTTGTCCATTGAGAGGCTTAAGGGATGCTGCAATAGCACTCAAATGGACTCTGATTGAATTTGTTTTAAGGCCTGCATGGGATAAATGCAGTAAATAGTCTAGTAAAGAATTCAAAGGTATTGCAAGAGGGTTGAGACCCTTCTCTGCACACCAAATGGAAAACCTTTTCCATTTAAAAGCATATGAACATCTTGTGGAAGGCTTTCTGTAAGCATGAAGGATATCCTTCACTTGCTGAGAAAGTTGTAAATCTTGAAGGTCTAGGCCTTCAGCAACCAGACCCTGAGATGAAGAGACTGAGGATTTGGGTGCCACAAGGTTCCCTCCTCCTGGGAAAGGAGATCTGGAGCAGACCCCAGGTCTAGGGAGGGAGCTTGAGAGAGATGCAGAAGTAGAAGGTACCACACTTGGATCATAGTCCCCTTGTCTCTCTGAAGCTTGAACAGAGTTTTGGTAATTAGGGGAATAGGTGGAAATGCATAGAGGAAGTCTCGCCCCCAATGAAGGAGGAAGACATCCCTGGCCTGAACTCCCTGACATGGAATCCTGGAACAGAACCGGGGAAGTTTGGCATTCCACGGACTTGCAAACAGGTCTATGTCTGGGGTACCCCAAATCCGAAAAATTCTGGCTATCTGGTCCCCATGGAGGGACCATTCGTGCGGAAGCAGAACTCGACTGAGTCTGTCTGCCCAAGAGTTTTGAACCCCTGGAAGATATACTGCCATGAGATGGATTTGATGCTCTCTGGCGAAGGCCCACAATCTCAGAGCTTCATTGCAAAGCGACAGAGAGCCAGTCCCTCCCTGCTTGTTCACGTAGAACATGGCTACCTGGTTGTCCGTGTGGATGAGGACTGTCTTGTAGCTGAGCAGGGTGTGGAAGACTCTGAGAGCCAGAAAGATTGCTCTGAGCTCTAAGAGGTTGATATGAAGAGATGTCTCCTGTGGAGACCAGATGCCCTGGGTTGAGAGATCTTGTAGATGAGCCCCCCAACCCCTTGGAGAGGCATCTGTTGTAAGGGTGGCTTGGGGTAACACCTGTTGAAAGGGGGACCCCAGCAACAGATTCTGAGTGGACTTCCACCAGTGGAGGGACCAAAAAAGGTGACTGGAGGTTGCTATTTTGTCTGACAGACAACCTGATGCCTGGGTCCATTTGGAGGATAGGGTCCATTGAGCTGCTCTCATGTGAAGGCGAGCATAGGGAACCACATGCACCGTGGATGCCATGTGGCCTAAGAGTTGCAACATCTCTCGAGCAGTTAAATGGGATTTTAACTGAATCTGGGAGGCTAACTGCACCAAGCGTAGGCAACGGGCCTGGGGAAGATAGGCCCTTGCAGTTGTGGTATCCAGTAAGGCCCCTATGAACTCTAGAGACTGAGTAGGGGTGAGATGGGATTTTGGAATGTTGATTACCAGTCCCAGATACTGAAGAACACGCCTTGTGCAGGCCAGGGAAGTCTGGGCCTCTGACTGGGATGGAGCTCGGATGAGCCAGTCGTCCAGATATGGTAATACGAATATTCCTAGAGTGCGCAGGAATGCAGCTACTACTGCCATGCATTTTGTGAACACTCTTGGAGCAGAGGCCAGACCGAAAGGAAGCACTTTGTATTGGTAGTGCTTTCCTTGGTAAAGGAATCGAAGGAATCTTCTGTGTGTTGGATGGATGAGAACATGGGTGTACGCATCCTTGAGATCTAGAGAACAAAGCCAGTCCTGACTCTGGAGGTATGGAAGGAGAGTTCCGAGAGAAGTCATCTTGAATTTCTCCTTGCATAGAAACTTGTTCAATTCTCTGAGATCTAATATGGGTCTGTAGCCCCCTGTTTTCTTTGGAATGAGAAAATAGGGGGAGTAGAACCCTGAGCCCTGATGAAGAAGGGGAACTTCTTCTATTGCCCCCTGGGCAAGAAGGGTAGCAATCTCTTGACCTAGAAGGTTGAGAAGAGATGTTGGAGAATTGAACTGTTTCACCATGGTGTGAGGAGGAAGGTTTAAGAAATGAAGTTTGTACCCTTCCCTTATGATGGAGAGGGTCCACTGCTCTGCTGTGATTTGTTCCCATCTGGGAGCAAAGTGAGCTAACCTTCCTGCGATGGTGAGAGGCTCTGGATGTTCTAGAGCCAGAAAGGCTAAGTTCTCTAGTGGAAAGTCAAAGGCCCTGAGGAGGCTGAGGCTGTTGGGCCGTAGCAGTCCTCGCAGCCTGGGTTTTGGCCTGTTTTGGTTGTTGCTGTGTCTTTGTAGCAAAACGACCTTGAGAAGAGGCCTGACCATAAGAAGAAAATTTCCCTTTCTTTGGGAAAGATCCCTTTTTGAACAACCTCTTTTTAAAAGGAGCAGTAGTAGACTTTGAAAGTCTATCTAAAGCAGAGTTTTCAGCATCCATTTGGTTGGCCTTTGCTTGCCAATCTTTGCCAAACAGGTTTTTGCCTGTACAGGGAAAGTTACCTAGACCATCCTATACCCAGGATTCCAAATCAGAGGCTTGCAACCAAGCAACTCTGCGTGCACCTATGGCAATAACCGAGGCTCTACTGGCCCCCTCAAAAGAGTCAAAGGCTGCACGGTTGGAAAACTTGGATACATCCTGTGCATGTTTAAGCCAGGTGATGTATTCTTCTCTCTTATCTTCTGACATAAAAGGAGATAAGGTTTGCAGATGATCTGTAACTTTTTTTAGAAACATCCCCATATAGAGACTATAGGAGTTGATTCTGGCTACAAGCATAATGGCCTGGAAGATTTTCCTGCCAAAGGCATCTAGAGTTCTGCATTCTCTTCCTGGAGGAGCAGAGGAGTGCCTTTTTGTACTCTTGATCTTTTTCATAGCAGACTCTACCACAATAGAGTGGTGAGGAAGCTGAGTCTTATGAAACCCAGGACAAGGAGGAACACGATACATGGTGTCCAACCTTATGGAATGAGGGGAGGTGGAAAGAGGAGCCTCCCATATGCCCAGCATGTGATCATAAAGAATCTCATGTATTGGCAAGGTGGCTGCCTCTTTAGGAGCCTTAGGATACTGTAGGATATCCAATTTTTTGGCTCTAGGTTCAGTCTCAGAGGTCACTGAGATGGACAGGCTTTTGGCTACCTCCCTAATGAAGTCCTGAAAAGACAAGTCTTCAGGAGGAGACATTCTCCTTTTTGGAGAAGAGGGTTCCTGAGGAAGGATGCCCGATGCTTCAATTGAGGCCTCTGAAGAATCAGAGTCTTCAGAGGAATCGGTTTCGACTATCTGGATGCTCTCGTAGAGCCCGATACGCGTACCGGGAGGTATCGACATTGGGAGTAATCGGTACCGGGTCGGTACTGATGGGCATCACTGGATAGCGTACCGCTGCGGTCGATGCTGATGTCTATGCAAGCGGTACTGGTATCGGGACCGATATCGGGTCCGGTACCAGAATCGGTACAGGTACCGACAACGGGGTTTGTTGCGGTACCGTAGGCGTCGCAGCTTGAATGAATGCCATGATGGCACGCTGCATGGTCAGAATATTCTGATCCATTGACACCACCAATGTCTGGATGTCGGTACTGGTAGAAACTGCCGGTACCCCAGAACATTGTAACAGGTGATCGGTCGAGGCCGAGCCATCGATGTCAACCTGCGACCCCATAGGTAGTGCTTTGGAAGCCGGAGCCTCCCGCCGGGGTAATTTTGCCGGTGTGGTATCCTCAAGAGTAAGCCCGGGGGCATCTC
Source organism: Ichthyophis bannanicus (assembly GCA_033557465.1). NCBI lineage: Eukaryota > Metazoa > Chordata > Amphibia > Gymnophiona > Ichthyophiidae > Ichthyophis > Ichthyophis bannanicus. The sequence continues at coordinate 154,532,077 of CM066036.1, read as the reverse complement.
GATACTTAGAGGGAGATGAACTCTTTGAGGACCGGCCAGATTTAAGTTTGGTTACCTGAGATCCATGGAATGAAGAAGAAGCCCTGGAAGACGTCGATGCCACAGAAGCTGCTTCGGAGGGAAACAGGGTACTGAGCTTAGCTGCTCGATTCTGTAACCCTCTTTTAGACATCATGGAACAGGACTCACAATCCGCAATGGAGTGGTCAGGACCTAAACATTTTAGACACCAGTCATGGGTGTCAGTGACAGAAATAGTGCTGCTGCACTTTGTGCATTTTTTAAACCCGGAGGCGGGTTTTTCCATGAGGGAAACATATATCTGTAGGCCTAAGGCCCCCGAAGAAAAATGCACTGAAAAGAGTAGAAGGTTTTTTTGGGGGTTTTTTTTAAAGAAAGAAAAGGACCAGTGGTACCGGTGCGGAATCGAGAAGGCAGACACGCGACTAAAGAAAAATAAAAGAAAATAAGAAATTCTTCAGCGGTGACAGGAAACACGACCTGCTGGCTCCGCGGAAAAGAAGAACTGGAGAGAGGCAGTTAGGAAAGGCGGGAAGGCAGTGCGCAGGCGCTGTGGGATGCTCCCAAAAGCTTACTTACTGGACGCTGGGGAGCGTTCCCGCGCAGGCTCCGTCGGTACCGACAATACCCATATGTGAAGACTCATTCCTGCTAGTTCCTGGAGATAGCTGATTCCTGCATATTTTAACGTAGCTTGAGTTCAGTGTACTGCAGAGAACAGGATGAAAAGCTTGTCCAACACACTACAGAATTTAGTGCCAGAGATTCAAAACTGCTTTGCCTCCTAAACCCAGGACTGTATTCTGCATTCACAGGCTGAGTTCCCTCTCATTACTTTTCTTTTGGATGTAAATTCTAACAATTATTTGCAGTTTCATAATTTTGTGATCTGCTTCATATGATGATGCCCATCTCTTCCGTTTATTCATCAAAATTTTCCTCCCTCTTTCCAACTGTTCCCTAGAAGTTAGAAATGCAGACAACTTTCCAACCCCTCTTTCATCCCTGAAATTCTTACAAAATACTAAAGTGAGACATATTCAGTGGTGGTGGCTTGGCAAAATAAAATGCCTAGCTGCCGCCACCACATTAATTAAAACTCAATAGTCGGGGGCAGCAGATATCCATTTTCTAGCACTGAATATCCAGGCTGCCCAGCCACCCGCACAGCTATCTAGGTAGTAGCAATATTCAGCTGCTAACCACATAGTGCTAAGCAGTTAAAGGGGCTAATGCAGAGAGCCGGCTATGAAGTCACACGCTGTCAACTCTGTATGCCTCTATGCAGCGTACTGATAGAGCACAACCTCAGTACCAGTATGCAGAAAGGGGCGCACATAGCAGCGTTAAACTGGGAGAGCAAGCCAAATACATGCAACAGAAGTCGGTGCAATTTTGACATGCTCTCCCAGTGAAACAGGGGCATCACGTGGCAAATTTGCATATGCGCCCCAACAGTACTTTGATGGCATCGGGGACTTTCGCCGATGCCTGGATCATCTGAGATGAAGTGAAACTTCCCATCAGATGATCCAGGCATCAGGGAAAGCCTCCTATGCCATCAAAATACTGTCAAGGGCCTGGTGCCCCCAACAGAAAGCAAATCTCTGGTGGCCCATATGGCAGTCTAACCCCACCCAGTGCATCCCAGGATGCACCACACAGAGCCAGGCACCGCCATTTTTCAAGATGGCGGCAAGGGAGCGCGTGGGCAATGCTCCCGCTCCTTTGTAAAGGTGCCGAGAGGGGTGGGGGATTCAGGCCGCTGGGCCACCAGGGTTATTTTTAGATGGGTGATTGGGGGGATCGGGGCCACCAGGGATTTGCTTTCTGCATGGGTCATCTGAGGGGAAATTTGACACTTCACATGATCCAGGCATCGGGGAAACCCCTCGATGCTATCAAAATCCTGTCGGGGGCATACACAACACGTTCAAATCACACCAGACCCAGGCATAGAGATATTGGTGCTTCAGCTGAATATGTAATCCTCTACGTGTTTCTTTACATTGGGTTAGATAATATTAGCATGCTATTTTAATATGCAAAGCTAATTTGCCTATAATTTAAATACACTTGGCAATACTGTGTGTGTTTGCTTTTCCTTTGCTGTTTACATGCACGTCAGTCTCTTTTTTGCATTTGGCCTATTGGAACTTGTGCTTATAAGTTGCGTTATTTTTGCGCAAAGAGCATGTTGGCCTTTTTGCATCGTCCACAAAGTTAGGACAGCCATTCAGTTGTCTTAGTTTAAAACACATACTTAGTTTAAAACACGACTGAATAACGCTGCTAACCAGAGAGCTGTCACTGCCCCCATTTTAACTGGGCATAATTTCAGCGGTCTGTGATGATATTCAACAGCACTAACCAGTTAGTGCTGCTGAATAATGTGGTGAGTATGTTTTAGCCTGTTAACAGGTGTGATAAGCAGCTAAAATATTCCTTGGCTCAAGTCAGGCATCTTCTGTACAATAACATATTTTACTTTAGATCAAATTTACAAAATACCAACACTGAAATGACAAATGTCTCTTTCTTGAATACAGAGGTATTTTTTAGGTATAATATATTCACCTTAAAAAGTAAAGTCTGGCCAACAAAATTAAACTGTATTCTTGCATTTTTGCTGACATGAGGCTGCAATGTGCTAGGTAGAAAGACAACTGCCACAGCCTCATCACAAGGTGATTTTTCCTGAAAAATCTGTAGGAAAAAAGATAATAAATATGAGACACAGAAGATGTTTAAAATGACAGGAATCTTAATGATCCCTAGCCAGATATGGTTCCTGTTGCTAGCTTGCCAGTACGTTTTTGATCTCTATTAGTGTTGACAATGAAAGTTCACAACACAAAAGTTGGATGTTCATTGGCTCTAATGCCCTCCCACCCCACTTCAAATTTTCTTGTATTCTATCCCAGTGGTTCTCAATCCAGTCCTTGGGGAACACCGAAACAATCAGGTTTTCAAGATATGCAAATCTATCTTATGCATATTGATTGTGGATATCAAGGAGGCAGTGCCTGCACAGTCCTCATGCATAATCATTATGGATATCCTGAAAACCCAGCTAAATAGGTGTGTCCTGAGAAGTGGGTTAAGAACCACTGTTTTATCCCTCCCTACTACCATCCCTTTAACCTGCCAGAAATACAATTGAACCATCTCCATCAGCTCCCCCCCCCCCCCCCCCCCCAGCAGTACAGCTTTGGAACACAGTCACTCATAGTTCTTCTCAAATAATAGACATTCAATCCAGGTTTATGGAAAATTAATCACTGCAGGTTCTAGAAGGAAGTATCTGAATATAAGCTTCCCGGATATCATATACACCTTTTTACATCTTGGTGAGTCTCTTGTGCCCTATTTTCCATTTACATTAAATCATTTTTATCTGGTGGTTTTTCAAGTCTGTTGTTTGTCACTGCCTATAGGGTTCAAACATTTGGTGGAGGTAATGTGCTTGAGGTCCAAGTGGAAGAGATGTCATCGGCCACTACCAATTCAACAGTGATACTGAGAGGGACCACATCTTGTCAAAGACTTCCCCTCCAGTCCTTAGGAAGAGAGCAATGTTATGTGGCCAATAATCATGAGAGGAGGAATTAATGAGGGCATTAAAAGGGTAAAAGTACCAAAAAGCTATTTTTAATATTTAAGAAATAGATTTTCCACTTTAGAAATAATTTTGAAGGTTCATCCGACTATATTTAACATCTTTGTTAGTGATATAGCGGAAGGGCTGTCGGGTAAGGTTTTGCCACTTTGCGGATGATATCAAAATCTGCAATAGAGCAGACACCCTGGAAGGTATAGATAACATGAGGAGGGATCTAGCTAAGCTTGAAGAATGGTCTAGAATTTGGCAGCTGAATATTAAAAAATGCAAGGTCATGCATTTGGGCTGCAGCAATCCAAGGGAGCAATATAGTATATGGGGTGAAGTACTTTTGTCCACTAAAGAAGAGCAGGACCTAGCGGTGATTGTGTCTGATGATCTTAAAGTAGCTAAACAGGTAGAAAAGGTGATGGCAAAAGCTAGAAGGATGCTTGGGTGCACAGGGAGAGGAATGGCCAGCAGAAGAAATAGTGCCTCTGTATGTCTTTGGTGCGACCTCATTTGGAGTATTGTGTACAATTCTGGAGACCGCACCTTCAAAAGGATATAAACAGGCTGGAGTCGGTACAGAGGGTGGCTACTAAAATGGTTAGTGGTCTTCATTATAAAGCATATGAGGACAGAATTAAGGATCTTAATATGTACACCTTACCGGAAAGGCAGGATAGAGGTGATATGATTGAGATGTTTAAATACCTCTGTGGTATAAATGCACAGGAGGAGAGCCTCTTTCGATTGAAAGCAAGCTCTGCTACAAGGGGACATAGGATGAGGGTACAAGGGGATAGATTCAGGCATGATATGCGGAAATATTTCTTTACGGAAAGAGGGATGGATCCATGGAATAGTCTCCCAGTGGAAGTGGTAGAGATGAGGACAGTATCTGAATTCAAAGAAGCATGGGACAAACACAGAGGATCTCTAAAGGAAAAAAGGGGACTGTTGTAGTGGTTGATATGGAAGGAAAGACTAGATAGGCCATGTGGTCTTTTTCTGTTGTCATGTTTCTATGATGAGATATTTGGAAAAAAAAAAGAGATGTTGAATGCCTATGAAATAAATGGGGAAAGCAGATAGAATATGGCTCACAGAATTTGTTCCAACCCCTCTGCCTATGTGTGTATGTCTGTATTGCCTGTGGGGATATGTGGATATATTTGTTGTTGGGGACTGAGAGGTTGTATGTATCTGTATCCCTATGGTAGATTTTACTGTGAACAGATTCTGTAGCTGCTGCTATTGCCTCTCCCATTGAAATGGTTTGGGCCATTTTGGGAGGACTTAATTTCTCTGGAACCCCTAGTCCAATCCAACCCATTTTCAAACTTATTCTATCTTAAACCTCATTCTTCCTCCATGCCAAACTTGATCCTGTTCCATTTAGATTTTGGAGAGTTCTTTTGTCCAGATGGACACATTTTCAAACCCTTATATACCTATGTATATTTTTTTCCAGCATTAAGAACATAAGACATGCCATACTGGATCAGACCAAGGTCCATCAAGCCCAGTATCCTGTTTCCAATAGTTGCTAATCTAGGTCATTAGTACCTAGTAGTTTCCCCAAAAGACACAGGTTCCACAATGCTTGTATTGGGTCAAGGGTACCTTTTAATAATGGTTTATGGACCTTTCCTCCAGGAACTTGTCCAAACCTTTTCTAAACCTGCTACACTAACAGCTTTTACTACATCCTCTAGTAACAAATTCCAGAGTTTGATTACACATTGAGTGAAAAAATATTTTCTCTTAGTAGTCTTAAATAGTTTACCCTGTAGCTTCATTGCATGCCCCCTAGTCTTTCTAAATTTTGATGGTGTAAACAATCAATCTACGTTTACCAGTTCCACTCCATTAATTTATAGACCTCTATCAAATCTTTCCTCAGCCGTCTCTTTTCTAGGTTAAAGAGCCCTAACCTTTTTAGCCTCTCTTCATCGGGGTATCCTTCCATCCTCTTTACCATTTTGGTGGCTCTTCTCTGTACTTTTTCTAATAATGCTATATTCTTTTTAAGATACGGCAACCAGAATTGCACACAATATTCAAGGTGCGGTCTCACCATGGAACAATATAGAGGGATTATAATATCCTTTGTTTTATTTTCCATTCCTTTCCTTATGATATCTCGCATTCAATTTGCTCTCTTGGCCACTGCTGCACACTGGGCGGAGGGTTTTAACATGTCATCTACAATGGCGCCTTAATCTTTTTCCTGAGAGGTGGTTCCTAATGTGGAACTTTGCATCGTGTAACCATAGTTTTAGTTTTTTCTTTCCTAGGTGCATAACTTTGCACTTGTCCACCTTAAATTTCATCTGCCATTTGGATGCCCAGTCTTCCAATTTATCAAGATCCTCTTGCAATTTTCCACAGTCCTCATGGGTTTTAACAACTTTAAATAGTTTTGCATCATCTGCAAATTTGGTAACCTCACTCGTTATTCCCATTTCCAGTTCATTTATGAATATGTTAAAAAGCAGTGGACCCAGTACAGATCTCTGGGGTACTCCACTATTGACCTTTCTCCATTGTGAAAATTGGCCATTTAGCCCTACCCTCTGCTTTCTATCTTTTAACCAGTTCCTGATCCACAATAGTACACTGCCTCCTATCCCATGACTTACTAGTTTTGCCAAAAGTCTCTCATGAGGGACCTTATCAAAGGCTTTCTGAAAATCCAGATACACTATATCAACCGACTCACCTTTGTCTACCTGTTTATTCACACCTTCAAAAAAACATAACAGATTAGTAAGACAAAATCTTCCTTGTCTAAAGCCATGTTGGCTGTCTCCCAGTGGGTTGGAAAGAATAAAAATGAAAGCTCAAAACACATTTCTTAACTAACTCCTCCTAAAATTCTAATTCTTTAGCAAATGTCCTGCTATGATGCACAATTCAGCCTTACCTCAGGATTCTTATCTTGGTTATATGAGGTAACACAAAAGTACATTTCTTCAAATTCAGCCTCTGCCAAATCCTTCAGTGCTAGCGCCAGTGTTTTGCTGGTCAGAATAGCTTTTTCACCAGGGAAATACACTCTTTGTCCCACTTCTTCTAAAAGCTTTAAAATTCTTCATGAAAGAAGAGCACAACGTAAATGAAATGATTATCAATCATTGCCGATGTATTTTTCAGGTTTTTATTTATTAATTTAACATGTGCTTTATACCGCTTTATCATTTCCGTCAAAGCCGTTTATATTGTAGCTTAAACTTGGTAATGTACATTAAACAGGGACATTGATAACTTGGATTTTTCTAAGGTAATGGAGGGTAAAGTGACTTGCTCAAGGCCACCAGGAGTGCTAGTGGGAATTGAACGCTAGTCTCTTGGATCCCAAGACAGTTCTCTAACCATTAGGCTACTCCTCCACTTCATGTTTATTTGCCATACATGTAAGATCTGATACACAATTGGAGTGCAAAAGAGTCAAACTTTTGCTTTAATACAAAAAATTGCTGGATGGCAGAAAAGCACTGGCACAAAACTACACAAGAGCAAAATAAATGTGAGAAATCTGCCTGTGTACCTCAGGATTTTTTAACAAGGAACATTCGTTAGGTGGGTGATATTCATCTAACAAAATTGGTTTCAATAAGCATACAATTAGAGCCTGATTTATTAAGCCCTTTTCCCCATAGGCTCCCAATGACACAAAAGCTTTAATAAATCGTATCATTAGGGGTCAATTTGCTAACCCACAATGCAGGATAACTCCATTGTTTACTGCAGCTTCCTTTATTTGCGATGGGGGTTATTCTCTAACTTGAGGGTTCTCAACCCAGTCTTTGGGACACACCTAAGCAATCAGGTTTTCAGGATAGCCACAATGAATATACATCAGAGAGATCTGCATACAATGAAGGCAGCGCAAGCAAATCTCTATCATGCATATTAATAATGGATATCCTGAAATCCTGACTGGCTAGTTATGGCCCAAGGACTGGGTTGAGAACACACATCATGGGTTCATAAATAAGCTCTTTAGTTGGTTGCCTAGGAAAGCAAGATAAGTCTCCTGCATTGTCTTCAATGAAGTCCCAGAAGTATGAGGAAAATAATGGGGTTCAAAACATAGGGCCTGCTTTGCTAAGGCTTCTCTGCCTTTCTGTGTCTATACAGTACAAATATACATTTATGGAATTCAGTTTTTAAAATGTAATTATAATTTTGTGTATGCTTCATAAACAAAATATAAGGTTATAAATAATTCATATGAATGATTCTGAAGGAGTTAAACATAGAAGCATAATAATTGACAGCAACTGAAGACTGCAAGGCTCATCTAGTCTATCCATTCCTGTTGCAATACCACAGATCTCGGGCTTTACTTTCACATTCTTGAAAGTAAGGATCCTTTGTGCTTATCCTGAAATCTGTTCTTGTGTTGTCCTCCCCTATCTCCATGGGAGGCCATCCCTTGTACCAACATTAGTTTTGCCAATTGAAACCACATAGATGTTACTGGCAAAAAGGAAGAAGACCAGACCTAGAGAGATAAGAGGAAGATATTGGAAGAGAAAGAAGCTAAGAGAAGAAAAGAAAAGAACTCTGGTGCCCCATTTTGAGAAACTTTCAGAAAGCACAGAGAAGGGAGCGTTGCTCCTTTGTTGTTGAGTACTTTCAAGTTGTGCTAACTTCTGGGTAATCCTGTGGATAGTTGACACCAGTCCCATTCTGGTTTGTAGGTTCAGGACCAATCCAAGCATTTACTCAGAAACATCAGAAGAGCTAGTAAAAGATCAAAGGAAAAAGGAGGGAAAAAGATATCATAGAAGCAAGAAAATAAAGGAGAGGCTCCATCTTCTAAAATCTTTTGGTTGTCTCAAGACCTCTGCTGACTATAATTGCCCTTGCTTTCATACGCAAGACACAAGCCTGCTGCTCTATCCACTACTTCATCGGTATCCCACCCCCATAAAAGTTCATTAAAATGCCTTAACTCATCAATATTCTCCTTATGGGCTATTTCAGTAAGAAATCAAATTCACAGAAGTTGGATTACTCACTGGTTGGTAAATGTTTGCAATGTCTGTACTTTTGTCAAGACGGCATTTAATATCTCTAGGGTAATCTGCGCGAGGTCAGTATTCATGTCTCCAATATTCACAATATCCAATGTCTTAGACAAAATAATCTCCATTTCCTCCATCTTCAGGGGGATCACAGCCTTTATCGTGAGATTTAAAATATGTTTTGCTATATCCTCTGCTTCTTCTAGGATAGATTTGAAACAAACAACTGAGAGAAATTCTCAAATCATGTGCTGCATTTCTGCAACAAAACAGTGCTGGAAGATTCCAAATGCTTCCAATGATGGGCTAGTGAAGAGAATCAACATAGTAAAAAATGTGAATTTTATACTGAATCCACAAAGCAAGAAGTCAGTAGTTATTATCACTATCATGGTAGCACATACCAGATGAACACAGCACTATACACAGACACACATAATAGACAGTCTTTACTCCTTGGTGCTTACAATCTAGTTGAGATAAATAGGATATACAACGAAAAGTAAATAGGAGACTTTGAGTCAAGAAGATTAGGGCAAGAAGCCTAAAGGTATAGAGGTCAGAAGGTTCCTCTAAGCAGAAATTAAAGCATTCTAGGATGAGAAAGTGGGAATGTAGCTCCAGGATTCAAAGTCAGTGAGGAAGGAAAAAGAGGGCTCAGGAGATCCGTATACAATAACTACCTGGAGAAGGAGTAGAATGAACAGATGGATTGAGTGTGTCTCCAGGGAAGAAAAATAATGAGTAAGAAGGAATGAGGGTCCAAAATCTGCAGGAGAGAGTAAGTAATTCAATGCCATCACCATAATCGATGTTCAAGAGAGACGTGTGGGAGGAAGGGTATCCTCCAAAGCACGAAACTGTGGCTGAAGCAGAATCTTCTCAAAAAAGCAATATCTCAATTAAAGCTAAATGATGGAGAACATGAGAGAGAAGCGGTCATGAATGTAAGCAAGTTTGTTGGAAGCAGAGAAGATATCTCTGGGGAAAATGTGATGAGGATAGAGGAGAATGAAGAGGGAGGCAAAACTGAGGTGATGGGATGACATGCGCTGAATTTTTGGGAAATAGCTCAAATGCACCATTGTAGAGGTTGACGTTTGGAGCAGAGAGGAATGAGGACGGGGAAAAAGGAGAAGAAAATGGGGCCTTTTTCAACCAATAGAGTCCTAGCTTTACTTACTTAGCCTGCTTAAGCTGTGATTATAATACAGTGCCAATAGCAATAGCCACAGGTGAGAGTCAAAAGGGAGAAACAGGGAATTCATGCAAGTACAAACCACTTCCTACAAAAAAAAACAAAAATCCAATGCACAAACTCCAGTATTAGGAGTATGCATGCAAAAAAAATAATTTTTTAGTTTCTTGGTCAATTTTCAGACATATTTTGATTTGTTTCAGAAATCAATGCTTGTGAAAATTGATTAGCATATAAAAATGTTTTAACATGTCTAAATCAACATTACACACATTAATTCAGAGGATTTATGCATATGAAGTTAAGGTAGTATACATTCTTTACATGCATAAACTTTTAAAACTGAAACTGCAAACAAATGCACACTCCTATCCAGCATTATAATTCAGAGCCTGCAGCAAGCATAGGGGATAAATGGGTTTGGGAGAGAGAGCCAGCTACAAAGGGTGTTAAGGGCCTCATGAACTAAATGATTTGCAAATGTGTACTTTACTAGAAAAAGTGCAGACAGCTGGAAACAATCAACAATTACCAGATTTTAGGCTTTTTACGCTAATTTTCATAGAAAATACTTTTGAGAAGTCACTTCGTAAAAGTACACCTTACAGTAATAAACTTTCACGCAATTTAACATTTATGAGCTGCTATGCTGCAAAATCATGCAAAGCAGCTCATTAATGCTGCAGTACTATACAAATGGTAAGTAATAATAGTAGTAAAAATTACAAAAACAAGCATGACAAAAGGCTTTGTGGGCACATTTTCCCAAGAAAAACCCAAGAAAAATTACTATATCTCAGGAGATATAGTTTATTTTAGTGACATGAAGAAAAACGTTCCCTTTCAAGCAGCAGCAGCATGACTTAAAGGATCTCACAGTCCAAATCAAAGGTCCCTTGACCCTTCCCCCAGTAGGCCTCCATGGTGGCATAATGAGCTTCTAAATCCCACCGCCCCGCCCCCGCCCTGGCCAGGGCATGAATGGTCATTCAGGAGAAAAAAATAAGGAAAAGGTTAACAAGAAAAGACCCTCTATTTGACTCATTCCTTACATTTTCTGGCAAACAATCCAGTAATACAATGATTTTCAAAGCTGTGTGTAATTCTCTTGTCAATATTTTATATTTTTCAGTAACAATCTAAAATCTGAACAGAGGAGGAAAGAGCACGAATTTTATGGCACATTTTTTTCCAGAAATTCCATAGGCCTATTGCAAATAAAATATTACTGCCTAATCTGCCTATCACTGTGGGATCTGTTAGAGTGGTTTAATGGAAAATCATTTGGAAAATATTTCTTCATTGTTTTACAGCCTTTTCACAAACTAAGATCAAAGTCCTGATTGCAATACCATGGGGTATCTTTAGTAAAATGTATATAGTTACAGTTATATAATCACTCAAGATCCAAGACACTACTCTGTATAAAGTTCAAAAAACGTTTCTATGGTTGTTTCATTTGTTATTTCATGTGTTCACTCAACGTGTAATCAAACTCTGGAATTTGTTACCAGAGGATGTAGTAAAAGCTGTTAGTGTAGCTGGGTTTAAAAAATATTTGGACAAGTTCCTGGAGGAAAGGTCCATAAACCATTATTTAGAAGGGACCCAGGATATCAATGCTTGACCCAGTACAAGCATTGCGGAACCTGTGTCTTTTGGGGAAACTGCTAGGTACATATGACCTAGATTGGCCACTGTTGGAAACAGGATACTAGACTTGATGGACCTTGGTCTGACCCAGTATGGTATATCTGTTAACTGTTAGCACACGCTAAAATTGCACCTGCACTACAAGTCCTGCAGAAACCTCCATGGTAACTACACCCACAATACTTGCAGCAATTGGATTTGTGTGGGCGTGGTGATGGAGCGCTACCCTGAACGTACCTGCGCCACCCTGAACCTTAATAATCTACCTGCGCCACCCTGAACCTTTACCATTTTGGTGGCTCTTCTCTGAACCTTTTCTAATAATGCTATATCCTTTTTAAGATACGGAGACCAGAATTGCACACAATATTCAAGGTGCGGTCTCACCATGGAACGATATAGAGGGATTATAATATCTTTTGTTTTATTTTCCATTCCTTTCCTTATGATACCTAGCATTCAGAGAAGAGCCACCTAAATGGTAAAGGGGATGGAAGGATATCCCTATGAAGAAAGGCTAAAAAGGTTAGGGCTCTTTAACCTGGAAAAGAGACGGCTGAGGGGAGATATGATAGAAGTCTATAAATTAATGAACGGAGTGGAACGGGTAAACGTAGATCGATTGTTTACGTTATCAGAATATAGAAAGACTAGGGGACATGCAATGAAGCTACAGGGTAAACTATTTAAGACTAATAAAAGAAAATATTTTTTCACTCAACGTGTAATCAAACTCTGGAATTTGTTACCGGAGGATGTAGTAAAGGCTGTTAGTGTAGCTGGGTTTAAAAAAGGTTTGGACAAGTTCCTGGAGGAAAGGTCCATAAACCATTATTAAGAAGGGACCCAGGATATCAATGCTTGACCCAGTACAAGCATTGCAGAACCTGTGTCTTTAGGGAAACTGCTAGGTACGTATGACTTAGATTGGCCACTGTTGGAAACAGGATACTGGGCTTGATGGACCTTGGCCTGACCCAGTATGGCATTTCTTATGTTCTTATGTAGCATTCTATTTTCTCTCTTGGCCACCCCTGCACACTGGGCCGAGGGTTTTAACATGTTATTCACAATGACACCTAAATCTTTTTCATGGGTGGTGGTTCCTAATGTGGAACTTTCATTGTGTAACCATAATTTGGGTTGTTCTTCCCTAGGTGCATAACTTTGCACTTGTCCACATTAAATTTCATCTGCCATTTTGATGCCCAGTCTTCCAATTTATCAAGATCCTCTTGCAATTTTCCACAATCCTCTTGGGTTTTAACAACTTTAAATAGTTTTGTGTCATCTGCAAATTTGATAACCTCACTCGTTATTCCCTTTTCCAGGTCATTTATGAATATGTCAAAAAGCAGCGGACCCAGCACAGATCCCTGGGGTACACCACTATTCACCTTTCTCCATTGGGAAAATTGGCCATTTAGCCCTAACCTCTGCTTTCTATCTTTTAACCAGTTTCTGATCCACAATAGTACACTGCCTCCTCTCCCATGACTCTTTAGTTTTGCCAAAAGTCTCTGATGAGGGACCTTGTCAAAGGCTTTCTGAAAGTCCAGATACACAATATCAACCGACTCACCTTTGTCCACCTGTTTATTCACACCTTCAAAAAACATAACAGATTAGTAAGACAAGATCTTCCTTGTCTAAAGCCATGTTGGCTGTCTCCCTTTAGGCCATGACTATCTACATGCTGAGTAATTTTGTTCTTTATGATGGTTTCTACCATTTTTCCCGGTACTGACGTCAGCCTCACCGGTCTGTAGTTTCCCAGATCACCCCTGGAACCCTTTTTAAAAATTGGCGTTCCTCCAATCTTCAGGTATTACAGATGATTTTAATGAAAATTCACAGATTACTAACAGCAGGTCTGCAATCTCATATTTCAGTTCTTTCAACACCCTTGGATGTATACCATCCGGCCCAGGTGATTTGCTACTCTTCAGTTTATCTAATAGTTGTAATACATCTTCCCGATTGTATAGATATTTCCTTCAATTCTTCCGCACCTTTACATACCACTTCAGTCATGGGTAACATCCCTACATCTTCCTCAGTAAAGACCGAAGCAAATAATTCATTCAGTTTCTCTGCTATCGCCTTGTCGCCTCTTAGTGCCCCTTTTAACCCCTCTATCATCTAATGGACAAACTGACTCTCTCACAGGTTTTTTGCTACGAATGAACTTGAAAAAGTCTTTATTTCACATTTTTGCTTCCCCAGCAAGCTTCTTCTCAAATTCTCTCTTTGCCTGCCTTATCAATGCCTTGCATTTGACTTGCCAGTACGTGTGCTGTTTCCAGGTTTCATTGTTTGGCTCTTTTTTCCATTTCCTGACAGATGCTTTTTTGACAACAGCCTCTCTGACCTCAACTTTAAACCATGCTGGCAGTTTTTTGGACTTCCTTCCACTTTTCTTAAAGCGTGGAATACAGCTGGTCTGGGCTTCCAAGATAGTATTTTTCAGCAACAATCAAGCTTGATGTAAGTCTTTTACCTTTGCAACTGCTCCTTTTAGTTTTTTCTTAACTATTTTCCTCATTTTATCATAGTCTTCCTTTCAAAAGTTAAAAGGTAGTACTGTGGATTTTCTTACTATCCCTCCTCCACTAATTGAATCAAATGTGATCATGCTATGATCACTATTGTCAAGTGGCCCCAACACCCTTATCTCTTGCACTAGATCTGGTGTTCCACTAAGGACTAGGTCTAATATGGCTTCCCCTCTGGTCGATTCATGAACCAGCTGCTCCAAGAAGCAGTCATTTATTTCATCTAGGAACTTTATCTCCCTAGCATGTCCTGCCATGACACTGACCCAGTCGATACCGGGGTAATTGAAATCACCCATTATTATTACTGTGCTGTAACATTTGTTAGCTTCCTTGATTTCTTTGAGCATTTCATCATCCATTTGTTCATTCTGGCCAGGCGGTCGATAGCACACCCCCACTGCCATCGCCTTCCCCATTTTACATGGAATTTCAATCCATAGAGATTCTACAGCAAATTTTGTTTCCTGCAAAACTTTAATCCTTTCTGACTCAATGCCCTCTCTAACATAGAGTGCAACCCCTCCACCAATTTGATCAGCTCTATCATTACGATATAGTTTGTACCCAGGTATCACAGTTTCCCACTGGTTGTCCTCCTTCCACCATGTCTCTGAGATTCCAATCATATCTAACCTCTCATTTAGTGCTATATATTCTAACTCTCCCATCTTATTTTTTAGACTTCTATCATTTGCATACAAGCATTTTAGAGACTGTAATTTATTCATATTAATCTGGCTATTGGTAGGCATGGGTAATTTGGGATCTTTAAGCTCTGTCTGCTCTATACTCGAGGGCATTTGGGCTACTTTACTCTTTTTTAGAACCTCTCTGCTTTTGGTAGTATCCTTCAAGGATACATTCTTCCAAACCATGCACTCTTGGGCGATTGTCGGCTTTCCCCTATTATCTAGTTTAAAAGCTGCTCTATCTCCTTTTTAAAGGTTAATGCCATGAAGTGCCGTGTCTGCGATGAGTAAACCAGCGGTGGAATGAGACAGCATGAGCAGTTTGAAGATACACTGAGCCTAGAGGGGACGCTTCCTATAGCAGTCAGTGCAAATGAGGAGGTCTGTTAGGCTGCTTAGTATGCGCGGTGAGCAGCCACGTGGCAAGAAGAGCACCATCAGCAGTGCAGTGAGGCCTGTCCTCTCATTTCCCTGGCAGGGCTCTTTGGGCCATGATCGCCAGAGTGGCACTGAGCAGGACGAGGTTTTATTTAAAAAAAAAAAAAAAAGAATAAAGAGGAAGACAGTGGTTGCCGTTGATAACGGATGCCAGTCTGTCAAGCTGGAGAGCCCATTGTGAGGGTCACAATGCCCAGGGTTGCTGGAGCCCACAGGGAGCTCTTTAGTCGATCAACAGGCTAGAAATGAGGGTGGTAGCCCTTGCGCTCCAGAGCTTCGAACCATGTTTGCAGGGGAAGGTGGTCCAAGTCTTCTCAGACAATGCAACCATGGTAGTCTACATCAACCACCAAGGAGGCACTGGAAGCACTTCCTTAGAGGAAGAGGCAGAAAGCCTGCTGGCATGGGCGGAGAGTCACGTGCAAGTGTTGTCGGCAATGCATGTTGCGGGAGAAGACAATGCGATGGCGGATTACCTAAACCGGCTTCAGGTAGACCCAGGCGAGTAAGTGCTCTGCCAGAAAGTGTTCCTAGAGGTGATAAGAAAGTGAGGCACTCCAATCATGGATCTCATGGCAAGATGGGACTCGGCCAAGTCGAGTTGCTCCTTCAGCAAGAAAGGATGTCGGAAGGCCTATATGCCTTGGTGCAGTAAGCTGTCAGTAGTGGAAAGGACAGCATCTACAGTCCAAGACAGACTTGGTGATCTGCCAACAAGGGAGGAGCAATAGTGATTCTCAATCAGGACACTTATTTAGAGGAAGCACAGCGTCAACTGTCAGAAAACACCACATATCAGATACTGAAAGAAGATCCAACTCAAGGTTTACAAACCCATATTAAAGAGGTCACCCTAAAAGCCTTACAAAATAAATTAATATCTAAAAAAGAAAGGACTTTTTTGAATGTTGCAGCCCCAACAATAGCGAAATTTTACCTGGTACCCAAAATACACAAAAATCCAGTCCATCCACAAGGAAGACTGATAGTATCCACACAGGGTACAGTTCTAGAACCGTTATCAATTTTTATAGATTCATACTTACGTCCGTTATTGACAGATATCCCATCCTATATTAGGGATAAAACACATTTCCTCCAAATTTTCACTAATCACTCTGAATGGGCAAGTAGGTTAGATATCATCTTGGTAACATTAGATGTAACGGCACTATACATGAGTATACCTCAAACAGCAGCCCGAGAGATAGTAGAATTTTCACTATGCCGTAGAGGAAATTTATCAGAAGATGAGATGGATTTCCTTGTACATTTAGCGGATTTAACAATATGTAAAAATTATTTTATGTTTGAAAACACATTATATCATCAGATTTCAGGAGTGGCTATGGGGGCCACCTGTGCCCCTTCCATAGCAAACTTATTTATGGGAAGGTATGAGGAAAAATGGTTGAAGACATCCCCCTATGCACCTTTTTTAAAACTATGGTGTCGATATGTTGATGACGTTTTCATGTTATGGAATGGAACATTAGAAATCTTGGAACAATTTTATAAATGGTTGAATAAGTTAGATCGTAACATACAGTTTACTCATTCTCATCATAAAGAAAAAATGGTATTTCTGGACGTGTTAATTTGTAAAAGTGACATAGGATGGGTCACTTCAGTTTATCGCAAACCCACGGACAGAAATACATTCTTACATTATTTATATTTTATTATATACCGCGCTATTCTGCATCAGTGCGGTTTACATTGAACAAACTGAAATTACATTGAACAGGGCATTATAACTTGGAGATAACTATTTTACAGGGAACATGGGCTATGGAGGGTTAAGTGGCTTGCCCAAGACCACAAGGAGCACCTGTGGGACTAGAAACCCCAGTCCTTCCGGCCCAAGGTTGCTGTCCTCTAGTGGGATTGGAACCCCCGACCTTCCGGCCTGAAGTACCTTGCCCCAACCACTAGGCCACTCCTCCACTCAGCGCATCCAATAAGACTCAAGGAAGGGTTACCCTTTTCGCAGTTCATCCAATATCGAAGGAACTGTTCAGAAAATGCGGAATTCAAAAAGCAGTCTAAAGTTTTGTCAGCTAATTTTAGAGATAGAGGGTACCCAAACCATGTAGTGAGACAAGCTTATCATAGAGCACTTTTGAATAATAGATCACTTTTGCTGACTTCAGGAAATAGGAAGAAAAATGAGGAAACTAATAATGTGAATTTAGTTACAAAATATTCACCGTTCAGTTCCAAGATACAACGAATCATATCCAGACATGCAAACGTCTTAAGCACAATCCCAGGGCTGGAAAATAAAAAAGTAAGATGCGTATGGCAGCGGAACCTAAACCTAAAAGAAAAATGGAGCCCAGCAGGTTTACGTTCCCCATTAAGTTCATTCCCAGAGTTAGAGGGAGGCATAGGTCATAAAAAGTGTAGGAACTGTGGGATTTGTTCAATAACTGGTGAAATTAACAGTTTTGAATACCACGGTACAAAGTTTAGGTTGAAAGAAAAAACCTCATGTGACACCACGTTTGTGGTATATGCGATACAATGTCCTTGCGGCTTAATATATGTGGGAAAAACAATTAGACCGTTTAGGATACGAGTAGGAGAACACCGAAGCCGATTAAAATGTAAAGTAAGGGAAGCACCAATGGTACAACACTGCTTAGATAAAAAACATCAATTTGAGGAATTAAGATATTTTTGTATAGACACGGTACAAAAAGGATGGGCGGGAAAATCTCAAGAACAGTCTTTGATAATACGAGAACAAAGATGGATTTTTAATTTACGGACAGTAATTCCGGAGGGACTTAATGCACAAATAGATTGGAGGGCATGTGTTTAAACATCATAAGTAAGATAAGAAGGGCTACTCCAGAAATAAGATCATTTAAAATAAGATTATTTAAAATAAGACAAGTCGATTTCTATGAGACAATCAAAGGTACGTAAATAGTAGGGCTTGAATACATAGATGAGGGTAAATAAAAATGGAACGCATTGATGAGTTGGAATTGACAGAAAACATATGGAGAGGCATGAAACAGTTGGATAAGTTGGAAGGAAGGGTAATACAGTGGAAGCACCTTCTTTAGAAAAAAACGGAAAAGGTCATTGAGTATGAATGCGTCATAACTGTGTCACCAGGAGGACAGGATATAATGGGATCCCCGGGAGGGAAATTCGCATGCGCAGCGTTTTTTGGTAGAGCCGACTGGCCACGACAAACACACCAATGTTTGGAAAGGCGTCTGCAGCAGTTACTACATTGGTATGTACATTTAAAAATACGGAAAGATAAGAAGATCTAGTAGGGACTAGATATTTTATATATAAGGTTTAGGTCAAAGTTGATAAGGTATTATTAAGGGTGATTTATAACGAGGGTGTGTGTGATTTTCGTCTACAGTGCTTTCTAAACCCCTGAAGAAGCTTGGTTAAGTGAAACGCGGAAAGGGTGCCGAGGAGAGGCGATGGGGAAGAAAATGAACTGACAAGCTAAGAACATTTGCTGTTAACATTTAAAGTAAATAGTTTGGTAACAAGTTAGCCTGCCTTTATCGAAAGGGAGCGTATGTAAAGGATGGTCATTGATGCGAGCAGGCACCAGCAAAGACACATCTAAGTCTGAAGTTCGATGCCAATAAGTCTGAGACCTCCTTTGCATAAGTACATATTTGTAAGGATTTGCTGGCAGGAAACTGTATATATATTGTGGTGAGGAATGCCCTCCAGAAGAGATGGAGATAGGGGAAAATCCTGGTAGAAGTAATGAAACAGCACTAGCACACAGGATTTCCAATGCAGAGTTGAAAAAAACACAGCTCTCTGCTGAGCACAGGACACACCCCAGCTCAGGGGAGGAGACAGGCTTCTGCACTGATTGGGCACGCTCAGGGGAAGGTCAGGACGTGCCGGGAAATGAAGCCCTTTTAAATCCCCAAGCAGAGAGGGAAGAGGAGAGGAGGAAAAGAGAAAAAGGAGGAAAGAGAAAAAGAGGGAAAAGGAAGGAGGAAAACGCTAGAACCCTGGAGCAAGGCAGAACCTTGGAGCAGTAAACCTTGGAGCCAAGCACACTCTAAGAAAGAACCTTACTACAAGGTAGAGCCTGGGCGTGGGAAGGCTAGCAAATTCAGCACATGGAAAGAAGGTATCTGGTCTGGTAGCAAACAAGGCTACAGAAGCAAGGAAGTGAAGCAGGAAGAAAGCTTTTCAAAGAGAAAGTCACAGAGCAGAGGAAATAGCAGTAAGGCTGCTGAGTTTTTGAACCAGAGAGACTTCTGGAGGAAAGTTGCCAGTTCTTATTCAAACCCTGCAAAGGTAAAGCTGACTTTTCTACTTTTAATGCTTTACTAGAGAAACCTTTTATTTGTGCTAACCTTCACAAGGTAAACCCAGCTGCAGAAGCTGATAGCAAGTGGGGGAAGGGTGTTACCCTTACCAAAGACTTTCACATGGATAAAGAGCACTTACAGGCTGAATTGCTTTTAAAACAGTTTCAAGAATTTCTGGAACTGAGGTCAGGGAAGCTTAGCAGGCCTGACAGAGACAGCGATAGCCTTAGCTCTGATGAATGTATGCAAGTGGATAATTACCTGCCTGCCTTAGAAGGGGACCCTTCTCCAATGGATTGCTCAATCTGCCTCAAAGAGGATAGCAATATAAGAAACCCTTGAACACTGTATGAAAAGAATACAGGGAGTTTGCTGTACTTGCTGCCAAGCTAAAAGGTTTACAAATTGTTTTCATTTGTTGTTTTGAGAAGCCACACTGTGGAAGGAACAGCTGTTTGTTTGGTGCTGCAATAATTCTGAAAGACCACATGAGGCACTGCTGAGTTAAAGCTGCTGTGATTGTGAAGAGCCAAGTAGAAGCTAACTTAATTTCAGTTGTACTTCCTATGTTCCTGGTTTCAGCTGTTTGGGTTGAAGTTGCACCTTTTGCGTTATGTACCATTGAATTTTGATGCGCTGGAAAATATCCCCACAACAATAAATTTCTTGCAGCCTTAACATTCGTGTCACGACTACAATTTAATCCGGAAGGAAATATAAGCACACCACAAGTCCCAGAATTCCCAGGGACCAGTACAAGCTTTATTCCTCAGGGACATTACAAGGCCACTCCTGCCTGTAAGCTCTCGGGCCCGGGCAGGAGCGTCGCAATATACTCTTCAGCACATATGAACTTTATGATAACAATGTAGTGAGTATTTATGAAGTCTGACAAAATTGTCCACTCTAAGAAAAAGACCAAATAGGATTGGTGCAGAGATGGCCCATGGAGGGGCTGCTTTATGTGTTTCCCCCGTAGGCACTCATAGGCAGGGTCTTGCAGAAGATCGAGGCCCACTGGAGGTTGTTCATTCTGATCACCCCGGATTGGCCACGATGTCCGTGGTATGCCAACCTGGTATGGCTCCTGGCGGACCAGCTATGGCGGCTTCCGACAGAGAGGATCTCTTAACCCAGGGTCCTGTTTAGATGCCTCAGGTGGATCGATTCTCGCTTACAGCATGGCTCTTGAAAGGGAAATTTTGAGGAAACGGGGTTACTCGGCTCCAGTAATCTCAACCTTACTTAGCGTGCGGAAATGGTCAACTGGTGTTTCTTACGTCCGGGTCTGGCAGATTTTTGAGGAATGGTGTGGAGGTCGAGGGTGTCAGCCTCTTGCATCAACTATCCTGGACATTTTGGCCTTCTTGCAGGCAAGCTTTGAGACGGGGTTGGTTGCCAGATCCCTGCAGGTTCAGCTGGCAGCCATTTCCTACTATCGAGGTAGAGTCTAGGGGGCATCGTTGGGGGCTCACACAGACGTGGTCAGATTCCTGAGGGCAGTGGGGTGCCTCAGGCCGCCTCAGATGGCATTGGTCCCACCCTGGGATCTTAACTTGGTTCTGGCAGCCATTATGCAGGAACCATTTGAGCCATTGAATCAGGCTTCTTTAAAGGATTTGACCCTAAAGACGGTGTTCCTGGTGGCGATTTGCATGGCGAGAAGGATTTCGGAGCTTCAAGCCCTCTTGTGTCAGGAACCATTTCTTTCATTTTCGAAGGAGAAGGTGATCCTCCGACCCGTTCCCTCCTTACCCAAGGTGGTTTCGGTCTTCCATTTGAACCAGTCGGTCTACAGAAGCAGAGGCCACAGATGCATGCTTGTGCCTGCTGGATGTTCGGAGGGTGCTGTGGTGGCACCTGTAAAGGACAGGAGTGTTCCCCAGATTGGATCATCTGTTTGTTTTGTTTGGGGGACCGCGGAAAGGAGAGGCAGCATCCAAGGCCTCCATTTCCAGATGGATCAGAGAAGCAAGTGCTTCTGCTTACATACTGAAGGGTAGGACTGTGTCAGTGGGGCTGTGGGCACACTCCACATGCACCCAAGCAGCCTCTTGTGCAGAGAGTACAGCCTAGTCCCACCGGTGGAGATTTGCAAGGTGGGACCGTGGTCCTCCCTATACACCTTTGCGAAACATTACCGGCTGGACATTCAAGAGGAGGGAGAGGCCTGTTTCGGTAGGATGGTCCTTCAGGCTGGCCTCGCAGGCCCCTCCCGGTGATCAAACTGCTCTGTTGCATCCCAGAGGTGTGGGACTGGACTGGAGGAACAATAAGGAAAGAGCAATTAGGCCGTACCTGCTAATCAACATTCTTAGAGGAACTCCAGTCCAGTCCCAGATCCCACCCGACTTGAATGCTCGCGAACCTGACCCTGGGGAGGTACCCTTGGAAGGGGGTGGCAGGAGTCGGAGACAAGAAAAGAACGGCTTTGAGGCAGAGGCAGTAGTGGTGGTCCAGGAGGCTGTCTGTCTCTGGCTCGCGAAGTGACAGCGTCATTTCTATGGACCACAGGTAGGTCTCCTCCTAGTTTGGGGGGCATGGAAGAATTCCTTCTATATTCGGAGGGGGGGGGGAGAAGTGTAGATAGTTTGGTTTATTTATTTATTTTTATTTAATGGTATTTCTATCCCGCCTTATCCTTCAATCAAGGCGGTTACACAGCAAACAATCAGTGGGAGTGGTGCTTGGGTTCAGTGTGTGCATCATGTACAATGAAAGTGTGTGTGTGTGGGTGGGTTGATTAGTGTACGCTATTTACAGCATGAGCTATATACAGGGTAAGTGTAGGGAGCGTGCAGGTAAGATTGGTCCATGGTTGTAGCACCCATTGTGTGTTCAGTCTGTAGTGCTCCAGGAAAAGCAGAGTCTTTAGTTGTTTCCTGAAGTCCTTGGTGTCTTCCGTGGCTCGCAGTTCGTCCGGGAGTGAGTTCCACATGCTAGGTGCTGCCAGTGACAGTGCTCTTTGTGCGGTGGATTTACATGCTCCTGTGTAGTCCTTTTGGCGTGTTGATTGTGTCTGATGTGGCTTTTCTTCTGGGTCTTGTACTGGTGTCAGGTTTTATGAGGGGTTGAAGGCTGTGGGCAGAGTTCCTGTGTTTGATCCTGAATATGTTTAGGATTGTCTTGTATTTTATGCGTGAGTTAATTGGGAGCCAGTGTAGGTCTTTTAGTATGGGAGTGATATGATCATGTTTGGATGCACCGGCTATTATTCGTGCTGCCGTGTTTTGGACCATTTGTAGTGGTCTGAGTGCCTGTTTTGACATGCCTGTGTAGATCGGGTTGCAGAAGTCAAGTATGGGCGTTATGAGAGCTTGACAGACTATGCAGAAGTGCTCGTGTGTAAGGAGTGGTTTGAGGCATCTGATTATTCTCAATTTGAAGTATGCGTTTTTGGTGGTCTTGCTGATGTGTGATTGAAAGTCTAGCCTCTTATCGAGTGTTACACCGAGATATTTCACCTCGTTTTTGAGAGGTATGGATGCGTTGTTGACCTTGATGGAGGGTGGCGGGCTGAAGTTGTTGTTTCGTGTGATGAACAGTGCTTCTGTCTTGTTGTAATTTATGGTCAGGTTGTTGTCATGTAGCCAGTTGGACATGTTGTTGAGGCAGTCTGTTATTGTTGTGTAGTCTGGGTTGTCGAGGTTAACTGGGGTGTAGATCATGATGTCATCTGCGTATATAGTGTAATGTATGTTGTGCTCTCTTATGATGTTGCAGATTGGTTGTATGTAGAGGTTGAATAGTAGTGCTGATAGGGCGGAGCCTTGTGGCACTCCTTGCCCGATCTTTGCTTGTTGAGATGAGTTGGGACCGATCTTGACCTGGAACTTTCGGTCAGTTAGGTAAAAGTTGAACCATCTTAGGGTGGTGCCATTTATTCCGATGCTCTGTAGTCTGGTTAGGAGGATTTTGTGGTCCACTGTGTCGAATGCAGCTGATATGTCTAGGAAGATCATTAGTCTTCCTTTTTTGTGGTTATCTATGGTTTGGAATATGTCGTCGAGTAGGTAAAGCAGCAGAGTTTCGACTCCGTGGTTTGGACAGAAGCCGTGTTGGTGTAAGTCCAGCGGGGCATGAGTGTCAATATGGTCCTGAAGTTGGTGTTGTACAGCTTTTTCTATGATTTTTGCCATTAGTGGTATGCTGGAGATTGGCCTGTACGCTGCTGGGTTGCTCTTGTCTAATGTGGATTTCTTCGGTATTGGTCGTATGGTAGCTAGTTTTAATTGGTCTGGCATGATGCCTTGTGTCAGCGAGTTGCGTACTATGTTGTGTATGGTGTTTATGTAGCTGTCCTTTGAGGCCTTGATCCAGGTGACCGGGCATGGGTCTGTTGGTGCGGTGCTTGTGTTGAGTACTGTGATGATGTCTGCCAGCTGTTTTTTGGATGGGATGTTGAATTTCTCCCAAGTTGTGGTGATTCTGGTCGGGCTGGTAGTTCCGTTTGTAGGAGCCTGTGGTCTAGCGTCCAGTTTCTCTTGTAGGTGATCTGCGTAGGCTTGTGGGTCAATCTTCACATCTTTTTCGGGATTGGGTTCATTTGTTAGGTTTTTTACTATCTCGAATAGTTCCCTAGGTTTGTTGTAGGCTTTTAGTATGATGTTTGTGTGGTGCTCCCTTTTTGTCTCATTAATTAGTTGGTTGTATTTCTTTTGTTTTGCCATGTATAAGGCCTGTGTGGCGGGAGATTTGGAGCGCCTCCAGCGGCGTTCTAGCTTTCTTAGGAGTCTCTTTGCGTTGCGTATGTCTTTTGAGTACCATGGGGTGTGCTGCCTTCTGGGGTTGGGGGTTTTCCTTGTTTTGTGTTCGCTGGTTCTTGCTGCAGTGTGGATGACAGTGTTCCATTTTTGAATTTGTTCTTCCAAGTTTTCGGTTCCGAGGTCCAGATGGGGTAGTATGTCCTGAAGGAATTGGTCCTTGTCAAAGTTTTTGAATCTTTTTTGCATTGTTGGTGTGTCTGCTGTCTTGCTGTCCCTCTCGCCTTGTGAAGTGATGTTTATTTTAATTCTGTAGTGGTCCAACCATGGGACTGGGGTGACTGTGGGTGTTGAGACGCCTCCTTGGTTGAATAGGTTTTTGGGGGCAAATATGAGGTCTGGAGTTGATCCGTGTATGTGTGTTGGGGTGTTGATTACTTCCGTGTATTGTAGGGAGTCCATAGCTTGCAGGAAGGTCTCTTTGTCTTTGTTGGTTGCCGAGCTGAGGTTGAAGTCTCCCAGTACTATTAGAGGCTTGTGATTGGTGTTGATTGTGCAGACTGTCTCTAGGATGGAGGCTAGGTCTTCTGTTGGAGCATGGGGAGCTCTGTAGATGAGACATGTGGCTATGTGCTTGTTTTCTACAGTGATTGTGTTGCATATGTCTGAGTTAGAGGAGTTTTGGGTTTTGAGCTTTAGTGTGTTCTTTGCTATGATCAGGACTCCGCCCCCTCTCCTTTGTGTGCGTGGGCTGTTGAATGCTGTGTATGTGGTGGGTATTAGTTGATTGAGGAGTACATTGTCGGTGTTGGTGAGCCATGTTTCCGTGATACATAGGATGTCGGGTTGTTGCTTGTCTATGTGGTCTTTGATTGTGTTTATTTTGTTCCTTATGGACCTGGTGTTGATCAGTTCTATGGAGATGGTGCTAGGGGTGTTTGTTCCCTTGGGGCTGTGTGTTGGGTTTGCATGTGGGCTGTGCTTGTGGTTTGAGTGTTTGAACTTCTTGGGTGTGATCCGGGTTGTGTGCTGTGGAGGGGTGTATGTATGTATGGGTGTTGGTATCCAGATGGTCTTTGAGGGTGGGTAGTGAATGTTTGTGTGTTGAGGGATGAGGTGGGTTAGGAGGAGGTATACCGGTAGGTATACGGTTGTAGCCATGCTATGTTTGTGTGGGCTTACTTGGCTGAAGTTTCTCTGTTGTTTCGCTGCCGATTGGGCCTTTTCCTGTTGCTTTCTGCTGGCGAGTACTTGCTTGTCCTCTTTGTGGGTGTGTGGCATTTGAGAGTGCGCCCGTGGCCACGCCTAAGGGCCACGCCAAAGGGCCCTCTGGCGAGGACCTCAGGCACGGGCCCGCCAGGCGCAGGCACGCCCTGTTGGGGCGCCGCTTTTGAGTCCTGTGGCTGGCTGCTGTGCTGGTGCTCCCACTGCCCCGATTGGGCAGGAGCTTCCAAGCGGGACGATTTCCCGCTTGGGCGCTCTACCCCAATCGGGGGAGCTGCGGAGGTCAGCGGGGGGTGGTGTTCGCTGCAGCAGCCCCGATTGTGCTGGGGCGCCGCTTTTGAGTCCTGTGGCTGGCTGCTGTGCTGGTGCTCCCACTGCCCCGATTGGGCAGGAGCTTCCAAGCGGGACGATTTCCCGCTTGGGCGCTCTACCCCAATCGGGGGAGCTGCGGAGGTCAGCGGGGGGTGGTGTTCGCTGCAGCAGCCCCGATTGTGCTGGGGCGCCGCTTTTGAGTCCTGTGGCTGGCTGCTGTGCTGGTGCTCCCACTGCCCCGATTGGGCAGGAGCTTCCAAGCGGGACGATTTCCCGCTTGGGCGCTCTACCCCGATCGGGGGAGCTGCGGAGGTCAGCGGGGGGTGGTGTTCGCTGCGGCAGCCCCGATTGTGCTGGGGCGCTGCTTTTGAGTCCTGTGGCTGGCTGCTGTGCTGGTGCTCCCACTGCCCCGATTGGGCAGGAGCTTCCAAGCGGGAGCTGCGGAGGTCAGCGGGGGGTGGTGTTCGCTGCGGCAGGTTATATACAATTCAAAGTTTGCCTACTTATTTGTTGCTCCTGTGAGTCTGCTTTGCCAATAGGTTACTGGAGCTAGTGAGAGGTGCCAGAGGTATATGTACTCCTGTGTCATCAGATAGTTGACAAGCTCAGGCTCCAAGCTGCTGGAAGAGGTGCACTACCCAGAGGTGCAGGACTGGACTGGAGTTCCTCCAGGAATGCTAATGGTCGCAAACAATTCCGCGGCACTTACCTTTAAGCTTCGATGCCGCAGAGTTGTTTTGCTTCTGCCCTCTCTGACGTTCAATGCCGACTTCCTGTTTCAGCATCAAAGAAAGGACAGAAGCAAATGGCTCCATGGTGCTGAAGCTTAAAGTAAGCGCGGCGAGGCTGTTCACAGCCATTGACGCCATTGTATGTCCTGGAGAGGGGTGACAGTGATGGCAATGGGCACACCTGAAGGACCTATGCTCTAGGCAACCATTTAGTTAACCTACTAGTAGCACCAGTCCTGCCTTTACCCCATTAAATTTACTTGAGTAAAATTGCTACCCACACAAATTTAGCTGGGAAAGAAAATGCGGGGTCAGGGACTGCCTGATACTTTTCACATTAACCAACTAAGCACTGCCATGTAATTGTGGCTGAATATTCAGCTAACGATAACCAGGAAAATGTTATCTGTAGCTGCATTTCCCTGGCTAAAAACCTGGCGCATCAGCTATACCACCCAGTTGGCTCCAGTAAAGAGGCACAGCTTGTTTAATAATGCAAAGAAGGGGCAACATTTTATTACACTCTGTATGTCCTTTTTTTTTTTTCACCTGTTGTCACGATCACATCCTTGAGACCCATAATACACTCCGGAAGGTATGTAACTTTGCATTTTTCCATGTTAGGGGCTTCCCATTCTGATCTATCATTTATTATGTTGATATTACTGAAAGAAAACAAAGAATAGTTTGTTAAAGTTAGGAAGAATAATTGTATAATAGTCTGCCAATCTTATGAATCAAAAATATGCATAAATTACACGCATTTTGATAGGGAAAGTATGAACACATCTACACTTGTTCTTCAGTGCACATAAGCTTCTCAGCTTATTTTATTGCATATTATTTCCATTTTTATAGTTTTACAAGGCGCACACAGTGCTATACGGTGATACATTTCCTTAGAGTTTATGATCTAGTGCAGACAGGCAAAAAAGAAAGACACAAATAAGGAAAGCAATTTGTAATATTTATCTAGCAGTCCACATGACGAGTCAATGTTCATGTCACAATCAACCAAAACTTTAGTATGCAGCACATGATATAATTTGAATCAACTGCCATATACTATACTGACTTTTATGTTAATTGTGACAAATAGATGGTTAATTGGTTAAGACTGTGGTTCCCAATTTGTGGTCCTCAGTCTTGGTGTGGGGGGGGGAGAGGGTCTGTAGGACACAGAGAAAGAAGTATTTTCATGCTGCTATAAAGCGTAGTTACTCACCTGTAACAGGTGTTCTATGGGGTCAGCAAAAATCAGTCCTCACATATGGGTGACGTTGGTAACGATGGAGTCCGCGTGGAAGCATCTTCCCAGCTTTCAAAGAAATCCTTTGGGAGATGCACCACGCATGCGTGGTCCCCATCCCTCCAAAGGGTGCCATCTTGCCTCAGTCTAAAAACATAGTTAAGATGGCAAAAATAAAATACAGTAAAGAAGTAACTCCAAGGGGAAGAGGGAGGGTTGTGAGGATTGATTCCTGCTGTCCCTGGAGAATACCTGCTACAGTTGAGTAACTATGCTTTCTCCAGGAACAAGCAGGAAGTCAGTCCTCACATATGGGACTCCCCAACTACAGGCTACCGAGAACCTGTACAAACTGCCACGGCAACCAGAAAAGGTGAGCCATGAGCTGCAGCAGTTGAGTCCCAACTGAGAGACTCTTGCAAGACCCAAGTGTCTGGCAGAAAACCAGCACTCCGGTAGTCTAAACACAGAAGGGTTGGAGGGCAGGAGTTGCCTACACCCCGAAGAAATTACAGAGCACGGCCTGGCTGAAGGCGCTGTCCCATCAGGACTCCCTCTCCAGGTAGTAGTGAGCTGCAAAGGTATGGACTGAAGACCAGGTGGTCTTCGAGGGCTTCAAGCTCTTCTTGCATTCCACCTCTGGGGAATTCCTCTCGGAGAAGCCACAGCCATGGGACTCTGAGGCAGCCTGGGCATCACAGGGCACCGAGGTACTGGAGGGGGCCTGGAGCGTGGCGTTGCCGGGGACTCTGGTGCAGAGTCAGATCTATGGAATAGTTTTCCTGATGCAGCTGTTGGCTCTTGATGACCTTTGCGGACATGGACTTGCAAAAGTCACAGCCAGAGTTATCGTGGTCCAGCCCGAGGCAATGGAGGAAGCAGTTATGTGGGTCAGTGAGGGACATCATCTTACTACACCAATCATATTTCTTGAAGCCACTGGAGGCGATGGGGGAAAAACAAGTCCTTGAACCTGGGTGAGGGTCCGAGGCCTACTGGCCAAAAAGGGTGTGATGCGCCGGTTGAGGGACACCAAGAAAAAGAAGGAAAAAATGAACCCAAGAAGTGCCGCTGAGGTGAGCTGGCTCTGGGCAGGAAGAGGTACTGGTACGCCTTCTGGAAAGGAAAATTTTTAAGACAAAAAGAGACTTTTTCCAAGGAAATGGGACAGTGGGCTCCACGGAAAATAGGAGACTGAGGCAAGAAGGCACCCTTGGGCAGGAAGGGGACCACTCATGAGTGGTGCATCTCCCAAAGGCTTTCTTTGAAAGCTGGAGAAATGCTTCCACGCAGGCTCCGTCAGCGCCGACATCACCCATATGTGAGGATTGACTTCCTGCTTGTTCCCGGAGAACACAATAATCCATGTAAGCAGAATACAGAGGCTGCTGCATAGGAAGATCAGCAGCAGTTGTGGAGATTACGGCAGCAGCACTAGTAGCTCAGCAGAAGAGATCAGTATATTTTGTCCTTCATTGTTCTGGAGTTTATGTATAATTGTAATAGTTTTTGTCTGCCTTTATTGTTTTATTACCTGTCACATTGGAATGTATATATTGCTGTAATTATTTTGGCCCGATTTTCATTTAGGCAGACTATGCGCCATGTCTGCGCATAGACTGCCAGCCAACCTCCTTAATCTGGATTTTCACTTCTGTGGCAGTGGAAGTGAAAATCCAGGTTTGTTTGAATGCACCGGCAGCCGCAGAGGCTACCCGGGAAGCGTCGATTTTCGAGGAAAAACCTTGCCTATCTTTAAGGCACAGAGGGCTAAGCAGGTAGTATCGAAAATCGCCGCTACCTGTGTAGCCCTTTCCTCCACTCCTGCTCTGCCACGGAATGCCCCTAACACACCCCGATGCTACATGAATAGCATTTGGGCGCGTTAGGGACTATTCTGGGATTTTCGAAGGGCACTACCTGTTTAGGTGCCCTTCGAAAATCCCAGATAAGGCTTGTACACGGGTAACTAGGGAAGTTATCCATGTAAAGGCCTTCAAAAATCAGGCTCTTTATGTTTTATTTTAGCATGGTAAACCGCTTTGATATTTGCTTTGGAAAGTGGTATAATAAAATGCATTAAACTAAGGAAATCTCAGGGGAGAGAAGTAGCAGAAGCAGTGGAGGTGGAATTGGAGGCCGCCACGCAGATCAGAAGCAGAAGTGTAAGAGTGGGCAGCAGTGGTGTCCAGAAGCAGAAGCACCAGGATCAGCATCGGCTTGCAGGGCCTGGGACCAACAGTGCAGCATCAACAGATGAGAAGAGGGAGAGATACTAATAGTGTGGACTAGCTGGAAAGAGAAAGAGACAAGGGACTGGCTTGGGGAGAGGGAGAGAAAGAAAGAGAGAGAGAGACTGGGTAAGACAGGAAGGGGAAGGGAGACAAAAAGGGTTAGCAGTGACAGGCTTGGTGCTAAGGGGACGGATTCTGCAAAGATTTTGGAAAATGAACAAGAGGTCCATGAATTATTTGGAGGTTAATAAAGAGATCCACATAACCTGCCCTATAGGTTAAAACACTGAGGCCATGATTGGGAAATAAAACAGGTGGGATCAAGATAGTATTAGATAAGAACATAATATAAGAACATTAAGAAATGCCATACTGGGTCAGACCAAGGTCCATCAAGCCCAGTATCCTGTTTTCAACAGTGGCCAATCCAGGTCACAAGCACCTGGCAGGTTCCAGAAAAGGTATACAGATTCCACACTGCTTATCCCGAGGTAAGCAGTGGATTTCCCAGGTCCTCTTAATAATGGTTTATGGACTTCAACTCCAGGAACTTGTTCAAACCTTTTTTTAAACCCAGCTACACTAATAGCTTTTACTACATCCTCCGGTAATTTATTTATTTATTTAATATTTCTTTTATACCGCTTTTCATGGTTATCAAAGCATTTTACATTTAACTCAAACTTATGCATGCAACAGGTGCACAATAACAATGGTAATGAATTCCAGAGTTTGATTACTCGTTGAATGAAAAAATATTTTCTCTTATTACTCTTAAAATGGGCTACATTAAATATCTTCATTGTGTGTCCTCTAGTCTTTCTACTTTTTGAAGGAGTAAACAACCGATCTACGTTTACCCGTTCCACTCCATTCATTAATTTATAGACCCGTATCATTTCTTCTCTCAGTTAAAGAGACCTAATCTTGTAAGCCTTTCCTTATAAGGATATCCTTCCATCCCCTTTACTATTTTGGTGGCTCTTCTCTGTACCTTTTCTAATTCTGCTCTATCGTTTTTAAGATACGGTGACCAGAACTGCACACAATATTCAAGGTGCAGTCGCACCATGGAACGATACAGAGGCATTATAATATCCTTGGTTTGATTCTCCATTCCTTTCCTCATGATTCCTAGCATTCTATTTGCTTTCTTGGCCACCGCTGCACACTGGACAGAGGGTTTCAACATGTTATCCACGATGACACCTTTTCCTGGGTGGTGGCTCCTAAGGTGCAACCTTGCATTGTGTAGCTGTAGTTTGGGCTGTTCTTCCCTAAGGGGGTCATTCTGAGGAACGAATAGTGGGGATGGATGTCCATCCCCGCTATTTGTGCCGGCTCCTGCCCCTGTATAACTTTCCCAATGGTTGTGCAGGGAAGTTAAATGGGGGCGGGGAAGGGGTGGCATGGGGGCGGAGAGAGGGTGGGCAGTTGCTGGCCCTGGACATAAAGGGGTGGAATAACCTCCATGGACGTTTCAATTTTGCTGCTTCGGGGGGGGGGGAGGCAGTGTTAATTCCCCGCAGCCCGACCCTGGCCTTAGGAGGCTGGATCAGAAGTCGAGCTACGTGGAATTAACATTTTGGACAGGTGGCCAGCATGGTGCCTTTTAAATGGAGCCATGGTGCCATGGCAACGTGACACTATGGCAACACGGTTTCATTTAAATGCCCTGGTTCAGTTAGTCGGGCAGTGCCTGTACGTGCAGGCCTGGACTGAATCGCAGTCCCAGCCTGAATGTACAGGCTTGTTCACAATTCTGATCCCACAGGCTAGACATGCCCCGTGGGATCAGAATCGCGATCTAAGTGCATAACTTTGCACTTATCCACATTAAATTTCATCTGCCATTTAGACACCCAGTCTTCCAGTTTATCAAGGTCTTCTTGCAATTTTTCACAATCCTCTTGTGTTTTAACAACTTTGAATAATTTTGTGTCATTTGCAAATTTGCTCACCTTACTCATTATTCCCATTTCCAGGTCCTTTATGAATATGTTAAAAAGCAGCGGGCCCAGCACAGATCCCAGGGGTTCTCCACTATTCACCTTTCTCCATTGAGAAAATTAGCCATTTAGTCCTACTCTCTGCTTTCTTTGAGGAAGAGTAATGATGACTGAATAAGTATGCAATTAGGGTGGAACTATTATGTCAAACTATTGTATTTTATAAGCATACACATAAATGCTAACCCTACCCCCAGGAAAGCTCCCACTCAGTTCAGGTAAACGGTGCATAAAAGCTATATTAGCATAAGCTTATGCAAATACCAGGAAGGCAATTTTATAAAAGTTTATTTCTGCATATAGAAGAACATTGTTCACTACACACAAACATGCTTTTTAGAATTTCCCTCATAGAGGCCAAATAGGTTGTCTGAAAACCACGATTCTTTTTCTGGGTAAAAGTAGGTTCAGCAATCAACATCACATGCACTTTTACCGCAGAAAAAGATGCCATTGTTCTAATATATCTGAGTGAGCTGCTGGTCTTTCTGTATTTTTGTAAGGAAAAGCCAACTCCTGACGCAGACCAACAAAACCTGGATATATTGGGCAGCAAGTGGCAATCTGCTGTGAGCGATGAAGTTTGAAATGTAGCACCGGGAAGCCACTGATTAACAGATAAGCGCTGGATCACACAGATAAGTGCTGGAATTAGTATAGGTGGTACCAGCTCAGATCAAGAGAATTCATTTGCAGAGTATGCATTGACTGTAGTATATTGCCGCAGTGATTATGACGCAGTGAGACACTAGGTGGCAGTAATAAAGCCGGTATAACGTTTTGCAGCAGAAAGAATTCTGCAGTAACAGGAATACTGAAATAGATTAAATGCCAATGTGAATTTTTAAGTACATGTAAGAGGAGGCTAACTGTTTTTATGAGCAAAATATATAAAAATAAGCGTAAAAAATATTAAAATAAGAGTTTAAAATAAAAAGTTAGACTGTTGCATGGTGCAACATGAACCAATGATTGAACCTGGAGGCAAGCAGTGCAAGCAGCGCTCAGCACATATGGCGCAATTCTGATGGCCGCCTCCACCAGTAATTATCATTATTATTTTTTGTCTGCAGCATACTGATGATAATGCTGTATACATTAGTGGCTTCCTCATATGGGACATTAAAGGTAAAAGATTTGTACATTTGGTATTAGATTTTCCTACAACAGAGTGGGTTTGGGAATTCAAGGTGTCAAGCATTTGTAGCATGATTGGCTCCAGTGCCTCATGCTGGGAGCTGTTGATCTATACTTGACCTCCTCCCCCTCCCAGATTGGTTTTTGTGCATCTAGGCATGTGTGCATACACAGTGAAAACAAAGATCATGAATGGAGATTCATGGAAATTTTCTGAGCATGTGCGCTTTGTTATTTGACACCAGAACAAACTGAAACTAGGTGATTTCATCAGTTTTTCTATTCATAGAAAAGCTAATGTAAATTTTTTTTTATATTTTTATTTACTTAACAAACACTTATATACTGCACGTTCCGAAAGATCAGGTGTGGTTTACATAGAACAATATTAAGAATCAGTGAACAAAAACCTGTTCTTCTTACATGAAACATAATCAAACTTTATACATTGGGTAAAGGCGTTAACTGCTAGGAGGTAACAACTATTGCATAAGAACTTAAGGACTATGTACATGATATCAGAACATTGTGTTTATACTATTTACATTACAAGGCAGTATGGTCATCCTGTGTTTGAGTTATTGTTACATATTGTAATCTTGAATAAGCGTTTCATTTAGTTGAAGGTAATAATTTAGGTCTTTTATAGATTGACAGATAAGTTTTCTTCTGTTATCCTTTGTCAGTAAAGGTAATGGAGTGTTCCTGTGCACCATAGTGTAAGATGAATAGATGTGTTTTACGTTTCTTACAAAATTCCTTGATATCCGTTAGTGTTCGGATTTCTTCGGGTAGTGCATTCCAGAGGGTAGGGGCCGAATGAGAAAATGCTTTGTTGTTAGTTGACTTTTTGGCTTTTGTAAAGTCTTTCGGAATCAAGATTTTGTTTGTATTACCTCGCCTTTGGGATGTTTTTGTTGATTCTTTATTAATTAGCTTGCTCAATGTCAGTGGTGCCAAATTGTTTAATGCTTTGAATGTGGTTATTAGGACTTTGTAATTAATCCTGCAGTAGATTGGTAGCCAGTGTAGGTTAGCAAGTATGGGAGTTATATGTTCGAATGTGCGAACTTTCATGATGGTTCTGGCAGCTACATTTTGTGCTAGCTGAAGTTTTTTAAGGTTCTGTTTTGTTATGCCTTGGAGAACTGTGTTTGCAAAGTCAAAGTGAGGAGTGATGATTGCTTGTATTATGCTC
Source organism: Ichthyophis bannanicus (assembly GCA_033557465.1). Lineage (NCBI taxonomy): Eukaryota > Metazoa > Chordata > Amphibia > Gymnophiona > Ichthyophiidae > Ichthyophis > Ichthyophis bannanicus. The sequence goes on along the minus strand of CM066036.1, from coordinate 154,497,764 downwards.
TTAAAAGTCGTGTAAATGTACCAGAGGTCTTAGTTGCTTAAGTATCTTGAGCTTGAAATGGATTTTTTTAGTTGTATTTCTGATGTGAGAATCCATACTGAGATTCTTATCTAGAATAACTCCTAAATACTTCACTTCATTTTTTGTTTTGATTTCGTGATTCTGAAGAGTAATTGATGAAGGCAGTGTGTAGGCATGATTTTTTGTTACAAATAGGATGTCTGTTTTTGCGTAATTGATGTGTAAGTTGTGTTCATTTAGCCATGTTGTGAGTTCATTGAAGCAGTTAGTTTTTAATTGCATGGGTGGATTGGGGATCTTGAATGGGATGTATAACATAATATCGTCCACATAGATATGATAGTGAACGTTAAACCGTTTAAAGATGTTACAGACAGGTTGGAGATAAAGATTGAAAAGAAGTGCGGATAGGGCTGATCCTTGTGGAAGGCCAGTTTCTTGTTTGTATGTATCAGATGTTTGTGTGTTTATTCTTACTGTTTGAGTTCTTTTTTTTTTTTTTCTTTTTTTTTTTTATTATGCTTTTTTAGTCATTACAACAACCAAAACGAGAAAGGAAAACCAGTGTACACTTGGAAAACAAATAATCAACACTATATACAGCCAATAAATGGACAACAAGAAATAATCAACAAGGGACACTGTATAGCCCACATTACGGAAGCGAACTGTACCAAAGTAAGGAAAATAATAAAACTAATTAAGAAAACAAGGCCTCAAGGCCAACCAAATGGAGGCTATTTCACATTGTAGACTGCACATCCCTCACCCTGTTTTGCCGGTCAGAGAGAAATTTTTCCAAGTGTGAGACATCCATGAAGATGTAAGAAGCACCCTCATAGTTAATCACACACTTACATGGAAAACGTAAGAAAAATGTAGCACCCAAAGCCAAGACCCGGGGCTTAAAGGTCAAAAACTGCCACCGGCGGAGTTGGGTGCTACGAGTAACATCGGGAAAAACATTTAATCAATTGACCACAGAACTTAGTAGCCTTAACTTTGAAAAAAGCTTTGAGAATACGTTGTTTCACTAACATAGATGAAAAGGTCACTAGTAATGTAGCCCGTTGAGTAATTATATCTAGGGAATCCTCCAGGAAGGCAGTCAGATTAGACATAGATGGTACAATCTCGTCAAACACCCCTTCCTCAGAGGTAACCTTCTTAGATCTGGAGGGCACATAATAAATCTGAGTGATGTCGATAGGATCAGAGATAGTTAACACTTCCTTAAAGTATTTGTCTAAAAGAATTTTGGCAGAAAGAAGAGATGAAAAAGGAAAGTTAAGGAAACGCAAGTTATACATCCGGGAAGAATTCTCAAGAGCTTCTAACTTTGAGTGTAACAATAAAGAATCTTTGATCCCAACAACATTGATGGATTGTAATGGAAGCACCTGAGATTTGTGGTAAGGAGAGCATGGCTGAACATAGAGATACACAGGGAAATGAGTCCTATCACTTTAATTCAGAAAGTATCAAGGGTTTCCCTAGTAACCAAGAGTCTCTGACTCAGAACCTATTCATCCCTAAGCCCCGCCCACAGCAGCACGTCAGGGAGAAGCTTGACCCTAATCACATGTGCTGGGAGCAAGGTGTGGCTCAGGAAGAAGGAAAGTTTAAAAAGCTGACTTTCAGAAACACAGATAGAGACGGAGAAAGAGAAGGAGAAGGAGGAAGTGAAGCAGCAAGAACAAGGAACGCAAAGAGGGAAGCGAGAGCAAGTGAGAGAGTGCTTGCTGAGCATGAAAGACAGTGTGAAGGAAACACTGGAAGCCGAAGAGAGAGAACTGATGAGAGATTGCCAAGCACAGCTGAGAGAGCAAGGAAAGAGAGGCTGGTGCAAGCAAACGAAGCTGCTGCAAACGGAAGACAGCATGACTGGCTTGCAGAGCAGAGAGAGATTCTGAATACCTCTGAAACCAGGCAAGTGTGTCCTTCTCAGTTCTTAAACAGTAAAAGTTTGGGAGAATTAGCTTTAGAGTTAAAAGCTGATTCCAGCAACAAGCCAAACCCCAGGATAAAGAGAGACTGTTTATCTAAGTATCAAGTAGCTCATATAGCAGACGAGCTAGTGCAGAAACAAGCCCTGCTTAAGAAATTGAGTGAACTGATTAAGAAAGAGAATAGTAAGCTCTCCCCTCAGATGTCTTTGGATGTGTGTGAGAATGATAGCGTTGAAGATATGGAGATAACAGATATGGAAGACAGTTCCTTTGAAATGCAATGTGCTGTATGTCAAGCCTCTGACGTAGAAGAGAGCTGAGCCAGAAAGCCATTGAATGTATGCCTGCTTAGGAAGCAGCCTGAATTGTGAAGACGTCACAACCGAAGAAAACAGCTGAGTGCTAAGCTCAACTTATAAGGTTGAAAGCTGATACTAATATTCAAGGGACATTTAAAGAGTTGTTTTGCTGCAAGAGTTTTGTTCCTGTAAAGAAGAGAAACATTTAAGAATTTAAAAGTTTTGGAATAAGTGGCATTTTTGATTTACAAGCAAAGTTGTGCCTGTTTCTTTGCATTTTTGGAATACAAGCAAAGTTGTTCCTATTTCTTTTGAAGCTGTAGCGTGGATTAAAAATCCTTTATTTGATTTTTCCACTTGTGTCCTGTGTATGAAGGAACCCCTGATTACATTAAATAAATTTTCTCTGTCTTATGCCTAACCCTCGGATCACAACTCCTTTGCTTTAAGATAGGACTACAATTCCCAGCAGCCCTCCTGGCATCCATTTTGAGGGAAACTTATTTTAAAGCCAAAAAGGCGACCTCACCTGGTATCAGTTATCTACCTGGCCAGGCGGGGGCGACAGAGTGGCGTAGTTGTTTGGATGCGGAGTGGGCCACGCCACGGAGGAACATAGTTCTTTGGATTGCAGCTGGAGTACGACTGCGCACCAGAAGAACGCGAGCACGACGGATTCCAGAGCTCGACAGGAGGACGCCGGAGAAGTGCAAGCGGCTGAGACAGAGAGTCCAGAGTTCCTGCAAAGCCGGAGGGTCCGGAGACCTGCCGAGGTCCTACGCTGTTGCTGAGCGAGACGCACCACTAGTACCAGGTACACCGTATTTAACTAGAGAAAGTTAAGGATACCGGTACTGGGTGGGGGCGATAGCAGCAGATAGAGAGGAACACATACCTAGTGTTGGGTACCGCACTTGGCTGTTCTGTGTTTTCTCATTCTACAGGAAAGGAGACGACGATGGAGACACAAGATATCCTTGCATGGGCAGCAGCGGAGCTCAAGCGGCAAAGAGACTTGTCATTAGAGCTTCAGGAGCAAGTGGCTCATCAACTGCAGGCCCAGCAGAAACCGCTGGTAGAGCTTATGGAGGCCTGGGTGAAGGAACATAAGAAACCACCAGAGCCTGATCCGGTTACCACAGGTTTTGCATTGGGATTAGCCCATACCTTTGGACTCGGGTCCAAAGAGACCCTTAGTTTTGGACAACTAAGAGATGGGGAAAGTGTAGACGCATTCTTGGATGCGTTTGAAAAGGTGGCACAAATAGCCAGGTGGCCACCCGAACAGTGGGCGGTAAGGTTAGCTGTCTCACTTACTGGTGAGGCCTTGGCAGCCTACCAGACCGTTCCCGCTGAGTTGGCCAATGACTATTTGGAGGTCAAGAAGGCTATAAAAGATAGGCTTGGCCTAACTCCTATAGTCTACAGACGCCAGCTACGAAATGCAAAATTGCGCGTGGATGAGACACCGCAAGCGCTTTATCATAGATTGAAAATGCTGGTAGTTAAATGGCTAGAACCAGAACATAAGTCAGTGGAAACACTGATCGATGAGCTCGTTCTGGAGCAGTATTTTGCAGCAGTACCTGAAAGGATGCAAAATTTTCTGATGTTACAAGGATGTAAGAACACCAGAGAGGCTATAACTATGTCAGAGCGATTCCTAGAAGCTGAAGTGTTAGCTAAGGATAGGTCTGTCGCCTGTACTAAAATGTCTGTAGCTAGGTTGAATGTTGATAGCAAGAATGTACAGAATGTTTGTGTTCCCACCAATAGAAGGATGCAAGTGAAGCGTGCATGTTACCGGTGCGGAAGTGAACAACATTTAATGCGTGAGTGCAAGATGAAAACAGCCCTAGTGTTGAGCGACCCTAGTAAGAAAGGAGAAGGCTTTTTACTGGAGGTGACAGTACAAGGTATACCAGTTAAAGCACTGCTTGATTCCGGATCGGATCAATCGATGCTTTCCAAACGGTTATGGAGAAGGTTAACAGCCCCAGGTTTAAGAACACCTCAGACACCCACGGGCAATGTAAACATTCGGTGCGTTCACGGAACGGCGTGTACCTACCCTGTTTACTCTGTCCGCATAAAAGGATTAGGCATAGAGAGGGAGGTCCCGGTCGCTATTGTTCCCAGATTACCCCAGGAGGTAGTCCTCGGGAGGGACTGGCCCCAGTTTCAGCGAGGTGTGCAACAAGGGTTGGGTGTTAAGAAAGGCTTAGTGTCCACGCGAGCCCAGTCCCAAGCCCAACAGGTCCTAGAGGAGGAGCCCCTAGAGGGGGAGGCGAAGGTTCTACCCTCTCATGAAGCTGTAGGGACAGCTCCTATAAGTAAAACAAGTAAGCCCAAGGCAGGTGCTACAATGGCATTCTTAAGGCCTTTGTTTGCGAAAGGTGAAAAGGGGAAGACACACTTGCCTAAGGAGGAGTCTCCTAAGAAACCTGTTTTTGTCTTACGCTTTTGTCGGATGAGTCTGGAAGCACGAGCCCCAAGGAAGACCACTCCACATGCAGCCGGCTTCGATCTATACAGTGCTGAAGAGGTTCTTGTCCCGAAGCATGGGAAGGCACTAGTGAACACAGCACTACAGATGGAGATACCAGTAGGCTGCTATGGGAGAATTGCGCCTCGATCAGGCTTGGCTGTAAAGCACTTCTTAGACGTAGGTGCGGGGGTAGTGGACCCTGATTATGGAGGAGCCATTAAAGTATTGCTATTTAACTTTGGATCCGAAGATTTCCAAGTGAATGTGGGCGACCGAATTGCTCAAATTATTTGTGAGCGAGTGGGTTTTCCTCCGTTGGAAGAGGTGGCCATGGTGTCCGATACGCTGTGAGGGACGCAAGGTTTCGGGTCCTCGGGGTATTCAGACAAGCATGGGCTGACGGCATTGCGGGAAGAAAAGATGGAGGATGACCTCGGACCCCAGCTAAGTGACTGCAGGAAGGAACCTGAACTCAGCATAGCAGATGGTCTCTCATGGTTTCAGAGACAGGAGTTGGAGCGTCTTGTTAAGAGCTTTACAGATGTCCTGACGCCACTACCAGGAGAAACCAAACTTGTTGCTCACGAGATCCTGACACCTGCAGGAGAAGTAATTCGGCAACGTCCATATAGGCTGCCCGAGGCCAAGAAGCATGAGGTGATGGACCAGGTTAAGGAGATGCTAGACCTTGGTATCATTGAAGAATCTAGGAGTCCCTGGAACAGCCCGGTCGTGCTGGTTCCAAAACCAGATGGATCACTCAGATTCTGTATTGATTTTCGCAAAGTCAATGCCATCTCCAAATTTGATACTTATCCCATGCCTCGGATAGAGGAGCTCCTTGACCGGCTGGGCCAGGCCAGATATCTAACAACGTTAGATATGACGAAAGGATACTGGCAGATTCCCCTGACCAGGGAATCTCGCCCGAAAACCGCTTTCAGTACGCCACAGGGGTTGTTTCAATTCCGAAGAATGCCATTCGGGCTCCACGGAGCAGCAGCCACCTGTCAACGTCTCATTGATATCGTACTCAGGCCGCATCAGAAATATGCTACGGCCTACATGGACGACGTTGTGATCCATAGCACCAGATGGGATAAGCACCTGGTCCACTTAAAGGCAGTCCTACAAGCAATGAGGGAAGCTGGTTTGACTTTAAACCCGGCAAAGTGCATGTTCGGGGCCCAAGAAGTAAAATACTTGGGACACTTGGTGGGACATGGTATAGTGAAGCCCCTGTTAAGTAAGATTGAAAGTGTCCAATCTTTTCCGCGCCCTACCAATAAGAAACAACTCCGTAGTTTCCTAGGATTGGTAGGTTATTACCGAAGGTTTGTGGCACAGTTTGCCGAGAAGAGTGCGCCATTATCTGATATGTTGAGGAAGAACATGCCTAATCAGTTGCGCTGGACCGAAGAGGCGGATAAGGCGTTTGGACGGCTGAAAGAAGAACTGTGCGCCGCCCCGGTATTAAGAGGGGTAGAATTCAGTCTGCCATTCATCCTACAGACTGATGCTTCAGAAACAGGTCTGGGAGCGGTGCTCTCCCAGAAGCATGAAGGTCTGGAGCATCCCGTGATGTTTCTCAGCCGGAAGTTGTCGCCCGCTGAGAAAAATTACTCTACCATCGAAAGAGAGTGCCTAGCGGTGAAGTGGGCCGTGGAGTCCTTAAAGTTCTATCTGGCGGGTAGAAAATTCCTACTCATGACCGACCATGCCCCATTAAAATGGTTGGGTCAAATGAAAGATCACAACGCCCGGTTGACCCGATGGTATATGGCGCTTCAGGCGTTTGACTTTCAGGTTGTCCATCGAGCAGGAAGACTTCACCAAAACGCGGATGCGTTGTCTAGAGGCACTACCAGAGATGAAGACAAAGAGTCTTATAGGAGAATTACGTGCTGTGCTTTTATGAGAACCCCAGCCCGTAATATCTTAAGAAGGGGAATATGTGGTAAGGAGAGCACGGCTGAACATAGAGATACACAGGGAAATGAGTCCTATCACTTTAATTCAGAAAGTATCAAGGGTTTCCCTAGTAACCAAGAGTCTCTGACTCAGAACCTAGTCATCCCTAAGCCCCGCCCACAGCAGCACGTCAGGGAGAAGCTTGACCCTAATCACATGTGCTGGGAGCAAGGTGTGGCTCAGGAAGAAGGAAAGTTTAAAAAGCTGACTTTCAGAAACACAGATAGAGACGGAGAAAGAGAAGGAGAAGGAGGAAGTGAAGCAGCAAGAACAAGGAACGCAAAGAGGGAAGCGAGAGCAAGTGAGAGAGTGCTTGCTGAGCATGAAAGACAGTGTGAAGGAAACACTGGAAGCCGAAGAGAGAGAACTGATGAGAGATTGCCAAGCACAGCTGAGAGAGCAAGGAAAGAGAGGCTGGTGCAAGCAAACGAAGCTGCTGCAAACGGAAGACAGCATGACTGGCTTGCAGGGCAGAGAGAGATTCTGAATACCTCTGAAACCAGGCAAGTGTGTCCTTCTCAGTTCTTAAACAGTAAAAGTTTGGGAGAATTAGCTTTAGAGTTAAAAGCTGATTCCAGCAACAAGCCAAACCCCAGGATAAAGAGAGACTGTTTATCTAAGTATCAAGTAGCTCATATAGCAGACGAGCTAGTGCAGAAACAAGCCCTGCTTAAGAAATTGAGTGAACTGATTAAGAAAGAGAATAGTAAGCTCTCCCCTCAGATGTCTTTGGATGTGTGTGAGAATGATAGCGTTGAAGATATGGAGATAACAGATATGGAAGACAGTTCCTTTGAAATGCAATGTGCTGTATGTCAAGCCTCTGACATAGAAGAGAGCTGAGCCAGAAAGCCATTGAATGTATGCCTGCTTAGGAAGCAGCCTGAATTGTGAAGACGTCACAACCGAAGAAAACAGCTGAGTGCTAAGCTCAACTTATAAGGTTGAAAGCTGATACTAATGTTCAAGGGACATTTAAAGAGTTGTTTTGCTGCAAGAGTTTTGTTCCTGTAAAGAAGAGAAACATTTAAGAATTTAAAAGTTTTGGAATAAGTGGCATTTTTGATTTACAAGCAAAGTTGTGCCTGTTTCTTTGCATTTTTGGAATACAAGCAAAGTTGTTCCTATTTCTTTTGAAGCTGTAGCGTGGATTAAAAATCCTTTATTTGATTTTTCCACTTGTGTCCTGTGTATGAAGGAACCCCTGATTACATTAAATAAATTTTCTCTGTCTTATGCCTAACCCTCGGATCACAACTCCTTTGCTTTAAGATAGGACTACAATTCCCAACAGCCCTCCTGGCAGCCATTTTGAGGGAAACTTATTTTAAAGCCAAAAAGGCGACCTCACCTGGTATCAGTTATCTACCTGGCCAGGCGGGGGCGACAGATTCTAATTTGCTAACTCTCTGATCCGTCAAAGTAATTTTCTCATCGAGCTGCTGAATTGAGGCGGCAGCTTCCTGAGAAAATGTAGAAAGAGAATTAACAACAAGGGAAACTTTAGAATCAATGGTTTTCAAAGCTCCCCATAGATCTCTTAAAGTTATCTCTGCATCAGAGGGCCGAACAGGGAGATCTGCAACACCTTCTAACACTGTTAACTGGACAGGTTTAGGCAATACTACAGGGATCACAGTCCCACGGTTCTGTCCAAAGAGGTCCCCAGAATTGACAACTCTCTCTAAACTCGGACACGGGGGGGGAGTCCTCCCTCCGGAGCTCAGAGAGACCCCTTCGGGAGAGGATTGTGCCAAAGGAAGGGGGGCGAAGCGTCTGTCCAGTGGACCAACCGGTTTGCCTTCTGCAGCAGCCGGTTGTTGTTTGTTTGAATCCTTAGGCTTCCGTTTGCCCATTACAGCAAAGGACAGAATAGAATTTTCATAGGGGCTAGCGATAAACACTACACGATCCTAATCTAACAGAAAACTAATAACAGAAACAAACTACAGATTAAACCTACCTCTGGACAGAAAACCAAGCCACCCCCAGACACACAACTGAGAATCCAAGTGACGTCGCAGCGGCGTCGAAGGGGCGTCAAAGGGGCAGGTCTTGCCCCTTTAAACACGCCCCTTAAAATACACGCCCCGCGACCACGCTCCACGATCACGGAGGGAGCGTAGGCACTTTTATAGATGGTAAGTCCCAGTTACTGCAGGCTGCCCCGGGCGTGCCTGCCCGATCAGAGCAGGAGAGCGTCAGCGGCAGCAAAGCAGACAGTTCCAGCAGTCACACAGCCCGGATGGTAAGGGCTCCACACCTCCTCACACGCTGCAGTCAGCTCCCACTGTTTGAGTTCTACTGCTTAAGTATGATGTAAACCATTTATGAACTATTGAGTTTATTCCTATTTGTCTGAGTCTATTTAGCATTAATGTGTGACTTACACTGTCAAATGCAGCAAAGATGTCTACAAACAGTAGAATAAACGCTTGTTTAGGGTCATCAATTCCTCTAGTGATTGTGTCAAGAAGTACTGTAAGTAGCGTTTCTACACCGTGATAGGGGCGGAATCCATATTGCTGTTCATCAAGAGGGGCCTAAATGCCTAACCAGTAGGAATCCTTGATCACAGTGCACATATAATCTAATTCCAATAAGACCTTGTTTTGTGTTTCTGCTTCTTGCCCAGCAGTTTTCTTCTGTTCCTTTGGGCTTCCAGTTCAGAGCCAGCCTATATTGGACTGTAATACCTGTCTGTTCCTGCTGGCTTTGACCTAGTATCCTGTGGCTTCTACATCTTGCTCTTTCTAGATGAGCTATCTGACCTATAAAGGGTTTGCCTTCCAGATACATTTACTCTTCTCTTTCAAATATACATTATGGGGGTCATTCTGATCCACGTTTAGCGGATCTGGATGTCTGATCTTGACGTCCAGAGCCTCTGAACGTCTGGACCGTACTTGTGGCAAAAGAGCTCCCGTAAGTATTGCAAAGTTGTGCGGGGAGCTCTGTTCGTGGGTGGGAGGGACAGGGCTATGGGAGGAGCGAGGGCGGGCGGTGGGTGGGAATGCGATCCTGGACTACAGGGCCGATTATGAACTTAGCACTGTACATCCAGGGTCAGCAGGGTAGACGGGGAACTTATTCCAACCAGGAAGTGGAATAAGTCCCCCTGGACGTCGGAGGACTGTGGAGTCTGGCGACCTCAAACAGGTGAGGGGGAGCAGGGGGAGCCCCGCAGCCTGACCCTGGCCATGGGAGACCAGATCGTGGGTCAGGCTGTGGAGAAAGAGCCTTTTCTTTGGTGGCTGGGATAGGGGCTGCTAAATGGAGCCATGGTGTCATAGCAACGGAACGCTATGGCACTGCAGTTGCATTTAGGAGCATGGCTGAGGTAGCTGGGGATCTGCTGGGCGTGCGACCGATCAGAATCAGGCCATGGCCTGCATGTCCAGACTGGTAGACCCAATTCTGATCCCGTGGGCACATCTAGCTCCCAAGGGATCAGAATTGGGTGCTACCGCTGTGCGCCCAGATTCTGATCAGCCGTACAGGGGCAGAACAGCCAGGATAGAATTGCCCTCTATGTGTGCTGTCAACATACTGTAGAAATAGTTCTCTCTCCCTTTTTTTTTTTTTGGTAGCCTGAACAGAATAGAATGGGTCTAGGGGGATGGGGTTGGATTCTAATCCACAAACGATTCTGGAGTACAGAAATTGCTGTCGCATCAGGAATCTCCTTCTAGACAGTAGTGAGATGTGAATGTGTGGACAGAAGACCAAGTTGCAGCTCTGTAGATCTCTTCCATGGAGAACGAGTACAAGTTGGCCACCGACAGCCATGGCTCTGACATTGTGAGCTGTGACACGACCATCAAGGCTCAGGCCTGCCTTGGCATAAGTGAAAGAGATGCAGTCTGCTAGCCAAATTGAAAGAGAGCGTTTGGAAAAGGCACTCCCTAGCTTGCTGGGGTCAAAAGAAATAAAAGCTGGATGGACTTTCTATGGGCTATTGTCCACCCCAAGTAAAAGGTAAAACTCCTTTGCAGTTCGACATGTGCAATGCAGCTTCCCCTTTGTGGGCATAGGGTCTTGGGAAAAATATAGAACAATTGACTGAATAAGATGGAAATCGGATACCATTTTTGGAAGGAATTTAGGATGAATACGGAAAACTACTCTATTATGATGGAATTTGGTGTAAGTTGGATGAACTACGAGAACCTGAAGCATGCTCACTCTGCATGCTGAAGTGACTGCCATCAAAAACAATATCTTCCAGATCAAGAACTTCAGAGAGTAGAAATTGAGTGTCTCCAAAGAAGCTTTCATGAGCTGCACATGAACCACACTGAGGTTCCAAGACATTGCGAGAGGTTTGTAAGCAGACTTCAAACAACTAAAGACTGTACTGAGATGGACTTTCCTTCCACACCTTGATAATAAGCTCCAATTGCATCGAGGTGGACCCTGACAGAGTTGGACTTAAGTCTAGACTCAGAGAAGTGTAGAAGATACTCCAGCAGTTTTTGTGTGGGACAGACAAAAGGATCTAGGGCCTGGCACTCACACCAGACAGCAAACCTTCTCCATTTACAGGAATGAGATTTCCTCCTGAAGGCCAAAAGGACATCGGTTACACCAGCAAGCAGGTTGAGCTCAGACAACACTAGCCTTTCAACATCCACGCCATGAGGGCCAAGGACTGGATGTTGGTGTGCAACATCATTCCGTCTTCCTGCAAAATCAAATACAGCACATGGCCCAGCCAGTGTGGCTCCTGAGTGGAGAGTTGTAGCAGGAGAGGAAACCAAGGCTGTCGGGGTCAGTAGGGAGCAATGAGAATCATCATACCTCCATCTAAGAACATAAGAACATAAGATATGCCATACTGGGTCAGACCAAGGTCCATCAAGCCCAATATTCTGTTTCCAACAGTGGCCAATCTAGGTCATATGTACCTAGCAGTTTCCCCAAGAGACACAAGTTCCACAATGCTTGTACTGGGTCAAGCATTGATATCTTCGGTCACTTCTTAATAATGGTTTATGGACCTTTCCTCCGGGAACTTGTCCAAACCTTTTTTAAAACCAGTTACACTAACAGCCTTTACTACATCCTCCGGTAACAAATTCCAGAGTTTGATTACACGTTGAGTGAAAAAATATTTTCTTTTATTAGTCTTAAATAGTTTACCCTATAGCTTCATTGCATGTCCCCTAGTCTTTCTATATTCTGATAACGTAAACAATCGATCTATGTTTACCCGTTCCACTCCGTTCATTAATTTATAGACTTCTATCATATCTCCCCTCAGCCGTCTCTTTTCCAGGTTAAAGAGCCCTAACCTTTTAGCCTTTCTTCATAGGAGTATCCTTCCATCCCCTTTACCATTTTGGTGGCTCTTCTCTGAACCTTTTCTAAAATCGCTATATCCTTTTTAAGATACGGCGACCAGAATTGCACACAATATTCATGGTGCGGTCTCACCATGGAACGATATAGAGGCATTATAATATCTTATGTTTTATTTTCCATTCCTTTCCTTATCATACCTAGCATTCTATTTGCTCTCTTGGCCACCGCTTGTAAACGGGGGTGCTGGTCATGAATGTCCACAGTCTTGGCAAAGGCAAATTATTATTATGACTTGCAAAGGAGTGTGGGAGTTGTAGTTCATTCATACCAGAATCAGCCGTTCACAAAATAATGAGTTGTGATGCTCGAGTGTAAGCAAAGAAAAACAGATTTATTCATGGGGTTAATTCTCCCACACAGATTTACTTGGTAACACAAAAGGACACTTGCTTCAAGTATTGTACTCAGGAAAAACAAAACATGTTATAAGGTAACTGAACTTCTTAAGCAATAAATCAATAAAGACCTTGATGGGAAACAGAAAAGGTCTTTTTGATGGCTCCTGCTAATGACATTCTTAGCAGTGCTTCAAAAGGCAAAAACAAACCCAAAAGTAGAAAAACTGTTCTTTATCAAGGATAACTTTCTTCTATTCACACACACAAGGAAGACATTTCCTTCTAGAGCTCACGTGCACTTGTGCCTGACTCAATTACAAATAATTAGCTAGCTGCAAACCCCTTTGCTGATTCACTCTCTCTACGTGGCTCAATCCTACCCTAAAGCTTTCTTGCACAGACTTTTCTGGGTAGATAAAAGAACAAGTTACAGTTCCTTTTGATGGTTGTTGTATTAGTGAGAAACTACTTTAAAACAGCAGCCTAGACAGAGAGCAATCCATGTATTCCAATTGGTCATTTGATATATCTCCTTCTTCCTCAAATATCATGGAATCAATATCATGGTCTGGCTCAGAGGAATTCCTTAATTGATCACTCTCAGGATAATATTTGTTTCCCTGCTGTCTTCCAGATGAAGAGCTAGGGCATAGATCAAAGTTCATACCTGAGCTTCCCTTGCTGTTAGGTTTCCTCTCCTGGTATCCTGGCCAGTAAGTAGTCCAGCTTTTATGTCCAGCCTTCCAATCAAGATCCCTGGACACTGGGTCTCTCTTCACATACCTTCTTGCACCGGTCTTAGGGCCCCTTCCAAATGCAGCCGTCTCCCTCAAAGGTGCCATTTGGGAGTTCCTGGCTCTATAACCCCAATCCTCTGGCTTCCTCCAGTCCAAAGGAGTATGCTTGCCTCTGGAATCACACCCAACACACGTACTGCTGTGGCCTCCTTCTTTAGACCTCCAAGATGTCTTTCTGTTCTTCCTTCCACGTTGCTTCGGCTGTTGTAGTTCTCTCTCTTCTTTCTCCAATGGCTTCTGTTTCTGGATCTGCAGCTTCTGCTTCTCCCTGTGCTGTTTCTCCCTGTTCTGTCTCTGTGTAGAATATCTTTTACTTTTAAAGTGCTTAGAGGGACACTCCACCCTAGCACAGCCCAGGTGTGCTGAATCAAGCCCTGCCCTTGGAGATGAGTGATTGGGGATTACCTCATAGCTCTCCTGATTGAACACACGTTTCCCCACTTCAGCCCTTCTAGAGGCTGTTTGAAACCTGGTGCATTCTGGGACTGGTAGTCTTTTATGAAAACATTCTGTTTTAATATTTCTACCAGCAAAGACAGGTTGCTTGTTCAAAGCCAATTCACCTCTTTTATAGCTCCCTCCTGAACTATGATAAGCTTCCTTATCACATACCCCCCTGCTTAAGTTATTATGGACTGGTGCAACTGGTGAAACTTCTTCTTTACAGTCCGTAATATGGGAAAGGGCATCCGCATTTTTGTGTAACTTCCCAGCACGATGTTCCACTTGAAAATCAAATGCCTGTAAGGCCATGTACCAGCGTGTCAACCTGGCATTGTGGTTCTTCATTTGTTGCAACCACTTAAGTGGGGCATGGTCTGTAACCAGTTGGAACTTCCTCCCTGTAAGGTAAAACCTTAATGCCTCCACTGACCACTTTATAGCTAAACATTCCTTTTCTATTGTGGAATACTTCTGTTCAGCCGGTGACAATTTCCTGCTCAGGTACATCACAGGATGCTCCTCCCCTTCATGACAATGGGATAAAACAGCTCCTAGCCCTACATCCAAGGCATCTGTTTGAACCAAGAAGGGTTTCCTGAAATCCACCCCTATCAGTACTGGTCCTGTACACAACTTCCCTTTTAGGACTGAAAATGCTTTTTCAGCTTCAGGAGTCCATTTCAGCTGGTTTGGGCAATTCTTCCGCAGCATATCAGTAAAAATTGCACTTTTCTCTGCAAACTGTGGTATAAATCTGCGGTAGTATCCAATAAGTCCCAAGAAACTCCTCAGCTGTTTCTTTGTTGTTGGAGGAGGAAAATTCCTGATGCTATCCACCTTGCTCATTAGAGGTTTAATTTTCCCCCTTCCCACCAGGTGGCCTAGGTATTTTACCTCTCTATTTGCAAAGGCACACTTCTTTGGGTTCAAAGTGATTCCCGCTTGCTTCATGGAGCATAAGACTGCCCTGATTCTCTTTAGATGTTCCGCCCAAGTGTTACTATGGATTATGACATCATCCATATAGGCAAAGGCATAATTTTGATGGGGTCGAAGTACCTGGTCCACTAACCTTTGGCAGGTAGATGCCGCTCCATGCAGTCCGAAAGGCATCCTTTTGAACTGGAAAAGGCCAACGGGGGTGCTGAACGCAGTCTTCGGCTTCGACTCCCTGGTTAGAGGGATTTGCCAATAGCCTTTTGTCATATCAAGGGTGGTTAAATATTGAGCTTGTCCAAGCTGGTCCAACAGCTCTTCAATTCTTGGCATTGGATGTGCATCAAAAACTGATATTGCGTTTACCTGCCGGAGTCAATACAGAATCTTAAAGAGCCATCAGGCTTTGGCACCTAGACTATGGGGCTATTCCAGGGACTCTTCGACTCCTCTATTACTCCCATGTCTAACATTTCCTGAACTTGTGCCACTACTTCCTGTCTCTTTACTTCAGGCAAGCGGTATGGCCTTTGATGAATTAATTTCCCAGGTGGAGTTATTATCTCATGGGCAACCAAATGTGTCTCCCCAGGTATGGGAGTCAAAACATCTGGGAATTCTTTAAGCAATTTCCTTATTTCGTCCTGCTGTACCACTGTCAGGTCCTCACCTATTTGGGGTTCTGAACTTTCTTTACAGTCAGATACTTGGGGTCCCAAATCCTCCTCTTCATGCACCTCCCTTTCACGGGCACAGGTGGCAGCTAGGCTCTTAACCCCTTTGTCTTCAGTAGAACCAAAGCCTTTGGTTCCACGCTCAGAATTTGACAGGGATGTAACTTCCTCCACAGGTGGGAAACCCAGTCTCTCACATATCAATTGAGCGATTCTGTCTCCCGTCTTTACATGGTAATCGTTCTGTCCAAAATTAAATAACAGAACTTTAAGATTGCCCCTGTAATCGGGATCAATCACTCCCGCTCCCACATCAATGAAATACTTCAGGGCTAATCCTGATCTTGGGGCTACTCGCCCATAGCACCCAATGGGTATTTCTACTTGGAGTCCAGTGTCAACCAGGGCTTTCCCTTGGCTAGGTACAGTCACATTTTCTACACTGCACAGGTCAAACCCAGCAGCTTGAGGGGTTGCTCGCTTAGGAGCTTGGGCCTTCTCTGTGACCCTATGATACTTCAAGATAAATATCTGCTTCTTGGTAGTTTGGTCTTCTGGAAGCTTAATCATCTTTTTAGCTAGGGACTGAGGACTTCTAAACAAAGGCCCGGGAGCTATTACCATCATTCCTTCTCCCTCCTTCTTTCCTAGCCCTTTCACTAGTCCCTGCTTAAATCTTGGCCAGTCCCTTCCTAGAACCAAATCAAATGGAAGCCTAGGCACAACTGCTAAAAGAATTTCCTCTTGTTCCACCAGGCACTTAACCATTAGTCTATAGGTGGGATATGATGTTGCAGCACCATGAATGCATCTGATGTGAACCGGGCTTTCAGGGGTTCTAGGCACAAATCCTTCTTGGGCCTCTATCCTCTTCTAAAGCCTCTTTGACAGCATACTCTGGTCTGCCCCAGAGTCTAACAGAGCATTTGTGGTAATTCCCTGCACATCAACCACCAAAAGGAATCCTTCTTTGGGCTGTTTTAAATCAACACCCATCAAGCTAGTGTGTATCTGGCATCCCCTTTCCAAATGTCCCCATTTTCCACATTTGAAACATTTCTTTTTACTCCACTTGGTAATCTGGGTTGGCACAGTACAATTATTCTCAGAAACATTTTTAACCATTTTCTTTTCTGATACAGCACAGCTTGCCTCAGCACCAACCTTCAGAGGGCCACCCATTCTATGGCAAGCCTGCGTGGCTTCCAAGAATCTCTCTGCTAGCATGGTTGCCTCTCCAAGGTTCTGGCAATTTTGCTGTATAAGGAAAGTGTGCAGATCTTTACGCACAGCAGACATAAATTGTTCAAGCATAATAATGTCTAATAACATTTCCATAGTCTTTCCCTCAGGCTCCAACCATTTTATAGCCAATCCTCTGATTCTCTGACTCAGAGTCCTGGGTGTTTCACCCATTCTTAATGCAGTAGCTCTAAACATTCACCTATACTCTGAAATAGACAACCCTAGGCGATCTCTTATAGCAGCCTTTACATCTCTATAATTCAAAGCTTGAGCTGCTGGCATTGCCCTATAAGCTGCAAGCGCCTCCCCAGTTAATGAGGCTGCCAGCCTTACTGCCCATTGGGTCTCTGGCCATGCTAATGCTTGTGCCACTCTCTCAAAAGATTCAAGGAAATCATCAACATTATCATCTGGAGTCAGCTTCCCAAAACTAAATGCCCCAATTCCCTGCTTGAGTCCCACATTGTCCACATGTGGTATACCAGTTGTTACTGCTGGTCTTGCATCCAGTCCACTTTGGTTATGAAGAGCAATTAAGGCTTCCACCAGATCAAGCACTGGCTTCTGCTGGTCCCTTAATGCTTTAATTGCAGTGTCCTGAGCCTGCTGCGCTAGCTCCTGTTGCCTGCTAAATTGGGCTGCCATCCAGCTGGCCAGTTCCCTTGGATCCATCTTGTATCCATGCAAGAAAACAAAAGAAAAAAAACACAGAGCAGCACCCTCCAACCAGGTGTTTTTCTCCTATTTTTTTTTCAATTACCCCTGTCTCTTACTCCCATCCACCACTAGACATGCCCAGGTACTTATTACCATATGCCAGTGATGAATCCAGCTTACACAGGGTCTTTTCCTCCTTGGAACAGCTCCTGGAACAGCCACTTCTTTTTTCCTCCAAAGTGTTGTTAAGGGAAAAATCCACTTTCCAGCTTTTGACTTGAACTTTTTTCTTTCAGATTTCAGTTGTAATCCTTATAAATCCTGTAAATCCTTTGTGTAAAAGCAATCCGAACTACTACGCCACTGTAAACGGGGGTGCTGGTCGTGAATGTCCACAGTCTTGGCAAAGGCAAATTATTATTATGACTTGCAAAGGAGTGTGGGAGTTGTAGTTCATTCATACTAGAATCAGCCGTTCACAAAATAATGAGTTGTGATGCTCGAGTGTAAGCAAAGAAAAACAGATTTTATTCATGGGGTTAATTCTCCCACACAGATTTACTTGGTAACACAAAAGGACACTTGCTTCAAGTATTGTACTCAGGAAAAACAAAACATGTTATAAGGTAACTGAACTTCTTAAGCAATAAATCAATAAAGACCTTGATGGGAAACAGAAAAGGTCTTTTTGATGGCTCCTGCTAATGACATTCTTAGCAGTGCTTCAAAAGGCAAAAACAAACCCAAAAGTAGAAAAACTGTTCTTTATCAAGGATAACTTTCTTCTATTCACACACACAAGGAAGACGTTTCCTTCTAGAGCTCACGTGCACTTGTGTCTGGCTCAATTACAAATAATTAGCTAGCTGCAAACCCCTTTGCTGATTCACTCTCTCTACGTGGCTCAATCCTACCCTAAAGCTTTCTTGCAGAGACTTTTCTGGGTAGATAAAAGAACAAGTTACAGTTCCTTTTGATGGTTGTTGTATTAGTGAGAAACTACTTTAAAACAGCAGCCTAGACAGAGAGCAATCCATGTATTCCATTTGGTCATTTGATATATCTCCTTCTTCCTCAAATATCATGGAATCAATATCATGGTCTGGCTCAGAGGAATTCCTTAATTGATCACTCTCAGGATAATATTTGTTTCCCTGCTGTCTTCCAGATGAAGAGCTAGGGCATAGATCAAAGTTCATACCTGAGCTTCCCTTGCTGTTAGGTTTCCTCTCCTGGTATCCTGGCCAGTAAGTAGTCCAGCTTTTATGTCCAGCCTTCCAATCAAGATCCCTGGACACTGGGTCTCTCTTCACATACCTACTTGCACCGGTCTTAGGGCCCCTTCAAAATGCAGCCGTCTCCCTCAAAGGTGCCGTTTGGGAGTTCCTGGCTCTATAACCCCAATCCTCTGGCTTCCTCCAGTCCAAAGGAGTATGCTTGCCTCTGGAATCACACCCAACACACGTACTGCTGTGGCCTCCTTCTTTAGACCTCCAAGATGTCTTTCTGTTCTTTCTTCCATGTTGCTTCGGCTGTTGTAGTTCTCTCTCTTCTTTCTCCAATGGCTTCTGTTTCTGGATCTGCAGCTTCTGCTTCTCCCTGTGCTGTTTCTCCCTGTTCTGTCTCTGTGTAGAATATCTTTTACTTTTAAAGTGCTTAGAGGGACACTCCACCCTAGCACAGCCCAGGTGTGCTGAATCAAGCCCTGCCCTTGGAGATGAGTGATTGGGGATTACCTCATAGCTCTCCTGATTGAACACACGTTTCCCCACTTCAGCCCTTCTAGAGGCTGTTTGAAACCTGGTGCATGCTGGGACTGGTAGTCTTTTATGAAAACATTCTGTTTTAGTATTTCTACCAGCAAAGACAGGTTGCTTGTTCAAAGCCAATTCACCTCTTTTATAGCTCCCTCCTGAACTATGATAAGCTTCCTTATCACACGCTGTACACTGGGCCGAGGGTTTTAACATGGTATCCACAATGACGCCTAAATCTTTTTGCTGGGTGGTGGTTCCTAATGTGGAACCTTGCATCGTGTAACCATAATTTGGGTTGTTCTTCCCTAGGTGCATAACCTTGCACTTGTCCACATTAAATTTCATCTGCCATTTTGATGCCCAGTCTTCCAATTTATCAAGATCCTCTTGCAATTTTTCACAATCCTCTTGGGTTTTAACAACTTTAAATAGTTTTGTGTCATCTGCAAATTTGATAACCTCACTCGTTATTCCACTTTCCAGGTCATTTATGAATATGTCAAAAAGCAGCACAGATCCCTGGGGTACACCACTATTCACCTTTCTCCATTGGGAAAATTGGCCATTTAGCCCTACCCTCTGCTTTCTATCTTTTAACCAGTTCCTGATCCACAATAGTACACTGCCTCCTATCCCATGACTCTTTAGTTTTGCCAAAAGTCTCTGACGAGGGACCTTGTCAAAGGCTTTCTGAAAGTCCAGATACACAATATCAACCGACTCACCTTTGTCCACCTGTTTATTCACTCCTTCAAAAAAACATAACAGATTAGTAAGACAAGATCTTCCTTGTCTAAAGCCATGTTGGCTGTCTCCCATTAGGTTGTGACTATCTACGTGCTGAGTAATTTTATTCTTTATGATGGTTTCTACCATTTTTCCTGGTACTGACGTCAGGCTCACCGGTCTGTAGTTTCCCGGATCACCCCTGGAACCCTTTTTAAAAATTGGTGTTACATTGGCGATCCTCCAATCTTCAGGTATTAGAGATGATTTTAATGATAGTTCACAGATTACTGATAGCAGGTCTGCAATCTCATATTTCAGTTCTTTCAACACCCTTGGATGTATACCATCCGGCCCAGGTGATTTGCTACTCTTCAGTTTATCTAATAGTTGTAAGACAGCTTCCCGATGTATCGATATTTCCTTCAATTCTTCCGCACCTTTAAATACCACTTCAGTCATGGGTAACATCCCTACATCTTCCTCAGTAAAGACCGAAGCAAAGAATTCATTCAGTCTCTCCGCTATCGCCTTGTCGCCTCTTAATGCTCCTTTAACCTCTTTATCATCTAATGGACCAACTGACTCTCTCACAGGTTTTTTGCTACGAATGTACTTGAAAAGGTCTTTATTTCGCGTTTTTGCTTCCGCAGCAAGCTTCTTCTCAAATTCTCTCTTTGCCTGCCTTATCAATGCCTTGCATTTGACTTGCCAGTGCTTGTGCTGTTTCCAGGTTTCGTCGTTTGGCTCTTTTTTCCATTTCCTGAAAGATGCTTTTTTGGCAACAACAGCCTCTCTGACCTCACCTTTAAACCATGCTGGCAGTTTTTTGGACTTACTTCCACTTTTCTTAAAGCGTGGAATACAGCTGGTCTGGGCTTCCAAGATAGTATTTTTCAACAACACCCAAGCTTGATGTACGTCTTTAACCTTTGCAACTGCTCCTTTTAGTTTTTTCTTAACTGTTTTCCTCATTTTATCATAGTCTCCCTTTCGAAAGTTAAAAGGTAGTACTGTGGATTTCCTTACTATCCCTCCTCCACTAATTAAATCAAAGGCGATCATGCTATGATCACTATTGCCAGGTGGCCCCAACACCCTTATCTCTTGCACTATTTTGAGCTTCAGAAGGGTCTTTGCAATGAGAGGGATTAGAGGATACACATACAGAAGATCCTCCTCCCAGTGTAGGAGGAAAGCATCCGAGGCTAGTCTGCTGTGTGATTTTACCCTGGCTGCGGAGTGGTGAAAAGGCTCATTGAGGGGGTGCCCCATTCCCAAATGATGCAAGCCACCACCTTCCTGTCCAGCATCCATTCATGCAGTTGGAGAACTCGACTCAGTCTGTCTGCCATGAGCAATGGCAAACTTCCACAACCTGTCTGCTTCCCAATACAAAGGTATAAGTCCATTCCTCCCCATTTGTTGATGCAGAACATTGCAACTTGATTGTCGGTCTGAATCAGAAGAATTTGGTTGGTCAGTCGATCCTGGAAAGCCTTTAGAGCATTTGCTATGGTTCTTACCTCCAAGAAGTTGATCTGGTGGAGACTTTCTTGAATGGACCAATCACCCTGAATGTGAAACCCATCAAGATGAGCTCCCCGACCCAGTTTGTATGCATCTGTCATCAAAACATTCTGAGGTAGAACAATTTGGAAGGGGAGACACTGAGCAAATTGTGGTAGATTGTCCACCAATGCAGTGACAGAACAAAAGGATTGGTAACATACATCCGATCCCTGAGTCAATCTATGGCCTGGGTCCACTGAGTCTCCAGAGTCCATTGAGTCTGCCTCATATGGAGGCATACCAAGGGTGTGACGTGTACAGTAGAAGTCATGTGGCTTAGCACAGCTAACATCTTGCAAGCTGTTACCTGCTGACTCAATTGAGTCTCTCGTACTAGTGCTGTCAATCTGTGAAGTCGGTCATGTGGGAGGAAGGCTCTCGCCTGAGTCCTATCTAGCAGAGCTTCTATAAATCCCAACTGTTGTGTGGGATTTGGGGTAATTTATGATGAACCCTAGTAGTTCCAATACCCAAATGGTCAACTGTGATGATTCTTGAACCCCTTCCGGAGTGGTATTCTTGATCAGCCAATCGACCAGATAGGGGAAGAGAAACGCTCCCAGCATTTAGAGGTAAGCAGCTACTACTGTGAGGCATTTTGTGAAAACGTGAGGTGCTGAGGCTAGGCCAAAAGGCAACACTCAGCACTGGAAATGTTGCCCCACAGAATGAATCTGAGATACATCCTGCTCACAGGAAATATCTGTATGTGGGTATACACATTCTTCAGATTCACGGAGCATAGTCAATCTCCTTTATGAAGATAAAGAAGCAGAGTGCCTAGAGAAATCATTCTAAACTTTTCTCTTACCAAGTATTTATTTATTTAGTAAGGACTTATATACCGCTCCTTCCAGTGATCAGAAGCGGTTTGATTACAAGTACGGGATTTGTCATAAATTACAGACAGAATTATTTGGGGATTAGATAGAGAGATCAGGGGGAATACACAGCACACATATGCGGGTCCATATAAAGACCTTAGTTATTATCATACATTTACACAGGCACTAACCACCATCTATTTACATTTGTACATACAGCAATTCAATTTCTTTCGTCCTTTTGGATTTTCATCTGGTATAATGACAATTGAACAGGTGCGTCTTCAGTTGTTTTCTGAAGTTGCTTATGTCTTTAATTTCTCTCAGCTCGTGTGGGAGCTGGTTCCATAACGTGGGGGCAGATAAGGAGAACGCTCTGCGACTAGTACTGACCTTTACGTGCCTAAAGCTGTTTGGAACTCTTAGTGTGTCAGAGTTAATGGTTCTCCTGCTTCTGGTTGTAGGTTGCATGGAGATCAGGGTGGAGAGGAATGAGGGGGCCAGGTTGTGAATTAACTTGAATGTAGTTACCAATGTTTTGTATTGAATCCTTGCAACGACTGGAAGCCAGTGTAGTTCCATCAATACAGGTGTGATATGTTCGGTGACGCTAGTTCTCATGATGATCCTTGCTGCTACGTGTTGGGCCATCTGTAGTATGTTGGTTGTTTTCCTTGGTAGCCCCTGCAAGATGGCGTTGCAGTAGTCCAGGTGGGGCATGATGAGAGCCTGAGCAACTGATCGGAAATCGCACGGATCTAGTATGTTACGCAGGGGTCGTAGCACTTTAAGTTTGTGGAAGATGGCTTTGTTGGTGTTGTTGAGGTGTTTTTCCATTTTCAGTTTGTTATCAATTGTGACTCCCAGATATTTTATTTCTTTCTTAGTATTGTATGTATTGTTGCACAATGTAATTGTTGGAGGTGGTTCGAAGCCCAAGGTATTTGATATAAACATTACTTCGGTCTTCTTATGATTAATCGACATGTTATTTTGTTGTAGCCATCCCGACATCTCTCCCATGCAGGTTTCAAGCTGGGCGTAGTTCGGGTCGGTGGTCTCTAGTTGGGTGTACAGCATGATATCGTCTGCGTATATGTGGTAGTTTATGCCATATTTCCTGAATATTTCACTGAGTGGTTGCATGTAAATGTTAAAAAGTAGCGCCGAGAGTGCCGAACCCTGAGGAATGCCTTGTGTTTGGATGAACGGTTCAGCTTTCTCTCCGTTGAACTGGACCTGTGGCTTTCTGCCTGTTATATAAGAAGAGAACCATTTCAAGGCGGTTCCTAAAATTCCAATTGATTCCAGCTTGTTCAGGAGGGTTAAGTGATGGACAGTGTCAAATGCAGCGGATATGTCGATGAAAATGAGGATAAACATTTTCTTCCTGTCTTCCAGCCCCTTGAGGAGGTTGTTAAACAGGGCTAAAAGCAGGGTTTCGACCCCATGATTTTTTCTGAATCCGTATTGCTGTTTGTCCAGTATTTCGTTGTCTTCAAGGTGTTCTTGCAGTTGGATGAGGGCTGCTTTTTCAATGATTTTTGCTAAAAACGATATGCTGGAGATTGGACGGTAGGAAGATGGATCTTCTTTGTTTAGTGAGTTGTTTTTTAGTATTGGTCTTATTATAGACTTTTTGAGCTGGTTAGGCATGATTCCTTGGGACAGTGATTGGTTCACAATGTGAGCGACTTGGTGGCCAATGTCCTTTTTTGCCGCTTTAATCCAGGTGGCTGGGCATGGATCAAGCAGTGAGGTGGTGGTATTTATGCTGGTTATTATTTCCACTGCTTGCTTATCATCAATTTTGCAGAATTCGTTCCACGTCTGTTCATGCTTCTCTACAGTTGTCAAGTTGGGTTTGGCCAGAGATAGCGTGGTTGCAGTTGTGGTCAGCTTGCTTGCGTAGTGGTTAGCTAGGGTTTGGGGCTGAATGGTATCGCTCTGCTGTTCTGGTTGGTTTGTTTTGGTTAGTGTTTTCACTATTCGAAATAGTTCCCGTGGTTTATTGATGGCTTTATTCAACAGGTTGTTGTGGTGTTTCCTTTTTGCATCATCTACCTCGTCTTTGTATTTTCTGAGGGTGTTGAGGTATTCAGCTCTGAGTTCCGAAGTTTTGTTGCGTCTCCACTTTTTTTCACACCTTCTTAGTTCCCTCTTCCTTTTGGACAGCGTAGTCGTGTACCAGGGCTCTGACCTTTGTTTGTCTGTGCTTGCTGTGTTTTTCCATTTCGGGTTTGCTGATGCCTGGATCCCTTCATTCCAGCTATTTGTTAGGGCATCGAGGTCTGTAGACTCCAAATCGATGTGCGCTTTGATGTTACTCGTGAGATTATCCAGTTCAAGCTTATTGAAAGATCTCTGCTGACGGGTTTCTCGTTGGACTTCCGCATTCTTTGGAGCCAATGGGAGTTTCATCCGTAGGTCTATTTGGTGATGGTCAGACCAGGGTATTGCTTTGATTTTAATCAGGGGTTCAACATGGTTGGGTGGCTTGTTTTTGGGAGCAAAAACCATGTCCAGTGTATGTCCCTTTTCGTGTGTCGGCTCCTTTATTATTTGGTGATACCCAAGTTGTGACATAGCTTCGAGGAATGTGTTGGCGTGCACCTCTGTTGTTGATGCTAGGTTTAGGTCACCGAGGATGATTTGGAATTTCCTTGGCTGTGTTGAGGATATGTTTTCCAACGCTGCAGCAAGTCCTTCATGATTTGGTGAGGGGGACCTGTATATTAGGCAGATGGATATTGCTGAGTTCTCCACTTTGATCAGGTCTATATCCGGGTTTGAGTCCAGGGACGTGCATGAGAGTTTCAAGTGTGATCTTGCAATTATGATCACTCCTCCACCTCTTTTGTTGGAACGTGGACAGTTGTACAGGTTGTAGCCTGGTCTGTCTATCTGGTTCAGTAAGGCAGTGTCGGTGTTTGTTATCCAGGTTTCTGTTATGCAGAGGATGTCAGGTTGTTCATCTTTGATTAAGTCAAAGATAATGTGGGTCTTGTTTCTGATTGATCGGGCGTTTATGAGGGTGATGCTACAGATCACTGAAGGCTCTGATTGTGCAAGGTTTTGTTGAGCAAGGGGTCGGCAGGGTTTCTGCATCCGTTGCCTTTTTGATTTTGGCTTGTTGCGCTTCGGTGCTCCCGCGTGTTTTCTGCCTGTGTGCCCTTGATGGGTCATGAGTGATGGTCCTATATTGGTAGTGAGGTAGGTTGAGGGAGGGGGTTCATGAGGGGTATGGATGGCATAGATGATGTATATTGGGCCACATATAAGTGGGGTAGGTTGGTAGATGTTTGCTTCGGTTGTGTAAGTTGAGATTAGGGTGATCAGGCTAATCCCTAATACCAGTTTTAGTAGATGCATGTTTAGGTGTGGGTGTTGTCGCCCCCAGCTGGCCAGGTTGATAACCAACACCAGGTGAGGTCGCCTTTTTCTTTAAAACAAGTTTCCCAAGATGGCTGCCAGGAGGGCTGCTGGGAATTATAGTCCCATTTTAAAGTAAGGAGTTGTGAACCAGTGATTTAGGCAATAGACAGAGAAATTTATTAATCGTATTCAGGGAATCCTTTACACGCAGGATGGGAAATGGAAAAACCAAAATACAGGCTTTTGCTTCACAGCCACAAATTCAAAAGAAAAACAAGCAGAACTTTGCTTTGTTCACAATTACAACTTTTTTCCAAAACTTTTATCTTCTTTAAAGGTTGCTCTCTTCATAGGAACCAAACTCTTGTATCAAACAATTCTTCAAATGTTCCTTGAGCATTTAATAGCAGCTTCTAACTTTATAAGTTGAGCGTAGCACTCAGCAGCTTTATCACCTACTTGTGACGTCTTCAGAAATCAGGCTTCTCTCTCTCTAAACAGGCATTCATTCAATGGCTTTCTGTTTTAACATTCTTCCCTGTCAGAAGCTTGGCATACAGCACATTGCATTTCAATAGAGCTGCATTCATCATCAGCAATTTCCATATCTTCAATACTCTCTGTATCACATACATTCAATGGCAGCTGGAATGAGAGCTGGCTATTCTCTTTCTCTATCAAGTCACTTAACCTTTTAAGTATGGCTTGTTTCTGCAGCAGCTCTTCAGCTACCTGGGCTACTGGATACTTAGCTAAACGGTTCCCCTTTATCCTGGGACACTGCTTATGATTAGAATCAGCTTGTAAATCTAAAGCTAATTCTTCTAAGCTTTTATTAGCTATGAATGGAGGAAGACACACTTGCCTGGAGCCAGAGGGGTTTAGTATCTCTCTCTCTCCTGTGAGCCAGCCATGCTGTCTTCTGTTTGTAGCAACTCCGTCTGATTGCAACAGCGTTTCATTCCTTGTTCTCTCAGCTGTTTTTAGCAATCTCTCATCCGTTCTCACACTTCTGCTTCCAGTGTTTCCTTCACACTTTCTTTCATTCCTTGCCAGCACTCTCTCACTTGCTCCTTCACTGAGACCATGCCTGAGACCTTGTCCTCCGTGTCTCTCTTGTCCAAGTCTCTCCCTGGCTTCCTTGGCTCTGTTTGCTCCCCTTGCTCCGTCCCCCTTTGAGTTTCTAAAACTCAGGTTTTTCAACTGTTCCTCTTCCTGTGCCACACCTTGCTCCCAGCACATGTGACCAGGGTCTGGCTTCCCTCTGACGTGCTGCTGTGGGCGGGGCTTAGGAATGACTAACTTGTGAGTCATAGACTCTTGGTTGCTAGGGAAACCTCTGACACATTCAGAATTAAAGGTAGAGGTTCTATTTCCCTGTGCATATCTGTGCGTAGTGGTGCTTTCCTCACCACAGTGTGCAACAGTGCAATACAATTTGCTTAGTATCTAATGCTAATCTTAGGACAGATGTAACGGTTGTGGTCTCAGTAGGTAAACTTGGTACAGTGGTAAGTGTTATTGTCTCAGCACACAGTAGAACAGCAGCAGCATGTAATAGATACAATATCACATGTAATAGTTACAGTAGTACAGCATCAGCATGTAATAGTTAACAGTATCAGCTGGTAATAGTATCAGCGTGAGAATGGGTCATCAGTATGTTTGCAAGGGTGCTAAATAAGTCGTATAGTGTTGGTTACAGTACAGTTGTTACAGTACAGTATAGTTGTCTACCGCATCAGTATACTTTGTAGGGGCTGCCCTTCCAGTCTACTAATAGCCCGGTTTTGAGTTGACCAGCTAGGATCGTGTCCTATCCATTGATTTTCTGGAGCGCCTTCCGTGTGTGATTATTTTCGTGTCTCTTACCTCCTGGGTACTGCCTCCTGTTGTCGCATGCCTGTTGTTGCTTTCAGTTGGCGTGTCTCTCGGTGCTCCCGCGTTGCTGCACCTAATGTTGGCGAGCTCGACCTGGTCAGAGGGAGCTCCAGCCGGGCAACAAAGGAGTTTTTGTGGATTTCGGGTGTACTTAGAACAACGGTGAGGGCGATCTCGAACCCATTTAGGGGAGCTCCAGCCCGGCGTAGCTGTGGTTCCTTGCTTGGTTTGTCCTCCTCAGGGCGTTGGTTTGTGCTCAGATCTCTTAGGTCTAGCATAGTATGGTATCCCTCTGTTTTCTTGGGGATCTCCTTGTTTCTTGCGAAATGCCTGGAACAAAATCCTCAGTCTCTTTGCACTGGTGGCACAAGCTGAATCGCAAAATCCACCAAGAAGGCAATGATTTCTCTGTGAAGCAGTTCCTGATGCAGAGAGTCGAAGCGATGCACTCTCAGGAGGCAAGTTGAAGGTAGTTTGAATAAAAGTAATTTGTAACCGCTTTGGACAATTTGCAAAATGTATCTCTCACTTATCTCCCATATCACCTGCCTGTATAAATGCCCACCCATACCTCCACTGTTACATATTGTCAGTTTCGCACCATAACTCACTTCTTTTATGGGTTGCTGATTAATTTTGCTGAATATACTTTCTTTCAACTCAGTTCCATGTAGAATTACCATTGGTTAATCGTTAAATTTGTTATCTACGTTCCATGTAAAGTTACATTGTTAAAATTGTTCCATGTAAACCACTGTGATTGGTAAATACAGCAGTATAAAAGAGCTGCTAATGAAATAAATAAACCCATGTGTCTGAGGTTATGAAGGGCCATCTTTGGGCAAAAAGAGTGAGACTTCCCCCAACTGGAGGGTCGTCCACTGCGGTTACTGGTAGAGTGACTATGCTCTGAAGGAACCAGTCAAAACTCTGCCCCCAGCTTTGGCTGAGGTGTAGGCTGGGCTTTCTGAGGCTTTTCTCATCATGGTTGTGGGTGAGGAACCTGTTTTGGTTGGGAGGTTTGGGAATCAGAAAGTGCCTATGCCTACAAGAGTAATAGATCTTTTTCTGGCCCCCTCCTTGGTACCTCCTGCGATAAGAGGCCAGCTTAGACATGTGCAGAAAAGAAAAGAAACTTAAAACGACCAAAAGGGAATGAATAAGAAGGAAAAGATAAATAACTGCAATGGCAGGCAATTAAAGTAAAAAGTGGAATGCAGCAGGATCCCCAAAGGGGAATAAACAATTACCAAGACGGAGAGATGTCGGAAGGCGTTTGTTGGGCTCTGTGGGAAAATGAGACTAATTCAAGATGGTGCCATGACAGCGGGCAGGAAGATGACGTGCAGGTTGTGACGCAGCGGACCCTCTTCTAGAAAGAAAAAAAGTTTTAAATTCTGAGAAAAAAAGAAATGACCTGCAATTTCCAAAGGATCCATCTAGGGAGAGCAGGAGAGGCAGGACAGAGACTCCAGAACCACGCCTCAGGGGGCAGGAGTCATACTCCAACTCCACACATTTAAGGAGAGGCAGGCAAGAGTTAGCAGTCTCGCAAGGGAGCTCAGAAGGTTCACCAGGAAGTGTGCCACCTGGAAGAGAACAAGTTAGAAGCAGCTCCAGAGAAGGACCAAGAACAGGCTATGCAGAGGAGAGACCAAAGCCAAGGTCTAGGCCCAAGCCAAGCCTGAGCAGAAAGACAGGCTGGGGAAGGAGAACCAGTCCTATAGCCCAGAGGATAGGCCGAGAAGGCCGAAGCCTGACTAGATTAGGCTCTGAAGCCGGAAAGAAAACCAGCCATAAAAGCCAAAGGAGAAAAGAGTGGGAGAGCCGAAGGAACACATCAGAGAGCACTGACACGGAGGGCAGTCGCCAAGGTAGGCCTCCAGCTTTGTCCCAAAGAACCAGGAGAAAAGCAAGAGGTAAAGCTTTTAAAATTTGTTATAGTTTGCCTAGAGAAGAATCCTGGGAAGGTGACTCTCCTTATCATAAACAAGGACAGAAGTATAAGTTAAAAGACAGCTGTTATAAGCAAAGAACTGGCAGAGGAAAACCTTACCAAGAAAATGTTTTTAAACATTTAGAAAAAGAGCTGCCACTGTGGTATTCCACCTTGCAGAAGCCTAGGCCCAAACATTTGGCTAAGCCCTGCGAAACACCAGAACATACTCCAGGGAAGGACACTTATTCGGTTTCCCCAGAGCAGTCAGAGGAGGAGGCCATGCAAGTGGAATCTATATCCGAGGATTTGGATAGCCCAATGGAATGTACCTACTGTGTTGTGGATGAGATTGAATCATTCCATAGATCGGGCAGTGAATGAAGCATTACTGTTTGAACATTTTTGATACTGTGAAGTTAACAACCCTTTTTGGTTAATTCGTGCCCTGTTTGGAAAATCCGTTGCAAAGACTTTTTCTGTTACGTTTACCAGTGTGTTGTGCGTATGATTTGAACCCTTAGTGCAAAAAGGGGAATAAAAGCCTTTTTTCATTTTTCCTCCACTTTGTGCAAGAGTATAATTTTTCTCTTTGGGAGTTTGGTAACGAGGCCGGCACAAGGCTGGTACCCTTGACCCTCGCACCTGGCCAACCCCAATCTAACCTTCTTGGTGACAGCGGACCAGCGAGCGGCGGCGCCCCGCGGAACCCACCCTTTGGTGGAACTACTACGCCGCCACCAGGGGGTGCTGGCACACGCGCGCGCACACTCCGCCCGGCCCCCGCGTCACAAGGTGCAATGGAACCTCCCAAAAGTTTCCACTAGTAGATGGGGAGCATTCCCCCATGGGCTCCGTCGGATAATGTCATCCATATGTGAGGACTTCATTCTTGCTTGTCCACGGAGAATAAAGGTTCAGCTAAGATGCCTCATATCCTTGGACCGGCCCTGTCCCAACCCTGCTCACCCCTCCCTGACATCTGATCCACCCTTAAACCATCCAGTCCCCCTCAATATTCCCTAAGCCTTACATCCAGTCTCCTCTCCCACAAGAAACTACTCACCCAGTCCATCCCCATGGAATGAAAACCCCCCTTGAAGGCCCCCCCATCCCTGAGCCCATCCCCAGCTTTACTGGAGGTCACTGGTGTTTAGTACAGCAAGCGTGATCCCCATTCCCTCCTGCTGTTTGTGATCCCGGGATGACTCTTGGGGTTTCCCTCATTACACACTGTCCTGCCTATATTTGCTTTTTTAAAAATATGTAGCAAGAGAGAGATTTCTGAGCTTACCAATATCTGGTAGCAAACTGGTTTGGCTTGTCAATGCATGCCAGTCGAGCTGTCATGGTGGCATTTGTACTTGGCCAGTTATAGATTCGTTGTGAAAACGTTCTGTTGGGTGGGCAAACTCCTGGATCTAAAACAGAAATTACTTCAGCTAAATATTGCAAAGTACATGCAAAAGAATTCTGTTAATACGCATCTAGACCATCATTCATTAATTACCAGTTGGTGCTTATTGATCTTAACTGTGACTGATGTGCCACAAGAACAGGACCAGTGCCAGGGTATGAGGTGTCCTAGGTGAAGCTCATTCCCAGTGTCACCCCTGCTCCACCCCCACCGCCGCTCCTCTCTGGAATGTGCAGTGGCGACAATACATTTAAAAACACACCACAGTGCCAGAGTTACCTTCTGTTCTGGCGCCGTGGTGCCGTTTGTGCTTCCACCCTCTCCAATTCCACTTCCTTCCTGTTAAAAGCCAGGATAGGGGCAGAGGTGTAAATGGCACTGAGACACTGGAACAGAAAGTAACTCCAGCGCAGCGGTGCCTTTTTAAATGTATTGCTGCCGCTGCACATCCTGGAGAGGGCAGCGGCAATGGGCAACACCTAACTATTAGCAGTGCACTTATTTATTTAAGGATTTTATATACCGCTTTATCACATAATCAAGGCGGTTTAGAGAGAACACAACTCTTAATGCGCTGAGCAGTTTACATAGAACAAGAAACATATTAGCAAGTTTGGAACATATGAACAAGTACAGGAAATCGTTATAAATTAGTTATATTGCGCTGGCCCTGCACAAGAAAGGTAACAAAGAGAGGCATACATGGGGTAACAGTTAACCCATACTATTAGTAACTAGCTCTGATATTATTCAATGGGATCTAGTTACAAATAACATGGGCTAACCATTAGCCCAGCATAGTAAACATACTCCATATAGTTCAAAACTTAGTAGAATACATATAAAGGCACAGAAAAAGTGATTTATAAGAAGAACTAGGGGTCCCTTTTTAGAGTGCATAAGATCAGAATTGAGACATGGAGGTGGTGATGAACACAATTCCAGCAGCATTTTAGAAAAGGCTCTAAAACAAGCACTTTTAAAGCATCTAAACATAACAGGGAGCAGCTGTAGATTCCAATGTGGATAACTGCAATCATACACACGTATTACTGATATGAAACTATATGAAACGATATGTGTAGATTTTTGTCCCACCCAGGCTACTCCCACACCCCCAACATGCCTCCTTGCAATTAAGGACATCCACCTGTAAATTCAGCTCTTTCTAAAGTCACCGTTTACACGCGTGGATGCCATTTCTACATGTAAATACCAGATTTTTCAAATCTAACATGAGACAGGAAATCCAGATTCCTTTGTTGTTGTTAAGTGCCGTCGAGTCGGAGTCGACTCATGGCGACACTCTGGATAGCTATCCTAAATTGTGTTCGGTCTTCAGTCAGGCGGCTCATTGATGACAGACTGGTACCCGTAGCTGCTGTTATTGTAGCGATCCATCTCATTGCTGGCCTTCCTCTTTTGCGTTGACCTTCTATCTTGCCAAGCATGATGTCTTTCTCTAATGATCTCTCTCTTCGCATGATGTGTCCGAAGTATGAAAGTCGAAGTCTTGTCATCTGAGCTTCTAAAGAAAGCTTAGGTTTGATCTCCTCTAGTACCGACTGGTTTGTTCTTCGGGCAGTCCATGGTATACACAGTATTCGCCGCCAGCACCATAATTCAAAGGCATCAATTTTCTTCCTGTCTGTCTTTTTCACTGTCCAGCTTTCACATCCATATGATGTTATTGAAAATACCATGGCTTGAACAAGTCGAATCTTTGTATGGAGAGACACATCTCTGCTCTTGAGAATCTTATCTAGGTCTTTCATAGCCATTCTGCCAAGAGCAATGCGTCGTCTGATTTCTTGACTGCTTGTTGCTTCTTTATTGATAGTTGATCCAAGTAGGTTAAAGTTGTTCACAATTTCAATTTCTTCTCCTTCAACGATGAACCTGTTGATTATGCCAGTTGTCATGATCTTTGTCTTCTTTACATTAAGGTGCAGGCCCATTTTG
Organism: Ichthyophis bannanicus; assembly: GCA_033557465.1. Classification (NCBI taxonomy): domain Eukaryota; kingdom Metazoa; phylum Chordata; class Amphibia; order Gymnophiona; family Ichthyophiidae; genus Ichthyophis; species Ichthyophis bannanicus. The sequence continues at coordinate 154,465,131 of CM066036.1, read as the reverse complement.
AGACTATGTTCTTTGATTGTGAGAAGCAAATGTTTCAGATCATCTTCGCTTTCAGCCAGTAATGTGGTATCATCAGCATAGCGAAGGTTGTTGATGAGTCTTCCAGCAATCTTCACACCTCTGTTGTCTTCATACAGTCCTGCTTCTCTGATGATTTGTTCTGCATATAAATTAAACAGGTAGGGGGAAAGTATGCAGCCTTGTCTTACACCTTTGCTTATTTTAAACCATTCTGTTTCTCCTTGTTCCGTTCGAACTGTTGCTTCTTGATCAATGTACAGATTACGCAAGAGAACGATCAGGTGTTCTGGTATACCCATGCTTCTTAATGTGGCCCAGAGTTTCTCATGGTTTACACAGTCAAAAGCCTTGCTATAGTCGATAAAGCACAAATAGATATCCTTTTGGTATTCTTTAGTCTTTTCAAGGATCCATCTCACATCCGCAATGATGTCTCTCGTTCCTCGCCCTTTCCTGAACCCTGCTTGCACTTCAGGTAGTTCTTGTTCTAGGTATGGCTATAGTCTCTTTTGAATAATCTTCAGTAGAATCTTGCTGGCATGTGGGATCAGAGCGATTGTGCGATAATTTCCATAGTCAGTTGGATCACCTTTCTTTAGTATTGGTATAAACACAGATCTTTTCCAGTCAGTTGGCCATGATGTTGTCTTCCATATTTCTTGGCAGAGCCTTGTAAGTACGGTAACAGCTGCATCAGATTGCTGCAATACTTCTATGGGAATGCTATCAATGCCTGGTGCTTTGTTCTTTGATAAGGCTTTCAATGCTGCTTCAACTTCCTCTTTCATCACCAATGGTTCCTGATCATAAGGTATAGGTTGAAACGGCTGTTGGTCCACTTGATCTTTATCATATAAAAACTCTGTATATTCCTTCCACCTTTTCTTGATCTTCTCAGCATCATTCAACATAGAACCTTGAGCATCTTGTAACATTCCAATTCGAGGCTGGAACTTTTTCTTTAACTCTCGCAGCTTTAGGAAAGCCGATCTTGTTCTTCCTCTAATAGTTTCTGCTTCTATTTCCTTGCAAGTGTCATTGTAGTACTTTTCCTTGTCCTGTCTTGCTGCACGTTGGAAATCTCTGTTGAGTTCTGCGATTGTCTTTCTTTCTCCTTTGGCTTTAGCTTCTCTGCGTTTCTGGGCAATTTTCAGAGTTTCTTCCGTCATCCATTTTGGCCGTTTTTGCTTTTTAACCTTTTGTAGAGACTTCTCGCTTTCTTCCAGCACAACCTTCTTGATGTCATTCCATAACTCTTCCGGAGCTCTGTCATTTGTATCTAAAGCAGCAAATCGATTTTGCAGGCAGTCTTTAATTTCCAGTGGTATATTCTCAAGGTCATATTTTGGTGCATTCATGAGTGGTTTGCTCTTTTTCAACTTTAGCTTGAGTTTGCATACTAGTAGTTGATGATCTGTACCACAGTCAGCTCCAGGTTTTGTCTTTGTTGATGTTACAGAGCTTTTCCATCGTTGACTTCCACAGATGTAGTCAATTTGATTTTTATACAATCCATTGGGTGAAGTCCATGTGTACAGTCGTCGCTTGTGTTGCTGGAAGAAGGTGTTTGAGATGAATAGATCATTGGTCTTGCAGAATTCTATCAATCTTTCTTCAGCTTCATTTCTGTTGCCAAGTCCATATTTTCCAACTACTTTGCCTTCTTCTTTGTTGCCAACTTTTGCGTTCCAGTCACCCATGACTATCAGGATATCCTGTTTGCATGTTCTGTCAATTTCAGCTTGTACTTGTTCATAGAACTCTTCAATTTCATTCTCTTCTGCAGCTGTTGTTGGGGCATATACTTGAATTATAGTTGTGTTGATAGGCAATCCTCGTAGACGAATAGAGATTAAGCGTTCGCTGACTGCATTGTATTTCATTACAGTTCTTGCAAGTTTCTTCTTTATTATAAATGCAACACCATTTCTTCTTTGTCTTTCATTTCCAGCATAGTAGACCATGTGATCATCTGATGCAAAGTGCCCGATGCCAGTCCATTTCAGTTCGCTGACACCCAACAGATCAAGTTGTACACGTTCCATTTCATTCTTGACCACCTCCAACTTCCCTTGGTTCATGCTTCGTACGTTCCATGTTCCAATGTGTAAGACATCTTTACAGCTTCTGACTCTCATTTCATGCGCAGCTACATCAGCAGTCAGACTTCCCGAGGGCTTTGATCCAACCACATCATAAATGCTGGCTTTACTCTGAAAAGTCTTCAGCTCTTCCCCAGTAGCTAGTTGAGTGCCTTCCGACCTGGGAGTCTCATCTTCCAGCACCATAGCACAATTTGTTTTGTTGTAACTATCCATTGGGTTTTCATGGCAAGATACAGAAGTAGATTGCCGGGCCTTCCTTCCGCGCAGTTTAAGTTTGGTGTTGTTACCGTTGTCACAGAAATGTGATCCTCCGCCGTCAACACTATCCCATTCTGCTGCTGCCCAGATGGGTGGTTTGTCTTCGTCTGGCACCTCAGCTGAGACCTGTCCATCTTGGGAGACCCTGCCAGTAGTTAAACTACCGATAGTTTAGCTCTCAGCATCACTGATGCACGCAAGCCCTCACAGCACGACAAGCTGCCCCAAAAATCCAAAATCACTAAAACAAAACTAATTAACAGCCAAGGTAAACAAAGAGGTCTTAAGAGGCTTCCGGAATTCGAAGTAACCCTGTAAGGATTTAAAATTCAAAGAAAGACCTTTCCAAAGAGCAAGCCCAATACGGGTAAAAGCCCTTTCATGTATTCCTTTCAGAGGTGTGAGCTTCAGGGAAGGCATATTGAGCATTCCCTAAACCGCAGCCAATCTGCTTCATTCTTATAGTCCTCAATATACAGTGACCACAGTCAAATTTCTGATTAGGCACAATAGACGCTGTTATGCTCAAGGGGCTCATTCCATGTGGATGGAGAACCGCCTCCTCATGGTAGAGAGAGAGGGCCAAGGTAATGTTCAATGTTCTCTGAGTGCAAGTTAAATGTAAACCGCTTTACTTAATGATAAAGCGGTATAGAAAATGTGTTAAACTAACAAAAATAAATAAATGTGCAGCTTCCAAGGGGCACCACTCACTCTTTCTCCAACTTTTTGGATCTTTGGAAGCAGACTCCACTGTGCTCCAACAGAGGAGAAAGGAGGGCATAAATTGCAAATTTATCGCCTCTTGCCTCATCTGGGGATGTTTAAGAGAACTTTAGAGGCTTCTAAAGGATAGGTGAGTCGGGTGGGAATTATAAAGGGAACTTCTTAAATTAAATCAGCTGCCTTGGAGTGGAAATAAGGGGCCCTGATCTTTTTTGGATACCAGCAGGTGGATGGGAGGGGGAATTAAGGCACTGTTGGTCCCGCACCAAATTTGATTCGGCCAGTGAGAAAGAAGGACTTAACAGGCTAGCCCTGATTTTCAGCATTAGCTAGCCACATTTGGGTACACAGACTGAATGCCCTAATTCTAGACGGCTATGTTTAGGATGATTTTCAGCTGAAATTCTAGCCAGTTAGATGTGACTGGAAATTAGCTTAATTTAGAAGACCAAAATTTAGCCAGCTATGTTAGCTGTTCAGGCTTTATTATTATTATTATTATTAAATTGTCCCCTAGAGAATTTAGTGGACCCTTTTACTAAAATGCGCTATACAGTTAATGTATGATTGGCATGTATTAACTGCACACTCGAACCCATGGTACCGTGGGAGGCATGACAGTTAACATGCGCCGATTTTCATGCTAACAATCATGCATTAGGGTAGTACATGGGCGGGTTAGGAGTGGAGAGTGGGCATAGGGAGCACATTGCATTTAACGGGGGGGAGGGAGGGAGGAGAAATATATCAGGGACTATCAATGTTGCAATAAACACAGGTGCAATTACCTCCACCTCAATAGGTGGAGCTAAGTGTACCTGTAGTAATAGCACCATGTGTTATTGTACACATCCATGCATTAATTGTTAAACATTCTACTCACACCGCCAACAATTACCATGGAGGCGTTGAGTCTGCACTGAACTCATGTTATTTTTCATAATAAACTTGTGTTAAGTGCACTTTAGTAAAAGGACCTCTAGGTCTTCTAAATCAATTGTTTTTGTAATGTTGATGTTAAGTACAAAACATGCAGAAACATATAAAAACATGAAATAGAAATTTTTACCTAGATGTGTCACATTTATGGATTGTAAAAATATGCTAGATGGATCCACTGTAAATGTTGTTCTGTTCAACAGTTGTTCTATTTTTGCAATTAATATGTCTTCTGTTTCACTGGAATGTGCCTGTACAAGCACTTTGGATCTGGAACCAATATTACAATATGAAACTAGCATGAGAACAGATGGACGCAAAGTGGCTATAATCAGATACAGAAATACATTCAGCAGTACTTTAGGACTGCCAAAAACAAATTAAACAAATTAAACACATTCAACTCTGCTGAAAAAGGTTTGAGAACAAATGGAAAAAGCCCAGCAAATTATTCCTGTACACCGCGAAGTCCTAGGCTTGTCTATCATTGAATCCTCACATTCAATGAACCCACATTCCATTTGCAGCTGAGCAGCTGGGATCTCCATTCCCCCAGCTTATCACCCCCTTTTTGCATGAGGGCAGTTGGTCACCCAGTAAGGCGCACAATCCAAAATCATTTGCTACAAAACAACCACAGTTTATTAAGTTAATAAGAAAGAGATTTTGCTTCCAAAGCCATAGTGGTAATGCCCTAAATGGCACTGATCAGGCCACAAAGCTAGGGCAAGAATGATGTACTAGATCTTTCCTTGAACTATTTAGGGTTGGTACAGCTGTGTCAGGTAAAGCTAAGCCACATTCCCTGGCTCTCTAACTTCTCTCCATTTTTCCCATACTTATAACCACCATGAAACTAAGCTGTGAGAGGATTTCTCTGGCCTGCCTTGATTCTAAACTAGAGTGTTCCTTTTATACCTGATGGGAGGGGGCTGCATCTCTGTATCCCTTCCCCACTGTATACTGTTGCTGCCTTTGAGGTCTTTCTGGGAACACCAGATGGAGAATCTACACCATTTAAAAGCATATGAAAGTCTGGTGGAGGGCTTTTTAGAAGCCAAAATGATCTCCTTAACCTCTTGTGTAATATTGAAATCTTGTAATGCTATCCTCTCAGCAGCCAAGCTGTGAGACGAAGAGACTGTGGATTGGGATGGAGTAGTGAACTGTTGTCCTGGGACAGGAGATCGGGCACAGATCCCAATCGCAGAAAATGAGCCTGAGTCAGACGCAGTAGCAGTGGAAACTAAGGTTGCCGCAGCCAGTGATGGGCAATCAGAATCATGGAGCTCTTGTTGGACTATTTTATTTATTTATTTATTTATTTATTTAGTATAAATTTGTATACCGCTACTTCCAGCGATCAGCAGCGGTTTTTTTTTATTACAGCTAAAGCTTGAAAAGCATCTTGGGAATGAGGGGTATAGGAGGGAAAGCTTAAAGCAAACCCTGACCCCAGTATAGTTGGAAGGCATCCATCTCTTGCTTGCTGGATGTCAGAGTTCTTCTGCAGAAGCGAGGGAGCATGGCATTTTGTGGAGTCGCAAACGGGTCTATGTCTGGAGTTCCCCAGGTCTGGAAAATGTAGGAATTTATGTCTGGAAGGAGAGACCATTTATGGAGAAGAAGGATCCAACTCAACTTGTCTGCCAAGACATTGAACTCCCCCAGGAGGTACACTGCTTGGAGGTCTATTTGATGAGAAATGGCAAAGGACCACAGGTGGAAAACCTCCTCAGAGAGGACCCATGAGCCTGTTTCTCCCTGCTTGTTCACATAGAACATGGCAACCTGATTGTCTGTCCTGACTAGGAGCTGTTGTGCCCTGAGGTGGTGTTGAAACACCCGGAGGGCATTCGAAAAAGCACGAAGTTCCACGAGGTTGATTTGGAGCTGTGACTCTTGCATTGACTAGAGTCCCTGTGTAGAGAGGTTGCCCAGTTATGCTCCCCAACCCAGTTTGGAGGCAAATGTCGTCATGGTGCACTGAAGTGGAGGCATCTGAAAAAGTGACCCTACAAGTAGATTTTCTGGAGAACACCACCACTGAAGGGATGTGGTGAGAGGGGCAGTGACTTGGATCCTGTCCCGGAGATGGCCCATGGCCTCTTCCACTGGGAGACAAGAGTCCACTGGGCTGTCTACATATGTAGTCAGGCATAGGGAATGACATGTACTGTAGAGGCCATGTACTCAAGGAGCTGCAGCATCTCTCGGGCAGTCAGATGGTCTCGAAGGAGCATCTGGGATGCTAGTTCAACTAGACGGGTACAATGGAGCTGGGGCAGAAATGCCCTGGACTGTTGGGTGTCTAGTAGGGCTCCGATGAACTCTGGTTTTTGAGTTGGAGCAAGCTGGGATTTTGGGAAGTATATCACAAATCCCAAGTGTTGTAGTACTGTGATGGTACGATGCAAGGAAAGCAGTACCTCCTGGGAGTTGTGTGCTTTTATCAGCCAACCATCTAAGTAAGGGAAGATGAATATCCCCAGAGACCTTAGGTATGCGACCACAACTGCCATGCACTTTATGAATACTCTTGGGGCAGAGGTGAGTCCAAAGGGAAGGACTCTGTATTGGTAATGTTTTCCTTGAAAGGTGAAATGTAGATATTTCCTGTGTCCTGGATGGATGAGGATATGTGTATACGCTTCTTTCAGATCTAGAAAACAGAGCCAGTCCTGACTCTGGAGGTAGGGAAGAAGAATCCCAAGAGAAATCATCTTGAACGTTTTGTGGACTAGAAACTTGTTGCGGTTTCTGAAGTCCAGAATGGGCCTGTATCCTCTGGTTTTCTTTGGAATGAAAAGGTTCGAAGAGTAGAAGCCCATTCCCTGTTGAGATGTTGGGACATCTTCTATGATGCCCTGAGACAGAAGAGAAGACACTTAATCCTGTAAGAGAGCAGTGAATGGGGGTTTCGTTTGATATTCCCCCGTGAAAGTGGAGGGGGGCAGAGTTTGCAGATGAAGTCTGTACCCTTCCTGGACTATGGTGAGTGTCCACTGCTCAGAGGTGATGAGGTGCCATCTGTGGGCCTAGTGACACAGTCTGCCTGCTATGTGGAGGGGATGGGGGTCCTCCACAGGCAGGGTGGCAATGTTCTCTAGGAAAGAGTCAAAAACCAAGCGCAGACCATGGCTGCGGAGCTGGTTGAGATTTAGCCACCTGTGGCCTCTTCTATGAGGCCTAACCCTGGTACTGAGAAGTAGGAGGATAAGAAAAATAGAATCTCTTCTTATTGTAGAAAGACTTCTTTGCAGGTGTCTTTTTCCTAGCAAGGTCAGCTATTGTTCTGGACAGTCTTTAGAGTAGTGTTTTATGACACTAACTGAGAGGCCTTATCTTGCCAGTCTTTGCCAAAGAGGTTTCCTCCTGTGCAAGGTATGTTGCCCAGCTTATCTTGAACCTACTGTTCAAGATCTGAGACTGAAGCCATGCAATTCTACGTGCATCAATGCATATTGCTGATGCCCTGCTTGTGCATTTAAAAACATCAAAGATAGCCCTATTGACAAACTTTGAAACATTTTGGCTATGCTTGACCAGGGCAAGATAATCTGCTCTCTTGTCATCTGGGAGGAGAGAAACAAAGGCCTTGAGATCCCTGGACACCTCTTTGAAGGACATTCCAAGTAAAAGATATAGGAGTTGATCCTAGCTGAGAGCATGGATGCCTGGAAGCATCAACACCCAAAGGCATTGAGAGTTCTCAATTCTCGACCTGGAGGATTAGAGGTGTGTTTTCTAGCTTTTGATTCAGTGCATCGCCAATTCAACCATCATGGAGTGGTAGGGAAGTTGCAGCTTTTGGAAGCCAGTATACTCCAGTACCCAATATATGGTATTAAGACATCACCTGTGATGTGAGACTGTGAGGGGAGTCTCCCACATATGGAGCATAAGGTCAAGAAGGATGTGGTACACCAGCAGAGTGGCTGCCTCTTTGGGTATTGGAGGATCTCTAAATCCTCTGCCCTTGGTTCCTTCTCCGATGTTACTGTGATAGAGAGACTCTTAGCTAGATCTTGAATGAATTCCTGGAAGGACTTGTCTTCCGGAGGTGACATATGTCACTGTTGAGGCAGGGAAGGGTCTCAAGGAAGGCCCCAGGGCCCTTGGGAATCAAGTGACTCCACATCCGAAATGGAGGAATCGGAATCAGAGGACTCAAAGTATCAATGGGTACAGCATTCATCCGAAGCTAAATGCCAGTACCAATGCTCCGACGTATCTGGCTCAGTGAGCTGCTTGGGCTTGGTACCGGCATTGGTGATAGTTTCAAGGGAGGACAGTAACAACGGGGCTTAATAGGTACTGAGTCTGCCAGGAGAGCTGCTAAACTCCACTCGATGGCCAGTATGTGATGGTGCATCAAGGTTGCCGATGCCTGGGTATTGGATGTGGGTATTTGCACTACTGTCCCAGAGCATGGCACCAGTAGCTCTCTGGAGGCTGAGGCCTCAGGAGCATCCTGGGGCCCCTCAATGGCTTTGGAGGTCAAAGCCTCCCACAGGGGCTGTTTGGCAGGCCAATCCACCTCTGAGGCAATGCCTGAGGGATCTCGATGCTTTGAGTGAGATCTACCTCTGGAGGTTTTGTCCGACTTCAGTGCAGACTTGTGCTTGGACTTTAAGGATACCTGGGATCCATGGGAGGCGGATGAGGCCCTCGACGAAGTGGATGCTAATGATACCGCGTCCGAGGCAAAGAGTGTCCCAAATTTAGAGGCCCAGTTCTGTAGACTTCTTTTAGTCATCTTTTGACAGAGGGGACAGTCTGTTAGCTGGTGTTCTGGGCCGAGGCATTTTAGACACCAGTCGTGTGTGTCAGTTGCTGAGATGGTGCTAGCACACTTGAAACATTTTTTGAAACCAATAGCTGGTTTCTCCATGCCTTCAACGGATGGGAAGACAATGGGACGCTTAAGGCCTGAAAAGGTGTCGACAAGCCGTTTTGTTTTGTTTTTTTAATAAACTAAAAGAAGAAGAAAAGAATAGAATAAGGGAACCAGCGGTGTCTTAGATGGTGCCGGCGTCGACAGGAAGGCAGATGCTATCCACAAAAGGAGAAGTTTTTTTCTGCGGTGACAGGATTTGCTTCCTTCTGGCTCCGTGGAAAATGAAGAACTGAAGAGAGGGGGTTGGGAAGACGGGAAGGCAGCTGCACAAGCGCATGCAGTGCTCCCATAGGCTTTCTAATTGGATGCTGGGGAGCATTCCCATATGGGCTCTGTCAGACCGACGTCATCCTAGATGTGAAGGCTACATTCCTGCTTGTTCCTGGAGATATTAATCAATTAACTAATTAATTAAACAGAAAGGAAATCCAGGATTTGTATAGTGATGGTGCTGCAAATATTATTGTGTGTTTCAAAGTTTATTAAGAAGTACTGAGAACAGATGGCCCTGGAATTTTGGATTACTTCCCTTCTAATAAAAGAACTTACATTGTTACCTGTGGTATAGAAAAATTATTGAAACACATTTATCCTGCAAGGTAATCTCACCTGTCTAACTGACTTAACTATCCGGAGAAGGTGTTAAGAAATCTAATGGATAAAACCAGAACTGGCACAACATTTATGCCATGGCTAGTGTATAATTTTGCCAACTAACTTCATGTCATAAGGGACAGAAAGTCAGTCCTAGCTCTACCCCACCAGATCTATAAAATTGTAGCCCTGCCTTTCTTTGAGAAATTGAACCTGCAAGTTCATAATATGCAGGGAATTGAAACTTGAACCAGTCTAGTCCTGTTGGCATGGAGTTTGTTGTGAACTTTACTAGCACAGGTATACAGAAATACTGCATTTATAAAAACTGACTGGAAATTAGAATACCGGAGAGATGCAATCACCCTTCAGAACTGTAGTTGGGCTCTATTGGAAATCTGAATTCTTGTTCAGATACAACCAGTCTCTTTCGATGACTCATCCTAAACCTAATCAGCTCATATAAAATCGTCCGAGACTGAGAAAAAAAGTAGATCGCCCAGTGTAAAAACAGTATATTACAATAATAAAAAATATATGGAAACTCTACATAAGAGTTTGGTAAATTTTATGGCCCGAGTGTCATTTTCTGGTATTACCACACTATCAAAGAATGCTCAATACTCCAAGCCTTAGGAACTTGTTTGTTTCTGTTCCTCCTCTCCATTGTTAGCAATGCCTTTCATCAGTTTATGCCCCTTGTATTTCCTCCTCTTCTATTCCTCTTCCCCCAGAAGAGCAGATGCAGTCAGGAAGTGACTGTGGCAGCTCCACCCACTGCTGTAGGGAGTTGCTGCTGTGGACGAGTTCCCAAGTTGCAGCTCTGGAACGTCTGAAAAGCTTCCAGGGCTGACCCATGAGCTGTTTGCCACTGCCTGTCTCTGCTGTACATGAGTATGTGGTTCTTGCCAAGTGTTTGCTTTTATTCTGCGATAGATGCCTGGAACAGCTTCAAATTATTTTTTTATATATTTATTAAGCTGCATTTATACTGGTATAGTTCAATTACTTCTATGATGAGTCTATCAGTTTCAGTTTAAAACTGTTAAATTTTATTCCAGTCTGATAGGAATGTTTGTCTTTGTGAAACCAAACCATTTCCAGCCATGCTCAACCCAATTCATTTGATCTAGCAATCTGTCATAAGCCTGACCAATAGCCCAAGAAGGGTTGTCCTTTCCTTTCCATATCATCATGGTTATAGGATAGTCAAGAAGCCCAGAATCTGCTTACATGGTCCATACTACAGGATGCTGGTAGGTGTGGACCTATATTGGATTCTTGCAGAACTCCCCAGCTCCTCAGACCTGTTAAAACTCGGGACAGCCATGTAGCTCTGTCACTTCTACCTCATAGGCAGGAGATCTTTGTTATTCCATTCAGTCATTTTTATACAGAAGCTGGTAGCAAGGAAATCTTTCTTTTAGCAGCTAGCAAATTTGGCTTAGACCTGGACATTATATCCAACTCAGCTCTCTGCAATTCTCCTCCTGGAGTCCAAAAGGGACTTTTATTTTTAACCTACACATTGTCTTCTCTCACCCCCTTCAGCAGGGTCAGTGCAAAGTTATGAAGTGCCCTAGGTGAGCTCTCAATCCTGCCACCCCCCCACCCTCCCGCTTCTACCCCTGCCCCCACTGCCATAGCTCTCTAGGACCTGTAGCAGCAATACCATATAAAGGGCAACACAGCGTTTACCTGAACTGTCTGACATTGTATTGCTGTTCCTTCTGCCTTTGACTTGCTGCCCGGCCCTCTGTGTCAGAGTGGGTAGAAGCGGAGAGGGATGGCAGTGGGCGCCCTGGGAACATTGGCAGTCTAGATGACCACCTAGTCTGCCTATTGGGTCATGCCGGCTGTGTCTTTCAGGCAGAACACATTGTGGTTAAAATCAGGGGCCTATGCTGAACTATGCTATGTTGCTAAATGGGGAAATCAATTTATTTAAATAATGCTAACGGCATTGCAAACACATTTGCAATGGTTTCACACATTGCTATGTTTAGGAAAACTCTTGGTTCAACTCTTTCTCATAAGAATACAGTAGCTCAGTATTTCTAAGTCATATGTTAAACAATAAGAGCCCGATTCCAGTGCGGATGTAAAAGGCCTCTGTGCATCCGGCCAGAACTAGACGCACAGAAGGCATCACAATTCTGATCCCACGGGCTAGACGTGCCTAATGGGATAAGAATCGCAAACAGGCCTATATGTGCAGGCCCGTACCCCGATTCTGTCCAGCCTGCACGTACAGACCTTCCCCAACTAACTCAGTCAGGGCTTTTAATGGAGCCGCGGCACCATGGCGTCCGGTTGCCATAGTACCGCAGCTCCATTTAAAAGTCATTATCCCCGGCCGCTGGCCTCCAAATTGCTTTCCCCGCAGCCTAACCCCCGATCTGACCTCCCTAGGCCAGGGTCGGGCTGCAGGGAATGCTCTCCGCTCCCTCCCGCTGTTGCCATGCCCTAGGTCCACCGATCTCATCACATTGGGGAAGTTATTCCACCTCGGAGGTCGCCGGCCCTGGACGTACAAGGCCAACATTAGAATCGACCCTCTACGTCCGGGGCCAGCAACCGCCCACTGCCCACCCTAATGCCGCCCCTGATCCTCCCCTTGCCCGCCCCTGTCTAACTTCCCCATATAATGTGCGGGGAAGGAGGATGGGGCCGGGAAAGGCCACGAATAGCGGGGATAGACGTCCATCCCCGCTATTCGTGGCTCAGAATGACCCCCTAAGGGGGCAAAAAGTCAACAATGAAAAACAGTCTCTAATACTGCTTCTTACCTGATATTAACATTGGACAGCATGTTTATTTCACTCTGCTTGTAAAAAAGGAACAAACAAAAAATATCAGTGATAACAAACCTAAGTAACACTGACTTTAACCCGAAGACAGTAAGAATTCACTTTAAAAACCTACCCAGAACTATGTAGTAAAATCTGTCTGTCTTTGATTAATTTTCCACCAGCATTAAGGGGTAATTTTCTCAAGTATTTTCAGTGTGTAAAGCACGTTTGACATGCAGAAAATGGCGCTTATGCAACTGCATGGCTGAATGTGTGCCTGTTAGTGTGCATACTTGGAGGCATAGGCTGGGAGGAACAGGGACAGAGTTACAGCGCATACGCTTGTTTTATAAAATGTGCAAGTATACACAGAGTACATGCACACCTTTACACCTTCTTCAAAGCAGTTGCACATTTGTGTGTGAACATTTATACACCAGTAGGGAGAGTTCTGGGAACATTTTATAAAAGCACATAGGCACCTAGGTTGTCTTTATAAGATAGACTGGAAATATTTATTTATTTAATGGGTTTTCTATACCGCCTTTAAGCCAAAGCGATTACAGAGAACAAACAGCAAACAAACTCGACTGAGTTGTCGTTACATAGAACTTAGGGTGTTGCTATCTTGGAGCTAACAAACAGGGGATTTACATATGTCTGCTGGTTAGGGTGGAAGTCATCTTATATGATGCTATGTGATATCATTAAGGCCATAGTTTTCAATGAATAGATGTGTATTTAATAATTTCTTCAGGTCCTGAATAGATTGTGTGGATCTTATCAGTTCAGGGAGTGAGTTCCAGATTGTTGGGGGCAAACAGTGAGAGAGCTCTATTGTTAGCACCTTTACGGAACTGTGACATACAGTTGTGGTCAACATTATTGGCACCCTTGCATTTTAGGTAGGTTAGAAAGAAGAGTTATTAAAAGCTGGCTGCTACACAGTACCCTGTCCCGTGCTTCTAAGGTAATCTGTGACCAATCTCCGGGGTATCCCACAGCTCTTGCTTGGATAGAGGGAATATTGGGTTCTAAATTTAACCAGAAAGCGCTCTTCTGTGTTTTAAATTTAAACTGAAAACTCTTTGCTGCTACTAGGCCCTGACTGATTTAACAAATACACTGGGTTCACAGACTAATCAGCTTTAATCTAAATAATTCCTTTTCCCCCAAGATTTAGAAAAATTCCCATCTCCAGCATTTCATTCCTCGCAAAGATCATTGAAAAAGCAGTACTCATACAACTTCAAGAACACCTTGATGACTGTGATACCCTAGATAAACAGCAATACGGGTTCAGAAGAAATCATGGAGTTGAGACACTCTTGATAGCGCTAATGAATAACCTCCTCAAAGGCCTAGAAGACAGAAAGAAAATGTTCATACTCATTTTCATAGACATCTCTGCCGCCTTTGACACAGTACACCATGGGATCCTCCTTAACAAACTGGAATCTATAGGAATTGTGGGAACCCCTCTCAAATGGTTCTCCTCATACATAATGAACAGAAGGCCACAAGTGCAATTCAATGGTGAGAAAGCTGAACCTTTCTCTCAAACTCAGGGCATACCCCAGGGTTCTGCCCTCTCGGCACTACTGTTCAACATTTACATGCAACCCCTCTGCGACATTTTCAAAAGGCATAATATCAAATACCACATCTATGCAGATGATATTATGCTTTACACACAACTAGATACCGCGGACCCTCAATATACAATGCTCGAAAATTGTCTGGATGAGATGTCAAGATGGCTTCAGAAAAACAACATGACAATTAACCATAAGAAAACAGAAGTCATGTATATATCCAGTAAACCAGACTTCAACCCCCCCCCCCCCCTACAATCACTCTGTGCAACAACATGTACAACACAAAAAACGAAATCAAATATCTAGGAGTCACACTCGATTGCAACCTAAAAATGGAGACACACCTACGCAAAACGAATAAAGCCATCTTCCATAAACTTAGAGTGATTCAACCACTAAGGAAAATAATAGAACCCGGTGATTTTCGGTCGGTAGCGCAAGCTCTCATTATGCCGCACCTAGACTACTGTAATGCCATCTTACAAGGTCTGCCTAAAAAATCACTAAATATCCTCCAGATGGCCCAAAACGTGACAGCCAGGATCATAATGGGAACAAGCATCGCTGAACACATCACCCCCATTTTAATAAAGCTACATTGGCTCCCAATTGCAGCTAGGATACAATACAAGATATTAGTGACCACCTTCAAACTAATAAACAACATATCCCCATCATTCCTATCCTCACTTATCAGCACGCAAACTGCAAATAGGGACAGAAGAACCATCAACTCGGCGACACCCTGCAAGTCCCCACCAACTTCAGAACAGTGAAAGCAAGTACGAGTCGTAGAGCCTTCTCATTCTCTGCACCAACTATCTGGAATCAACTCCCGTGTGAGCTGTGTTTAACCAAGGACATCACCAAATTCAGGAAGGAGCTAAAAACTCACCTATTCCGATGTCATTACAATCAATTATGACCATCAACTGCGAGAGAGTTACAAAATGCTATATGTATAAAAATGTAAATATGTATATATAGATGTAAGAATGTATGATTCATCCCCTAAGACGCTAATCATGTGTGCTGTGACCCCAGATCTATGTATATACCACCCCCCCCCCCCCCACAAGTCTTGATTGACAATCCCCCAAAGACGAATCGAACCGCTGCTGATCGCTGGAAGCAGCGGTATATAAGTGTGTAGTAAATAAATAAATAAATAAGTAAATACTTACAATTGGAGATCTCTCTCTAGAAGTAGCAGTCCCCTTTTGTAGTCCTTCAAGCATTTTCAGCGAGAAGTTTAGGCCAGGGAGAGCAACAATGCACAGTTTTTTGCTCTCCATAAACCCCCATCTCCCCAAACATCCAAAATATCCCCTAGGCTCCTATATCCACCACCCTCTCTCCCCAAATTTCCCTAGAGGTCTCAGTATCTCAAAGTTCCATCTTTACAAGATCTGTGAATTCTTTACCTGTCAGAGGGAGCTGGTTTTGCTCCTGCTGATAGCTACATCAAACTGAAAATGGCATTGCTAAAAGTTCGCAACATTTATTTTAGATTTTGTACTGCTGCTGACAGAGGCGAATCCAGCTTCCTTCTGCTGGAGAAGAATCTGCAGTATATCTGGGGGGTTAAATAGGAGTCTGGAATTGGATGGTGGAAGTCTATAAGAATCCAGAGGCCACTTTCTAAGTTCTGGAGGAGTGGGAGGAGATATGGCAGTTCGAGACCCTAGAAGGCACTGTTGCAGTTGAAGGAGTGGGGAGACATGGAGACCTGGAGGACCTCTTGTGTGTATATCTGGGTGAAGGGAAGCATCAAAGGCTTTATGTTGCTGGGGTGCAGGGCAGGGAAAATAGAGAGCCTCTGTGCTGGCAGAGTTCCCTTGCTTTCCTCCTGCGCCTGCCTGGTACCCTGCATCGCATAACACCAGGCCACATTTCCCAGATCCTGTTACTGCTGGTTACAGGGGACAGTGCAGAACATGGCAATGTTAAAATGGCCATATTCAATCTAACACAGCCATCTCAACTCTGCTACATTCTACATATCATTAGTTTTGCACATCCTCTGTTAGAACTAGCAGGTAACCCATGTTCTTAGCTGCTTGTCATGCAGTTTAGAACATAGACCCCTTGATAAGCAAAGCAATATCGCTACATCAGACCAGAGGAATAGGACTTAATACAAAAATACTCCTGACCAAAAATGCACTCAGTGTACCTGTAGATCATGGTTCCTCTGTGCACTGCCTCTCCAGGTTCTCTCGCTGTCACTGCATAAAGACATAATTGGCAAAGATATTAAAATGAGCAAGTACAAAATGATTCTTTATGCTTCCCAGATAATGAAACAAATAGAAAGTGTAAGACTCTAAGTGTAAGACTCCATGTAGTTTTTTAGAGGTTGACCACTTTGCCTCCTCCCCCTTCAAACCACTCACCAAGTTTGAAAATGAAAGAGAGATGCCCCCTTTGCAGGATGTACCTCGGCCCATAGTTTAGTGCAGTTGGATCTAACCATTCCAAAATTATATGAGAGGAGCCCCACACATGAAAACACAAACTGCAAAATATACACATTCTATACATGGGAAGCCCAACCATTAGGCAAACTAGGCGGTTGCCTGGGGCAGCTGCTTTTGGGGCGGGGCAGCAGAAAAGAGCAGGGCATTCAAAGCTAAATAATAGATTCTGACAGCCAGGGGGGCATAAGGCTTACGGCTTGCCTAGGGCGCCAACACCAGGGCCAGCCCTGGTTCACTACATCCTTAAACCTCTCTGTGCTACTGAACCAAGGCTAAAAATAGTCTAATATGAGTTTTTGAGCACTATCAAATTTTTTACAGCTCAATATTTAGCCATTGCAGTCAGCAGTTTTTTAAATGCCAGCTCATATTCAGTGTCACCATCCAGATATATGCTGACTATATGTAGAATGTGATCAGCATTGGTAATTATCCAGATAGCGGCGGTATTCAGCCCTCGATCCAGATAACTATCTGGATAACTTAGCACAGCCTTTTTGTTGTCTTAAGTTATCTGGATAGTTTATCCAGATAGTAGACTAAATAATGCCACTATCCAGATAATTGCGAGGACTGCCCATGCCCCGCCCCGGCATTGTGTAAATAGTGCTACAGCAGTCCATATGATATTTAGCAGCACTAAATCAGTGGATACACCTGGCCATCAGCACTTATCCAGATAGCAGGTGCTGTATCCAGATAAAGGTGTGTGAATGCCACGTCCTTGGTCTCTCTTTTGGAAAGATTTTCATATAACACCCAGTGCTCACAGGCTTTTATTTTTATTTATGTTTTCTTTTTAATGTTTTATTCACTTCAATAAAATAAAAAAATATCACAAAACATCACCCATAGACTTAATGTCCAATAACAATTATCAAATCTTCCCAAAGGTATTAGACCAAGAGGGGCATTTTAAAAGCCTTAGTTCATGATTTGGACATCCAAAAACATGCATGTGGACATCCAAATCATGGAGATGTTCCTGGAACCATTTTACAAATGGCTTTTAAAGATGTTTTTGGTGCGAAGATATCCAGATAGGCAGGGAGCATGGTGGAGGTGTGGACTGCAAAGGACTTGGATATCCCTGTTCATAGGTTATTATATATTTTATTTCTGGTGGGGTTTTTGATGAGCTTCTGCACAATATCAAAGAGCTCTCTGGGACGATTTATGGAGATTTTAATGAGCTTTGTGTGGTACTTGCTTTTACAAGAGTTTGTGATTTATTCATCAAGTTTCTCTTTTTAAAGGGTTAAAACAGTGGAATTCACTCCGAAATAGGTCAGGTTTTTAGGATATCGCTAATGAATAGGAATGCCAGAGAAATTTGCATATAATGAAAGAGGTATGCATGCATATGTATCTCATGCATATTCATTGGGGATATCCTAAAAACCTGGCAGCACCTGTTTTTTTCTTTTCTTTGGGGGGGGGGGGGGCGGCTATAAGGACTATACCTGTAATATGCTTGGTTTCCTATTGATTTATTTGGTCTAATTTTTGAGGTATGGCAGTATGTTCTGTGTCTGTTCAAGATTATTATTGAAAATTATTTTATAAATTGGATAAATATATAATGAAAAATAAAGAAATAGATGCAACAGGGTGGAACCTGTACTGACTCAGCCTGACCCATATAATCTGAAACCATCTGGTTCCCTCGCACTATTGCTAACTTTGGAGTTTCTCCCTCCTCCAGCAGTGTATGATTCAATGTTTGCTAACAGTGTAAATTAAGATTGTGGGCTTTTAGAAATCTGCAGGCCAAAAAGTTTCATTTTGTGTCGTTTCTCCATGCACACATTGGATAACCACAGACTATCTGATTATTTTATTTTATTTAACATTAATGCCTTTTCAAAAATAATTATACGACATCAGACCAAACCACAGAATGCATTCTAATCTAGAATTTATAGTTAAAACTCAATAAACACTGATTCTGTCCATTAAATCTGTTTGGCAGTAATATAGGTCGATCGCATAGTATCCACTTGAAGACTGGTTTTCAAAGGTATGAGCATTTTCTTGTTTGTAGTACATATGATATCCACAAATACCTTGATTCTTCACTTGCCAGAAAATGAACCACAACAAATTCGGTGTCCTTAAAAGTATTGTTAATCTGGGAATAAAATAAAGATGACTTCATTAACTGAGATATAGGTCTAATATTTCAAAACTGTTTTCAATGAAGACAAATTTGCTACTAATTTTATTCTGAATTCCTTATCATTTTGTATGTAGCTTATAATTAATATGTGTATATAGGAACAGAGAGTAGGTTGACAGTTAAGGACATAAAACCATCTGGGCTGTTCATTTTCTCTCCTGTCACAATAACTTAGATCTCAGTTCATTTCTATCTTTCTCTCCATTTCATTGTGCTTATCTCAGTTTTTCTTTAATTCTCTTGCTGATTTTATCTCCACCACCTCCACTAGGAGGTTGCTCTGTACTTCCACCCCGCTTTTTCTGAAGAAATAGCTCTGAATGCTGCTCCTTGGTCTACTTCTTTTGTCATGCATAGCTTGACCTCTTATTCTAGAATTTTCTTTATACTGAAAAATGCTTGTTTCTTCTGCATTGTTTATGTGTGAATGTGCGATCAAGTCAATGCTGACTCCTGGTGATCCAGTCCCCGGGTTTTCTCTGCAAGGTTCATCCAGAAGTAGATTGCCAGGCCTTTCTTCCATGAAATAAGTCTATAGCACCTGGTATTCCAAGGTGGTTTCCCATCCAAATACTAGCCAGGCCCAACCCAGTATAACTTCTGAAATACCCAAGATCAGGATCATCCAGGGCAGCAAAGCCATAGTGCATTGCTTATACCTTTTCAGGATTTTATTATCTGTCATATCACTCCCCTCCTCTACTCCTCCAACTTATACGTATTTGGGCTCTTGAATACATAGGACTTTGGATACATATTCTGCCCCATTATTGTAGACCACCTCTGGATTGCCTCTGATTTGTCTACAAGGTGGCCCAAAAAAGTGAGAACATCTCATAGCATATAAGTTATTTAAAAATTCAAAAAGACAGATGTAAACGATTGACAAATTTTAAAAAAAAGATGGCGACCGGAAATTGTCGAAATAAAGACGTTATATAGCTAAAAAAGGTAAATAAGTAAACTATTTAAGCTTTTAATTTATGAGATGTTCCATTGGAAAATAATTGTTTTCTGCATCAATAACAAAAAAATATTCTCTTTACCCATGCTTCAGTCAGTCTTGATATGCGTTCAGTAACACTTTCATCCTCATTTACATTCAGGACTGTAATGATGATTCGGATGATATAGAACGTAACTGTAAATCATTAGAACATAAAATTAACACTATTTTGTATTTGGATCCAGTCTCAGTATTATACGCATATTCTCATGTAGACATGCTTCAATACTTGCTGGCCATTTAGAGGGCAATTTTCACAATGGCTGCACTGTTGCAAAGTTCACAAGTGCTTTCTTCTCATGGATTTTGCATTAAATTTCAAAGTGAAAAGATGCTGGTACATTTTCACTTTAAAAATAATTTAAGGAAAATGTACCTGCAGATGCATGCATCTGCTTTCTCTGCAGGAACTTTATCTGAGTGTTTTAAACTAAAAAAAAAACTACATATGTTGTGGCAATCCCCCATCCTAACCCCGCCTCAGGCACACATTCACTTAGCACAGGCAAAGGTATACACATATTAAGCCCGATATTCAATGCAATTAGCACAATTAGCAGACTTGCTGACCATGTTAATCACAGTAACAGCGATATTCAGCAGCACTAACACCACTGCTGAATGCCCTGATGTTAGCTGCCACCCAAGAATAACCGAACAACAGCGATATTCATCCGCTGCCCAGTTATCCTTCAACAGTGAAAGTTAGGCACCTTAAAGGGTGGCCAAACTTTCACGTTAGAAGCTAACCGGGCAACCATTGAATATTGCTGCTGCCCAGTTACCTTCCACGCTATACGACCGACATGGATATTCAATGTTGGTGGCCAGATATGGCCCCTGGCATTGAATATCTGAGTCTTAAGTTCAACGGCAATGGCTAGTCGCTTTACAACAGCTAACTGCCACTGCTGAATATTTAGTCCACTGTTCCTATTCCTTGCAGGGAGCATGGACAGTTTTCAAATGGCTTTCATTATTGCCCTCACTAAAAAAGATTATCTGTTTGTTGTATTAAGGTGAAATTAGGCCTTACCTGCTAATTTTCTTTCCTTTAGTCCCTCCAGTCCAGTCCAGACTACTGGGTCTTCTCCCCATTCCAGCAGATGGAGACTGAGAAGTCCAGGCTTTGGTGGTCACCCTACTTAGGAGTCCAGACTCCTCCCGCCAAGCTAGTATGAGAATAACAAAGCAGAAGCCAACAAATGCCCTGCTTACTTAGCAAGCAAAAATTAACCAAACCTAACTATAGTACAGAGGAGGAATCACAAGTTCTTTTGTCTCCAAAGAGAATAACCACCCTGAGCAGCGGCCACAGAAGCAGAAGTCAGGCACTGTCCCTCGCCATGGGCTTGCCACAGAATAAAGCTACTGTGGCAGGATCTGGACTGGACTGGAGGGACTAAAGGAAAGAAAATTAGTAGGTAAGGCCTAATTTCACCATAAAATAGCATCCCTCCAGTCCAGTCCAGACTACTGGGATGTACCAGAGCAATACTCACACATGGGCGGGAACCGCAAGCCCAGCCTCCACAACATGAGCCTCAAACCAGGTGTCTGAACGTGCCTGCAATTCCAACCTGTAATGCTTCACAAAGGTAATGAGTGACCCCCAGGTCGCCGCCCTTCAAATATCCGCCCGACGCATGAGATTGGACTCTGTCCAGGACCCCGCTTGCACCCTGGTAGAATGCGCATGGAGCTGCATTGGCAGAATGCAATGCAATAAGAGATAAGCATAGGCAATCGCCTCCTTGAGTCACCGCACAATGGTGCTTTCAACACAGCCTCCCCTTTACGGGGACCTCCAAATAGGACAAACAAACGCTCCATCTTCCGGAATAGTTGGGTATGCTTCAGGTAGTACTGCAGCACATGGAGCATGTCAAAATGGTGGAGCTGCTTGTTGCCCCCCTCCAGAAAACCAGGCAGCATTACAGACTGATTCAAGTGAAAAGCAGAGAGGACATTCGGCAGGAAGGATGGAACTGGGCACAAGATCACCCATAACAAGGAAGAGCTCCCGAAAAGACATGGCCTAGAGCTCTGAAATTCTTCTGGCTGAGCAAATGGCCATTAGAAACACTACTTTCAAAGTTAGATCCTTCAAGGTGGCTGCACCCAACAGCTCTAACAGTGCTTCTGTCAATACCGAAAGAACCAAATTAAGATTCCAACTCGGAACCAGATTTCGCACAGACAGGCGAATGTGTCGCAAAGCCTGAAGAAATCGGACCACATCAGGATGTGATACCAGCACTTGCCCTTTGATCTTACCTTTGAAGCATGCCAGCGCCACCACCTGCACCCAAATTGAATTTGCTGACAAACCCTTGTCTGTGCCTGCCTATAGGAAATCCAAGATCTCCGGAAGGAAGACCTACTAGGCCTCCACCTCTCTCAGCACACCAGTACTCAAACAACCACCAAACTCGGACATAGGCCAATGACGTGGACTGCTTCTGCTCTCGCAGGAAGGTAGAAATCACAGTCACTGAGTAACTGCGGCATCTCAGCAACGTCCTTTCAAGAGCCATGCTGTAAGTGAGAACCAAGCTATCTGAGGCATGTGCAGGGGACCCAGAGACAGAAGGTTGCTCCATGCCGGCAACCTCCATGGAGTGTCTGCAGAAAGCCAGATGAGATCTGCATACCACGGCCTCCTGGCCAATCCGGCACTACCAGGACCACACCCCCCCGATGCGCCTCTTCTCTTTGAACCATTCGTCCGATCAGGGGCCATGGTAGAAATATGTAGAGGAGACCATCCAACGGCCATGTCTGCATCAGGGCGTCGATCACCTCCAACATCGGTTCCCACCGGCGACTGAAGAAGCGTGACATTTGACATTGGCATTTGCATTTGTGGCCATGAGATCCATCAGGGGCTGTCTCCACTGCCATGTGAGACAGTGGAAGACTGAATCCACTAATGCCCACTCTCCTGGATCGACTCTGTGCCGGCTAAGAAAATTCATCTCAATGTTGTCCTTGCCCGTGATGTGGACTGCTGATAGTACAAGATGATGAGCCTCCACCCATGGAAACAAAGGGGCACACTGCCCTGCTAGGGTAGGACTGCCAGTATCCCCCTGACAATTGATGTAGGCCTCTGTGGTCACATTGTCTGAAAAGATCCATACCGCATTGTTTTCCAGAAAGTACTGAAACTGCTGTAGAGCCAGGAAAACTGCCCACATTTCCAGGCGGTTGATGGACCACACCTGCTGCTCCGTAGACCAAGTTCCTTGGATGATATTCCCCTGACAGTATGCTCCTCATCCCATGAGAATGGTATCCATCATGATTACCGACCATTCTGTGGCTCTAACGGCATACCCTTCCAAAGATTCCCCACTTGAATCCTCCACTCCAGTGAGCCTCGCACTCCAGCCTGTGAGACAGGGGATGATGCTGCGGCAACCAATGCAATAGTAATGAACATTGGAGAGGATGCATGTGTGCTCGCGCCCATAGCATGAGATCCAGAGTCGCCGCCATGGACCCCAATACCTGTAGGCAGGACCATGCCATTGGAGACTGGTGCTACAGGAACTGCTGAATCTGTCCCTGTAGTTTGTGGGCTTGCTTCTCCGGCAGGAAGACCGTCCCCAGCTGCGTATCGAAGTGAGCACCCAGATAAGTCAGGGTTTGCGAGGGAACAAGATGGCTCTTGGCCGCATTGATGACTCATCCGAGTATCTACAATAATTCCAGCATGCGATCTGTTGTGGCTTGACCCTCTGCTCGCGACTTGGCCCGAATCAGCCAATTGTCCAAGTAGGGGTGCACCAGCACTCCCTCCTGCCGAAGAGTCACTGCCACCACCACCATAATCTTTGTGAAGGTGCATGGCGCCATGGCCAGCCCGAAAGGCAAGGCTTGAAACTGGAAGTGCCCCATCAGGACAGCAAACTGGAGGAAGAGCTGATGTTCCGCCTGAATCAGAACATGCAGATAGGCCTCCATTAGGTCTAGGGCAGTGAGGAATTTGCCCTTGCGGATGACCGAGATCACTGAACGCAACGTCTCCATGTGAAAGTGTGAGACGCAAAGAGCACATCTGATGTGTTTGAGATCTAGAAATAGATGTAAGGAGCCTTTCCTTTTGGGCACCACAAAATAAATTGGGTATCAACCTGACCCTAATTAGTTTGTGGGCACAGGCACCACTGCCTGGAGCTGGATAAGATGCTGAAGGGTCGACTGCCGCTCACTTGTCTGGGGCCCTGCAGGGTGAGGACAGAAATGTGTCCCAGAGTGGTTGGGTGAATTCCAAGGCATAACCCTCTTGAATCACCTCCAGGACCCACTGGTCAGATGTTATCTGGACACAGGCAGAGTAAAACTGGCACAGCCAAGCGCCCACCAGCATCAACTCCGCCTGAGCCCACTGCCCTTCATTGTATTTTCTTACTGCCAGCAGAAGCGCCCAAAAATGCTCCATGCCCTGAGCCACACCCAACTTGAAAGGGCTGACCTTGAGACTGATATCTGCCCCTTGAATAGGGGGCAGGCCTCATCGCCCTGTAGCGGCGGAAATCCTGAATCTGACCCTTTGGGTTACCTGAGGCTCTGGCCGACTTGGGCTTGTCTTCTGGCAGGCGTGCCATCTTAGCCTCGCACAAGTCCTCACAAGTTTGTCTATGTCCTTCCTGAACAGGAGCTTTCCCCTGAAAGGAATCCTACTCAGCTTCGCCTTAGAGGATCCCTCTGCCGACCAGTTTCGCAGCCATAGCAACTGATGGGTGGCCACCATAGAGGCCATGGCTTTGTCCGACACTCGCATCAAATCATAATGCGAATCTGCCAAGTAGACTGTACCCGACTCTAGGCGAGCCAACTCCGCCACCAGTGAGGAGCCGGAAGCCCCCAGGATGGCCTGTGCCTAACATAGGCATGCTCACGCCACATAGGCCCCACATATGGCAGTCTGCAGCATCAGGGCACTGATCTCAGAGGCCTCTTCAACATAATTTCGAGTCTCTTGTCCTGCGGCACCATTAGAACCGCCCCACCTTCCACCAGAATGGTGGTCCTCCTGGTGACAGCCAAAACTAGGGAAACAAAGAAACTCCTTTTCCTTTAACAGAGCCAGATAGAGACAAGTCATTGTAACTTGCCATGCAACCCAGTTGCCATGCACCTCCCACTCGGTCTCAATCATTTGCTTGTTGGTCCTGTGGATGGGGAAGGCCAGCTCAGAGGACCAAGTACCTTGTAACAATGGATCCTCCAGCAGCAGAGCCAGATCCGGGGATTCTGCAGGTAATATTGAAGGCCCCAAGCGAGTGGGCAATGGGCCAGCCAAGCTCATCCCTCTTGAACACCCAAATGACCTTCGGGTCCTCTCCAGAAGGAACCTCATCCCCCTTGATCTCTACAGGGAACTCATCACTACCTAGTCCAGAGGGACCATCTAAGGGGTCATCAGACCCCACTAAATGGACAGAGGCCCAATCTGGGCTCCTGTCCAGGCTACTAGCAGATCTCCTTGGCCCCATGCTGTCTGTCGGCATTTCGGAGATCCCCAGAACCAAAGACACCCCTGATCTAACCCCTGGAGTTCCCCTGTGAGCACCACAGCTCCTCTTTTGCAAATAGGCCTGGTGCATTAGCAAGATGAAATCCAGGGAAAAAGGAGCCCCCAGGGATTCCCAGTGTCCTGATTGTACCCCACACTTCTCGGGATCACCTCCTGTGCCCCTAGGGACCTGGGCAAGGACAGGCCAACTGACCCCAAAATGGCCACGGTTCCGCCAAAGCCACGGGAACCACTGCTGACGACAACTCTGAGCCCCATGGAGCCACCGCCAAAGGGGAAGCA
Source organism: Ichthyophis bannanicus (assembly GCA_033557465.1). Taxonomy (NCBI): domain Eukaryota; kingdom Metazoa; phylum Chordata; class Amphibia; order Gymnophiona; family Ichthyophiidae; genus Ichthyophis; species Ichthyophis bannanicus. Next base: position 154,439,706 of record CM066036.1, on the reverse strand, counting down.
CGGCTCCGAGTCCCACTACTATGAGAGTCCCAAAGCTGCTCACCCACCTCAAGGCCAGCCTTCTCATAAGGCCTGCAAAGGTCGACCATGGAGAGACGGCCCCGACGCAGGCCGCAGCCCATGTAAATGGCTTTGGAAGAGGGCATAAGCCTAAAGACAAGAAAAAAACAGCGGGGAAAAACCAACTGAGCACCAGAAGAAACTGCGCCCACAAAGAGCCAGCAAAGAGAGATCGCCAATGCCCACGGAAATCGCCCCCCCCCCCCCAGAAGGGGCTTACCTCCTGGCGTGAACCACCCTGAGCAGTACTCCACCAAACCTGGAGCTGCCCGGGGGAGACGCGAATGCCTCAGCGTCAGATCGCAACTGCCTCTACCCCCACAGCCACTGCCTTGCAGGCATAGAGGCCAAGTAAGAACCAGGCAAATTTTAAGAGGTCTAGCCCTCCAATCACCTCAGGACAGCCACGGAACACTGAACCTGGCAGAGGGATTAAGACAGGGATCCGGTGTTCCTGGGTATGTTGAAGCCCCCCTTCACCGACTGAACGGGCTCGGGGAGTTAGACAATGTGCTTCCTCCTATGTGTCTCTGAAGCAGGCAGTAACCAACTCACTTGAACTAACCTGAACCAACCCTAAGAGTCTAAAGGTTTTTTTTTTTTTTTAAAATAAGGACATCTCTAACCAGTGTAGGCCAGACTACACGGAGCTGCTCCCTATCTGCCGGAGACTAAGAATACCGGCTTGGTGGGAGGAGTCCGGGCTCCTAAATAGGGTGCCATGCTCATCAGCATCAATGTATATTCTTATTTGGGAGATGTAGCAATAGAAGGGATTCCACTTGTAAGTCCTGCCCACAGTATTCCAGCATCAAACGTTCATAGCTCTGATACTAACACACAACTTGTAATGGCGCTATCTAACTGAAGGGAAGGTGCTACTATGAACAACTCTTTCAGCAGTATTCAGTCCCAGTCAACTCAAAAAGCAGAAGTAGGGCCCAAACAAGAAAGAAACCTCTTCTGCTCTGTGATCCGCAGTGCTGAAGTTACTGAGAAGTCCAACTTAGTTCTGTGTAGCAGAAAGGGAGGCTTATGTAATCCCACCAAAAGTTAAATTATTAAAAAAAAAATAGAATGGTAGTTGAGTAATGTACAATTTTATAAATTAAACAAATGTTTAAAAATCCACTGCCTTATATTTAAAGTCTGTGATTGACATTTTTTTAAACACCAGCCACGGTGTTTAAATAGAAAGCAGATATTCAACGCTGATATCCGGACAGTGACTGGCACTGAATATCCAGATTCAGTGCTGGCCACTTGGCATCATCTGGATAGCGGCGATTTTCAGCCCGCTATCTGGATAGCTATCTGCATAGCATTTAGGACAGCCTTTCTGCCATCATAAGTTTTATGTGGATAGTTATCCGCTTAGCACCACTGAAAATCACCTCTATGGGATAAATTCTCATTCTGCCCTGAACCTCCCCACATAATCCAGATAGTGCCAAGGCAGTCTATGATGATATTCAACACCATTATTCAGATTGTGCCACTGAACATCATGGTCAGTGGAGCTAACTGGATAAGCCCCTCTGAATACCTGCCCATCAACATTTTGGAGATCTCTTAAAAGCTCAGTAGAATCTGTGGGTCCTTAGTACTTCCGAATGTTTTTATCTTTACATACTCATTAGTCTAACTACTGTAGTATGTTTTCCTTTAATAAGTTTTGGCTATGTCCAAAATATTAACCATAACTCATGAACAGCCCATAAAAGAGATAATTGCATAAAGTAACAATATTCTCCAAGATTAATAGATATGCTGTTACACTGTTTCATACCATGTAAGGGTGCAGTAGGTGCAACGGATGTTGATACAAACACCGTGGTCTGTAGCTCTGAAACAACTGGGGAACTTGCGAGGTTTGCTGGGGGCGATGAACCCACTGTCCTTGTTGTTTCTATTGGGTTTGCTGCCAGATATAAGATAGATATTCTTTGACACGTCTTGATTTTTTTTTATTCTCATACACTTTATATCATATTATAAATTGTACAGTATTCGGTGTAACTACAAGTAAATATAATTATTGCATGCACTTAAAATAGATGAAGTCAGCAGAGGAACTGATCCTGATGGCCAGAGGAGAGCTTGGAGGTGGGAGGGAGGAGGAACTTACACTATATGAATCTGCTGAGTTGCCCTGGAAGTGACATAATTGGGGTTGCCGCGGGAAGAACTTTAAATTCCTGCAGTCAAGTGACTGCTGGTGCATAGCTGAAAGGGTGTGATCTAAAGAGAATGCTCCTTAGGAGCCCCTATGGAGACCCAGTGGAGTGGAACTTGATTGTGGACAATATTGAGTAAGGTTTTCCTAATAGGGTCTATACAGTTCAAACAACGCTGGGAAACCAGCTGGTACTTTGGTAGATCTCTCTCTTTTGCTTTAACAGATACCTAAGCTCCACGAAATGAACAATAGCTGGGAAAAATCATATCGCTAAAGCTGTTGCCCCGTTACAGCTTCTGCCTTTGTCCAGACAGGGGTCCCAATGCCAATTGAAGGATCGGTTCCATGTGCAGGGTGCCTGCCTGCTGAAGCTCTGAGGAAACAAGTGGAGGAACTCAGAGAGGAGGTGGCGAGGCTGAGGAGTATTCAAGACAGTGAGAAGTACATTGATGAGATGCTTCTTGCAGCAACCAAGCTCTCCAGCAGAGGAGAAGATGGGTGCTGACAGAATGACGAAGGTTGGACACAATTCACCAGGGCTTGCAGAATCACCAATCCAATTTCTCCAGCCCTTGAATTGAAGAACCATTATGCAGCCCTGGAAGTGGAGGAGGTGAAAGCATCCCTGGAAAGGGAAGAACCAGAGCTCAAGTACCCCAAAGTTACAGAATCAGTGACCACAAGGAAGAAAAGGGTAGAGGTGGTTGGTGACTCTCTTCTGAGGGGTACTGAGGCATCCATCTGCCGACCAGACTTTATGTCCAGAGATATATGCTGTCTGCCTGGTGCCAAAATCCAAGATGTTATGGAGAGTTTGCCGAGACTCATCAAGTCCATTGACTATTACCCAATGTTGCTAATCCATGTTGGAACAAATGATACTGCCAGGTATCCCTCTGAGCATATCAAAAGTGACTTCATGGCTCTGGGACAGAGGGTGAAGCAGTTAGGTGCACAGTTGGTGTTCTCTTCAATCCTCCCTGTTGAGGGTAAAGGCCAAGGCAGAGAGGCTCGCATCCTGGAGATGAATGCATGGCTGCGTGGATGGTGTCATCAAGAGCGTTTTGGTTTCCTAGACCATGGGATGCTGTTCCAAGGGTTGCAGAGCAGAGATGGCATCCATCTGTTCAAGAAAGGTCGACACATCTTCAGTAGTAGACTGGCTAATCTACTGAAGAGGGCTTTAAACTAGATTCATTGGGGATGGGTGAAGAAAGCCCCCAGGTAAGTGATACATTAAATACCTTTATGGAAATGGGTAACAGGGGTAACATATGGAAAGCAGTGTGTATAAATGCCTGTAGCATGGGAAATAAGATCCCTGATGTTGAAGCTTTGATGGGAGTGGCCAACTTGGATTTAGTGGCAGTTACAGAAACATGGTTCACAGAAAACCATGACTGGGATGTAACTATACCTGGCTATACTTTATTCAGAAAGGACAGGTTAGGAAGAAGGGGAGGAGGAGTGGCATTATATGTAAACAATACTATTAAAGCTTTGGAATTACAGAGCTTAAAAGGGAGAGAGGAGGCATTGTGGGTTAAACTAGAAAGAGGGAAAGAGAAATCTATTTGCATTGGCGTGATATACAGACCTCCCTCACAAAAAGAAGAGGTGGACAGAGAGTTAATTGAAGACATACGCAGCATTGCTAGGAAAGGGGAAGTGCTACTGAGGGGCTTTTAATATGCCAGATGTTGACTGGCACATTCCTGCTGCAGTATCATCTATAAGTAAAGAGATCCTGGATTCTCTACAGGGAGAACTATTCAGGCAATTGGTAACAGACCCCACAAGTGAAGGGGCCATACTGGACTTAGTGCTTACCAATGGTGAAAGTGTTTCTGATGTTATAGTGGGAGTTCAATTTGCATCCAGTGATCACTAGAAGGTGTGGTTCAGTATTAGGACTAGGGCTGTTAGAATCCATTCAAAGGTGAGGATCTTAGACTTTAGGAAGACTAACTTTGCCAAGATGGGCCAATACCTCAGGGAGTCGTTAGTGGGATGGGAACAGCTGGGGGATGTAGAAAAACAGTGGGCAAAACTGAAAGGGGATATTTTAAGGGCAACCAACCTTTTTGTTAAAATGGTAAATAAAGGTAAAAGGAAAAGGAGACCGCTATGGCTTTCAAAAGAAGTAGCTGAAAAGGTGAAGAAAAAGATGGAGGCCTTCATGAAATGCAAGAGATCACAGAGAGAGGAAGACAGACATCTATATTTGGTAAAACGTAAGAGAAGCTAGCAAAGTAGTCAGGAAAGCAAAGATTCAAAAAGAGGAGGAAATAGCCAATGCAATAAAATGGGGGGATAAGACATTTTTCAGATATGTTAGTGAGAAGAGGAAAAGTGGTATTGTCAGTCTCAAGGGTGAAAGGGAGGAATATGTAGAAGCAGATGAGGATAAAGCAGAATTGCTTAACAAATATTTCTGTTCTGTGTTCACAGATGAAGAACCAGGAGTAGGACCTCAGAAAACACCCATAAACAGGAACAGAGCGAGGGGCATCTTGAACAATTTTCAGAAGACTGTGTTCGTGAGAAACTAGCACAACTTAAAGTAGACAAAGCGATGGGACCGGATGGGATACACTCTAGAATACTGAGGGAACTTGGGGACGTTCTAGCAGCTCCACTGACTGACCTTTTCAATGCCTCGTTGGAGTCGGGAGTGGTGCCAATGAACTGGAGAGAGGCTCATGTGGTGCCTTTACACAAAAGCGGAAGTAAGGATGTGGTTGAAAACTACAGACCGGTTAGTTTAACTTCGGTGGTAAGTAAATTATTGGAAACGCTGCTGAAAGAGAAAATAGTGAGGTTTCTGGAGTCCAGCGGATTACAGGATCCAAGGCAGCATGGATTCACCAAAGGCAGGTCTTGTCAAACAAATCTGATTGATTTCTTTGACTGGGTGACTGAGGGAGAGCCCTAGATGTGGTGTATTTAGATTTCAGTAAAGCCTTTGACACTGTTCCTCAGAGGCGACTTATAAACAAACTGAGTACCCTAGGGATGGACCCTAGATTTACTGCTTGGGTTAGAAATTGGTTGGGTGGGAGGCAACAAAGAGTACAGGTAAATGGAGCTCACTCTGAGGAGAAGGATGTTACCAGTGGTGTGCCCCAGGGATCTGTCCTTGGTCCGGTTCTTTTTAACATCTTTGTTAGTGATATAGAGGAAGGGCTGTTGGGTAAGGTTTGCCTCTTTGCAGATGATACCAAAATCTGCAATAGAGTAGACACCCAGGAAGGTGTAGACAACATGAGGAGGGATCTAGCTAAGCTTGAAGAATGGTCTAGAATTTGGCAGCTGGGATTTAATGTTAAAAAAAATGTAAGGTCATGCATTTGGGCTGCAGCAATCCAAGGGAGCAATATAGTATAGGGGGTGAAGTACTTTTGTCCATTAAATAAGAGCGGGACCTAGGCGTGGTTGTGTCTGATGATCTTAAAGTAGCTAAACAGGTAGAAAAGGTGACGGCAAAAGCTAGAGGGATGCTCGGGTGCATACGGAGAGGAATGGCTAGCAGAAAAAAGGAGGTGATAGTGCCTCTGTATAGGTCTTTGGTGCGACCTCATTTGCAGTATAGTGTGCAATTCTGGAGACCACACCTTCAAAAGGATATAAACAGGATGGAGTCAGTACAGAGGGTGGCTACTAAAATGGTTAGTGGTCTTCATTATAAAGCATATGAGGACAGACTTAAGGATCTTAATATGTACCACTTAGAGGAAAGGCGTGATAGAGGTGATATGATTGAGATGTTTAAATACCTTCGTGGCATAAATGCACAGGGGGAGAGCCTCTTTCAATTGATAGCAAGTTCTGCTACGAGGGGACATGGGATGAGGGTGAAGGGGGATAGATTCAGGAGTGATATGCAGAAATATTTCTTTACGAAAAGAGTGGTGGATCCATGGAATAGTCTCCCAGTGGAGGTGGTAGAGATGAGGACAGTATCTGAATTCAAAAAAGCATGGGACAAACACAGAGAATCTCTACAGGAAAAAAGGGGACTGTTGTAGTCATTGATATGGAAGGACAGACTAGACAGGCCATGTGGTCTTTTTCTGTCGTCATATTTCTATGTTTCTATGAATGGTGAGTCATTTTTTCCATTTATGCAGAATGGGGAAGAGGAAAAGGAAAGTTAAAAACAATGTGGAGGGAAGAGCAAAAAACATCAACAGCCCAATGGACTTCACTGTAGTTATTGGAGGTTTAACTTCGGAACAAGGCTCCTCATCTTCACAACGAGAATTTAGTGAAAATAAGGTGGAAGAAGTTTCTCTTAGCCCAATGTCTCACGTATCATCCTTAATCTGTCACCAACTGATGAGGATGGACTCAGTACACTCTCCTGGGGAATTGGTAGAGGACAGGCTTTTATGGAAACTAACAAGAAACCTTTAGAATTATCTTCCGGTAGTTCAATCCCAGGTGTCACAGCCAATGTTAATTAGGAGAATTGGAAGCTAGCTTTAAAACTGGTATATTCCAGGGGATTGGTTGCCATTTGTGTAACCCTAGTCAAGAGATCTTTAAAGCCAGTCTCTTTCTCTGGGACAATGAACAATACTGATCTTCTTTCTTTAACACCACCCATGGAAGTCACTAATTTGGACATTGAATAAAGTTCTCTCCCAATCATATGCCTTCTTTGGTGATGATGTGGTGAAGTTCTCTATAATTATGTGAGCGTTAAGAAAGCATAGTTATTCACCTGTAACAGGTGATCTGCGGGAACAGCAGGAATTTAGTCTTCACATATGGGTATCGTTGGTACCCATGGAGCCTGCGCGGGAACGCTCCCCAGCCTCCAATAGGAAAGCTATTGGGAGCATCCCACAGCGCCTGCGTGCTGCCTTCCCACCTTTCCCAACTGTCCCTCTCCAGTTGAGTTTAAAGCTGAGACAAAAGAGAGAGGGAAAGAGAGAAAGAGAGAGATAGAGATATACAACTCCTAGGGGAGGTGGGTGGGTTTTGAAGACTAAATTCCTGCTGTTCCCGGAGATCACCTGTTACAGGTGAGTAACTATGCTATCTCCAGGAACAAGCAGGAATGTAGTCTTCACATATGGGGACTCCCTAGCTGCAGATGCCAGGGAGAAAAAGCCAGAAGTTGTGTGCCCTTGTGAAAGGGCTCTCACTTCCACCCATGGATCTCTGGCATCCTACCAGGGATGGTAGGTAGGAGTTGATTAAGTATGGAACAGGTGTTGAAGAACAGCCTGACCAAACAAGGCATCCCGGCGGGAGTCCTTGTCTAAGCAGTAATGGGCTGTGAAGGTATGAACTGAAGCCCAAGTAGCTGCTCGGCAGATGTCATCGATAGACACAGAATGAAGATGAGCCATAGAGGCTGCAATGGCTCTCACATTGTGAGCTGTGATATGGCCTTCCAGAGGAAGGTTTTTACTCTCATAGGCAAAAGATATACACTGTGCAATCCAGTTGGACAGTGTTCTTTTCGAGACTGGAAGTCCCAAATGACTAGGATCAAAAGCAACAAAAAGTTGGGAGGACTTTCTATGTTGCTGTGTCCTATGCAAGTAAAAGGCCAGAGCCCTTTTACAATCCAAAGTATGAAGATTCCTTTCTGCATTTGAGGCAAGAGGCCTTGGGAATAATACAGGAAGGTAAACCGCTTAGTTTAAATGAAAAGGTGACACCATCTTTGGCATAAAGTGTGGATGAGTCCTAAGAACTACCTTATCATGATGGAACTTTTTATAAAGAGGATCAGCCACCAATGCTTGCAATTCACTGATGCGACGTGCTGATATGATTGTAATAAGAAAGATGACCTTCCAGGAAAGGAATTTCAAGGAGGTAGTGGCTAATGGTTCAAAAGGCGGTTTCATAAGCTGCCCAAGAACCAAATTTAAGTCCCATGCCACCGGTGGTGGCTTAATGGGAGGCTTAGTCAAAAGAAGGCCTCTCATAAATCTCGCGATGAGAGGAAATAGGTTGTCCATTTAGAGGCTTGAAAGAAGCTGCAATAGCACTCAAATGAACCCTCACTGAATTGGTCTTAAGCCCTGCATTAGACAAATGAAGGAGATACTCCAGTAATGATTCCAGAGGTATTGCAAGAGGGTCAAGACCCTTCTGCGAGCACCATATGGTAAACCTTTTCCACTTGAAAGCATAAGAATGTCTTGTGGAAGGCTTCCTGGAAGTATAAAGGATATCCTTTACCTGCAGAGAAAGGTTAAGACCGTGAAGTTCTAGGCTTTCAGCAACCAGGCCCTGAGATGCAGACACTGGGGATTGGGATGCCACAGCATCCCGTCCTCCTGTGAAAGGAGATTTGGAGCAGATCCTAACTCCAGAGGCAGAGCTTGAGAGAGATGTAGGAGCAGAGGGTACCACATTAGCCGTGGCCAATGTGGAGCTATGAGAATCATATGACCTCTGGCTCTCTGCAGCTTGAACAGGGTTTTGGGAATTAGGGGAATGGGTGGAAAGGCATACAGGAAGTCCTGGCCCCAATGGAGGAGGAAAGCATCCCTTGCATGACAACCCTGAGCTGGAATTCTGGAATAGAACCGGGGAAGTTTCGCATTCAGCGGACTTGCAAAGAGGTCTATGTCCAGGGTGTCGAGTCTTCAAGAGTGAGGAGATGTGGTTAGAGGTGTTTCCCACATCCTTAACATGAGATCATGCATGATCTCATGAATAGGTAAGATAGCTGCCTCCTTGGGAACCTTAGGATATTGTAGGATTTCTAATTCCTTTGCCCTAGGCTCTTTTTCAGGAGCCACTCTGATAGAAAGACCTCGAGCCACATCTCAGATAAAATCCTGAAAGGACATATCCTCTGGTGGAGACATCCTACGCTGAGGAGAAGAAGAATCCGCAGGAAGAAGTACTCTGGTATCGGCAGAGCTTTCAGAGTCTTCAGACTCATCCGAAGATTCAAAGTATCTCCGATCTGGGTGATCGTGCAAGGCACGGTACCGATCGAAGTCGGCATCGGAGGGGTCCGGTACCGACTTGTCGATACCGGATGGATAAGCATGACTCGGTCCCGGTAGAATACCTGCCCATGTTGATGCAGTTGGTACCGGTACTGGAGTCGGTGCCGGTACCGGTTGAATTGTCTGAAGTAGTTTCAGGGGCATCGAGGCCGTGAGAAGAGCCGCCAGACTGCGTTCAATAGCCATGAATCTCTGGTCTATCGACGCTGCCAATGCTTGGGTATCGGTACCGGATGAAGCAGCCGGTACCCAAGAGCATGGCACCAGTTGTTCTGCTGAAGTTGAGGCCTCGAGAACATCCTGGAGCCCCGTTAGTGCTTTGGAAGCCGAAGCCTCCCGCCGAGGCAATTTTGCCGGTGAAAGTCCCTCAAGGGCAACACCAGAGGCATCTCGATGCTTAGAGGGAGATCTACCCTTTGAGGACCGGCTAGATTTATGTTTAGTTACCTGAGATCCATGGGAGGAAGACGAAGCCCTGGAAGACGTCGATGCCACGGAAGCTGCATCGGATGGAAAAAGGGTGCTAAGTTTAGCAGCTCGGTTCTGCCGGCCCCTTTTCGACATCATCCCACAGGCAACACACTCCGAAATAGAGTGGTCAGGACTTAAACATTTGAGGCACCACTCATGGGTGTCGGTAACGGAGATGGTACCGCCACACTTGGAACACTTTTTAAAACCCGAAGCGGGTTTTTCCATTTTAAAGGAAAAGGTTGGGCCTAGTGCCCAAAATGGCGCATGGCACCTGAGGAGAAAATAACTGGAAAAGATTCCAGAAAGAAAGGGTTTTTTTTTTTTTTTGGAAAAAAAGAAAGAAGAACCGGCAGTACCGGTGTAGCGTCGAAGGAAGGCAGACGCGACCACAAAAAAGAAGAATAGATGGGAATTTTTTCTGCAGTGACAGGATATGCGACCTGTCGACTCCACGGAAAATGAAGAACTGGAGAGGGACAGTTGGGAAAGGCGGGAAGGCAGCACGCAGGCACTGTGGTATGCTCCCAAAAGCTTTCCTATTAGACGCTGGGGAGCGTTCCCGCGCAGGCTCCGTCGGTACCGACAATACCCATATGTGAAGACTACATTCCTGCTTGTTCCTGGAGATAACTGAATTCTAAGCTGCAGGTGCAAGAACAATTGATTGGGTCATATTTCATACCCTGATTAAGGAGAACCTAGACTTGAAGAACAAGCTGAAGAAGATTGAGAACTGTGTTCATTACAATAATTTGAGATTTGTAAATTTTCCTTATTGTGAATTGATTTTCGCTGTTGAAATGTTAAAGAAATATATGTTGGAAATACAACATTTGGACTGAGTCTCTACCTATTGTGTGAGCTGTCATATATCCCTGGCTCAGAGAAGAGAATCGGTTCAAATGCTGATAAAATTGATTTTGAGACACTTGATTTAACTCGTCTTGTATCCTTAATAGAAGAGACCAGCACTAGAGCCACCTTAGTGACGACTTTGGTGTATCAGTAAATAGGGATAGAATTCTGAAATTAGTTTTCCAAACTAGAATGCAGTTGTTTCGTGGACACAGAATATTTGTTTGTCCTGATTTATCTGCTAACACTCAAAGAGTTTGAGCAGAATTTCTTTAATTGCGTCCCTGGCCTTTGGCCTTAGGGATGGGGTTCATTTAGAAATTTCCCAGGAAATGTTTCATTAGATTTAGGGGGAGGGATTAAGTGTTTAGTGATCCTGCAGGCCTCTGCAAGTTGATCCAGCTCCAGGAACAGGTGAACTTGCCAGAGGCTGAAGAAGTCTCAACAGGTTCTGGTACAGACAAGAATGAATAGGACCATTAAATAGGTGCCATAATTCGACTTAAAATAGGGTCTCTTTTTTTCATTCAATGTGTATTGCCTTTATTCTCAGCTCCTCTCCATATATTTTTTTGATAGAGAAACTGGTTGCAAATTGTTCCTTTGGGCATAATATTTAAGTTTATTTATTAATCAAGATTCTTTTTCTGCTTTTGTGATTTGGATGACTTGATAGGACCTGATCTATATTTCCTACTCTATTTGTTCTTAAATTCTAACAAAAAAAAAAGAAATAGATGAATCATATTGCTTTGGCAACTGGGTAGTGCAGAATTGTCATGGCTGTATTTGCAAACTCACACCCTTTTACTACACTTATAAAAGAACTACTCCGGTTAGGGGGAGGGGGGGGGAGATTCAAAGTGTTTTAGCCAGTTGGCAGACCTGCTGATCAGCTAAAATGTGCTTAGCCTGATATTCAGTGGTTAGTGCCACTGAACATCCCCACAGACTGCATAAAAACTGTTTGGTTAAAACCAGGCCGGTCTGTGGGTGGACTGGGAGCTGTGATGGTCACTATCTGGTTAGTGGTGATATTCAGCTGCTAACCAGACAGTTGAACCAGTTAAAGTTAGGTCATCTAAATAGCTTTTCTAACTTTAGCAGGTTTACGCTATCCTGTTAGCGGCTTAATATTGTAAATAACTGGAGAGTGATGTTACTGTCTGGCAAACCTGGATATTTAGTGCCAGAAACTAGAAGCACTGGAACTGAATAGCCAGGTTTAATTAAAGTGGAGGCAGCTAGGTGCTTTACGTAGACTAGTAACTGCTGCAGCTGAATATGGCCCCCATAAATTTTAGTACGCTTTTCCACATAATGCTCAAGGCACTTTAAGGCATGATTCAGAATTCAGGAACAAAATGTTTACAGTACATGAGCCACATAGATTCCTTTTTAACTTTTTAAAACTCTTTGTAGCACAGGTATTGTGTGTATAGTACACAGATCACAACTAGACTATAATATCAGTCCAATCTGAGTTCCTGCAGCAGAACACAACATCTTCCAACAAAGTTGTGGTAGTGTGGAATAGCCTGACGGCTCACTAGCACTTCTTCATACTACTGTGCAGATGGATATGGGTTCAATTCCTGGCTCAGGTCTTCAGTGCTCCAGACTAACCAGGAATGTAGGCATCATTAATAGGCCTTGGTAGGGAAGGGAATCATAGATCTCATGGAGTGGTGACACCAAGGGGCATCTTTACTAAAGGTTAATGTGCATTAATGAATGTTATCACGCGTTAAGTGCTGCAATGGTCCATAGAAATTAATGAGTAGTGGCGGCACTTAATGCGCAATAACCTTTAGTAAGCATGCCCCCTAGTTGATATTTTTGGGCCACTATTATGCAGGGTCCGAGTAGGAATTCTGGGCAAGGACTGCTATAGCAAAACCTAGATTAAAATGAGCTGGAAAGGGATATAAATAGGGAAAAAAATTCTGGAGAATTACAAATGAAAATAAATGATATCAGATCCCAACTCTGGTTCTGAGCTGGAAAAGGAACAGGAGGAAATTGCCAGGTCAAAAAAAGGAAAACTGAGAAATAGTTTGCAGTATTAGTATTTCAAAGATCAGTTGCCAAAGGTTTACTGTATAAAATTAATCAGACAAGTTTGCCTATTTATCCATGCAGGAGTATAGTTGTCTCTAGATCTGGGGCCCGATTTTCGAAGGCATGTACATGGGTAACTGCCTTAGTTACCCGTGTAAATGCCTTATCCGGGATAAGTACCTAACGCGCCCAGATGCTATGCGGTTAGTTTCGGGGCATGTTAGGGCGTTCTGGGGCGGAACAGGGGCAAAGGAAAGGGCTAACCGGATAGCATCAATTTTCAATGCTACCCACCTAGCCCTCGACGCCTTAAAGATAGGCAAGGTCTTTCCTCGCCTATCTTTCAGGCACAGAGGCTAAGCGGGTAGCATCAAAAATTGGTGCTACCCGGCTAGTTCCTGCAGTTTCTGGGTTGTGTTGCAAGACCTGGATTTTCAATTGAAAATCCGGGTTAGGTGGAAGGAGGGCAGACTATGCACCAACATGGAGCATAGCACCGCCCAGCTGAAAATCGGGCCCCTGATTTTTAACTGCTGTAAAACATTTGCTTGGAGATTTTTTTTTTTGAGGGAAGATGGAGCAGGGAAATATTGTAACCTTGGATACTTGGAGTGTTATCGATGATTTCTGCATAATTCATGTTCTTGTACATAAAAAAGAACTGCTTATTGGACATACTTGTAAAGTCACTTCATAACAGCTGTTGCTCATTTGCCAAAGTTACTAGATTACAAATGGCAAAATGCACCTTTTAGTGACAGTACCCAGAATCCTCTCTATGTTAAGGTTTCTGTTATTATAATCTTGGAATTTTAATAATATTCTGAATGAGTAAACATTTTTTTCAAATATTACACTTCCCTTTCTAGTCAATGATTTATCAAAGAAGAGAAATGCTTAGCTTAAAAAATCGTGCCTAATAAAACAGTAAAGCATACTAGGCAAAGCAGAATTAGGAATTTTAGATTGTGTTTCTCATTAATATAGCAGTTAATTAGTTCAGCAACAAAATTAACTCTTGTAATGCACACATAGAATGCTAATAATAAATTACTTGGAGCTGTTGTTGATGGTGCAGGTTTAGAGTTGTCCTCAGTAGTTCTGCTTGTGGAAACAGCTCCTGGATGCCGAGATGTAGGTGTTGTTACAGTGGAGAGAGGCAACATAGCAGCTACTGATGTGGTTCTCCATATTAGACCAGGCGTACCTGTTGATGTTGTTCCTGAAGGTTTTACTAAAAGTAAAATGCCAATTTAATTCATCTTTGAAGCAGAAAGTTCTCTAGCTAGACGACTGCTCAACAATGACTTTTTCCTGATGCTTAAAGCTGGCCCTTGAAAATGGTACATCTATGATTTAACGCATGATTTTGTTGGTACAATTTTTAGCAATAGCAAAATGTATTCAACATCTGTTATCCAGAGAGCTCAGAGAGGTTTTTGCAGGGCCGTTAAAGGATGTTTTCAACAGATCCTTGGAAACAGGAGTAGTACCTCAGGACTGGAGAAGGGCGGATGTGGTACCTCTTCAAAAAAGTGGTGACAGGGAAGAAGTGCAAACTACAGGTCCGTGAGTCTTACCTCGGTGGCAGGAAAAGTAATGGAGGCACTTCTGAAAGAGCGAATAGTGGACTTTCTCAAAACCAACAGGTTGCATGATCTGAGGCAACATGGTTTTACCAAAGGACGATCTTGCCAAACAAATCTGATTGAGTTCTTTGACTGGATGACCAGAGAACTAGATCAGGGGCATGTGATGGATGTCATCTACCTGGATTTCAGCAAAGCCTTTGATACTGTTCCTCATAGGAGGCTTATCAATAAACTCAGTAGTTTGGGGATGGGTCCCAAGGTGGTGAACTGGATCAGAAATTGGTTGACTGACAGACGACAGAAGGTGATGGTAAATGGAGCTCACTCGGATGAAAAGAGGGTGATTAGCAGGGTGCCCCAGGGTTTGGTCCTGGGCCCGGCACTGTTCAATTTATTTCTGAGTGATATTGCTGAAGGACTGCATGGAAAAGTCCGTCTTTTTGCAGATGACACAAAAATTTGCAACAGACTGGACTCCCCTAAGGGAGTGGATAGCATGAGGAAAGATCTGCAAAAGCTGGAAGAATGGTCTAATGCTTGGCAGTTAAGATTTAATGTGAAGATGTGCAGTGTCATGCACTTGGGAAGCAGAAATCCAGGGGAGATGTACGCGATAGGGGGCGAGAGGTTGCTGTGCACGAACCAGGAGAAGGACCTTGGTGTGATTATTTCTGCGGATCTCAAGGTGGCAAAACAGTGCAACAGGGCAGTGGCAAAAGCCAGGAAGATGTTGGGCTGCATACAAAGAGGAATTACCAGCAGAAAGGAAGTGGTACCAATGCCACTGTATAAGTCACTGGTGAGGCCTCACTAGGAATACTGTGTTCAGTTTTGGAGACCATATCTTGCAAACGATATAAAAAGACTGGAAACTATTCAGAGGAAGGCGACCAAAATGATTTGGAGCCTGCGTCAGAAGCCTTATGAGAAGAGACTTGAAGACCTAAATATGTACACTCTGGAGGAGAGGAGGGACAGGGGAGATATGATTCAGACCTTTAAATACTTAAAGAGAAATAATGAGCAAACAAACCTCTTCCAAAGACGGGGAAGCTATAAGACTAGAGGGCATAACATGAAGCTGCAAGGTGGTAAATTGAAAGACAATGTCAGGAAATACTTTTTCACTGAAAGGGTGGTGGATGCTTGGAATGCCCTCCCGATGGCAGTGTTGGGGGCAAATACAGTGACAAAATTCAAAATGGCTTGGGACAGACACAGTGGATCCCTTTACAGCAACAGGATAAAATCAAAATAAACTTAACTAACTAATTTCTCAACATACAGGGGTGTCCTACATGAAGCAATGTGTTCACCCCTTGAACAAAGACATGGGGAGGGGTGGCCTGCACGGAGCGGCAGGTGCACTTACTCTTGCCATCTTACTGGGCAGACTAGATGGACCATACTGGTCTTTATCTGCCGTCATTTACTATGTTACTATGTTACTAAGTAGCTCCCTAATTATGGGTCGTAACCCCAGATGGGATCATATTATCAGTTGATGAGGTTACAGAAAGATTACTGCTTCCCCTCCATCTGGACCACCACTTTGACCTACGCCCAATAGTCTGGACTTCCTGTTAGAGTAGAAACCCATGCAGAGTATTCAGGTCTGTGAGCACACACTGACACACAAGACCTGTGTTGACTGCTGCTACTGTTGCCACCACAACTGCTGCTGTTGCCTTCATGCTTTGGATAAACAGTGGAAGGGGGAAATGGATGAGGGCGGGAGGGGAGTAGAGGTCTGCTATTTTGTTTTCATCATCTGGTAAACATGAATTTTTAAGTGTCTAATGGGGTCATATAGGATCAATTTTGGGAAGCACTGATTTAGGGCCTTAACGCAAAATATTCTTTTTATTTGGCATGGGATGGAAAAAAGACCTTTTTGAAAAAAAACCTTTAAGGTACAGATTCACAGAGGGTTGAACAGTTAAATGTCTATGATAAATGCCATCCTGTTCAATCAGGGGTGCCTTTTTAGAAGGTTTAATCAGCGAATCTCAAGAACTAGATGGTTAAACCTCTGAATTATATCTGACCCTCCTCTGACTGGCTAATATGCAAGATGCCAAAACTTTGCTAATTAGAAAATGGGCAGTTCCAGAGGCATGGCTAGGACTTAGCTGGTGGGTCCTGATCTTTGGCAAACAGATGGTAAATTGTAACTTCTAAGTATATGCTAATGACTATAATGAGATGCAAATAAAGTCATCATGACCTCATGCAAATTATCACCCTGTTTACTAAATTGTATGGTAATTAACCATCACAAGCTACATTCAAAAATGTATCACCCACTCTGGACTACAAGTTAGGCTCTCATAACGCAAGATGTAATGGTCACTGGTGGAACAGAGGTAGTTTGCTGCGGAAATGCTAAACAAGGAGAAGACAGGGACCGAGAGAAGAGGAGCAGGAGAGAGACACTGAGACAGGAAGGAAAGAGAGGATCAGAACAGAGAAAAGGGAAGCAGGAGGGGAAAGAGGGAGCAGAGAGCAGAAAGAGAGAGAGAGCGAGGGAAAGCAAAGAGGTAGCCATGATGCATGCTGAGATCCGGGACAGCCTGCTGCTGACAGTAATGCCACCATTCACCCTTTCTAATGCCAGTCCTGGCGGCACGCCTCAAACTCCTGTGGTAATGGGGGGGGGGGGGGGTGGTGGAAGGAGATAAGGGCTGTACTTTGGATGGAAGAAGGAGGGAATGATACTGGATTAGAAGGATGGCAGAAGTGGATAGTAGGTGGCAGAGGACCTGTGTGGTCTCAGTCTCGTACACAGTCCATGGCAGGATTCTAAACATACGAGAATGGAATATGAGAGGGCAAAGCACAAGAGAGGGGAACTGTAGAAGCAGACTGGTTGCACGTGTCAGATAAAGGTCACACAATTTGAAGTCTACTTGTACTCAGTACAGACTGAACTGCAACAGTGAGTTTAGAAACTGGAACATATTCTATTACTGTAAAACCAGTCTTAGATCTAAATGTCAGCTTGAGAGTGGGTAAGACTGTTAGCATATGAGTTTTAAAATTAACAGGTTTAAAAACAGACGGAAAGTGGAGGTTGCTCATTAAAGTTGCTGTATTGTAATACTTCTTTTGGATGGAAGTATTCTAACAGTAGACCCACTCACACTGCACAGACAGAGAATCCAGCTGTGCTCACCTCTTATAGTACTGGAGCTTTGAAATCCCATCAGAGATCTGCACTTAAGTTTTTGAATATAATTATTGCAAGATTCTGACCTGATCAAGGGAATGTAGCCCCTGAAATGTGCTCAGTTAGTCCAATAAAAAGATAGTGTCTTAGATTTTAAGATATTTTGTGAATCTTTATTTCATGACAGCCAGACAACTTCATCCTAGTTTCAAAAATTTTATATTAAATCCAAAATATAATAATTGAAGATCCTTGTGCTATGAAGTAAGTTACTTGTGTAACAGCTTCCTATTTTGTTTATTTATTTATCATCTTTATATACCGCTAATTATAACCATTTATACATTTCAGCTTACATCAATAAAATACAACAAAATGCTTCAATACAATTAAATTCAATTGTATACATCATAAAATACCTCCTCCCTCAATAAATGCAACCAATCTCCCCCTTTCCTCCCCCTCTCAGCTCCTCAATCTTAGTCTTGAAAAATAGAAACATAAAAACATGACAGAAGAAAAAGACAATATGACCTATCTAGTCTGACTTTCCATATCAACTACTATAGTCCTCTTTTTCCCTTTAGAGGTCTTCTGTGTTTGTCCCATGTCCCATGTTTTCTTGAATTCAGATACTGTCCTCTAATAACTCCACTGGAAGACTATTCTAAACATCTACCACTCTTTCCATAGAGAAATATCTCCACATATTACTCCTGAGTCTATCCCCTTTCACCCTCATCCTCTGTCTCCTCATAGCAGAGCCTCGGATCTTGCAATCCATTGGACTCCGGAAACCTCACTATCCTCTGTTTTAGCAGTGTTTCCAATAATTTATTCACCACAGAAGTCAGACTAATCGACCTGTAGTTCTCAACGTCCACCTCATAAATGAGCCTTTAAGTGTTTCTAAACCTGTTATAGTCTGATTAATGTAGAATAATTACATATTTCCTGTAAGATAAATTAATGCATTATTTAACAAACATAAACACAAAAGACAGAATTGAATAGTTTTCTTACAATACTGAAATTGGCCTAGCATTGTTACTCATCTGTAAAAGCCTTGTTACTCACCTGTAACAGATAATCTCCAGGAACAGCAGGAATCAGTCCTCACATATGGGTATCATCAGTACTTACGAAACCCACTTGGGAACACTCCCTAGTGTCCAATTGGAAAGCAGCAATCCACTGCACCCGTGCATCTGCCTTCCCACCTTCCCATACTCTCCTCAGTTGAGTTTGTAGCTGAGAGATAGAGGAAAAAGTGAATACCTTACAACTCCTAGGAAAGGAGAGTGGGTTGTGAAGACTGATTTATGCGGTTCTCAGAGATCACCTGTTACAGGTGAGTAATAACACTATCTCCAGGAACAAGAAGGAATGCAATCTTCACATTTGGGACTCACTAGCTCCAAGGTATCAGACTGGAGTTGGAAGCAGTGGTATCCCCAAGACTAAAGAATAGAGCTGAGAAGGTGTGGATACAGAGAGGCCCCATTGGACTCAATTGCATTAGGCAAGACCATTGCTAAGGAAGTCTTGTGCCAGGAGAAGTCCGGGATGAAGGGTAGGAATTGCAGTTAAATTCCAAAAAGGTGCTGGAGTACAGCCTGGCCAAAGACAGCATCCTGACAGGAATCCCCTGTCTAGGCAGTAGTGTGCAGTGAAGGTATGAATGGAGGACCAGGTAGCTGCTTGACAGATTTCATCCATAGAGATGGAACAAAGGTTGGCAACTGAGGTTGCCATGGCTCGCACATTGTGAACAGTCATGTGATCCTCAAGGGAGAGTCCTTTTGGGGAAACTGCTAGGTATTTATGACCTAGATTGGCCACTGTTGGAATCAGGATGCTTGATGGATCTTGGTCTGACCCAGTATGGCATATCTTATGTTCTTATGTCCAATTGTAGGCAAAAGAAATACAGTCTGCAATCCAGTTGGATAGGGTGCACTTCTTAACTGGCAGTCCAAGGTGACATGGATCAAAGGAAATGAATACTTAAGAGGATTTCCTATGATTCTTGGTTCTGTGCAAGTA
Source organism: Ichthyophis bannanicus (assembly GCA_033557465.1). NCBI lineage: Eukaryota > Metazoa > Chordata > Amphibia > Gymnophiona > Ichthyophiidae > Ichthyophis > Ichthyophis bannanicus. Next base: position 154,420,284 of record CM066036.1, on the reverse strand, counting down.
GAAAGCTAGTGCATGCTTGCAAGTTAACGTGTGTAGCACTGCTTCAGCCCTAGAGGTATGCGGTCTGGGGAAGAAGACCGGTAGTATCATCGATTGGTTGAGATGGAAGGGTGAGACCACCTTCAGAAGGAAGTGTGGATGAATACGGAGAACCACCTTGTCGTGGAGGAACCGGGTATACAGAGAATCTGACACTAAAGCCTGCAGTTTGCTGATGTGGTGAGCTAAGGTGAGGGCGATGAGGAAGATTACCTTTTGAGACAAGAATTTTAAAGAAGTGGAGGCTTTAGAAATTGCGCTAGGACCACAATGATGTCCCAGGCCACCGGTGATGGTTTGATCAATGGTTTGGACAGCAGGAGACCCTGCATAAATCGTTGCACCAAGCGATACGAAGAAATAGGATGCCTGTCCACTAGCCTATGATAGGCTGATATGGCACTCAGATGAACTCTGAATGAGTTAGTCTTGAGACCTGCCGAGGATAAATTTATGTTTATGTTTATGCAATTTTCTTGATATACTGCCCAGGCTGAAGGGCATCAGAGCGATATACAATCACTACAAGCAGATATTGGATACATTCCCTCGTCCCCAAAGAGCTCACAATCTACATGTGTACCTGAAGCAATGGAGGGTTAAATGGCTTGCCCAAGGCCATAAGGAGTGCCTATAGGACTAGAAACCCAAGTTCATCTCCATTGAGCCCAGTCACCTTGGACTACCGGTGATAAAATGTACTCTATCCAGATGGATAGCAGATTGCATTTCTTTTGCTTATGCACAGGCAGGACTCTCCCTGGAGGGTCATGTTATTGCTCATAGCCAACCTCTGTTCAGTATCCGTTGATGAGATCTGTTGGGCAGCTACCTGGTCCTCCATTCATACTTTTGCTGCACATTATTGTTTGGACAGGGACTTCCGTTGAGACAGTGTCTTTGGACAAGCTGTATTCCAGCACCTTTTTGGGACTTAATCTCAACTCCTACCTACCATCCTGGATTTCTACAAGAGATTAGACTATCATTAGATGGGGTATAGCCTCCTGGAATTGAGTCCACTAGGCCACAAAGTGTCCACACTCTTCTGCTCTAACCTTTAGCCTCAGGGATCATACTGTTCTCCCCCGCATGCCTGGGAGCTAGTGAGTGGAGGAGATATTGTAAAAGGAACTCCACTGGGCAGGCAGAGGGGTCAATATATTTTGGAGTACACCAGAGATTGAACCTTTGCCATTTAAAGGCATAAGAATGTCTGGTAGAGATGCAAATAGGATGTCTTTGACCTGTTGTGGAATGTCGAGGTCAGCAAAGATTATGATTTCGGCAGCCATGCCGTGAGGTAGATGGCTTGCAGATTGGGAGGGAGCAGCATCCTATTATCCTGAGAGAGGAGGTTGGGCGCCTGTCCCAGGCTGAGAAGTGGAGTCTGTGCCAGATGAGCCAACAAAGGAATCCATGACTGACAGGGCCAGTAAGGAGCTATTAGGATCATGGAGCCCCTGTCGGCTTGCAGCTTGGACAGGGTTTTGGGTATTAAGGGGATGGGCAGGAATGCATAAAGTAGTCCCTTTCCCCAATGGAGAAGGAAGGTAACCGTTACCTGGCATTGCCGAGAGGGAAGACTCGAGCAAAACAGTGGATGTTGTGCATTCTACTGGGTGGTGAACAGCTCTACTCTGGGGGTCTCCACATGTGGAAGATCCAGGATGCTGTTTTCTGATTTAAAGTCCACTTGTGAGGACATAGGATATGGCTGTCCGCAAGGAGATTGAGCTCACCTGGGTGATACACTTCCCTGAGATAGATGCGGTATGTAATGGAGAGGAACCAGAGATGAAAGGCTTCCTGGCAGAGGGGATAGGAACCCGTTCTCCCCTGCTTCTTTACATAGTACATTGCTACCTGGTTGTCCGTTCAGACTAAGACCTGTTGGCCCAAAAGTTGGGATTGAAAAACCCAAAGGGTGATACAGATATCTGAGAGACGTCCTGTTGCTTGGGTCCATTGGACGACAGAGTCCATTGGGCTTGCTGCATATGCAGATGGGATAGGGGACGACATTGACTGTGGAGTCTGTGCCCCAAAAGGTGCAGCATTTCTTGAGCAGTCATGCACTGTGACCCTTTATGCTGTTGGCTACCTTGATGAGCTGGGCAAGCAATTCTGTGGAAGCAAAGCTTGGGCCTGATGAGTGTCCAGAAGTGCTTCGATGAATTGGAGCTGCTGGGATGGGACCATGTGCTATTTGGAAAGTTTAGAATGAATCGCAGATCTCGAAGCATAGTGATAGTGTGATGAAGAGATAGTTGTACCTCTTCTGGGGATTCTCCACTAATTAGCCATTCATTTAAGTAGGGTAAGATGAAGATCCCCAAAGTTTGAAGATAGGCGACAACCACTGCCATGCATTTTGTGAACATTCGGGGTGCGGAGACTAACTGAAGGGGAGCACCTGATATTGGTAGTGGATTTGCTGGAACCAAAAGCGCAGACACTGTCTGTGTTGAGGGTGGATCAGCAAATGTGTGTATGTCTCTTTGAGGTCTAGACCTATCTAACCAGTTATAATGTGTAATGTATATAGTTAAAGGTTTTGTGCACTATATGTTACATTAAAATGTTTTGTTTATCTGTAAACCACTTTGATTTCTTGATAAGACGGTATATAAAACACATGGAGCCTGATTCCAGAAGCAGGCTGTCCAGATGTTCCCACTGAAGACAGGGCCTTTAGGACCAGATTCTGGCTCGCAGGAATGTCGGGAACAAAACATTCCCACAGGAGCCAGAATCAGGCCCAAGGAAAGCCCGGCATGCCCCCTCTGCCTGCGGGGACATCCTCCCCACAGGCTTCCCATAGAACTGCGGCTCCAGTCCTCAAGATCCTCGCCGCCTGACCCATGGCTGGCCTCCCTCAGCCTGGATTGGGGGCGGGGGCCCCTGCTCTGCTCCTGATCCCGCCTCCTCCTGGCTCTCCCTGTTCTGAAGCACAGGACATATAGGGAGAGCCGGTGCCAGAATAGGGTTAGCATGGATTGCGAGATGTACAGTCCTGCAACCCACGTTTTAGAATGAGGGCCATAATAAATAAATAAACAGGAGAACATAGCAATCATTCATCTGAAGGTATGGCAGAAATGTACCAAGTAAAATCATTTTGAATTTTTCTCAATGAGGAATTTGTTTAGGTTCCTTAGATCTAGAATGGGCCTGAACCCTTCTATCTTCTTGGGGATAAGAAAGTAAGGAGAGTAGAAGTCCCTCCGGCTGGATGGAACTCTTTCGACAGCCCCCTAAGTTAACAGGGTGGACACCTCGAATGATAGGAGATTTGTCTACAAGGTGTTTGCGGGATAATCCCTTATGGAGATGGTGGGGGGCAAGCTTTCAAAATGAAGTAAATAGCCCCTTTGGACAATGTTGAGAGTCCACTTCTCTGATGTGATGAGGTGCCACCTCTGGGCATAGGAATAGTCTATCTGCAATGTGTAGGGGTGGGGGACCCTGCAGAGGCAGAGTAGCTATGATCTCTAGGAAGGAGTCAAATAACAGGTGCTGGCTGTGGCTGTGCAACTGATTGTGGCTTAGGTGTCTTAGGCTTTTTGAGCTGGCGAGGGCCCTGCTGTCACTGCTGTTGCTGCTGAGGTCGGTAAGCAGCTGCAGGTGGATAAGAAGGATAACATCTTTTCTTCTTAGGATTAGTCTTTCTCCTAGAGGGGTCTGACATCTTTCTGGAAATGCGTTTGATAGTGAGATCATCTGTCTCAATCTCTCCGGCCTTCTTTCTCCAACCTTTTCAAAGAGATTCTCTCCAGGGCAGGGGATATTGGCCAATTTATCCTGAACCCACTGCCCAAAGTCAGATGCTTGTAGCCAGGCCATTCTGTGAGCACTGATGCAGACTGCTGAAGCTCTACTGGATGACTCAAAGGCAACAAAAGATGCTCTGATAAGAAATTTGGATATATTCTGATTTTGCCTGATTAAGGTCTGGAATGCAGCACGTTTGCCATCAGGAAGGATAGAGGCAAGGTTCTCTAGATCCCTAGAGATATCCTTGAGATACATGCCCATATAGAGCATGTAGGAAGTAATCCTAGAAGTGAGCATGCATGTCTGCAAACACCGATAGTCAAAGGAATCGAGAGTTCTGGAGTCCTTGCCTGGAGGCATGGAAGAATGATTCTTAGAACTCTTGATGCACCGCATCACTGATTCCACCACTATGGAATGGTGTGGAAGTTGAGGCTTTTGAAAGGCAGGACATGGTGGAACTTGGTACATGGTATCGAGTCATTTGCTGATAGGAGGAACCATTAGCAGGGCCTCCCACATATATAGCATTAGATCCTGCAGGATACGATGCACTAGTTACGTGACGGCCTCTTTGGACACCAAGGGGTATTGAAGGATTTCCATCTCCTCTGCCCTCAGTTATGTCTCTGATGCCATAGTAATCTGCAGACCTGCTGCCATGTCCCGAATGAAGTCTTGAAACGACATATCCTCTGGCAGGGACCGATGCCGCTCATGAGGAGGGGACGAAACAGAAGGAAGAGCCTGAATTACCATGGAATCTTCCAATACATCGGAATTGGAGGAGGTAGAGTCTGATTCTGACAGAAAGTCAAAGTATCGATAGTCTTGTGTCGATGTCGAGACCCGATACTGATGATCAGTCGGTGCAGCATCAGAAACCTGTTGGGTACCAACAATTCCTGTCTGTTCCAAAGGAGGTATCGGAGGGAGAGGGTCACCTGATACAACTTTGAGGTCCAGCATTAGCCCCGGAGGTATTGGCCATGGGCTGGATGCCAACACCTGCGCCACTGGAGCTGTCAATACCGATGGTACCAAGGCTGCCAGGAGTGCTGCTAAACTCCTCTTGATAGCCAAGATGATGTGGTTGAGCGAGGAGGCCGGTGCCTGGGTGAAATCCCGCATGGGGCTCTGAGTCATCGTCCCAGAGCATGGAACCAGTAGCTCTCCAAAGGTCAAGGCCTCGGGAGCATCCTGGAGCCCCTGTTGTGCTTTGGATGGCTGGATGCACTTTTTGATGAATCTTGATGACAATGAAGGGACTTACCTTGAGGATTGTTATCTAGTTTCGATGCTGATTGCTTAGACTTAGACTTATGTTTGGACTTTGAGGAGATCTGAGAACCAAGAGAGGAAGTAGATGCCCTCGATGATGTGGAAGTCACTGAAATCGAGTCTGGGACAAATAGCCATACTGTCTGGCTCTGTTCTTTAGGCCTCTTTTTGCCATTTGTTGGCACAAAGGACACTCAGTCGGTAAATGGTCTGGATCAAAACATTTTAAACACCAGTCATGTTTATCGGTGACTCATATTGTACCAGAACATTTGGGACATTTTTTGAAGCTGCTGATGTATTTTTCCATCATGGCATAAGAAAAGTAGGCCAAGGACTATTTTGGCAGTAGAAACTACCAAATTTAGAAAAAATGAAAAAATAAAGAAAGAAAATATTTTAAAAAGAAAAGAAACATTGGGGCCGGTATCAGAGAAGGTACCGGCGTCGATGGAAAGGCAGAGCACAGATTTAAACCAACAAATGACATTTTTTGGCAGTGACAGGAAAAAGACAACATGCTGGCTCCACGGAAAATGAAGAACTGAGGAAGGACTTTGGAAGGCAGGAAGACAGATGTGCAGGCACAGTGGATTGCTCCCAAAAGCTTTCCAAATGGATGTTGGGGAGCGTACTAGCGAAGGCTCTATCGGTACCAATGATACCCATATGTGAAGACTGCATTCCTGCTTGTTCCTGGAGATAATATACATGGAGTGGTGGGTACATTCCTAAACAAAGTCATGTGGGGAGGTGACCTGCATGGAGCAGCAGGTGCACCGACTCTTGCCACCTTGCTGGGCAGACTACATGGACAATGCTGGTCTTTATTTGCCATCATATACTATGTTACTATGTATTCTGCTAATTATTTAAATTTGCAACAAGGTGTATTATCACTGACTTTTGTCCTTATTAACACCTGAATAGACTTTTAAAAATGTGTTAGTATTCCATAACAAGTGACAACTGACTGCTTTTTAATGTAAGGTTATTTGAAGTCTTTAGGCTTGGTTTGCATCCAAGGTCAACCCCAGAGTTGGTTCCAGATGTTGGCGCCCAAGACAAACCCTAAGCTTTACCCCCCTCTGCCCTCCAGCTGTCAAAATCTATTGTTTAAACTTTGAATACTTTGCTCGTTGATGCCCAGGCGACTGCCTAGTTCGGCTAATGGTTGGGCCAACTCTGTTTGCAACTCAGTAAAGAGGAGGAAGTTAAAGACTATGAACAAAATAAGCAACATATCTCAAGTACAAAAAAATGGCCCTTTTTAAGGCATATTTGTCTGCAGTGATAATGGATAATGTCTATTAGGGAAGGTCTGTCTGTCTGCATTCACAGGAAACAGAATGTTGGCCCTGACAAAGATATGCTGAATGTGCTGCAGGGACCCTGAGCCCCACACACAGGAAGAAGAGGCCTAACCAGGGTGAAGATGAGAAGTTATTGTAGCCACTAAGAAGAAGTAGTACTGCTGTTGTTGTTGTTAAGTGCCGTCGAGTCGGAGTCGACTCATGGCGACCCTCTGGATAGCTATCCTAAATTGTGTTCGGTCTTCAGTCAGGCGGCTCATTGTTGACAGACTGGTACCCGTAGCTGCTCTTATTGTATCGATCCATCTCATTGCTGGCCTTCCTCTTTTGCGTTGACCTTCTATCTTGCCAAGCATGATGTCTTTCTCTAATGATCTCTCTCTTCGCATGATGTGTCCAAAGTATGAAAGTCGAAGTCTTGTCATCTGAGCTTCTAAAGAAAGCTTAGGTTTGATCTCCTCTAGTACCGACTGGTTTGTTCTTTGGGCAGTCCATGGTATACACAGTATTCGCCACCAGCACCATAATTCAAAGGCATCAATTTTCTTCCTGTCTATCTTTTTCACTGTCCAGCTTTCACATCCATATGATATTATTGAAAATACCATGGCTTGAACAAGTCGAATCTTTGTATGGGAGAGACATCTCTGCTCTTGAGAATTTTATCTAGGACTTTCATAGCCATTCTGCTAAGAGCAATGCGTCGTCTGATTTCTTGACTGCTTGTTGCTTCTTTATTGATAGTTGATCCAAGTAGGTTAAAGTTGTTCACAATTTCAATTTCTTCTCCTTCAACGATGACCCTGTTGATTATGCCAGTTGTCATGATCTTTATCTTCTTTACATTAAGGTGCAGGCCCATTTTGAGACTATGTTCTTTGATTGTGAGAAGCAAATGTTTCAGATCATCTTCACTTTCAGTCAGTAATGTGGTATCATCAGCATAGCGAAGGTTGTTGATGAGTCTTCCACCAATCTTCACACCTCTGTTGTCTTCATACAATCCTGCTTCTCTGATGATTTGTTCTGCATACAAATTTAAACAGGTAGGGGGAAAGAATGCAGCCTTGTCTTACACCTTTGCTTATTTTAAACCATTCTGTTTCTCTTTGTTCCATTCAAACTGTTGCTTCTTGATCAATGTACAGATTGCGCAAGAGTACGATCAGGTGTTCTGGTATACCCATGCTTCTTAATGTGGCCCAGAGTTTCTCATGGTTTACACAGTCAAAAGCTTTGCTATAGTCAATAAAGCACAAATAGATATCCTTTTGGTATTCTTTAGTCTTTTCAAGGATCCATCTCACATCCTCAATGATGTCTCTCGTTCCTCGCCCTTTCCTGAACCCTGCTTGCACTTCGGGTAGTTCTTGTTCCAGGTATGGTTGTAGTCTCTTTTGAATAATCTTCAGTAGAATCTTGCTGGCATGTGGGATCAGAGCGATTGTGCGATAATTTCCACAGTCACTTGGATCACATTTCTTTAGTATTGGTATAAACACAGATCTTTTCCAGTCAATTGGCCATGATGTTGTCTTCCATATTTCTTGGCAGAGTCTTGTAAGTACGGTAACAGCTGCATCAGATTGCTGTAATACTTCTATGGGAATGCTATCAATGCCTGGTGCTTTGTTCTTTGATAAGGCTTTCAATGCTGCTTCAACTTCTTTTTTCATCACCAATGGTTCCCGATCATAAGGTACAGGTTGAAACGGTTGTTGGTCCACTTGATCTTTATCATATAAAAACTCTGTATATTCCTTCCACCTTTTCTTGATCTTCTCAGCATCATTCAACATAGAACCTTGAGCATCTTGTAACATTCCAATTTGAGGCTGGAACTTTTTCTTTAACTCTCGTAACTTTAGGAAAGCAGATCTTGTTCTTCCTCTAATAGCTTCTGCTTCTATTTCCTTGCATGAGTCATTATAGTACTTTTCCTTGTCCTGTCTTGCTGCATGTTGGAAATCTCTGTTGAGTTCTGTGATTGTCTTTCTTTCTCCTCCTGCTTTAGCTTCTCTGCGTTTCTGGGCAATTTTTAGAGTTTTTTCCGTCATCCATTTTGGCCGTTTTTTCTTTTTCACCTTTTGTAGAAACTTCTCGCTTTCTTCCAACACAACCTTCTTGATGTCATTCCATAACTCTTCTGGAGTTCTGTCATTTGTATCTAAAGCAGCAAATTGATTTTGCAGGCAGTGTTTAAATTCCAGTGGTATATTCTCAAGGTCATATTTTGCTGCATTCATGAGTGGTTTGTTCTTTTTCAACTTTAGCTTGAGTTTGCATACTAGTAGTTGATGATCTGTACCACAGTCAGCTCCAGGTTTTGTCTTTGTTGATGTTATAGAGCTTTTCCATCGTTGATTTCCACAGATGTAGTCAATTTGATTTTTATACAATCCATTGGGTGAAGTCCATGTGTACAGTCGCCGCTTGTGTTGCTGGAAGAAGGTGTTTGAGATGAATAGATTGTTGGTCTTGCAGAATTCTATCAGTCTTTCTCCAGCTTCATTTCTGTTGCCAAGTCCATATTTTCCAACTACTTTGTCTTCTTCTTTGTTGCCAACTTTTGCGTTCCAGTCACCCATGACTATCAGGATATCCTGTTTGCATGTTCTGTCAATTTCAGCTTGTACTTGTTCATAGAACTCTTCAATTTCATTCTCTTCTGCAGCTGTTGTTGGGGCACATACTTGAATTATAGTTGTGTTGATAGGCATTCCTCGTAGACGAATAGAGATTAAGCATTCGCTGACTGCATTGTATTTCATTACAGTTCTTGCAAGTTTCTTCTTTATTATAAATGCAACACCATTTCTTCTTTGTCTTTCATTTCCAGCATAGTAGACCATGTGATCATCTGATGCAAAGTGCCCGATGCCAGTCCATTTCAGTTCGCTGACACTCAACAGATCAATTTGTACACGTTCCATTTCATTCTTGACCACCTCCAACTTCCCTTGGTTCATGCTTCGTACATTCCATGTTCCAATGTGTAAGACATCTTTACAGCTTCTGACTCTCATTTCATGCGCAGCTACATCAGCAGTCAGACGTCCTGAGGGCTTTGATCCAACCACATCATAAATGCTGGCTTTACTCTGAAAAGTCTTCAGCTCTTCCTCAGTAGCTAGTTGAGTGCCTTCCAACCTGGGGGTCTCATCTTCCAGCACTACAGCACAATTTGTTTTGTTGTAACAATCCATTGGGTTTTCATGACAAGATACAGAAGTAGATTGCCGGGCCTTTATTCCGCGCAGTTTAAGTTTGGTGTTGTTGCCGTTGTCACAGAAATGTGATCCTCCGCCGTCAACACTATCCCATTCTGCTGGGTGGTTTGTCTTGGTCTGGCACCTCAGCTGATACCTGTCCATCTTGGAAGACCCTGCCAGTAGTTAAACTACCGATAGTTTAGCTCTCAGCATCACTGATGCACACAAGCCCTCACAGCACGACAAGCTGCAAACCAAGTGAGGGGTAGTACTGCTAGAATCATGTAATAACAATAGGAAAAGGAGAGGAGATGAGTGGGAATGCAAGAAAACAGAGAGGAAGGGTGTGAGCAAGGGAGAGTGAGGAGGAGCAGGGCAAAATGCAAAGAGGAGGAAAAAAAGGAGATAAGAGCATAGGAGTGGAGATAAGAGTGAGAACACTGTGAAACACCTCTCCTCAGATCTCTACATCCCCCACCACATGGCTCATGCAATGGTATTAGGCACCTAGACAAACCTTCAGCCAGGGACATATATATACTTGGCTTCTAAAATGCATATGGCGACATCTCTGTGATTTGCAAATTTGAATGCCCATTGTCTGATGTCCAAATCACAGAGTTTTTAAAATACCCCCTATGTGTACACGTCTCAACTTGTTTATCTTCTGTAAGTTCTACTAAAAAATCTTAATTTAAACCTACTTTTCAGAAAGTAGGTGCTGGGGGGGGGGGGGGTGGAGCAAGATGGCGAATACCGAGACACTCCCATGTACTCAGCTTCTCTCCTCGATAGAGACGGGTTTCTTTCTAAAAGATTTTCCTCAGTAATTATCTATGGGTAAAGCCAAGCAAAAAGGAAAGGTGCGGGAAGAGCACTTCAAGGCCACCAGAGCACAGAATAGGCCTATGGACCGTCACCTTATTCCAAATGTGAAGCATCTAGAGACTGCATATTGCTGAGCACAGAGATTGAAGAGGCTTTGTGGCCCCCAGCCCTTGAACTAGATACATAACTGTCTGGTCTCCTAGGTATCACCCTCTCCATGCCAGGGGTGCAGGATGTGGAAGCGTTGGGGCAGTTGACGACTCTAGGAGGGAAAGTTTTATCCCCTCCGGTAACAATGCAGCAAGCCCCATCTACAGAGGAAGCTTCCACTTTAAGATCTTCACACATTTTGAGCCCCGAGGAGGGGATATCTGGCCACTATAGAGAGAATGGGGTCCTTGTTCCTCTGGGGGAGTAGCATCTGTTAGAAAAGGTTTGTCAGCATTTGTACTTCCTTCTAAGCCTAGTGTTGTTAGCCTGAATGCCATCTGGGAGATGTTGGTGACTGATTTCTTTCAAATTGGTTTGCTTACAACTCAGATTGAGTCTCAGACTGTTAAATGTAAAGGCCCAGGATGAAGAAGTTAAAAGATTGTCAGCATGAATAGTTATGCTTGAGGCTAAGATCTCTCAGAACCACAATGTTCTTACTAGTTTGGTTGATGGGAATTCTCTTGTGCATCACAAGTTAGAGGCTTTGCAGAATGGCATTAAGAAGAGGAATTTTGCCTGATAAACTTTCCGAAACCATGTTATACCTCACCTATGGATATGTTTAAAAAAATTATGTGGAGCACTTGAAAATTCCTAAGACTGTTTGATCATTCGTTTCAAAGGTTTATTATTTACTTCCTCTGAAAGAGTTAGACGCCCTGCAGGAACAATCCTTGGATAAATCAGGAGTGACTATGTGTTTTTTGAATCACTTGCTACAATGGTTGTGACTTTGGTGTTGAGAGTCTGATAGAGACTTTCTTCTTTACCTATACTTTCATCATCAGCCAGAGCTCTTTTTTGGTTGTAAAGTTTGTATGTTTCCTGATGTATCAAAAGTCATTCAGCAGAAAAGATGGCATTTCCTATTATTGCGCCATGGGGTACTACAGCTTGAGGCCTTGTTTGGGCTTAATTTTCCCTGTCGCTGTATGATTAAATATAAAAATCTTAAGTATGTGGTTTTTGAATCAATGCAGTTGACATAATTCCTTGCTGGGAAGTCTTCTCAGTTCCCTCCTATGGCCTCAATCCATCTTCAAGATGGGACATGATAAAGTACCGTAGGATTGATTATAGCTGGATATTTGCCTGTTTTTATCTTGTAATTGAGTTTTTGCTTTTGTTTTCTTTTTGGAATTTTGGTCTCTACTACCCTACGATTCTGAGGACTAATTTCTCTTGTACAGGATTTATTGATATAATTTGGCATTGTTTTACCGTTTCTTTTTTTTTTTCTGACAGAAGTTACAGTTTTGTACAAGAGTTACATCTTGGATTGTAATTGAAAATTCATTAAATAAAAAAATAAATAAACCCACTGTTAAAGCAGCTTCCCATTCCATTATTGGGGGTTGGGGAAGGATGTTCCTCTGAACTCTCTACTGCACCACTGACACTCTCCCTTGACACCAACTCCCCACACCCAACTTTTGCTTCAGACACCTACCCTAGACCAGACACCCCCCAACTCATAGCCCTCAATGTATACCTGATACATCTCTCCTTGAACTGACACCTATCCATCCTGCCTCAGTCATTGCACCACTGCTCCAGACACTCCACCTATACTGAACACCCCCACATATATATACTGCCACACATCACATCCCTTATGCACCCCCAAAATGCACAAGCCACACACTCCCACTTTAGAATCTCACCTATAGCAGACACCCCCCATGCCCTCGCTGTCCCACATGCTCTCTTCCCACCCTACACATGCCCCATCCTAAATGCAACTGTTCCAGATATCCACCCATACACCACCCCCACCCTTGATATCCACCTATAGACACACCCTGTCCCAGACACTCCTCAGTTGTTATAAATACCGCCTCACCCCTCCTTTGCTCCCTGACTGAAGCTCTGAGAGGGGACCCTCTGGCCTCTCATTACCCTGGGCAATCTGTTGTTAGGGCCCATTCAGTTCTATCTATGCCAGTTTCATTTCCTCCCTGCTTCGGGAATGAAAATGTCTGTTCCCCAGCACACTCAAACCTAAAGAGCCCCCATAAGAAACAGGCTTCAGGCCATTGCAAAAGTTACTATATCGATAATTACAAAAGGCAAGATGTACCTTTTAGTGGCAGTACCCAGGATCCTTTCTATGTTAAGGTGTCTCTTAGAATCTTGGAATTTTAACAATATTCTGAATAAGTAAACATTTTTTTCTTCAATTATTACACTTCCCTTTCTAGTCAATGATTATCAATGAAGAGAAATATTTAGCCTATAAAATCTTGTCTAATAAAACAGTAAAGCATACTAGGCAAAGCAGAATTAGGAATTTGAGATTGTGTTTCTCAGTGACAGCAGTTAATTAGTTCAACAACAAAATTAACTCTTGTAATGCACACATAGAACGCTAATAATAAATTACTTGGAGCTGTTGTTGATGGTGCAGGTTTAGAGTTGTCCTCAGTAGTTCTGCTTGTGGAAACAGCTCCTGGATGCCTAGATGTAGGTGTTGTTACAGTGGACAGAGGCAATATAGCAGCTACTGATGTGGTTCTCCATATTAGACCAGATGTCCCTGTTGATGTTGTTCCTGAAGGTTTTACTAAAGGTAAAATGCCAATTTAATTCATCTCAAAAGCAGAACGTTCTCTAGCTAGATGACTGCTTAACAATGACTTTTTCCTTATAGAAAGTATGTCCAAGTTCATTACTTGAGGGCTGCAAACAGGCTGGGGTTATATGATACCTCTAAGGAATATGCATGAGAGAGATCAGTATGCCTACTATGTCCACTGAATGAAAACCTCATCCATATTCCTTATGGATATCCTGTAAACCTGACCTTTCTGCGGCACTCAAGGACTTATTTTCAACATGCCAACCCTAAGAGGTTTCACATATATGAGTCCTGTACCTCATCCCCATGAAAATGAGCTTCCTTGATTGGAAGAAGCAGGGCCAGCTCTTGATTTTCTGCCATTTTGAGCAATTTTTGGTAGTCACCCTGTATGAATTTTTTGTTGGTTTGTATTCATACCAATGTTTTGCAATTTTATTTAACAGGCATTAGAACTTTTTAACATGCACAAATCAACTATATATGTGTTAATTTGTAGGTCAACACATGTTAAATTGATTTGTATGCATTCAAATTTCTAAGGTGCATTAGTGAACCAATGCAAGCTAACGAATGTAAATCTCTAGTCTTTACATGTCAAATGATGGCTGAAATGCTACCACCGGAAATGTGCTGCTCCAAGCACATACTTGCTTTTCTGATGCTTAAAGCCTGCCCTGGAAACTGGTACATCTATGATTTATCGCATGATTTTGTTGGTACAATTTTCAGCATTAACAAAGGGGTCTGTTTACTAAACGGCGCACTTGTACGGGGCGCACATGAGCGCTCTAAAAGATGTATTTAAGTGCTCTTAAGCGCCCCGTACGAGTGCGCGGCACATTAACGGGTCCCGCAAGCGTGCGCCGACAACGCGCACATTTGCGGGGCGGTAATGTGCGAAAGAGGCGTGCAAAGGCGAAATGAGGGCGGAGGAAGGCCCCCTAGGGGCGGAGAGACGGGGTCAGTGGGCGGAATGTGGGAGGGGAGAGACTCGCCGCACAGGAGCGTGCCCGAATCTGCAAAGAAATATAACGCCAGTGAAACACTCGCGTTAGAGGTGCTGTGCAGGGAAAAGAAACCGTTTCCGTCAGCAATGTGCAGCACAATAGTGGAAGCCCAAAAACCGTGAGCAGTGTGAACCATGTGCACAGATCAAACTCCGTAATGTCACAGGGCACTAACCACACGGGCGCCGCGCACCTTAGCGTATCTGTCAATCACAGCGTCTGTTCTTCACGACGGAACGCCCACTCCTTATACGGCACACTCACTCTACCGCGACCCGCACTTTACCGGCCTGTTAGTAAACATGCCCCAAAATGTATTCAAAAACTGTTAACCAAAATCTCTTGGGCAGTAGCTCCAAAACTGTGAATGGTAATGCTAAATGGGGTCATATCATTAGTTGATTGGGTTACAGAAAGATGACTGCTCCCCCTCCCTCTGGACCACCACTGTGACCAATGCCCAATAATAGCAGTCTGCATAGGGTCTGTGAATTAGTGAATGTTCACAGACCTTCCTCCCGCTCCTGTGTGGGCTTCCTGTTAGAGTAGAAACCATGCAGAATATTCAGGTCTGTGAGGACACACTGACACAAAAGGCCCGAGTTGAATGCTGCTACTGTTGTCACCACAACTGCTGCTGTTGCCTTCATGTTTTGGATAAACAGGGGGAGGGGGCAATGGATGGGGGAGGGAGGGAAGTAGAGGTCTGCTATTTTGTTTTCATCATCTGAGGTGACGTGAATTTTTAAGTGTTTAACGGGACCTTATAGGATCAATTTTGGGAAGCACTAATTCAAGGCCTTACGCAAAATATTCTTTCTATTTGGCAAGGAATGGAAAAAAGTCCTTTTTGAAAAAAGCCTTTAAGGGACAGATTCACAAAGGAGTCGATTCAGAACAGCATTTAGCAAATAAATGCTTGTATGGAGATGCATCCGACACAGCTCCCTGTATGTACAGCAGAGATGTGTGCGGAACTCTGTACACGGAAGAGAGGAGCTGGGCCGAGGAGGCGCTAGGGCGGTCTGGAGGCATGACGCCTACCCCAGGCATGCAGGGCCGATTCCGGAGTTGGCCCTGTATGTCTGGGGTCGGCCATTTGGACGGGGGACTCATTCCACCATGGAGGTGGAGTAAGTCCCCTTGGACATCAGAAGATGCAGGGTCCATCCAGGAAAAGGGAGGTAAGGGGTGCAGAGGGTTCCCCGCAGCCTGACACTGCCCATGATAGGCCCAATCAGGTTTGGGCTGCAGGAAAAGCAACGTTTTGGGGTCTGCTAGAGATCGCAGCTCCTGCATGGAGCAGCAGTACCATGGCAACATGAACAAGTGGTTACCATTGAACATGGATTTGCAACATGAGGGATTTGCTATGCTCTGCTGTTCCGCGATCTCTGCATGTGATAGAAGCTGCAGGTCATGCAAAGTGCGACCATTGCTCATTTTGTATTGTAATGGAAGGAGACACTTGCTTTTATTATTATAATAAAACTTATATATTGAAAAAAAGTACTACATGTACTACAACGTTTGTTGTGTATAGTCTAAAGTTTCCATGCTCGAAATTATATATTGGTAAAACAACTCATCCATTGAGAGTTAGGTTGGCTGAACATAAGTACAGTCTGTCTAAAGCAAAAGTGGAGACAATATTCGTTAAACATTGTATAATGCTCAACCATACTTGGCATTAGTGGAGGGGATCAAGGACGACTGCTGTTACAGCATGAACAAAAATGGATCTATAAACTGAATACGTTGGATCCTGAGGGTCTGAATGATAGAATTGAATGGGCATTGTTTTTTTTTTAATAATGATATTATTCTTCTGATTATGATGGCACTTCAGTTCTTGAATTAGGAAGCTCTGCAGAATCGGGCTGGGAGTTCAACCACACACAATGTTAAAGTAACTTTCTTGATTTACTTCTTTGATTCCCTTTTTGCTTAGAGAGATAAATGTCAGTTAAGATCGGGCGAATATAGACGTCAGCTGTGTCTGGCGATTCTATTGGTGGTTTAGCATTTATATAGCGCTATGTCAGATGCTATAGCCATTGCCTGAGAAGGTCGTCGAGTTTGCTATCATAAGCCCCTGAAGTCTTTTTTGAGGAGAAACAGAGATCTTTGTCGGGTTGCCGACAACTGATGGAACCATGGAAGTTTCAGGAGAAAGATAAGTGTTTGAAAATTACTCTATGCGCTTGTTTTACCATAATTATTACCACATAGCTTTTGTCTGTTTACAGGGCTTGTGGGGAAGAAGTTTGCGGCTCTATTGTGAGTCCTACTAAAGCTTTTGATGGAAGTCGCTCTGTGCTCCTTTGTGGAGTGTTTATAATAGAGATACTTAAAGAGATTTGGAAAACTAGAATGACAATATATGATATATATAATAAAATCTTGAAAAGTACTTTTTTAGATTGTGGTAGTTAATGTTGATATTAATATGGAGATGGTTGGAGACCGGTGATGTGAGTATCTCGCTATCCCTTATGATAACTGAATTTGCCATATGAAGGGTTTTATAGCCATCCTGAGGTCTCTCTCCGAATAAATACATTTTTGGATGCTTTGTTAAGGGAATGTTTAGCCACTGTTAGATTACAATTTTTAGAATAAATAGTGTAGTGCAATAGATTTGATAAGTTTAATTAAGAGATGGTTTGTTTTTAGATTTGTCTACTCTTAGGGCAGTTCTTTTTGATTATTAGTAACATTGAACAGGACCATCAACTTGGGTAGGTCAGGAGGACTCTGGAAGAACAGGAAGAATTAGATTACAAGCTGGTAAGTAGACCTTAATGGTTACATAGGGAGGTTGAGCTGTGGATTTACAGGCATTGGACATGTCCTATCTAAGGGATGTGATCATAGCATAGCTGGAACACATGAGTCTTTATGATTTTCCTGAAGGTTGAAAGTCGGAGATGGCTCAGATTGAAGCAGGGAGGCTTCTACAGAGTTGGTGCATATAAAAAATAGGCGCGGTTCTTGGTGGCCTGGGTGCACGTCCTTATTGAAGAAGAGGTCATCAGTGTGTTCGCCATGTTTGATTTCCTCATTCTGTTGTTTGGAGTGCGCTGTATAATTGTGGCACTTGACTCCACAGACATGTTGTGTAGGATCTTGAACGTCATCAATAGGGCTTTGTAAATCAGACTGCTTGCTATTGGGAGCCAGTGTAGCTGCGTTACCCCTTCCATGGGCCATCTAGCCCACATAGGAACAGAATCGGGTGCATCCCTGGGTCATCTGGATGTCTGGACGTCCCAGGATGCACATCTTAGAATTGGCCTCAAAGGTTTTAGCAGTTTTATGTCAACGGAAAATGCCATCCTGTTAATTCAGGGGTGCCTTTTTAGAAGGTTTAATCAGTGCACTTCAAGAACTAGATGGTTAAACCTCTGAATTATATCTGATTCTCCTCTGACTGGCTAATATGCAAGGTGTCAAAACTTTGCTAATTAGAAAATGGGCAATTCCAGAGGCATGGTTATGACTTAGCTGGTGGGTCCTGATCTTCAGCAACCGAATGGTAAATTGTAACTTCTAAGTACATGCCAATGACTATAATAAGATGCAAATAATGACCTCATGCAAATTATCACCCTTTTTACTAAACTGCATGATAACTAACCATCAGAAGCTACAGTCAAAAATGTATCACCCACTCTAGACCACAAGTTGGGCACTGATAGCACAAGCTGTAATGGTCACTGGTTGGCAGTTTGTTGCAGAAATGCTAAACAAGGAGAAGACAGGGATTGAGAGAAGAGGAGCAGGAGAGAGACACTGAGACAGGAAGGTAAGAGAGGATCAGGAGAGAGACAAGGGAAGCAGGAGGGGAAAGAGGGAGCAGAGAGAAAAAAAGAGAGAATGAGAGAAACAGAGAGAGAGCGAGGGAAAGCAAAGAGGTAGCCATGACGCCCATGCTGAGATCCAGGACAGCCTGCTGCTGACAGTAATGCCACCATTCACCCTTTCTGATGCCAGTCCTGGCAGCACGCCTAAAACTCCTGTGGTCATGGGGGGGGGGGGGGTGGAAGGAGATAAGGGCTTTACTTTGGATGGAAGAAGGAGGGAATGATACTGGATTAGAAGGATGGCAGAAGTGGATAGTAGGTGGCAGAGGACCTGTGTGGTCTCAGTCTCGTACACAGTCCGTGGCAGGATTCTAAACATATGAGAATGGAATATGAGAGGGCAAAGCACAAGAGAGGGGAACTGTAGAAGCAGACTGGCTGCACATGTCAGAAAAAAGTCACACAATTTGAAGTCTACTTGTACTCGGTACAGATTGAAATGCAAAAGTGAGCTTAGAAACTGGAACATATTCTATTACTGTAAAACCAGTTTTGGATCTAAATGTCAACATGAGAGTGGGTAAAACTGTTAGTATATGAGTTTTAAAGTTAACAGGCTTAAAGACAGACCAAGGAGAGAGGGTGGAAGTTGCTCATTAAAGTTGCTGCATTGTAATAGTTCTTTTGGATGGAAGTATTCTAACAGTAGACCCACTCACACTGCACAGACAGAGAATCCAGCTGTGCTCATCTCTTATAGTATTGGAGCCTTGAAATCCCATCAGAGATCTGCTCTTAAGTTTTTGAATATAGTTATTGCAAGATTCTGACCTGATCAAGGGAATGTAGCTCCTGAAATGTGCTCAGTTAGTCCAATAAAAAGACAGTATCTTAGATTTTAAGATATTTTGTGAACCTTTATATCATGGCAACCAGACAACTTCAACCACATTTCAAAAATGATATAGTAATTCCAAAATATTCTTGTGCTACGAAGTGAGTCACTTGGGCAATAGCATCCTATTTTGTTTATCTATCATCTTTATATACTGCTAATTTAACCAGTTAGACATTGCAGCTTGCATCAATAAAATACAGCAACAAAATGCTTCAATAAAATACAGTAGAATTGTATCAATCATAAAATACCTCCCCCTAAATAAACGAAACCAATTTCCCCCTTTCCTCCCCTGCCCCAGCTTCTCAGTCTTACACTTTTAGGTAAAAGCCATCTTGAAAAATGAGCCTTTAAGTGTTTTCTAAACCTGTTATAGTCTGATAAAGGAAGAAAAATTACATATTTCCTGTAAGATGAATTAATGCCTCATTTTACAAACATTAACACAAAAAACAGAATTGAATATTTTTCTTACAAGCAATTGTACAGCACTGAAATTGGCCCAGTGAAATAAAGTTATGCTTTTTATTCTACTAATTATTTAAATTTTCAACAAGATGTATTGTCATTTTACTGACTTTTGTTCTTATTAACACCTGCATAGGTGGCAGAAGAGAATATTTCAGCATTCCATGACTAGTGACGACTGACTGCTTTTTAATGTAAGTTTATTTGAAGTCTTTAGCCTGATGGCTCCAGGTGTTGGCGCACAAGGCAAACCTTAAACTATATGCCCCCCTAGCAGTCACAATCTATTTAAACTTTGAATGCTCTGCTCATTGAAGCCCCAGGCAAATTGCCTAGTTTGCCTAATGGTTGGGTCACCCTCAGGGCCGGATTTACCTTGAGTGAGGCCCTACACCAACAAAAATTGTGGGCCCCCAGCAGGGGCGGCCCAAGGGGGGTGCGGACCTCATTTGCATAAGGGGCCTCATTTGCATAAATATTTGCATAATGTTACCATATACTAACTTTTAGTAAACGTGCCTCTTAATGAGTGTATGGATAAAGAAAGACTAAAAGATTTCTACATTACTATAATCCAGTGCCAACTGCCAGACACATTAGGAACTACTACAAACACTGCCCATAGTAAACCCGCCGTATCCTAACAGCACTACCAGGACTCACAAAGCACCATACTCTACCAATCAAAAGGCAACACTGCAAATATTAAACCAATACATTTCAGAGAACAACAATACATGACCTACTGGGGAAAGAGAACAAGTGGCAATGTCAAATAGGAATTATATAAACAGAACACCTCAGCTCAGTTACACATGCAGAACATAGACCATCACCAAACAAGTAATCACAATTTAGAAATAGGAAGACAATAATTAAACTGGGAATCCCAAAAGCCAAACTTGGAATGTACAACACTGTAGAAATAAAACAATACATTAATTTGCTCTTGTACTAAACAAAGCACAGATGTTAATGATGCACATTTACCAGAGCTGACATATTCCAATTAATAAATTCAAAATAAAGAGATATTTTTCTACCTTTTGTGCATTTTTTTCAGCTGCAATTGCTCCAGCCACTTTCTTCTGGTTTCTTCGTGTCTTCTGCTAACTCTCCATCGTCTGCTGTCCATTTGTCCTTTCTTCTCTCTTCTAGATTTTTTTCCATTCTCTCTCTACATCTGCTTTAACATACTAATCTTTCTCCTTTTGCTCTTTCCTCATTCCTATTTCATCCACTCAAATATTACCCCTCCATCCTCAATCCCCACTTACTCTCCCAATACCCGGCCAATTGTAGATTTTTTATCCCTCCCACACAAAATATTTTTCCCTTCTCCATTTTACTCTTCCAGCCCCATCCCATTCTAATCCTCCCCCAACATCAGCTCCCTTCTAGTTCCAGCCTCACCCAGCATCCATTCCCTTCTAGTCCCTGCATCAGCCCATTTCCAGCCCTAGCCATCCATCAGCCCATTTCCAGTCCTAGCCCCCCCATCACCCCACTTACAGTCCTTAACCCATCACCCCATTTTCAGTCCTTAACCCCCATCACCCCATTTTCAGTTTAAGCCCCCCCTATAACCCATTACCAGTCCTAACCCCCCATCAGCCCACTTCCAGTCCTAACCCCATCAACCCATTTCCAGTCAGCCCCCCATAGCCCATTGCCAGTCCTACCCCCCCCCCATCAGCCCACAGCCCATTACCAGTCCTAACCCCATCATCCCACCTCCAGTTTTAACCCCCCAGCCCATTTCCAGTCCTAGCCCCCTATAGCCCATTACCAGACAACCCCCATCAGCCCACAGCCCATTACCAGTCTTAACCCCCCCAAAGCCCATTACCAGTTCTAATCCCCCCCCAACAGCCCATTACCAGTCCTAACCCCATCAGCCCACCTCCAGTCTTAACCCCCCAGCCCATTTCCAGTCCTAGCCCCCCCATAGCCCATTACCAGACAGCCCCCATCAGCCCACAGCCCATTACCAGTCTTAACCCCCCCCAAAGCCCATTGCCAGTTCTAAGCCCCCCCACAACAGCCCACAGTCCATTACCAGTCCTACCCCCATCAGCCCACCTCTAGCCTTAACCCCCCCCACCCCTGCCCATTTCGTGGCCTTGAGTTCCCATTTGGGATTTCCAGCGCTACCCCCCCGAGTCCATTTCCTGCCCGAGCCCCCCCAATAGCCCATTACCAGTCCTACCCCCCCATCGCCCATTACCAGTCCTACCCCCCCCATAGCACATTACATTTCCTAACACCCCCCACATAGCCCATTAACAGTCCTACCCCCCCCACATAGCCCATTACCAGTCCTACCCCCCCCCCAGCCCATTACCAGTCCTACCCCCCCCCCCACATAGCCCATTACCAGTCCTACCCCCCCCCCCATAGCCCATAGCCCATTACCAGTCCTACCCCCCCCCATAGCCCATTACCAGTCCTACCCCCCCCGGCCTAAAGTAAAATTTAATTAAAAAAAAAAACCTGGTGGCTGCCGCGGGGGCCCCGTCTACAAGCTGGTCGGGTCCGGTCGGGTCTCTCTCCCTCCCTCGCTGCAGGCTGCAGGCTGCGAGAGACGCATCTTCGCGTCTCTCGCAGCCTGCAGCGAGGGAGGGAGGGAGAGAGACCCGACCGGACCCGACCCGACCCGACCAGCTTGTAGACGGGGCCCCCGCGGCAGCAGAGGGGGCCCCGCGGCGGCAGCCACCAGGTTTTTTTTTTAAATTAAATTTTACTTTAGGCCGGGGGGATAGGACTCCTACCCCCCCCCCCGGCCTAAAGTAAAATTTAATTAAAAAAAAACCTGGTGGCTGCCGCCGCGGGGCCCCCTCTGCTGCCGCGGGGGCCCCGTCTACAAGCTGGTCGGGTCGGGTCCGGTCCGGTCGGGCCGGGTCGGGTCTCTCCCTCCCTCGCTGCAGGCTGCGAGAGACGCGAAGGGAGAGCGTCTCCTCGCGTCTGTGTTAAGCCCGCAGGGCTGATGGGAAATCCCATCAGCCCCTGCGGGCTTAACACAGACGCGAGGAGACGCTCTATCTTCGCGTCTCTCGCAGCCGGGAGGGAGGGAGGGAGACGAGACCCGACCCGACCCGACCAGACCAGACCAGACCATACCATCTTGTAGACGGGGCCCCCGCGGCAGCAGAGGGGGCCCCGCGGCGGCAGCCACCAGGTTTTTTTTTTAATCGAATTGAAAAAAAAAAAACCTGGTTCTATTTTTTGTGTGCCCCTGCCGGTTGTGGGCCCTACGCCATGGCGTACATGGCGTATACGTAAATCCGGCCCTGGTCACCCTATTTGCTGCAGGAACCCTGAGCCCCACACACAGGAAGAAGAGGCCTAGCCAGGGTGAAGATGAGAAGATATTGCAGCCACTAAGAAGAAGTAATACTGCTAAAATAATCTAATAACAATAGGAAGGGGGAAGAGGAGAGGAGATGAGTGGGAATGCAAGAAAGCAGAAAGGAAGGACGTGGGCAAGGGAGAGTGAGGGGGAGCTGGGCAAAATGCAAAGAGGAGCACAAAAGGAGATAAGAGCATAGGAGTGGAGATATGAGAGGTTTCACAGTTTTCACTCTTATCTCCACATCCCCCACCACATGGCTCGTGCAAGGGTATTTAGACACCCTAGACAAACCTTCAGCCAGGGACATATATACCCAGTTTCTAAAATGCATCTGGCGACATCTCTGTGATTTCCATACCTGAATGCCCATTTTCTGATGTCCAAATCACAAAAATAGTGGGGGGGGGTTTTAAATTTTATTTTTATTGAATTTTAACAAACAGATCAAGAATACTTCTTGAAACAGAAATAAAGATGGATACCCCGAAAAACACAATATACAAAAAAAAAGAAACAATATGTATAACAAAGCACACATATGTCCCCATAAGGAAATTATACATGGTTCCCCTTACTCTAGCCCTCGAAAAAGGGGGGAAACAATGAATCGATAATATAATTTTATCAATATACAGAAGGAAATAAGGTGAGCTAAACAGTGGCATAAAAATTTACTCAACAGGAACCGGCAGGGCATCTACCCTCCCCTTCAGAGACCCTAGCATTAATGAAACAAATCAATTGGGAGGGTTCATAAAATATATAGGAGTTAGAATGATATTTAATCAAACATTTACACGGAAACTTAAGGAAAAATAGCCCCCCCCAACTGCAATATCCCAGAAAGCAACAGAAGAAATTCACGTCTCCTCTTCTGGGTTTCCCTAGATAAATCCGGAAACATCCGAACCGCCAAACCCTTAAACAAAATATTACGTTTTTTAAAGAATAATTTCATAAGCCATTCCTTATCAGATATTAATGCTAAGGAAATCAATAAAGTAGACGGAGTAACCTTTTCCTCCATAGAAGTCTCCAATATGTCAGTAACATTTAAAACATCCATCTTAGGTACACCAGTAGCACTAACATCCCCCACTTCTTTTTTACCAACAGGCAAATAATAAACTTTTACTACTGGGTGATGGGATTCAAGAGGAATACCTAAAATTTCAATCAAATAATTACAAAACATATCTCTTGCTGATATTAAGGGGACTCTAGGAAAATTAACTAGGCGAATATTCGGCATACGTACTGCATTTTCTAACATTTCCAATTTTAACAAAACAGGTGAAGAAACTTTCTTTAAAGAGTCAACTTCATTTTCAAGAGCCATAACTTTCGACTGATTTTGAGAAACACCATTCTGTAGTGCAGCAACTGTAGTCATAGTTTCTTTCAAGCCCTGAGAGTTAATAGCAACCTGTACATCCAGAGCAGCCATCCGTGGAACCAACTCCTCTCGCAATTTCATAATAGCGGCCCATATCACCTCCAATGTCACCACCTCCGGAGGATCCATAGATGGAGGCAAAGGGACTTCCACCAAAGGAGATGAAACACCAATGCCAGGAGACAAAGTAGAGGGGGCATGCAAGCTCGATGCCAGATCCGCGCCTGCCTCTGCCATTCCAATCAGAGCCTCAGCCCTCTGTTGCTGTTCACCAGTAGCCACGGAGCCCAAGTCACCCTCCGGTCCCAGGCTCCGTCTGCTAGCGGAGACCGCCGACTCCGCACTCTCGCGCTGACTTCCTGGTCCGCCGCGGAATTGTCGAGGCACCTTCGAGGCTCGAACTGAGCAAGGGGATAGAAGATCACTCCCAGAGGCGGAGGATGAGGACACCTCCTCCAAACACCGCCTAGCCTGGTCAAATAGTGTTTTAAAATACCCCACTATGGGGGTCATTCTAGAACACCAATAAGAGATATCTACGTGTGGCTGGGACGTATATGTGATGAAAACATCCCCTTCCGTATTCCAAAATACCGCTGACATGCAGTCCAGGGCGCTAGCATGGGGAGCTAAGAATGTGGGTGGGAGAGGGCGGAAGAGGGGCATGGTCAGCCGCAGAAACGTGAAAAGCATATTCCTGAAAGGGCCGTGTACGTATGAGGTGTAACCCACAACTATTCCCCACATCCGAGGCATAGGGGTGGCTGAATTGTGCCTGCACGCACCTCACAAAACACGTTTCCAGCCCCATGGGCACATGCAGACCCGTGGATGCAGAATCAGGTGCAAAGGGAGCCTGTGTCCGATATAGACATGTCCATGGGCCAGACATGCACGTAATGCAATTGCATTATGATATGTGAATAGGGAAATCCATGTCTACACCGTGGGCCTGCCCAAAACACCCCCTCGTACTGCCCACACCACCCCTCTGGGGAATGTTAAGGTGCTAAGTGTCCTGACATCAACGAGGTGCCTAAGATGGCATTTCCATGTGAATGGCAGTCCATACATATAAATGCTGCTGTCATGTTGTGAGAATACCTCTGAAACAACCCCCCAAATCTATTGGCGATGTGTGTTAAGATCCATATATGATTATGTAATAAAAAAATGGACAAAGAGGATGCACAGAGACTGAGGTGTGCCCCATAACCATGAAAGTCGCTATCATAATCATAGTACCAAGCAAATTATTCCCCAGGGGTAGACCATTGAAAACGTGTGCCAAATATCAGAGACGGGTATATGGGGGGTAAGTCATCCAAAAGCTACAGTATAATCATCTATCCAAAAGCTACAGTATAATCATCTGTCCCATAAATCAAGGGGACAATGTCTGTTGCTGTCCCAGATGAGATATATTAGTATCTAAAGCAAAAGTGTCCCCCAGATGTAAAGTCACCAAGGCCACTGCAGGAAAAGCATGAAATATGTGGAAGTCAACTTCGTCTCCACCTCACTAAAATTAGGCTGCCTGGTAGCCATGTTGATGCATGTGTTATAAAAGTGGGGGGGGGGCCTTCTTCCTGGTTCCAGTTGAGTGTGTTCTACAGGATACGGGGTTTGGGCTGTTTATGGGGTTGCAGGTGCATGGAGCAGCTGGAGCAATACGGGCAGTGAGCACACGGCCTTCATGTGTGCGTGGTTCAGGATGGTGCAATAAGCTGCCAGTCAGGCATGCTTCCCTGGAAAAGGCAACACACTAATTCTACATCCCTGTGTGCGTGTGTATGCGGAGTTGTAGAATCGGTTCTGTGCACACACATCCTCTCTGGGAATGTGCGCGGGGCCTAGACGTTCCCCTTTCGGAATCGGGCTCTACGTCTACATTTCTCAACTTGTTTATCTTCTGTAAGTTCTACTAAGAAATCTTAATTTAATCCTACTGTTCAGAAAACAGGGGTTGGGGCGGAGCAAGATGGAACATGCACCTTTTAGTGGCAGTACCCAGGATCCTTTCTATGTTAAGGTGTCTATTATTACAGTCTTGGAATTTTAGTAATATTCTAAATAAGTAACCATTTTTTTCTTCAATTATTACACCTCCTTTTCTAGTCAATGATTATCAAAGAAGAGAAATATTTAGCTTATAAAATCTTGTCTAATAAAACAGTAAAACATACTAGGAAATGCAGAATTAAGAACCGGAGACTTTGGGGCTTGTTTACAAAGCCGCGGTAGTGGTTCGCGATCGCGATCGCAGCCGCGGCCCCATTGAAATCAATGGGGCAGCGGCTCCGATTACGATCGCAAACCGCTACCGCGGCTTTGTAAACAAGCCCCTTTGTTTCTCATTAATATACCAGTTAATTAGTTCAGCAACAAAATTAACTCTTTTAAACCACACATCGACGACAAGTGGGAAGAAGTGGGCAGAACAAAATCAATGCAAAATACAGGCAAGACAGTTAAATGCTGGAAAGCAATGAGCACAAATGCTCAAAGCTTAGCCAATAAAGTTCCAGACCTGGAAGCCCTAATGGTGGAAATGGACTTGGACATTGTGGCCATTACAGAAACATGGTTTAATGAATCACATGATTGGGATATAGCCATAGCTGGCTATAATCTATTCAGAAGAGACAGAGAAAGTGGAAAAGGAGGAGGAGTAGCCTTGTAAGTCAAAAGCAATATTAAAGCTACTGAAATGCAGGGGGCATGGGGAAAAGAAGAAGCGCTCTGGATTGTGTTGGAAAGATGAGATGGCACTGTCATCCATACTTCTGCAGTCTACAGACCTCCGACTCAAATCGAAGAAATAGATAACGAATTGATTATAGATATTGCCAAGATAGCCACAAAGGGGGAAGTGATCATATTGGGTGATTTTAATCTACCCGATGTGAATTGGATTACTCCTTCTGCCAGTCTGGAAAGAAACAAAACATTTATGGATGCTTTCCAAGATGCATTACTTAGACAAATGGTGATGGAACCAACCAGGGAAAGCTCAATGCTGGATTTAGTGCTCACCAACTGTGATAGCGTGTCGAATGTCTGGGTGGGTGCCCCTGTGAGCAGCAGCGATCATCACACGGTGTGATTTGAGATAAAAGCCAAGGCGCAGTGCAATCATAGCAAGCTCAAAGTCCTAAACTTCAAAAACACTGACATCAGTAAAATGGCCAAGTAGCTGAAGGAGGAGTTGGCAGGGTGGAAGGGGATAAGCAAAGTGGAATTGCAATGGGCTAAACTAAAGGAGGCAATAAAAGGGGCAACAGATAAATATGTAAGGAAAGTAAATAAAAACAAGAGGAGAAGGAAGGGGAAATTTTCACTTACTGTTAATTTCCTTTCCTGGAATCCTGCTAGACCAGTCCAGACAAGTGGGTTTAGTCCCCCTACCAGCAGATGTTGGAGACAGATAAATAGAAAAAAAACTACCAGTAGCCTGATTGGCTGTTCCCTCGTAATATGTAGCTGAACCCAGTAGAGGACGCTCCAGTATTGTAAAAAGCCATACTCAAACAGATGTAACCATGAACCAAAAAGTAAGGAAAATAGCAATCATACTAAGTACAAGAGGTGATAACACTCCGCTGCAAAGTCTTGGCTCCTCAGCAATGCACCTCTGAACCATATATCCAGAATAGGGAGGGTCCTGGACTGGTCTAGCAGGATTCCAGGAAAGGAAATTAACGGTAAGTGAAAATTTCCCCTCCCAGTACATCCTGCTAGACCAATCCAGACAAGCGAGAAGTACCCAAGCTAACTGCCCTTTGGGTGGGAAGATACGGCAGTCGAGACAACCTTTGCCCCGAATTGCGCCTCTTCCCGAGATTGAATATCGAGCCAATAATGACGCACAAAAGTGGACAGGGAGGACCAGGTGGCTGCCCTGCAGATATCAAGAGGATGAACGTGAGAGCGCTCTGCCCAAGATGTAGCTTGCACCCAAGTGCGCCTGAAGACTGAGAGGGACAGATTTTCCTTTAAAGATGTATGCAGATTCAATTGCTAACCACAACCAGTGAGAGACCAAGTGTTTGGAAGCAGGATGACCCTTATGGGGTCCCGCAAAAAGCATGAAAAGGTGATCAAAGGTACAGAAAGGATTTGCCACCCGAAGATACCTACGAAGGATCCTGCCGAGATCCAGAGGACGGAGTCCCTTATTCTCGCCCGTACACTGATCCTCAGAAAAACAGGGTAAGAAAATTGGCTCACTGATATGAAAAGGCGTAAGCACATATGGAAGGAACGAAGGAACACTACGCAAGAAAGCTCCTTCTTTCGAGAAGGCAAGAAAGGATCCCTGTATGAAAGGCTTGTATTTCAGATTCCCTTTGTGCCAAAGTTCTAGAGGTACTAGAAACACTGCCTTAAGCGTCAAATCTCTCAACATGATGTGTTTAAGCGGCTCAAAAGGTGTCTGCATCAAGGCTTTTAGGATGAGGGACAGATCCCATGTTGACACCGGAGGGCGAACCTGTGGTCGGACTACCTTAGTTGCTTTAAGGAAACGGGACACATCCGCATGGAACACTATAGAGCAACCCCCAACAGGGCCTCTGAAACAAGTTAATGCCGCTACTTGAACCCGAAGAGACCCCAAGGCTAAACCTTTATCCAGGCCGTCCTGGAGGAAGATAAGGATATTCGGGATTCCCGACCTCCAAGGAGAGATACGGTGCCATGTGCATCAGGACTCGAAGACTCGCCAAACACGGGAATAAACTAGCGAAGTCGATGGGCGGCGCGTCTTCAGAAGGGTTGCGACCACACGACTCGAGTAACCCTTCTTGCTTAGGTAGTGGCATTCAAAAGCCAGGACGTAAGCAAGTAAGGAGCCGGATTGTCCATTACAATTGGACCCTGATGTAATAGCCCCCGGTGAGACCCCAGAGGCAGCGGCGGGACTCGCGTTAAGCAGATGAGGTCCTCATACCAGGGCCTCCGAGGCCAGTTCAGAGCTCCCCAGTGTGCGAGAACTCTCCGAAGTACTTTGCCGATTAGTTTCCATGGGGGAAAGATGTACAGCAGAGCCTCCTGCGGCCATGGTTGAGCCAGGGCATCCAATCCAGAGGACTGAAAATCCCTCCTGCGACTGAAAACTTCTGGTACCTTGGTAATCGCTGACGTCGCCATTAGATCCATTACCGGTTGCTCCCATGCTTGCAAAATCTTCTGAAACACCCAAGGGGCTAGCTCCCATTCTCTGGGATCGATAGCATGTCGGCTGCGGAAATCGGCCTGAAAGTTGTCCACCCTAGCGATATGCTGTGCTGAGAGCCTCTGCCCATGGAAGGAGAAGGGACATTTCCCTGGCTACACCTAGGGACTTGGTGCAACCCTGGCGGTTGATATATGTCACTGTTGTTGCGTTGTTGCATAGAACCCGTACCGTCTGATCTTTGAGAAGAGGCAGAAAATGTCTTAGAGCGAGGTGAAACGCTCGCACTTCCAATTGATTTATGGACCAATGTGCTTGGTGAATCGACCAAGTACCCTGCGTCGACTGATGCAGGCAGAGAGCACCCCACCCGTAGAGACTCGTATTTGTTATTAGGACCCAACAAGGGTCCTCTAGGGAAACACACCTGAGGAGATGACAGGGCACCAGCCACCACTGAATGCTGCGTCGAGTCTCTGGGAGGAACGGAAGCTGGATGTCATAGACTACAGACACAGGTGACCAGCGTGAAAGGAGAGACCTCTGAAGCTCCCTCATGTGCACTCTGGCCCAAGGCATGACTTCAATAGTGGCTGCCATGGACCCCAGGATTTGAAGGTAATCCCAGATCCTCGGAACTGTCTGAAGAAGAAACAAATGAAGCAAGCCCGTGAAATTGCGAAGCCGCTCGCATGTCAAAAAGACTTTCCCCTGCACGGTGTCGAAGTGGGCTCCTAGAAACTCTAGTTGCTGGGACGGATGAAGATGGCTCTTGGACATATTGAGCACCCATCCGAGATTCTCGAAGAAAGAAACTACTTGAGCCACTGCTTGACGCGCTTCCAACAGGGAGTCCGCCCGAATCAACCAGTCGTCCAGGTAAGGATGCACTTGGATTCCCTGTTTGTGCAGAGCTGCTGCAACCACTACCATAATCTTGGAAAAGGTGCGCGGAGCCGAAGCCAGGCCAAAGGGCATTGCACAAAACTGGAAGTGCTGACCCAGTACTGCAAACCATAGGAAACGCTGTTGGTCGTCTCTGATGGGAATGTGGAAGTAAGCTTCCGTAAAATCTAGAGAGGCGAGGAACTCGCCTCCACGTACCGCCTGGATCACTGAGCGAAACATCTCCATTCAGAATCGTGGCACCCGTAGACATCGATTTATGCCCTTGAGATCCAGAATTGGGTGGAAGGACCCATCTTTCTTGGGAACCACGAAATAAAAGGAGTAACGACCACAGCCTCTCTCTGCTCGAGGGACTGGTCGAATAGCCCTCAGAAGGAGGCAATGCACGGTGGAGCGAATCACCTTTCTCTTCAGGGATCTTCCCCTGGGTGAGACGGCAAACACATCGGGAATGGATCGGGAACATTCTAGAATTTAACCCTGGGAGACTATGTTGCGGACTCATTGATCTGAAGTAACGAGAGACCATTGATGAGAAAACACAGCCAAACGCCCACCCACCAGAGGAGTCTCTCCAGACGGGCCGACCTCCAGAAAAGGCTCCTGGGGTGGACTGTCTGGCCAGTCAGTGGGAAGATCTCGCGGGGCCAGAGAACTTGGAAGGCCCCGAGTAGGACTCAGCTCCCTTGCGAGCACCCCGAAAGGACTGTGCCCTCTGACCAAAGCATCCAGTTGTCAAAGAGGCAGACGGCTTCTCAGGATGGTAGCGACGAGTGTCACGATACCTGGAGGTGCGCTGCGAGGTAGGCGAATATCGACGGGAGGAATGCCTAGTAGCAAATTTAGGCTTATCTTCCGGAAGACGGTGGGGTCGAACCTTCCCTAGGTCTTTGACCAATTTGTCTAGGTCCTCACCAAAGAGAAGCTTTCCCCTGAAGGGAAGCCTAGAGAGGCGTGCTTTAGATGCACAGTCAGCCGACCATTGGCGAAACCAGAGCCATCTGCAAGAAACTGTGACCGCCGCCACCGATCTAGCCGAGAGGCGTAAGAGATCGTAAAAGGCATCTGCCAAAAAAGCTGTGACCAATTCCAGACAAGCCAGAGCTGGATCCTCTGGCAGACGTTGAACCCAGCACAGAAGAGCTTGGGCCACTACGCCCCTGCAAACAGAGGCCTTGAGAGATAATGAAGAAGCCGAAAAGGCAGCCTTGAGAAGGTTCTCAACTTTCCTATCCTGTTGATCACGAAGTGCTGCACCATCCTCCACTGGAATAGTGGTGTGCTTCATTACTCCAGTCACAAGGGCGTGCTATGGGCAGGTGGTGGGGACACAGCCTCCATGATCTTGTGGCCCTGTGTGTGGGCCCCTTGGCTCTGGAGGCGGCTGGACACATTCCGGGGGGCACC
Organism: Ichthyophis bannanicus; assembly: GCA_033557465.1. Taxonomy (NCBI): domain Eukaryota; kingdom Metazoa; phylum Chordata; class Amphibia; order Gymnophiona; family Ichthyophiidae; genus Ichthyophis; species Ichthyophis bannanicus. The sequence goes on along the minus strand of CM066036.1, from coordinate 154,388,621 downwards.
CTGCCCCTATGCCATCACAGTAAGGATATTTATTTATTTATCTAGGCTTATATACCACTTATCTACAAGTCAAAGCGGTGTACTTCAAGTACTGTGTGTATATATATATGTGTATATATATATATATATATATATATATATGCGCAGGACACCCCCCTGGTGAGCACCCCACAAACATGGCAATGAGACAACCTGGCCCTGTACATCCGGAAGTTGGTCCAAACCACCCCACACTCATGCTGTGCTTGTGTCATGCCCCCATCCCCCCTAGCACGCACAGGGGGACAGAGGCAGGAAATCGGAATGGCAGGTAGCAGGGCTGCACGTACTGGCTGGTCATGCAGCCCCATATACCACCGCCTAGAGGTGGGGCCAGTGTGGGCCAGGCACAGGGCAGGGGCACCATACATTTCCACGATGGGGGCACTTATGCACATGTGGTGGGCTGTGGATACACAATAACCCTCTGGTACCCCTGAGCCATCCAAACAGGAGACACAGCCACGCATATACACACTCAGCTGTCCACAGCCCACAACATGTTGGTAACGCATCCCTCATTGGCACATCAGCTGATCGATGGTTTGTTGTTCTGTCTCTCACTGCAGGTGATTGGGGCTACCCCCTATGTCAGGGGTGGGCAATTCCGGCCCTCGTGTACCACAATCCAGCCTGGTTTTCATGATGTCCCTAATGAATATTCATGGACCTATTTCCATACAATGGAAGGCAGTGGATGCAAATAGATTTCATGAATACTCCCAATACTCCCCCCTAGCAGCCCAGCCAGCACCGGCACAATACTACATGGGGGATCATTGACCGCACCTTTGGTCAGTTGAAGTGCCTTTTCAAATGCCTGGACCAGTCCGGGGGAGCTGCTCTACAGGCCTGGCAAGGCATATGAAATCGCCATGGCATGCAGTATGCTCCACAATTATATATACCCTGCAGCACCGACAGCCACTGCCAGATGACCCTGAGCCAGCCCTGGATGACGGCAATGAGCTGGACGCCACCACAGACACATACTACGGCACGCAGTCAAGACGGGGGGTGGTGGCACAGGATAGCCTTGTCCAGGCACACTTTGCCTCACTGCCTGTACCATACTTCCTCCACCGGTACCACCCGATGCACACACCAATGCCTGGGGAAGGGCTGAGGCACATGAAGCAGCCATCATGGGCCTGTGCATGTCCACACCATCCAGACATGACCTATGTTGCTGGCCGATGCCAAACACATTGCCTATCTGGGACATTGGGCATAACAGTGACCTGGGTCTGCCACATCCATGGCTTACTTTGGGCTGTGCCCCTCTCCCCATCCTGCCCCCTCTGCATGGCACACACCACTAGCGTATGCACAGCAGGTGGCCTCCACTGCCCTAGGTTACGGCGTACCCGTGGACCGAACATAAGAACATCAGTTATGCCATACTGGGTCAGACCAAGGTCCATCAAGCCCAGTATCCTGTTTCCAACAGTGGCCAATCTAGGTCATACCTACCTGGCAGTTTCCCCAAAAGACACAGGTTCCACAATGCTTGTACTGGGTCAAGCATTAATATCCTGGGTCCCTTCTTAATAATGGTTTATGGACCTTTCCTCCAGGAACTTGTCCAAACCTTTTTTTAAACCCAGATACACTAACAGCCTTTACTACATCCTCCGTAAACAAATTCCAGAGTTTGATTACACGTTGAGTGAAAAAATATTTTATTTTATTAGTCTTAAATAGTTTACTCTGTAGCTTCATTGCATGTCCCCTAGTCTTTCTATATTCTGATAACGTAAACAATCAATCTACGTTTACCCGTTCTACTCCGTTCATTAATTTATAGATTTCTATCATATCTCCCCTCAGCCGCCTCTTTTCCAGGTTAAAGAGCCCTAACCTTTTTAGCCTTTCTTCATAGGAGTATCCTTCCATCCCCTTTACTATTTTGGTGGTTCTTCTCTGAACCTTTTCTAATAACGCTATATCCTTTTTAAGATACGGCGACCAGAATTGCACACAATATTCAAGGTGTGGTCTCACCATGGAACGATATAGAGGCCGCTGCACACTGGGCCAAGGGTTTTAACATGTTATCCACAATGATGCCTAAATCTTTTTCCTGGGTGGTGGTTCCTAATGTGGAACCTTGCATCGTGTAACCATAGTTTGGGTTGTTCTTCCCTAGGTGCATAACTTTGCACTTGTCCACATTAAATTTCATCTGCAATTTTGATGCCCAGTCTTCCAATTTATCAAGATCCTTTTGCAATTTTCCACAATCCTCTTGGGTTTTAACAACTTTAAATAGTTTTGTGTCATCTGTAAATTTGATAGCCTCACTCGTTATTCCCTTTTCCAGGTCATTTATGAATATGTCAAAAAGCAGCGGACCCAGCACAGATCCCTGGGGTACACCACTATTCACCTTTCTCCATTGGGAAAATTGTCCATTTAGCCCTACCCTCTGCTTTCTATCTTTTAACTAGTTCCTGATCCACAATAGTACACTGCCTCCTATCCCATGACTCTTTAGTTTTGCCAAAAGTCTCTGATGAGGGACCCTGTCAAAGGCTTTCTGAAAGTCCAGATACACTATATCAACCGACTCACCTTTGTCCACCTGTTTATTCACACCTTCAAAAAAACATAACAGATTAGTAAGTCAAGATCTTCCTTGTCTAAAGCCATGTTGGCTGTCTCCCATTAGGCCATGACTATCTACATGCTGAGTAATTTTGTTCTTTATGATGGTTTCTACCATTTTTCCTGGTACTGACGTCAGGCTCACCGGTCTGTAGTTTCCCGGATCACCCCAGAACCCTTTTTAAAAATTGGCGTTACATTGGCGATCCTCCAATCTTCAGGTATTACAGATGATTTTAATGATTACAGATGATTTTACTAATAGCAGGTCTGCAATCTGCTGCCACCACAGGTTCATGGTTCCCCTCAACTCCCATGTGACTCCTTCCCATTCCCCCTGGGAGTTTGCTCCACCTCTTGCTACTATGTTGGCCAGTCTGCCTGGCAATTTGGCTCTGATGTGCATGGGCTACCATGAACATGTGGCATTGCAGCACTGTGTCTCCCCTGTAGTGCTACACATATTGGTTCAGTATTGGTCAGGGTTGCTGTGGGCAACAGCCATATAGACATACAAGACACACATGTAGAACATCATAAAACTTTATTTGCCCCACAAACATGCATTGGTCAGATACAGAATATGGGCAAACAGTGCCCACACATACAGGCTAACAGGTGTGCCCCACAGCACTCAACCCTTACTCCTGCTGCACCTACAGTGCCAATACCACTGCAGGGTGGTTTGCCCTGGTGGCTGTCACTGCACCAGAGGGCAATGGCACAGTTCATGCCGCTTGGTGGCACGGCTGCTCCTGCGTGTATCCCAGATGGTGGGATTCCCTCAGTGCCCCACAGAGCTGCCTACTGTGCGACTGGGGGGGGGGAGGGGCTGCAGATGGGCCTCCTGCAGCAGTCACAGACCCCTGAACTTGACACCAGGCCCCATACCTCATCCCTGAGGCCCTCCACATGGCATGAGAGGTTGGACAGGGGCGTATGGAGCCCACTGCCCTCACTGGCATGCCACACTCCCCCATCACCAGAGGCTGGAGAATGAGTCTACAGAGGTCACCCCCTGACTCTGCAGCACCTGCACATGGCACTGGTGGGACCTGGCCTCTTGCTGCACACTATCCCCCAGATGTGGTGTGGGACATAGGCTCCTCTGCCTACTGCCACTGGCTCTGCTCCCTTCATGGGACGTGGAGGGGGATAATACTGTCTCCCCTGCCTGGCCCTACATGTCCTCCTCATCATCCACTGATGGTGCTGGGCTGGACAGGAGGATGAGACTTGGCGGTGTAGTGCTGCTGCCCCTGTTGGTGCTCATGCTGCCGCTCCCACTGGAGCTGGGGGATGTATCTGAACCCGGCATCCTCCACGGTGTCAGGGGTGGAGCCATCTGGGGACAGTGGTGGGGAGTCCTCCTCCTGATGTGCTCTCACTTTGGGGACAGAGGTCATGGTTAGCAGTATGGCTTTGGTGTCTCTGCTGCGTGTCTGATGGGTCATCCATGGGCAGCAGGTTTCCTGATGTGCCAGAGGCACAAGGTGCTCTCATTCTGGGACCACGGGTGAGCCTCATCAGGTATGTGGTTCCTGTGTCACCCTCCGGACAGTGCTCCTATCACTGCCACTGTGGTGGGGCAGGCAGGCCTCTTTGTGTCACCTTACCATACTCAGTGCCCATTGTGCTGTGTGGGACATCATGGTGGCTGCACCACACATGTCCACACCCTATCCTTCCTGTTGCTGTATTATTGTTTTGCTGGAGGAGCCGGACCACACACAGGGTGTTCCAGCACGTCCTTGTTCTGCAGGATGTGGGGCAGTGTGGGCTGGGACCGTGTGTTGTGGGACCCTGGAGTGAGGACATGTTTCTGTGGTTCCATGTGCTGTTCCATGTGGTGCCCTGCCTCTTTGTTGGGGGGCCTGTTGCCCTGCTGCTGGGTATCTGCATGGCTACTCACCCTGCTACTCCCACAGCTGCTGCCAGATGCACCTTATCAGCTGCAGATGTGTGCGGCGGATTTTGCAGAACCACACACGGTATGCCTCTGTATTGCACAGGATACAGAAATGACTGTGGGGAAGAGACATCTCAGCATTCCTCCATGCCAGGGTATGGGCCTGCCTACTCATTGGGGCGGGGGGGTGCTGCTGGCACTGTGCGCATGTGCATCATGTGCCTTGTCCCCATCTGTTATCAGTGGTGTGTCACCCTGTCATGCCATGCCAGGGGGGGTGCCTTCTGGTCATTGTATTTGGTGTGCATACACAGGGCCCGGTGCCCTCACTTCCTAGGGCCTGGGAGCACTCTCAGCTCTGGCCCTGTGGTTCTGTGTTTGACCCACGGTGTGCTGGGTTTGCTTCCCACCTGGGGGCCTGTACTACTTCATTTTTCACCTGTACTATTCACATTGCCTCACCTCTGACTTGCTCTGCTTTCACTTTCTAGGGCCTGGGAGCACTCTCAACTCTGGCCCGGTTGCTCTGTGACTGACTCACAGTGCTCAGGGTGCTTCCTGCCTGGGGATATGTACAGGGGCATGTTTTTTGGAGGCCCTCAGGGGGGCATCTGTGTGTCCTGGGACTGTAGTTGACATCTGGGATTGTTCTGTTATGCGTGTTCCTTTCATCTTTCTCTGTGTCCCCCTATGCCTTCACTGTGGGCTTGCTTGCATCCTGTTCTCCCTTGTTTCCTGGGCCCCTGCTATGGGGCTGCTGTCTCCGTACTGTGCTGTGCTATCACTGTGCAGCCTACATGCTTTCTGCCAGGGGCAGGTCCTGGCTTTCCCTGCCATTCCTCTCCATCTTGGTGCATGCCTGTCTCTGTGTCAGCATGCATGCTGCTCCAGCCTGCCTACTTCTCTCTGCTTCCAGATTTGTCTGTCAGTGTTGCATTGTACTTACTGGGTGAGAGTGGTCCTGATGTGTTCCCAGCCCCTGTGTGCTGCTGTGTGGGCTGGCCGCCTCTGCCCGGTGGGGAAGAGAGTCTCCTCCTGCACCAAGACCATGGTCAATAGCAGCCTCATCTCTGCCTCACTGAAATTAGACTTCCTGGTAGTCATGTTGATGTGTGCATTATGAAGGTTGGGGGGGGGGGGCTTCTTCCTGCTTCCAGTTGCACATGTTCTGCAGGACATAGGGTTGGGGACATTTACAGGGCTACAGGAGCAACACAGGCAGTGAGGACATGGCCATGTTTATGTATGGCTCAGGATGGCGCAATATTATGCTACTTAGGTGTGCTTCCTTGGGAACGGCCTCATGCTAATTCTACATCCCTGAGAGCATGTGTATGCAGGGTTTGGAATCGGTGCTGTGTGTACACGTCTACTCTGGGGACGTACATAGAGCCCGGACATGCCCCTTTTGGAATCGGGCTGTATGTGTACACTTCTCAACTTGTTTATCTTTTGTAAGTTCTACTAAGAAATCTTAATTTAAACCTACTGTTCAGAAAGCAGGTGCTGAGAGGCAGAGCAAGATGGCAGATACCGAGACTCTCCCATGCACTCAGCTTCTCTCCTCAGGAGACAGGTTTCCTTTTAAATGATTATCCTCAATAGTTACATATAAGTAAAGCCAAGCGTAAAGGAAAGGTGTGGGAACAGCAGTCCAAGGCGACCGGAGCAAAGAATAGGCCTATGGACCATCACCTTATTCCAGCTGCGAAGCAGCTAGGAGATGGCATATTGCTGGGTGCAAAGATGGAAGAGGCTTCATGGCCCAAGTGGATACATCACTGTATGATCTCCCAGGTACCCCCTCCATGCCAAGGGTGCGGAATATGGAAGCTTTGTTAACTGGTATGGGGCAACTAATGACTCTGGGAACAATTCAGCAGGCCCCATCTACAGAAGAAGCCTCCACTTTAAGATCTTCACACGTTTTGAGCCCTGAGGAAGGGATATCTGGCCACTATAGAGAGGATGGTGGCCCTTGTTCCTTCGGGGGAGCAGCGTCTGCAGGAAAAGGTTTGTCAGCATATGTAGTACTTTCGAAGCCTAGTGTTGTTAGCCTGGATGCCATCTGGGAGATGTTGGTGACTGTTTCCTCTCAAACTGATTTGCTTACAACTCAGATTGAGTCTCAGACTGTAAATGTAAAAACCCAAGACGAAGAAGTGAAAGACTCTCAGCATAGATAGTTATGCTTGAGGCTATCTCTCAGGACACAATGTTCTTGCTAGTCTGGTTGATGGGAATTCTTTTGTACTGAATAAGTTAGAGACTTCGGAGAATGACATTAAGAAGAGGAATTTATGTCTGATAAACTTTCCAAAATCATGTTATACCTCACCTAAGGATATGTTTGAAAAATTAATTCTGGAAACTTCTTAAGACTGCTTGACTATTCGTTTTAAAGGTTTACTATTTGCCTCCGCCGAAGGAGTTAAGCACCCTGCAGGAACAATCCTTGAATACCTCAGGACTGACTCTGTTTTTGGAATCATCTGAAGAAAAGGTTTTGCCTGCTACAATGCAGGGGCAACCCAAGGATGATGTGGGGCCATGTGCAGAGATTCATTACGTGGCCTCAATTGCATATCCACTGGACCTCATTTGCATACATTTTATTTATTTTATTTTAAAATATATATGTTTCCCATCTAAAATTTTAGGCGGCTTTCAAAGGAACCCTTCACAAGCCTTTTTGTCCTGGCAATGACATAGGGGCATGTTTACTAAATATTAATGTTCGTTAAGTGCCACTGCGCCGATAGAAATAAATGAGTGTTCCTGCACTTAGCGCAAATTAATATTTGTGAATGCACAATATCTTTTAGTTAACATTCCTCTTAATGAGTGTCTGAATATCATTTGCATGGGCAGTAAGGATAAAGACTACCAGACTTCTACATTACTATGCTCCAGTGCCAACTGCCAGGCACATAAGGAAGCACTATACACTCTACTCATTTAAAATCCATAGCAAACCCACCATATCATAACAGCACTTCCAGGGCTCACAAAACACCAAACCCTATCTATCAAAAAGGCAACACTAATCCAATACATCTCAGAGAATACCAATACATCTCCTACTGGTGAAAGAGAACAAGTGGGACTGTCACATAGAAGCTGCATGAATAGAATACTTCAGCTTGGTAACACATGCAAAACAGTCCGTCACTAAACATAGAACAAGGGATCACAATTTAGAACTAAGAAGACAAAAACTAAACTGGGAACCCCAAAAGCCAAACTTAGAATGTACAACAATACTAGAGAAATGATTTGCAAAGAATTTCTTTAAATTGAGAGCAAGCTATTTTCTAGTTATTAGACCCTAGCCAAAGTCACTTAAAGGCTTTTCCCCTGAAGAAGACCAGAACTGAAAGGCTTAGATAGGATTTGCACTCTTTGGTTAAGATTCATTGGCAAGCACACACAGAGAAGGCAATGCAGTAAAGCATAGTTACTCACCTGTAACAGGTGATCTCTGGGAAAAGCAGGAATTTAGTCTTCACATATGGGTATCGTCGGTATCGATGGAGCCTGCGCGGGACGCTCCCCAACGTCCAATAGGAAAGCTTTTGGGAGCATCCCACAGCGCCTGCATGCTGCCTTCCCGCCTTTCCCAACTGTCCCTCTCCAGTTGAGTTTAAAGCTGAGACAAAAGAGAGAGGTAAAGAGAGAAAGAGAGAGATAGAGAGATACAACTCCTAGGGGAGGTGGGTGGGTTGTGAAGACTAAATTCCTGCTGTTCCCGGAGATCACCTGTTACAGGTGAGTAACTATGCTATCTCCAGGAACAAGCAGGAATGTAGTCTTCACATATGAGGACTCCCTAGCTGCAGATGCCAGGGAAAAGACCCCAGAAGTTGTGTGCCCTTGTGAAAGGGCTCCCACTTCCCCCCCATGGATCTCTGGCATCCTACCAGGGATGGTGGGTAGTAGTTGATTAAGTATGGAACAGGTGTTGAAGAACAGCCTGACCAAACAAGGCATCCCGGTGGGAGTCCTTGTCTAAGCAGTAATGGACTGTGAAGGTATGAACCGACGCCTAAGTAGCTGCTCGGCAGATGTCATTGATAGACACAGAATGAAGATGAGTCATAGAGGCTGCCATGGCTCTCACATTGTGAGCTGTGACATGGTCTTCCAGAGGAAAGTTTTACTCTCATAGGCAAAAGATATACACTGTGCAATCCAGTTGAACAGTGTTCTTTTCGAGACTGGAAGTCCTAAATGACTAGGATCAAAAGCAACAAAGGGTTGGGAGGACTTTCTATGTTGCTGTGTCCTTTGCAAGTAAAAAGCCAGAGCCCTTTTACAATCCAAAGTATGAAGATTCCTTTCTGCATTTGAGGCATGAGGCCTTGGGAAGAATACAGGAAGGTAAACCGCTTGGTTTAAATGAAAAGGTGACACCACCTTTGGCATAAAGTGTGGATGAGTCCTAAGGACTACCTTATCATGATGGAACCTTGTATAAGGAGGATCAGCCACCAATGCTTGCAATTCACTGATGCGACATGCTGATGTGATTGCAATAAGAAAGATGACCTTCCAGGAAAGGAATTTCAAAGAGGTAGTAGCTAATGGTTCAAAAGGCAGCTTCATGAGCTGCCCAAGAACCAGATTTAAGTCCCATGCTACCGGTGGTGGCTTAATGGGAGGCTTAGTTAAAAGAAGGCCTCTCGTAAATCTCGCTATGAGAGGATGAGAGGAAATAGGTTATCCATTTAGAGGCTTGAAAGAAGCTGCAATAGCACTCAAATGAACTCTCACTAAATTGGTCTTAAGCCCTGCATTAGACAAATGAAGGAGATACTCCAGTAATGATTCCAGAGGTATCGCAAGAGGGTCAAGACCCTTCTGCGAGCACCATATGGTAAACCTTTTCCATTTGAAAGCATAAGAGCATCTTGTGGAAGGCTTCCTGGAAGCATAAAGGATATCCTTTACTTGCTGAGAAAGATTAAAACCGTGACGTTCTAGGCTTTCAGCAACCAGGCCCTGAGATGCAGAGACTGGGGATTGGGATGCCACAGCATCCCGTCCTCCTGAGAAAGGAGATTTGGAGCAGATCCTAATTCCAGAGGCGGAGCTTGAGAGAGATGTAGGAGCAGAGGTACCACATTTGCCGTGGCCAATGTGGAGCTATGAGAATCATATGACCTCTGTCTCTCTGCAGCTTGAACAGGGTTTTGGGAATTAGGGGAGCAGGCGCGAAGGAGAGTCAGCGATCCCGATGGGGGTGAGAGCGGGGGCTCCCCCTTCCTTCCTCCTCAGCCCAACCAATCAGCCTGTTCCAACGGCTGTAAAACCGCCGCTGCAGCAGGCGCGCCCGCGCCTTGCGGGCCCGCGCCAGAGGGCCCTTAGGCGTTGGACCCTGACAATTCATATTGATATCTTGGACTGGATCGTGATGCCTGCATTCGTGGTAACTTGCTGTCTCTATTATTCTCCTCCTCTTATCTGTTTACCTGTTTCTGTCTTCTATTCTGTCCTATCTTATAATGGCGTTCTTTTCCTATTTCCTCAAATGATATTGTTGTAAACCGCTTTAATGCCTTCTGGCCTGAGCGGTATATCAAATGATTAATAAACATAAAGGCATACAGGAAGTCCTGGCCCCAATGGAGGAGGAAAGCGTCCCTGGCCTGACAACCCTGAGCCGGAATTCTGGAACAGAACTGGGGAAGTTTGGCATTCAGCGGACTTGCAAAGAGGTCTATGTCCGGGGTTCCCCAAATTTGGAAAATGTTGGCCACCTGGTCTGCATGGAGAGACCTTTCGTGTGGAAGTAGAACTCGACTGAGTCTGTCTGCCCAAGAGTTTTGAATGCCTGGAAGATACACCGCAAGGAGATGAATCTGATGCTCTCCGGCGAGGGCCCATAGTCGCAAAGCTTTGTTGCATAGCGACAGAGAGCCTGTTCCGCCCTGCTTGTTCACACAGAATATGGCTACTTGATTGTCCATTTGAATTAGGACTGTCTTGTAGATGAGCTGGGTGTGGAATACTCAAAGGGCAAGGAAGATTGCTCTGAGTTCCGGGAAATTGATATGTAGATAGGTCTCCTGTGGAGTCCATGTACCCTGGGTAGAAAGGCCTTGCAGGTGGGCTCCCCAACCCACCTGTGAGGCATCTGTTGTTAGAGTGGCTTGGGGTGGGGGTTGATGAAAAGGGGACCCCACCAAAAGGTTTTGGGGTGACTGACACCATTGGAGGGACAAAATAAGGCGATCTGAGTTTGCTATTTTGTCTGACAGGCAACCGGACGCCTGAGTCCACTGAGTGGATAAAGTCCATTGGGCTGCCCTCATATGGAGGCGAGCATAAGGAACCACATGCACAATGAATGCCATGTGCCCTAGCAACTGTAACATTTCCCGAGCAGTGAGGTGAGGTTTTAGCACTACTTGGGAGGCTAATTGAACTATGCGAAGGCAGCAGGCCTGTGGAAGGTAGGCTCTTGTCTGTCTGGTATCCAGCAGAGCTCCAATAAACTCCAGGGACTGAGTGGGAGCAAGATTGGATTTTGGGAAGTTTATGACAAGTCCCAAATACTGAAGGATGCGCATTGAGCGAGAGAGAAACCCTGGCCTCTGGCTCTGAAGGGGCTCGAATGAGCCAGTCGCCTAAGTAAGGGAAGATGAATATTCCCAGGCCGCGAAGAAATGCTGCCACCACAGCCATGCATTTTGTGAACACCCTTGGTGCCGAGGCCAGGCCAAAAGGAAGAACCCTGTATTGGTAGTGCTTCCCTTGAAAAAGAAAGCGAAGGAACTTTCGATGAGTTGGATGGATGAGAACATGAGTATACGCATCCTTGAGATCTAGAGAACAAAGCCAATCCTGACTCTGAAGGTATGGCAGCAGAGTTCCTAGAGAAATCATTTTGAACTTCTCTTTGAACAGGAATTTGTTCAATTCTCTGAGGTCTAAAATGGGTCTGTGTCCTCCTGTTTTCTTTGGAATAAGGAAATAGGGGGAGTAGAACCCTGTACCCTGTTGGAGAATGAGTACCTCTTCTATTGCCCCTTGGGCAAGAAGCATAGTGACCTCTTGACCTAACTGGTCGTTGAGAGAGGTCTGAGAATTGAACTGTCTTACCATTGTAGGAGGGGGCATTCTGAGGAAATGAAGCTTGTACCCCTCTCTTACAATAGACAGAGTCTGATTTTCTGCTGTTATTTGCCCCCATCTGGGGGCAAAATGACATAACCTTCCTGGAATGGTGGAAGGCTCTGGGCCATTCAGGGCCAGGAAGGCAAAGTTCTCTAGATAGGAGTCAAAGCCCCTGTGGCGGCTGAGTCTGCTGAGCCGGTTGAGGCTTAGTAGCTTTTGATTTCCTTTGCCTAGGTTGTTGCTGCTGTCCCTTTTGGGCAGACTGACCTAAACGATGCCCCTGCTGGGTATAGGAGGGATAAAACTTCTTCTTACTGAAGAATGGTTTCTTAAAGGATTTTTTCCTTGCAGGATCAGCTGTAAATTTAGACAATCTATCCAAAGTGATATTGTCAGCATCTATCTCATTAGCTTTTTCCTGCCAATTCTTGCCAAAGAGATTCTCTCCTGTGCAAGGAATATTCCCTAGTTTATCCTGTACCCAAAGTTCCAAGTCAGATGCCTGGAGCCAGGCAATCCTACGTGCACCTATGGCAATAGCAGAGGTTCTACTTATGCACTCAAAGCAGTCAAAGGCTGCACGATTCACAAACTTGGAAACATCCTGAGCATGTTTGACAAGGACGAGGTAATCCTGTCTCTTATCATCAGGAAGGAGACGGCTCATAAGCTCTAAATCTCCCGTGACTTCCTTAAGGAACATTCCCATATATAATATATAGGAACTGATCCTAGCAGAAAGCATGGAAGCCTGGAAGGTTCGATGTCCAAAGGCGTCAAGAGTCCTACACTCACATCCTGGAGGATTAGATGCATGCCTTTTTGCACTCTTGATCCTTCTCATAGCTGATTCCGCCACCATGGAATGGTGTGGTAGCTGAGTCTTCTGAAACCCAGGACAAGGAGGAACTTGATACATGGTGTCGAGTCTTCGAGAGTGAGGAGATGTGGTTAGAGGTGTTTCCCACATTCTTAACATAAGATCATGCAAGATCTCATGAATAGGTAAGGTAGCTGCCTCCTTGGGAGCTTTAGGGTATTGTAGGATTTCTAATTCCTTTGCCCTAGGCCAGTGATGGCTAACCTTTTTGAGCCCGAGTGCCCAAACTGCCGCACAAAACCAAAGAATTTCCTCAAAGTGCCAGCACGTCAATTTGCATAAATATTTGCATAATGCTAACATACACTAACTTTTAGTAAACATGTCTCTTAATGAGTGTATGGATAAAGACAGACTAAAAGATTTCTACATTACTATAATCCAGTGCCAACCGCCAGGCACATTAGGAACTACTACAAACACTGCCCATTTAGAACCAATAGCAAACCCGCCGTATCCTAACAGCACTACCAGGAGTCACAAAGCACCATACCATACCTATCAAAAGGCAACACTGCAAATATTAAACCAATACATTTCAGAGAACAACAATACATGACCTACTGGGGAAAGAGAACAAGTGGCAATGTCAAAAAGGAATTACATAAACAGAATACCTCAGCTCAGTTACACAGTTGCAATTGCTCCAGCCACTTTCTTCTGGTTTCTTCATGTTTTCTGCTAACTCTCCATCATCTGCTGTCCATTTGTCCTTTCTTCTCTCTTCTAGTTTTTTTTTCCATTCTCTCTCTCTACATCCGCTTTAACATACTAATCTTTCTCCTTTTGCTCTTTCCTCATTCCTATTTCATCCACTCAAATTTTACCCCTCCATCCTCAATCCCCACTTACTCTCCCAATACCCGGCCAATTGTACATTTTTCTTCCCTCACACACAAAATATTTTCCCCTCTCCATTTCATTCTCCCAGCCCCATCCCCTTCTAATCTCCCCCAACATCAGCTCCCTTTTAGTTCCAGCCCCACGCAGTATCCGCTCCCTTCTAGTCCCCTCATCAGTCCATTTCCAGTCCTAGCTCCCCCATCCATTTCCAGTCCTATCCGAGTCCCTTCATCAGCTCATTTCCAATACCAGCCTCCCATCAGCCCATTTCTAGTCCTTTCCTAGCCCCACCATCAGCCCAGGTTAAATCCTAGCTCCCCTCCACTCAGCCCATTTCTAATCAAAGCCCCCCACTAGCCTACATCCATTTCTAGCCCCTCCATGAGTCCATTTCAATCCAAGCCCCCACCACAGCCCATTTCCAATCTTAGCTCCCCCAACACCCATTTCTCAGTTCTATCCTAGCCCATCCATCAGCCCAGTTCCTGTCCTAGCTCCCTCCCCTAAGAGCCCATTCCAAACCCCCCTTCCCATCAGTTATTTGCAGTTCAAGCCCCCTTCCACTCAGCCCATTTCCAGTCCAAGTCCCCCTCCCCATTAGCTATTTGCAGTTCAAGCCCCCCACTTCCCCTCAGCCCATTTCCATTCCAAGCCCCGTCCCCATCAGCTATTTGCAGTTCAAGCCCCCCACTTCCCCTCAGCCCATTTCCATTCCAAGCCCCATCCCCAACAGCTATTTGCAGTTCAAGCCCCCTTCCACTCAGCCCATTTCCAGTCCTAGCAACCCCAACCCATTACCAGTCCTAGCCCCCCATAGCCCACTCCCAGTCCTAATCCCACCAGCCCATTTCCAGTCCTAATCCCCCATCACCCAATTTTCAGTTTAAGCCCCCCCATAGCCCATTACCAGTCCTAACCTCCCCATCAGCCCACTCCCAGTCCTAATCCCCCATCACCCAATTTTCAGTTTAAGCCCCCCCATAGCCCATTACCAGTCCTAACCCCCCATCAACCCACTTCCAGTCCTAATCCCACCAGCCCATTTCCAGTCCTAATCCCCCATCACCCAATTTTCAGTTTAAGCCCCCCCATAGCCCATTACCAGTCCTAACCCCCCATCAACCCACTTCCAGTCCTAATCCCACCAGCCCATTTCCAGTCCTAATCCCTCATCACCCAATTTTTAGTTTAAGCCCCCCCAGCGCCCATCACCACTCCTAACCCCCCCAGTCCAGCGCCCATCACCACTCCTAACCCCCCCAGCCAGCCCAGTGCCCATCACCACTCCTAACCCCCCCCAGCCAGCCCAGTGTCCATCACCACTCCTACCCCCCCCAGCCCAGTGCCCATCACCACTCCTAAATCCCCCCAGCCCAGCACTACTCCTAACACCCCCCCAGCCCAGCCCATCACTACTCCTAACCCCCCCCACCCCAGTCCATCACCACTCCTAACCCCCCCCAGCCCAGCCCAGCCCAGCCCATCACCACTCCTAACCCCCCCCAGCCCAGCCCAGCCCATCACATCACCACTCCCAACCCCCCCCCCAGCCCAGGGAAAATTAAAAAAAAGAAAACCTGTCTGTTGCCGCTGTCGGGGCCGCCGCGGCAGAATCGAGCGTGCCGCGGGGCCCCCCTGTATCCGGCAGAGCCTGCCCTCCCCGTAGCAGCTCTCTCTTTGGAGCTGCAGTCAGACGCGCCGGCTTGCAGAGCGCGAGGGAAGAGTTTCTTCTCCCTCGCTACTCTGTTAAACCCGCGGGGGCTGATGGGAAGTTCCCATCAGCCCCCGCGGGCTTAACAGAGTCGCGAAAGGGAAACTCTTCCCTTCGCGCTCTGCAAGCCGGCGCGTCTGACTGCAGCTCCAAAGAGAGAGCTGCTACGGGGAGGGCAGGCTCTGCCGGGTACAGGGGGGCCCCGCGGCACGCTCGATTTTGCCGCGGCGGCCCCGACAGCGGCAGCAGACAAGTAAAATTGAAAAAAAAAAAAAAACCTAATTGCGGACCTTCCCGCTTGCCAGCTGCAAGGCCTTCGCGTGCCACAGCTGGCACGCGTGCCATAGGTTCGCCATCGCTGCCCTAGGCTCTTTTTCAGGAGCCACTGTGATGGAAAGACTTCGAGCCACATCTCGGATAAAATCCTGAAGAGACATATCCTCTGGTGGAGACATCCTACGCTGAGGAGAAGAAGAAGAATCCTCAGGAAGAAGTATTCTGGTATCAGAAGAGCTTTCAGAGTCTTCAGACCCATCCAGAGATTCAAAGTATCTCCGTATCTCCGATCTCAGTGATCGTGCAAGGCACGGTACCGGTACCGATCGAAGTCGGCATCGGAGGAGTCCAGTACCGACTTGTCGATACCGGATAGATAAGCATGACTCGGTCCCAGTAGAATACCTGCCGATGTCGATGCAGTCGGTACCGATACCGGAGTCGGTGCCGGTACCAGTTGAATTGTCTGACGCGGTTTCAGGGGCATCGAGGCCGTGAGAAGAGCCACCAGACTGCGTTCAATAGCCAAGAATCTCTGGTCTATCAATGCTGCCGATGCTTGGTTATCGGTACCGGATGAAGCAGCCAGTACCCCAGAGCATGGCACCAGTAGTTCTGCCAAGGTTGAGGCCTCGAGAACATCCTGGAGCCCCGTTAGTGCTTTGGAAGCTGAAGCCTCCTGCCGGGGTAATTTTGCCAGTGAAAGTCCCTCAAGGGCAATGCCAGAGGCATCTCGATGCTTAGAGGGAGATCTACCCTTTGAGGACCGGCTAGATTTATGTTTAGTTACCTGAGATACATGGGAGGAAGACGAAGCAGCTCGGTTCTGCCGGCCCCTTTTCGACATCATCCCACAGGCAACACACTCTGAAATAGAGTGGTCAGGACCTAAACATTTGAGGCACCACTCATGGGTGTCGGTGACTGAGATGGTACCGCCACACTTGGAACACTTTTTAAAACCCGAAGCGGGTTTTTCCATTTTAAAGGAAAAGGTTGGGCCTAGTGCCCAAAATGGCGCGTGGCACCTGAGGAGAAAATAACTGGAAAAGATTCCAGAAAGAGAGGTTTTGGGGGGGTTTTTTAAAAAAAAAAAGAAAGAAGAACCGGCGGTACCGGTGTAGAGTCGAAGGAAGGCAGACGCGACCACAAAAAAGAAGAATAGACGGGAATGTTTTCTGCAGTGACAGGATGTGCGACCTGTCGGCACCGCGGAAAATGAAGAACTGGAGAGGGACAGTTGGGAAAGGCGGGAAGGCAGCACGCAGGCACTGTGGGATGCTCCCAAAAGCTTTCCTATTGGATGCTGGGGAGCGTTCCCGCGCAGGCTCCATCGGTACCGACAATACCCATATGTGAAGACTACATTCCTGCTTGTTCCTGGAGATACTGTGTTATGCTTTAGCGCAGTGGTTTACTTGATTTGCCTATACTAGTCTTACTTTCGAAGCAGAAAGATGTCTGGTGCAGGAAAATCTTGAATGAAACTCAAATCATATTCAAATGGCTGAATATGAAATTTCTCCCACAATAAAAAACTGTGCTGAAAGTGCAATTTTTTTCTCTTCCCTTAACACTGAATCTCTATATTAACTCATAGATAGAGTAAAAATGTAGATCTCCTTTGTGTTCCCTTACCATTCCTCCTAGATTATCCCATGTCTACAGCTACTGTGTTGTCTGTCTTGACTAGATTGTAAGCTCTGAAGAGCAGGGACCGTCTTTTTCATGTGTCAGCGCAGTGCTGCGTATGACTTTTAGCGCTATACTAATGTTTAGTAGTAGTAGCATAGGAGCAAAGGGGTCATCTGAGAAGTGCAGCATGTCACTTCAGATAACCTAAGATCACTGATGGCCTGTGGGCCCCAGACCCATATACTCTCGACCCCACAAAAACTCCTGATGGCCCAAGTGACCTTTGGGTCCCCAGTCTCCTATTCCCCACTCCAAAGATGTTCCTAGTGGCCTAGATGGCTCCCTTGTATCACCCACCCCCTCCTTAAGAGGACCCCCAATACCCTCTTAGAGCCCCTCACTCATCCCCACATGCCCTCTGAGTCTGCCTCCAAGTTAGGAGGCAGGAGAGACACCCACTCACTCCTGCTTCTGCATTGCCATTTTCCAAGATGGTGAGATGGAGGCAGGAGTGAGTTGTTATCTTTCCTGTCTTCTAACTCCAGAAGTGGGGGATTCAAGATGCATCAAAGGCTCTCTCCAGCTGAAATCTTGTCCAGATAGTCCCTTGGGGGAAGTGTGGGGAGTCAGGAGTGTCAGAGGTGAGAAGGAAGGGGACTGGGATTGTAGGAGGGTCGGGGAGGTAATCAGGAGTGTCAGGACGGTCAGAGAGGGGATAAGGAGAAACAGGAGCATCATGGGGAGAATGGGAGTGTTTGTAGTGTTGGGGAAGAAGGGAAGTGATTAGAAGTGTTGGTTAGGATCAAGCGAGGAGCTTGGGGTGTCCCAGGGTCGACTTCAATACCAGGGCTTTTCTTCAGGTTGGGTGGGGGTAGGAGATAAGAATTGGGTAATCCGGCCTAGGATTTTTTAAATCTACCTTCTTGTCAAAGTATAAGCACTTACACTCTGACAAGAAGGAAGATATTTACTTGTGGTGCAGCAAACAGCTGCATATTATTACCACAGCAATATGCACTGTATTTTTCCAAAAGCACACGCTTTTTGACACACTGGTAATTTTCATGCCATTAGTTTACTGCATCAGAAGTAAAAATTTGTTTCAGAACATGCATTAGATTATGGGGGTCATTCCAGAACTCGAATAAGGGGTTTGCATGTGCAGCAGGGACGTTTATGTGCTGAAAATGTCCCCGACCATATTCTGAAACACTGCGCTAGCACAGGGATCTCAGAACATGGGCGGGAGAGGGCAGAACGGAGGCATGGTCAGCTGCGGGGATGTAGAAAGTGTATTCAGGAAAGGCCCGTGTACGTATTGTGTTTCCCGGAAACATCCATGTTATTCCTGCTAAAACATGGTATAAGGCTAGGACTTAGAAAATATTCTGCTGTGCTCTGCAATGCATCCCACATAGGAGAATGGCTGTGACAAGTGTGTTTTGAACTGGTGTGACTACAGTCTGTAAAAATACAAGATGCAGTCTTAAGGTAGAGGGAGCAGAGGTGAGGAAATGTTGTAAGGTGAAGAAACATTTCTAAACATCTTTACAGAAATATTAAGAAGAGCAATAGTGTGTATTCAGGCTATGCACCCTTGTGCTGTTTGTGCTAAACGAGCCAATCTATAGGACCCTAACAATTCCCATATTCAGAAAAATGGGACTGTGATGCAGGGATATGGGCGTGAGCAGAGAAAGGATTCCTTTTTGGGTGAGAAATGAAGATCATATTTGTAGTCCTGGGACCCCATGCGATTATGTTATGTCATAACTATTCTATTCTTTTGCGCAGAATCATGTTTTTGTCACAGAAAGTGAGTGTGTGTGTGTGTGGTTTGAGGTGTGCTCAGCTGCAATTCAGGGGGGATATGAAAGCCTGGCCAGTACCTGGACCATATGGATGACTGCAATGTCACCAGGTGTCAGTGTGATTGGGCATTTCTTGACAGGAAATGCCCCCGTTTAACCTCCTGGCACTCAGCACGCCGGGAAGCTGCAAGTGAACACAGCCACTGGAGTGAAGGAAAATGCCGCACTTACTCCAGCGGATGTGCAGAGGTGAGCCGGGACATGGGGCTTTGGGCCTCCCCGGCTCCCTCTGAAGCTAGTCAGGCAGGCATGGGCCCATGTGCAGACAACATTTCTGCACAATGATAAGGCTGGGCCTGCTACAATGGTTGTGACTTTGGTGTTGAGAGTCTGATAGAGACTTTCTTCTTCACCTGTAC
Organism: Ichthyophis bannanicus; assembly: GCA_033557465.1. Classification (NCBI taxonomy): domain Eukaryota; kingdom Metazoa; phylum Chordata; class Amphibia; order Gymnophiona; family Ichthyophiidae; genus Ichthyophis; species Ichthyophis bannanicus. The sequence continues at coordinate 154,369,372 of CM066036.1, read as the reverse complement.
TTTCATCATCCGTCTGAGCCATTTTTTGGGTGTAAAGTTTGTATGTTTCCTGATATATCAAAAGTCATTCAGCAGAAAGATGGCATTTCCTATTATTGCACCCTGGGGTACTTGTTTGGGCTTAATTTTCCCTGTCGCTGTGTGATTAAATATAAAAATGTTAAGAATCTGTTTATTGAACCAATGAAGTTGACACAATTCCTTGCTGGGACGTCTTCTCAGTTCTCTCCTATGGCCTCTATCCATCTTCAAGATAGGGTACCATAGGAACGATTATAACTAGATATTCGCCTGGTATTTTCTTGTAATTTCGTTTTTGCTCTTGTTTTCCTTTTGGAATTTTGGTCTCTTCTACACTACCATTTTGAGGACTTTATTTTTCTTTTGTCTGGGATTTATTGATATAATTTGGTATTGTTGTTATCTTTTCTTTTTCTGAGAGAAGTTACATTTCTGTACAAGAGTTACATCTTGGATTGTAATTGAAAAACAAACTACCCACTCTTCATAGCAGCCTCCTATTCCATTGTTGGGGGGTTGGAAAGGGATGTTCCTCTGAACCCTCCACTGCACCACTAACACTCTCTTTTGACACCAGTTCCCCACACCCCACGTTTGCACTTTTGCTTCAGACACCTTCCCTAGACCAAACAACCCCAGCTCACAGCCCTCACTGTGCAGCTTGAATTCTGGCACATATCCATCCTGCCTCAATCACACCGCACTGCACCACTGCTCCAGACACTCCACCTATACTGAACACCCCCACATACACATACTGCCACACATCACCTCCATTATGCACCCCCAACATGCACAAGCTCCCACCCTCCTACTTTAGAATCTCACCTATAGCAGACACCCCCCATGCCATCACTGTCCCACATGTCCCCTTCTTACCCTACACATGCCCCTGTCCTAAATGTAGCTGCTCCAGACATCCACCCATACACCACTCCCACCCTTGATATCCACCTATGGACACACCCTGTTTCAGACACTCCTCAATTGTTATACATACCACCTCACCCCTCCTTTGCTCCCTGACTGAAGCTCTGACAGGAGCCCTCACTATCCTGGGCACCATGGTGTTAATTTCCAGGGCTTTGAAGAAAAGTTGAAAATTTTATGAGTGACTCCAGGGAGAGTACCATCTGCTAAGCTAAGTAAAGCATTTTTCTGACTAATGTGAGCAGTTTTACTGCAATTAATGATTAAAATGGACAGTTCATGGTAGTGCTTGATTCCCCACTATGATGTGTCCGACAAAAATACAAAGCAATTACTTTACATTGTGTACCTACTCAGTCTGGGTTCTCCGTGTATACTTTTTGATTTAATAAAACAGTAAAGCATACTAGGAAATATAAAATTAAGAATTGGAGACTGTGTTTCCCATTAATATACCAGTTAATTAGTTCAGCAACACAATTAACTCTTGTAATGCACACATAGAATGCTAATAATAAATTACTTGGAGCTGTTGTTGATGGTGCAGGTTTAGAGTTGTCCTCGGTAGTTCTGCTTGTGGAAACAGCTCCTGGATGCCTAGATGTAGGTGTTGTTACAGTGGACAGAGGCAATATAGCAGCTACTGATGTCGTTCTCCATATTAGACCAGGTGTACCTGTTAATGTTGTTCCTGAAGGTTTTACTAAAGGTAAAATGCCAATTTAACTCATCTTTGAAACAGAAATTTCTCTAGCTAGATGACTGCTCAACAATGGCTTTTTCCTTATAGCAAGTATGTCCAAGTTCATTACTTGAGGGCTACAAACAGGCTGGGGTTTCATGATGTCTCTAAAGAATATGCATTACCACTAAATCAAACTCCCAGGACACCAACTAATTAGATAAATAGATACAAATTCAATAAAACGTTTCCCAAAAAATGTTTTATACCTTATATCTTCAGAAACCTACTTAAACTTAAAACCCTCCAAATAATGTACACCTACTAAATATTTTTACTTTTTTCATTATATTAATTTATAGAATACTGATTAGGGGAGAAAAAGCCTCAGGGAATAACTTGTGCCACTATGCAGCCACATGAAGGCTCCAGGGGAAGCAGTGAGCTTCACATCACAAGCTTAAAAAACTCCCTCTATACTTGAATACTAGAACTGAAGGCCATTGTTAAAGCACTTAAACAACACCCTGGACAGTGAAAAAGATAGGAAGAAAAATTATGCCTTTAAATTATGGTGCTGGAGACAAATACTGTGTATACCATGGACTGCCCAAAGAACAAACCAGTCAGTACTAGAGGAGTTCAAACCTAAGCTTTCTTTAGAAGCTTAAATGACAAGACTTCGACTTTCATACTTTGGACATATCATGCAAAGAGAGAGATCATTAGAGAAAGACATCATGCTTGGCAAGGTAGAAGGTCAACGCAAAAGAGGAAGGCCAGCAATGAACTGGATCGATACAATAACAACAGCTATGGGTGCAAGTCTGACAACAATGAGCCACCTGACTGAAGACCGAACACAGTTTAGGACAACTATCCAGAGGGCCGCAATGAGTCAAAACAGACTCGACAGGACTTAAACAGAAGCTCAAATCACATTATTTAAAAGCTCAAACCCAAAGTCAGCGGTAGCAGAAACCTGCAGATAAAGTGCAAATAATCAGCAGAGACCACAGCCGATTTAACAAACCCCAACCATTCACTTATCTGAAAACGGCAGACAGCAGACTGCAGGAAAGCACCAAAACCAACGGACTACTGGCTGAAGTGTCTGCGCTAAAGATTCACAGTCCATTAGCCAATCAAAAAAGTTGCCCTTGCCCAAACAAGATCTTTGTTTCGCCTAACGGCTTCATCAGGGGCAAACCAGACAGTTGAACAAATTGTCCATGCAGAGAAAGGCATTTGACAACATTGGCATTTAACCGGTGAACCCACCAATAAGAGAACAGCTAACACCTAATTGAGAGGAAAATTCAAAAAATTTTTATTGGGGGGGGCAGAGCCTGATGTCCAGCGGGTTAGACGCTTCGCGCTGAAGCTCCCGAGAGGCCTACACAGAATCCTGACTTAATACCTACATAAACTTAATTTTTTGCTCCGAACTTACCGGGGTACCTCGGGGGGGATGGCGGCCCATAAACCAGCGCGCTTGGACTTCGGGTCTCCTTCTTCTTCACACGGAAAACGCTCCAAAACAGAGGTGTCTTCCCCACAAAAGATGGTTCCACTTCGGGAAAACCCCGAAATGCATCAGGAGATCTTAGAGGAAATACGCGGAGTTAAGGAATTGGTGCAGTCCAACGGAGAAGCGCTTCGAGCCATGCGAGAAGACTTCGGTGTGCTCCAGGACAGACTTGAAAGCCTTTCATTACGGCAGGACAACATGGCGGGGGTCCTCGACTCGCACGCGGTGCGCTTGGTCAAACTGGACAAGGCTGAGCGCCAGATACAGAATCTTCAAAAAGAGTTAGAAGATAGCAATAATCGAGCCCGTCGCAACAATGTGAGGCTCCTTGGAATACCGGAGGGGGCGGAAGCAGGAGATATCAGAGAATTCCTGCTCAAAACTCTTCCCTCCTTGTTGAAGATCACATTTCATAGAGACCTGGAAATTGATCGAGCACATCGTGTTCCTACCCATATGGCGCTCAGCCGAACGACCCCCCGGCCTATTATCTTTCGATTACTACGATATCAACAAGTGGAACAAATTCTAAATGCTGCCCGGGTGAATCGTCATCTGGAGTTTGAAAGTCATAAAGTCTCCTTCTTCCCTGATTTGGCAAAGCCCACAGTTGACCGTCGGAAGAGACTCCTTGCTTTTCGCCCTCGACTTCAACAGCTACAGGCTCGCTTTGGCCTGTTGTATCCAGCGAAGCTCCGAGTGACTCTCCACAACCAAACTAGGACATTCGAAGATCCTGATCTACTATCAACATTTTTAGACTCCAAAGAAGCAGAGCAGATGCGTTAACCCAACAACTTGGACTTATTATCTGCCGGCTCTGTCCGCCATTTTGAAGGGCCCGACGCGGTGGTCATCGCCAAGCACAGAGACTGCCTGGACTTTTCTTTCTGTCTTTATATGACTTACTTGGTCTTCTATCCCTCCATGATGTGTGCCTCGGTTGGATTCGGAGCACGCACCGTTATACAGGTTATATGTTTTCAATTTCGGCCTTCTCTGGGGTTTCTCCCCGCAGACACATGGTCGCCAGTAATTTTTGGGGTTCTGCTTCTTCTCTACCGCGCTGCGGTTCTTATTTTTTAATGTGGGGCGCTTCATTGTATTACATTAGCTTATTTTCTTTCATGTCATGTGTACAGCCAGATACAGTTACTATGAGGGACATTGTGAACCTAGGTGCGCTATCATGTTCTCTTTCAGAATTTTTAACCTTGCTCAATGGCCTTATGTAAGATATTATCACTTAACGTAAAAGGCATCAATAGTCCAATCAAAAGAAAGAAAATTCTTAGCTATCTTAATCATGAGCATGCTGATTTAGTGTTTCTTCAGGAAACTCATCTAAATTCCGCTGAAACACTGAAACTCAATGCTAAACCTTACCTGGTGGCTGCCTATTCTCCCGCCGTCTCCAAACGGTGTGGGGTGGCCATTCTGGTTAAGAAGTCTTTGCAAGCTACTGTAATAGATACTAGCTCTGATAAGGAGGGTAGATGGACCCGTGCACATCTTAAGGTTGGAGATAGTGAATTCACGTGTATTTGTATTTATGCCCCGAATGTGGATAACCCTGCTTACTATGCAAGTATTGCGCAGTTGGCACAGGCCTCTGCCAATACTCCATTAATACTTGGTGGCGATTTCAATCAAGTGTTAGACCCTTTGATAGATAGACAACCGCCTAGAACGAGTAACCCACCCAAGAGTCTTGCTACCCTTACAGCTCTGATGCAAGACCTTGCGCTAGTAGATATATGGAGGCTGCTTCACCCCTCCGACTTAGAGTACACCTTTTTTTCTGCCCCCCATCACTCACAATCTAGAATAGATTTTTTTCTCATTTCCAAAGCACTGATTTCTCAAGTGGACACGGCTAGGACTCATCCTCTCCATATTTCTGACCATGCTGCCATATCTCTTTCATTGCATGTTACTACGCGAGATGATCATCCCCGTGCTTGGTTTTTTGATAGATCCCTACTGGATCAAAAAGATTTTCAGGTTGACATAAAGGCCGCTATCCAAGATTATTTTCATTTTAACTCACCCCATGACACAGCGAGCTGGGCTTGGTGGGAGGGTTTTAAGGCATCTATCCGTGCTACTATAACCAGCTATCAAATTCGACAGGGGAAACAGAGAAAGCAACACTTACTGATTCTAGAGCAACAGATACAAGCTGGGGAGCGTATCCTTACGTCCCGTACTGACCCATGTATTTTACTCCGTTTACAACGCCTCCGCTTTCAATACAATCAGCTTTTATATACTGCTGCTGCTAAAAATATTGAATCACAACAAGGGTTGTATTACCGGGAAAATAACCGTGCTGGCAAATTATTAGCGAATGCCCTGAAAGGTCAAAAAGAAGCCAAGCGTGTTACCGCTCTCCGTAATCCATCGGGGGGGGGCCTGGTCACTAAAGATACAGAAATTTTAGAACTCTTTCGTGATTTTTATACTCGGCTTTATCAATCTGAATGTGATTTTGAGCCAGAAGTATTTGAACGATTGCTCTCAGGGGTACAACGACCGACCCTATCTGACGAAGATAGAGAGGCCATGGACAAACCATTCACTTTATCAGAAATTCATTCTGCTCTCAAGAGATGTGCCACAGGTCGAGCTGCCGGCCCGGACGGTCTCCCTGCTGAATTCTACAAAACCTTTAACGCTGACTTAGCTCCAGTTTTGAAACTTTATTTTTCTGCTCTGGCCGAGGAGGGATCTTCTGCTGGGTCCTTTTCTATGGCAAATGTAGTAGTTTTTGAGAAAGAGGGGAGAGATCCGCAACTAACAGCCAATTATCGTCCAATTTCCCTCCTAAATGCGGACTATAAAATATTTGCCACCATTCTCTCCACCCGGCTCTCTGATAGGATGTCTACTTTGATACACCCAGATCAATGCGGTTTCATTCCCGGTAGATCAACCGCTGATAATGCTCGGACTCTATGTCATGTACTGACTACCGCAGTTAATCTTGATCGACCATTTGTTGGCCTCTCACTTGATGCTGAGAAGGCCTTTGATCGCTTAGAATGGCCTTTTCTGTTTGCAACTCTCCGCTGGTACGGATTCGGAGAAGGTTTTCTCCGTTGTCTCCACGCCATGTACGCACAGCCTACAGCCAGTATCTGTGCTAATGCTTTAAAGTCTCAGCCATTTCCCCTTCAACGCGGTACTCGTCAGGGATGCCCACTGTCTCCACTTCTTTTCGATCTTGCACTCGAACCCTTAGCTTTACTAATCCGGCAATCGGAGGAGATTCATGGAGTCCCCTTCTCTCATAGAGAAATTAAAATCTCAGCATATGCAGATGACCTTATGCTCTTTGTCTCTTTAGACTCGGTGCCGGCTGTCCTAGAGCAAATCGGTAAATATTCACAACTCTCGGGGTATAAGATAAATTGGACCAAATCGGTAGCCTTCCCATTAAACTCTCTGATTCATCAAGCAGATATGCAATCCTTTCCCTTTTTATGGCAACCTCGCATGGTCAAATACCTTGGGGTCCACTATTGCTCTCCTTTGGAAGATGCTATCTCCTTTAATGCCAAAGACTTAACCTCTAAAGTCCGGGCGCTCACTCACCGTTGGACTCCTTTAACACTTACCTGGTGGGGTCGCCTAGAAACCATAAAAATGATGATTGTTCCTAAAGTGAATTACATTTTAGAAATGTTGCCCTGTCTCCTACCTCGACGTACATATAAAGATTTAGAGGGCCTTCTGACTAGATACTTATGGCAAAACAAGACACCTAGGATAGCGAAGCATAAGTTGCAAGCGGATAAGGAAAATGGGGGTGTCCGATTCCCTGATTTCCTGAAATATCACCACTCTTTTCTTCTCAAACAAGGCGCTCGTTGGCTGGAAGACCTAGCACCGAGTAGACCTGTGTGGCTAGATATAGAGGAGAACCTTTGCAAACCGTTTCCTCTTACTTTTCTCCCTGGTATGACTCTCCCATCAGACTCCCACTATCCACCAATGCTTTTAGACACTTTAGGTGCCTTTAATACTCTTATTCAATCTTTAGACTCCTGATTCTGTCCGTTAGACAGACTCCCGCTCTGGTACAATACTCGATTTCAAATACAAAATAAACCGATGGCGTGGAGCCCCTGGTACACTAGGGGCATTTGGACCCCTACCCAGTTGTTCCATGATGGTCGCTGGAAAACGTTTAGTGAATTGCAAATTGAATTTGGTCTCCCAGCGAAACACTACTTTCAGTTGGTGCAACTACAGCATTGTCTTCGGAGTGCTAAGGTGCTCCCGCCATCGGAATCCCCTACCCAGGACTTGTCGGAGACTATCCGATCTATCGGGAGCTCACCGGGTGTAGCATCTAACTTTTACAAAACCTTAAGTACTGCTGTAAATAGAGGTACCCCTATAGCACAGAAAGCATGGGAGCGGGAACTGCATGTAACTTTGACCCCGGAGCAATGGAGCCTTGTCTGGAGTAGAGTGACACGGGTCTCCAGATCCGCCTCACTCACTCAGACACTCTTCTTTCTAGCCCACCGGTGTTTCTATACTCCTGACAGATTAGCCAAATGGAACACCTCCCAGGGCAATAAATGCTGGACATGCCATGCGGCCATCGGTTCACTAACTCATGTTATGTATGAATGTCCCGCACTACAGTATTACTGGCGTCGGGTCTGGGGTCGTATCCAATCTATTTTGCACTTTCAAGAGCCCCTGTCTTGGAGGATAGTGGGACTCCGCTCAGCTGCGGGGATCCCCTCTCTTCCAAAATCGGCTTACTTCCTTTTAGACTTCATGCTGGGCATTGCTATTTCCCTAATTACGAAGTACTGGAAAAATAGCTCCCATCTGAGCCCCAATGAATGGTGGAATCATGTCTGTCTCTACAGTAAATATGAACAAATACCTCGTATGTTTGCTTCTTCCGTTCAGACCCCCCATCATCTGTCTAAATGGAAGATGCTCAATGACTATGTTCACACCGCTAAATGCTCTTATCTGACTGTTTAAATTTGTATAAATCTCTGTCACATGATCATTCTGTATCGCAGATGCTATTTATTTTTGTTTTGATGTACAACCACTGTTGTTTGGAAGCGCTCACATGCTGATACTGTCGACTTAGAGAAGAAGCAGGGGGGTGGGGGGTAATAGGGTTTGTTTTTCCTTATTGTGTACTTGTTTTGTCTCCTTTGGTGTGTTGTTTCTTTTGTTTGTTGCAAAATGAAAATAAAAGTTTAAAAAAAAACAAAACTTTTTATTGAATTGGTATCTTTTTATCTAACTAGTTGGTGTCCGGAGAGTTTGATTTAGTGGTAGTGCATTATCTAAGCGTATGTTGTATTTTTTATTTTGTGTTTATTTCATAATTAAGGAAAATGCATGAGAGAGATCAGTAAGCCTATAATGTCAACTGAATGCAAACCTTATGCATATTCCTTATGGATATCCTGTAAACCTGACATTTTGCGGCACTCAAGGGCTAATTTTGAACACCCCTACCCTAAGAGGTTTCACAAGTTTGAGTGCTGTACCTCATCCCCATGAAAATGAGCTTCCTTGATTGGAAGAAGCAGGGCCATTGATTTTCTGCCATTTCGAGCAATTTTTGGTGGAATTTTTTGTTGGTTTGTATTCATACCTATGCTTTGCAATTTTATTTAACAGGCATTAGAACATTTTAACATGCACAAATCAACTGTACTTGTGTTAATTCGTAGGTAAATGCATGTTAAAATGATTTGCATGCATTCAAATTTTTAAGGTGCATTAGTGAACCAATGCAAGCTAACAAATGTAAATCTCTAGTCTTTACATGTGAAATGATGGCTGAAATGCCACCACCGGAAATGTGCTGCTCCAAGCACATACTTGCTTTTCTGATGCTTAAAGCTGGCCCTGGAAACTGGTACATCTATGATTTATCGCATGATTTTGTTGGTAAAGTTTTCAGCATTAGCAAAATGTATTCAACAACTGTTACCTAAAATCTCTTGGGCAGTAGCTCTCAAACTGTGGGTTGTGACCCCAAATGGAGTCATAGCTGATGGGATTATAAAAAGATGACTGCTCCCCCTCCCTCTGGATCACCACTGTGAGCTATGCCCAATAGTAACAGTCTGCATAGGGTCTGTGAATTCCTGAATGTTCACAGACCCTGCTCCCTCTCCTGTGTGGGCTTCCTGTTAAGCCATGCAGAATATTCAGGTCTGTGAGGACACACTGACACAAAAGGCCTGTGCTGATTGCTGTTACAGTTGCCACCACAACTGCTGCTGTTGCCTTCATGCTTTGGATAAACAGGGGGAGGGCGAAATGGATGAGGGAGGGAGGAGAGTAGAGGTCTGCTATTTTGTTTTTATCATCTGGGAAACATGAATTTTCAAGTGTTTAATGGAGTCATAAAGGATCAATTTTGGGAGACAGTGATTCAGGGCCTTACGCAAAATATTTCTTCAATTTGGCATGGGATGGAAAAAAGTTATTTTTGAAAAAAGCCTTTAAGGGACAGATTCACAGAGGGTTTAACAGTCCTTGAAAAATGCCATCCTGTTCAATAAGAGGTGCCTTTTTAGAAAGTTTAGTCAGCGAATGTCAAGAACTAGATGGTTAAACCTCTCAATTAAATCTGACCCTCCTCTGACTGGCTAATATGCAAGATGCCAAAACTTCACTAATTAGAAAATGGGCAGTTCTAGAGGCATGGTTATGACTTAGCTGGTGGGTCCTGATCTTCAGCAAGGGGATGGTAAACTCTAACCTACCTGCATGCCAATGACTATAATGAAATGTACATAGAGGCATAATGATCTCATGGAAATTATCTCCGTGTTTACTAAATTGCATGTTAATTAACCATCACAAGCTACATTCAAAAATGTATCACCCACTCTAGACCACAAGCTGGACTCTCATAACGCAAGATGTAATGGTCACTGGTGGAACAGAGGTAGTTTGCTGCAGAAATGCTGAACAAGGAGAAGACAGGGACCGAGAGAAGAGGAGCAGGAGAGAGACACTGAGACAGTCATGTTGGGGGTGTGGAAGGAGATAAGGGCTGTACTTTGGATGGAAGGAGGAGGGGATGATACTGGATTAGAAGGATGGCAGAAGTGGATAGTAGGTGGCAGAGGACCTGTGTGGTCTCAGTCTCGTACACAGTCCATGGCAGGATTCTAAACATACGAGAATGGAATATGAGAGGGCAAAGCACAAGAGAGGGGAACTGTAGAAGCAGACTGGTTGCACGTGTCAGAAAAAGGTCACACAATTTGAAGTCTACTTGTACTCAGTACAGACTGAAATGCAACAGTGAGTTTAGAAACTGGAACATATTCCATTATTGTAAAAACAGTTTTAGATCTAAATGTCAACATGAGAGTGGGTAAAACCCTTTAGTATATGAGTTTTAAAGTTAACAGGCTTAAAGAAAGACCCAGAGAGAGGGTGGTAGTTTCTAATCAAAGTTGCTGTATTGTAATACTTTTTTGGATGGAAGTTTTCTAACAGTAGACCGACTCACACTGCACAGACAGAGAATCCTCTTATACTATTGGAGCTTTGAAATCCCATCAGAGATTTGCTCTTATGTTTTTGAATATAATTATTGCAAGATTCTGACCTGCTGAAGTGAATGTAGCTCCTGAAATGTGCTGTTAGTCCAATAAAAAGATAGTGTCTTAGATTTTAAGATATTTTGTGAACCTTTATTTCATAGCAACCAGACAACTTAATCCAAATTTCAAAAATGATATTGTAATTCCAAAATATAATGAAGATCCTTGTGCTATGAAGTAAGTCATTTGGGTAATAGCGTCCTATTTTTTTGTTTATCTATCATCTTTATATACCACTAATTATAATCAGTTACACATTGCAGTTTGCATCAATAAAATACAGCAACAAAATGCTTCAATAAAATACAGTAGAATTGTATCAGTCATAAAATACCCCCCCCCCTAAATAAAAGCAACCAATCTCCCCCTTTCCTCCCCCTCCCCAGCTTCTCTATCTTACTCTTTTAAGTAAAAGCCATCTTGGAAAATGAGCCTTTAAGTGTTTTCTAAATCTGTTATAGTCTGATTAATGTAGAATAATTACATATTTCCTGTAAGATGAGTTAATGCATCATTTTACAAATAGTAACACAAAAAACAAAATTAAATGTTTTTCTTACATGCAATTGTTCAATACTGAAATTGGCCCAGTGAAGTAAGGTTACGCTTTTTATTCTGATAATTATTTAAATTTGAAGCAAAGTGTATTATCATTTTACTGACTTTTGCTCTTATTAACACCTGGATAGTTTTCATTTCTTTTTCTCTAGCACGCATTTAGGGTTATGTTTTATGGTTTATTGGATACTTGATATACCATCTTTTGCCAGCATATAAGGCGGTTTTAAAATAAAATCAAACATAAAATTAAAAGTCACAATTACAAGCTGTACAATAAAATCCTACAAAAACATATTAAAACATTAAATTAAATTAAAGAAATATCCAAATCATACAGACTAACAAGGGAAACCAAAGGAGTCACACAGTATTACCACAAAATCAAATACAGCAAACCATGTTCTGCACACAGTTCATGGTGGGGGATCAATTCCAAAAGCTTGGCTGAAGAGAATGTTTCAGCATTCCATAACTAGTGACTGCTTTTTCATGTAAGTTTATTTGAAGACATTAGCCTTGGTTTGCAAACAAGGTCAGCCCCAGAGATGGCTCCAGGTGGTGGCGCACAAGGCAAACCTTATGCTTTATGTCCCCCGGCAGTCAAAATCTATTTAAACTTTGAATGCTCTGCTCGTTGATGCCCCAGACAATTGAATAGTTTGCCTGATGCTTGGGCCATCCCTATTTGGAGTTCAGTAAAGACAAAGAAGTTAAAGACTGGACTATGAACAAAATAAGTAAACTATCCCAAGCACAGAAAAAGGTGAAATTAGACTTACCTGCTAATTGTTGTTCCTTAAGGAACTCTAGTCCAGTCCTGGAACCTGAGAGTTCTGCACCTCCTCCAGCAGCTATGGAGACTGACACATGTCATCACTTTGATGAACCAGTATAAATAGGCAAGGACCGCCTCTCCCCGCCAGTATCTATTGACAAAGCAGACTCAGCAGAGCAACAAATAAGTAGTTCATTCATGCAAACCAACTATCAACAATAATTTCTTCGCTAAATACAGTCATAGAACTAAAGAGAAGCTTCCACCCTCTGAACTGCAGAGGAATATCTGACCTCTCTGGGAGAAATAGAAATAGAAACCAAGAACGAAATATATATATATAGAGAGAGATAGCCCCTCCTGCTGACCACCACATCACCTGCCATTCCCGACCCTCAGGCTGCTCTGAAAGGAAACTGACATAAACACGGGTGGGCTCCGGGACTGGACTAGAGTTCCTTAAGGAACAACAATTAGCAGGTAAGTCTAATTTCACCTTCCTTTGTGTCCCTCTAGTCCAGTCCCGGAACCTGAGAGGATGTAACAGAGCAGTAAAGATCAACGGGAGGGCCCTGCTAGAGCAGCCTGAAGTACTGCCGACCCAAACCGCACATCGCTGGCCGCCTGCACATCCAACCTGTAATGCTTAACAAATGAATGCAAGGACGACCAAGTCGCCGCCCTGCAAATCTCAGCCGCCGGCACCAAAGGAAACTCTGCCCAAGAGGCTGCCTGCGCTCTAGTCGAATGGGCTCTGAGACCCACCAGCACCACCTTACCTTTCAATATATATGCTGCTGCAATGGCCTCCTTCAACCACCTAGAGATGGAGGCCTTAGACACCGCTTCCCCTTTCCGCGGCCCATCGAACACAAACAAGCGATCAGACTTACGAAAGGGTTTCGTCTTGCGAAGGTACCGCTTCAGAGACCTCCGAACATCCAGACGTCCCAATCTACCTCCCATGGCTTCCTTCTGCTCTACAGAAAACACCGGAAATGAGACCGCCTGGTTGACATGAAACACTGACACCACCTTAGGCAAAAAAGCGGGAACCGGCCGCAGCACCACCTTTTGATCTGAGAAGGACAAAAACGGCTCCCTACAAGATAAAGCCTGCAACTCAGAAATCCGACGCGCGGAGCAAATGGCCACCAGGAAAACTGTCTTCAACGTTAAATCCTTCAAAGATGCGTTACTCAACGTTTCAAAAGGAGCCCTAACCAATGCTTCCAACACTAGATTCAGGTCCCACGGCGGCACCGAGCACCGTCGTGGAGGACGCAAATGCGATACAGCTTGCAAAAACCGCTTCACATCCGCATGGCCCCCTAATGCCGCTCCTTGGACCTTCCCGCGATAACACGAGATCGCTGCCAATTGCACTCTCAAAGAACTGGCTGCTAGCCCTTTCTCGAACCCATCCTGCAAGAACGCTAGCACCTGTGCAATCGATGCCGACGAGGGTTTCACCTGCCTGTCTGCACACCAGGCCTCAAAAATGCACCAGACCCGCACATAAGCTAAGGAGGTAGACCGCTGCCTCGCCTTTAGCAACTTCGAAATGACCGCCGCCGAATGCCCTTTGGTCATCATCCTCGCCCTTTCAAGAGCCAGGCCGTAAGCGAGAATTGATCCACCTGCGGCATGCGCAGCGGCCCCTGAAGTAACAAATCCTCCCTCAGAGGAAGCCGCCACGGCCTGCCTACCACCAACCGAACCAGATCCGCATACCAAGGCCTTCTCGGCCAATCTAGCACCACCAGAACCACTCGGCCCCGGTGGCGCTCTATGCGCTGCACCACGCGACCGAAGAGAGCCCAAGGAGGAAACACATAAACGAGACCTCGGGTCGGCCACTCCTGCGCCAATGCATCGAGACCCTCTGACATCCGTTCCCGACGCCTACAGTAAAACCATTCCGCCTTTGCTGACTCAAAGGTCGCCATCAGATCCATTATCGGCCTCCCCCAGCACTCCGCGATTAGGGTAAAAACGTCCGGGTGAAGCGACCACTCTCCTGGATCGACCCTGCGCCAACTCAAAAAATCCGCCTCGACATTGTCTACTCCCGTGACAAGTTGAGCCGAGATGGCCAACAGGTGTCTTTCGGCCTAGGTCAACAGCTGACTGGCTTCTGCTTCTAACGCCGCACTCCCCGTGCCACCTTGCCGATTGATGTAGGCCACCGCAGTCGCATTGTCGGAGAGCACCCGAACCACTGACCGACCCAGGCCCTGCTGAAACTGCAATAGGGCCAGATATACCGCCCTCATTTCCAGCCTGTTGATCGACCAGCTCGCCTCTAGCGCAGACCACTGCCTTTGTGCGAATTGACCCTCGAAATGCGCTCCCCATCCCGAGAGACTCGCATTTGTCATCACAAGCCTCCAGACCGGAGCCTCCAGGTGCATTCCCCTCTCCAGGTTTTCCGGCCGCGTCCAGAGAAGTTCCCGTCTCATGTGAGGCAGACACACTAGGTGCTGAGAGAGTGCATCCGACTGGTGCGACCAACACCGCAGCAGCGCCCTCTGCAGCGGTCTCATGTGCGCTCTGGCCCACGGCACCACCTCTATTGTGGCTGCCATTGTTCCGAGCAACTGCAAATACCGCCAAGCCGTGGGAGCTCTGCGGGACAGAAACCTCCTTACTAGCTCCCTCAAATGAAGAGACCGGTTCAGCGGAAGAAACACCTTCCTCTGCGCTGTGTCGAACCTCGCCCCCAGGTATTCCAGGGACTGCAATGGAATCAGCCTGCTCTTGGAGAAGTTGACTACCCACCCTAGGTCCTGCAACACCTGCACCACCCGGGAAGTAGCCGACCTGCTCCTCTCCTCTGATTTCGCCCGAATCAACCAATCGTCCAAATACGGATGCACCCGCACTCCCTCCTTGCGAAGCGCTGCTACAACCACCACCATCACCTTGGTGAAAACTCGCGGTGCCGTCGCCAAGCCAAACGGCAATGCCCGGAACTGGAAATGACCCATGGGCACCGCAAAGTGGAGAAATTGCTGATGCTCTTTCCGAATGGGGATATGCAAGTAAGCCTCTGTGAGATCCAGTGACGTTAGAAACTCTCCTTCTCATACTGCCAAAACCACAGACCGAAGCATCTCCATACGGAAGTACGAAACTCGGAGACAGCGATTCACGCTATTTAAGTCTAAGATAGGCTGAAAGGTGCCCTCCTTTTTCGGCACCATGAAATAAATGGAGTATTGACCGTACCCGCACTGTTCCGACGGTACCGGCACCACGGCCTGCAGCTGAAGCAACCTGCGAAGCGTCTCGAGCACCGCCTGGCACTTGAACCGCGCTCTGCAAGGCGACTGGATAAACACGTCTGCCACTGGCCGTTGGAGCTCCAGAGCATAACCCTCTCGAATAACCTCCAACACCCACACCCACTGATCTGAGGTTATCTGGACCCAGGCAGGGTAAAAGTCCTGTAGCCGACCCCCGATGGCCTCGTACCCTACCTGAGCCCCCCTCATCTCAATGCGGTTTCTTAAAGCTGGAGGCTGCTCCGGACCCAAAACCTTTACCTGCGCCTCGAAAACCTCGAAACCCCTGGCTTCGCCCAAGGAACCTGCCACACTGAAATTGCCCAAAGCGGGGCGAACGGAACCTACAAAACTCCCTCTGCGTTCCCTTGGGCGCCGGGTTAGGACGGCCCTGCTTAGGTTTATCCTCTGGCAGACGCCCCCCTTTGGACTCACCCAGATCTTTAACCAACTTATCCAAATCTTCACCAAACAAGAGCTTCCCTCGAAAAGGGAGCTTACTAAGCCGCACCTTGGAGGAACTGTCAGCCGCCCAGTTGCGCAACCATAAATACCTCCGGGCCGCCACCACTGAAGCCATACTCTTGGCCAATCCCCCGATCAGGTCATAATGAATATCCGCCAAATAGGCGGACCCGGATTCCAGGCGAGAAGCCTCCTCCACCTGTTGCCTCCTCCCCCTGATCCCCCTGAAGGCGTTGAGACCACCGCAGACAGGCTCTCGCCACCCAAGCCCCGGCAATCGAGGCCTGCATAGACAGTGCTCTTATGTCAAATATCTGCTTCAACAACGTATCTAACTTCCTATCCTGACCATCCTTAAGCGCCGCCGCCCCCTCTACTGGGATCGTCGTCTTCTTAGTAACCGCTGACACAGCCGCGTCGACCTTAAGAGACCGAAAAAGTTCCCTATCCTGATCCGCTAGTGGGTAGAGTCTGGCAAGAGCTCTAGATCCCTTGAGGGCCGACTCGGGTACATCCCCCTCCTCCTGAATCATATTCCGGAACACCCTGTGCACAGGAAAGACACGCTGCGTCGTCCGCACCGCTTGCAACAACAGATCCTCCAACGCCTCCTCCGTCGAAGGAACCGCCTCCGGCATGTTAAGGGCCTTAAGGGATTCAGTAATCAGTGCCGGCAACTCCTCTCGCTGAAATACCCTGACCACCCTAGCCTGCTGCTCCTCTTCAGGCAGCTCGCCCTCTTCTAGCTCTGCTACAGAATCCTCCTCGAGATCTTCGACAGAAAGAGGCGGCGACCTCTCTGCCTCCATTACCTTACGCCTCTTAGCCGGGGTACCAGCCCTGAGCCACCGGACTGCCGAGACGCTTCACCCCCCCGATCGCCGGGCGGAATAGCAACCATACCGGGTTGTAGGAGAGACAACGTCTGCTGCAACAGCAAAAAGAGATCCCAAGGGACCAAAGGCTGCCCCCCCGTCGACCCCTGTGCTTGCGGTAGCGGAACCTCACCTGCCGTAGAAGGCCCTGCCACCGGTTGCGAGGGAAGCTGAAATGGCGAGGGAACGTCCCCCTAACTCTGGGACCCCCTGTCCAGCCCTCCTGACCCCCCTTCCAACGCTTGTGCCATCACAGCTGCTTCTTGGGTACAGACTCTGCAAACCCCGGACTCCAGGAGCAAACTCCGCCTAGTGCCACACACAAGACACCTAGTCTTAGCAGGCATGCTCCTACTGAGCCCAGCAGTCCACAAAAACACAGTCCAGCAAGCTTAGCCAAAACTTGAAAAAACTCCAAAAAACTCAGCAAGTTCGTTTACAGCGGCTGGGTTCACTTTTTTTTTTTTTTTTTTTAGACAGGCACCTCCAACTCAAGTACCTCCAGGTAACACCACAGCCCCGAAAAACAAAACCGGGGAAAAACGAAGCCTCTGGCTCTCCCGACGCGCTGTGCTGACAGAAAAAACAAGGCCAAAGTAAACCCAAAATGGCCGCCGCGCGCTTCCCGCGTGATCACCATGTGGCCCCTGCTGCACACACGAGAAGCACTGCCCGCGGCAAATCTAGCCCCCCGGACGTGCCCTCACCTAACCGATCCCCAAAACAAAAGGAGGAAAGAGTTCTTACTGCCTGCTCCTGCCTCAGAGGCTCCCGATCCTCCAGAGAGCCCCGACCTGCCGCCTGAGCTCAGCCCGCTCAGCGGCTTCGGCTGCGGGCAGAGAAACAGCCCCACACTCAGTGTGCCGTGCTTCTTTACTCACCCTTACCAGCAGGTTCGGGAGCAGGAAGGCTCTTCTCACCGGTCAGGCAAAAACATCTCTTCAGTGTTTCCCTGCCGGGGGAGAGGGGAGGGAGGTAGAAGGCAAGAGAACTGAAGTAGAAGGGAGAAAACTGAAAGCCAACCAGCCTCTGCAGCTCTAGCCTGCTGCACACTGCTGAACACCTCCCAGGCAATGAAAAAACTAAACTAAACTTCACCAATTTTAAAAGTTAAATTTAAATTTAAAGACTCTGCTTATTTGCTACCATCTGAGCCCAGTCCCTAGGCTCAGCACCATCTCCAGCTGCTATGGAGACTGAAACTGGTGGGGAGAGGTGGTCCTTGCCTATTTATACTGGTTCATCAAAGTGATGACATGTGTCAGTCTCCATAGCTGCTGGAGGAGGTACAGAACTCTCAGGTTCCGGGACTGGACTAGAGGGACGCAAAGGAATGGCCCTTTTTAAGGCATATTTGTCTGCAGTGATGATGTCTATTAGGGAAGGTCTGTCTGTGTGCATTCACAGGAAACAGAATGCTGGCCCTGACAAAGATATGCTGAGTGTGCTGCAGGAACCCTGAGCCCCACACACAGGAAGAAGAGGCCTAGCCAGGGTGAAGATGAGAAGATATTGCAGCCACTAAGAAGAAGTAGTACTGCTACAATCATGTAATAACAATAGGAAAAGGAGATGAGATGAGTGGGAATGCAAGAAAGCAGAGAGGAAGGGCGTGAGCAAGGGAGAGGTAGGGGGAGCAGGGCAAAATGCAAAGAGGAAGAAAAAAGGAGATAAGAGCATAGGAGTGGCGATAAGAGTGAGAACACTGTGAAACACCTCAGATCTCTACATCCCCCACCACATGACTCATGCAATGGTATTAGGTACCTAGACAAACCTTCAGCCAGGGACATATAATAGAGACTTTCTTCTTCACCTGTACTTTCATCAGTCAGAGCCCTTTTTGGTTGTAAACTTCATATGTTTCCTGATGTATCAAATGTCATTCAGCAGAAAAGATGGTGTTTCCTATTATTCTGTCCTGGCGTACTATAGCTTGGGGCCTTGTTTGGGCTTAATTTTCCCTGTCACTGTGTGATTAAATGTAAAAATGTTAAGTACTGTATGTGCTTTTGGAACTAATGAAGTTGACGCAGTTCCTTGGCGGGACGTCTTCTCAGCTCTCTCCTATGGCCTCTAGCCATCTTCAAGATGAGGCTTGATAGGGTACCATAGGAATGATCATAACTAGATATTCGCCTGTTTTTTTTCTTGTAATTGAGTTTTTGCTCTTGTTTTCGTTTTGGAATTTTGGTCTCTACTACCCTACTATTTTGAGGACTTTATTGTTTCTTTTGTCTGGGATTTAGTGATATAATTTAACATTGTTTTACCATTGCTTTTTCTGACAGATATTACATTTCTGTACAAGAGTTACATCTTGGATTGTAATTGAAAATGTACTAAATAAATAAGCCCACTGTTCAAAGCATCCTCCCATTCCTTTGTTGGGGGTTGGGGAAGGATGTTCCTCTGAACCCTCTACTGCACCACTGACACTCTCCCTTGAGACCAACTCCCCACACCCCACCTTTGCATCTTTGCTTTAGACACCTTACCTGGACCAGACACCCCCAGCTCACAGCTCTCACTGTGCAGCTTGAATTCCGGCACATATCCATCCTGCCTCAGTCACACCCCACTGCACCACGGCTCCAGACACTCCACCTATACTGAACACCCCCACATACACATACTGCCACATATCACTTCCCTTATTCACTCCCAACATGCACAAGCCCCACCTCAGAATCTCACCCATAGCAGTCGCCCTCCCATGCTGTCACTGTCCCACATGCTCCCTTCCCACCCTGCACATGCCCCTGTCCTAAATGGAGCTGTTCCAGACATCCACCCATATACCACCCCTACTCTTGATATCCACCTATGGACACACCCTGTCCCAGACACTCTTCAATTGTTATACATACCAACTCACCCCTCCTTTGCTCCCTGACCGAAGTTCTGAGGGGGGGACCCTTTGGATCCTCACTCCCTTGTTCAATATGCTGTTAATTTCTTTACCAGGGGTCCATTCAGTCCTAACTATGCCAGTTTCATTCCCTCCCTGCTTGGAGGATGAGCATGTCCGTTCCACAGCACACCCAAACCCAAACAGCCCCCATAAGCAACAGGCTTCAGCAGATCCTCTGGGATAGATCTGTCATTAGGTAAAGTGAAGCAGTCACCTCAAGCAGCAAGCTTTTGCAGGCAGCAACAAGTGCTCCCAAAACACCTGTGCAGCAGTAGCCTTACTTTACTCCTGATCCAGACGAGGCTGACAGAGGAGACTCACAAAGCATCAGCAGCAATAAAACAGAAAGTTTCAAGCCCAGGTGTACTGGAGGCTCAGCCACTTGCTGCCTCCTTTCTCTACTGAGCCAGGAAGCCTGTGTCAGAGGGTGAGACACAGAAGATGTTGGAAGGTAAAGAGAGAGAGAAAGGTGGAGGTCATGGATGGGGAAAGGAGAGGGAGTGAGTTCGGGACACTGGAGAAGAAGAGAGAAATAAGTAATAGAAGGGCCGGGATGAGGGTAAGAGAAGAAATTGCAAAAGGTCAGAAGACTCTGGAAAGAGAATTAATAGAAGCCAAGAATGTAGAAACCAGAGTGGGACCAACATGACTAGAAAAATGCCATGTCCAGAAAACAGAGCTAGAACAAATGATTTCATTTTCAGTTTAGGATTAGACCATGCCAGTTTTTGGAATATACATCTGCTATCTTTATATTTTGGACAGTAGAGGGGGAAATTCATCTCTTTCTATTTCGCTGGTGTTACACGCATGTAGGGACTGGCTTCTTGGAGTTTGTGTCATTCTTGCCTACATATTTCTGTTTGTAGTCTGTGGTCATGTAGCCCATATTTGTTCTGTGTGTGTGACCAAGGCCAGATATGTAGGGATCTGTAGCAATCCACTTGTTCCATTTTCACAATAGCTGTATTGATCTTCTAGGGCTCATTGCAATATTCATAGTGCTGCCTTTTTAAGTTGATCTTTGTTTTGTGAGTTTTGGAAGTTAAGGGGGTTATTTTAGAAACCTTATTCACGACTTCCATGTGTAAATTGCATCCAGATATCAATGGCTATTTTAGAAAAGGCTCAGTTTACACATGGATGACTATACTATACTGAAAGTAAACAGGGGTGTGTTGGGGGGATGGCCTGGATGGAACAAAAATCTACACATGTATTCCCCATTTCATACAGGGAATGTATGTGCAAGCCCACAATTGTCCACATCCAGATTTAGACATGCTACTTGACATGAATAGATAAGGAAAAAGTGCTCCGTTTGCCCCTCCCTTTACAGGAGGAATCAATGGAATATTCCCCTTGATCCCTAAATTTTTATTTGCCCCTCTAAATTGAAATGTCTTAAAGATAGGATCCTTTGTAGGTGCTCAGCAGCATCTCAGTTTGCAAAATGGCTTACACAAGTGTTAAGCAGCAACATTTACACATGTAAGTTGCTAGTTTTCCTCCATTGATTTTTCTTTCTGAAATAGCACCATTCCCTGCACGTGGATGTGTATTTTAGAAATGGCTCCACGATTAGCAAAGCTGTTCCTAAAATACAGTTGGTACCAGAGTTGATTCAAGGTGTTGGCATCCTAGGCAAACCTTAAGCTTTATGCCCTCCATGGCTGTAACAATCTGCTGTTTAGCTCAGAATGCTCTTTGCTGCCCCGATTACCATCCTAGGCGGCCACCTACTTTGCTTAGTGGTTAGCCCGGCCCTGCTAAAATACCATCAGATGTGCACACATTCTGACCCCAACATCTCAATTCTGATCTCCGCGAATCTAAAATGTACCTTCACTATTATCATGGACCTGTAGATTTGCTCTATAGGACCTGTGTTACTTTTTTGGAGGTTTATGTGTTACTTCCCAATGTGCCTAGTACTGGAGAGGGTCAGGACCAGTGCAAGGTTATGAGGTTCCCTAAGCGAACCTCATCCCTTGCACTCCCATCCCCTCCCTGGTCCCCATTACCGCCCCTCTGCGGGACCTGCAGCGACGGCAATGGCTTCAAATAACCCTGCAGTGCTTACCTTAACCTCTGGCGCTGCAGGGCTATTTGTGCTTCTGCCCCCTCGGATGCCTGATACCAATGTCCATGGGGCAGAAGTAACTAAGAGATTAACCTTCTGTGGCAGTGGCAACCATGTTAATTTAAATGCTGCACCAGCTAAAAGAAGAATCATGGGCAGCAAGCTACAGAAACATTACAAATCCCTGTAATTTGTGTGACTGCCGCTGAATAACAGAGCCTATAGACAGGACAGGATTTGTATTTCTCTTTCCCTACAGAAATGAAAGGATTTAAGGTAAGTGACACTGTTAGTGAAAAATACCATAATGAGATCCTATAGTTCAACAATTGCAGGTTAAAAATACTTTAAAGAGGGTATTTCTAAAAGCACACATACATGAGGTTGGGCCACTGCTGGATTTCGATGGAGTTGTTTGGGCTACATTTTCATCACTGGCCGTTGAAGACTCTTCCTCTGGACCTGCTGAACAGAAAAATAGGTCTGTTAAAATTAATCTGGGGGCAGCATGGGTCAGTCACTTCTATAAATATGATAGAAAAAAAATCTCTCTTAAAGAGAGAAACTTCTAAAAAAAGAGTCTATTGTATGGTGTCCTGCCATCATCTTGGTATCAGGATATCAGGCAAATGAGGGTGGCAGAATACAAGCCTAAGGCCACTGTGAGAACCAATGTTTCCAGAAGCTGTGCAGGGGTCTTCCACCCAAGTTACTGCCAGTAGGGGAAGGTACTGCGATATCGCCACATCTCACCTATCAGCAGGAGTATGGATAGAGGTCTCCCATGAAGCTTGGCAGGAACACTATTCCACTGCCTCTCTCACCAGGGGGTACAAAGTGCCTAATCCAAGATCTGTTCAGTATACTAATGATGGACTGCATTGTATAGATGTCTCTATTTGCAGTTTAGAGTATAAACCAAAAAAATTATTGAATTCGCATATTCCTAATTGATGACTTTTCAGTGTCTTATACAGTGTGGTGATGAATACTGATGATGTACAAATCAAATTAACCCTGGAATCACCAAGATTTTTTGCACACACTGAATACCGTTGGGGTCATAAATGATTCCACGACAAATTTTAATTGTTAATCATGAAAATTTTAAACTAAACAGACAAAATATTATTCCAAATTAATTATTATATGAAGGTTAAATGTTTTGAAATTTAATGCTTTATCATAAAATTACATGAAGAAGAGTTGCCATGAAAGCAGTTTTTGCATGCACTTGATGAACACAGTAAAGTACTACAGTCATTTGCATGAGACACAGGCAATTTCTGAATGTTCTTTGCAAACATTGCACTTGCAGGAGTTGCATACTATGTTGCTTTTTTTGTCTTTTTCTCTGGAACAGCAGTGACACCTTGCCCTTTTCTTGGGGATCCCAACATTGCAAACAGCATCAGTGGCTTCTTCAATGCTGGAAGAAGTCTCGCTGCAATTACTCTGAAGCAACTGCTTTCCTAATTCCAAGAGGAATAGACGACGTCTGTGCTTTGACTTGGACTGCCATTCTGGATTTAGTGACATCCAAACAATGAAGGCGTTCAAAGCACTGATGTCCAACATGTTGTAGAAGATTGTCACTGGCCAGCGTCTTGTCATTCGTTTTGTGATATACGCGCGCAACATTTGATCTGCCGTATCTACTCCACCTTTACTAGAATTATAGTCCAAGATCATGCGTGGTTTTTTTTGTCTGGACGTGTGTTATCTACTTCTTCTTGATCATGCAAACTGCTCAGAAGAACAACCACTTTTCCTTTCTTCGGGCAATAGGAAACCAGAGTGGCGTCATCGCGAAAGGCAAACAGTGAAGTGAATACCTCTCGGCCCTTTGCTGTTACAAATTCTGGAGTTAATTCTTTTCTGTTCTTTCGAATTGTCCCCAAAAGTGTCATTTGTTTATCTAGAAATTTCCATGACAGGGATAAACTGTAGAAGAAATTGTCAACAGTAACATTTCTGCCAGATCGCGTCAATCCTTCAATGAGTTGCAGCACAACCCTTTCACCCTGATTCTGTTCCCTGTTTTGTCTGAGTTCCCTTCCTGTATATACTTGAAGACGCAGAACATATGACGTTCACTGTCACACAACATCCATAGCTTTATGCCATATTTCCCAGGTTTGCTGGGAATATATTGTCTGAACGGAACACGACCACGAAATGTAAGCAGTTGTTCATCCACAGTAACATTTTCACCAGGAACAAAGGCGTCACTTAGAGTTGCTTCCCAGGTATCAAAAAACTGTCTGATTGGAGCAAGCTTTTCCATGCCTCGTTGTTCACGTCTGTTGGTTGCATCATCAAATCTGAGAGCAGAAGAAATTTGCTGAAAATGGTTACGGGCCATATTTTTGCCGAAAACAGAACGACCATCTTCAAGGTTCCACAACTGAACTATGGATTAATTTCGTGACTTGTACATGCCTGAGAGGATCAGAAGTCCAAAAAAACGTTGAAATTCTCCGTCTGTCAAATCTTTCCAGGTGTCGTCATAAATGTGTCTTGTTTGCTCGTCCACATCATGATTTCATTCAATAAGTTCTTCCTCATGAACAAGTGGAATGCTGCAAGAGGGCCATCAACATTTCGTACAGCATACCTTGTAGGACCTTGTTGTACGGGCATGACATTAGCTCTGGCGTATCTTCCAGCAGCTTGCTTTATAGGTTTCCTGTTCCATGATGTGGCATCCTTAGATACATAGGCTTCAATGGCAGCATTTGTGCTTATAGTTGATGACCTCTTAGCTCCTCTACGACCACAACTAAGATTCCTCACAGATGATACTGACACCGAGGACTCCTGCCTTCTTCCCCGTCCAGCACAGCCTCGATCTTTGCCTCGACCTGTAACTTGACTCTTTGCTGCAGGCGATGTTACTGGCTCAACATCAGTCTCACATTCACTTGGCGACCATCTGAATCATGACTGTCATCATATTTATCGCCCGAACTTGGCTGATGTGCTTCTTCGCTTGCTGAATATGCTGCATCATCAGACGACTCAGAGCCGTCACTGTCAGCATCTCGTTGCAATGTTTCTCTTACTTGGGCAGCTGAATACTTTCATTTTGACATCATAAACAATAACCTAAAATAAATAAACAAAGATAAAGTTGAATAAAATGCAAAGCAGTTTTACTATAGGTGTACAATAATCATGATGAACGAGCTGAAAGCCTTTAGATTTCATCAGAAATAATGAGAGAACGTATGATATCAATTACAGAAAATGTGTAATTTTCATAAAATAAGAGTACAAAAAATAAATGATACATAATTAATGATAAATACCTTTGTCGGATCAAAAAATTCACAAAACTGCAAATTGTATCACGATCCAAACTGAACGTAAGCAACTGGGGTCAAAAATGACCCCACTGGTACTCTGTGCTGCAATTCATCACTGGCGTCACCTAGCGGATGAAAATTATTCCTCTCATGGCGCAATATAAAGAGAATATTGACATGTGAAAAGTCATAAAAAGATTGCATTCTTGAACAAATAGTTTCCGAGATACGCATTCTGAAACTTGCAATGGGGTCGCTTTTGACCCCATTGGTACTCCCAGGGTTAATCAAACAAATATTAGTTCCTTCGGTACATCTCTGTTTATATTGTTTTGGATTTTGCTTACTGTTTTTTTCTGTGAGCACCTGGATTACATACAAAAGAATTTAAATCTCTGCTAATTTTCCATTATGGCTGAATCTGCTAAAAATTACTTAACTTAGGGCCTGATGTACTAAAGAACTTTCTGCATGGGGAGGATAATTTGCAGCATAAAGTCTGTTACCCACATAAATTATCTGCCTGAGAACTGTGCACCCTACGTGCTAATAAGAATTCTATGATGCACAAGCGTTTGCCCACATTCTCAGAAAGATGTCCCCTTCCCAGGGCAGGGTTAGGTTGGTGGAGAAAACAGCACGGGTAAGTTAGAATTTTCAAAAGTATGTATGATATTTTTGGTTGGAAAGACATCCATAGAAAAAAAAAGTGCAAATCTCTGCAGAAACATTTTTCTTCAGCAGTTTTTGAAAGTAAAAATATGAGCATACTCTTACTTCGAAACCTGGTGCAAAGACCATAGGTAAAATGTACCCATGGACATAAAAACTGTCATACAGGTCAAATCAAAAGTCCATCAAACCCAGTGTCCTGTTTCCATCAGTGGCCAATTCAGGTCACAAGTACCTGACATATCCCAAAAGTAGCAAGTTCCATGCTACTTATTCCCAGGGATAAGCAGTGGTTTTCTCTTGGACTACCTTAATAATGGTTATGGATTTTTCCTCCAGGAATTTGTTAAAGCCATTTTTAAGCCCAGCTATACTTCCTGCTTTTACCACAATTAGATCCAAAAACTAATTATAAATTGAGAGAAAAGTATTTAAATATACTACTTTATAGCTTGTGATAAGGAAGCTTATCATAGCTCAGGAAGGAGCTATAGAAAAGGTGAAGTGACTCTGAACAAGCAACCTGTCAGTTCTGGTAGAAATAAGAAAACAGAATTTTCCCATAAAAGACTACCAGTCCCAGAATGCACCAGGTTTCCAGCAGCCATTAGAGGAGCTGAAGTGGGGAAACGTGTGTTCAATCAGGAGGGCTATGAGGTAATCCCTAAGCACTCATCTCAAAGGGCAGGGTCTGATTCAGCACAGCTGCGCTGTATTAGGGAGGAGCACTCATCTAAGCAGAATAAGAGTAGAGTTTATTCTACAGATGACCATCTTCATGATCACCTTGGATATCCTGAGAAGCAGCTTGAGCTTGATCATCAGTTTCATCTGAAGGATCATCAGAGGCAGAAGCCAAACCGGACGGACAGAGAGGGAAAGAGACCCTCTGGAAGAAAGAGGAGAAAAGCCTTTGAGAGGTCTAGAAGAGTCCAAAGCAGTACGTATACTGGGAGGTATTCCAAGGGCCAGCATACACCAGTGGATTGGGGAAAGCCAGAGGAATGGTGCTGCAGAGCTAGGAATCTCCAGACGCTACCTGTGAAGGAGAAGGCTGCACGTGGAAGGGACCCTAAGACCTGTGCCAGAAGGTATGTGAAGAGGGATCCAGTGTCCAGGGATCTGGATTGGAAGGCTGGACATAAGAACTGGACTACATACTGGCCAGGCTATATAGAGAGGAACTCTAACAGCAATGGAAGCTCAGGTATGAACACTGATCTATGCCCTAGCTATAACATTGAAAGACAGCAGGGAAACAAGTATTCTCCTGAAAGTGCTCCATTGAGAGATTCATCTGTGCCAATCCATGATAGTGAACCCATGCTTGTTGAACAAGGGGGAATAATAGCAGATGAAGATCCTGTTTATATGGACTGTTCTCTGTCTAAACTCCGTTGGTAACTTTCTGTTATAAAGTACAGCAACCATCACAAAGAAATACAAATTTGTTCTTTAATCTACTCAGAAAAGCTCCTGAAGCAGGATTTGACCCACACAGTGGAAGGCAAGCCAGCTAAGGGGTTTCAGCTGGATAACTGCTGGCAATTAAGCCTTACCTAATTGCTTGTGAGCTAGGAGAGAATCACTTCTGAATCTATGTGGGAAGTAATCAGAAGTTAACCTGAAAAGAACAGTTTGTTTCTTGCTTTGTGGCTTTTCATTTGTTGTTTTCCTGATTTTGACTTTGTTTTTCCAAGTTAACACTGAAAGCAAGTTACCTGATTTATGTGCTACCAAGCATATCTGTGTTGGGAGAAATAACCCCATAAATAAATATCTTATTGGCTTTACCCAAGAGCACAACTAAATTATTGTCAGCAGCTGTGTCTGGTGTGAATGAACTACATTGCCCACAATCCCTTGCAAATCATATAGAGATATGCACTTGCCAAGACTGTGAAGATTATCACCCAGGCAGCCGTCTGACAAATGGCGTAGTTTTTCGGATTGCTTTTGCACAAAGGGGATTTACTTGCTGAGGATTACAACTACAGTTCAAGTTTAAAGCTGGAAAAAAAGATTTTCCCTCAACTGCACTTTGGAGGAGAAGTGGATGTCCCAGGAGGAAAAGACCCTGTGCAGAGCTGGATTCATCACTGAGACAAGGTAATAAGTATCTGGGCATGTCTAGTGGTGGATGGGAGTAAGGCACAGGGGTAATTGAAAAAAAAAAAAGTAGAAAAAAAACACACCTGTTTGGAAGGTGGTGCACTTTGGGGTTTTTTTTCTTTGTTTCTTGCAGGGATCAAGATGGATCCGAGGGAGATGGCTAGCTGGATGGCAGCCCAGTTTAGCAGGCAACAGGAGCTATCGCAGCAAGCACAGGACACTGCTATGAAAGCCTTAATGGACCAGCAGAAGCCAGTGCTTGATCTGGTGCAAGCCCTAGTTCAGCTGCAGAGCCAAAGTGGAACAGATGCAAGACCAGCAGTAAATACTGGTACACCACATGTGGACAGTGTGGGACTCAATCAAGGGATTGGGGCATTTAGTTTTGGGAAGCTAACTCCAGATGATAATGTTGATGATTTTCTAGAGTCTTTTGAAAGAGTGGCACAAGCATTAGCATGGCCAGAGACCCAGTGGGCAGTAAGGCTGGCAGCCTCATTAACTGGAGAGGCGCTTGCAGCTTACAGAGCAATGCCAGCAGCCCAGGCTTTGAATTATAAGGATGTAAAGGCTGCTATTAGAGATCGCCTAGGGTTGTCTATTTCAGAGTATAGGCGAATGTTTAGAGCTACTATATTGAGAGTGGGTGAAACACCCAGGGCTCTGAGTCAGAGAATCAGAGGTTTAGCTGTAAAATGGTTAGAGCCTGAGCAAAAGACGGTAGAAATGTTATTAGATATTATAATGCTTGAACAATTTATGTCTGGGGTGCCTAAAGATTTGCACACTTTCCTTATACAGCAAAATTGCCAAAATCTTGGAGAGGCAACCATGCTAGCAGAGAGATTCTTGGAAGCCACGCAGGCTTGCCATAGAATGGGTGGCCCTCTGAAGATTGGTGCTGAGGCTAGATGTGCTGTATCAGAAAAGAGAATAATTAAAAATGTTTCTGAAAATGAATGTACTGTATCAAACCCAATGACACAGTGGAATAGAAAGAAATGTTTCAAGTGTGGAAAATGGGGACATTTAGAAAAGAGATGCCAGACACACACTAGCTTAATGGGTCTGGATTTAAAACAGCCCAAAGAAGGATTTCTTTTGATGGTTGATGTGCAAGGAATTACCACAAATGCTCTGTTAGACTCTGGGGCAGACCAGAGTATGATGTCAAAAAGGCTTTGGAAGAGGATAGAGGCCCAAGAAGGATTTGTGCCTAGAACCCCTGAAAGCCAAGTTCACATCAGATGCATTCATGGTGCTGCAACATCATATCCCACCTATAGGCTAAAGGTTAAGTGCCTGGGGGAACAAGAGGAAGTCCTGTTAGCAGTGGTGCCTAGGCTACCCTTTGATTTGGTTCTAGGAAGAGACTGGCCAAGATTTAAGCAGGGTCTAGTGGAAGGACTAGGAAAGAAGGAGGGAGAAGGTTTAATGGTAATAGCTCCCGGGCCTTTATTTGGAAGTCCTCAGACCCCAGCTAAAAAGATGGTTAAGCGTCCAGAAGACCAAGCTACCCCAAAGCAGACATTCGTCCTAAAGTACCATAGGGTCACGGAGAAGGCCCAAGCTCCTAAGCGGGCAACCCCTCAAGCTGCTGGGTTTGACCTGTGCAGCATAGAAAATGTGACTGTACCTAGCCAAGGGAGAGCCCTGGTTGACACCGGTCTCCAAGTGGAAATACCTATTGGATGCTATGGGAGAGTAGCCCCAAGGTCCGGATTAGCCCTTAAATATTTCATCGATGTGGGTGCGGGAGTAATTGATCCCGATTACAGGGGCAATATTAAAGTTCTGTTGTTTAATTTTGGACAGAATGATTATCACGTGAAGACAGGAGACAGAATTGCCCAATTGATCTGTGAGAGGCTGGGTTTTCCACCTGTGGAGGAGGTCACATCCCTGCAGAATTCTGAACGTGGAACCAAAGGCTTTGGTTCTACTGATGTCAAAGGGGTTAAAAGCCTAGCTGCCACCTGTGCCCGAGAGAGGGAGTTGAATGAAGAGGAAGATTTGGGACCCCAGGTATCTGATTGTAAAGAAAAATCAGAGCCCCAAATAGGTGAGGACCTGACAGTGGTACAACAGGAAGAAATTAGGAAATTGCTCAAAGAGTTTCCAGATGTGTTGACACCCATACCTGGGGAGACACATTTGGTTGCCCATGAAATAATAACTCCACCTGGGAAATTAGTTCGTCAAAGGCCATACCGCTTGCCTGAAGCCAAGAGACAGGAAGTAGTGGCACAAGTCCAGGAGATATTGGACATGGGAGTAATAGAGGAGTCAAAGAGTCCCTGGAATAGCCCCATAGTCCAGGTGCCGAAGCCTGATGGATCTTTAAGATTTTGTATTGACTTCCGGCAGGTAAACGCCATATCAGTTTTTGATGCATATCCAATGCCAAGAATTGAAGAGCTGTTGGACCAGCTGGGACAGGCTCAATACTTAACCACCCTTGATATGACAAAAGGATATTGGCAAATCCCTCTCATCAGGGAGTCGAAGCCAAAGACTGCGTTCAGCACCCCGTTGGCCTTTTCCAGTTCAAGAGGATGCCTTTCGGACTGCATGGAGCAGCGGCTACCTGCCAAAGGTTAGTGGATCAGGTACTTCGACCCCACCAAAATTATGCTTTTGCATATATGGATGATGTCATAATCCATAGTAACACCTGGGCAGAGCATCTAAAGAGGATCAGGGCAGTCTTGTGCTCCATGAAGCAAGCGGGAATCACTTTAAACCCGAAGAAGAAGTGTGCCTTTGCAAATAGGGAGGTAAAATACCTGGGCCACCTAGTGGGAAGAGGAAAAATTAAACCTCTAATGAGTAAAGTAGATAGCATCAGGAATTTTCCTCCTCCAACAACAAAGAAACAACTAAGAAGTTTCTTAGGACTTATTGGATACTACCGCAGGTTTATACCGCAATTCGCAGAGAAAAGTGTAATTTTCACGGATATGCTGCGGAAGAATTGTCCAAACCAGTTAAAGTGGACACCTGAAGCTGAAAAAGCGTTTTCAGTCTTAAAAGGAAAATTATGTACAGGACCGGTACTGAAAGGGGTGGACTTCAAGAAACCCTTTCTGGTTCAAACGGATGCATCGGATGTAGGGCTAGGAGCAGTTCTATCCCAGTGTCATGATGGGGAGGAGCATCCTGTGATGTACCTGAGCAGGAAGTTGTCACCGGCTGAACAAAAGTATTCCACAACAGAAAAAGAATGTTTAGCTATCAAGTGGTCAGTGGAGGCGTTAAGGTTTTACCTTACAGGGAGAAAGTTCCAGTTGGTCACGGACCATGCCCCACTTAAGTGGTTGCAGCAAATGAAGAACCACAATGCCAGGTTGACACGCTGGTACATGGCCTTACAGGCATTTGATTTTCAAGTTGAACATCGTGCTGGGAAGTTACACAAGAATGCGGATGCCCTTTCCCGTATTACGGACTGTAGAGAAGAAGTTTCACCAGTGACACCAGTCCGTAATAACTTAAGCAGGGGGGTATGTGATAAGGAAGCTTATCATAGCTCAGGAAGGAGCTATAGAAAAGGTGAAGTGACTCTGAACAAGCAACCTGTCAGTTCTGGTAGAAATAAGAAAACAGAATTTTCCCATAAAAGACTACCAGTCCCAGAATGCACCAGGTTTCCAGCAGCCATTAGAGGAGCTGAAGTGGGGAAACGTGTGTTCAATCAGGAGGGCTATGAGGTAATCCCTAAGCACTCATCTCAAAGGGCAGGGTCTGATTCAGCACAGCTGCGCTGTATTAGGGAGGAGCACTCATCTAAGCAGAATAAGAGTAGAGTTTATTCTACAGATGACCATCTTCATGATCACCTTGGATATCCTGAGAAGCAGCTTGAGCTTGATCATCAGTTTCATCTGAAGGATCATCAGAGGCAGAAGCCAAACCGGACGGACAGAGAGGGAAAGAGACCCTCTGGAAGAAAGAGGAGAAAAGCCTTTGAGAGGTCTAGAAGAGTCCAAAGCAGTACGTATACTGGGAGGTATTCCAAGGGCCAGCATACACCAGTGGATTGGGGAAAGCCAGAGGAATGGTGCTGCAGAGCTAGGAATCTCCAGACGCTACCTGTGAAGGAGAAGGCTGCACATGGAAGGGACCCTAAGACCTGTGCCAGAAGGTATGTGAAGAGGGATCCAGTGTCCAGCGATCTGGATTGGAAGGCTGGACATAAGAACTGGACTACATACTGGCCAGGCTATATAGAGAGGAACTCTAACAGCAATGGAAGCTCAGGTATGAACACTGATCTATGCCCTAGCTATAACATTGAAAGACAGCAGGGAAACAAGTATTCTCCTGAAAGTGCTCCATTGAGAGATTCATCTGTGCCAATCCATGATAGTGAACCCATGCTTGTTGAACAAGGGGGAATAATAGCAGATGAAGATCCTGTTTATATGGACTGTTCTCTGTCTAAACTCCATTGGTAACTTTCTGTTATAAAGTACAGCAACCATCACAAAGAAATACAAATTTGTTCTTTAATCTACTCAGAAAAGCTCCTGAAGCAGGATTTGACCCACACAGTGGAAGGCAAGCCAGCTAAGGGGTTTCAGCTGGATAACTGCTGGCAATTAAGCCTTACCTAATTGCTTGTGAGCTAGGAGAGAATCACTTCTGAATCTATGTGGGAAGTAATCAGAAGTTAACCTGAAAAGAACAGTTTGTTTCTTGCTTTGTGGCTTTTCATTTGTTGTTTTCCTGATTTTGACTTTGTTTTTCCAAGTTAACACTGAAAGCAAGTTACCTGATTTATGTGCTACCAAGCATATCTGTGTTGGGAGAAATAACCCCATAAATAAATATCTTATTGGCTTTACCCAAGAGCACAACTAAATTATTGTCAGCAGCTGTGTCTGGTGTGAATGAACTACATTGCCCACAATCCCTTGCAAATCATATAGAGATATGCACTTGCCAAGACTGTGAAGATTATTTATTTATTTTATTTATTTATTTACATTCTCTTATATACCGCGCTATTCTGCATCAGTGCGGTTTACATTGAACAAACTGAAATTACATTGAACAGGGTATTATAACTTGGAGATAACTATTTTAGAGGGAACATGGGCTATGGAGGGTTAAGTGGCTTGCCCAAGACCACAAGGAGCACCTGTGGGACTAGAAACCCCAGTCCTTTCGGCCCAAGGTTGCTGTCCTCTAGTGGGATTTGAACCCCCGACCTTCCGGCCAGAAGTACCTTGCCCCAACCACTAGGCTACTCCTCCACTCAGGCAGCCGATTATCACCCAGGCAGCCGTCTGACAAGCTTCATAGCTTCAGAGACTTTTGGCAAAACTAAAGAGTCATGGGATAGGAGGCAGTGTACTATTGTGGATCAGGAACTGGTTAAAAGATAGAAAGCAGAGGGTAGGGCTAAATGGACAATTTTCCCAATGGAAAAAGGTGAATAGTGGTGTACCCCAGGGATCTGTGCTGGGTCCGCTGCTTTTTGACATATTCATAAATGACCTGGAAAGTGGAATAATGAGTGAGGCTATCAAATTTGCAGATGACACAAAACTATTTAAAGTTGTTAAAACCCAAGAGGATTGTGGAAAATTGCAAAAGGATCTTGATAAATTGGAAGACTGGGCATCAAAATGGCAGATGAAATTTAATGTGGACAAGTGCAAGGTTATGCACCTAGGGAAGAACAACCCAAACTATGGTTACACGATGCAAGGTTCCACATTAGGAACCACCACCCAGGAAAAAGATTTAGGCGTCATTATGGATACCATGTTAAAACCCTCGGCCCAGTGTGCAGCAGCGGCCAAGAGAGCAAATAGAATGCTAGGTATGATAAGGAAAGGAATGGAAAATAAAACAAAAGATATTATAATGCCTCTATATCGTTCCATGGTGAGACCGCACCTTGAATATTGTGTGCAATTCTGGTCGCCGTATCTTAAAAAGGATATAGCGATTTTAGAAAAGGTTCAGAGAAGAGCCACCAAAATGGTAAAGGGGATGGAAGGATACTCCTATGAAGAAAGGCTAAAAAGGTTGGGGCTCTTAACCCTGGAAAAGAGACGGCTGAGGGGAGATATGATAGAAGTCTATAAATTAATGAACGGAGTGGAACGGGTAAACGTAGATTGATTGTTTACCTTATCAGAATATAGAAAGACTAGGGGACATGCAATGAAGCTACAGGGTAAACTATTTAAGACTAATAAAAGAAAATATTTTTTCACTCAACGTGTAATCAAACTCTGGAATTTGTTACCGGAGGATGTAGTAAAGGCTGTTAGTGTAGCTGGGTTTAAAAAAGGTTTGGACAAGTTCCTGGAGGAAAGGTCCATAAACCATTATTAAGAAGGGACCCAGGATATCAATGCTTGAACCAATACAAGCATTGTGGAACCTGTGTCCCTTGGGGAAACTGCTAGGTACGTATGACCTAGATTGGCCACTGTTGGAAACAGAATACTGGGCTTGATGGACCTTGATCTGACCCAGTATGGCATATCTTATGTTCTTATGTTATGTGTTCCCTAGTTCTTGTATTTTTTGAAAGGCTAAATAATAAATTCACATTTAGTGGTTCCATTCCACTCAGGATTTTATAGACCTCTATCTCCTCTCAGCTGCAGAGCCCTAACTTCTTTATCCTTTCCTCATAGCAGAGTTGTTCCATCCCCTTTATCATTTTGGTTGCTCTTCTCTAATGCCACTATATCTTTTTTGAGATGCAGAGACCAAAATTGCACACAATACTCAAGGTGCAGTAGCACCATGCAGCGATACAGAGGCATTATGATATCCTTTTTTGTTCTCTATTCCTTTCCTAATGATTCCTATCATTCTGTTTTCACCAGTGCAAGCAACTTGAAAATTGCTCTTTTTGGGGTAATTTTATAAAGCTTTTCAGTATGTAAAGGCTATTTTATACTCAGAAAATGGCATGCATATGTAAAAAGCAGTTACGCAGAAAGAGTGCTTCTAGTGTACTTTTATGCAATCCATATGTAGGCACTGCCAGAGGTGTAGTTTGAATTGAAAATCAAAACCCAAACTACAAAAGGGGACTGCTACGTCTGGAGAAAGATCTGCAATAGTGAGTATATACATCTGGGATTTTTTTCTGAAGGGAATTCCTTGGATTACAGCTGATTAATCTGTGAACCCAGTGTATTTGTTAAATCAGTCAGGGCCTAGTAGCAGCAGTTTAAATTTAAATTTAAAACAGAGAAGAGAGCTTTCTGGTTAAATTTAGAACCAAGCAGAGAACTTCTAGTTTAAATTTCATACTAAGTCAGAGCCTATCAGCAGCAAAGAGCTTTCATTTAAATCAAATCAGAATATAACTTAACATAAAAGGCAAAACAGGGTCAGTATTCTTTGAGCACTAAATAAATTCTTCTAGAGACCTTTACAAAGAGGCCTTCTACCTAGGGGGCAAGAGACCTGTGAAACTTTTTAAATAGGTGTTAAAGCCAGTTAGCAGGTCAAAAGGCCATTTTGAAAGACTCTTATCCAAGCAAGGACTGTTAATCACCCAGGAAGTTGGTCACAGCTTACCTTAGAAGCACAGGACAGGGTACTGTGTAGCAGCTCTCTTTTAATAAGTCTTATTTCCCTCCCTCCCTCCCCAACACTCACCCATCCCTGGGATAATCGTAGCTTTATAGGTACATTAGTCACCCCGCACTTCGACTACGCAAACATTGTACTAAATGACCTTCCCAAGAGCACGCTGAACCCACTACAGTTGGCCATGAATACAGCAGCCAGAGTTCTATATGGGGCTTCAAGGAGTCAACATATTACTCCCATCCTGTTTGAACTTCATTGGCTCCCAATAACATGTAGGATCTTATACAAAACCCTTCTTTTGACCTTCAAAGCGTTCCACCAAATCTCACCATCCTCGCTTTCTGACATCCTTCACCACTCTCATAACACCAGATCTAGAAGATCTGTAACAGAAAACACACTAATGGTCCCAAAAGACCTAGCAAAACTCACACAGACGACTATCATGAGAGCATTCTCATCCTTCGCCCCCAGATGCTGGAACATGCTGCCTCCTAACATCAGATCACAAAAAGACCTGTCCCAATTCAGAAAATCTCTAAAAACACACCTCTTCCTTCAACACTTCTCCCAAGGCATTAGCTCCCCACCTCCTCCCCTTCCAACCCAAACCAATGACTATGGTTAGTCAAGTAAGTTCCCTAGACTCCATTGCTCGCCCCAGATTAAGATCTCTTGCATCCCTAACCTATGAAGCTCAAAACTTATGCTACTTTGCTGTAAATAGTTGTGAATATTTGTTATTATCTTATCTTATCTTTTAACCCCATTATCCCTGTTTCACTCCCTGTTATTTGTAAACTTGACATATGTTTTATGCATAAGTACAAGGTTGTTAAAATGTAAACCGCGCTGATGATGAATAGTGCGGTATATAAAAACTGTTAAATAAATAAATAAATTAATTAATTAAAGGAAAGGAGCTGCTCTCAGGTGCAGCTCTTTATCCAAATCAGTCATACATTAATGACCTGTGATTAATTAAACTTCAGGTGAACAAGGTATATTAAACATATTAGGTACACTTTTATTAGTATAAGTATCCACAGCAACTCTTAGTAAGTAAAGAACTTAAAGATCTAAACACAAACTTAAAACTAAGATGCAGACAGCAGTCCAGCAGCGAGATGGAGACTTTTCAGTCTTTTTTGCATTGAATGTCACATGTATGATTTTCTCCCAGTTGGTGAGAGGTCTTACATGTGCACTAGGTGCAAGGAGCTCTTTGCTCTCAGGGAACGAGTCTGTTCCCTAGAGGCTAGAGTAGCAGACTTGGAATACATAAGAAAGACAGAGAGGTACATAGACGAGACCTACAGGGATATAGTCCTGAAGTCCCACCTCCAGTCTGGCAACATCCCTGTTGCCATGGAGGAGAGAGGTCATATGACAGGAGAGCATCACACTGGTGTGGCAGGAAGTGATCCTGTAACTAGGATCTGTCCTCCAGGTGATGTAAAACCCTCTCGCACCAAGGAAGTTTCTCCAGGGCCATGTGCCCATGAGGGAAGGGTTAGGGCAGCCGATAATAGTTGGTGATTCGATCATTAGGCATGTAGATAGCTGGCTGGCTGGTGGACGTGAGGATCACCTGGTAACATGCCTGCCTGGTGCGAAGGTAGCGGAC
Organism: Ichthyophis bannanicus; assembly: GCA_033557465.1. Classification (NCBI taxonomy): domain Eukaryota; kingdom Metazoa; phylum Chordata; class Amphibia; order Gymnophiona; family Ichthyophiidae; genus Ichthyophis; species Ichthyophis bannanicus. The sequence continues at coordinate 154,332,338 of CM066036.1, read as the reverse complement.
CTCACGTGCCACCTAGATAAGGTCTTAGATAGTCCTGGGGAGGAGTCTGCTGTCTTGGTACATGTCGGTACCAATGACATAGGAAAATGTGGTAGGGAGGTTCTGGAGGCTAAAATTAGGCTTTTAGGTAGGAAGTTGAAATCCAGAACTTCCAGGGTAGCTTTCTCCAAAATGCTTCCCGTTCCATGCACAGGACCCAAAAGGCAGGCAGAGCTCCAGAGTCTCAATGCGTGGATGAGACGATGGTGCAAGGATGAGGGTTTTGGATTTGTTAGGAACTGGGGAACATTCTGGGGAAAGGAGGGGATCTTCCAAAGGGATGGGCTTCACCTTAACTGGGATGGAACCAGGCTGCTGGCATTAACCTTTAAAAAGGAGATAGAGCAGCTTTTAAACTAGATAATAGGGGAAAGCCGACAGTCGCCCAAGAGCGCATGGTTCGGAAGAATGTATCCTTGAAGGATACTACCAAAAGCAGAGAGGTTCCAAAAAAGAGTAAAGTAGCCCAAATGCCCTTGAGTATGGAGCAGACTGAGCTTAAAGATTCCAAATTACCCATGCTTACCAATAGCTAGATTAATATGAATAGAATACAGTCTCTAAAATGCTTGTATGCAAATGCTAGAAGTCTAAAAAATAAGATGGGAGAGTTAGAATATATAGCACTAAATGAGAGGTTAGATAGGATTGGAATCTCAGAGACATGATGGAAGGAGGACAACCAGTGGGACAATGTGATACCTGGGTACAAAATATATCATAATGATAGATCTGATCAAATTGGTGGAGGGGTTGCACTCTATGTTAGAGAGGGCATTGAGTCAGAAAGGATTAAAGTTTTGCAGGAAACAAAATTTGCTGTAGAATCTCTATGGATTGAAATTGAAATTCCATGTAAAAAAGGGGAAGGAGATGGCAGGGGGGGTGCACTTTCGACCGCCTGGCCAGAATGAACAAATGGATGATGAAATGCTCAAAGAAATCAAGGAAGTTAACAAAAGTTACAGCACAGTAATAATAATGGGTGATTTCAATTACCCCGGTATCGACTGGGTCAGTGTCACGGCAGGACATGCTAGGGAGATAAAGTTCCTAGATGAAATAAATAACTACTTCTTGGAGCAGCTGGTTCATGAACCGACCAGAGGGGAAGTCATATTGGACCTACTCCTTAGTGGAACACCAGATCTGGTGCAAGAGATAAGGGTGTTGGGGCCACTTGGCAATAGTGATCATAGCATGATTGCGTTTGATTTAATTAGTGGAGGAGGGATGGTAAGGAAATCCACAGTACTACCTTTTAACTTTCGAAAGGGAGACTATGATAAAATGAGGAAAATAGTTGCAAAGGTTAAAGACTTACATCAAGTTTGGGTGTTGTTTAAAAATACTATCTTGGAAGCCCAGACCAGCTGTATTCCACGCTTTAAGAAAAGTGGAAGGAAGTCCAAAAAACTGCCAGCATGGTTTAAAAGTGAGGTCAGAGAGGCTGTTGTTGCCAAAAAAGCCTTTTTCAGGAAATGGAAAAAAAGAGCCAAATGACGAAAACTGGAAACAGCACAAGCACTGGCAAGTTAACGCAAGGCATTGATAAGGCAGGCAAAGGGAGAATTTGAGAAGAAGCTTGCTGCGGAAGCAAAAATTCATAATAAAGACTTTTTCAAGTACATTTGTACCAAAAAACCTATGAGAGAGTCAGTTGGTCCATTAGATGATAGAGAGGTTAAAGGGGCACTAAGAGGTGACATACCTATAGCGGAGAGACTGAATCAATTCTTTGCTTCGGTCTTTACTGAGGAAGATGTAGGGATGTTACCCATGACTGAAGTGGTATTTAAAGGTGTGGAAGAATTGAAGGAAATATCGATACATTGGGAAGATGTATTACAACTACTTGATAAACTGAAGAGTAGCAAATCACCTGGACCAGATGGTATACATCCAAGGCTGTTGAAAAAACTGAAATATGAGATTGCAGACCTATTAGCAATCGGTGAACTATCATTAAAATCAGCTATAATACCTGAAGATTGAAGGATGGCCAACGTAATGCCAATTTTTAAAAAGGGTTCCGGGGTAATCCGGGAAACTACAGACCAGTGAGCCTGATGTCAGTACCAGGAAAAATGGTAGAAACCATCATAAAGAACAAAATTGCTGAACATGTAGATAGTCATGGCTTAATGGGAGACAGCCAACATGGCTTTAGACAAGGAAGATCTTGTCTTACTAATCTGTTATGTATTTTTGAAGGTGTGAATAAACAGGTAGACAAAGGTGAGTCGGTTGATATAGTGTATTTGGACTTTCAGAAAGCCTTTGACAAGGTCCCTCATCAGAGATTTTTTGTAAAACTAAAAAGTCATGGGATAGGAGGCAGTATACTATTGTGGATCAGGAACTGGTTAAAAGATAGAAAGCAGAGGGTAGGACTAAATGGCCAATTTTCCCATTGGAGAAAGGTGAATAGTGTTGAGGGATCTGTGCTGGGTCTGCTGCTTTTTGACCTATTCATAAATGACCTGGAAATGGCAATAACGAGTGAGGTTATCAAATTTGCAGATGACACAAAACATTTAAAGTTGCTAAAACCCATGAGGATTGTGGAAAATTGCAAGAGGATCTTGATAAATTGGAAGACTGGGCATCAAAATGGCAGATGAAATTTAAGGAGTGGAGGAGTGGCCTAGTGGTTGGGACGAGGTACTTCAGGCCGGAAGGTCGGGGGTTCAAATCCCACTAGAGGACAGCAACCTTGGGCCGGAAGGACTGGGGTTTCTAAGTCCCACAGGTGCTCCTTGTGGTCTTGGGCAAGCCACTTAACCCTCCATAGCCCATGTTCCCTGTAAAATAGTTATCTCCAAGTTATAATGCCCTGTTCAATGTAATTTCAGTTTGTTCAATGTAAACCGCACTGAAGCAGAATAGCGCGGTATATAAGAGAATGTAAATAAATAAAATACTGTGGACAAGTGCAAAGTTATGCACCTAGGGAAGAACAGCCCAAACTATGGTTACACGATGCAAGGTTCCACATTAGGAACCACTATCCAGGAAAAAGATTTAGACATCATTGTGGATAACATGTTAAAACCCTCCACCCAGTGTGCAGCGGCAGCCAAGAGAGCAAATAGAATGCTAGGTATCATAAGGAAAGGAATGGAAAATAAAACAAAGGATATTATAATGCCTCTGTATCATTCTATGGTGTGACCGCACCTTGAATATTGTGTGCAATTCTGGTCACCGTATCTTAAAAAAGATATAGCATTATTAGAAAAGGTTCAGAGAAGAGCCACCAAAATGGTAAAGGGGATGGAAGGATACTCCTATGAAGAAAGACTAAAAAAGTTAGGGCTCTTTAACCTGGTAAAGAGACGGCTGAGGGGAGATATGATAGAAGTCTATAAATTAATGAACGGAGTGGAACGGGTAAACGTAGATCGATTGTTTACGTCATCAGAATATAGAAAGACTAGGGGACATGCAATGAAGCTTGTGACACAGCAGATCTGTCCTATGCTATAGAAGTGCAGAATTCTGAGAGAAACAGGTCAGATTCTGTCAGGCAGTCTAATCAGAAGCTTCCCTGTTGCCCTGAGCAACCTAGGCAAACACGACGTTTGCAGCCTTGCCTCCCTGACAAGCAATTCTCACAGAGAAAAGAGAATGATTTGCACGTGAGGGAAGCCACGCCTTCAAGGCACTATAAGACCTGCTCAGGCAGAGGAGCAAGGGGGTGGAGTTGCAGTTGCAGTTCAAGCTTGGGTGCTTGTTCTTGTGGTGATTCAGGTTATGATTCCAGTCCCAGACTAGGCTCAGGTTGGGACTCAGAAGAATTCAATTTCAACTTACCTTGCAGAAGGAAAGCAGGTTTTACTTCACGTCAGAATCCAGGCTGGTTTCCAAAGCCTAAGGCAGCTTACAGAGGTAATTGCCAAGGGGGTTGGAGAGGAAGCTGCCCTGAGTGTGACCCAGGAAGCTCTAGAGAGAGTTGGAGGAGGGGTTACACTAGACATGCTGGCAGAGACAGAAGCCAGAGTGAGAGAGAGCTGATTGATTCCGACGGCACTGAATTTGCAGGCACACGCTGTGAACCGCTGAGGATTCCCCCAGGAGAAGCTCACAGTAACCCCAGGAGTGGAGTGAGGAAAGCTGCAAAACCAGAGGTCAGTAAGAAGTTAACCAAACCTCTGACGCAGGGAGAATTTCCCCAGCCCTTTGAGAGTGTGGAACGTGACATAAGCAGGAAGCCTTATGTAAATGAGAAACAAGGTGTTAAGACACAGTTGCCTTACTTTGAAAGAAATCCTATTGTGGAAGATGTGTGTATGAGGGATATAGAGGATTGTATGCATGAAAAGTCCAGACACCGATTAACTAAAGGGAAGTCTGTTTGCCATGAAAACCAGCAGTTTGAGCTAGCAGCCATTAAGGGAAACAGAGGGTTTAAAGATAGCCCGAGAACAAAGCATACTAGGAAGCCTGTCTTTCTACCCTCCTGTTATAACGTTGATGATAATTTCTGGCCATGCTCTTATGAAGAGGGCTTAATAAACTCTGGAGAAGAAACAGGGTTGAAAAGCATACAATCGGGCTGTGCAAAAGACAATGACATAGAACCCATGTGCACAGAGGATAATACTTTGTCTCCACAGTATGAACAGATGGATTGTTCTCTAATGTTGGAAGAAGAGCCAATCTCTTTATTATAAAGTTCTGAGCAATTGATTTCATAACACTGTTTGAAGCTAAGAGGAAGCGATTAGCTGCAGTGAAAAGTGAATGTGTTTGGAAGCAAGTTGCTATACTTTACTTTGTCAGTTTGTATCCTGAGTTTTTCTTTGAGTTGCTGTACTATTTGAAAATCCTAAAACCCCGGGAGGGGAAATAAAACCCTTATTTGAACTTTAACCACTTTGGACTCACAACTACAATTATTCCTTAGTGAAAGATTCATGCACCCCTATTAACCTAGCCTACTGCCTACGCCTCGGCTTCGCTAGGATATAGAGGGTGACAAAATGGCGCAGTAGTTGGATTTTTGAAAAAAAAAAAAAAAACACAGCACTCGATACTACTAACAAGCTCTACAAGGAAGGTACGGCTGATTGGAAAAAAAAGTGTGTGGAATTGAAAATCCTGAAAAAAGAAAAACCTGCGCCGGAGTGTCGGGAGAGGATCTCCACATCCAGAGCTGGCCAAGACCTTTTTCTCAAGGCAAGATCCTACACCGTGATCAGGTACAAGTGACTGGGCACGGGTAGCAAGGATTGAGGGAGAAAAAGGGGGAAAAAAAAAAAGAAAAGTTGAAAACCAAGTAGCAGCGAAGGGACAGAAAAAAAGTGTGTTCCGCACTTGGTGGGCTTGTTTTTCTTTTCTTTCAGATATCGGCGCTGAGATGGACCCCGCTGAAATGCGCAGCTGGATGGAGGCCCAGTGGAAGGCCCAGGGAGAACTCGCACGGCAGGCACAAGAGAAGACGATGGCTGCAATGGCAGCGCAGCAGAAGCCCCTTCTTGAGATTCTCACTGCGCTGGTGAAGAGACTGAGCCCCACAGAGGAGGACATTGTTCAAGTGACCCCTGTGGTAGGACTAAATAGTTGTAATGCATTGGCACTAGGGCCTTTGCAGCATTCTGACAGTTTCGACGATTATGCAGAAGCTTTTGAGCGGATCGCTGTAGCGGCCCGGTGGCCACTAGATCAGTGGCCAGTACGATTCGCCGTGTCTCTAACAGGAGAGGCACTAGCTGCGTATAAGGCGATGCCCGCTGATCTAGCGTCCCAGTACCATGAGGTAAAACTCGCAGTCAGGGATAGGCTAGGGCTGACGCAGACCCATTACCGCCGTCTCTTTAGGCAGGCCAGGATCCTGCCAAAAGAAACACCAAAGGCCTTGATGCAAAGGTTAACAGGCCTGGCATCAAAATGGCTTGCTCCCGAAACAGCTACAGTAGCCTCCCTGCTAGATGCTGTAATACTGGAGCAATATTTTGAAGCCATACCCCCAGAAGTAAAAGCCTTTCTCTTTTTGCAAAAATGTAAGTCCACAAAGGAAGCAGTGCAGCTAACCGACTGCTATTTTGAGGCAGAATTAGCTGGTGCTTCTCAAGGCCAAATGTTAAAGGTTACAGGCAGGGAAAGAATGCCAGGGACAGGAAGAGCTTACTCCCAAAGAGGGCCTAAGAAAAATGAAAAGAGTGCTGAGGTAATGAGATGTTTCCAATGTGGAGAAAGAGGGCACATTCGCAAATACTGTACTGAACATGTCGCCCTGATATCTGGGGGGGAGAAACACACGGGGGAAGGGTTCGTGATAGATGTTCTGGTGGAAGGTGTAAAAGCCGCCGCGCTCCTGGACACTGGAGCGGACCAGAGCATGATCTCTCGCGAAATGTGGGAAGCCATTCAGGCACAAAATCCTTCTATATTGAATGGTGTGAATGGACGTGTGAGAGTAAGGTGCGTTCACGGAGCTTCCTCCTTCTACCCCTTGTATGAGATGTGTGTGAGGGGGTTAAATACCATAGGGAGGGTATTAGTGGCTGTTGTCCCTCGACTTCCCTTTGGGGTAGTTTTAGGGCGAGTCTGGCCCCCATTTGAAGAGGAAATGGGTAGGGACCTTGAAAGAAAGTCAGGCCTAGGCCAAGAGAAGTCCCTAGGTGAGGGTGAAGCGCCACCCCAGAACCCCAAGATAGAAGCCATTGCCCAAAAGATACCAAAGCCTCTATTTGGAAAACCCCGAATAGAGACAGTACCCCCGGTTAAAAAAAAATTTGTGTTGAAATTCGTGAAAACAGCCCCACAGGCAAAGAGCCCACAGAGAGCTACTGAGGCCTCGGTGGGTTACGACCTATATAGCAATGAGGATATAATAATTCCCAGAGGAGGAAAAAGCCTTGTGAACACCGGGATACAAATTCAAACACCCGAGGGATGCTATGGCCGCATAGCACCCCGGTCGGGCCTGGCAGCCCAGCACTTTATCGACGTGGGGGCAGGGGTAATAGACCCCGACTACCGGGGTGTAGTTAAAGTCCTTCTTTTTAATTTCGGGAAAGAGGATTTTACAGTGAAGAAAGGGGAAAGGATAGCTCAACTTATATGTGAGCGTGTAGGGTTCCCCATGTTAGAAGAAGTACCTTCCTTAACCCCCACCGATCGAGGGTCAGGAGGGTTTGGGTCCACAGGGGAAAAGGATATAAAAAGCTTAGCGGCTATAGCAGAGGAGAGGAAGGAAGAGGACTTAGGTCCACAACCTTCCGATTGGAGGGAACAACCAGAGTTGCGGACGGGGGCAGAACTGTCTGAGCATCAGCAAGTAGAGTTAACCCGTGTACTGAAAAAGTTTTCAGATGTCCTTACTGCTGTGCCCGGCGAAACGCGCCTGGTGGCACATGAGGTCACCACAATCCCGGGGAAAATAATCAGACAGCGCCCATACCGGTTGCCCGAAGCTAAGAAAAAAGAGGTTATCGCCCAAGTTAAGGAAATGGTGGAGATGGGGGTGATCGAGGAGTCCCATAGCCCGTGGTCTAGCCCCATAGTCCTAGTGCCCAAGCCCGATGGTACACTTCGTTTTTGCATCGATTTTAGACAAATTAATGCAATATCCCAATTCGATGCGTATCCTATGCCAAGGATTGACGACCTATTAGATCGTCTGGGACAGGCCAAGTTCCTTACAACCCTCGACCTCACAAAAGGATACTGGCAAATCCCGCTGACGAGGGATTCCAAGCCAAAGACAGCCTTTTCAACTCCCATAGGCCTTTTCCAGTTTAGGCGTATGCCCTTCGGGCTACAGGGTGCGGCGGCTACTTGTCAGCGACTGATCGATCAAGTCCTGAGGCCGCACCAAGAATACGCTATCGCCTACATGGACGACGTAATCATCCATAGTAGCACATGGCTAGAGCACCTATCCCGAATTGAGGCCGTATTACAGGCCATGCGAAAGGCAGGCCTTACCCTAAATCCCAAAAAGTGCCTTTTTGCAGCTAGGGAGGCCAAATATTTAGGACATGTCGTAGGGAACGGGGTAGTCAAGCCCCTAGCAGATAAACTGGAAAGTGTACGGAATTTTCCGCAACCGGTAGACAAGAAGCAGGTTCGTAGCTTCTTAGGCCTGATAGGCTACTATCGGAGGTTTCTCCCCAGATTCGCTGAAGAAACTAGCATTTTTACGGGGATGATAAAAAAGAACGCCCCTAATAGGGTGTGCTGGACTCCAGAGGCAGAAGAGGCATTCGTCTCCCTGAAGGAGAAGTTGTGTAGGGCTCCCGTATTAAGGGGAGTCGATTTCAGGCTGCCTTTTATTGTCCAAACGGACGCCTCTGAGACAGGACTCGGAGCCGTCATGTCCCAGAAGTTTGAAGGGGTGGAACACCCGGTAATGTACTTAAGCAGAAAGCTATCCAGCGCAGAGCAGAAGTATTCAACGGTGGAGCGGGAATGCTTGGCCATCAAGTGGGCAATAGAGACCTTAAGGTTTTACCTAACGGGGCGAAAATTTAAGTTGGTTACAGACCATGCGCCATTAAAATGGCTCAGCCAAATGCGCAACAATAATGCCCGTCTTACAAGATGGCACTTGGCCTTACAAGCCTTTAGTTTTGAGGTGCAACACCGAGCCGGGAAGCTGCATGGGAATGCTGATGCCTTAAGTAGGATTACACGCTGTCAGACGAGGACGTCAGCAGCGTGTAATAACTTAAGGAGGGGGATATGTGACACAGCAGATCTGTCCTATGCTATAGAAGTGCAGAATTCTGAGAGAAACAGGTCAGATTCTGTCAGGCAGTCTAATCAGAAGCTTCCCTGTTGCCCTGAGCAACCTAGGCAAACACGACGTTTGCAGCCTTGCCTCCCTGACAAGCAATTCTCACAGAGAAAAGAGAATGATTTGCACGTGAGGGAAGCCACGCCTTCAAGGCACTATAAGACCTGCTCAGGCAGAGGAGCAAGGGGGTGGAGTTGCAGTTGCAGTTCAAGCTTGGGTGCTTGTTCTTGTGGTGATTCAGGTTATGATTCCAGTCCCAGACTAGGCTCAGGTTGGGACTCAGAAGAATTCAATTTCAACTTACCTTGCAGAAGGAAAGCAGGTTTTACTTCACGTCAGAATCCAGGCTGGTTTCCAAAGCCTAAGGCAGCTTACAGAGGTAATTGCCAAGGGGGTTGGAGAGGAAGCTGCCCTGAGTGTGACCCAGGAAGCTCTAGAGAGAGTTGGAGGAGGGGTTACACTAGACATGCTGGCAGAGACAGAAGCCAGAGTGAGAGAGAGCTGATTGATTCCGACGGCACTGAATTTGCAGGCACACGCTGTGAACCGCTGAGGATTCCCCCAGGAGAAGCTCACAGTAACCCCAGGAGTGGAGTGAGGAAAGCTGCAAAACCAGAGGTCAGTAAGAAGTTAACCAAACCTCTGATGCAGGGAGAATTTCCCCAGCCCTTTGAGAGTGTGGAACGTGACATAAGCAGGAAGCCTTATGTAAATGAGAAACAAGGTGTTAAGACACAGTTGCCTTACTTTGAAAGAAATCCTATTGTGGAAGATGTGTGTATGAGGGATATAGAGGATTGTATGCATGAAAAGTCCAGACACCGATTAACTAAAGGGAAGTCTGTTTGCCATGAAAACCAGCAGTTTGAGCTAGCAGCCATTAAGGGAAACAGAGGGTTTAAAGATAGCCCGAGAACAAAGCATACTAGGAAGCCTGTCTTTCTACCCTCCTGTTATAAACGTTGATGATAATTTCTGGCCATGCTCTTATGAAGAGGGCTTAATAAACTCTGGAGAAGAAACAGGGTTGAAAAGCATACAATCGGGCTGTGCAAAAGACAATGACATAGAACCCATGTGCACAGAGGATAATACTTTGTCTCCACAGTATGAACAGATGGATTGTTCTCTAATGTTGGAAGAAGAGCCAATCTCTTTATTATAAAGTTCTGAGCAATTGATTTCATAACACTGTTTGAAGCTAAGAGGAAGCGATTAGCTGCAGTGAAAAGTGAATGTGTTTGGAAGCAAGTTGCTATACTTTACTTTGTCAGTTTGTATCCTGAGTTTTTCTTTGAGTTGCTGTACTATTTGAAAATCCTAAAACCCCGGGAGGGGAAATAAAACCCTTATTTGAACTTTAACCACTTTGGACTCACAACTACAATTATTCCTTAGTGAAAGATTCATGCACCCCTATTAACCTAGCCTACTGCCTACGCCTCGGCTTCGCTAGGATATAGAGGGTGACAAGCTACAGAGTAAACTATTCAAGAAAAATAAGAGCAAATATTTTTTCACTCAACGTGTAATCAAACTCTGGAATTTGTTACCGGAGGATGTAGTAAAGGCTCTTAGTGTAGCTGGGTTTAAAAAAGCTTTGGACAAGTTCCTGGAGGAAAGGTCCATAAACCATTATTAAAAAGGGACCCAGGATATCAGTGCTTGACTCAATACAAGCATTGTGGAACCTGTGTCTTTTGAGGAAACTGCTAGGTACATATGACCTAGATTGGCCACTGTTGGAAACAGGATACCCAATTCCCAATTTTTAAAGGTCCTCTTGTAATTTTTCACAATCCTCTTGTCTTAATAGTTTTGAATAATTTAATTTTCTGTCATCAGCAGATTTCATCCCTCACTCATTGTTCCAATTTCCAGGTCATTTATGAATATGTTAAAAATCAGTGTGCCCAGCACAGATCCCTGGAGTACTCCACTATTCACCTTTCTCCATTGAGAAAATTGGCCATTTAGCCCTACTTTCAGTTTTCCAGCTTTTAACCAGTTCCCAATCCACAATAATACGCTGACTCCTATCCCATGACTTTTTAATTTCCTCATTAGGGACTGTGTGAAAGAGTTTTTGAAAATCCAGATATACTATATCATCCAGCTCACCTTTATCTACCTGTTTATTCACACCTTCAAAAAAATATAGCAGATTAGTGAGACAAGACTTTTCGTAGCTAAATACATGTTGGCTTTGTCCCATTAAACCATGATTATCTACATGTTCAATAATTTTGTTCTTTATAATGGTTATAAGAACATAAGATATGCCATACTGGGTCAGACCAAGGTCCATCAAGCCCAGTATCCTGTTTCCAACATTAGCCAATCTAGGTCATACGTACCTAGCAGTTTCCCCAAAAGAAACAGGTTCCACAATGCTTGTACTGGGTCAAACATTGATATCCTGGGTCCCTTCTTAATAATGGTTTATGGACCTTTCCTCCAGGAACTTGTCCAAACCTTTTTTAAACCCAGCTACACTAACAGCATTTACTACATCCTCCGGTAACAAATTCCAGAGTTTGATTACACGTTGAGTGAAAAAATATTTTCTTTTATTAGTCTTAAATAGTTTACCCTGTTACTTCATTGCATGTCCCCTAGTCTTTCTATATTCTGATAACGTAAACTATCGATCTACGTTTACCCGTTCCACTCTGTTCATTAATTTATAGACTTCTATCATATCTCCCCTCAGCCGTCTCTTTTCCAGGTTTCTACCACTTTGCCTAGTACTGAAATCAGGCTCACTGGTCTGTAGTTTCCAAGATCACTCCTGGCACCCTTTTTAAAACTGGGTGTAATTCTGACCAGCCTTCAGGTACTAGAGATGATTTTAATGACTGCACACCTACTATTAGTAATCTGTGAACTATCTCTTTCAGCACCCTGGGATGTATACCATCCGATCCAGGTGATTTGCTACTCTTTATTTTATCAATTATAATACATCTTCACGGTTTATTGAGATTTGTTTCAATTCTTCTGATATATTACATTTAAATACCATTTCAAGCATGGGTAATTTCCCTACATCTTCTTCAGTAAAGACTGAAACAAAAAATTAATTGTCGTCCCTTACTGCTCCTTGTGCCCCATGTTATCTAATGGCCCAACTGACTAACTCACACAAAACACACCAAATGGGTTGAAAAATTCAAAAGCAAAAATAATAATAATAAAGGGTTGAGTGGAGGCATCGACAAACATTTAAAAAGGACCCATAACCTCAGGTCTTCACCAGCCGAAGCCTCAACATCTGTCTCCACTATCCAATAAATATATGTTATCATCTCATTTTTATTCTTTTTGAGAAATTTCATAAAAACTATATCACTTGTGTCTCTGTCTAATATACAGAAAGTCCCAAGAAACCAAAACTTAGCTTTTTAATGGTAAATGCCATCTCAACGGTAACCACAAACAGGCCACTAAGCAACACAGCATCAAGAGTCCACAATAGGCATTTCAATACTGCATATTCATACTGCATACGGCTCACTTAGTGACCTGTTTATGGTTACCATTGAGATACCCTAGAAGCGATGCTATTTGCCGTCAAAAAGCTAAAAGCGTAATTAATAACGTAGATGCCCAGCCCGCAGACATGTCTAAATCAAAAAGGGGCCCCCTTTGAACCTAATTCCGCATTCCTGGGTCTAGACATGCCCATGGGTCCGTCACGTGACCCCCATGCAGGGGTGCAGGCACAGGCCATGCGATATAATGGAGAAATATGTCTCATTCAATGACATGGGTTAACATTTCAGTGATCCCCACGGCCACTGTATTCTGAAAAGTTACACATTTCTGATCCTGCCTGACTCCGCAATGTACTCTCAAATGTCATGGCCCCTGGGAAAAATGTTCTTCTCCTAAGCTGCTCTTCACACTGACAGTAGTTTGCTGATGCAAACTAGACATGAATACCAATGAGAAATGACTGCTGCTGTAACCTAGACCACATACCAGTCTTCTACTGGCCCTGGAAGGTGCTAGGTAATCCCAGTGCACCCTAATATGGTAAAAGAGAATGTGAATATGAATATGTATGTCAGGACGTATCTTGCATCAAATGGTACTTGGCATTATTTATTATTTATTATTTATTATTTATTTAATTATTATTTATTACAATTTCTTATATACCGCACTATTGTCAGCGTGGTTTACATACAACAAAATGACCATAACAAACTGTTTGGCTTCACATAGAACAGGAGAAAACAACTTGGATAACATGCTTATGCTTTACATAGAACAGGAGTAATAACTTGGATAACATGCTTATGCTTTACATAGAACAGGAGTAATAACTTGGATAAATGGGGAATGCAAACTAAACTACTTACATATGTACAATGAGATCGAGTATTATAAAATGGCCCCAGTGATTCCTGCCTTGGTCATCTCCACAAACACGTTTTAAACAGCTAAGGATGGACCTCTACCAAATGCACCAAACCCAAAACTAACTTTGCAGTTCCCCAAAGGATGCATAATACGAGCAACAAATGTATGCCCTTTTCATGCCTTAGGCCTATAAGTGCACTCATTCTGCTGCTCCACACTATCATTCATCTCTTCTCTCTCCCTACACCCCTCCTGGTGTTGTTGTTCTTAAGTGCAGTCAAGTCAGTGTCGTCTTATGGCAACCCTCTGGATAGCTGTCCTAAACTGTGTTCGGTCTTCAGTCAGGCATCTCTTTGTTGACAGAGTGGCACCCATAGCTGCTGTTATTGTATCAATCCATCTCATTACTGGCCTTCGTTTTTTGCATTGATCTACTAATATGCCAAGCATGATGTCTTTCTCTAATGATCTCTCTCTTCGCATGATGTGTCCAAAGTACGAAAGTCGAAGTCTTGTCATCTGAGCTTCTAAAGAAAGCTTAGGTTTGATCTCCTCTACTACTGATTGGTTTGTTCTTCGGGCAGTCCACGGTATACACAGTATATGTCGCCAGCACTATAATTCAGAGGCATCAATTTTCTTCCTGTCTATCTTTTTCGCTGTCTAACTTTCGCATCCATATGACATTATCGAAAATACCATGGCTTGAACAAGTCGAATCTTTGTATGGAAAGAGACATCTCTGCCCTTGAGAATCTTGTCTAAGTCCTCCATAGCCATTCTGCCAAGAGCAATGCATCATCTGATTTCTTGACTGTTTCTTTATTGATAGTTGATCCAAGTAGGTTCCCTCACTTGGTTTGCAGCTTGTCATGCTGTGAGGGCTTGTGTGCATCAGTGATGCTGAGGGCTAAGCTTAACTACTGGCGGGGCCTCCCAAGATGGACAGATCTCAGCTGAGGTGCCAGACCAAGACAAACCACCCATGAGGGCAGCAGCAGAATGGGATGGTGTTGGCGGCAGAGGATCACATTTCTATGATAATGGCAACAACACTAAGATTAAACTGCACGGAAGAAAGGCCAGGCAATCTACTTCCGTATCTTGCCCTGAAAATCCAGTGGATAGTCACAACAAAGCAAATTGCACTATAGTGCTGGAAGATGAGACCCCCCAGGTCGGAAGACACTCAACTTGCTACTGGGGAGGAGCTGAAAACCTTTGAGTAAAGCCAGCATTTATGATGTGGTTGGATCAAAGCCCTTGGGACGTCTTACTGTTGATGTAGATGCGCATGAAATGAGAGTCAGAAGCTACAAAGATATCTTACATATTGGGACAAGGAACGTACGAAGCATGAATCAAGGGAAGCTGGAGGTGGTCAAGAATGAAATGGAATGTGTACAACTCGATTTATTGGGTGTCAGTGAACTGAAATGGACTATCATTGGGCACTTTGCATCTGATGATCACATGGTCAACTATGCTGGAAATGAAGGACAAAGAAGAAATGGTGTTGTAGTTATAATTAAGAAGAAACTTGCAAGAACTGTAATGAAATACAATGCAATCAGTGAATGTTTAATTTCTATTTGTCTACGAGGAATATCTATCAACACAAATATAATTCAAACTTATGCCCCAACAACAGCTGCAGAAGAAGATGAAATTGATGAGTTCTCTGAACAAGTACAAGCTGTAATTGACAGAACATGCAAACAGGATATCCTAATAGTCATGGGTGACTGGAATGCAAAGGTTGGCAACAAAGAAGAAGGCAAAATGGTTAGAAAATATGGACTTGGCAACAGACATGAAGCTGGAGAAAGACTAATAGAATTCTGCAAGACCAACAATCTATTCATCTCAAACACTTTCTTCCAGCAACACAAGCGGCGACTGTACACATGGACTTCACCCAATGGATTGTACAAAAATCAAACTGACTACATCTGTGGAAGTCAATGATGGAAAAGCTCTATAACATCAACAAAGACAAAACTTGGAGCTGACTGTGGTACATATCACCAACTACTAGTATGCAAACTCAAGCAAAAGTTGAAGAAGAGCAAGTTACTCATGAATGTAGCAAAATATGCAAAATATGAATTTGAGAATATACCACCAGAATTTAAAAACTGCCTGCAAAATCGATTTGCTGCTTTAGATACAAATGACAGAGCTCCAGAAGAGTTATGTGTTGACATCAAGAAGCTTGTGTTAGAAGAAAGTGAGAAATCTCTACAAAAGGTGAAAAAGCCAAAATGGCCAAAATGGATGATCAAACAAACTCTGAAAATTGCCCAAAAAAGCAGAAAAGCTATGGGCAGAGGAGAAAGAGAAGCAATCGCAGAACTCAACAGAGATTTCCAACGTGAAGCAAGACAAGACAAGAAGTACTACAATGAGGCATGCAAGAAAATAGAAGAAACTATTAGAGGAAGAACAAGATTGGCTTTCCTAAAGCTACAAGAGTTAAAGAAAAAATTCCAACCTTGAATTGGAATGTTACAAGATGCTCAAGGATCCATGTTGAATGATGCTGAGAAACATAGAAACATGATGGCAGAAAAAGACCACATGGCCTATCTAGTCTGCCTTTCCATATCAACTACTACAGTAGTCCCCTCTTTTCCTTTAGAGATCCTCTGTGTTTGCCCCATGCTTTTTTGGATGCAGATACTGTCCTGATCTCTACCACTACTGGGAGACTATTCCACACATCTATCATTCTTTCCGTAAAGAAATATTTCCACATATTACTCCTGAGTCTATCACCTTTCACTCCCATCCTATGTCCCCTCATAGCAGAGCTTGCATTCAGTCGAAAGGGCTCTCCTCCTGTGCATGTATGCCATGGAGATATTTAAACATCTCTATCATATTTACTCTATCCCACCTTTCCTATACATATTAAGATCCTTAAGTCTGTCTTTATATGCTTTATAATGAAGACCACTAACCATTTTAGTAGCCACCCTCTGCACCAACTCCAACCTGTTTATATCCTTTTCAAGGTGTGGTCGCACCAAAGATCGATATAGAGGCACTATCACCTTCTTTTTTCTGCTGGCCATTCCTCTCCATATGCACCCAAGCATCCTTCTAGCTTTTGCCGTCACCTTTTCTACCTGTTTAGCTACTTTAAGATTGTCAGACACAATCACACCCAGGTCCCACTCTTCTTTTGTGGACAGAAGTACTTCCCCTCCTACATTGTACCACTTCTTTGGATTTTTGCAGCCCAAATGCATGATCCTGCATTTTTTAGCATTAAATCTCAGCTACCAAATTCTAGACCATTCTTCAAACTTAACTAGATCCCTCATGTTATCTATTCCTTCCTGGGTGTCTACTCTTTTGCAGATTTTGGTATCATCTGCAAAAAGGTAAACCTTACCTGATAGCCTCCGCAATATCACTAACAAAGATGTTAAAAAGAATCGGACCAAGGACAATCCATGCAGCACACCACTGGTAACCTCCCTCTCCTCAGAGTGAGCTCCATTTACCTGTACCCTTCCCCCTCAACCAATTTCTAACCTAAGCAGTAACTTTAGGCTCAGTCCCTAGGGTGCTCAGTTTGTTTATAAGTTGCCTGAGTGGAATGGTGTTCAAGCCTTTACTGAAATCCAAGTACACCACCATCTAGGGCTCTCCCTTGGTCCAACTCCCTGGTCACTTAGTCAAAGAAATCAATCAGATTTGTCTGACAAGACCTACCTCTGATGAATCCATGCTGCCTCCAATCCTGTAATCCATTGGACTTTAGAAATCTCACTATTTTCTCTTTGAGCAGCATTTCCAATAATTTAATCACCACAGAGATTAGACTAACCAGCCTGTGGTCTTCAACTACATTCTTACTTCCACTTTTGTGTTAAGGGACCACATGTGCCTCTCTCTAGTCCTCTGGCACCACTCCCGACTCCAAAGAGGCAATGAAAAGAACAGTCAGCGGAGCCGCTAGAACATCCCCAATATCCTTCAGTATTCTTGGATGTATCCCACCCTGTCCCATTGCTTCGTCTACTTTTAGTTTAGCTAGCTCCTTCCAAATACAGTTTTCTGAAAATCGTTCAAAATCCCCATCACTTCTGTTTCTATTTGTGGGTGTTTTCTGAGGTCCTGCTACTGGTCCTTCATCTGTGAACACAAAACAGAAATAATTGTTAAGCAATTCCGCTTTATCTTCATCAGTTTCTACATATTCCTCCCCTTCATCCTTGAGTCGGACAATACCACTTTTGTCCTTCCTCTTCTAATATATCTGAAAAATGTCTTATCCCCCCCCCCCCCCCATTTTATTGAATTGGCTATTTCTTCTTCTTTTAGTATTTTTGCTTTCCTATTTTGCTAGCTTCTCTAACTTTTTCCAAATATAGATGCCTGTTTTCCGTTCTTTGTGATCTCTTGTATTTTATGAAGGCCTCCCTCTTCTTCTCCATCTTTTCAGCTATTCTTTTGAGAACCATAGTGGCCTCCTTTTCCTTTTACATTTATTTACCTTTCTAACAAAAAGATTGGTTGCCCTTAAAATGTCCCCTTTCAGTTTTGCCCGCTGTTTTTCTACAACCCCCAGCTGTTCCCATCCCACTAACGATTCCTTGAGGTAGTGGCCTATCTTGGCAAATTTAGTTTTTCTTCTATCATTTTGCTTGCTGTCACATCTGCAAGTAGGCTATTCTAGGCATCTACCACCCTCTCTGAAGTATTTTCTTAGATTTGGTATGAACACCCCTCTCATCCTCTCCCCCATCTTTCAATCATGACCTCTTTTTTTCTTGATTTCATTAAAGCAAATTAAATAGTTGAATGTTTCTATCATATCCTCGATCTTTTTTACAGTTGAGTTGAAACAAGATTTATAAAAACTAAGATTCTTTTCCTTATAATAAATGTATCACAATGCCACAAGAAAAAGCAAGTTACCTAATAAAACAGTAAAATAGCAATTAGCAACTTTTTATATTTCTTAAGTTCTCAAACATAGGAAGGACCCAATTTCAAACAAGAAAGGATTGTTGCTCACCTGTAACAGCATATTTCCATAGACAGCAGGATAGATCAGGCAAACAAGTGAGTAATGTCATCACATGTCACTGGGACAGAAGAGCTCTCCCTGAGCTTAGAACTCAGTTTAAAGTTCTCAGTATGCGTGAACCTTCCCACATACAGCAGTCTCCTCAGCTCCTCAGTTAGTTCCATAGTGCAAATATTAATGCAACTCTCAGGAAAGGGGGAGGGATTGTGTGCCTGATCAGTCCTGCTGTCCACAGAAAACATCTGTTATACACAAGTAACAGTGCTTTTCCTATTGAAAAGTCAGGCACACATCTGCACAAATGTTTACTCGTATGTACTGTCCAGTGTTCAGAAGTGCACTTCATAAAAGTATATGAGTTGCAAGCTCATACCAAATGCACTGTTATTGTACACTGATCCAAGTAACAGTGTTAACATGATGGGTTGTATTACCCATCACAGCAGAAAGGGAGTGCTGCACAAAGCAAGATTAGGGTATTTGACACAGTTAAGCAAAGGAGAACAGCATCATAGGGAAAGAGTAGTTACTCACCTGTAACAGGTGTTCTCCAGGAGCAGCAGGAATCAGTCCTCACATATGGGTATCATTGGCACCGATGAAGCCCCAGCGGAGCATTTCCCCAGCTTTCCATGAAAGCCTTTGGGAATGCTGGCACGCATGCGCGGTTCCCTTCCCGCCTAAAGGTGCCATCTTACCTCAGTCAAATGACATAGCTAAAAACAGCACACAAAATTAAAAAATAAACTATGTACAACTGCAACTCCAAGGGGAGGAGGGAGGGTTGTGAGGACTGATTCCTGCTGCTCCTGGAGAACACCTGTTACAGGTGAGTAACTGCTCTTTCTCCAGGACCAAGCAGGAAGTCGGTCCTCACATATGGGTGACTCCCTAGCTCTGGGCTACCAGGAACCCAGGCTGAACAAGAGAACTCCCTCTAGTTACAGCAGCAAAGAAAAGCTTTCCAAGGACACAACCTCCACCGGTAGCCCAACAGAGGGCAGGAGTTGCCTAAACCTCAAAGAGATTCCAGAGTACTGCTTGGCCAAAAGCACTGTCCCTATGGGACTCCCTCTCCAGACAGTAATGGGCCGCAAAAGTCTGGCTTGAAGACCCAAGTTGCATCCCTGCAGATGTCTACCAAGGGCACAGAGCGGAGATGAGCCACTGAGGCAGCCATTGCCCTGACACGATGGGCCGTGACCCTACCCTGCAAAGGAAGGTCAGCCGCCTTGTAAGCCCAGATGATACAGTCAGCCACCCAGATGGACAAGGTATGCTTGGATACAGCCAACCCCAACTTATTGGGGTCAAAGGAGACGAAGAGCTGAGTAGCCCTTCTATGCCCCTGCGTACGGTCAAGGTAGAAGGATAAGGCCCTCCTACAGTCCAGGGTATGCAGGACTGCTTCAGCCTGGCTAGCATGAGGCCTAGGGAAGAATGTTGGAAGAACCACCTCCTGATTGAGGTGGAAAGAGGAGACAACCTTTGGGAGGAACTTGGGATGAGTCCTGAGGACCACCCTGTTCCTATAAATCCTGGTGGAAGGCCTATCACAGACCAGGGCCTGAAGCTCACTCACTCGCCTAGCCGAGGTAAGGGCTATCAGGAAGAGTGTCTTCCAGGATAGGAAGCGTAGTGGACAAGTAGCCATCGGCTCAAAAGGTGGGTGAGTCAGTTGCTGCAAGACCACATTCAACTCCCACTCAGGAGCAGGAGGACGGATTGGAGGCTTGAGCAAAAGCAAGCCCCTGAGAAAGCGGGACACCAAGGTGTGACCTGACAAAGAATGTCCCTCCACCAGTGAGTGGTGAGCTGCTAGAGCTGAGAGGTGGACCCGAACAGAATTGGACTTAAGTCCCTGATTTGATAAGTGCAGTAAGTACTGAAGCACTACTGGCACAGTACAGGAGAAAGGATCCTCTGTACGTAGCTGACACCACACAGAAAACCTCTTCCATTTGAGGGCATAGGTTTTCCTAGTGGACTGTTTCCTAGAGGCTAGGACAACCTCCTCAACTTCCTGAGGTAGGCCCCAGGGAGCCAAAACTACCCTTGCAGCCTCCAGGCCATCAAATTGAGAGCTTTGAGATTTGGGTGCAGAAGGGAAACCTGCTGAAGCAGAAGTGGAAACCAAGGCTGCCTCGGCCACCTGGGAGCTACCAGCAGGACCGAGGCCTTATCCTGAAGAGTTTTGAAAAGAGTTCGGGCCACCAAGGGCGTGGGAGGAAACACATAAGGAGGCCCTGAGACCAGGACATCAGAAAAGCATCTGGTGCTATCCTCAAAGGATGCGGTTGCCTGGAGCAGAACTTGGGCAGTTGCTTGTTCAGCGGACTGGCAAAGAGATCTATCCAAGGGAGACCCCACTTCAGGAAGATCTTCTGAACGACCAAGGGATGCAGCTGCCACTCGTGGGGCTGCAGAATTCTGCTCAACCGGTCGGCCAGGCAGTTCTCCTGGCCTGGAAGGTACACCGCCTTGAGAAGCATGTTGTGCTTTAGGGCAAAGGAACAAAGGTCTTGAGTCTCCCGACAAAGGAGCATTGACCCAGTCCCGCCCTGTTTGTTCACATAAAACATGGCTACTTGGTTGTCTGTTTGAATCAAGACTGAGCGGTGAGCCAGGTCCGGAGAAAAAGCCTTGAGAGCCAAGCGGATAGCTCGAAGTTCCAGGAGATGGATCTGTTGGGCTGCCTCCCAGGGAGACCAGAGGCCTTGAGTGCACTTGTCCAGACAATGAGCACCCCAGCTCCGCAGAGAGGCATTGGTGGTGAGGACCACCGAGTATTCTGGCATTTGGAAGGGCATCCCCTTCAGCAGATTGGGTGGATGTAGCCACCAGCTGAGGGAGGCCAAAAGGGGTCTGGACACCCTTATCCTGTCTCTTAGGCGGCCTGTGGCCTGAGACCACTGAGTCCGAAGGCACCACTGTGCAGGCCTCATATGGAGCCTGGCATTGGGAGTCACATGCACTGTCGAAGCCATGTGGCCCAGAAGTCTGAGGCAGAGTCTGGCAGAGACCAGGGGCTTGTTTAGGAACTGTTTGGCCACGTCCATCAGTCTTTGGGCCCTGTCTTCTGGCAAGAATGCTTTTGCCAGTTGAGAATATAACCTTGCCCCTATGAACTCCAAGTTCTGGGAGGGGAGCAAAGTGGACTTTGCGAAGTATATGACAAAGCCCACGTTTTGAAGCAGAGCAATGGTTCTGAGGGTGGCTTGTCTGGCCTCCAGGGACGTCTGACCCCTGATGAGCCAGTCGTCCAGATAGGGAAAGACAAAGATGCCTTGATTTCTCAGGTAGGCCGCAACAACTGCCAGGCACTTATTTATTTATTTATTTACATTCTCTTATATACCGCACTATTCAGCATCAGCGCGGTTTACATGGAACAAAAATGCTCAGTACAGTTAACACGTATGAGTTTACAGATAACAGGGCAAAAAACTTGGATAACAGGGGTAAACTATTTACAAAACTTGCTACATAGAGTCATATGAACAGGAGTTTCATAGAACATATGCACCACTAAGGGTTAGAGTATCTGTCTTGGTGTGTTGTTAAGATACCGTATATTTGGTAAAGACCCTGGGAGCGGAGGTCAGGCCAAAAGGTAGTACTCTGTACTGATAATGGTTTCCTCCCACCATGAACCGTAGGTACTTTCTGTGGTCTGGATGAATGAGGATGTGAGTGTACGCATCCTTTAGATCTAAGGAGCATAGCCAATCTCCCTGCTGGAGGTAGGGCAGAAGTGTTCCAAGAGTAAGCATCTTGAACTTCTCTTTCTCTAGGAACTTGTTGAGGTTCCTGAGGTCCAGAATGGGTCGAAGGCCACCGGTCCTTTTGGGATACCAGGAAATACCTGGAGTAGAATCCGTGACCTTGCAAGTGGGGAGGCACAGGCTCCACCGCCCTATCCACCAACAGACCTTGGAGCTCTTGAAGGAGAAGGTCTGTGTGCAGGGAGGCCTCAAGGGCTCCCCTGGGAAGTAAGGAGGAGGCAGTTGATGAAAATGCAGGGCATAGCCCTTTTGGACTATGTCCAGCATCCAACTGTCGGTGGCAATGAGAGGCCACTGGTGGGCAAAGAGTACAAGGCGACTGCCTGTGCAGGGCTGGGAAAGCAGGGACGGAGTGGCTATGCTCAAGGAGTCAAAAAACCCCACCCTGCTGAGTGGAAGCAGGGGCAGAAGGCTTGGGGGTCCTCTGCCTACGGGGCCCATTACCCTGGCCCTTGGCTTGCTGACCCTGGGGGGCAGCTTGGGCAGCCTGATACTGAGGGTACTGTTTGTAGGCAGTGCCCTTCCTCGGGTAAAAGGACTTTTTACCCGAGCCCTTCTTTTTATGTGAAGGGGCAGAGGTCTTCCTTGACAGCCTTGTCCGGGTAAGGTGCTCGGTCTCGAACTGAGCGGCCTTCTCGGTCACGGGTTTGCCAAAAAGGTTCTCACCTCGGCAGGGGACATCGACCAACTTGTCCTGAACCCATGGCTCGAGGTCCGATGACTGCAGCCACGCCTGGCGTCGAGCCGCGATGCCGGCAGTCGCAACTCGGGCCGAAGCCTCGAAGCCATCGTAGGCGGCTCGGGAAATGAACTTAGAGCATTCCCGAATCCCCGAGGACAAGGTCTTAAATCTCTGCAAGGGTTCCCCGGAGAGACCAGCAGAGAATCCGGCCAATTCCTTGGCCAGGTCTCGCAAGTACATGCCCATGTACAGCTAGTAAGACTGGACACGGCAAGCAAGCATAGACCCCTGGAAGCACTTTCTACCGACGCCATCGAGGTTGCGGGCCTCCCTGCCGGGGGGCACCGCAGAGTGCATCTTCTGGCTCTTCAGACGATGCATGGCCGATTCCACAACCATGGAATGGTGTGGTAGCTGTGCTTTCTGGAAACCAGGGCTTTTGCGGAGTCGATAGATGGAATCGACTCGCTTGCTCAGAACCGGCGCCGAGGCCGGTGCCTCCCACATCCGGAAGAGGAGCCGTTCCAGCATCGGAGGAACCGGGACAGTAAAAGCCTCCTTCGGAGGAGAGTCATACTGTAGAACATCAAGCTCCTCGGCTCAAGACTCTTCCTCGGGATCGGCAGGGATAGCCAAGGCAGCGGCCATATCCCGGACAAACTCCGAGAACCTAGTGTCCTCCGGAGGGGATCTACTCCGGGGCTCAGAATGGGGTGAGTCCGACGGGACACACCGAGTCTTAAAAGTATCGGGAGACTCCTCGTCCTCCGTCTCCCAGGTGGACTCATCCGAGGAGGAGTCAGGGTCCGACCCCGCGGGACCCCGAGGCACCCGCCCCGACGCCGGGGGCACCGGCGTCGACACCCTCGGTCCCAAATGGGAGGTCGAGGGAGACCTCGACCAAGGACGGCTTCGAGCCATGAGGGTCTCGAGTATCGGCTCGGTCTCCAGGGTTGACTTCGAAGTCGACGTCCCGGTGGTCGGGGCAGATGCACCAGACAGGCTGGCCATCAGTGCCCGCTGCTGCTCCATGAAGGCAGACAATCTGCACTCCAAGGCTGTCATCCTGAGACTCAGCTCAGGAGATGCAGCAGCCACCAACTCGGGCCCCGGCGGTGCTGGGCCCGACGTCGGCTCTGTGGGAGGAGAGTCCACGAGGACTACGGGGCTTACGTGTCCAGCAGACTCCGGCTCCACGCGAGGAACTTTTGCAGGCTTCTCTTGGTCCACAGGCCCGGGACGGTGGTCAGGGGTCTTAGACCTGGCCCTCGAGGGACCAGGGACCTCCTCCGATGACGCCCTCACGAGCCGCTTCTTCCCGGTCGGGGGACCCCCTGTCTGAGGAGCTTCGACGGCACTCGGGATCGGAATCCCGAGATGTCGAGGCCTCAGACGAGGTCCGGGCCCGGGCAGAGGCTGAGTCCGAGAGAAACCTTTCCTTCTGATGCTGTCGACTTTTGAGTGCCTTGGAAGACATCTTCCCACATGGCACACACGACTTGGGGTCGTGGTCAGGGCCGAGGCACCAAAGGCAGCAGTTGTGTGTGTCGGTGAGAGACATAGGTTTCTTACACCGATCACACTTTTTGAAACCACTGGAAGCCATCGGGGAAAAAAGAGCCCCTGCGAGGTCAAAAGACCGGCCTTCCAGGGAAAAATGAAAAAAGGGGTGCGAACGCCAGCCACAAAGGGCAAAAACCGAAAAAGAAATAAACAGGCTCGATACCGGTGTACCGAACCCGGCGGGAGGGGAACCGGTGTCGAACCGGAGAAAAATAGCGAAAAATCGCCGAAGAAAAAATCACTTTTATCCGGGAGAACAGGACACACGTCCGGTGGGCTTCTCGGAAAAAAAGAGACTGAGGTAAGATGGCACCTTTAGGCGGGAAGGGAACCGCGCATGTGTGCCAGCATTCCCAAAGGCTTTCATGGAAAGCTGGGGAAATGCTCCGCTGGGGCTTCATCGGTGCCGATGACACCCATATGTGAGGACTGACTTCCTGCTTGGTCCTGGAGAACTGCAACTACCATAAAGCCAATAGAGAGAAAACAATCTGGAAGTAATCTTTGCATATTTCTGGGTCATACTGCGTCCCCATAACTGGAATTCACATTTCAGCCACTAGACTGGCGTTCTTCAGGGTGAAGTGGTTAAGCAGTGGATATCTGTTCTATTATATAGTAGTCTCAAACCAGATTGGTGGAATTGAGGCAGGAAATTTAAATTTGAATTTTCACAGGAAAGTCTGCTGGGGACCTTTATTTTCCTATAGATTGGAAGGTTCTCTGCTGAGTTGAAAGATGCTGTTCCCATAGAGTTTCTTTAAATGTTCTCTTGGGCTTCCACAGATGGTTATGATGAGCTTTGCGGTTTTCTGGATCATGCTGTATCTTCATAACTGGAACTGACATTTCCAGCATCCATACTGTGGCTTTCTTCAGGGCAAAGAGGTTAAGCAGTGGATGTCTGTTCTTGTATATAGTAGTCCTCAAACCAGACTGGTGACCTGGAAAAATGCTGCAATCAATGACCCCCTCTCTCCAGTACAGATGGGAATCTGGACACTTCATAGAACTGGATCATGGTTAACTGCTTCTGCTTTACTATCTAAGGGAAGGCTATATATTCTGCAGTGTGAGTTAGGAAGGCCCTCAGGAACTGTATGATACCCTGTGTGATGGCTGGAAGCCACTGTGATAATCAACATAGACTGGAAAACTTCCAGTAGCTAGGAAGGCAGGGCTGTGGTAACCTTAAGGTGGACAGGCATGGGTTAGCCCCTATATGTGGCACAGTGAAGAGCAGCTCAAGTTCATGGCTAGCCACCTTGTCAAAGCAGAACCCGGAGAGGCACTGCTCATCCATGATGTCCAGCAATTGGGACCTGAGCCTCTCGACCCTCTGTTATGGATGTCTCCTGGTGAGTTTCCTGTGTTCCTTGTAGACCTCATGCGGCATGGCCAGTGCAAATCATGTTTTATGGTCATCCATGGTTCCTCTCTCCCTCCCCCAACACCCAGTGACTCCCTCCACTGACACCTACAACACTGCACATGTGCCTGCACACACAGAATGCTGGGGACAAACACACACAGATCCTCACTCTTGTCCATCGGGCTATTTATCTGCACACACCTCAGTATTTATCTGATCTATTAACCTTTCACACTCCCACCCACAGTCTTCGTTCAGTTCATATTAATCGATTGCACCTCCCTTCTCCCTCTCAAGCTCACCTTCACTCTACCCGGCAATCAGCCTTTTTTTACATAGGTCCTGCTCTCTGGAACTCCCTCCCCACTGACCTCCATTTAGAACAGTCCATTCCTAATT
Source organism: Ichthyophis bannanicus (assembly GCA_033557465.1). Taxonomy (NCBI): domain Eukaryota; kingdom Metazoa; phylum Chordata; class Amphibia; order Gymnophiona; family Ichthyophiidae; genus Ichthyophis; species Ichthyophis bannanicus. The sequence goes on along the minus strand of CM066036.1, from coordinate 154,306,340 downwards.
TCCGCTCCCGTCTCAAAACACATTTTTTCTCTGCTGCTTTTCATCTTTTCCAGTGATTTCTGCTTCTCCTATGATTTGCTCCTATTTGCAATCTATCCTCTCTATCCTGACCTTCTTTTTCTCCTATCCTTTTTAAGAAAAAGTATTTTTTAAAGTATTGTTATTTTCCTTTTCTTTTTAATCATTTTATAGTTTTATTGTAAACCGCCTCGATGTAATGGGACGGTATATCAAGTGATTATAAACAATAAACACAGCGGGTAACCACACAGATGCTGCAGGGAACACAGAGGCACACACAAACAGAGGGCACCAAGCAGCTGGGCATGAGGAAGACTGACACACCAGGGACCAGGGAGGGGGACACGGGATATATGGGATTGGCATAGCGGAGGTGGGAAAGGGATTCATGGAATTGAATAAACTGGAGTCTTGGAAAGGGGGTGGAATATAGGTTTGGGAAAGAAAAGGATGGTATGCAGGAACACAGAATGTAGCTCGCAAGACACCTATGTAAACACAGGTGACAGTCAGGCCAAGGAATTGCGAGCATAGCTCTTCCAGTCACCAACGCCACAAGCAGTCCCAAAAGTCCGTGCTTATTTGTGATTTATAGCAGGTGTAAATTGGAACATTCAAAGAATCCATTCTGCACACCACTGGCCTATGTAAAATACATCATAGACATGCAGATCCCAGCGCTGCCCACATCACACCCCCAGAACACCAGAGATTTACGTGTCTGGCATGGAAACATGGATCTCAGAGCCTTTCCGAGATCGCATTTTCCATGTGGATGTGGCTTTCACTTTTTCTACCATTGCATCTACATTTAAAACACAACTAGGACTTCTAACAGGGCCAGCGTGATCCAAAAGGTAAATTAGGTGATCGCCTATAGCACCAACAGTCTCAGGGTACCCATTGCCACCATTGTCACTTCTCTCTAGGACATGCAGCGGCAGAAATGGCATTTAAATAGTGACACAGTACTTATCCAAACTCTCCAGAGAGCAAGGCGATGCCAGAGAGTTCAGGTAAGTGTTGCGTTGGCATTTAAATGCAATTACCATTGCTACAGGTCCCAGAGAGAGGCAGCAGTGATAGCAATAGGGGCAGGAGTGAAAGCAGAGGGGAGGCAGGATTGACAGCTTGCCTAGGGCACCTTATATCCTTACACCAGTCCTGGCTTCTAATATAGCACCCTTATTATTCATTGCATGGAGCAAAGGACAGGTGATTAAGAAATTCAGTTAAATAAAGATGTTTATTCCAAAAACAAGTATAATCCAGTATATAATACATTTATCCACTTTTGTTCTTCAGTGGTAAAGAAACATTTTTAATTGTTCTAGATGAGAGTTGCATGGGGTATGACTTTCCAGATGAAGAAATAACAGTCTGGGTTGACAACATTTTACTGAGCTAAAAACAGACATTCTATTGGCTTTAACTGTTACTCTGAACTGACCCACAGAAGTGATTTAATAAATGAGTCAATCTTGTCCTGCTATGCACTGAATCACTACTGTACAATAATTACAATGACATTAACAAACAAAACTGAGAATATCACTATAATTCTGAATAAATAAATGATGTAATCACACCTTGAGTAATGTGTGAAAATTTGACTGCCCTGTCTCAAAAAAGATACGGCAGAACTGTAGGACAGGCAATAGAGAAAGGTCGTTTACTCATTCAGATAGTTTAATGGAGTGTCTCCTTGTCTTAAAAGTAACGGGTAACAAATTTAAAATTAATCAGAAAAAAGCATTTTTTTCAGTCAGTGTCTAATTAAGCTGTGTAACATGTTGCCTGAGGATATGGTGAAAGCTAATAGTACAGACAAGACTAAAATAGGTTTGGACAAGTTTCTGGATGACAGGCTAATTTATTTATTTATTTGATATTTAGTATACCACCCTTTAGCCATAGACCATCAGAGCAGTGTCATGCCAGCATAAAATACAGGCAAAATAAATGCAATGTCTGCCATTGAGTCAATATTGACTCCTGGCAACCCCTGGGTTTTCTTGGCCAGATTGCTAGACCTTTCTTCAGAGGCAATGGAGGATAAAGCGACTTGCCCAGGGCCACAAGGAGTGCAAATGGGAATCAAACGCTGGTCTCTTGTCACAAGGCCACTGCTCTAACCACTGGGCTACTCCTCCACTAAGACAAAACATCAAACTGAAGCAAAGCATGAAAAGTAAACGGAGAAAATGGAACAATATATACCAAAATACAATAATTCGCTAGATAGGCATGGGGATCGCCACTTCCTGCTTCTGAGAAAGAGCATTACAATTAGTCATGTAATTCCTGAATTGGGCACTCTTGGAGACAGGATGCTGGACTCAGTGGACCATTGGTCTCACTCAGTATGGTATGTCTTCTGTTCTTTTGTTTTTATGAGTGGAGCTCATCTCTGCATATAATTTGTATATTTTGCTAGGTTTTCATCTATTCTCCTGTGTTTTCAGGAGATTTTGGGATTAATTTTGTACCCTTACTCCAGTTTCTCTCCAGATTGCAGTCATTTATCAACCCCCTGATAAGTGCACCTCTACCTTTCTCACTGACTTCGACTCATGGTTGTCCCTTTTTATGGATGCATCTTTCCCCTCACTTACCTTTGAGTATTTTAACATTTTTGTTAATAACCCCTCTGATCTTCATGCCTTAAAGCTCCTTTCCCTTACCACTTCATTCAATCTCCAGCTATGCTCTACTGCCCTTACTCACCAGCTAGGCCACTGCCTTAACCTTGTCTTCTTCTCTAACCGCATGCCCTCAAATTTCTGCACCTCAGTTCTTCCCTTATCTGACTATCAACTACTAAGTTTCACATCTCATCAACCCCCCCCCCCCCCCACCTCACTTTCATCCAATCTCTTCCAACATCTTTAGGAATCGTCACGCTAATGACCCATCAGCTCTGCTGCCTCACTACCTCTTTCCTCTACTATGTCATCTAAATTAATTGATGAGGCCATATCTTTCTATAATATTGTATTCTCCTCTGCTCTGGATGCTCTTGCTCCTCCCACTTCATGTCCTGTGAGGCATACTGTACTTCAACCATGGCTGTCTTCTAAACCTGTTACCTACGTTCCTGTGCCCGCTCAGCTGAGCGCCTCTGGCTCAAATACCATACCCTTGAGGATTTCCTACATTTCAAATTCATGCTTACCTCCTTCCAGTAATAGTACTATGCCCATCTGACTAACTCTTGTCTCTGGCCCTCACCATCTCTTTACAACTCTCAACACCCTCCTCAAAGTGCCTCCGTCTCCGACCCCTCCTTCCCTTTCTTGGCTGACTACTTCCATGATAAAGTTCACAAGATTACTCTTGAGTTCCCCCCAAGGTCATCTCCATTCGCCCTTCCCCCTCTTCACTCCCAAATCCTTCCCTCAACATCTGTTGCCCTCTCTTCCTTTTCTAAGATCACTGAGGAAGAAACCACGCATCTCCTCTTCTCCTCTAAACTTAGTACCTGCTCTTCTGATCCCATTCCCATCATCTACTAAACTCCATCTCTCCTACTGTTGTCCCTTCCATCTGCCATATCCTCAACCTATCGCTTTCTATTGCAATTGTTCCTGCAGCTTTCAAGCATGCTGTGATTATATCTCTCCTCAAGAAACCATCCCTTGATCCTACCTGTCCTTCTAATTATCGACCATCTCTCCCCTCCCCTTTATTTCTAAACTATTTGAACATGCAGTTCACTGCTGCTGTCTTGACTTTCACTCCTCTCTGTCCCTTCTGGATCTACGGCAATCTGGCTTTCACCCTCTACATTCTACTGAGATGTCTCTTGCCGTAGTCTCCAATGAATTGTTCCTCGCCAAATCCAAGGGCTTTTACTCAATCTTCATCCTTCCTGATCTTTCTGCTGCTTTTGACATTGTTGATCACCATCTTCTCCTCGATAACTTATCCTCACTTGGATTTAGGGGTTCTGTCCTGTCCTGGTTTTCTTCCAATCTCTCCCATCGCACTTTTAGTGTATGTTCTGGTGGATCCTCCTCTACTGCTATCCCTATTTTAGTTGGTATACCCCAAAACTCTGTCTTAGGACCTCTCCTTTTCCTCTCTACACTCAGTCTCTTGGTGCACTCACAGCTTCCCACGGTTTTCAGTATCATCTCTATGCTGGACTCCCAGATCTACCTCTCTGCACCTCAAATCTTTCAGAGTATCCAAGGCCGGATCTCTGCCTTCTTTATTTATTTATTGTTTTTTATATACCGCGCTCTTTAAAATCAGTGCGGTTTACAAATAACATTTGAGCATCTCAATAAGTCTGGAATGCCTTTACATAGAACAGGAATTATAACTTGGATCTCAACTGGGATAACTATTTACAATATTTACAATTCTGTACATTATGGTCATTATGGTACATTATCTGACATTAGTGCCTGGATGTCTCACTGCCATCTGAAACTGACCAAAACTGAGCTCCTTATCTTTACTCCTAAGCCCACCTCCCCCTTTTATCTTTATTTCTTTATTTCAGCATTTGATATACCCAAGTGATAGCATCAGGGCGGTGTACAAAATCAAATTACACTAAGTATGGAAACAGAAAATAATTCTAATCATAGACAGGAAAGAGAAAAAGAGGGAAAAGAAAAGGAGTAAGTAGGAAAGTATAGGTGGAAGGTAGAGGGATAGGCGCAAAGCTAAACATTAAGGAAGGGGAAGACTGCCAGGCAGGGAGACAGGAGGGCAATCAGGGGTGGGTGAGGGGAAGGTCAAAAGCAAGGTGAAAGAGATGAGTTTTGAGCATGGCCTTAAATCTAGAAAGAAAGTTCAGTGCAGAGCGTGGATGGCAGTGAGTTCCAGAGAGCGGGGCCCAGGAAGAAGAATGCGGAGTGGTGGGTAAGCTCAAGATGTGCTTGCTTAGGAGAGGGAAGGGAAAGACGGTTTGCATGGATGGATCGAAGTAGACACTGGGGAGCATGAAGGTGGAGCAGGTCTGCAAGATATCGAGGGGTACAGTGTTGATAACCTTGTGAACAGTGATGAGTATTTTATATGTGAATCTGGATTTAAGAGGAAGCCAGTGTAGATGTATGAATAGGAGAGTAACGTGATCAAATTGGGAGGAATGAATGAGAAGGCAAGCTGCAGTGTTTTGGATGGGCTGTAATCGACGAAGTTGGTATTGTGGCAATCCTGCAAGGATAACATTGCAATAGTCGAGTTTAGACATAACAACGGACAGAATGAAAATGGTTAGTGATGGATGAGAAAGGAAAGGTCGAACAGCATGAATTTGGCACAGGGAGACAAAGGAACAATGGATAAGTGAGGAAATGTGTTGATGGAATGTAAGAGAGGATTCCAGAGTAATCCCAAGGTACTAAGAGATGACACAAGAGGTATTGGAGTATCATACAGCATGGGAACTAATAGAGGGCAGGGGGCACCAAAGGTAAACCAGATAGCAGCAGATTTAGATGTATTAATGTGTAGATAATTGCTGTTTAACCAGGAGGAGAAGTGGGAAAGGCAGGAGTCCAGAGGAGTAAAGTCAGGCGTGAGGGGGCTGGTATGGAACAAAAGAATAATATCATCGGCATAATAGTAACCAAAGACCCCAGACTGTTGGATAATAAGGGCAAGTGGAGCAAGGAAGACATTGAAGAGAAGGAGGGCCAGCACAGAGCCCTGGGGGACACCACAGGGCAGGGGGGTTAAAGGGGAGGTGGTGGAACCTGTCTGGACAGAGAAAGTGCGGGTGGAAAAGAAAGAATAGAACCAGTGATGAAGAGTACCATGGATCCCAAGATTGTGGTGGTGAGTGAGGAGTGTGGTGTGGTCAACTAAATCAAAGGCAGAGGATAAATCTAGGGATACCGCAAGAGAAAGATTGCCTTTAGCATGTGATTGATGGAGCTTGTTCAGAAAAGAAAGAAGGATGGTTTCAGTGCTATGACCAGTTCTGAATCCTGATTGATGGGGTGAAGAGCAGATGTGGAATCAAGGTGGGTTTAAAGTTGTGAGAAGACCAGTTTTTCCAGGATTTTCGAAAGAAAAGGGAGGTTGGAAACCGGGCACCAGTTCGCAAGAGTAGTGGGATTGAGAGATGGTTTCTTCAAGATGGGTCGGATGATTGCGTGATTCTAAGTGGTGAGGAAAAGACCTGAGAATAAACTTGAATTAACTATGTGAAGGCTAAATGGAAAGAAATGTGGATCGTAAGGACTGAATTTTCTTGGAGAAGAAAGCGGCCAAAAGGGTTGGATCTGGGGCGGGAGGGGGAGGTGCAGGGGCTAATGTTGGGGTCCAGGTACTGAAAGGAAGTGAAGGACCTGATAGAGCTGTCGAGAGGCATTAGACAAAGTAGCGATTAAATCAGAGAAATAAAACTGTTTAGCAGCATGACTCATGAATCAATATCTGCCTATTCTACAGACCTCCATCCTCAGATACAGAAAACATAACAACCATCTTAGAAACAATTTGTAAGACTTCCATGAACAAACCCCATGTTGTGTTGGGTGACTTTAATTTAGCAACTATCAACAACACTTTACACTCAACTTTCCTAGAATCAATGGAAGACATGGGTTTTAAACAAATAGTCAAACACCCCACACACATCAAAGGCAACACTCTCGATCTGGTCTTTCTCCCAGAACATATGATGGAGACACATCACTACAACCCTCCCACTGTAACACAAGTCCCATGGTCTGATCATTTTATGATTCAACTCTCAATCCACACCCCATACACCTTCTCTCAACAACAAGCTGCAACACATCAAGGACCGAGATTTTGTCCATTTATATCAGAAGAATTCCTAGGAACAATTATACCTCAACTAAATACAAACTCAAACAATATTGACGAAGCAATCACTAACTGGAACTCTGTAATAAGAGAAGTCTCTAAACCATTGCCTCTCAAACCTAACAGGCCTTATAAAAGAACTTCAGAAAAATGGTATACACATGAACTGGCTTCTATCAAAAAAAACCTAAGAAAAATAGAAAGAAAATGGCATGTAAAGAAAACACTGGAACTAAGGAATCTCTACTTCACAATACTTAACACATACAGATCAGCAACTAATAACGCAAAGAAATTATATCATACCTCAATATTAACTAAGGCCATTAATCGTCCGAGGGAACTTTTTGAAATTGTAAAATCCCTATCTAAAGCTCCCACCAACAACTCCCAACTCATCCCTATTAATTTGTCTGACTTAGCAAACTATTTTGCTAGTAAACTAAAACTATCCTCAATACCAATACCTGATCCTATAATATCATTAAACAATAACAATAGATGGAATTCCTTTCAACCCATAGATAAAAAACAACTACTAAACATAATAACAAATATTAATACCACCACATCTATCCTTGATCCATGCCCTGTCACTTGGATTAAGTCAACAAAACAAGAACTTGCCCCCTTTATTCTCAAAATAGTAAATAGCTCCCTCCAGCAAGGGGCACTACCAAAAGAACTTAAGATTTCCGCAATCCGCCCAATTTTGAAGAATAAAACTCTAAATGAGAATGACCCAACCTCATACCGCCCAATAGCCAGTATCCCATTTATAACAAAAATTATAGAAAAAGTTGTACAATTACAACTACAGGACTATATAGATACATTTGCCCCTCTTGATGACCACCAATATGGATTTCGACCATTTCATGGCGTAGAGACTCTCCTGCTTGCTCTCCTCGACACTCTAAACAAAGGACTGGACAACACAAAACAAGCATTTATTCTGGTATTTCTAGATATATCTGCTGCCTTTGACAGTGTAAATCATAACATACTTATATCAAGACTCAGACAAATAGACCGGAAGTGGCAATGGAGGAGAAAATTCGGAAGGGCCTTCTAATATAGTGGATGAAAAGGGAGGTTGCGGGAGAGGAGGAGGAGACCGGGACTCAGGACTTAACGAAGCCCCTTCCGGTGACTGGATAGCAGGCAGCGAGGGAGTCAAGTGTTTGTCCATTGGGCCCATCACCTTAACTCCTTTTTCACTCTCATTCGGCTTGGAACCAAGCTTCCCCTTTCTCTTACCCATAGCGTCGGAACAAACACTCAAACCTCCAGCTCCGCTCGACTCTCCTCACGTGCGCCGAAGGGGCGCAAAAGGGGCGTGACCTGCCCCTTGGTTCACGCCCCTTAGACCACACCACGAAGGCCGCGACCTGCGGCCGCGTGTAGGAACCTCTGGGTTTTATACAGCAGGTAGGGGGGGTCCTCCAGCCCTGGGATCGTCCTCCAAAATGCCTGCCAGGTATTCCACAGCACCAGACCTCACGCTGCACAGCTCCGCAAGAATGTCACAAGCGGCAGCTCCCTCGAGCAGCGGGCTCACTCTCCACCCGGATAATGGTACCTCTAGGCTTTATACAGCAGGTAGGGGGGGTCCTCCAGCCCTGGGATCGTCCTCCAAAATGCCTGCCAGGTATTCCACAGCACCAGACCTCACGCTGCACAGCTCCGCAAGAATGTCACAAGCGGCAGCTCCCTCGAGCAGCGGGCTCACTCTCCACCCAGATACAGGTACCTCTGGGCTTTATACAGCAGGTAGGGGGGGTCCTCCAGCCCTGGGATCGTCCTCCAAAATGCCTGCCAGGTATTCCACAGCACCAGACCTCACGCTGCACAGCTCCGCAAGAATGTCACAAGCGGCAGCTCCCTCGAGCAGCGGGCTCACTCTCCACCCGGATACAGGTACCTCTGGGCTTTATACAGCAGGTAGGGGGGGTCCTCCAGCCCTGGGATCGTCCTCCAAACTGCCTGCCAGGTATTCCACAGCACCAGACCTCACACTGCACAGCTCCGCAAGAATGTCACAAGCGGCAGCTCCCTCGAGCAGCGGGCTCACTCTCCACCCGGATACAGGTACCTCTGGGCTTTATACAGCAGGTTGGGGGGTCCTCCAGCCCTGGGATAGTCCTCCAAAATGCCTGCCAGGTATTCCACAGCACCAGACCTCACGCTGCACAGCTCCGCAAGAATGTCACAAGCGGCAGCTCCCTCGAGAAGCGGGCTCACTCATTAACTGTTGCTCCCCCGTCTGAGGAAGTGACTTTAAAAGTCATATGGGCTGCTATCCAAAATATTGATTGTCGATTAACTTCTACTGTGTCATCATTATGTAAATTTTCACAAGATGTTGTTTGCAAATTGAAAAGTGTAGATCAGCAGTTGGGTTCTTTAACAAATTCGGTTGCACAGTCTGATTCCCAGATCAAATCCTCCCGAGATACTGGTATTGCTTTAATTCGAGATTCCTCTTTGTTATCTTATCGTGTGTGGAAGTGCTGGAGAATCAGTATAGAGTGTGCAACCTTCGTTTTCTTAATTTCCCTATGACCCATTTGCTGTCTCCAAATATTTTGCTTGAGAAATATTTTTCTGAGGTTCTACACCTGCAAGATAGTGTGGATACTTGCCATATGTATTATTTGATGGGAGGCCCAGGTTCAACACCGCTGGGAGTTGGAGGCTCAGCACCTTCCCCCAGTTCTGTTGGCCAGGACCTCACAGCTTTCCTGGAGGATTCCAAAGACATCATTTCCAAGCGTTGCACCCTTGTGATGCAGTTTGATTCTGAGTCTATTAAATTGCGTGTTCTAAGGGCCTACTTCAAATGCAGGGAAGCCCTTTTTTGTGGTTTTAAAGTCCAGGTTTTTCCGGATGTCGGCCGTCATACCCAACTCCGTCGTAAGCAGTTTTTGGGATTAAAAACCAGAGTAGTGGCATTGGGAGCTAATTTCTTTTTAAAATTTCCCTGCCGTTGTATTATAACTTTCGAGGGGCAGACTTATGCATTTACTGATGTTTCATCATTATTAACTTTTCTGAGTGAAAGGGAAATTGTTGGGAAATAGTGGGAGGGAATGGATTAGTAATATTTAGCTCCCTATTGTGGAGTATTAACTCCTGATTACCTTTTTTTTTTTTTCTTTTTCTTAGTTTATATAGGCTGGCTTCTCTTTCTTGATGTGTTTCTTATTATGTGATTTAAATTATTCTATGGATCATTTTGATGTATTTTTCATTTTCTTAATGATTGTGTTGTATTCAAGAAAATATTTATAAATAAAAGTTATAAAAAAATAAAAAAAAAAGACTCAGACAAATTGGATTAAGGAAAATTACACTAGAATGGTTTCAATCTTACATATCCGACCGTACACAATTTGTAAAAGTTAACCAGAACTCCTCACCTACCTTTCCTCAAGAACAGGGAATACCTCAGGGCTCTGCTTTATCTGCCCTTCTATTTAACCTTTATCTCCAACCAATTTGTACCATTTTTCAAAAATACAAGATGAAATACCAGATATATGCGGACGACATTATGCTGTACTCTGCATTTGATATACATGACCCAAATTATGACAAAATAGCAAGCTGCCTTATGGAAGCTGAAAAATGGCTAAGTAAAAATAACTTGAAAATCAATTTCAAGAAAACAGAAATACTAATCACATCAAGAAACACAAATTACACACCACCAACTGACATCAAAATTCTTAACTTTACCATACCTATAAAGGAAAATATTAAATACTTAGGAGTCACTCTAGACAAGGCTCTCAATTTCACTAATCATATTAAGAAAACAACTAAAACAATATACGCTACGCTCAATTCAACAACTGAGACCACTATTAGAAATCAATGACTTTAGAACTATCACACAGGCACTAATAACTCCCCATTTTGATTACTGCAATGGAATATTAACAGGTGTATCTAAAAAGAGCCTAAAAATACTACAGATGGCTCAAAATGTTACAGCCAGAATAATTTTCAAAGCTAAACTGACTGATCACATCACCCCGATACTCTACTCTCTGCATTGGCTACCTATACAAAGTAGAATTCAATATAAAATAATATTGACCACTTTCAAACTGTTAAACCAGATTGCCCCATCATACTTGTCTACATTAATTCATAGACCTATAGAAAACAGAATAAGACGTAGAAAGAACCTCCATACTATCATAGTTCCTGACTCAATAAGAAAAACTAAACACGTAACAAGTAGAAGTGCCTTCTCATTTGTAGCACCTTCTCTATGGAATAATCTCCTTGATCAACTAAGGGAAATAAAGACCTGAAACATTTCCGAAAAGATCTAAAAACTTACTTGTTCACACAATATTATTCGAATATAGATAACGAATTGGATAAGACCTCCTATCCTCCATAGATCTCCATGATATGTTCACCCTAATAATTACAATGTCACTACCAAAAGAGAATTTATGATAAAACTTTAATGTATATATGTAAATAGTTTCAAATATTTTCAAATATTGTCAATACTACCTATATATAGTACTGATTATTGTTCATTATACCTGATTTTAACTATTTGTATATAGTTTTGAATACTGTTCAATGTACCTGCCTATCACAGAACTGTTTTATGTATTTCATGTTGTTTAATGTAAACCGCCACTGATCTTAGGAAATGGCGGTATATAAAAGATTTGCAAATAAATTGATGATGACATAAATGGAAGGAGGCAAGTGAGTCTGGGGAGGGGTGCTTGCACCAGAGATGCTCAGCGCATTGGAGGTAGGTGCGCCTACTTTCTCTATTTCTGTGGATAACACTCTACTCCTCCCTGTTTCCTGGACTCGCAACCTTGGATCACCTTTGGCTCCTCTCTCTCCTTCCCAACACACATCCAACAGATAGCTAAAATCTATCGCTTCTTTCTCTATAACATTGGCAAAATTCGTCTTTTCCTTTCTGAATGCACTACTAAGACCCTCATCCATTCTCTTGTCATTGTTGATATAGTGTATTTGGATTTTCAGAAAGCCTTTAACAAGGTCCCTCGTGAGAGACTCTTAGCTAAATTAAAAAGTCATACAATAGGAGGTAATGTACTAATGTGGATCAGGAACTAGTTAAAAGATAGAAAGCAGAGAGTAGGGTTAAATGGCCACTTTTCTCAATGGAAAAAGGTGAATAGTGGAATACCCCAGGGATCTGTGCTGGGCCCACTGCTTTTTAACATATTCATTAATGATCTGGAAATGGGAATAAAGAGTGAGGTGATCAAATCTGCAGATGACACAAAATTATTTAAAGTTCTTAAAACAGAAGAGGATTGTGAAAAATTGCAAGAGGACCTTGATAAACTGGAAGACTGATCATCCAAATGGCAGATGAAAATTAATGTGAACAAGTGCAAAGTTATGCACCTAGGAAAAAACAACTCAAACTATGGTTACACGATGCAAAGTTCCACATTAGGAATCACCACCCAGGAAAAGGATTTAGGCGTCATCGTGGATAATATGTTGAAACCTTCCACGTGCAGTGGCGACCAAGAAAGCAAATAGAATGCTAGGAATCATAAGGAAAGGAATGGAGAATAAAACCAAAGATATTATAATGCCTCTGTATCGTTCCATGGTGCGACTGCACCTTGATATTGTGTGCAACACTGGTCATCATATCTTATAAAGGATATAGCAGGATTAGAAAGGTACAGAGAAGAACCACCAAAATGGTAAAGGGGATGGAAGGATACCCCTATGAAGAAAGTCTTAAAAGTTAGGGCTCTTCAACTTGGAAAAGAGATGGCTAAGAGGAGATATGATAGAGGTCCATAAATTAATGAATGGAGTAGAACAGGTAAACATAGATAGGTTGTTTACTCCATCAAAAAGTAGAAAGACTAGAGGACACACAATGAAGCTACAGTGTAACCCATTTAAGAGCAATAAGAGAAATATTTTTTCACTCAACATGTAATCAAACTCTGGAATTCATTACCAAAGGATGTAATAAAAGCTGTTGGTGTAGCTGGATTTAGAAAAGGTTTGGATAAGTTTCTAGACCTAGAGGAATGGTCCGTAAACCTTTATTAAAGAGGACCCGGGAAATCCACTGCTTGCCCCAGCACAAACATTGTGGAATCTGTGTGTCTTTTTGGGAACCTGCCAGGCAGGGGCAGCCCAAGAGGTGTGCGGGGCCATGTGCGAAGACTCATTATGGGTCCTCATTTGCATAAGGGGCCTCATTGCATAAATATTTGCATAATGTTAATGTGCACTAACTTTTAGTAAACATGCCTCTTAATGAATGTATGGATAAAGACTACCAGATTTTTACATTATGTTTATGTTTATGTTTTATGTTTTATTATACTTGATATACCGCCTTTCAAATAACAGCAAGGCGGTTTACAAAATTCCAATACTATCGAAATGGGCCATAGAAATACTCCAGTGCCAACCACCAGGCACATTAGGAAGTACTATAAACACTGCCCATTTAGAATCCATAGCAAACCCACGGTATCATAACAGCACTACCAGAACTCACAAAACACCAAACCCTACCTATCAAAAAAACAACACTGCAAATATTAAACCAATACATCTCAGAGAATACCAATATATCTCCTACTGGGGAAAGAGAACAAGTGGCACTGTCAAACAGAAACTACATGAACAGAATAGCTCAGTTCGGTTATACATGCAGAATATAGACTGCCACCAAACAAAGAACAAGAATAACAATTTAGAAATAGAAAGACAATAATTAAACTGGGAGCCCCAAAGGCCAAAGTTGGAACGTACAACACTGGAGAAATAAAACTATAAATTAATTGCCTCTTGCACTAAACAAAAACACAAAGACATTAGCAATGCACATTTCCCAGAGCTGACATTCCAGTTAATAAATTCAAATTAAAAAAGTATTTTTCTACCTTTTGTTGTTTGGGCATTTTATTTTTCAGTTGCAATTGCTCCATTCACTTTCTTCTGGTTTCTTCGTGTCTTTGGCTAACTCTTCATTGTCTGCTGTCCATTTGTCCTTTCTTCTCTCTTCTAGTTTTTTCCCATTCTCTCTCTACTTCTGCTTTAACATACTGATCTTTCCCTTTTTGCTTTTTCCTCCATTTCTTTCTTTATTGCTTTTTTCAGCCATTCAAATTTCACCCCTCTATCCTCAATATCCACTTACTCTCCCAATACCCACTTACTCTCCCAATACCCGGCCAATCGTAGATTTTTCTTCCCTCCCACACAAAATATCTTTTCCCCTCTCCATCCTCACTCCCCAGCCTCTCCCAATACCCAGCCAATCGTAGATTCTTCTTCCCTCCCACACAAAATATCTTTTCCCCTCTCCATCCTCATTCCCCAGCCCCATTCCCTTCTAGTCCTCCCCCAACATCAGCTCCCTTCTAGTTCCAACCCCACTCAGCATCCACTCCCATCCCCCCGCATCAGCCCATTTCCAGTCCTAGCCCCCATCAGCCATTTACAGTCCTATTCCAGACCCCCATCAGCCCATTTCCAGTCCAAGCTCTCCCCATCAGCCCATTTACAGTCCTAGCCCCATCAGCTATTTCCAGTTGCATCCTAGTCCCCCCTCAGCCCATTTCCAATTCTAAACACTCTCATCAGCCATTTACAGTCCTATTCCACCCCCATCAGCCCATTTCCAGTCCAAGCTCCCCATCCCATCAGCCCATTTCCAGTCCACGCCCCCCCCCCCATCAGCCCATTTCCAATCCTAGCCCCCCACTGGCCATTTCTTGTCCTATCCTAGACCCCTCCTAAGAGCCCCGTGCCTATCTGAACTGCTTCAGAGGTAAGCCGGGAAAGCCCACGCGATGCCCCAGCTCACCTCTGCACAGCAGCCAGCATGAAAAGTGCCATTTTCCCTTACATTGGTGGCTGTGTTACTGTGAAGCGCGTTGAATGCCGGGAAAGGTTAAAGGGCATTTCCCGGCACTTGCGTGCTTCACAGTAATACAGTTGCCAGCATGAGGGAAAACGGTGCTTTTCACGCTGGTAGCTGTGCAGAGGTGAGCCGGGGCCTCACGTGGCTTCCCGGGCTGACCTCTGAAGCCGTCCATTGTGTGCAAATGAAGTTCATGCAGGGCCCCCTGAAACATGGAGCCCTGTGCAAACAACATTCTCGCACAATGGACAGGCCAGCACTGCTGCCAGGTACTTATGATGTGGATTGGCGACTGTTGGAAACAGGATAATGGGCTCAATGGATCTTGGTCTGACCCAGTATGGCATTTCTTATGTTCCGTTAGACTTTTTTCAACCTCCTCTTCACTGGTCTTCCACTGAATCATCTCTCCCCACTTCAATCTGTTGAAAACTCATCTGCACGGCTAATCTTCTACAGTGTCGTTATGCTCATGTCACCCCTCTTCTCAAGCCACTTCATTGGCTCCCTATCCGTTTCCACATCCAGTTCAAATTCTACTACTGATTTATAAGTGCCTTCATTTGGCTACTCCTACTTACCTTTCCTCTCTTATCTCTTCCTGCACCCCCTCCACAAGAACTCCGTTCTTCCGGCAGATCCCTTCTACCTGTGCCCTTCTCTTACACTGCCAACTCCAGACTTTGATCTTTCTATCTTGCTGCTCCTTATGCCTGGAACAAACTACCTGAGTCAGTACATCAGGCTCCATCTGTGGTCCTGTTCAAATCCACGCTAAAAACTCACTTCTTTGAGACTGATCTCCTTCGTCTCCTGTCCACCTTCTGCGTGTTTCCTTACCATTTCCCTAGATATATCCTAGTCCCCACTTTTGTGTTGTCTGTCTTGATTAGACTGTAAGCTCTTATGAGCAGGGACTGTCTCTTACATGTCTCTGTACAGTACTGCTTATGCCTTCTAGCACCATACAAATGATAAGAAGAAGTAGTAGTAGTAATAGTAGTAGTAGTATTTATTTATTTATTTATTTATTTAACATGTTTTGTATCCCGCCTTTTCCTTCAATCAAAGCGGTTAATACAGCACAGAGTTAAACAAAGGTGAGGGAAACATACATTGCATTATCATTACATCACAACAAAACACTAGGAGTACAAACAGGGAACACAGTACATAACTTACATTACATTACCTTACATTAACTACAAACAGCATATCGCTGAACAGAATGAGCATATAGAATAAGCATATAGCAGCAGATAGTGGGTCCCGCACGGTCCACCGCCTAAGGGCCACGCCAAAGGGCCCTCTTGCGAGGCCCTCAGGCGCGGGCCCGCAAGGCACGGGCGCGCCATTGCTGAAGGGATTCTAAATGATTTGAAAAGTGCTCAGATTGGCTGCAGTTTTCTCTCACACACAGTTCCCAACTAAGTAGGCACAGCTGATTCTCACTCACTGCTCACAGGATCGTTGAAGCCTTTAATGAAGGGATTCTAAATGATTTGAAAAGTGCTCAGATTGGCTGCAGTTTTCTCTCACACACAGTTCCCAACTAAGTAGGCACAGCTGATTCTCACTCACTGCTCACAGGATCGTTGAAGCCTTTGCTGAAGGGATTCTAAATGATTTGAAAAGTGCTCAGATTGGCTGCAGTTTTCTCTCACACACAGTTCCCAACTAAGTAGGCATAGCTGATTCTCACTCACTGCTCACAGGATCGTTGAAGCCTTTGCTGAAGGGATTCTAAATGATTTGAAAAGTGCTCAGATTGGCTGCAGTTTTCTCTCACACACAGTTCCCAACTAAGTAGGCACAGCTGATTCTCACTCACTGCTCACAGGATCGTTGAAGCCTTTGCTGAAGGGATTCTAAATGATTTGAAAAGTGCTCAGATTGGCTGCAGTTTTCTCTCACACACAGTTCCCAACTAAGTAGGCACAGCTGATTCTCACTCACTGCTCACAGGATCGTTGAAGCCTTTGCTGAAGGGATTCTAAATGATTTGAAAAGTGCTCAGATTGGCTGCAGTTTTCTCTCACACACAGTTCCCAACTAAGTAGGCACAGCTGATTCTCACTCACTGCTCACAGGATCGTTGAAGCCTTTGCTGAAGGGATTCTAAATGATTTGAAAAGTGCTCAGATTGGCTGCAGTTTTCTCTCACACACAGTTCCCAACTAAGTAGGCACAGCTGATTCTCACTCACTGCTCACAGGATCGTTGAAGCCTTTGCTGAAGGGATTCTAAATGATTTGAAAAGTGCTCAGATTGGCTGCAGTTTTCTCTCACACACAGTTCCCAACTAAGTAGGCACAGCTGATTCTCACTCACTGCTCACAGGATCGTTGAAGCCTTTGCTGAAGGGATTCTAAATGATTTGAAAAGTGCTCAGATTGGCTGCAGTTCTCTCTCACACACAGTTCCCAACTAAGTAGGCACAGCTGATTCTCACTCACTGCTCACAGTAGTAGTACTGTCAGCATTCCACTCAAAATCTTGGTCCTAAGCAACTTTATCAGGCAAGTGTCTGGACGTAGTTCACCTGGCGCAGTGGTGTGAGCAGGCATTTGGGGTAATGGCAAGTGTACAATGGAATGCCCTACCTATGGAGCTCAGGACTCAGCCTTCTTTGTTAGGATTTCGTAAACTTGTAAAGACTTTTCTGTTTGAAGGGGATTGAAGGGTTGCTGTAGGGGGATTGTTGAGTCTGTATTTGGTTGTTTGTATCTACGGGTCCGATATTCGAAAGGCATTTATACAGTTTACTGCCCAGTAAACCATGTAAATGCCTTAACAGGGGATATTCAATGGCACTAACCATGTAAGTGCCATTGAATATCCCCTCCTAACTCCCCTACGCACCCTGATGCTATCCGGTTAGCGTTATCCGGGGCATGTTGGGGGCGTTCTAGGGTGGAGTCTGCTGCTACCCAGTTAGCGATTTGCAGCTAAAACTAGGCCAGCTTTTGGCTCGTCTAGTTTTAGCCACGAATGCTAACCGGGTAGCGGTACAATATCACCACTACCCAGTTAGGCTCTGTGGTGGCTTCCGCTGTGCGTCAAATGCGGTTATTCATTGCCGTCACCACAGCATTGAATATCCAGGGTTAGGGGTGAGCAGGCAGGGCTGTGCACTGTAGTGATGCACAGCCTGCTTAGTTGAATATTGAGCCCAATGTTTTTATATTGTATACTCTTTTAAATAGGATATAATCTTTTATGAATAAATAAATAAATATACTGCCAGTTTCAAAAATAAATATTTGTTCAAAATGGTTAACAATTAAAACATTCATAATAAAGCATAAATTAAGAACACAAACAATCTCTTAATTCTCCAACTGCTGCAATGGCCTTTAGCACATCCCATTCAATTTCCGTACATTTGTTAATTATAATAACCATTTCCGTATCAATTTCATTTGGCAATTTCCCACCACCTAACCGGAAACACTGACGTTTTAAGCATGTTTCTAAATTTTCTAACATCTGATTCCAGCTAAATATCTTTGGGCAATTCATTTAAGGATTCAGGCTTCTGGGGATGACTCAATGACCTTTCTCAGTTTTGAATGAGAAAGAACTTTAAGGACCCAAAGGTGTGATGGTGTAGAACTGAGCAAATCAAAGGAAGCTGAACCTAGAGAACTGATGCTCCATTATTATATCAAAGACGGTATTTTGTTGATGAATAAAATTAATTTGCATATAAACAAATGCAATTAATATGCAGTTTCCATACCAACAACATGATTTTTCAGATTGCATAGTTCCCTGTATCCTCAGAACTAAAATAAATAATCGTCTACACTTTATCAGATGTTCCCTATCACAAAGTTCCCAGTGTAGGTAATTAAAGGCTTTGACAAATTTACAGAGTATAATCAGCATATGACTGAATTATTGAATTTTGACAAACAAATCACAGGCTGTGTAAATCTAAAGAAATTTGTTGTTTAATTTTTTTTTTTTTTTTTTTACAATCCAGTGTCGAAGGTAAGCATATGATTTTCTGCCTCTGCTTAGCAGAGTAAAGTATTTTGCCATAAATCCCACAGTTGGTTGGAGAAGTAATAAAGAATGAAGAAGCAAATTTGTGATGCAATAAAAGTATGCAAAGGTTAATGTCCTATAAAACATCAAACAGTTGACAGATTCTGAAATATAATTAAAGTTTACAGTCTCAGCTAGCAATATAACATATAGTCTTATTATCTCTTGTGACTAAAGATTGCTCAACACAGTATATATTATGCTGTCAGCCACTGGGACAGCTACTGTGCTTGAGCACAGGTTGATCTGCCCCACTGTTAAATTTGTTTTCTGTCCCTATATATGTAAAAATCAGTATTATAAATTAACTGCATTTCTAAGGATTTGTTTTCTCCAAATAAAATATACTTTATTTTGGAATATTATATAGCTGTGACCCTTGCAGGAAAGAGGAGAGAAAGACGTCTTGACAGGGCTTGGACACATATAAAGAAGTGGCAAGAGTTATATTAACAGGAAGGTAATGAAAGCGAAGGAAAAAGGTCCAAGGGAAGGCAAAAAAGGTGAGGATCAATATTCTTCATTAAGATATTGAGGTCCATGGCTCAAGCAAGAGAACTGTGCTTGACTGGATATCATGGTGAAGGGTGGCTAAGACTGCAAACCCCACAGGAGGCCACTTAGCATGATCCTATCTGATTCTGATAGCATTGCCTGTACTTCCATTATGGGAAGGGGATTTGGATTTAGCTCATACCTTTTCAGTACTAGTTCAAGGCACGTTATATTCAGGTAAACCATAAACCATACAGTAGGTATGTCCCTGTCCCCAAAGGACTTATAATCTAAGGGTCCAATATTGAGTTATGCCGCCTATGTGCTGCTACAGCACATAGCTGTGTGCGCTGACCTTTAACCCTAGATATTCAATGCAGGGGTCCTATGCAGCCCCGGCATTGAATATCCAGGTTTGCTGCACAGCCTCTCAGATGTAGTAGATAATTAGGCTGCGCGATATTGCATGCCGCCCAGTTAGCTGCTGCAGCTAAAAAATAGGCAAGGCAAAAGCTTGTCTATCTTTTAGCCACAGGTTGCTAACCGGGCAGCATGCAATATCGCTGCTGCCTGGTTATTGACTGTCACACCTCTGCTCCTCCCCAGAATGCCCACGACACGCCTCGATGCCAAGCGGTTAGTATCGGGGCATCTAAGGGAGATGATTGGGGATATTCAGCAGCATTAACCATGTTAGTGCCATTGAATATCCCGGTTAGAGGCATTTACACAGTTTACAGGACTGTAAACCATGTAAATGCCTTTCAAATATCGGGCCCTAAATGTGCACGTGAAGCAACAATGGATTAATTGACTTGCATAAGGCCATAAGGAGCATTAGTGAGATTTGAATCCTGTCTTCCCTGGTTCCCAGCCTCAGTGCTACTGCTCTACTCTACTCCAACACGACCTGCTAACCATTCTAATCGCAGTCACTGGGCTATTCAGCGGCACTAATGCAGGATGCCTGTGCTGCATGCCACAATGATAGCCGGCTAGCATCTGGGCATTCTGTGGGTGGAGCGGAGGCAGCACTCAGTGATAATTGGGCAGTGGCTCAATATTGCTGCTGCCAGATTAGCGCTAAGCAGCGAAAATTAAGTACCTAAAAGGGGAGGCCTAACTTGTGCTGCAGAAGCTAACTGGGCAGTGGCTGAATATTGCCATTGCCCAGTTAGCTTCTTGCTTCTCCAGCTAGCCTGGATATTCAATGCCGGTGGCTGGATATGGCCTCAGCATTGACTATCCGCGTATTAGTTTCAGAAACGACAGCTAGCTACTGTAATCGCACTAGCTGCCGCCACTGAGTATCCCCCTTTTTCATGGTTATATACATTTCCAGCTTCAGATCCTTCAAATGTTAATGTAATAGGAAATTTTATTTCTCAATTGTCCACCAAATGTGAGAAATTGGTGAAGATGGGGGCAGGGCTGGTGCAAGGGTATGAATTGAACCTCATTCCGTGCTCAGCCCACGTGCTCATTGCCGCTGCTGCTGCCCCTTTCTGGGATGTTCAGCGGGTTGCAATACATTTAAAAAAGCACCGTAGTGCTGGAGTTACCTTCTGTTCCGGTGCCACGGTGCCTTTTGTGCTTCTACCTCCCTCTGATTCCACTTCTTTAAGGAGATGTGCAAGGAAGTGACATCACCGGGAAGCATGGAGGCATAGTTGGAGAGCTCTGCTTCCCCTGCATCTAACATCATACTTGTGCGCCCCTCAACAACCCAGAGTGCAGCAAATAGTGGTGGAACTTGTCCTTAGTGGGACCACATGGCCATAAAGGATAAAAAATAGCTGGTAGACTTGCAAGTCTTTACCTACAGTGGCAGCTCTGTAGCACAGCAAGAAGAGAAGTCCTTGTGGTGGTGAGCAGGAGGAGGAGGGGCACTAGCGAGCAGTGCGGACTCTGACTAAGGGGCCAGCTCACTGCCACTGAGTTTCGTCCCTGGAGCCGTGAATTGATAGCGGAGCTCAGCTCAGTGAGAGCTGGCATAATAAGCATGGCAGAAGACTTGCAGGGAGAGATGGCTGAT
The DNA here is from genome assembly GCA_033557465.1 of Ichthyophis bannanicus. NCBI lineage: Eukaryota > Metazoa > Chordata > Amphibia > Gymnophiona > Ichthyophiidae > Ichthyophis > Ichthyophis bannanicus. The sequence goes on along the minus strand of CM066036.1, from coordinate 154,285,017 downwards.
CTTGGCCGTAGGATGGAAGACACCGAGAAACAAGTGGAGGATGCAGGGGACGCTGTGGCAGCATTCGAAAAAGCAACTGGCAGCCCTGGAGCAACAAATGCACATTTGCAGACAAAGTGCAGGATTTAGAACAGGTTGTTCTCATCCCATTCCTCTTGGACCCCCAGGCAAGTCAGGTTTTCAGGGTATCCACAATGAATATGCATGAGATAGATCTGCATACAATGGAAGCAGTGCATGCAGATCTATCTCATTCATTCATTCATTTATTTAACTGGGGTTTTATTTTATACCACTTTATCCTAAAGGGCAAAGCAGTTTACATCAAACAAAACATAGTACATTGTAACAAAATAACAAACTTAAGAAGAAATAGGACAAGGGGTGGAAGAGGAAAGTGTGAAATGAAACAAGGAGGGAATAAAGGAAAGTTACAGAGGTTGAATCAAATTGAGATCATACCTTATCTTCAGTAAAATACGATGTAAACAGATGTGTCTTGAGGGCCTTTCGGAAAGATAAGTCCTTTATGGCTCTTAGATTAGATGGGATAGAATTCCAAAAATTTAGTGCATAAAGGGAGAAGGCTCTTCTGGATGTAGTAGTTAGACTTGATAAAAAGTCCTGGGATGCTTAAAGTATTTTGTAAACCTGAACACCTTAACTGGTTGTCTTTACTTTCTTGAAGTATTGAGCAAAGATAGGTGGATGATAGACTGTTGAGTTCTTTAAAGATTGTAAGTATGGCTTTAAATCTTGTACATTCGATGATAGATAGCCAATGAAGTTGCTTTTGCAAAGAAGTTATGTGATCGTCAGTGTGTATATTGCATAAGGTGCATGTTGCCATATTGAGAGCCAGTTGCAGAGGATGGATCATTACTTTTAGTAGGCCTTGGAAGATGAGGTTGCAGAAATCTAGGTAAAGGAAAATAAGTGCCTGAAGGACTGTGTGAAAATCCGAGAGGTTTAAGGTGCTGTATTGTCTTGATTTTGTAATAAACATTGTTGATAATGCTTTTAATATGGGTAGAGAATGTTAGGTATTGCTCTAGTGTAACACCCAAGTAACGTACTTCTTGTTTTATTTGAAGCTGAGTTTCATTTAGAGCTATGTTTGATGGAATGAAGCTTGTGTCTCTGGTGTCATAGGGTCTTCTGTTTTTTTGAGGTTTATGGACATATTGGGCCCGATTCCATTGAAGGTGTAAATCTCCTTGGTACGTCCAGGCTGACCCGGACGTACAAAGGAGATCGCGATTCTGATCCCGCAGGGCATGTCTAACCCCACGGGATCAGAATCGCAAACAACATTGTATGTGCAGGCCGGGACTGCGATTCAGTACCTGCCTGCACATGTACAGCGCTAGCCTGGCTGCATGTACAGCGCTAGCCTGGCTAACTCAGCCAGGACTTTTAAATGGAGCCGCGGTGCCAAGCACCCTGTTACCATGGCACCGTGGCTCCATTTAAAATGTTTCAGTATATTCTCCTACCTCAAATGATTTAGTGGAAAGGTGCAATGGTTTAATTAAAACTCAATTAAGGAAACTTATGGCTGTGAATGGACAAACATGGCTACAAGCCTTACCATTGTGTTTATATTTGCTTAGGAATACTCCTATAAAAAAGATAGGATTAACCCCACATGAAATCATAACATGGAGGTGTACCAGGGATTTTCAGATCAGCCAACAAGAAATGTTATTACCAGACATGTTCTCTGCTTATCTTTCAGGTTTGCATTCTTGTATCACATTGATCCAGCAGAAACTCGCAACAGGAAAACCACATACAGAACTCTTACCATACACTTTTGAACTGTGTGATCTTGTTTACAGAAAGGTACCTGTGAGAGAAAGGTGGGATCAACCTTTATACACAGGACCACTCACAGTAACTGCAGTAGCTCCAACTGCGGTACAGCTCAATGGAAGTTCAGCATGGATATACTGAGGGAGGAGTAGCCCAGTGGTTGGGGCAAGTTACCTCAGGCCAGAAAGTCAGGGGTTCAAATCCCACTAGAGGACAGCAACCTTGGGCCAGAAGGACTGGGGTTTCTAGTCCCACAGCTGCTCCTTGTGGTCTTGGGCAAGCCACTTAACCCTCCATTGCCCATGTTCCCTGTAAAAATAGTTATCTCCAAGTTATAATGCCCTGTTCAATGTAATTTCAATTTAAACCACCTTGATATCATGAAAGGCGTTATATAAGAAATGTTAAATAAAATAAATAAATAGTGCCTGCCCCCTTTTGTTCTCCAGTTTAATTGTACAAAAGATGTTGAACAGACCCAATCCACTTATACCTACACTTAACTGTGAAAGTTACACTGTTACTAAGTTTTTTAATTGTGTTTTTTATACCATGGTTTTTAAATAAGCCCTTGGTGATACACAATTAACATAGTAACATAGTAAATGATGGCAGATAAAAACCAGTATGGTCCATCTAGTCTGCCCAGTATGATGGCAAGAGTAGTTGCACCTGCCGCTCCGTGCAGGCCACCCCTCCCCATGTCTTTGTTTAGGGGTGAACCCACCACTCCATGTAGGACATCCCTATTTGTTGAGAATTTAGATGGTTCAATTTATTTTGATTTTATCCTGTTGCTGTAAAGGGATCCACTGTTTCTGTCCCATGCCATTTTGAATTCCGTCACCGTGTTTGCCCCCACCACTTCCATCAGGAGGGCGTTCCAAGCATACACCACCCTTTCAGTAAAAAAGTATTTCCTGACATTGCCTTTCAATTTACCACCTTGCAGCTTCCTGTTATGCCCTCTAGTTTTACAGTTTCCCCGTCTTTGGAAGAGGTTTCTTTGTTCATTATTTCCCTTTAAGTATTTAAAGGTCTGAATCATATCTCCCCTGTCCCTCCTCTCCTCCAAAGTGTGCATGTTTAGGTCTTCTAGTCTCTTCTCATAAGGCTTCTAACGCAGGCTCAAAATCATTTTGGTCGCCTTCCTCTGAATAGTTTCCATTCTTTTTACATCCTTTGCAAGATATGGTCTCCAAAACTGAACACAGTATTCCAGGTGAGGCCTCACCAGTGACTTGTACAGTGGCATAAGTACCTCTTCCTTTCTGCTGGTAATTCCTCTTTGTATGCAGCCCAACATCCTCCTGGCTTTTGCCACCGCCTTGTCGCACTGTACCTCTTCTGTTAAGCATGCTGTGATTGCTGGGAATTTGTGGAAAGAAATGGTTCTGGAAGGAGTTAGAATGTTGAATTTATCTGATTGTATAATATATACTCCTTGGCCCAAATCTTTTAGCCAGGTCCCTGAAGTGGTTGTGCCTCTTACATTATACATTTATCCACTATAATCGACCTCGCCTGCAACCCCTTGAACCCTCACACCCCAAACTGGGTGATGGGCGACTTCAACCTCCCTGCCCTCCAAGACACCCATACCAAGGCCTTCATCGAGGCCCTCAAACGGCTATGATATGCCCAGATGGTTGACACCCCTACCCACATAAAGGGAAACACGCTTGACTTGATCTTCGCACCACATACGGCCCTCAATCCCACTCACAAGCTCGACCTTTCTGTAAGCCCAGTGCCATGGTCCGACCATTGCCTAATAAGATTCCTGGTGCCAATGTGACCCGAATTCACCAGACCCCAATCATCACGTGAACCTGCAGCGACATCATCAAAATGCTTCCGTCAATATAACAAAGAAGAAATCTTGGATAGAGCATGGCCTCTCCAGAACCCGCCTGAACAGAGCCTCGAGGACATGATCTCCACATGGAACTCAAGCCTAGACGCTGTAGTCCACCCACCCCCCATTAACAAAGCACCAGGCAAGAGAAAGAATGAGCTGCGGAAGTCACTCCTCCACCTTAGACAGCTTGAAAGACGTTGGCGTCGATCAAGATCAACCGAGAGCCACAAGGCATATATTGATCATTTAGGAGTACACCGCTCAGCAGTTGCGATGAGAATGAGGCAATCTCACGCTGACAGGTTACAACGCTCCCTAAATAAACCACACAAACTTTTCAACCTTGTCAAAACTCTGGCAAAAGAACCCTCCCTGGGACAATCAAGCCACCCAGACCCAAAGGAATACGCAGACCACTTGCGAGCCAAAGCAAGTCAGTCCAGCTTATCTACAAACCACCATACTCCAGACGATGCACCCCAGCTGACCCCTTCACCCACTCTGACGCAAACCTCAAAGGATGCCCAAAATATCATCACTGCCTTCTCAGCCCCTACTGAAAAAGGCATCCAAGACATCATCACAAACATAAACACCACTACGGCACCCAACGACCCTTGTCCAGCATCTTGGATAAAATCCCTGCGTGCTCACCTCAGCCCATTTCTGACCAAACTTATAGGTCTATCATTCTCGACTGGGACCTTTCCCCCAAGTCTGAAACAAACAGCCATCAGACCACTACTATAAAACAGCAAGCTGGACCCTGCAAAGATGGACTCCTATAGACCGATCTCAAGCATCCCGCTCCTAGCAAAAATTATTGAAAAAAATTGTACAATGCCAACTGCAACACCACATTGAGACCAACGCACCCCTTGACCCTTGCCAGCATGGATTCCAGGAGACACACAGCATGGAGACCCTACTGACCACCCTATTCAATACGCTAACCATAGGATTGGACAACATTAGACAGAGCTTTGCCCTGATCTTCATGGACATTGCCACTGCCTTCAATTCTGTCAGCCACAAGCTACTCCTGTCATGCCTCAGAGAGAAGGGAGTACACAGCACAGCACTGTCCTGGGGTGCATCATACCTGACAGACAGATGGCAGCATGTCCACTCTGGTCCCTCCACCTCCACACCTTTATTTATTTATTTTTATTCTCTTATATACCACACTATTCTGCATCAGTGTGGTTTACATTGAACAAACTGAAATTACATTGAACAGGGCATTATAACTTGGAGATAACTATTTTACAGGGAACATGGGTTATGGAGGGTTAAGTGGCTTGCCCAAGACCACAAGGAGCACCTGTGGGACTAGAAACCCCAGTCCTTCTGGCCCAAGGTTGCTGTCCTCTAGTGGGATTTGAACCCCTGACCTTCTGGCCTGAAGTACCTTGCCCCAACCACTAGGCCACTCCTCCACCCAAGAGAAAGGCGTGCCACAAGGATCCTCACTCTCAGCCCTACTGTTCAATGTCTACATGCAACCCATCTGCGACCTCATCCGATCCTTCAACATCAATTGCCTGATCTATGCTGATGACGTCTTGCTATACATGCCAATATCGACGGAGCATCCAGACCTCTCTCCACTGGTCACCTGCTTCGATGCGGTCACAGATTGGCTACACACACAGAAACTCAAAATAAACTTCAAGAAGACGGAGGTCCTCTTCATCACCAGGAACCCCGCATTCACTCCACCCTCCTCTCTAAAGGTACACGATGCAAAGCTCCTTAGCAAGCCCACGATATGATACCTAGGAGTCACGCTGGATCAGCAGCTCAACATGAAGGCCCAGATAGGCAACATGGTAAAGGCGATCTACCACAAAATCCAGCTGAGTCTGAGTACATTGATGCAGTTCTGCTCAGATGGAAAGGTAAAGTCCTTTGCAGAGCTGCAGGAAGCATTTGGCCTGTCACAAAGAGATTTTTATGATTATTTACAAGTGCGTCACCTTTTGTGTTCCCGGGCTTCGGTACAGGCGAGGGAGTCCAGCCCACATGACTTTGAGATACTTTGCTGGTATCCAGCAGCCCACATGAAGGTCATCTCTCACCCATGGGGGGGCCATTAAAGCAATTTATAGCTTCACTGGGAACAAGACCTCTCTCCCATGTGCTGGCATGCTGTGGGAATCAGAGGGACGTTTTGCATATGTGGTGGCATTGCCCTGTGGTGCAAGTTTTTTAGGCAGTGGTTGGGGAATTTGCTTGCAAGCTAGCCCTGCACTCCATTGCTTGGATTCCACAGGAGGTATAGTTGGGGGTGGGGGGATTGGAGGGGGAATTGGGGGGTGGCTGTTGGCATTCTGTGCAATGTGAGCAAGGTGTGAGATAGCGCTTCACTGGAAGGAAGCTCAGCAGCCCATGATCTGCACATGATGGGCTTGCATGCATCAAGTGATGCTGATGGAGCACCTGGCAACTTTGCACAATAACCAACTTCCTAAATTTGACATGGTTTGGGTCCTTTTGTCCTTTGTCAGCCTCCTGTCTAAGCTTATGTTCTAGTGGGTTGAGAGAGGGGCAGGGGGACTTTTTGTAATGTACTTACCTTTTTTGAAGTTTTGTATACACAGTTAACTTTGACTGTGATATAAAAGTGCATAAGGCTGGAAATAAGTTGAAAAATTCAATAAAACATAAATTTAAAAAAAAAAAAAAAAGGAGATGCGAATGGCACTGTGGCACCAGACAAGGGGGTAACTCTGGTGCCATGGTGCCTTTTTAAATGTATTGCTGCCACTGCACATCCCAGAGAGGGGTGGCAATAGTGGCAATGTTTGCCCCCCAACCGATTTGCACTCTAAGCGACTGTCTGGTTTGCCTGATGGCTGCACCCAGGGCCGGCCCAATCCATGTGAGAATGTGTTGCTCGCACATGGCCCTGCTCCCCTAGAGGCTTCACAGCACTGGCTGGTATAAGAGGTGTGCATGTGAGGCCCGAAGCCTGCCTCACTGGCTCATGTCTGCACAGCCGGTGGGAGTGTTTTTCTTCACTGCCTGCGGCTATGCTAACTTGCAGTCACTGAAACCACAGAGCTCATAGATGTGAAACCGGGGCACTTTCCGTCTTGTGTAAGAGCCAGGAAATACCCCAGTGTCATTTCTATGAACTTTACGGTGTCGGCAGCTGCAAGATAGCACAGTTGCAGACAATGAAGAAAAGTGCTCCTGCAGCTGCCCGCAGAGTGAAAACTGGCATGTGAAAAGCCGGTTTTTAGAGGGTAGAAAATTCTGGGGGCAGTAAAAGTGCCTCCAAAGCACCAGCCGCGGCTACTTCATGCTTTACAGCCTGCCGCTATTGTTGCTTCTGCCATCCTGAGATCGGCAGTAGCGGCGATCATATCTACACAAAATGGGTTTTTGAAATGCCCGTGCACTTCAAAGGCCTTGCTATTCCACCTTTTGACAGGCCACATGTTTAGTGTAGATATGATTGCCGCTACTGCCGATCTCGGGATGACAGCAGCAACAATGACAGTAGGCTGCAGAAAGAGGAAAAGGCTGGGCCAGGTAGCATTATGTAAAGAAGAGTGAGATGGCCGCTGCTAGTGTCCTGGAGCACTTTTTGCCACCCTCAGAATTTGCTGCCCCCATGTTTAGAGTAGATGTCATTGCCACTGCCGCTGCTAACTTTGGAAAAGGGGCTGAAGGTAAGAAATTCTGAGCACCAGCAAAGGGGGCTAAAGAATAAGATAATAGATACTGAACGGGTGGTGACCTGAGAGAGCAAAGACTTGAGGATGGAGAGGATACCGTGAACTCAAGAATGCAGGGATTTAAGGTTTGGGAAGAGGGTATAAGTGAGGAGTGAGAGACAGGATTTGAAATGTGGCATGGAAGTAAGAGATGATGAATGGGGACTGGAGAGTGAGGAAGAACTGGTGAGAAGTATGGGGAATAGGAAGGCATGTTGCCATTTCCTGCTTCAGGCTGACACTGTCTCCTACTAAATTCTGTCACTTCCCCACAGTTCAACCCATGCTGTGCCTTCTCTGCTGAGTCTGCCACCCTCATCTTTCCCAACACTGCCATATAGCTCTGTGTACTTGCCTCCCTTTCCTCCCTCCTTCCCTCTTGCATTCCTAATATTGCCGTTCTCTCTCTTCCAGTGCTTCCCCATCTCCTCTTCCCTATCTTAAGCTTTTCCTTTCCTCTCTCCTGCCCGATGCTGCTTCCCCTATTCTCTCCTTTTCAGTTCTGCCCCTCGTGTCCTTTCCAGTGCTAACCCCTTACACTGACTCTCCCTCTCTTGCTCAATGCTATTTTGCTTTCTCCTTCTTGACGCTGTTTGTTCTCTTCTTCTCTTTTCCTCCTCATGTTGCAACTGCTGTCCATCTCCCTCTTCTCAGTTCTTCCACCAGAGAAAAGGGAAAGAAGTGAGAAGAGGAAAGGGAAAGAGTGATAGGACAAATAAAAGGGAAAATAAGAGGAAGAATGGAATGAAGCATTAATTGAGGAGACAAAGAAGAATCAATCAAAATGGAAAATAAAAAGGAAACTGAATGGCCACACAAAGGAGGCAAGGAAAAGCAGGCAGAAAGAAGAGAAAGAGAGGGTGAATAAAGAGAAGCTGAACAGATAATAATAGCAAAGATTGGAAAACTATTATATTTTCTGAAAGAGTACATTAAATGACAAAGTATATTACAGTACAGTATTATGGTCTGTGTGTATGTTCCATGACTGTGATATGTGTTCCTAGACTTGATGGGAGTGATTTAGTTGCCATAGGCGAGATGGAATTCATCCTCTGAAACTCTAAGAAGAGCACTCCTCCCTGCATGCTCCTCAGTAACAAGACTCCACCCTATCCTAGGTTTGCCCCACAAAAATCTGGTAACCTTACCCTAAAGCCTGCTAGCAAGCTATGTCTTTTTCAGTTTCAGATAGGTCTGAGGCCTTCTCTGGCCTGAGACCCAGGGCTATTACCCTGGTTACTCCCCTCCTAATGCCAATTCTGATATCTGCTGTCTTTCTGCAAATGAGGCCTGTCGGATATGCAAATGAGGTCCCGCAATGAATGTGTGCAGATGGCCCTGTGTCACCCTTGGACCACCCCTGGCCGCGCCGGCTCTGGATGCGGGATTTTACTTTCTTTAGAAGCTCAGATGACAAGACTTCGACTTTCATACTTTGGACTCATCATGCAAAGAGAAAGATCATTAGGGAAAGATATCATGCTTGGCAAGATAGAAGGTCAACGCAAAAGAAGAAGGCCAGCAATGAGATGGATCGATACAATAACAGCAGCTACGGGTACCAGTCTGTCAACAATGAGCCTCCTGACTGAAGACAGAACACAATTTAGGACAACTATCTAGAGGGTCACCATAAGTCGACACAGACTTGACGGCACTTAACAACAACAACATTATGGTTATGATTTCCTGAGTGCACCTTATCTTGTCTGATCTCAGAAATTAAGCAGGCTCAGATCTGATTAGTACTTTGATAGGACATCACCATAAAATACCAGGTACTGTAGGTTTACTGCATGGAAAAAAGGCCTGACAATCTACTTCCAGTCACACTTTGCCATGAAAATCCAGGCACAGTCACAACATAGACAGCCATCCACAGGATCTCCAGGAGTTGACATCAACTCAGTGACATTTAATAACAACAACAGTTCCTGATTGTCAGAAGGAGGGGGAGGAATGCTTTTTCTAGATTTTATGATAGATCTTTCTTGTTGAAGTGGCACTTTATAAAGGGCATCCAAGTACAATCTGGGATTTCCAGGGCAAAGCATGTAGAAAAACACCAGGACATCTATGTTTCAGCCTTATTTTAGAAACATAGACATCTCCAACATCCACATAGATGTTCCCACTACAGGCACATCTATTGCATGCTACTTTGCATAAGGGGATGTCTATTGGCCTGGCAAAACAAAAGCAAGATCACTCGTTCCCTATCAATGTTTATTGTCAACATGGAAAATATAGTTGATATGAGTGTACCTCCGTCTCCATCCCCTCCAGATGTTTGGCTGGCAAAACAAGCACTTCTCCGATGCCTATTCATGCCTGGAGCAGTTATAACCTTTGACACGGCTCAGGACATCCAAGTTCTTGGGAATGCCCTGGACATGCCTCCACCATGCCCCTTTCACAGCTTGGACATCCTTGCACTGAGGACGTCTCTGGTGCCAGCTTTTAAAATGCTTCTGGAGACATCTCTATGATTTGGACACCTACATGATTGTTGACAGATGTCCAAAGCACGAATAGCATTTTTAAAATAACCCCCTTATTCAAAAGGTAGATTTTTCCACCCACGAAGAGCACCATGGAGTGGAAGAGTAGCCTAATGGTTAGAGCAACAGTATACTACCCAAAAGATCAGGGTTCTATTCCCAGTAGTACTCTTTGTGACCTTGCGCAAGTCACTTTATCCTCCATTGTCTCAGAAGGAAAGACCTGGCAATCTACTTTGGGTTATACCTTGCCAAGAAAATCCAAGAGTCAGCACTGACTTGACAACATGAAAAAAAAAGAGAGCACTATATTTTGGATATAGTTTTCAATCATGGAAAGCTTATTCAGGATGAAGAGCTTATTCAGAAAGAAGCTAAGTGGGAGCTAGTTTCATTTTGGAGGATCAGGAGATTAATAACAACTTTATGAAGTGAGTGGTATCCTGGAACTAGGCTGTGCTTACAACTGTAGGAGGTTAAATATGGAAGCATTGCAATCAGAAAATGTCCCTGTTTTTGTCTAGATAGATATTTGGAATAAAGGTTTGGCCAAGATATATGAAAAATTGTCTCTTCTTCAGGTCATAATAAGATATTCTTCTTGGCAAACAGGTTGGTTTCATCTGGATCATGGCTGTTAAAGCAGTAACGCCATCAGCTAGAATGAAAAAAGAAGAAGTGCCCAGAGAAAGAAAATTTAGAGCAATGTAGATTGCATGCTTGGATTTATTAAGCAACAATAAAGAAATCAAAAAAGGATTATGTTAGAGGTCAACTAGGAAGAGTAAAAAATAGAACTAGCTCACTTTATCAGACAGTAAAGCATTTTTATTGCCCCAGAATGATGATGGAATAAGAGAGATTGGGCATACTGCTGAGGAACCTAATCAATTTTTAAGGATAAGATTCAAGCTATACGTATGAGGAGGTAGGAGAGAGTCAAGAGGAAAATGAGGATGGAAGTGTTTATGGGTTAATTATATCCATGGCCAGGTTCTCTAGTCCAAGTTTGAGAGGGTCTCCAATTTCATGATGAATAGTAATAATCACAGTTTGGACCCAGTTCCCCAGGGATTATCAAAAAAGGAGCTGAGTAGTTTGCACTGTGCTTAAGGGAATAGATAATGCCTCATTGAAGGAGGTTTTAATGCGCCCAGCTCTGAAGAATGCTGTAGTAAAGCCAGTTTTGAAGAAATCAAATTTAAACCCCACTATTCTCTTAAACTATTGCCCCGTTTCCAATCTTTCTTTTTTAGGAAAGGTGATAGAGAAAGTGATTCAAAAACAACTTCTTGACTTTGTAGAAAACAGGGTATACCCCATTGCAGCCTGTCTAGCTTTCAAAAGGGCCATAGCATAGAATCAGTGTTGGTCTCAATGATGGATGAAGTGCAGTTGGTGGCAAACAAAGGATGGGACTCTATCTTGGTATGCCTGTACTGTCTGTTGCCTTTCATACAAGGAAGCATGAACTGGTGCTCTGAGATTGCCATCCGTAGAGATAGTATAGTAGGAGTTATTGGGCTGCTTTGGGTTATTTATGGAGAGATATTCACAACAGGTAACAGGTAGTTTAGGTCCAGAGGGTCAGTTGTGGGATACCTGTGATACAGGGTCCTTCAAGGATCAATATTATCCCATTGTTATTTAACATTTTTTATGGGGATCAATAGCACAATTCTAGATCATTAAGATCTCTCTTAATCTCTGTGCCCAAATTATATCCAAGTCTACTACTACTACTGAACATTTGTATAGCGCTACCAGGGCCGGCCCGTCCATTGAGCAAGAATGTTTTTTACAGAGGGCCCCGCGCAAAGAACATTCTGCTTTTTTAAAAATTAAATTAAAAAAAATAAAAAGCTGGCTGCTGCCGCTGCCGCCGCAGCAGCAGCAGAATGGAGTGTCCCGCGGGGCCCCCTCTGCCCGGCTGAGCTCTCCCAGCCCGGCTGAGCCCCTCTGCGCCGGCTTTCAGATACGTAAAGGGAGAGTGTCTCCCTCGCGTCTCTGTTAAGCCCGCAGGGGCAGATGGGAAATTTCCCATCAGCCCCTGCTTCCCATCAGCCCCTGCGGGCTTAACAGAGACGCGAGGGAGACACTCTCCCTTCGCGTATCTGAAAGCCGGCGCAGAGGGGCTCAGCCGGGCCGGGAGAGCTCAGCCGGGCAGAGGGGGCCCCGTGGGTCACTCCATTCTGCTGCTGCCGCGGCGGCAGCAGCAGCAGCCAGCTTTTTTTTTTTTAAAATTTTCCATGAGACGATGGGGGGGGGTGGTTAGGACTGGTAACAGGCTATGCAGGGGGTTAGGGCTTGACTTGAGGTGGGCTGTGGGCTGTTGGGGGGGGTTAGGACTGGTAATGGGCTATGGGGGGGTTAAGACTGGTAATGGGCTGTGGGCTGATGGGGGCTGTCTGGAAATGGGGTTTTGGGGGGTTAGGACTGGTAATGGGCTATGGGGGGGTTAGGACTGATAATGGGCTATGGGGGGGCTAGGATAGGAAATGGGCTGATGGGGAGGGGTTAGGACTTGAGGTGAGCTGATGGGGTTAGGACTGGTAATGGGCTGTGGGCTGCTGGGGGGGTTAGGACTGGAAATGGGATATGGGGGGGTTAAGACTGGTAATGGGCTGTGGGCTGATGGGGGCTGTCTGGAAATGGGGTGATGGGGGGTTAGGACTGGTAATGGGCTATGGGGGGCTAGGACAGGAAATGGGCTGATGGGGAGGGGTTAGGACTTGAGGTGGGCTGATGTGGTTGTACTGGTAATGGGCTGTGGGCTGATGGGGGGGGTAGGACTGGCAATGGGCTATGGGGGGCTGACTGAAAATGGGCTGATGGGGTTAGGACTGGAAGTGGGCTGATGGGGGATTAAGACTGGTAATGGGTTATAGGGGGGCTTAAACTGAAAATGGGGTGCTGGGGGGTTAGGACAGGAAGTGGGTTGATGGGGGGCTAGGACTGGTAATGGGTTGGGGGGTTGCTAGGACTGGAAATGGGCTGAGTGGAAGGGGAGGCTTGAACTGCAAATAGCTGATGGGGAGGGGGCTTGGAATGGAAATGGGTTGTGAGGGAAGGGAGCTAGGACTGAAAATGGGCTGATGGAGCAGCTAGGATAGGACTGGAAATGGGCTGTTGGGGGAGCTAAGATTGGAAATGGGCTGTGGTGGGGGCTTGAATTGAAATGGACACTTGGAGGGGCTAGAACTGGAAGTAGGCTCATGGGGGAGCTTGGACTGGAATTGGGCTGAGTGGAGGGGAGCTAGGATTTGACATGGGCTGATGGTGGGGCTGATTGGAAATGAGCTGATGAAGGGACTCAGACTGGAAATGGATGGGGGAGCTAGGACTGGAAATGGGCTGATGGGGGGCTAGGACTGGAAATGGGCTGATGCAGGGACTAGAAGGGAATGGATGCTGGGTGAGACTGGAACTAGAAGGGAGCTGATGTTGGGGGAGGATTAGAATGGGATGGGGCTGGGAGAGTAAAATGGAGAGGGGAAAAATATTTTGTGTGGGAGGGATGAAAAATCTACAATTGGCCGGGTATTGGGAGAGTAAGTGGGGATTGAGGATGGAGGGGTAGAATTTGTGTGGATGAAATAGGAATGAGGAAAGAGCAAAAGGAGAAAGATTAGTATGTTAAAGCAGATGTAGAGAGAGAGAATGGAAAAAAAACTAGAAGAGAGAAGAAAGGACAAATGGACAGCAGACGATGGAGAGTTAGCAGAAAACATGAAGAAACCAGAAGAAAGTGGCTGGAGCAATTGCAACTGAAAAAAATGCACAAAAGGTAGAAAGATATCTCTTTATTTTGAATTTATTAACTGGAATATGAAAGCTCTGGGAAATGTGCATCATTAACGTCTGTGCTTTGTTTGGTACAAGAGGAAATTAATTTATAGTTTTATTTCTATAGTGCTGTTGTACATTCCAAGTTTGGCTTTTGGGGTTCCCAGTTTAATTATTGCCTTCCTGTTTCTAAATTGTGATTCCTTGTTTGGTGATGGTCTATGTTCTGCATGTGTAACTGAGCTGAGGTATTCTGTTTATGTAATTCCTATTTGACATTGCCACTTGTTCTCTTTCCCCAGTATTCTCTGAAATGTATTGGTTTAATATTTGCAATGTTGCCTTTTGATAGGTAAGGTATGGTGCTTTGTGAGTCCTGGTAATGCTGTCAGGATACGGCAGGTTTGCTATGGGTTCTAAATGGGCAGCGTTTGTAATAGTTCCTAATGTGCCTGGCAGTTGGCACTGGATTATAGTAATGTAGACATCTTTTAGTCTTTCTTTATCCAAACACTCATTAAGAGACATGTTTACTAAATGTTAGTGTATGGTAACATTATGCAAATATTTATGCAAATAAGGCCACTTATGCAAATGAGGCCCCGCACCGAGTCTCCGCACATGGCCCCGCACCCCCCTTGGGCCGCCCCTGAGCGCTACCAGTCGTACGCAGCACTGCACAGACATATAAGAGACAATCCCTGTCCATCAGAGCTTAAAATCTAGTCAAAACAAAGCAATCTAGTCAAAACAAAACACAGAAGGTGTAAGCAGGGGGAAAACAAGGGAAGGAAAGGAGATTAGGTGAGTCAAGATCCAAAACCGACAGCGAAGAGGTGAGCTTTCAACCTGGATTTGAAGAGGGTTAGAAAAGGTGCATGGCGTACAGACACACGTAGTTTGTTCCAGGCGTAGGGTGCAGCAAGGTGAAAGGAGTGAAGTCTGGAGTTAGCAGTAGGGGAGAAGGGCACAGATAGAAGCAGTTGCCTAGAAGAGCGGAGTTCCCGAGGGGGGATATAAGGGAAGATGAGAAGAAAGGTACTGAGGAGCCGCAGAGTTAATGCATTTATAGGTCAGCAGGAGAAGCTTGAACTGTATGCGAAAACGGATAGGGAGCCAGTGAAGTGACCTGAGAAGAGGAGTAATATGGGCATGCCGAGGCTGGCGGAAGATTAGCTGTGCAGCGGAGTGTTGAATAGATTGAAGCGGAGAGAGATGATTCAAAGGGAGACCAGCAAGGAATAGGTTAAAGTAGTCAAGACAGGAGGTGATTAAGGAGTGGATTAGCGTTTTAGTAGTGTGTTCAGAGAGGAAGGGGTGGATTTTGCTAATGTTATAGAGAAAGAAACAGCAGGTCTTAGCTACAAGATGGATATGTGTGGAGAAAGAGAGCGAGGAGTCAAAGATAACCCCCAAATTGCGGGCCGAGGAAACAGAAAGGAGTACAGAGCTATCCACAGAGAATCAGAAAGGAGGAAGAGGAAGGGAGGTTTTAGGGGGAAAGATAAGAAGTTCAGTCTTGGCCATGTTCAATTTCAAGCGGCGGTGAGACATCCAGGCAGCAATGTCAGAAAGGCAAGCAGAGATCCGGGTCTGGATTGCCGGAGAGAGTTCAAGCGTAGAGAGGTAGATCTGGGCGTCATCAGCATACAGATGGTATTGAAAGCCATGGGAAGAGATAAGCACACCAAGGGACTGGATATAGAGAGAGAAAAGGAGCGGACCCAAGACAGATCCCTGGGGTACACCAACTGGGAGCGGGGTAGCAGAGGAGGAGAAGCCACCAGAACACACACTGAAGGAGCGATGGGAGAGATAGGAGGAGAACCAGTATAGTACAGAGCCCTTAAAGCCAAGCGAGGACAGGGTATTGAGGAGAAGGTTGTGGTCAACGGTTTTGAAGGCAGCAGAGAGGTCAAGAAGGATGAGGACAGAGTACAGGCCCTTGGATTTTGCCAGGAACAAGTCACTGGAGACTTTGACAAGAGCCGTTTCAGTAGAGTGTAAAGAACGAAAGCCAGACTGTAAAGGATCCAGGAGGGCATGAGAGGAGAGGAAGTCGAGGCAGCGGCGGTGAACCGCAAGTTCAAATAGTTTTTGGGTTTTTTGGGTTTTTTTTTAATTTATATATTTATTGATGTTTTGAGATCATACAACAAAACACATAGGAAAAGGAAAAATCTCCATAAATACAAAATAAATTATTCCTAGAATAATAACAAAAAGAAAATAGATATTAGCCCACATCAAGGGAGCAATAACTAAATAAGAAAAACATTCAATAGAAGAAAACCAGAGACAATGGCCTCACAAAGCTGCAAAACTGTACCCCCAGAAGAGACCATGTAAGAACATGGTCTCTAAAACCCCTCATCCTTCCTCAGCCACTTGGGCAATCGTTTCCTTACTAACCAAACGTTTCTCCAAGTGAGAAGGATGAATAAAAATATATTTCACCCCTAACAGTGTAACAAGACACTTACAGGGAAATCTTAAGTAAAAGGTCCCAGAAAGATCCAATACCCAGGACCTAAGAAGCAAAAAAGCTTTCCTTCTGACTTGGGTAGCTCTGGAGACATCCAGGAAAATCTGAAGTTTCCCACCACAGAAAAGATCATTTTTATGTTGAAAATAACTTCTCATTATTAAAGTTTTATCACTATCATTCAAAAGGGAAACGACTGAGGTAGCTCTAGTAGTTATGATATCGTACGAATCCTCAAGAAAAGCTGAGAGACTGAACTTTGGATTAATATCCAGGAATCCCTCCCCCTCCTGTTCCGAGGAAATCCGCACTCTTTAATCAGGAATATAAAACAAACGTGAAATCACAATCTCATTGGCAACAGGTAATAAAAGCTAGCTGCAGTCATTATCATCAGGTGAGGGAGCTTCTTTGATCTCCCTGGAGCCGGACCCCGCCCCCCCCCCTCCCCTCCCCAGCCGATTTTGCAAGACTCTCCTATTGGGGTTGGTTCAGTTTCTTCTTCTGAAGACCTCAGTGACTTGATTCCTTGCCCTACTCCTGTGCAATATAATTTGGATCAGGTTTATTCTTCTGTAGTGACTTCCACTGTTTCTTTACAGGATGTTTGGCAGGTTGTCTCACGCACTGAGGCTCTCCTTATCACTATAGTTCCTCAGTTTTGTGTATTCTCCCAGGAGACTACTGTAAAACCTCAACAGGTGGATTCCAGGCTGGGAACCATGGAGAGAAAAGTCTCCGGCCTGGACTCTCGTTTTCTTTCATTAAGTTCAGCAGGCATGCCCTGTATTAAGGATAGCCTGTTGATATACCAGAAGATGGAATCTCTGGAGAATATTTTTCATAGTAAGAATCTGCATTTTATTAATTTTCCTCAGACTCATTTGTTATCAGCAGAGATTTTGTTAAGAAAATATTTTACATTCAAGTAGTTTAGAAATGAATGGAAGGAGAGAGATGGGTCGATAAGGACAGGTGGGATCAAGTGAGGGTTTCTTGAGGTGTGACCACAGCATGCTTGAAGTCTGCAGGGACAGTTGCAGTGGAGAGCGAAAGGCTGAGAATATGAGAGATGGAAGGGGCAACGGTGGAGGAGATGGGGCCTAGGAAATGGGTGGGGATAGGATCAGAGGAGCAGGTGGTGAGTTTGGAGGAAGAAAGAAGGTGTGCAGTTTCCTCTTCAGAGATCTCAGGAAAGGAAGAGAGGGTAGCAAGGGAAGGAGGGGGGGAGTTGGGAGTGGAGAGGGAGAGGGAGAGGAGGGGAAATAGCTGGGTTTGTGGGGAATTGGAGGGTGATCTTGTGGATTTTGTCATGGAAATAGTCAGCCAGGGTTTGAGCAGAGAGGGAGGGAGGGAGGGATCAGAGCCGTGGGCACTTTGAGGAGAGAGCTGAGAGTGGTAAAGAGACGGCGAGGATCAGAGGCAAGAGAGTTAGTCAGATGGACATAGTAGTCTTGTTTGGCAAGAGCTATGGCTGACTGGAAAGAGACAAGCATGAATTTGAAGTGTAGAAAATCTTCAGGGGAGCGGGATTTGAGCCAAGCACTCTCAGCGGAATGGATACAGGAACGTAGATAGCGAGTAGTGGGTGAAAGCCAGGGCTGGGGTGCAGAACATCTCACAGGACGTGGGGTGGGTGGAGCTAGAGCATCCAGAGCCGAGGAGAGTGCAGCATTATAGGAAGATACTGCCTCGTCAACAGACTTGGATGACAAAGTGGAAGAAAGAGATGGAGAAATGGTGGAAGAGTCTAATTCCAAGTGCAGGATACACAAGAAGTAATGGTCACTAAGTTGAATGAGTGATGCGGTGAAATTGCTGAGTGGCATTAAATCTGGAGAAATCTGAATTGTTGTGGGTCAGCAGAAGGAATGGGGATCTGGAGGTGCCCATGATGTTAAAAGGGATACAACGCAAAAAAATATGATCACATAATCCCATTCTTTATAAACACTGCTTCCTTATCATGACAGATTATATGAATAAAATATGAGTAAAGTACAAAGTAAAATAATATGAGTAAAATACAAAGCTCTGCTTACCATATTCAAGATAACCCAAAATCTATCCTCAGACTATGTCCAGTCCTTACTACACAAAACACCACACAACCAAGCCAGGAGAGCAAACGCACAAAACACATTCACTACTCCAATTCAGAAGGTGAGAATGAGCCAAGTTGTATTAATGCAACCGGCCCTTCTCATTCTATGCACCCACTATCTGAAACACACTCCCACAAGATATGAGCTACCACTGAAATATCAGATTTTCACAGTAGGCTTAAAACTCCCCTATTCAAAGAGCACTTTGGAAGCAAACCATAATGCATACTGAAACATAAAATAGAGATACATTCAAGACTATCGTGTTTGTGTTATAATTCTTTCCCCCACCCCAGTTACAGCTCTGTTACATTTATGCCTATAAATTAAATGTATGATATGTTCTTCGTAAGCCTTACAAGTTCAAGTTATCTGTAAATCACTTTGACTTGAAGAAAAGCGGTCCATAAAAATGGTTAAATAAATGTTATAAGTGCTGTTGAGCCAATGCTAACTCCTGGATACTCTGTGGATAGCTGTCCATGTTGTGATTATCCCCTGGGTTTTCTTGGCAAAGTTGAACTGGAAGTAGATTGCCAGGCCTTTCTTCCATATATTAAGCCTACAGCACCTCGTATTCCAAAGTGGTCTCCCATTCAAGTACTAACCAGGCCCAACTTTGTTTAGTGTCCAAGATCAGACAAGACTAGATTCACTGAGGGTGCTGGAGCCTATAGAACAAAATTTAAAATCCTATCTTTAGCTCACAAGATCTACTATATTGGTCAACCCCAACACCTGAGCTGTAACTAAATTCCATATGTTCCCCTCCAAGCCCTCTAATCCAAATCTCCTAGTAATTTCCTCCAAATTCCAAACCTTACTTGAATTGACTCACCAGGGCAGGCCCAACTATTAGACAAATTAGGCAGCCGCCTAGGGTGGTATCTGCTTTTGGGAGGAGGGGTGGCAAATAGCAAGGCATTCAAAGCTAAACAATAGATTCTGACAGCCAAGGGGAACATAAGGCTTAAGGTTTGCCTACACCTGCCTACACCTTCTGTGTTTGTCTTGACTAGATTGTAAGCTCTGATGAGCAGGGACTGTCTCTTATTTGTCTGTGCAGCGCTGCGTACAACTTGTAGCGTTATACAAATGCTCAGTTGTAGTAGTAGTAGTAGTAGTTAGGGTGCCAACACCTTGAAACAACACTGGGATCGGCCCTGTGACTCACACGTCAGCTTTTTCTACCTAGCCCTCTCCTTTGGAATACCTTATCCTTACATCTTCAGGAATAGTCATCTACTAAGACATTTTTAAAAGACTTGACTTTACTTTGAAAGAGCATTCAGCTTGAGAGACTGAGCAGAGCCAAGGACTCCATTAAACCAGTCCATATCTGACCATTTGAGAAATGGAAACTGTTTATGTCTTTTAGACTAGTCTACTACTATCTTTCTCTTCCTCCTCTGTCCACTTTTATTTTTGAGTTTAATGTTTTATAAACCACTCTGATGGCCCTTGAATCCAATAAACTGTAAACTATAATTTCGATCAGATCGATAGTATTAGAAAGTTAGGAATAGTTATTGAAATAATTCTTTCTATGAAAAAAAAATCAGAGGAATGCTTTGGGGAGCATTTGCTAATTTATGTGTGATTCATCACCTTTGACTATTTTTAGAATTGAAACACATGGTAACTCTGGAACATTCTCAGCTGTCAAATAAAATTCATTATTGAAATGCCTTCTATCGGGGCCTGCCTAAGAAGGATTTGAGACATTTGCAACTCATTCAAAATAATATTGCTGCTAAATTGTTGACTGGAAAGAAGGGCAGAGAGCACAGTGTTATTCATCCACTGTCCGGTTAGCTTCTGCACTGAAGGTTAGGCCAGCATTTAAGGTGCCTAACTTTTGCCACCTAGGGATAACTGAGCAGCAGCTGAATATTGCCACTGCCCTGTTATCTCCAGATGCTGCCTCCATTTTGTCTCAGAATGCCCTGATGCTAGCTGAATATCCTGGTCGCCGTGATTAACATAGTTAGCAGGTCTGCTGTGTTAATCACTTTGAATATTGGGCCACAGTCTCTTATAAATAGACAGCCACTGCTATTAAGTGATCACTTTTCTATTCCTAGGGCTGCCAGCTAGCTCCAGTTTCTCAGGACAGGCTGATAGAGTCCTGGTTTTACCACACTGCATACATGGATTTATAAATTTGCTTTTAATAGGGAAATCGTTCATGCATACAATAGGTCAAAACAAGTTCATGCATGAAATAGAGATTAATCTGTTCCAAAATAATGGAGCTAGCTGGCAACTCTGTCCATTCTAAATGTCATACAGGATAAATTCAAGACTTTAGCTCACAAGTGACCCAGTATTAGAGTTGTCATTTAACTCAGATGAACTCTGAGAGGCTAATCTAGGTCTTCTTTTGCTTCACTGCAACTTTGGATCTGTAATCCTGCCTTTACTAGAGTATCTGGAATTAAAGCTGTAATAGGACAGATGCAGAACCAGATCAATTTCTCAGAGTAGATCTGGGTCAGGCAAACAGTAGTTACTCACCTGTAGCAGTTGTTCTTCGGGATCAGCAGGAATCAGTCCTCACATATGGGTGATGTCACCAATGGAGCCCGCACAGGAATGCTTCCCAGATTCCATAGGAAGCTTTTGGAAGGTGCTCTAAGCATGCGTGCAGGTCTTCCTGCCCAAAGGAGCCATCTTTAACTCAGTATGATGACATAGCTTAATTAAGCCAAAAAAGAAAACAACTCCACGGGGAGGAGGGAGGATAGTGAGGATTGATTCCTGATGATTCTGGAGAACACCTGCTATAGGTAACTATGCTTTCTTCAGGACCAAGCAGGAAGTCAGTCCTCACATATGGGACTCCCTAGCTACGGGCTACCAAAAAAACCTGTAAAAGGCCCAAAGAGGCAAACAGAAAAAATGAACTAAGAACAAATAGCGTGAGCAATCACTGAAAGGTCCCAAAGGTCAGTGTCCAGCAGGGACATCAACATCAAATCAACTCTACAGTAGCCTGGATGCACAGAAAGGCCGGTTGGAAGGAGTTGCTTCAATTCTCAAAGAGTTGATGGAGTACGACTTGGTCGAAGTGCGGTCACACTAGGAATTTCCATCCAGACAGTAATGGGCTGTGAAGGTGTGGACTGAAGACCATGTAGCAACTCTACAGATCTCCGCTGTGAAGACTGAGAGCAAATTGGCCACCAAAGCAGCAATAGCTCGGACATTGTGAGCCGTGACATGGCATTCCAACATCATCTCAGCTTGAGCATAAGCAAAGGAGATGCAGTCTGCCACCCAAATGGACAGGGTGCGTTTTGACACCACCCTCCCCAGCTTATTGGGGTCAAAAGAGACAAAGAGCTGGGAAAAGCAGCAATGGGCTTTCATCCTCTCTAGGTAGAAAGCCAATGCTCTCTTACAGTCCAAGGTGTGCAATGAGGCCTCAGCTCTGTTGGCATGAGATCTTGGGAAGGATTGAGATGAAAAGCAGAAACTATCTTAGGTAGGAATTTCCAGTGAGTTTGGAGAACTACCCTGTTCTTGTTAAACCAGGTATACGAGGGGTGCACCACCAGTGCTTGAAATTTGCTGACTCTTGTGATGAAGAAGCCCCATTTTATACCTTAAAAACACAAGATTCACGGCATTTCAGTCCTGAAGCTGATAGGAAAACAGACCATGTGAGCAGCTGTTGCCAGGGACAACAGAAACAAATGCAGCCACGAGGTCTGAAAAAACACTCAGCTGGGAAACATGCCCTAGTTCCTGATAGCGTGCACCTGAGAAGGGGAAGAGTTTACAGCCCTTATAAGGACAGTGCAGGGAACACAGGGTTAGAACAGCATGAACAGGAGCAGAGAGAATTGGCAAAACGGAGAGAGCTGTTAGAACAAGCTGATTTACCTGAAGCAGCTGGCCGAGAGGAAGCAGGAAGGCTTTCCCACTTTGACCCAGGAAGTGAGTCAGAGCCAGAGGCAGGAAGGATTCACACGAGCAGCTACCCAGAGTCCTACAGGAGGAAGCAGCTAACAGAAGCAGAGAGCAGGTGTGAGTGTTCTCTTGATTACAAACCCTGTGGAACACGAAGGCTACGTTACAGCCAGAGTGAATGGAAGCAAAAGGCAAAACCGTACGTATCAGGGAGCTGTGACCTGAGGAGTGATGATATTGGGAAGCTAAGAGTGGTGAATGATAAAAGTTTTGATAGAGTGAATGCTGAGCAGCCTCGTGCAGGAAGTCCAAGGTGGGGGCAGGGTTGTTACTCCCCACAGAAGGATTCAAAGAGAGAGCTGAGCCAAGGGCAAGTGAAACCTCCAGTGAAAGACAGACATTACCCAGAAGACATATGTATGTCAGAAGAGGACATTATAGAAAGCCCTAAGAGTCAGAGAAAGCCACGCAGGCTAAAATCTGATATTAGGAAGAGAGTTTATAAGAACCCTGAGGGGTGGCTTCTCTCTCTCCCAGACGCTAAAGAGTACCAGGGCAGTTATTCCAGCCCTAGAGAAAGTGCTGCCAGGAAGTACTGTGACGGCACGGCACAGGGGAATTTGCAAGCCTACTTTAATAAGGAATGTTCTGAGAGCTTGCAGGAACCGATGATAGTTGATACATTCAGTGACTGTTCTAGCTACGGTGACCCGATGGATTGCACACTGATTTTATCAGATAAAATAGGATCTTTGTGCTAGTCAATGCTGTATAGTGTGAGAGAAGAAAACACTATATCTCCTGTATTTGAATGCCTAACTTTCCTTTGAAGCAAGAAGAAATTGTTCTGTTTATTCCTTTATGTTTTTGCCAGCAACTATGGCTTATTTATTTTGAGTACTTGTGTTTTGTTATTTTGAATGATCCAACCCCGGGAGGGGAATAAATCCTAATTTGCCTTTACCACTCGAGGCTTGCAACTATATTTCTTACCACCAGACGCAGGCCTGCTAGCCAGAAGGCAGTCTGCCCACCTGGTGGTGACACTCTGCACGCTGAAGTAGGCACCACCAGGAAAATGACTTTCCAGGTAAGGAATTTGAGTGGGCAGGAGGTAAGCGGTTCAAAGGGGGGTGCGAGGAGCTGTCCAAGCACCACATTAAGGTCCCATGCCACCAGGGGTGGTTTAATGGGGGAGCAAGATAGTAGGAGGCCCTGCATAAAGTGAGTGGCCCACTAAGGGGTGAGGGACCCACTAAGGGGTGAGCAGAGATCGATTCATCAGCTATGGGCCGATGAAAAGCAGCCACAGCACTGAGATGCTCTCTGACCAAGTTGGACTTTAGACCAGTCTGACAGTTGCAGAAGATAAGACAAAAATGACTCCACACAGCAAGAGAAGGGGTCCAGAGACTTGTTTTCATATCATATGGAGAACCCGAACCACTTGAAGGCGTAAGCACATCTCGAGTCCTACGCGAGGCAAGGAGGATGTTCTTAAGCGGAGCTCTGCAAATACTACCCACTCAGCATCCAAGCTGTTAGTGCTAGTGATGACAGGTTGGGATGAAGCAGAGTCCCGTCATCCTGCAAGATCAGGTCAGGGGCACAGCACAGTCTGAGCAGTCGCCATTGAGACAATCAGAGCAGGAGTGGAAACCAGGGTTGATTGGGCCAGTGCGGTGCAATAAAGATTATGGTAGCTCCATCTGCCTGCAACTTGAAAAGGGTCTTGGCCACCAGAGAAGTCAATGAGTAGGCATAAAGAAGACTCTTGCTCCAGTCCAGGAGAAAAGCATCAGGAGCCAAGCAATTCTTGCATGACACTCTGGAGCAAAACAGCAGGAGCTGGGTGTTGCGGGGAGTGGCAAAGAGGTCTATCGACGGCATGTCCTACATCTGGAAGATTCAGATGGCAACCTGCCTGTTCAGAGTCTACTTGTGTGGCTGAAGGACCCAGCTGAGGTGATCCACCAGGATGTTGAGTTCCTCTGAGGAGTATGACGTGTGGGACTACAAACTTCCAGAGGTGGACTGCATCCCAGCAGAGGAGGTATGAACCCATGCCACCCTGCTTGTTGAGGTAGAACATGGCCATCTGGTCATCCGTCTGTACGAGGACAACCTGGTTGGAGAGCTGTTGCTGAAACATTCAGAGAGCATTGGCAATGGCCCAGAGCTCCAGGACGTTGATCAGATGGTGGCTGTCACCCACAGTCCAGAGGCCCTGTGTGGACAGGTCATTCAGATGTAGCCCCCAGCCGAGTTTGGAGGCATAGGTCATTACAATTTGTTGGTGCAGCAGAGCCTGGAAGGGAAGCCTCGCAAGCAGGTGAGCAGTATGCTGCCACCAGGACAGGGACTCTTGGAGTACGAAGTCACTGTGGCACTGTGGTCCTGTCGCCTGACACCACTGTGTGCAGTCTACTGCACCTGATGCATCTGAAGGTGGGCTGCATGGGTAAAATGGGCTGTAGAGGGCAAGTGGTCCAGGAGATGAAGCATCTGCCAAGCTATGACATCCGGGCAACGCTGGACGTCTCTCGCCAAGGCATTGAGGCCCATCTGTCAGAAGGAAAGCTTGAGCCAGTGTGGTGTCAAGGAGAGCCCCAATGACCTCGAGGCATTGTGAGGAATGGAGGTGGGACTTTGGGTAGTTGATGAGAAAGCCCAGCTGTTCCAGTATCTGAATGGTGCACGCTGCACAGACTGCTGGATCTCGTCTAGCATCCCACCCCTGATCAACCAGTCATTCAGGTAGGGGAAGACAAAGATTCCTGGGATCCGGAGAAAAGTGGTAACGACCGCCAGACATTTGGTGAAGACCCTTGAGGCAGAGGCAAGGCCGAAGGGCACAACCCTGTACTGATAGTGCTGTCTAATGAGTATAAAGTAGAGGTACTGATGGTGCAGGAGGTGAATGAGAATGTGCATGTAGGTGTCTTTGAGCTCCAAGGAGCACAGCCAATCTTCCCATTGAAGGTAGGGCAGCAACGTTCCAAGGGATACCATCTTGAACTTTTCCTTCACTAGGAAGCGACTGAGATTTTGGAAATCCAGGATGCATCGGAACTTGCCTGTTTTCTTGGGAACCATGAAGTAGCTGGAATAGAAACCCTGTCTTGTTTGGGATGGTGGTACAAGCTCTAACGCCCATTCTGCCATGTGGGCTTGGACTTCCAGATGGAGTAGTAAATGATGGTGATGCTCGAGAGGGTACTCCCCTGGAAAGAAAGTGGGGGGAATATGATCAAAGCGCAGCAGGTAGCCTTCGCAGCCCACCTGCAGTGTCTAAGATCAGTTGTGATGCTGGGCCACCTCTGGGCAAAGAGAATCAGCCATCCATCCACCTGTGGCAGAATGGAGGCTGGGAGGGGAAGACGGGCCATGGTCCAAAGCCAGGAGTCAAAAACCTCCACTTGGCTGGGGCTGCGGCACTGGTTGAGGCTTTGGGGCTTTCAGCTTGTGCTGCTGCCTCTGGTTTTGACCCTTAGCCAGTTGCCCCTGTTGGGGTGGCTGGTAGGAATAATACAGAGTGTAAGTACCATAGGCCTATTCTTCCTTGAAGTCTTCCTCCTGGAAGGGTCAGCAGTCTTTCTCGAGAGCCTGTTCATGGTGAGTTGCTCCATTTCCAACTCTGCGGCCTTCTCCACCATGGGTTTGCCAAAGACATTTTCTCCCCAACTCGGACATCAGCCAACTTATCCTGAACCCATTGTTCTAAGTCTGAGGACTGTAGCCATGCTAGGTGGCAGGCACCGATGGCCACCGCAGCCACCCTGACCATGGACTTGAATCCATCATAGGCCGCCTGTGTGATGTACTCAGAGCACTCCTTCATTTTGCCCACCAGACTCCGGAAGCACTCAAGGTGCTCTCCTAACAGACCAACCAAGAACCCTGTAAGATCCCCCGCCAGGTCATGCAGGAACATGCCCATGTATAACTGATATGCTTGGATCCGAGCCACCAGCATCGAGCCCTGGTAGCACTTCCTACCAAAGCCATCCATGGTGCAAGCCTCCCTACCTGGGGGCACCGAGGAGTGCGTCTTGGAACTTTTAATCTGGAGCATGGCCGATTCCACCACCATGGAGTTGTGAAGGAGTTGTGCTTTTTCAAACCCAGGGCTCTTGCACACTCGATACATAGAATTGAGGTGTCAGCTGACTGTTGGCACCATGAGCGGTGTTTCCCACAACCTAAAGAGAAGCCATTCCAGGATCGGGTGGATTGGAATCGTAATGGCCTCTTTAGGGTGAGGCTCCTCATCCGCTTCAATAGTGAAGGGCAAAGCCTTCCCCATGTCCCGCACAAACTCGAGGAATGAGAAGTCCTCATAGGGGGGGGCCTACTCCGCTTATATGGGGGTGAGGGATTGGAGGGGACATTGCAGTTATGGGCGATCTCCAAAGATTCCTCTTCGATCTCCCAATCAGAGTCCAAGTGGAACTCAAAGTAAGCTGTGAATGGTGACCATGCTTATGGTGCTCAGGTGAAGTCGAAGGAGTCCTCGGATCCTGTCTGTTTTTTACCTGATGCACTCGGGGGGGGGGGGGGTCATCCGCTGCACCAAGAGGGACCTCAAGCGCTCATGGGAGCTACCCAAGAAAGCATGGACTGCTGGAATGGGCTGCACCTCTACAGGTGAGGCACTCACCATGGACAGGGCTGTCACTGGTGCTAAGGAAGCTGAGGTTGTCAGGTCCCTGGCAGTTTGCTGGGCCATGAACTCAGCGAGGCTTTTCTCAAGAGCCTATATTCTCTCTGTGGGGATAGAGGTCTCCACTGCTGCCGAAGTTGGTGCTGCAGCCTTCGGTGCCGATGCCGGCTCCCTCAGCAGGAACTCCTTGATAGTCACTGCCTTGAGAGTCCCAGCTCTCGCCCTCGTAGTCGCACCGAGGGCTCCAATGCCGATGCCCATGGGCCTTCACACTGGGCTTGGCATTGCTCTTCGATGCCAACGAGGTGAAGTCCAGTCCTTCTGGGGGCGCTCGCTCCTTATCAAAGGAGAGTTGCTGTTCCAAAACATTAGCAAAAAAAAGGCCAATTAAATTCTGGGTCACAGACAACATCTGGAGGCTCTGCAGAAAAAAGAAGACTGAGGTAAAGATGGCTCCTTCAGGTGGGAAGACTGGCATGCATGCATGGAGCACCTTCCAAAAGCTTCCTATGGAAGATGGGAAGCGTTCCTGCATGAGCTCTGTCAGGGACATTACCCATATGTAAGGATTGACTTCCTGCTTGGTCCCGGAGAACAACACTATCCAATAAATGCCCAGCGGGTATTTTTCCTGCAGTTGTAGCACATTCTGTTAGAAGATCTGGTCCATGATTGGGCCCCTGTGCCTGACAGGAGAATACAGTACTTGAAATATGAGATATGAGGCTTCACAACCAAAATACGGACAGAATGCTAGGCAGCCATGACTAACCATGACTTCTCTAGCAAATGATGTAGCTCTCCAGCTTAAGCAGCTATGAGTGTAGTAATACAGTCTTGTT
Source organism: Ichthyophis bannanicus (assembly GCA_033557465.1). Lineage (NCBI taxonomy): Eukaryota > Metazoa > Chordata > Amphibia > Gymnophiona > Ichthyophiidae > Ichthyophis > Ichthyophis bannanicus. The sequence goes on along the minus strand of CM066036.1, from coordinate 154,257,316 downwards.
GCTGTGCTGACTGGATATCAAAATCTCACAAGGTTGTGAAATCTTTGGTTTCTGCAAGACTGCAGTCATTTTGGGTCCTAGTTAATAAGCAAGGAGACAGGCAGCAGAGTTGTCAAGTAACCCAGTTGAGCTTCAAGAAAGAAGATATTTAGCTAGCTCTGGGCATTGCTGGGTTGTATTCCAGTTATCACATGAGAAAATGTTATTACGTTATTGTTAAGTGCTCTATATAGTACTATCATTAGCTAGCAGAATTACCAGTTCTGTGCACTGGATTATTTTTGGGTATGTTTTTGTTTGAGTCCTTTCTGTGTGAATGTTTATGGCTGCTGGAAGCTGGGGACAAAGAGAAAGGGTCCACAGGGGATCTGCCTGCTCCATTGGTGTCTCATCAACCAATCAATGCAGGTGTCTGTCCAGTGCTTGCCATGGATGTTTAGTGAGACTTTGACATCACAAACCCTCTATCTTGAACCATGCACCCAATCAGCCACACACACAGCATTCTACTACATAACCAGTTATTGGAATGTTATATGTAGTCTATCCATAAAACTAGAGAATTTACTGACAGCTGCAGCTTTCACTGCTACTGTAACTATTCCCTGAACAGTACACTGTACACAGTTGCCTCGTAATCCATGCACGACCACCTCACAAGGAATGTTTATTACAAGAGTTTTATGTTCTAATAATTTACAGTACTTCAAACGGGGTTTTGGAAGTTACAGGCAAAATCCAACTCCTCCCTATCATGTAGTTCAACACTGCACCTGCACCACCCAATGAAAAGAGAAAACCAGCTCACTTACCGCAGCGCAGAAGTGGATCAGAGGTTGGAGTTATATGGTGAAATTTCCACACCTCTGTTTTCCAGTTGATGATATTTCCTTCTGAGCAGTTGTCAGAGGGCAGTCTCACATAGTCCCACATTTGAAAGAAGTACAAGCACCCCAAAAAGTTTGTCGAAGTTATTACTTGAATATTGTTCCCTTTGTTCGTATGGTTATAGCCTAGTACCAAGCTGCCATTTCCTTCCAACTTCAAAGACGATGATATTGTAGCATTCAGTATGCTGGTGCTATTCACATATAGTTCTAGCTGTCTGCTATAACCATCATATATACAGCATACAGTGTGCCAGGCCCAAAGCGGTAATTCTTTCTCAATCTCATAAACGGTATCAAAATGGTATAGTCTCAGTTTTTTACCTGATCCTACTAATCCAAGCTCTTGCTTTTCTTTTGCACTTACATAAGTAAACGCGGTCCAGTTTGTACTGTTGACAGTTCTGTTCAGATCAATGCACACCGTGAACTGGAGAAGATCAGGGACACTTTTATTGGTTAGCGACACATATTTCATGGCATCTCCAAGATACTCCACCTTTTTCCCTCTTAGCACAGTTGTATCTGCAAAATGAGAAAGAAGACATTGTCAGTTGTTAGCAGGACTGACGTTAAAGACACTGGGGGCCCAGAGCAGAACTAAGGAGTGGGCCTGGCAAGTGCCAAGTAGCCTGACGCGTTACTTCAGTGACATCACTCACATTCACCAATGAGGTCTCTTGCTATGCTGAGATTCATGAAAATTGCACTGCTTTCCCCCAACTAAAGTTAGCCCTAGTTGTCTAAAGGGAAAAAGTGGCATTGGGTCTTAAGAATGCAGCAGAAATCAGGATTCTTGCTGCTTTAGAATGTATTGCTCTATTCAGTAGATTATTTTTCTCCTAATTTATTCTTTTTTATTGAAATAAAAAAGAATCAAAACATTTAATACATTTTCTATTTCTAGATCCAACTGAATTGAGAATACAAAATTCTATTTCACTATCTAATGGGGAATATAGGAAGCAGATTAGAAGATAATGGTTGAGTTTTTTTTCTCAAAGATTAACAGTAATGTGAAAACATGATGTTCACTGAGTCAGTCTGCAGGACTACAACCTATGTTTCAATGTAGGACCAAGAGTTGAACTTGTATCCTTCTGGTTGCAACCAGGGACTGTAGTTGTAAGCTAAAGTAGCAGCTTCCCTAGCTGGATGAGAATCATACTTTCTACATTTTGTTTGTCTTTTCTTCTCTTTTTCTTCTTTGGCTGTCTCTCCTGCTTCCCCTTCTCCAAACTGTGCGTATGCCTCATTATTCAGTGGGCAGGGAACCCTCATTATTCTCCAAGGGATGTCTCCTCCAAGGCACACTCCCTCAGTAATACTATAGTGTTGTTGTGAAATACAACCTAGCAGCATCATTCAGTGACTGCAGTGGTGTGGCAGGATGGCCCTCACATTCTAATTGGTAAGGATCAAGAGCATTCTGAAGGGGACAGAGGAAGGGTCTGACCTACAGAGGTATCCCTGGCGAACATGTCTGGCTTGAGAGAAAGCCTTCTCTGAAGGGTGATAAGAGCCTGGTTCAGAAGGGTGTAGAGCTCAATTAGGGAGGGTCAAGTGTGACTGAAGGGTGGTGGAGGTCAGGGCTTGGTCAGGGTTGTGGAGAGCCTAACAAAGGTTTTGGGATTTGATTGGGAGATGATATTACTGCTCCATGTTAAGGGGGGGGACAGGGCTGGCACTACGCAGTAAGTGCAGCAGGAGGGCACCCATGTCAGAGGGGTGCCGTCGTTAGCCACCTCCCCTACTGCAGGATGACAAGTACGACAGAGCAAGATGCAGATCCTGCCCACGGGCAGAATGAAGGCAGAGCAAGGTTGCAATCACACACCACATATGTGGATCCTGCCCATGGACACTACCTCAGCACTTCTGGTCTGTTCTAGCCAGGGCAGGTAGGCACTTCCGGTTTCTGCTCTGTAGCCAGATGACGTAGCCGAATCACAGTGGAAGAGCTGGAGGCCCAAGAAGGGAGTATCGTGGGGCCTGAGGGACTGCAGCCAAGGAGATTTTGAGCATGAGCAGCAGCGGCACGAGGGACAGAATCTACCCAGGACATTGCAACCGTTCAGAGAGTGGGAAAGGTGCGACTAGTTGCTAAATTATACTGCAGGCAGCGAACGGCGGGAAAAGGGGTTGGGGACTGAGGTGTTAGCACTTTCCTACTTGGAACTGCTGCTCTCCTAGGGCCTGGTGCTCTTGCCAGCATGAAACTGCTGATGTTTTGGATCTGCGTGCTGCTCCTGCTGCCCTGTGGCTGGACTGATAAATATGGAATGTTTTTGCAGAATGTAGTAGCCAATAAATGACTTCAAATTAACATCAACAAAATCTCATTTATAAATAATCTTCATTATAAACTTTAATATAGAAATGCTTTCAAACATTACACACATGCAACTTCACAACTGGGAGTGTATATTAACTCACAAGTGAAAACAGAGCGGCAGATGAATGTTCTCAAATAATGGCACATGAAGTTGCATATGTATAATGTTTGCTTATCTAATATAGAAAATGTTTCTATATTAAAGTTTATAATGAAGATGAATTATTTATAAATGAATTTCATTGATATTAATTTAAAACTGTTTATTGGCTACGACATTCTACAAAAACAGTGTGTGTTTGCAGTAGGTGTTTTATTATATTTTGTTTGGTACTGATAAATATGGAGGCAGAGGGGACATGCTAGATGCTAGGGAGATGAAGGGAGATACTGGACTTGGAAAGGGGGCATAGGGAGAATGGGTTTAGGGAGAAGCAAGGTGGGGAGAGTTTTGAGAAGCAATGGTGATACTTGACACAAGGTTAAACTCTTCTACTCACCCACAAAACCATCCACCAAACACAGGGCACCCCACTCCGCGCCCTACTGCCTCGCCCAACCCACAGCAGAACAACCAGACAATCCTCCAACAGCTCCGTTGCCATCCCCCACAAAAGAACCAAAGCAACTCAACGGACCTGTAACAGAGCCTTTGAACTCTATGCCCCATCCCTCTGGAACTCTCTACCAAACCACATCAGGAACAACGGTGATCTCCCATCATTCAAAAAGCAGCTAAAAACCATCCTATTCCAAGAACATCTCTGAATAGGAACCCCCCCCCCCCCCTATTTCTCTCCAAGATCTCCAAACCAGTAACTATGCTATCTTGTCAGTCTCTATGTTCACCCCAAAAATCATCAATGTTGAACCCCCGGTGATGGCCCCCCCCCCACATTTGATTCCCCCCCCCCTGGTTATATGTCCCACCGCTTTGACCCGGTGAAAAGCGGGATATAAATATAGTTAAATAAATATGGAGACTGGGAAGATTCTAGACATGGGGACTAGAACAGAGGAAGATAGAGTAGAGATGCTAGACATGGGGTAATAGGGGGAGGGGAAAATGAAGGACATGCGGATAAGAGGGAGAGAGGGGGGAAGATGAACATGGGGTAAACAGGTTAAGAGAGGGAGAGATGCTGGATATGGAAGTAATAGGAAGGGTATGGTATGGAGATGCTGGACACAGGGGGATAGGAATGGAGAGGGAGAGTTGCTGGACACGGAGTGAAAGGAAAGGGAGAAGAGGACATGAAAGGATTGAAAGAGAGTGCAGAGATATTGGATGGAGGGAAAGAGGGTGAGAGTGAGAGACACTGGTTGGGAGGAGGGATGGAGGGGAGAAAGTGAATGAAAGACTGGGGAATAATGGACAGAGAAGAAGAGGTGGGTAATGGGAGGACTGGAGAGAGGGTAGAAAAGTGGTAGGTAGATGGAGTAAAAAAGAGAAGGACTCAGAACTGAATAGTAAGAAGGAGTAATAAAATTTGAGTGGACAGAGAGAGAGAGAGAGTGAGAAATGAAAGAAAGCTGAAAGGAAAAGATCAATATCCAAGATGGAAGGAAGTGAAGAAAACAAAAGGGAGAACAAGAAATGGCAGATGGACTAGAGATCGTAGTAAGAGAGCTAAGAGAAGACAAAGGAAAGCAGGAACTTCAGAAAGGGACCAGCATGATCAGAGAATAAAGTGGTCAAACAGAGGTAGAAAAAATAATTTTCTTTTCAATTTAGTGAATGGACATTGCGCTTTCTTTATATTTTGCACAGTATGGGGAAATGCATCACTTTCTGTTTCTTTGGTGAGTCTGGCTTCTCGGGGGTTTCAGTTTAATTTTGTCTACATATTTTTATTTTTAGTTTAACTTATGATCACTTATTCTCTACTCGGTGAGGATCTGTGTTCTGAGTGTGTGGCTGAGGCCAGGTGTTCTGTTTACATAGGTCCCGATATTAAACTAGGCTCATTTTCAAAAGGCTATGCACCTCATCAGGGGTGGAGGAGTGGCCTAGTGGTTGGGGCAAGGTACTTCAGGCCAGAAGGTCAGGGGTTCAAATCCCACTAGAGGACAGCAACCTTGGGCCGGAAGGACTGGGGTTTCTAGTCCCACAGGTGCTCCTTGTGGTCTTGGGCAAGCCACTTAACCCTCCATAGCCCATGTTCCCTGTAAAATAGTTATCTCCAAGTTATAATGCCCTGTTCATTGTAATTTCAGTTGTTCAATGTAAACCGCACTGATGCAGAATAGCGCGGTATATAAGAGAATGTAAGTAAAGTAAAGTAAGTAAATAGTCCTCCCGACGACCTCTAATCCAGTTATTCAATGCCACAACAACAGTATTGAATATCCAGGGATAGCCACACAAACAGAAGCCACCAAAGCCAACCAGGCAGCAGTGATATTGCATGCTGCCCAGTTAGCTCCTGCGCTTTAAATATAGGCAAGGATTTTCCTTGCCTATCCTTTTGGCGCAGTTATTGCTTGTCTCTGCTTCTGCTCCACAACAGAACGCCCCCAACACTGCCCTGATGCTAACTAGTAAGTGCCGTTGAATATCCCAATTTAAGACATTTACACGGTTTACTGGACTATAAACTGTGTAAATTACTTTTGAAAACTGGGCCCATAGAGTTAAGAACATAAGAACATAAGATACGCCATACTGGGTCAGACCAAGGTCCATAAAGCCCAGTATCCTGTTTCCAACAGTGGCCAATCTAGGTCATACATACTGTGATAAGGAAGCTTATCATAGCTCAGGAAGGAGCTATAGAAAAGGTGAAGTGACTCTGAACAAGCAACCTGTCAGTTCTGGTAGAAATAAGAAAACAGAATTTTCCCATAAAAGACTACCAGTCCCAGAATGCACCAGGTTTCCAACAGCCATTAGAGGAGCTGAAGTGGGGAAACGTGTGTTCAATCAGGAGGGCTATGAGGTAATCCCTAAGCACTCATCTCAAAGGGCAGGGCCTGATTCAGCACAGCTGCGCTGTGTTAGGGAGGAGCACTCATCTAAGCAGAATAAAGATAGAGTTTATTCTACAGAGAATCATTATCATCATCTTCATGATCAACTTGGATATCCAGAGAATTATCCTCCGTTTCATCTGAAGGATCCTCAGAAGCAGAAGCCAGTGCGGACGGACAGAGAGGGCAAGAAACCCTTTGGAAGAAAGAAGAGAAAAGCATTTGGGAGGTCTAAAGGAGTCCAGAGCAGTACATATACTGGGAGACATTCAAAAGGCCAGCATACACCATTGGACTGGGGAAAACCAGAGGAGTGGTGCTGCAGAGCTAGGCATCTCCAGACGGTACCTGTGAGGGAGACGGCTGCACTTGGAAGGGACCCTAGGACCCGTGGCAGAAGGTATGTGAAGAGAGATCCAGTGTCCAGGGATCTGGATTGGAAGGCTGGACATAAGAACTGGACTACATACTGGCCAGGCTATTTAGAGAGGAACTCTAACAGCAATGGAAGCTCAGGTATGAACACTGATCTATGCCCTAGCTATAACCTTGAAAGACAGCAGGGAAACAAGTATTCTCCTGAGAGTGCTACATTGAGAAATTCCTCTGTGCCAATCCATGATATTGAACCCATGATTGTTGAAGAAGGGGGAGCGGTCTTAGATACAGGCTGTGAATATATGGATTGCTCTCTGTCTAAACTCCTTTGGTAATTTTCTGTTATAAAGTACAGCAACCATCACAAAGAAATACAAACTTGTTCTTTAATCTACTCAGAAAAGCTCCTGAAGTAGGATTTGAGCCACGCAGTAGAAAGCAAGCCAGCTAAGGGGTTTCAGCTGGGTAACTGCTAGCAATTGAGCCTTACCTAATTGCTTGTGAGCTCTGAGGGAATCACTTCTGAATCTATGTGTGAAGATATAAGAAGTTAACCTGAAAAGAACAGTTTTTCCCTTCTTTGTGGGTTTTGCTTGTTGTTTGAAACACTGCTAAGAAAATATTAGCTAAAGCCTACAGAAAAGACCAGTTTTGTTACCAACCAGGTCTTTATTCTTTTGCTTTGATTGCCTGACAAGTTCAGCTGTTTTCCTGATTTTGATTTTCTAAGTTAAACACTGAAAGCAAGTATCCTGTTTTATGTGCTACCAAGCATATCTGTGTTGGGAGAAATAACCCCATAAATAAATATCTTATTGGCTTTACACTCAAGCACAACTAATTATTGTGAGTGGCTGTGTCTGGTGTGAATGGACTGCATTTCCCACAATCCCTTGCAAATCATATTGATATATGCACTTGCCAAGACTGTGAACATTCTCACCCAGGCAGCCATCTGACAATACCTAGCAGTTTCCCCAAAAGACACAGGTTCCATAATGCTTGTATTGGGTCAAGCATTGATATCCTGAGTCCCTTCTTAATAATGGTTTATGGACCTTTCCTCCAGGAACTTCTTCAAACCTTTTTTAAACCCAGCTACACTAACTGCCTTTACTACATCCTCTGGTAACAAATTCCAGAGTTTGACTACACGTTGAGTGAAAAAATATTTTCTTTTATTAGTCTTAAATAGTTTACCCTGTAGCTTCATTGCATGTCCCCTAGTCTTTCTATATTCTGATAACGTAAACAATCGATCTACGTTTACCCGTTCCACTCCGTTCATTAATTTATAGACTTCTATCATATCTCCCCTCATCCGTCTCTTTTCCAGGTTAAAGAGCCCTAACCTTTTTAGCCTTTCTTCATAGGGGTATCTTTCCATCCCCTTTACCATTTTGGTGGCTCTTCTCTGAATGTTTTCTAATAACGCTATATCCTTTTTAAGATACGGAGACCAGAATTGCACACAATATTCAAGGCACGGTCTCACCATGGAACGATATAGAGGCATTATAATATACCTTTGTTTTATTTTCCATTCCTTTCCTTATGATAAAAGCTTAACATGTCAAATGAACACAAAAAATGTCTTTTGAACATAAATCAAGCCTCATTTTGTCTGTGCACAACCTTAATATATTTGCATCTGCTGAGTAACGGGTGCAAAATATGCAGGCCACTAGCCTCTAATTTTCAAAGAACAAAAACTCTAGTCTGACAAGCTAAAGACTTTGAAAACTGCAGCTTCCCAAAAGTCTTAAATCAAACTTGGTAATTCTGTGCATTGTAAAAAAATGGAATTTGATCTAATATAAAGTTCAGCTGCTCTATTAAGTTAATTTTCACTCTCATGTACCAAACAAAAAAGAAATGGTTTATCCTATCAGTATCTTATACATGTATGGTTACTTAACTTTTTTTTTTTTTGTATCTTAAACTTTATTCGGCAAGAACACAAACACAATACACAACATCTGTAAAGCCCTTTGTTTGAACAGTCATAATGCATATATCTCTAACGTCTCTTATGTTTTCACTTGCAGTGCCCTCTAAAGCACCGCCTGTTGCTCCATAACCCTTATCTAAACCGCTCTTGCTTTAAGAACATCCCCATCCCCCCCAACCCCCTAACACCTTAACCCTAACTTGCATATATTACCACCTGTATTACCCTTCATATTCCCTACTTATATTACCCCTACCCTCACCTCCCCCGCCCCTACCTTCCATTCCCCCCTGCGTAACCATCCCCACACCCCTTCCCACTGTCTCTCCACCTTCTCCCCTTCCCCCTTCTTCAGCCCTGTTAACCTGTGTATTTGATACAATTCTGCCATGCGTCGTGCATATTTTTCTATGGGTGGCATAACCCCATGCTTCCAATGTGGTGCAATTTCACACCTCGCCGCAATTATACATTGCCATACTGTACTCCAAGTCCCTTCTCCCTCGTCATTCTTCTTTAGTACGAGACATAATTCTGGCTTCAGGTTGACTCTGGCGCCCGTTATGCCCTCTATAATATCTCCAATTTTCTCCCAGTACTGTTGAACTACCGGGCATGTCCACCACATATGCAGCCAGGTTCCTTTCTCTCCACACATCCTCCAACATTCATCCGTCTCACATGCCCCCGCTTTATACAACCACTCCGGTGTCAAGTAACACCGAGACAGCACTTTCCATCCATTCTCACGCAGGGATGTGGCAATAGATGCCCTAGCTATGCCTTGAGCTATTCGCTCCCACTCCTCTACCTCCCACAATGCCCCTAATTCCTTTTCCCACGCCGTCATGTAACTTAATTTCTCCCTCCCTCTCTCAATTAATCCTCTATATAGAAATGACCCCCTTCCTTCCCAACGAGCCCAGACAACCACCTTCAAACCATCCTGGGTCCTTTACAATATCCTGCCAGTGCCTTCTCTCCCTGACATATGAACCTATCTGTAGGTAATGGAATCTGTCATATTCTCGCAATTGGTATAAGTCTCGGATGCCCTCAAATTCCCTTACCCCTTGTCCACTAATTATCTGTGACACTTGTCGCAGCCCCTGTTGTGCCCACCTTAGCACTACCACCACGTCAGGGCCTTTTCCCTCTTCACAGCAAGCCAATAATGACATCACACGCGTCCACCTCTTCTCCCCCATCAACCTCTTTCTATGTAACTGCCACACCCCCAGAGTATGGCCAACCATCGGATTTTCACCCTTACTTCCCTTCCCCCCCCCAGACCATTCTCTCCAACTCGCCTGGTCTGAGTCCCACTTCCTCCATCACCACCCAGTGCTTATGCTGCTCCCTCAGCCAAGAGTACACCGCCCTCAACTGCGCCGCTAGGTAGTACTTTCTAAAATTAGGAACACCCATGCCGCCCTCCCCCCTCGCCACTTGCAAAGTTCTAGCTGCCACCCTGGGTTGTTTATGTCCCCATATAAGCCCCTCCACTTGCTTTTGCAGCCTAGTTAGCGCCTTTATGGGTACCACTACTGGCAGCACTTGAAAATAGAAAAGAAACTGAGGGAGCAACATCATTTTCAACACTGCCATTTTCCCCAACCACGATATAAACCCCCTATTCCATGCCCCCAATTGCGCCTCTACTTGCCGAAACACCTTCGTATAGTTCATCTCATATAGATCCCCCAAGTCCCGCCCCAGGTAGACTCCCAAATATCAAATTGATCTTTTTGCCCATCTAAATGGAAAGGTATGTTGTAGGCTCCTTTGCAGCTCCTCCCCTACTGTCAAATTCAGGATCTCTGACTTACTCCAATTAATCTTAAACCCCGCCATTTCCCCATATACCTGTACCTCCCTCATTATCGCAGGCAACGTCTCCTTTGGCCTAGTGATCATAAGTAGGATGTCATCAGCAAACATGGCCATTTTGTATTCCCTCTGCTCCACTGATACCCCCGTGATGTCTAATCCCCTCCTTATCCTCCCCGCTAGCGGTTCCAATGATAAAGCGAACAATAATGGCGAAAGGGGGCACCCCTGTCTCGTCCCCCTTGCCAATGGGAAAAATCCTGAATATCCCCCATTGACTCTCACACACGCTTTAGGTCCCGCGTATAATGCCCTTATCCAGCCTACAAAACCATTCCCGAACCCCATGTACTCCAATACTGAGAACAAAAGACTCCACGACACTTGGTCGAACGCTTTCTCTGCATCTAGCGAGAGAAGCAGCGCTGGTTTTGGCATGCGTTTCACTGACCATATTACATTTAGGGTTTTCCGGATGTTATCTGCCACCTGCCTCCCCGGTATGAACCCCGCTTGGTCTTCATGCACTAGCTTTCCCAATATTTTATTGAGTCTCCCCGCTAGTACTTTGGCCAACAATTTCACATCTATGTTTATTAAAGAGACAGGCCGATATGATGCACACTCTTGCGGATCCTTGCCCTCTTTGTGAATCAGAGTGATTCCTGCCCACCCCATTGTTTCTGCTAGACTCTCCCCCTCCCTTGGCCCATTGAACAGACTCGTCAGGGGCTTCACCAGCTCTCTCTTGAATTTTTTATAAAAGCTGGCCGTCAGCCCATCTAATCCGGGAGCTTTCCCTGTTTTCAGGCCCTTGATCGCCACCTCCACGTCCGAGGCCTGTATTTCTGTTTCCAACGCCTCTCTTTCCCCTTCCTCCAGTTGAGGGAGTCCAGCAATCTCCAAGTAGTCCCTCATCTCTCCCTCTGGTCTATCCAAGTTAGCTTCGTATAACCTCTTATAATATTATACAAATTCTTCTCTGATCTTCTGCTCGTCTCTTACAACCCCTCCCCCCCCCCACCCTTAATCTGCGTTATTAGTGACATATTCCGCTTCTGTTTTAACCTCCTCGCCATAAACTTTCCTGCTCTATTCCCTCCCTCAAAGAACTCCTGGCGTAATAATTGTAACCGATAATGAATTTTGTCTGCTTCGAGCACCTTCAACTTAGCACTAGTCTCCAGGACCTCCCCCCTAAATTTCCCGCTTGTGTTTAGGGCATCTACCTCTTCTAGCCTTACCAGTTTCTGTCGCAATTGGAGCTCCCTCTCCTCCCCTTTCCTCTTTATTCTCGCCCCCCATTTAACCAATGTGCCCCTCACCACCACCTTAAAGGCATCCCAGACCACACCCCTATGTACTTCTCCCGTATCATTATGCACAAAGTACTCTGGTATCAATTTCTCAATGTCTTGCACTACCCTAGTATTACTCAAAAGAGCCTCATTCAATTTCCAAAAGTGAAGCCCCCTATCTTCTCCCCGAACCCTCAATCTCACCATCACCGGTGCATGATCCGACCATGTAATTGGCTCTATCACTCTGTCTATAATTCTACCCGCTATCTCTTTCCCTACCCATATAGTATCTATCCTTGAATACGTACCATGCACCACTGAAACGAACGAGTACTGGCACCTGCTCGGGTTAAACAGCCGCCACGCATCAATCAAATCATTATCCTTTACAAATTGCTGGTAACGTCTCCTGTCTGCACGCCTCCCCTCCCCCTTCCCCGTGGAATCTCTTCCCACCTCCCAAACCATGTTGAAGTCCCCACCACATATTCTCATTCCTTCCCCTAATGTGTTCATTTTCTTATCTACTTCCTCCCAAAAACCCTTTTGTGACCCGGTGGGGGCGTATATGTTGATCACACAGAACCATTCATCCCCTATCTTCATTCGCACCATTAGATATCTTCCCCCTCTATCTCTAATTATTGTATGCATCTCTACTTTAAGTGTCCCACTTACCAGCAACGCCACCCCCCCTTTCTTTCGCTCCCGCATATTAGAGGCAAATACCAACTCAGTGTATCCTTTGGGCTTCACTACCGGCTCATGTCCCCGTAACAGATGTGTTTCTTGCAATAGAACAAGTGAGGCTTTTTGTCTCGTTATTTCCCTGTACAGTTTCTGCCTCTTAAAGGGTGAATTTAAGCCTTTTACATTTAGGGTAATAATTTTCAAGTCACCTGTGCTGGTCGTCCCCCCTAATGCACCCCCTCTACCGTGTCTACCCCATCCCCCCCTCTCCCCTCCCTCTCCCTCCCTCCCTCCTCCCTTGCCCTCCCCCCTCTCCCTCTTCCCCTCCCCCCGTCCACCCATTTCCCCCCCCCTTGCCACCCTCCTTAAATGGAGTATCGGCTTCCTTAGTCATGACTACCCAGCGAGCCTGAGCCTGTCCCTTACCCTTCCGCCCCTCCCTCCAACCTCTCCACTCTTCCCCCCCTCCTTCCCATTCACCCCCCTCTATCCACTTCATCCCCAGACCACTACTCCCCCCCTGTACCTTGCATTGTAACTATATAAGCAACAACATTAAAAGTCTTTAGTTTCAGCTTGCTCCATTCTTCTCAGCTTGCACTCTTGCGCTTCCTCGATGCAGTCTCGCCAATCTTCTCCCTCCAACTGGTACCCTGTGCCAGCGTAGAGTGTTCCAATTTGTATTTCCTCGCCCTGTAGCCTTTGTACTTCCATTAGGTAGCTGCGCTCCCTCTGGCAGGTGTGTTGCGCCCACCTCTCTTAATGCTTTCCAAGCTTCCTCACACGAGTGCATTCGCCTTGATCTTCCCTTAACTGTAATTAACAGCCCAAATGGGAACAGCCATTTATATCTCAAATCTTCTCGTCGCAAGTACGCTGTCACCTCCTTGAGGCTTCTTCTACATTGTAGCGTTCCAGGGGATAGGTCCTGGAAGAATTCCAGCTTATTCTCTTCCCAGATAAACTGCTTCATTTTCCTTGCTGCCCACAGCAGTTTTTCTTTACTCTTGTACGATCTGAGACATACCACTATATCTCGAGGTTTATTGTCTCTCACCGGTCCCAAGCCTCTATGCGCTCTTTCTATGAGTAGGATCTCTCCTGTTTCATCTTCCTCCACAGCTGCAGAAGCTAGCAGCGAACTGAATATTTTAGCAACCACTTCTTCAGAGTTCTTATATTTCGGGTCTTCCGGGAGCCCTCGTACCCTTATATTGCATCTCCTGGATCTATCTTCCAGGTCTTCCAGTTTCGCTTGCAAATCTCTTTGCATACACGTACATTCTTCCCATCCTTTTTGCAGCTCTTCTAGGGCTTCTCCTTGTTGCTCCATCTGCACTTCCGTTTCCTCCACGCGATTGCCCATGTCTACTAGATCTTGTCTCAGTGCTTGGATTGTCTCTTTTAGTTCCTTCTTTACCCCACTGAGTTCCAATTTGATCTCGTCTTTCAATTCGATGAGCCATTCCTTTAACATGACTGCTATCTCCGGACTGCACTCCTTTTCCAACTCCTGCTCAGCGTCATTTGGAGCAATGGGGTGCGTTTTGCCCTCCTTTTCCCCCCTCCTTTCCACCTTTAGATGCAGCGTATGGAGAGCGGAATTCCACTAGTTTCTTCTTAACTGACTGCCCACTTTTACTTTTCTCCATGATCTCTCTGTCTTCCCCCAAGCGTTGCGGCTGGGCTGTCTCAACACTTCTGGGAACTGCCCTCCCACTTGTGTTCCATCTCCACTTCACAGGAGGCACCTACTTGTAATACGTTCTATTTTTCTTGGTCGTGGGCCGCTTCATCCACTAAGCGCTGTTTTCCCTGAGAGTCCTGCTTCTTAACACACCCTGCCACCTACTCCTGGCAGTTTTTTTATCATTCATGCAGTGTAACAGTACAATTCAGTGTGTGACTGGGTCCATAACAAAATCAACAATGACCAGTATCATTATATGCTAGCTCTCAGGAACTTTATGCCTCCCAAGCTCTTCAGACCTCCACCTCTTACTCTGGCACTGTGGCTGCTGCACCGCAACTTCTTTGGTCTTCCCTCCTTCTTCCTGGTCAGGCCTTCTTCATGCCCATCCTTTGTGTCTCAGCTCTCCCTCCGAAATTCAGAATTTCCAGCCTCCTCCGTGTCCTTCGGCACTGCTCTCGCTGACAGGCAAATCGCTGCTGCTCTCCCCTATTCACCCAATCGAGCCTCGGTCTGCACTGCACAGTTCCCCCACTGGCTGAGCTCAGGGACCGGTCCTGCTGCACCGCGGCTTCCACCGCCTGCCCAGGGGCCTCAGCCCCACTTTGCTCTCTTCCACCCCTTTCACAGCCCTCTTCTCCTTCCAAAGGTGACAGCTCCAGCTACTCGAGCGCTTGATCTCGCAGCTGCTCTTCAGGCGCTGGTGTTTTATATAGTTTTGGGGTTTTTTTTACTCACTCTGTGGGCCCCCATGCAATTCTCTCTCGGCCAGCTCTTCCGCCGGCCGCATGCTCCTGGTCCCCGCCGCACTTCTTCTGAGTCGGGCTAGCCCGAACGCGATCGCTGCACTTCTGCCGCTGCCTCCGCTGCTGTTGTTGCCTCCTCTACTACTGCCCCATCTGTTTTCCTCGCACAATTCCGCCATTTGTGGGGGGGGACTCCGCTTTTTTCTGCAGGCTTAGTGGCGGAGCTCTCCTTCACGCCGCCATGCAGGGCGCTGACCATGGTTACTTAACTTTTAAGCCCCACTTAATATAACAACCCTTTCACACCAATTCTTTCTCTAATATTTTATTCTATACTGAAAATCAAAGACATTCAATTCTACAATTCAAAATAAAGGTTCAAAAGGCCTCAGTTCACGCTCTTGCCATTCATCGGTGAACCGGGTCACCATTGGACCGAGCTGAAGTTATTCCACATCATAGGCCCAACCCTTCCTACCTATACCATTTATTTATAATTTAAGTCAACCACAAAAATTTAAAAAAATTTATCCTGAAAAAGTACTTTTAAAGGATTCATTCAAACAATCGTGTGAAAATATTCAAAAATTAAAGTGTAGCTAATGTTTGAGACTACAGCTCTATCTAATGAGCACCAAGAATTTCACAATCGATATGAAAAAATCTCTCACAGAGATCAACAAGCTTTTAAGGCATCTAAGGGAATAAAAAGAAGAAAGATACTTTCAATAACCCATCTCCGAAAACGAAGACGCAGTAACACATTCCCACTTATCTTAGCACGTTGCTTTTTTCAATGAAGGAAACACTCGCTCCATGGTTCAATGCCAAGATCCTCAGGTCACTGGTCAAACTTTAACCATGGGCGAAATTAGGCAGCAACTACGTTCCAATATCCAACAAAAGCTTCTGTTTCACCCTGCCGGCTTCCTCAGGGATCGAACGTCATGCCCAAATATCCGTTACACCATTAATCAAGAGCGACATAAGCGCCTCAGCTTCTGAAACGGCGTCTGACATCACTGCTCTTAAATATAGCCAACCATTGCCAAGCTAATACGTCATCATAGCTCTAGTGACACCCTACCCACTCTACTCAACTTTATTAACACCACTCATTCAAACAAACCAAATAAATCGACAATCCATAACACATATTCACAACTAACCCATATTCGTGTCTATGATAAAAAATTAAAAATAAAAAACGATAAACAAAAGAAGCATTACACTGGAACTCTCATAGAAACCACCTAGCCACAAAAGGTCAGCTGCAGACAGGCAATAACGGAAACTATCTCAATAAAACAATGACCACTCGATCTTTTCATTTAAGCCCCTGGGAATCAGGGTTTGCAAAGTGAAGATCCAATATTGTTCTCTTTGTAACAGTAAACGGCCTTTATCACCTCTACGAATATCCGGAGATACCTGTTCTATAACCGTACATTGTAGATCTTGAAACTGATGATTTAGAGTGTCACAGTGCAAAACTAAAGGAGTATCAGTCCTCATTTTCTTTATGCTGTACTTATGTTCCGCTAAACGTGTACGTAAAGATCTTACTGTTACAAAGAGAACAATATTGGATCTTCACTTTGCAAACCCTGATTCCCAGGGGCTTAAATGAAAAGATCGAGTGGTCATTGTTTTATTGAGATAGTTTCCGTTATTGCCTATCTGCAGCTGACCTTTTGTGGCTAGGTGGTTTCTATGAGAGTTCCAGTGTAATGCTTCTTTTGTTTATCGTTTTTTATTTTTATTTTTTATCATAGACACGAATATGGGTTAGTTGTGAATATGTGTTATGGATTGTCGATTTATTTGGTTTGTTTGAATGAGTGGTGTTAATAAAGTTGAGTAGAGTGGGTAGGGTGTCACTAGAGCTATGATGACGTATTAGCTTGGCAATGGTTGGCTATATTTAAGAGCAGTGATGTCAGACGCCGTTTCAGAAGCTGAGGCGCTTATGTCGCTCTTGATTAATGGTGTAACGGATATTTGGGCATGACGTTCGATCCCTGAGGAAGCCCGGCAGGGTGAAACAGAAGCTTTTGTTGGATATTGGAACGTAGTTGCTGCCTAATTTCGCCCATGGTTAAAGTTTGACCAGTGACCTGAGGATCTTGGCATTGAACCATGGAGCGAGTGTTTCCTTCATTGAAAAAAGCAACGTGCTAAGATAAGTGGGAATGTGTTACTGCATCTTCGTTTTCGGAGATGGGTTATTGAAAGTATCTTTCTTCTTTTTATTCCCTTAGATGCCTTAAAAGCTTGTTGATCTCTGTGAGAGATTTTTTCATATCGATTGTGAAATTCTTGGTGCTCATTAGATAGAGCTGTAGTCTCAAACATTAGCTACACTTTAATTTTTGCATATTTTCACACGATTGTTTGAATGAATCCTTTAAAAGTACTTTTTCAGGATAAATTTTTTTAAATTTTTGTGGTTGACTTAAATTATAAATAAATGGTATAGGTAGGAAGGGTTGGGCCTATGATGTGGAATAACTTCAGCTCGGTCCAATGGTGACCCGGTTCACCGATGAATGGCAAGAGCGTGAACTGAGGCCTTTTGAACCTTTATTTTGAATTGTAGAATTGAATGTCTTTGATTTTCAGTATAGAATAAAATATTAGAGAAAGAATTGGTGTGAAAGGGTCGTTATATTAAGTGGGGCTTGCCTTTACCCTTTCGGCGGTTTTTTGTGAGTGTGTGGTTACTTAACTTTTAAGACCATTTTTACATTTGTTTCATCAAAGTAAGTTTACATAATAGAGTGTTCTGTTGATATTAGCATTTTTTATTCTTTATTTGGATTTGCAGGCTCTAGTGAAGACCAGACTATCCCTATGCTTGTAAGTGGACTGAAGGGTTTGAAGTTCATTGATGTTTCTTGTGGAAGTGGAGATGCTCAGACTCTGGCAGTGACTGAGAATGGTTAGTAGCACAACTCAATTGCCTGGGAGATATGACTTCAGAAATTACTTTGTTCTCATTCTTTGAACCAGTTTGTGCAGGGAAAGAAGGAAGTACAGAAACTGAGTACCTGGCAACATCTATTGAAAAATGCCATTTTTTTTTAAATTGCAACAAGTCAAATTCAAGTTCATAACATTGAAACCAGTCTGAGGGGTATTTTTGTCAGGAGACAAACTGCTGTTTCATAGCTAACTGAAGTGAGCACAAAACCTTTGTTTTTGTTTTTTGTTTTACCTAGTAGTTTCTTCCTGCTCCTCTAGGCTTCTAGCTCATGTTGAACCACTTCTCTGCTGGGTTGTATGTGTTTGCTTATTAGTTACTAATACTACTACTTATTTATATGGCGCTACAAAGACATGTAAAAGACAATCACTTCTCATAAGAGCTTACAGTCAAGACAACACAACACAACTGGGGATTAGGATATATCTAGGGGAATGGTAAGTAAACACATAGGAGGTGTAGTCTAGGGGTTCAGGATCGAAAAGCATTCTCAGAGAAGTGAGTTTTTAGCCTGGATTTGAACAGGCTCAGAAATGGACCCTAACACATTAACTCAGGTAGGTTTTTTTTCAAGCATAAGGAGCAGCAAGATAGAAAGATTTATGTCTGGAGTTGGCTGTGGAAGGGAAGGGTACAGATAGAAGGGATCTGCCAGAAGAGCTGAGTTCCCGAGGAGGGGTGTATGGAGAAATAAGAGAGGAAAGGTAGTGAGGAGCAGCTGAATGAAGGTACTTATAGGTCAGTAGTAGACATTTTGAACTGGATGAGGAAACAGATAGGAATCCAATAAAATGACTTGAGAAGAATGACATGAGCATAGTGACAATGGCAGAAGATTAGCAGTGCAGCTGAGTTTTGAACAGTTTGAAGTAGAGAGAGATGATTCAGAGGAAGATCAGCGAAGGAGGTCACAATAGTCTCAACAGGAGGTGACTAGAGAATGGATAAGGGTCTTGTTAGAGTGCTAAAAAGGAAGGGACGAATTTCACAAGTATTGCAGAGAAAGAAACAGCATGTTTAGTTGGATGTGTGTGGAGGAGAGGGAGGAGTCAAAGAAGACCCTAAGGTTTCGAGCTGAGGAAACAGGAGTAGAGTTATCCACAGAAATAGAGAGAGGAAGAAGGGGGAGGTGGGCTGAGGGGGAAAGATAAGGAGCTCAGTTTTGACCATGTTCAATTTCAGATGGCAGTGAGACATCTAGGTACTAATGTTAGATAAGCAGGCAGAGATCTGGGCCTGGATTCCCAGAGATTTCAGGTGCAGAGAGGTAGTATAGAGTTTGTATGTAGGAATCTGTACTGTCTCATAATCTGACTTTTTCAGCTTTTCAAACATGCATGGATGTTCTAGGGCCCACTGAAATATTTGCTGCTTTCTTCTGGGTAGGCTCCTTGTTATATGAGTTTTAGACGTGGATGCTGGTTTGCTATCGTAGATTTGCTCTTTAGATCCTCAGTGACTTTTGTAGGGTTTTGTATTAGTTCACAATATTCCTGGTACTAGAGAACGTTTATGTTGTTGTTACTGAGATGATCAGAATCAGGGGTTTTTTTCGTTGTTGTTTTTTTAATATACTGAGTTCTATGGGTGAATGTCCTAATTCTGCTCTGCACCCATTGTTGAAGGAGGGGTTGCTGTGAATGCAGAATATATGTTCAAAAAGAAAAAGCAAGAATCATAACACAGTATATAACAACAAAATAAAATGAGTTATAACTTTATAATTTGGTGTTATAAACTGCGCTGGGAGTCTCGCTTTTTCCTTTAGTTCCTTGGTGTGTGAGCATTTTACATTTTCTTTGTCTTTTGCAGAATATATATTTACATTAACACAATGCTGGCCCAATGTGCCGTTTCAGAAGTTATATTGGGATTGCCAAGCCCCTCTTGGTGTTTATGTTAGAGTGGGAGGTGTTGTGTTGGGATCACAAATCCCCTGTTGTTGTTATGATGATGGACAATGCTATGTTGGGGCCACCAAGTTGCCCTTGTTGTTTTTATGGAAACGGAAGGTGTTGCGTTGGTGATGTTGAACCCCTCTTGTTGTTTGGTACATTTAGTGGCATGTTTCCTAAGCTCTGTGTTTGTAACACATGTGGGCTGCATTACCAGTGTAGTGCTCCCCCTGTAGTTACCACTCTTCAATGTGGCAAAATGGCCACAGGGGCAACTAATGCCACACAATAAGGTAATTAATAATAGTGAGAGAGGGGGTGCCAATCTATAGGTTGCAGGAGGGCACTAGAAACCTTAACACCAGCCCTGGGGGGAGAGTCCAGTCTTGGCTAACCAGATTCATTTTTTCACAGTTTAAAATTATTCTAGCCCACCCATCCTCAGTGCTAGGTGGGGTACAATAACAAAGGAATAATTTCTAGTATACATAATTCACATGAGTTCAGTGTGCTGAAATCCCCTTTGCTTCCACCTCCCTTCATGCTAGTTAGCACTGGGAATGTACCAGTCTTCTTTGGGGTTAATAGTTATGCTTTTCTTGCATGCTCACTGAAGAAGCCTCTTAATAATTTAGTGTAGGTGAAACTCCATGTAAGCCGGGCATTTTCTCATCATCATTTATATAGTGTACAGCGGATGTATGCAGGGCTGTCCAGAGACATATAAAGGGTAATTTTGTAACAGCACACCTAAGCAGAAAAGGTACATATACAGTATGTTGCATATATTAGTAAAGGCAACATACACACCTATGTGCCTTTGTAAGATAGCTTACCCAATATTCCTGCACAAATTTATACCTGCTCCAAAGCGGGCATAAGTTTGTGCATATCTAGCCTGTAAGAATTGGCGCATCTATGTGTATTTTATAAAATACATGCAGAAGTGCTCATTCTACTCCCATTCTACCCACTCTGTGCTCAAAAAAACATCTACACCTATAACGCACAAAGGTAAGTGCTCTGCTTTCTAAGCCCTTACTTTCATGCACATATGAACTGCTGATTCCCATGTTCTAGCTGCTTATAAAATTACTCTGGTAATGAATGTACCCTAGTTAGCATATAAAACATGTCCTAGCCAAGGGCTTATCCTTGACAAGAAGACTATTTTGCACATGCCTGTAAAATGTGGAAGAAGAGTGATAAAACGTTCAGTAGCTCTTATCACCCTATGCACAAAAAATTAATTTACATAAATTGGACTCTGGTAAAGCATAGTTACTCACCTGTAACAGGTGATCTCCGGGAACAGAAGGAATTTAGTCTTCACATATGGGTATCTTCGGTACCGACGGAGCCTGCGCGGGAACGCTCCCCAGCGTCCAATAGGAAAGCTTTTGGGAGCATCCCACAGCGCCTGCGTGCTGCCTTCCCACCTTTCCCAACTGTCCCTCTCCAGTTGAGTTTAAATCTGAGACAAAGAGAGAGGGAAAGAGAGAAAGAAAGAGAGATAGAGAGATACAACTCCTAGGGGAGGTGGGTGGGTTGTGAAGACTAAATTCCTGCTGTTCCCGGAGATCACCAGTTACATGTGAGTAACTATGCTATCACCAGAAACAAGCAGGAATGTAGTCTTCACATATGGGGACTCCCTGGCTGCAGATACCAGGGAGAAGGCCCCAGAAGTTGTGTGCCCCTGTGAAAGGGCTCCACTTCCCCCCATGGATCTCTGGCATCCTACCAGGGATGGCGGGTAGGAGTTGATTATGTATGGAACAGGTGTTGAAGAACAGCCTGACCAAACAAGGCATCCCGGCGGGAGTCCTTGTCTAAGCAGTAATGGGCTGTGAAGGTATGAACCGAATCCCAAGTAGCTGCTCGACAGATGTCGTCGATAGACACAGAGTGAAGATGAGCCATAGAGGCTGCCATGGCTCTCACATTGTGAGCTGTGACATGGCCTTCAAGAGGAAGGTTTTTACTCCCATAGGCAAAAGAAATACACTGTGCAATCCAGCTGGACAGTGTTCTTTTGGAGACTGGAAGACCCAAATGACTAAGATCAAAAGCAACAAAGAGTTGAGAGGACTTTCTATGTTGCTGTGTCCTTTGCAAGTAAAAGGCCAAAACCCTTTAATAGTCCAAAGTATGAAGATTCCTTTCTGCATTTGAGGCGTGAGGCCTTGGGAGCATACAGGAAGGTAAACCGCTTGGTTTAAATGAAAAGGTGACACCACCTTTGGCATAAAGAGTGGATGAGTCCTAAGGACTACCTTATCATGATGGAACCTTGTATAAGAAGGATCAGCCACCAACGCTTACAAGTCACTGATGCGACGTGCTGATGTGATTGCAATAAGAAAGATGACATTCCAGGAAAGGAATTTCAAAGAGGTAGTGGCTAATGGTTCAAAAGGCGACTTCATGAGCTGCCCAAGAACCAGATTTAAGTCCCATGCCACCGGTGGTGGTTTAATAGGAGGCTTAGTTAAAAGAAGGCCTCTCATAAATCTCGCTATGAGAGGATGAGAGGAAATAGGTTGTCCATTTAGAGGCTTGAAAGAAGCTGCAATAGCACTCAAATGAACTCTCACTGGATTGGTCTTAAGCCCTGCATTAGATAAATGAAGGAGATACTCCAGTAATGATTCCAGAGGTCTCGCAAGAGGGTTAAGACCCTTCTGCGAGCACCATATAGTAAACCTTTTCCACTTAAATGCATAAGAGCGTCTTGTGGAAGCTTCCTGGAAGCAAAAAGAATATCCTTTACCTGCTGAGAAAGGTTAAGACAGTGAAGTTCTAGGCTTTCAGCAACCAGGCCCTGAGATGCAGAGACTGGGGATTGGAATGCCACAGTATCCCATCCTCCTGAGAAAGGAGATTTGGAGCAGATTCTAACTCCAGAGGCGGAGCTTGAAAGAGATGTAGGAGCAGAGGGTACCACATTTGCCATGGCCAATGTGGAGCTATGAGAATCATATGACCCCTGTCTCTCTGAAGCTTGAACGGGGTTTTGGGAATTAGGGGAATGGGTGGAAAGGCATACAGGAAGTCCTGGCCCCAATGGAGGAGGAAAGAATCCCTGGCCCGACAACCCTGAGCTGGAACAGAACCAGGGAAGTTTGGCATTCAGCAGACTTGCAAAGAGGTCTATGTCTGGGGTTCCCCAAATTTGAAAAATTTTGGCCACCTGGTCTGTATGGAGAGAGCATTCGAGTGGAAGCAGAACTCGACTGAGTCTGTCTGCCTAAGAGTTTTGAATGCCTGGAAGATACACCGCAAGGAGATGAATCTGATGCTTTCTGGCGAGGACCCATAGTCGCAAAGCTTCGTTGCACAGCGACAGAGAGCCTGTTCCGCCCTGCTTGTTCACATAGAACATGGCTACTTGATTGTCCGTTTGAACTAGGACTGTCTTGTAGCTGAGCTGGGTGTGGAATACTCGAAGAGCAGGGAAGATTGCTCTGAGTTCCAGGAGATTGATGTGTAGATTTGCCTCCTGTGGAGTCCAGGTACCCTGGGTAGAGAGGCCTTGCAGGTGGGCTCCCCAACCCACCTGTGAGGCATCTGTTGTTAGAGTGGCTTGGAGTGGGGGTTGCTGAAAAGGAGACTCCACCAAAAGGTTTTGGGGTGACTGCCACCATTGGAGGGACAAAATAAGGCAATCCGAGTTTGCTATTTTGTCTGACAGGCAATCTGATGCCTGAGTCCACTGAGTGGATAGTGTCCACTGGGCTGCTCTCATATGGAGGCGAGCATAAGGAACCACATGTACGGTGGATGCCATGTGGCCTAGCAACTGTAACATTTTCCAAGCAGTGAGGTGAGGTTTTAGCACTGCTTGGGAAGCTAACTACACAATGCAAAGGCAGCGGGCTGTGGAAGGTAGGCCCTTGTCTGTCTGGTATCCAACAGAGCTCCTATAAACTCCAGGGACTGAGTGGGAGCAAGGTTGGATTTTGGGAAGTTTATGACAAGTCCCAAATACTGAAGGATGTGCATTGTGCGAGAGAGAGCAACCCTGGCCTCTGGCTCTGAAGGGGCTCGAATGAACCAGTCATCTAAGTAAGGGAAGGCGAATATCCCAGGGTGCGGAGAAATGCTGCCATGCATTTTGTGAACACCCTTGGTGCAGAGGCCAGGCCAAAAGGAAGAACCCTGAATTGGGAGTGCTTCCCTTGAAACAGAAAGCAAAGGAACTTTCAGTGAGTTGGATGAATGAGAACATGAGTGTACGCATCCTTGAGATCTAGAGAACAAAGCCATTCCTGACTCTGAAGGTATGGCAGCAGAGTTCCTAGAGAAATCATTTTGAACTTCTCTTTGAACAGGAATTTGTTCAATTCTCTGAGGTCTAGAATGGGTCTGTGTCCTCCTGTTTTCTTTGGAATAAGGAAATAGGGGGAGTAAAACCCTGTACCCTGTTGGGGAATGGGTACCTCTTCTATTGCCCCTTGGGCAAGAAGCGCAGTGACCTCCTGACCTAACTTGTTGTTGAGAGAGGTCTGAGAATTGAACTGTCTTACCATTGTAGGAGGGGGCATGCTGAGGAAATGAAGCTTGTACCCCTCTCTTACAATAGACAGAGTCCAATTTTCTGCTGTTATCTGACCCCATCTGGGGGCAAAATGACATAACCTTCCCGGGATGGTGGAGGGTTCTGGGCCGTTCAGGGCCAGGAAGGCAAAGTTCTGTAGATAGGAGTCAAAGCCCCTGTGGTGGCTGAGTCTGCTGAGCCGGTTGAGGCTTAGCTGCTTTTGTCTTTCTTTGTCAAGGTTGTTGCTGCTGTCCCTTTTGGGAAGACTGACCTAAACAATGCCCATGTTGGGTATAGGAGGGATAAAACTTCTTCTTACTGAAGAATGGTTTCTTAGAGGATTTTTTCCTCGCAGGATCAGCTGTAGATTTAGACAATCTATCCAAAGTGGTATTGTCAGCATCTATCTCATTAGCTTTTTCCTGCCAATTCTTGCGAAAGAGATTCTCTCCTGTGCAAGGAATATTCCCTAGTTTATCCTGTACCCAAATTTCCATGTCAGATGCCTGGAGCCAGGCAATCCTACATGCACCTATGGCAATGGCTGAGGTTCTGCTTATGTACTCAAAGCAGTCAAAAGCTGCACGATTCACAAACTTGGAAACATCCTGAGCATGTTTGACAAGGGCGAGGTAATCTTGCCTCTTATCATCAGGAAGGAGAGGGCTCATAAGCTCTAAATCTCCTGTGACCTCCTTAAGGAACATTCCCATATATAAGATATAGGAACTGATCCTAGCAGAAAGCAAGGAAGCCTGGAAGGTTCGACGTCCAAAGGCGTCAAGAGTCCTACACTCACGTCCTGGAGGATTAGATGCATGCCTTTTTGTACTCTTTATCCTTCTCATTGCTGACTCCACCACCATGGAACGGTGTGGTAATTGAGTCTTCTGAAACCCAGGACAAGGAGGAACTCGATACATGGTGTCGAGTCTTCGAGAGTGAGGAGATGTGGTTAGAGGTGTTTCCCACATCCTTAACATGAGATCATGCAAGATCTCATGAATAGGTAAGGTAGCTGCCTCCTTGGGAGCTTTAGGGTATTGCAGGATTTCTAATTCCTTTGCCCTAGGCTCTTTTTCAGGAGCCACTGTGATGGAAAGACCTCGAGCCACATCCCGGATAAAATCCTGAAAGGACATATCCTCTGGTGGAGACATCCTACGCTGAGGAGAGGACGAATCCTCAGGAAGAAGTACTCTGGTATCGGCAGAGCTTTCAGAGTCTTCAGACTCATCTGAGGATTCGAAGTATCTCCAATCCGGGTGATCGTGCAGGGCATGGTACCGGTACCGATTGAAGTCGGCATCGGAGAGGTCCGGTACCGACCTGTCGATACTGGATGGATACGCATGACTTGGTCCCAGTAGAATACCTGCCGATGTCGATGCAGTCGGTGCCGGTACCGGTTGAATTGTCTGAAGCGGTTTCAGGGGCATCGAGGCAGTGAGAAGAGCCGCCAGACTGCGTTCAATAGTCAAGAATCTCTGGTCTATCGACGTTGCCGATGCTTGGGTATCGGTTCTGGAAGAAGCGATGGCACCAGTAGTTCTGCCGAGTTTGAAGCCTCGAGAACATCCTGGAGCCCTGTTAGTGCTTTGGAAGCCGAAGCCTCCCACCGGGGCAATTTTGCCTGTGAAAGTCCCTCAAGGGCAACGCCAGAGCCATCTCGCTATCTAGAAGGAGATCTACCCTTTGAGGACTGGCTAGATTTATGTTTAGTTACCTGAGATCCATGGGAGGAAGACGAAGCCCTGGAAGATGTCGATGCCACGGAGGCTGCATCGGAGGGAAAAAGGGTGCTAGGTTTAGCAGCTCGGTTCTGCCGGCCCCTTTTTGACATCATCCCACAGGCAACACACTCTGAAATAGAGTGGTCAGGACCTAAACATTTGAGGCACCACTCATGGGTGTCGGTGACAGAGATGGTACCGCCACACTTAGAACACTTTTTAAAACCCGAAGCGGGTTTTTCCATTCTAAAGGAAAAGTTGGTCCTTGTGCCCAAAATGGTGCGTGGCACCTGAAGAGAAAATTACTGGAAAGACTCCAGAGAAAGTTGTTTTTTTTTTTTTTTTAAAGAAAAGAAAGAAGAAGAACCGGCAGTACCGGTGTAGCGTCGAGGGAAGGCAGACGCGACCACAAAAAAGAAGAATAGAAGGGATTTTTTTCTGCGGTGACAGGATATGCGACCTGTTGGCTCCGCGGAAAATGAAGAACTAGAGAGGAACAGTTGGGAAAGGTGGGAAGGCAGCACACAGGCGCTGTGGGATGCTCCCAAACGCTTTCCTATTGGACGCTGGGGAGCGTTCCCACGCAGGCTCTGTCGGTACTGACGATACCCATATGTGAAGACTACATTCCTGCTTGTTCCTGGAGATATTTAGTACCTGCTAGAAGGTGGTGTTAATGTTAATGTTCTCGCTCTATTCCCACCTCACACAAAGGAAGCTCGTCCATTCATCCTGATCTTTCTCTCCCTTCTTGGGCCTCCACATCTTTAGATCCACCTCTCAACTACTCCTTATCAGCACCCATCTTATACCAAATGAAAATGCCCCCATGCTTCCCACATCTCTAGAATGATAACTCATCACTCCAAAGCAGGTGTTCTCAACCCAGTCCTTGGGACATGCCTAGCCAGTCGGGTTTTCAGGATAACCACAATGAATATGCATAAGAGAGATTTGCATGCTCTGCCTCCATTATGCGCAGATCTCTCTCGTGCAGATTTATTGTGGTTATCCTGAAAACCTGACCTGCTGGGTGTGTCTCGAGGACTGGGTTGACAATCCCTGTACTAAATGCTAGGATTTGTAGAGGTCTACCTTCGTTTACAACAGGGCTGATGTTAGGGGGTGGCAATGAGGCAATTGCCCCGGGACCTCATGTCACAGGGGGACCTAAGTCTGCTTCAAGCTAAAGAAGGCATAACCTGCAGGAGGGTTTTGGGGTTCCTTACCAATTTTTGCCCTGGGTCCCTATTTGTCAAATACCAGTCTGACTTACAAACAAGATTAGAAATCTCAAAGGTAATGCAAAGCTAGATTATGACATCAGTACTGAATCACCTGCCTCTAATAACAGAACCATTCTGTTGTGGCATAGGGGACAGCAATTGGAAAGTCATGGGCAATATGCATAGATAATCAGCCTTATGTCTGGATCCATTCAGAATGAAAGCCTATATTTGTATATTGGCTCAATATAGTGTAGATTCTTTTTAACATCTTTGTTAGTGATATAGCGGAAGGGCTGTCGGGTAAGGTTTGCCTCTTTGCGGATGATACCAAAATCTGCAATAGAGTAGACACCCAGGAAGGTGTAGATAACATGAGGAGGGATCTAGCTAAGCTGAAGAATGGTCTAGAATTTGGCAGCTGGGATTTAATGTTAAAAAATGTAAGGTCATGCATTTGGGCTGCAGCAATCCAAGGGAGCAATATAGTATATGGGGTGAAGTACTTTTGTCCACTAAAGAGCAGGACCTAGGCGTGGTTGTGTCTGATGATCTTAAAGTAGCTAAACAGGTAGAAAAGGCAACGGCAAAAGCTAGAAGGATGCTTGGGTGCATACAGAGAGGAATGGCTGGCAGAAAAAAAGGTGATAATGCCTCTGTATAAGTCTTTGGTGCGACCTCATTTGGAGTATAGTGTGCAATTCTGGAGACCGCACCTTCAAAAGGATGTGAACAGGAAGGAGTCGGTGCAGAGGATAGCTACTAAAATGATTAGTGGTCTTCATTATAAAGCATATGAGGACAGACTTAAGGATCTTAATATGTACACCTTAGAGGAAAGGCAGGATAGAGGTGATATGATTGAGATGTTTAAATACCTCCGTGGCATAAATGCACAGGGGGAGAGCCTCTTTCAATTGAAAGCAAGTTCTGCTACGAGGGGACATGGGATAAGGGTGAAAGGGGATAGATTCAGGAGTGATATGTAGAAATATTTCTTTACGGAAAGAGTAGTGGATCCATGGAATAGTCTCTCAGTGGAGGTGGTAGAGATGAGGACAGTAACTGAATTCAAAAAAGCATGGGACAAACACAGAGGATCTCTAAAGGTAAAAAGGGAACTGTTGTAGTTGTTTATATGGAAGGACAGACTAGATAGGCCATGTGGTCTTTTTCTGACTTCATATTTCTATGTTTCTATATATTTTTTAAAGACACAGACTCACTGTATATCAAAAAACCTGGAAAATGTATAGCAACATAGAACAAGGAAGCACCATATATAATTCCAGCATTGATACAGTACAATTATGCCTATCGATTCTCATAGAGAGAAGGTTATGTACATACTTTCCCTTTGAACCAACTATCTAGCTTTTTGGAAACATCCAAAAACATAGTTGCTTATGCAATATCTTATGGCACCTTATGGCACTGCAGTGTGCCCGACAAGCCA
This sequence comes from Ichthyophis bannanicus, assembly GCA_033557465.1. Taxonomy (NCBI): domain Eukaryota; kingdom Metazoa; phylum Chordata; class Amphibia; order Gymnophiona; family Ichthyophiidae; genus Ichthyophis; species Ichthyophis bannanicus. The sequence goes on along the minus strand of CM066036.1, from coordinate 154,228,702 downwards.
TTGTAAATCTCAATTGCACAGTTATCCCATTTAAACAAACCCCTTTAAGTGGGATAACTGTGCAACTGAGATTTACAATGGCTTGTTGCTGGACACATTTATTTATTTATTTATTTATTTATTTATTTATTTAACAAGTTTTTTATACCGCCTTTTCCTTCAATCAAAGCGGTCACAAGAAATACAAGGTATAAACAAGGGAAACAAACAGTATAGACATGACAACATATGGTAATGTAGGAAAAATAACAAGGGTTAACAAAATAGTGGATTATTTATAAAATATATACAATAGATGATATCTTAGTCATTTGTTGATCCATAGTGCTCAATAAAAAGTAAAGTTTTTAATTGCTTACGAAAGTCACTTAAAACATCAATTGCACGTAAATCAGGGGGGAGAGAGTTCCAAATCAAAGGGGCAGCCAAAGAAATTGCTCGTTGTGATGTACATTTGCGTGATTTAGCGAAGTTTCTTGGGGTATTGAGGGTGTTTGAGGTGGATAATCTTCTAGGTCTGTTGCTGGTATCACGGGATAAGAGGGCATGGAGGCTGGTTGCAGAACTGTTGTGCTTCATTTTGAAGATGTTTATGATTAACTTATACTTTATGCGAAGGGTTATAGGGAGCCAGTGGAGATCTTTAAGGATGGGGGTAATGTGGTCATGATTAGTGGAACCGTTAATTATTCTGGCTGCTGTATTCTGTGCCATTTGAAGAGGTTTGAGAGCATGTTTTGACAGCCCATTGTAGATAGGGTTGCAAAAATCCAGAATGGGGGTAATAAGTGCCTGGCAGACTGTACGAAAGTGTTCATTAGAGATAAGAGGCTTGAGGCGTCTAATTATTTTCATTCGGTAATAAGCGCTTTTAACAGTTTTCTTTATGTGAGATCGATGCTGATATTTATTTTATTTATTTAAAAGGATTTTTATACCGCTTTATCCTTTAAATCAAAGCAGTGTACAATACAACCGAAACATGTTACATGGTGCGAGGGTATGGGCATGCAGTGACTGGTACAATGCATTTAAGTAGGTGAAATTGTAGAATAACTATGTACAAGGTGTGCTATGTACATATGATATAGCCAAGGATAAAGAAATGAAAAGACTGTTTGACGCTGGCTGTAAGACTTTCTGATTTTGATTATTAGTTCAGAACTCTCTCTCGTGATTACCCTCCCTGCCTTTTTTTGAGAGGTTTGTCCTCTAGACATATCCTTGTCACAGCTGTCTTGTCTGTCTTGACTAGATTGTAAGCTCTGATGAGCAGGGATATCTCTTACATGTGTCTGTACAGTGTTGTGAATGCCTTGTAGCACTGTACAAATGATCAGTAGTAGTAGCAGCAGCAATAATATTTTATTTGGGAGGTGGATTAGTTTCCCTGGATTAATCATTTCATCTGTTTTGTTTTTTATTTTGTTTGATCTTTTTAATAGATATTTAGTCAATGTTACCTGTAATACTTGTTAGCCGAACTTGTCCTAAGTTTAAGTTATATGTAACAAAGTTGTTCCATGTAAACCACTTTGATTGCCTGACTAAGCGGTATAGAAAAACAGAAATAAATACAATTTTATGATTCCATATTTTGTTGATTGTACTGCACACTGCTTTATTGCTTCATATTTAGCGATACAGCAAAATGGATAAATGGAATGGCATGTGTACTTTTAGGAACTTTTAAGATGGGCAATGTAAGAAACCCTTTTCCCCAAGTAAATCAGTATTTACCCATGCAAATGGCTTTTAAAAATTGCCCTCTCAAATACGTATTTTTACAAGGTTATTCTGGAAGCAGTAGTAGTGCAGCCATCATGATTGCTGAGTTGATAATTAGCAAAATCTCAGGGGAAGGAAAAGGGGGATCTGTGAGCCTGAATGTTAATGGGGGTGAAGGAGGAGTGCGAGACTGAGCGTACACTTAGGATGCCTACTATCCTTGCACCAGCCCCTTGCCAGTCCATTACTGTCAGTTCGGCAAATCTGAACTGAAAGTTTAGTTAAACAGAATCAGCCATGTTAAGCCAAACAAGTTTTATGATGCATATAAATCTTAGATATTTATTTAATTTTGTTTGTAATGGATGCTTGTAATTCAGTATGTAACAAACTTCCCATTTTCAGTCTGTGTCATACAGCAAGGTCAAGTAGATAAAAACAGTTCCCATGAAGATGCCACATATTTAGACAATTCTGTTGGCTTACTTTCAAGACATGATTGTTCTCCTAATAAAATCCCAAACTAAAAAATATAAAATTAAATACAAAACCCTTTAAATGGATCTAATGGCTTCATACATTAAGGCTTTTCTTTCCAGAGGTTGCTCCTGCCCTCACACTAGCCATCAGGAATTCCCGATAAGATCTGGGAGGGAGGTCAGGGGTTTTGTTGGAGAGGTGTAGAAGTGTTAGGAGGGGTTCTTATAGCTTCAGACTGCAGTAAGTACATTGCCAATAGTACTAAAAAAATATAAAATTAAATACAAAACCCATCTCCCTCACCTACAGACCCTCTGGAACCACAACGGAATATCTCTCTACGGTACTTGAAACAATATGTGCACACAGCAAAAAGCTCAAACCCCTCATTGCACTAGGAGACTACAACCTTACCTCCACATCCACCAAGGAAGCTACATCATTCTTAAAAGCCATGGAATGCTAAAATACCACCAAGCTATCAACACCCCAACACACCAACACGGTACAACTCCGGATATGGTTTTCATCCCAAAGCACCTGATGGATCAAGGCAAGATCACAACACCAACAATCACACCGGTTCCTTGGTCAGATCACCACCTAATTGAATTCACATTGACACTAAATGACATCATCCAACACAAGGAAAATGAGACCATAACCAGGAGATTTAGAGCCTTCAAAATTGAAGCATTCATAGATGAAATCAAACCACAACTTCAGCAGGACTATGAAACCCTTGACCTAGGCATAGAGAAATAGAACTCTATAATATCAAATGCAGCATCAACCCCTACAAGTACAGAAGCACAAACACACAGGAGACCCAATGCCCCCTGGTACTCAACTGATGTTAGAGACGCAAAACGCACCCTAGGAAGACTGGAGAGAAAATGGAGGCGAAACAAGTCACAAGACTCCCTGATTCAATACAGAGACAAGCAAATGGAATACAACAATCTAATAAATGAACGTAAACAGCAACACCATACCAACCTAATCATGAAATCTGTCAACAAACCAAGAGAACTATTTAGAATTGTACAAACACTAACTAAGGACACTACAAAGCATGATACCCACCATCTTAACCCGCAGAAATATGCAGACTACATAAAATCGAAAAACAACACCCTGACATGCTCCATCGCACCGCAAACAGATGACCAAGAAATGATAGAGGAGCACCAAACCTGGGAAGACTTCAGCATACCATCAAAACAACAAATTGACGACATAATTAGTGGCCTCAACACAACAACCTCACCATCAGACCCATGCCCAGTAGCTTGGATCAAAGCCACTAAAACCCAGCTCTCCCATCACATTCACAAAATCGTCAAAGATTCACTCCAACAAGGATACATACCACAAACTCTGAAACACGCCATGATAAGACCGATACTTAAAGGCAATTACCTCTGCCTCTCTGAACCAAAATCATACCATCCTATCTCCAGTCTACCTTTCCTTGCAAAAATCATTGAAAAAACAGTACAACACCAACTACAAGACCATATTAACTTCAAAGCTCCCCGGACATCCATCAGCACGGTTTTAAACCCCAAAACGGAGTTGAAACACTACTTACCTCCCTCTTTGACAATCTCTTAAAAGGCATAGACAAAATAAAAAATGGATTCCTGCTTGTATTCATGGACATCTCTGCAGCCTTCGACACCGTGTCACATGCCAGACTACTGCAACGCCTGCAGCAAATAGGTTTATGTAAAAATACGCTAAAATGGTTTACTTCATACTTGGAAAATAGAACACAACAAGTCAAATGCACACAAAAGAAATCGTCACATTTCCCCGTTACGCAGGGAATACCACACAGCTCAGCCCTATCATCAATGCTCTTTAATATTTACATCCAGCCCATATGTAACATCATCAAAAGTCACAAGTTCCATTATCACATGTACGCTAACGACATCATGGTGTATGCACCAGTCTACCTACTAGCACTCAACATTACAACTATAACCAAATGCCTTGAAGATATGAACACCTGGTTTGCAGCCAATAATATGACGGTCAACTACGATAAAACTGAGACTATGTTCATCACCAGGAACACTACCTTCACTCCACCACAAACCATCAGCATTTTAGATAAGCTTATAGTAGTTAAAGATGAGGTTAAATACCTGGGCATCACAAGGGACAGAGCACTAAACCTAAAATCCCACATCACAAAAACTGCAAACAAGGCCTATCAACGCTTAAGGATCATCAGAAAACTCAAGCCATTACTCCGCCAGGATCACTTTCGCACAGTATGCCAAGCACTCATTACACCTCTGCTTGACTACTGAAACTCGTTATATCAAGGCCTCCCTCAACAAACCCTACACCCACTCCAAATGGTGCAAAACACTGCGGCACGCATCATTACAGACACTCCAAGATCTGAGCACATCACCCCAGTCTTACAGCAACTACACTGGCTACCCATGATGGCCAGAGCAAAATACAAAATAATCCTAATCATCTTTAAAATCATCCACCAGCTCTCAGCAGAGGCACTCCAATAACGAAAGATACCTGTAACAGACCGAGAAGAACCAATAAAGACAACATGATCAGCACACCTGCAGGATTCCACAAGACTAAACAAACAACTTCAAAAAGAGCTCCCTCCTTACTAGCGCCCACACTCTGGAATTCCCTCCCAACAAGCCTGAGAGCATTAGATGACCTAGTGGAATTCCAAAAGGACCTCAAAACTTATCTCTTTATTGAAACTTATCAGCAGACGGAAAACATTACCCACCAAAACAGTAATTCATCTACTGCCAATAATTCGATATTCACTCATCCCGAATAGGCATATAAGTTAAAGACATAACATCAACTCAGTACCCACTCACCCCAAACACTCATCCTAAACAAACATAATATAACGTTGTTAATTCGTACTGTCTATATGTTACCCCTATGATAAATGCAACCCTCCAATTGTACTGTCTAGATGTTGTTAAGTACCTCTATGTTGTTATGTACCCCTATGTTTAATGTAACCCTCCTATTGTGATGTGACCACTTTGATTGAAGGATAAGGTGGTATACAAATCTGTTTAAATAAATAAATAGTACGGATGCATTACTGTCTACTCTTCAGGACGCAGTAACTATATGATCTGCGTTCACATCACACAATAAAGCGTAGTTACTCTTGATCACACTGCTCTTCCCCCTATGCCAGTCTGGTACCTGGGAGCTAGTGAGTCCCATATGTGAAAACTGCATTCCTGCTTGTTCCTGGAGATAGCGTAGTTACTCACCTGTAACAAGTGATCTCTGGGAACAGCAGGAATCAGTCTTCACATATGGGTGACATCTGCACCAACAGAGCCCACGCGGGAATGCTCCCCCAGCATTCAATAGGAAAGCCTTTAGGAGCACTCAACTGTGCCAGCACGTTTGCCTTTCTGTCTCCTCTCCTCAGTTGAGTTTGTAGTTGAGAGGAAGAGAAACAATAAACCAACCCTACAACTCCTAGGGGAGGAGGGCGGGTTGTGAAGACTGATTTCTGCTGTTCCCGGAAATCACCTGATATAGGTGAGTAACTAACTATGCTATCTCCAGGAACAAGCAGGAATGCAGTCTTCACATATGGGACTCTAGCTCCCAGGTACTAGGCTGGCATGGGGGGGAAGAGCAGTGTGATCCCTGAGGCTAAAGGCTAGAGCCAAAGAGTATGGACACGTTGTGGCCCATTGGATTCAATTCCAGGAGGCTATACCCTATCTAATGATAGTCTGGTCTCTTGTAGAAGTTTGGGATGGATGGTAGGGGTTGAGATTAAGTCCCAAAGAGGTGCTGGAGTACAGCTTGGCCAAAGACCCCGTCCAAACAGGAGTCCCTGTCCAAACAATAATGTGCAGCAAAAGTATGAATGGAGGACCAGGTAGCTGCCCAACAGATCTCATCAATGGATACTGAACAGAGGTTGGCTGCGGAGGTAATCATAGCCTGCACATTATGAGCAGTAACATGACCCTCCAGAGAGAGTCCTGCCTGTGCATAAGCAAAAGAATGCAATCTGCTATTCATGTGGATAGAGTGCATTTTAGCACCGGTAGTCTAAGGTGACTGGGATCAAAGGAGATGAACAACTGAGAGGATCTTCTGTGAACCTTAGTTCTATCCAAGTAGTAAGCCAACGCTCGCTTACAATCTAAGCTTAATGGGTGGCTTGGACAGCAGAAGATCCCACATGAAGCATGCTACTAAGGGGTATGAGGAGATAGGCTGCCGTCCAGTAGTTTGTGATGGCCGCAATGGCACCAAGATGAACTCTGAATGAATTAGTTTTAAGACCTGCCAATGACAAGTGGAGTAGATATTGTATTGTAGAAGGGATTCCACTTGGCAGACAAAGGGGTCGATGTGCTTTTGGGAGCACCAGAGAGCAAACCTTTGCCATTTGAAGGCATAAGATCGTCTGGTGGACTGCTTGCATGATACAAGCAGCATATCCTTGACCTCCTGTGGCAAGTTGAGGTCAGTGAGCACTATCCCCTCAGCAGCCATGCTGTGATGTGAAGGGCATGAAGATTGGGATGGAGAAGCATCCCTTGGGTCCTGGGAGAGGAGTTTGGGCACACATCCAAGTTTTAGAGGTTGAGTCTGCAAGGCGAAGAAGCAGAAGAGACCATGTTTGACAGGGCCAAAAAGGGGCTGTGAGGATCATGGAGCCCTTTTCGGCCTGTAGCTTGAATAGTGTTTTGGGTATCAAGGGGATGGGAAGGAATGCGTAGAGCAGATCCTGTCCCCAATGGAGAAGGAAGGTGACCGGGGCCTGTCAGTGCAGGGAGGGAAGCCTGGAGCAGAAGAGTGGAAGCTGTGTGTTCTGTGGAGTGGTAAAAAGATCTGTGAGTGGGGTTCCCCACATTTGGAAGATCCAAAGAGCTGTCTCCTGGTTCATGGTTCACTTGTGCAGATGAAGGATTTGGCTTAGTCTTTCCACAAGGACATTGAGTTCACAGTGAATGCGGTGTGCAATGGCAAATAACCATAGGCAAAGCACTTCCTTGCATAGGGGATAGAATCCTGTCCCTCCCCTGTTTGTTCATACAGAACATGGCAACCTGGTTGTCTGTCCTGACTAATACCTGTTGCCCCAAACATTGGAGTTGAAGAAGCTGAAAGGCATTTGTTAGTGCCCATAGTTCTAGGAGGTTGATCTGCAGAGCAGATTCCTGTTGTGTTCACAGTCCCTCTGTGCTTAGGTCATTCAGATGTACTTCCCAACCCAGCTTGGAGGTATCTGTTGTCAGGGTGCATTGAGGTGGAGGCATCTGAAAGGGTGACCCACTGAATAGGTTCTGTGGAGAACACCACCTCTAAAGAGACTTGGTCAGTTGAGGGGTGATGTGGATCTTGTCTCTGAGATGCCTCTTTGCTTCCATCCATTGAGAAAACAGAGTCCATTGAGCTTGACACATGTGTAGTCGAGCATAGGAAACAACATGGACCATAGAGGCCATGTGTCCCAACAGACAGAGCATTTCTCGAGTCGTTACACAGCTTTGCTGTTGTATTTGTTTTGACAGCTTGATGAGGAGGGCACAACAATCTTGTGGAAGAAAATCTCGGGCGTCTAAGAATTCTCCGATGAACTCCAGCCACTGAGTTAAGTTGAGGTGAGACTTTGGGAAGTTTAAGACAAATCTCAGATGTTGAAGCACCGTGATGGTGCAATGAAGGGAGAGTTTTACCTGCTGAGGGAAGTCTTCCCTGATTAGCCAGTCATCTTAGTAAGGAAAGAGGAAGACCCCCAACGTGCGGAGATAGGCAGCAACTACTGCCATGCATTTTGTGAATACTCGTGTGCAGAGGCTAAGACGAAGGACAGCATCCAATATTGGTAGTGGTTCCCCTGGTGGATCAGTAAGTGTGTGTATGCCTCTTTTAGGTCTAGAGAACATAGCCAATCTTGTCTCTGGAGGTATGGGAGAAGAGTCCCTAGGGAAATCATTTTGAATTTTTCTCAGACCAGAAACTTGTTTAGGTCTCTGAGATCCAAGATGGGCCTGAAGCCTCCTGTTTCTTTGGAATGAGAAAATATAGAGAGTAGAAGCCCATCCCTTCTTGAGGAACTCTTTCTATTGCACTTTGGGAGAACAGGTTGGACACCTCTTTTCTTAAGAGAGTACTTTGAAGGGGATGGATGGGATAGTTCCCTGAGAAGGTGGTAGGGGTAAGGTCTCGAAGTGAAGCAGATACCCCCTTTGGATGATGTTGAGAGTCCACTGTTCTGAAGTTATGTGGTGCCACCTGTAAGCATAGGAACAGAGTCTGCCTGCTATGTGGAATCATGAATCTCCTTAGACCAAAAATTGTATTCAAGGATACTGTTTATTGTACATAGCTATCAATCATTATAGATTGTGATTAAGATATGTTTAATGATTTACTGTACATAGTTTATACTGTTGTATGTATCTGACACCTTTGTAACCGCCTTTGATGTATTGGAAAAAGCGGTATATAAATGCTATTAAATAATAAATAAATAAATGTGGAGGAGTTGGGGACCCTCCAGAGGCAAAGTGGCAATGCTCTCTAGGAAGGAATCAAAACTCAGGCCCTGCTGCTGCCCTTGAGGCTAGTAAGCAGCTGAAGGTGGATAGGAAGGATCTCTTCTTCTTAGAATAGAAAGGTTTCTTGGGAAGAGCCTTTCTTTTGGAGTGGTCAGCTGTTTTTCTGGAAACGGCCTTTTTTCTCCAACCTTTTCCAAAAAGGTTTTCTTCCATACATGGGAAGTTGGCCAGCTTGTCCTGGACCCACTGTTTATGATCTGATACCTGTAATCAGGCCATCCTCTGAGCCCCAACGCAGGCTACTGAGCTCTGCTGGTTCTCAAAGGCATCAAAAGATGCCCTGGTAATAAATTTTGAAGTATTCTGATCTCGTCTGATGAGTGTCTGGAATACACTCCTCTTATCATCAAGAAGCATGGGGCAAATGTCTCCAGATCCCTGGTGACATCTTTTAGAAACCTGCCCATGTATAGCGTGCATAAGTCTGTGACAGCCCCCCCCCCTTGCAGACCCATTGTCTCCTGTCGGGACTCCGTCTTGGAGCCCTTATCTAAGTTTTGTGATCAATTTTTACAGAGATCAGCATGTTTGGTGAGATCATATTTGCGTGATACATCACATTTTTTGACCTTATTAGCTTAATGTGCTTTCTCTTTCTCCTCTGTTTTGCTAGTCATGGTGGACGTGACTGCATTATACACTAATATTGACCAACAAGAGGCTTTAGAGATTATTGGAGCATCAACTTTAGAGTTACCAGATCGCATCCCGAAGACACTAGTTTTGGAGTTTCTTTCTTTGGTGTTATCACAAAATTATTTTTTATATGATTCGCAGTTTTACCAACAAATATATGGCATAGCAATGGGGGCCACGGTGGCCCCTTCTATTGCGACTTTATATTTGGCTGCATTTGAAGAGCGTTTTCTTTACACCTCCGACTGGTTTTTGAATATACCTTTTTGGGTGCGCTTTCTTGATGACATTTTCTTTGTCTGGACAGCGGATGAACCTTCTTTGCTGGCATTCTTAGACTGGCTTAATTCCAGGAAACAAAATCTTGGTTTTACGGCTAAATATGATCGCAACACAATTGATTTTCTGGATGTCCGTGTATACAAATCTGGTTCTGCCATTGATACTACACTTATCGAAAGCCGGTGCAACGGAACACCTTGTTACAATTTCAGAGCTACCATCCGGGCCCCCTTCGGAGAGCCCTTCCACTTGGACAATTTTTTCGGATAAAACGAAATTGTACTACTAAGGAAGAATTTCGGATCCATGCAAGGGATTTATGTCAGCGTTTGTCTTCTCGGGGTTACCCTGCTCATGTTATTCATTGAGCCTATAAAAAAGCCAAATATGCGCATCGGGACTGGCTGTTGCATTCGACTGATCGTTCTGTAGATCACATAGACAATCTCTCTGTGGAAGCACCTACAATGATCCAGCTGATCAAAAAACCCCCCCGGGTTTGGACTGATCAAAGAATAGTTGGGGTTTTACCATATATGATTGGGGCATCTCAAGTGGTTCTGATATTGTGTAAATATTGGCACATTTTACAATTGAGTCCTATTTTTCAACGTGAACTTTTAATTGCCTATCAACGTGGCACCAACATTAGAGATATGGTGGTGCATTCTACTGTAGGAGCAGATCGCCAATTACAACAGCATTCAGCACCGGGACATTTTTCTTGTCTTTCCCCCAGATGCAGGTACTGTACACAATCACAAACCGGTCTCACATGGACCCATGGGACTACTCAACGGATTTATCCTTTGAAGTGGTGCACTGATTGCTCTTCCTCTTATGTTGTGTATGTCTTAACCTGCCCCTGTGGTCTTCATTATATAGGCCGTACGATTCGTCCCATAAAGAAACGTCTATCGGAACACAAATCCCGGATACACACTAAGACAATTACGGCTCCTTTGGTGTCTCATTGTCTTCAAGCTAATCATACTTTTTTGGATTTTGTTTGGTGTATTTTGGATTATATACCTGCTGGACCGCGTGTGGGGGATCGTGAACAACATTTGCAACTTCTGGAGCAGCGCTGGATCTTTTTGCTGAAGACTGTGGTTCCTGGTGGACTTAACCAGGAGTTGGATTGGTGGAGTATTTTACCCACTTGATGTCATCAGTTGTTTTTTAGAATTTCTAGTCTTGTGATTGGCTATAAAGACTCTCGGCTGTTAGGGTTGACGTCAGACGCCATAGAAGAGGAGACTGCTTTCTCTGAAGCATGCAATGTATTTTTTGAGTTGTAAAGGAACTGTAACATCTCACTTTCTCCTATTTCCATCTGAGGCAGGATCGGAAGATCCGAAACACAGCGCTGGGTCATGGTTTTTTGAAGCCTTATGATAAGTACTTTCCTTTCTACATTGAGAAGAGTGTTTTTCCTATTTATACTGTTGCAGAGGAGTGGAGGAGCCCTCCCGTTTTTGACTGATGAATTGTATAATGGACCCAACTGCCAGCTAAGTAGAGATTTGACCTTCAAACTTTTAAATTGTTTTTGGCACTTGGCATTGTGGCTTTGGGAGTCTAGTTATTTTATTGATTTTGAATTTGGACTGTTGCACATTGTGAATAAAAAAGATTAAAGGGAGAGGTCCGTTATTCGACGGGGTTTTTCGTCCCCTGACCTGGCGGACATTCCTACATTTAATATTGTCTATTGTTTGTTTGTCTATGTGGTTGTCTCTCTTTTTTTATGTGATCTGACTGACTATTTGAGTTTTTGGTGCAGATCAAGATTTCGGCATTTATTTTGATTCATGTATAGCGTGTAGGAATTTATCCTAGAGGCCAGCATGCATGCCTGAAAGCATTGACGCCCAAAGGCCGGAGGCATGGAAGAGTGATTTTTTTAAATTCTTTATTCAGCATATCACCAATTCCACCACTATTGAGTGGTGTGGGAACTGAGGCTTCTGGAAGCCTGGACACTCTGGAGCTTAGTACATGGTATCGAGCCACTTACTGATAGGTGGCACTGTGAGAGGGGCCTCCCACATGCGGAGCATAAGATCTTGTAAGATGCCCAGTAAAATAGCCACTTCCTTGGGCGTGGGAGGGTATTGTAATATCTCCAATTCCTCTGCCCTCGGTTCCTTCTCTGAGACTACTGTGATGGCCATTCCTGTAGCCATGTCACGGATGAAGTCTTGGAAGTATATCTTCTGGTGGGGACTTGGCGCAGCTCATATGGAGGTGACAGGTCTGAAGGGATGTCTGGATGTTCCTGGGAATCCAGTGATCCCATGTCAGAATCAGAAGAACTGAAATCAGAGTCTAACAGCAAGTCAAAGTATCGGCAGGCCTGTGTTTGACCTCGATGCTTCGTTGATGTCGAGGGCCGATGCTGATACTGATGCTCAGAGGTATCGGCATCGGGAGCCATGGCAATCTTAGCCTGTTCGGTACTGGTGGCATCGGTCGGTTCCAATGGAGGCATAGGCCTCAGAAGTTCTAACGATGCGGGCTCAAGGGTCGGCATCGGGGCCAATACACTTGGCTATAGGCAGGGTGGGGTGCTGAAGTCTGCACTGCTGGAGTTGTCGATACTGTCTGTACTGAGGCTGCCAGGAGTGCGGCCAAACTCCTCTCAAGAGCCAGCATGTGCTGGTCCAGGGAGATGGCTGATGTCTGGGTGGAATCACCAACGGGGCTTTGAACCACCATCCCAGAACATGGAACCAGTAGCTCTCCAGAAGTCGATTCCTCGGGAGTGTCCTGGGGCCCCTACTGTGCTTTGGAGGACATGTCGCCCTGCTGGGGCTGCTTGGCTGGCCAGTCTCTATCAGAAGTACCTCTAGGGAAGTCTCGATGCTTATGTTGTGACTTTCCTCTGGTATCGGTTTTCAATGTCGATGCCGATGACCTTTTAGAAACCACAGATTTACTCTTATGTTTAGACTTGGACGAGACCTGAGACCCATGAGAGGAGGTAGATGTCCTCGATGATGTGAAAGCCACTGAAATCAAGTCCAGGGCAAACAGCAAGCCATACTGTCTGACTCTGTTCTTTAGGCCTCTCTTTGTCAGGACAAGAATTTGGTAACTGGTCAGGGCCCAAACATTTTAGACATCAGTCATGTTTATCCATGACTGATATGGTACCGGCACATTTGGTACATTTTTTAAAACCACTAATTGATTTTTCCATTTTAGAAAAATATCCCTCAGAATTGAAGGAGATATGAAGGCCTGAAGGTCTAGTTAGCGGTTAACTCACAGAAAAAGAAAGAAAAGAAATAGAAAATGTTATAACTGAAAAATAAAAATTTATCGGGACTAGTGTCGATTCTGATGGAACCAGCATCAACAGAAAGGCAGGGCATGGTATTACACCAAAAAAGGAAAGTTTATTTGGCAGTGACAGGATTTTGCAGCCTGCTGGCCCCGCAGAATACGAAGAACTAAGGAGAGAAGGCGAGAAGGCAGACATGCAAGCGCAGTGGAGTACTCCCAAAGGCTTTCCTGTTGGACTCTGGAGAGCGTTGCCACGCAGGCTCTGTCACTGCATATGTGAAGACTAAATTCCTGCTTGTTCCTAGAGATCTTCCCATTCACAAACTTCAAGGCACTCTCCATGGCCATAACCTGCTCATTCTCTACCCATTTTCTGCCCCTTTCCATGGTAAGCACTTAGCATGTGAATTAATGTATATAAAGTGTCACAGCCGTGCTGTAACAGTTACCATAGCCATGTGCTAAGTTGCTGTGGTAACTGCTTATCACATTTTAGTAAACAGGCCCCTTAGGACAGGTGAATATATCTGCATGTGGCCTTTGTGTCCTGGGTCACAAGTGCAGTGAGCCATTGATCTGTAAGAATGCAGCATGCAGGCTAGAATACCCACATCTGGAACATCAGAATATATTTTAAATGCCAAGCTCCTAAACTAGTCTTGTGATTAACTCTGAAATTTCTGAACATGATCCTGATTAATAACATAAGCCAACCACATTATACTCTATTTTATCACTTAGTACCACAAAAGGGTAGGGAAACTTATCTATGTAGTGCATGGGAAAGGTTCATTTTAATTGGAGCTATTTCATATTTACATGCCATTGATATATGGTAGCTTTTGGATGGAACTATGCCAGAGTTTATTAGGCTGGAATATAGCTCTGACCTAAATGTGGGAGGCAAAGGAACACCAATATGTCAAAATGGAAGCTGGGTCCATAGAACTATAAAACTACTGTATCTCTCACTAAATGGTGGTTCCCAATCCTGTCCTGACCAGAACAGATTGAATTTTCAGGTGATTCAGCATCAAGATGCACAAAATAACTGTGCATATTCTTTTCAGCAATGTATGCTGATGTATTGATCACATTACACCCATTCTAAAACAGCTGCATTGGCTTCTTCTACTAAGCCAAATTAAATACAAAATCCTGATAACCATTTTCAAAATATCACACAATCTAATCTCACCTTATCTAGGGTCCATCTTGCAAAACACTCCAGACAACAGCATCAGGAGAAACTGTATACAGAATACCTTTATCATACCACTCGAAAAAACTAAAAGCAACCAAACTGCATGCTCAAGTGCTTTCTTGTTATATACACCAGAGCTTTGGAACACTTTCCCTGATAAGAGAAGAACTATCTCAGATCTTACAACATTTCATAAGAATCTAAAAGCACTACTATTTAAAGAACACTTCAGAAATGAAACATAATCTGGGAAGGCCTAAGGGTTAGCTTAACAAAAGGACTAGTTCCTACCGTCCATGCTTAATTACTAGCAAAGCTCAGTTAATATAGGCAAGATTTAATAAATCAATCTAACATGTAGAGTTCTGATCTACAAGTTCAGATATACCATGTAAAAAGGTTATCTCTGTTAAGTGCTCTACATAATATGTAAAATTCTATGGTTACCTATAAACCACTTTGATCTAAGAAAAAGAGGTCTATAGAAACTATCAAATAAATAAATAAGCGTATCCCATGCAAGACTGCTTTGCCTACAGGGAAAAGATGCAGCTGCTCTGCTGTCCATAGGTAAAAGTGGCCTTTGCACCCTTTGCTGCTGCTGCCGCCCCTCTCCGGGATGTGCAGCGGTGGCAATACATTTAAAAAGACACCGCATTTACCTTCTCTTCCAGTGCCATGGTGCCGGTCGCGTTTCTGCCCCTCTCTGGATGCCACTTTAACAGAAAGTGGACTCGGAGGGGTGGCAGAAGTATGAATGGCACCAGAAGAGAAGCTAACTCTAGTGCCACGGTGCCTCTCTAAATATATTATTGCTAAGGCTTGTCCAGGAGAGAGGCAGCAGCGGTGGTTGCAGGAGGAAGGGAGCCGCGAACGGTGGGGGGGGGGGCCCATTCATAAACATTTGCCCAGAGCCCATTAGGGTTGAAGTGGCCCTGATCCCATGCATATTGATTGTGGATATCCCAAAATCCTGACTGGTTCTGGGGTCAGTAGGACAGGTTTAGGCACCACTGAACTCTGAATCCTTGAGCTTAGCTGATTGCATTGTATGTAGTATCACAAGTTGATCCTAACCAATAATCCGGCTTTTCAAAAAGTACAATCATCAAACCCAGTTCCCACTGTAGAATATTAACCCCTGATGCTAAGTTATCAAGAAATGTTTTGCTTAGACCTTTTAATTATTAGTTGTAGATTCCTTCCAATGAGCACAACACATTGGACAGCAAGTCTGGGAACTAGCAAACATGTTGTCAGACCTGCGTGTGCTGCTGTCATGATCTGCACCTCTTCATTGACTATTCTTTATTATAATAACCTTTCGGGTACGGTGGTAGTCTTATCAACATAAACTGTCATCTTGCAAAATCAGTAAATATTCTTCACTGGAAACTCAATTACCTGAGAAAACAAAACTAGTAAAGAGAATCATCACACAAAGAAGTTTAATGGGTCGTTTATCCAGCCCAATATATTTCTTCATTTTTGTAATTTTGAATCTGAAAAAGAAAAAAAGCACATGACTTTTTTTTAAAACAAAATATTAAAGTGATCTCCAAAGTATGTTTAAACTTCCAAAAGTAATTATTATTACATGAAGACTACAAAACGTTGTAGCTAATATTTCTATGTAGCTTGGAAATCTGACAGCCTGCTAAACATTTATTTAATAAAACTTCATTGAATCAATCTGTGTAGTATGACATGTCAACTCATTGCATTCATATTTCTAGCTGAAATAAATTCAGCTCGTATCAGTCATCCATAAATGTGTATGTATTTTATTTTATTTTTTTACCTTATCTCAAATTATTTTGGTTTATTTACAGTGCTGTTTGATAAAAAAAATGTATAGCATAATTACATGAAAGGCACATAATTACCATTACCAAGACTTTGAACAAGTAGCTGCCGCATTACATTGAACTAATAACTTTGCACGATTAAGATCTTCTAACCTGCTGAAGTATTAAGATATATTGAAAGAACTTTCTTTAACATTCATTTCCATAGTGACAACAACTAGTTTTCAGACATATCTCAAAACTACTAAATAGTAGAGGACCATTATTAAGCAGGGTAAGTTTCTATATGGAAAGCAAATCTTTTCGCTGGATATTTTTCTATGATCAAGATAATGCATCATCTCCTTACCAAACCTATGTCAAACACTTCGAGCATTCATTATACATTCAGACATCAAACAGTGAAAATGTTACATCACAGTAATGGGATCTTTTATTAACAGGAGCTAAGTTGTTGCAAGTAACATGCAACACCTCCATATTAACTATCAGGGACGTGGAAAGCATTTCTTTGGTAGTCAACGCAGAGCCCTATCCCATAGCGCATACTGCATTAGCATGGGTGCACTTAACGCCATCAATTAAGGTGGCATTAAATGAATCCATACTAATGCAGTTAGCATGCCATGTGAACATAGTGCTAGTTGCGCCAAACTCATTACGCCCACTCGCCACCCCTACCATGCCTATTCGCTACCTTAATGCAGATTGCACAGTTAGTGCAGGATGATTTCCATGCTATCATGGCCCTGCACTATTTGACAATACATGTCCCAGCGCACCTTCAGTGCATGCCAGAACATGCGCTGTCAGGTAGTGCCCATTAGTACAAGGACCTCTAACAGGCCAATTCAGAAAGCTGGTGCTGAAGTTGCATGCTATTAGCTGTGTACGTGTTTTCATAGCGTGAAACTTCAGCACCAATATGCAGCAAAGGGTGTGTATGCAAATAAGCTGTGTGCAAAACTTCAGCGTAAAGTTGAAAGGAGGGGAGCCAACGCATGCACGAACCATAGACACACTACAAGTGACCTTGAACGCATGCAGTAAATGTCAAACGTTCGCATTATGCGTATAGAATGTGCTGTTTCTTTTGGCGCTCACCCCATAATAATCAACACTATTTTGCCAAAAAACATTTCTTGATGAAATCAGAACAGAGACATAAGGGTAAATGGAGAATGATATAAGTGAGTCCAAAGAATACACAAGGATAAGAAGCAAAAGACCTTTTTTCTTGAATGCCAAACTTTCACTTATAAATTTACATGCTGAAAGATACACGCAGAAAACTTTCATGTCGAAGGTAACTGTTCACTGGTGCATATCCTGAAACAGTCTTTCCGTACTCACGCAAGACTTTTAAGTCACCTCAGACCAGGCATAGAGATAATGGTGCTCTTTAAGTTTACACCTGATTATGTAATCTATGTGTTTCTCTGCATTGGGCGTAGACCTTATTAGATATGATTGGTGTTACTGTGTGCGCATACTTTTTTTCCTGCTGTTTACGCACATGTCAGTTTCTTTTCTGCATTTGGAACAGCTGTACTTATGCGTATATATTGCGTTATCTGTATGCAAACGGCATGCTACTCTTTCTGCATCAGCCCATAAGTGTATGTACTCTCTATTGTGTTTTAAAAGTAGTTTGGACAATAAACAAAAATCATTAAATACATGTGATCGTGCTTCATCTATATAATGTTTGCATTCATCTCAGCATGGATATCGACATATAAAGTGAATTTCTTGTTCCATGAGGATCTTTTTTTGACCTGTACAGCATAGTTACTCACCTGTAACAGGTGATCTCCGGGAACAGCAGGAATTTAGTTGCCACCTATGGGTGACAGCGGGACCAACTGAGCCCACACGGGAATGCTCCCCAGTGTTCAATAGGAAAGCTTTTGGGAGCAGCCCACTGTGCCTGCATAGCTGCCTTCCCAACTCTCTCGCCTCAGTTCTTCATTTTCCATGGAGCCAGCAGGAAGCAAATCCTGTCACGGCAGAAAATTTATTTATTTTTTGTGGTCAGTGTCTGTCTTCCCGTCGACGCCGGAACAGTCCCTTGTTGTTGAATCTCCGATTCTTCTTTCCTTTCTTTCCTTTCTGTCTTAAAAAAAAAGGAACTTTTTTCTTTAGGTGTATCAATGCCATTTTGGGCCTTAAACCCACCATACTAACATTATAGAAAAGTTATCTAGGGGTTTTAAAAAATGTTCTAAATGTGGCAGTACCATCTTGGTTACTGACACTCACGACTGATGCCTAAAATGCCTTGGGCTCGATCATCAGCCATTAGAATGTCCCTTTTGTAAGAAGATGACAAAGAGAAGCCTGCAGAACCAGGCCACGATGTTTGGAGCCCTCTTTGCCTTGGATGCGGTTTTCCTAGCATCAACGTCATCGAGGCCATCATCAGGGATCTCAGGTATCAAAGCACAAGTCTTCATTAAAGACAGGCCATCCCTACTACTACTACTACTACTCAACATTTATATAGCGCTACCAGTCGTACGCAGCACTGCACAGCACAGACATGTAAGAGACAATCCCTGCTCATCAGAGCTTACAATCTAGTCAAGACAAAACACAAAACACGGAAGGTGTAGGCAGGGGTAGAACAAGGGAGAGAAAAGGAGATCAGGTGAGTCAAGATCCAAAAGCAGCAGCAAAGAGGTGAGCTTTCAACCTGGACTTGAAGAGGGTTAGAGAAGGTGACTGGTGTACAGACACAGGTAGTTTGTTCCAGGCGTAAGGTGCAGCAAGGTGAAAGGAGCGAAGTCTGGAGTTAGCAGTAGGAGTGCGGGGCATATATAGAAGCAGTTTGCTAGAAGAGCGGAGTTCCTGAGGGGGGTTATAAGGAGAGATAAGAGATGAAAGGTACTGAGGAGCCGCAGTGTGAATGCATTTGTAGGTCAGCAGGAGAAGTTTGAACTGGATGCAGAAATGGATAGGGAGCCAGTGAAGTGACTTGAGAAGAGGAGTAATATGGGCATGACGAGGCTGGCGGAAGATTAGCTGTGCAGTGGAGTGTTGAACAGATTGAAGGGGAGAGAGATGACTCAAAGGGAGACCAGTAAGGAGTAGGTTACAGTAGTCAAGACGGGAGGTGATCAAGGAGTGGATAAGCATTTTAGTAGTGTGTTCATAAAGGAAGGGGCGGATTTTGCTAATGTTATAGAGAAAGAAACGGCAAGTCTTAGCTACGAGATGGATATGTGTGGAGAAGGAGAGAGAGGAGTCAAAGACAACCCCCAGATTGCGGGCCGAGGAAACAGGAAGGAGTACAAAGCTGTCCACAGAGACTGAGAAAGGAGGAAGAGGAGGGGAAGTTTTAGGGGGAAAGATAAGAAGTTCAGTCTTGGCCATGTTCAATTTCAGGTGGTGGTGAGACATCCAGACAGCAATGTCAGAAAGGCAGGCAGAGATCCGGGTCTGGATTGATGGAGAGAGTTCAGGGTAGAGAGGTAGATCTGGGAGTCATCAGCATACAGATGGTACTGAAAGCCATGGGAAGAGATAAGCGCACCAAGGGACTGGGTATAGAGAGAGAAAAGGAGCGGACCCAAGACAGAACCTTGGGGTACACCAACTGGGAGCGGGGTAGCGGAGGAGGAGGAGCCACCAGAACACACACTGAAGGAGCGATGGGAGAGATAGGAGGAGAACCAGGATAGTACGGAGCCCTTAAAACCAAGTGAAGGATAGGGTATCGAGGAGAGGATTGTGGTCAATGGTGTCGAAAGCAGCAGAGAGGTCAAGAAGGATGAGGACAGAGTACAGGCCCTTGGATTTAGCCAGGAACAAATCACTGGAGACTTTAACAAGAACCGTTTCAGTAGAGTATAAAGGATGAAAGCCAGACTGTAAGGGATCCAGGAGGGCATGAGAAGAGAGGAAGTTGAGGCAGTGGCGGTGAACCGCACGTTCAAGTAGTTTAGAAATGAAGGGAAAGTAGTTTAGAAATGAAGGGAAGGAGAGAGATGGGTCAATAATTAGAAGGACAGGTGGGATCAAGTGATGGTTTCTTGAGGAGAGGTGTGATCACGGCATGCTTGAAGTCTGCAGGGACAGTTGCAGTGGAGAGCGAAAAGTTGAGAATATGAGAGATGGAAGGGATAACGGTGGAGGAGATGGGGCTTAGGAGACGGGTGAGGATGGGATCAGAGGAGCAGGTGGTGAGTTTGGAGGAAGAAAGAAGGTGTGCAGTTTCCTCTTCAGAGATGACAGGAAAGGAAGAGAGGGTAGCAGTTTCCTCTTTAGAGATGACAGTTTCCTCTTCAGAGATGACAGGAAAGGAAGAGAGGGTAGTAAGGGAAGGGGGGAGACTTGACAGTGGAGAGGGGGAGGAGGGGAAATAGCTGAGTTTATGGGGAATTGGAGGATGATCTTGTGGATTTTGTCATGGAAATAGTCAGCCAGGGTTTGGGCGGAGAGGGAGGGAGGGATCAGAGGCGGAGGCACTTTGAGAAGAGAGCTGAGAGTAGTAAAGAGACGGCAAGGATCAGAGGCAAGAGAGTTAGTCAGATGGACATAGTAGTCTTGTTTGGCAAGAGCTATGACTGACTGGAAAGAGACAAGCATGAATTTGAAATGTGGAAAGTCTTCAGGGGGTCGGTATTTGAGCCAAGCACGCTCAGCAGAACGGGCACAGGAACGTAGATAGCGGGTAATGGATAAAAGCCAGGGCTGGGGTGCAGAACGTCTCACAGGATGTGGGGTGGGTGGAGCGAGAGCATCCAGTCGAGGAGAGTGCAGCATTATAGGAAGTTAGTGCCTCGTTGACAGACTTGGCTGACAAGATGCAGGAAAGAGATGGAGAAATGGTGGAAGAGAGAGTCAAGAGATCAATAGCATGAAGGTTTCTAAATAGGTTGGAGGAGACAGGACGAGGCTGTGGCAGCGGGAGATGAAGATTAAAGATTAAAAGGTGATGGTCAGATAAGGGAAGAACTGAGGTACGAATGTTCGAGGGTAGGGAACTAGAGAAAAATATCAGGTCCAGGCAGTGGCCATGCTGGTGGGTGGGGGCAGTGGACAAAGTTTGAGGTCAAATGAGGAGGTGAGGGAGAGGAGCTGTAAAGCATGAGGATCAGAGGGGTTATCGACATGAATGTTAAAGTCCCCAAGAATAAGAGTGGGGGAAGAGGAATCCAGAAAGAAGGAAAGCCACGAGTCAAAGTCAGTGAGAAAGGTAATAGCAGACTTGTCAGGAGGTCGATAAATAGCAGCTACCCGGAGAGGAAGTCGAGTGAAGAGGCGGATGGAATGGACTTCGAAAGAGAGAAAGGAGTGAGACTGAGGCAGCAGGAGGGGTTGGAATTGGCAAGAGGGAGAAGTAGAAAACCAACACCACCACCACGGCCAGTGGGACGAGGTGTGTGGGAGAACTGATAGCCCCCATGGCAGAGGGCAGCAGTAGATGCGGTGTCATCTGGGAGGTAAAGAGACCATGAGTAAAAGCGAGTTTATTAGAGACAGAGTGTGCGTTCCATAAGGCACATGAGAAAGGGAGAGTGGAAGGGGAACAGAGAGGGATATGGATAAGATTAGACATGTTGCGTGAGTATCTCTTCTCGGAGTGAGACCGAAATCTAGGGGGGCCAGGATTGGGGTTGATATCTCTGGCACGTGAGAAAGGGAGATAGGAAGGGGAAAGGAGAGGGATATGGATAAGATTAGATCCCTCCAATGATAGATCTCTTTCAAAGCATAGAGATGCCCCAAGCATTGGCCTGGAGTAGATTGGCCAGCCAAACAGCCCCGATGGGAGGACCTCTCCTCCAAAGCCATTGAGGGGCTCCAGGTTGTTCCTGAGGCCTCCACCTCTGGAGATCTCCTGGTGCAATGCTCTTGGAACGTAACGCAAATTTCTGTTACCAATACTCGGGCATCGGAGAGCTCCATGGATCAGCGTATAATGGCCATCAAGCAGAGCTTGGTGGCTTTACTGGCAGCCTTGGTTCCGATCAAATCGTTACCAACGGTAGCACCAACTCCGGTACCACCAACGGTACTGATGCAAACTGCTTTGGGATACATGCCACTGGGTCCGCTGCCTCCCAAGCCTGCCCTTGAATCCATTTCTGGTACCAAGGCCGCACCTAAGCAGATATCCTGCCCAGATACCAATATCAACCGATATCGGTACATAGCAGAGCAGGAGCACTGGTCCCGCCGATACTTTGGATCCTCTGAATCGGAGGCTTCCGATGATGAGTCACTCGATACTCAACGACTGCAAAGTCTACCGGCGGAACACTCTCCTTCCCCAGAACAGTGCATGTCCCCCTTCCGAGGACATGTCTTTCCAAGAGTTTATTCGAGACCTAGTTGAGGTCTCTCCATAACAGTTACATTGGAAAAGGAGCCTAGAGCTGAGGAATTGGAGATCCTCCAATACCCAACAGCTCCTAAGGAGGCAGCCACCCTTCCAGTTCACCGCATCCTCCATGATCTTATGCTCTGGATGTGGGAGACTCCCCTCACGATCTCATCCCATACTCGATGCCTTGATACCATGTATCGAGTACCGGAATGTCCCGCCTTCCAAAAGACACAACTTTCCCACCATTCGATGGTGGTGGAATTGGAAATGCATTGAATTAACAGTTCTAAGACACATTCTTCTAACCCTCTGGGTAGAGAATTGAGAACCCTTGATGCTTGATGTTTCCAGGCTTCCATGCTTTCAGCCAGAATTAACTTCTATATACTCTACATGGGTATGTGCCTAAAGGAGATCACCAGGGACTTTGAGTCCATGGCCCCGCTTCTTCCAAATGACAAGAGGGCTGATTATCTTGCTCTAGTCAAGCATGCTCAAAATGTCTTGAAGTTTGTTAACAGAGCAACCTTTGATACATTTGAGTGCACAAGCAGAGCCACTGCAATCTGCATCGGTGCACGCAGATGGTACCAAGATGGTACTGCCACATTTAGAATATTTTTTAAAATCACTAGATGGCTTTTCCTTAATAGAGGGCTATGAGAATCTTCAAGCCCCTGTCGGTCTGTAGTTTGAACAGTGTCTTGGGTATCAAGGGGATGGGAGGGAATGCATAGAGCAGTCCCTGTCCCCAGTGGAGAAGGAAGGCATCTGGGGCCTGCTGGTGCAGCGACGGAACCCTAGAGCAGAAGAGTGGAAGCTGTGTGTCTTGTGGAGTGGCAAAAACATCTATGAGTGGGGTTCCCCACGTTTGGAAGATCTGAGCAGCTGTCTCTCGATGTACAGTTCATTCACGTGGACAAAGGATATAACTTAGCCTGTCTGTTAGGACACTGAGTTCAACCGGGAGGTACACCACTACTCGTCCCCCATTCCCATCCCCGACGAAGCCTCCCCATATGAACAAGGAGTTTGTATGGGGAGATTAGATGGGGGGCAGGGCAGAGGTGGAGTTAGGGCAGACAGTGGGCAGTCCGCGGCCCTGGACATACAGGGCCGATTCTGATGTCGGCCCTGTATGTCCGGGGCTGGCAGACTAAACGGGGAACTTATTCCATCTCTGAGGTGGAATAAGTTTCCCTAGATGGTCGGGGGATGGCAAGCCAGGGTAGCGGCGAAGGGTGAAGGGAGTGCAGAAGATTCCCTGCAGCCCGACCCTGGCCATGGGTGGCCAGATCGGGAGTGGGGCTGCGGGGAATGAACGAAGTTGTCGGCATCCAGGGATCGTGGCTCCTGAATGGAACCGCAGTGCCATGGCAACCAGACACTATGGCATCGCAGCTCCATTCAGAAGCCTGACTGAGTTAGCCGGGCAGGAGCCTGTACATGCAGGCCAACTGGAATCAGATGTGACAGCAGATAAGGACCATTAAGCCCATCTAGTCTGACCAATTTTATTCCCGATGCAGTGCTATAGACCCGTTGATCTCTGGCTTTCCCTTCTCGATGCAGTGCTGTAGACATAGTTGGTCTCTGGCTTTCCCTTCCCTTCTTCACAATTTCGGTGCTTATTCCATGCTTTTTTGAATTCTGCTCTTGTTCTTCTTGTGAAAGATTAATCTCATGAGAATCGATACCATTTCCAACATATACTTTTCTCTGCTGTAAATAAATTGCTCTTTGAGTCCCAGAAAGAATCCCTCAAAAAAAAGAGATCAGGTATAATGACCATGCAGGCTAACTAAGCTTACTTAGGGTCCCTATTACTAAAGCCTATTATGGCTTTGCACCCAACGCATGATGGCCCACTCTAACATGTGCTCCAATAATGACACACCTAACGACTCCCATAGGTGTGTCATTAGGTGAACTCACATTAAGAGACATTGCCACTGAGCCCATGGCAGTTGCCTTGGTGCTAACAATAATGTGCACTTCATGCCCACACCCTACACATTCCCCAACCCATCCCACGTTGGCCAATTACCATTGGTTTTAGCATGCAGTGGCTGGCATGCTCATGCATTAGTGTTCATGGCTGTCAGCTGCTATGTGTTAAAACGCACGTTAACCAGCTAATGAACTTTAGCAAAAGGGATCCTTTAATTCTGCTGTACAACTGTGTTGATAAACAGCAAACTTTAGTATCTGGCATCTTTTGCATGTTGAAAAGGACTTGTCCATCAGTGCTAGGTTCTTTTTGAACTTCATGTTCTTATGAATAAAATAAGCTCCCCTCCGCCCCCAGATCCTTCAGAATATGATAGCCCATCATTACTCAATGTGTGATTTTAAATTTATAATTAAAGGTGATGACATTGTCGGTGAATACATTTTGCCAAGATTCATAACACAGAAAAAGACTTGATTTTACTGACGGTTCCCAAGGCAGCAAGGCAGTCATCCAATACCCTGTGTATGTTAATATGCACTGAGCGTGATATATATGCATGAAAATGTAATATCTGCCTGCAGCAGTCTTAGGAGAAGTACAAGTTTTTCATGAATTGATCTCATAACTTCTCCAACCTCACCTCTATAAACCCAAATGTACCAGCCACTACTTTAAGAACTCTTCCACTAAAGTGTGCTATTGTTTTGCAGTTAAAGCATGCTTAGCACGGAAATTAACATGTGCTAAGTGCATTTAACTCCGCAGTAACTGTCAGAGGCATGACGAGCATGCTCCCAAGAGTTAATGCACAGATGTGCGTAATAACACATGGCGCTATTACCATTGGTGCACTTAGCTCCATCTATTGAGGTGGAGGCAATTCTACTCACAATGGCATCACTGAGCGCACACAATATGTCCTCTGCGTTAACTGCAATGTGCTCACTACGTCCACTCCACCCCTAACCTGCCCACCTCAACATACGAGTGGCAGTTACCACATGAATTAGCCCCTGCACTAAAAGTTTTTGCGGGCTTGAGAATGCAGTTACCATGCACCAAAGTGTGCACTAACTGTTTAGCGCACTATAGTAAAAATGTCTCTTAATCTGCAATTATTTCCCACAAGGAACTAAGCAGGAAGCCCACACACATTTTCTAGAGATTGCATCCATTTATTATAATTGTAACATTAGATGTTTTGAGCCAAAACGTATGATGGCCATGACATGTACAGCAGTTCTGATGCTTTGTCAGTCTTGACTTTAGTCCAAAGTCATCCTATTTCATTTCAACTAAGAACCTCTTTGGGTTAATAGTTTCAATTGTATATTTCTTTTTCTAGCTTTTACATTGTTATTGCAAATTAGCATTTCATAAAAGATTGTAAGAGAAAGAGTTAGCAGTTGTATTAAATGAAATATATTTTTTATCTTTTATAGCTATTGTTTTTAAACAAAGAAACACCATTTGTTCTTTCCTAAATGTAAAGTGTGAAGGAACGATATGTTTGAAATATCCTTTCTAATCTATCAAAAATTAAAAACTTTTGCCAGTCAGTCTGCAGGGAGATCCAGTGGGTATATTCTGACAGTAAAACCCTTCTGAATTGTGCCACTAACAGCATAATAATATCTATGTAAATGCTTTTTAAAATCCATTTTCTGAGTACTAGAGTCTGGTTGTCAGAGAAGTTTTCTGCTGCATAAATTACCCTTTGATTAACTGCAACGTCCTAAGTAAAATAATCAGACCATTGTTTTTCTTCTTGGCCCGATGATGATGATGGTTATTTAAGTGATAGTCCTCAGAGGTGTTGGGTCCTCCACCACTTCATGGCTTATGCTGAGTATTAGAGGGCTAATTTTATAAGGACGCACATACTTTAAAGGGCTAATTTTATAAGAAGGAGCATACTTGCATGCTCTGCCCAAGCGCATGCCCTCCAACAAAGTACACACTTTCAAATCAATGCACATTCTTTTACATTGGGCACTAATTCCTCCAAGATGTGCACCCTGGTGGTAATTTTATAAGGGGGTGCATACTTTAAGCAGTAACGTACATGACTACTTTGGTAGTATTTTAGTCATGTACTAGTAGCGTAAGTTACAATGAGGGGCCCCAAGCAAAATTTTGCTGAGAGCCCCACATTGTTGCAACACCCTCCTCCCCCCCCCCCCCCAGTGTGGCAACAGCCCCCCATGCAAGGCCCCACATGCAGCAGCAGTGGTGTCAAACTTACTTCATTGTGTTTGCCGTGCTGTTCCGCTCTTGTAAGTTTGCTGTGGGCCTAGCAACTGTTCCCCACCAGACTGAAGTCTCACGGTGTGGCTGTTATTGTGAGACTTTTGCCCAGTGAGGAACAGACATCAGGCCTGTGGCAGGTTTACAAGAGCGGAGCAGCACAGCAAATCTGATAAAATAAGTTTGCTGCGTTGTTACCGTCACTGCTGTGTGGGCCCCTCTCTGCCTGGGCCACCTTGCAATGGGGGGTGGCCCAGATAGAATTTACCCCACTGTCATGTATGCACATATGTGACCGCATACGTACATGAATGGCCTCTTATAAAAAACTGACCAGTAGAAAAATACAGTCAGAACAAGGCACAAGTGCCCACAGGTGGAACAGGAACCAACAAGAGCAAGGCGAAGCAAGAACACCTCTGCAAGTCCAAAGCTGCTTAGTCATGTACTAGTAGCGTAAGTTACAAGCTGCTTTGGACTTGCAGAGGTGTTCTTGCTTCGCCTTGCTCTTGTTGGTTCCAGTAGAAAAATACATGCATTCGTATGATGGTGCATACTTGCTGGTGAGCATGTACATGGGCAGAGCAAACAAGTACCCATGTAGATTATAAAATGCTATAATTTACACATGTACAATTCGGACTGGTGTAAATGGCCACACCTGAAATGTAGGCACACATTATGTCACTTACACTAGTATTTTATAAAGACAAATAGACACCTAGGGATATGACTACTGAAGGGCTTTAGCTGCTACCACGGGGCTCCTGCAGATTTATCACCCTGCAGTAATAGCTAATGTGCGAGAATCACAGGCACTTTTCTGTGATATCTGATTTTTGCGTAGTGCAGAACTTTAAGGGCAGGAGCGGGGCAGGGAGTGGAGGTAGCAATGGTTGGCAGCCACTGTGTGAAACGTTTTCGTGTAGTAACTGCCCAAATCTGAAAAACCGGAAGTCAGCATCAGATGAGAGTGGAAACAGCAGATTGTGCAAGAGAGAAACTGCAACGCAGTCCCAGAGATGGCAGGTAAGTGCTACGTCGTGGTTTCAGAGCCACTGTCACTGCTGCTGGCCCCAGAGAGGGGCAGCTGCTGCGGCAATGGGCATGGGGGGGCAGTGGGACATGACAGGATGCTGAGTCTGCTTAGGATGCCTCCAGTCCTTGCACTGGCCCTGGGACCAGCCTTGTAGGAGATAAGTGTATGGCAAAATTTTACTTACTGTTAATTTCCTTTCCTGGAATCCTGCTAGACCAGTCCAGACTAGTGGGTAGTGTTCCCTTGCCAACAGATTGGTGAGACAAAGAAAATCACAGAAGCTTTGTGACATCCCTCTTGGTATATAGCCACATTCCCCTAGAGATCAGCTTCAGTATAAACCTGGCAAGTACCAGGACTTCATAACAGTTCAGGAATAAGAATACTAGACTAAAAATTCACAACAGAACAGTAATAGAAAGACAACCAGACTGAGGCTCTCGATCGACGAGTATGTCCCAAAGGCCATGAGGCCAAATCTGAAGAGTATGTACAAACAGAATTGTCAAGTCGTCATGTCCATGTGGGTCCTGAACTGGTCTAGCAGGATTCCAGGAAAGGCAATTAACGTTAAGTAAAATTTCACCTTCCAATTTATTGCTAGACCAGTCGAGACTAGTGGGGAGTACTAAAGCTACATCACCATAGGGCGGGAAGACATAGCTGCAGCCAAAACTGAGACCCCGAAATGAGCTGCTTCCTGAGCTTGGAGATACAAGCAATAATGATGAGCAAATGTAAACAGGGATGACAAAGTCGCCACCCTGAAAATATCAAGCGGGTAGATCTGCGATCTTTCGGTCCAGGAAGTGGCCTGACCTCGAGTGGAATGTGCCCGAAGCCCAGCGGGGACGGGCTTATTCTAGAGGATATAGGCCAATTCAATGGTCTGCTTAATCCACCATGCTATCATTACCTTGGAGGCAGCTGCCCCTTCCAGGAACCAGCAAATAAGACAAAAAGATGGTCAGAAAGAAAATGGATTGGCAACCTTGAGATAGCAATGCAAAATACGGCTAATATCAAGACGATGCAGAGCCTACTGACTACCTGAATCCTGTTCTTGGAAAAAGGCAGGATGAGAAAGAGACTGATTAAGATGGAATTCTGATAAGACTTTTGGTAAAAAGGCCAGGACGACGAAAAGGAGAGAAAAGGATCCCGGCAAGAGAGGACTTGGAGTTCTGAGATATGTCGGGTAGATGTAACCACAACTATAAACATAGCCTTAAGCATGAGATCTTTAAGAGGATGAGGCATGCTCAAAAGGAGCACAAGTTAGGGCGTGGAGCACCAGGGAAAGGTTCCACCCGGAACAATTGTGTGAAGTGGAGAGAATGGACCCCCCACAGAAAATGGGAGATGTCCACATGAGTGGTGAGGAAATGTCCCCAAATTGGACCTCTAAAGCATGTCAAGGCAGCAACATGTACCTTCACAGAATTAAGGGCAAGACCCCTATCAAATCCATGTTGGAGAAAAGAAAGAATAACCGGCACCTCTACTGTCCACGGGGAGATGGATTGCCGGGAGCACCAGAAGGACATAAGCCCTAGAGGTTGAGGAACGCCGTGCCTTAAGTAATGTGACAACAACCTGTGGAGAATAACCTTTGTACTCTAGCTGATGCGACACAAGAGCCAGGCCGTAAGCGAGTAAGGAGCGAGGTCATCCACGAAGATGGGGCCCTGACGCAGGAGACCTCGGCGTGTGCCAAGAGGTAGGGGTGATGTGTGTAGCAGGCACACAAGATCAGCATACCAGGGATGCTGTGGCCAATCCAGAGCCACGAGAACTATTCAGCCTGGATGGGTCTCTATCCTGCATAGGATGCAGCTGATCAGTGGCCATGGAGGAAAGATGTACAGAAGGTGGGAGCGGGGCCAGAGTTGAGCTAGGGCATCCAGACCCTGAGACCGCAGCTCTGTCTGCCGACTGAAGAAGGACATCATCTTGGCATTGGACGAGGTGGCCATGAGGTCCAGACTTGACCGTCCCCATCAGCGTACTTTGATCGCATAGGCCAACAGAGCGAGTTCCCACCCGTTGGGATCCAGAGTGTGCCGACTGAGGAAATCCGCCTGAATGTTCTCCACTCCCACAATGTGTTGGGCTGAGAGCACTTATAGATAGCGCTCTGCCCAGAGGAACAGAAGAGTCATCTCCCTGGCCACACGCAGACACTTGGGGGCTTGTTTACAAAGCCGCGGTAGCGGTTTGCGATCGTAATCGGAGCCGCGGCCCCATTGATTTCAATGGGGCCGCGGCTGCGATCGCGATCGCGAACCACTACCGCGGCTTTGTAAACAAGCCCCTTGGTTCCACCTTGTTGGTTGAGATAAGCCATTGTAGTGGAGTTGTCTAAGAGAAGCCACACTGTGTGACCTTGAAGGAGAGAGTGGAAGGCTAGGAGAACCAGCCAGATGGCACAGGCTTCAAGCCAATTGATCATCGAAGTGGTGGTCACGAGCTGACCAGGAGCCTTGGGCTGGCTGTCCGAGGCAGTATACTCCCCAGCCCGCTAGACTGACACTTGTAGTGAGAAGTATCCACTGCAGGATGTCTAAGGGCATGCCTTTCAGTAAGTTCTGAGGGGAGAGCCCCCACCTGAGAGTGTGACTCAACGAGGGCGGCAGTGGCAGCGAAGTCTGAAATCCCTGGGTGGAGGGAGAGCATCATGATAGAAGGACACATTGAAGCGGCTGTATATGTGCTCAGGCCCAGAAAACCACCTCAAGGTGGCTGCCATGGTGCCGAGAACCTGCAAATAGTCTCAGGTCACAAGTGAAGGAAGGTGCTGAAATGCATGGAACTGAGCGAATAACTTGCAGCACCGGTCCTGAAAGAGAAAGACTCGGCCTACTGCTGTATCAAAACGAGCTCCCAGGAAGTCAAGCATCTGCACTGGCTGAAGATGGCTCTTGGCCTGGTTGACTACCCAGCCGAGATGGCTCAAGAAACTGACCATATAAGAACATAAGATATGCCATACTGGGTCAGACCAAGGTCCATCAAGCCCAGTATCCTGTTTCCAACAGTGGCCAATCTAGGTCATACGTACCTAGCAGTTTCCCCAAAAGACACAGGTTCTGCAATGCTTGTACTGGGTCAAGCATTGATATCCTGGGTCCCTTCTTAATAATGGTTTATGGACCTTTCCTCCAGGAACTTGTCCAAACCTTTTTTTTATGAGCCACCGCTGACTGCATCTCCTGATAAGATTTGGCCTGGATAGGCCAATCATCCAGGTATGGATGGACACGGATGCCTAGGCATTGCAGTGCCGCTGCAATCACAACCAAGACTTTGAAGAAGGTGCGGGGGGCTGTGGAGAGACCGATGGGCAGGGCTTGAAACTGATAATGTTTTCCATGCACCAGAAACCGCAGATACTGCTGGTGTTCTTTGCAAATGGGAATGTGAACGTAGATTTCTGCCAAATCCAGAGAGGCAAGAAACTCTCCCGGGCATACTGCCTGGATAACTGATCTGAGTGTCTCCATGCAGAAGTGCGGCACATGAAAATAGTGATTGATGCCCTTAAGGTCTAAAATAGGGCAGAAGGAGCCATCCTTCTTGGGTACCACAAAGTAGATAGAATAGTGACCAGAGACTCTTTCAGAAGGAGGGACTGGCGAATGGTGGGTAGCTGGAGCAAGCGCTGAAGCATCAGGCAGACAGCCGCCCTCTTGGCAGACGATCCACATAGGGAAACGAGGAAAACATTTGGATTCGGCGCTGCCAATTCAAGAGCATAGCCCTTTGAAACCACTTTGAGCACCCACTTGTCCGAAGTTATTTGGGTCCATTTGAGGGAAAAAAGAAGTAGGCGACCTCCGACAAGTGGCATCCTGGACTAGACCCTGAGCCCGTCAATGGGAGGGACGTGAGGGGCCCAAACATTTGGCGTTGGAGGAAAAATTGTCTTTAGTGCAGCAAATGCTATGAAAGGACTGAGCCTTGTGGACCCAGAGGACCTGGTGGAGGACGCTCCAGGTTTACTGGGGTGATATTGATGAACATCGTGGAAGCACCCCTTTTGAGCAGAGAACAATGAGGACACCACCGAGGGTGATGAGAATTAGCCCTGGGTTTGTCCTCCGGCAAGTGCTGAGATTTGATTTCACCTAGATGCTTGACGAGCTTCTCAAGGTCCTCGCTGAAGAGGAGTTTACCTTTAAAGGGGAGCTTGGAGAGGCAGGATTTGGAAGCTGCATCTGCATTCCAATGGCAGAGCCAAAGCCAGTGGTGAGCTACCGTTCCTGCTGCCACTGAATGCACAGAGAAGCGGAGAAGAAGATCATACAAGGCATCTGCAATAAAGGCAGTGACTGATTCCAGGTAAGGCAATGCCGAATCCCCTGGAAGGAAGTGGAGTCATTGCAGTAGGACCCACGCAGCAAATCCTCTGCATACCACTGCCTGTAACACTAAGGAAGAAGAAAAGAAGGAAGTCTTCAGAAGACCCTCTACCTTCCTGTTGATCTGGTCCTTAAGGGCGGTACCACCCTCAACAGGGATGGTTGTGTGCTTAGTGACGGCCATCATGATAGCATACACTTTAGGAAAATGCATCCATTTGTCAAGGTCCTCCGTGGACCAGATCTAAAAATGTCCCAAGTGGCGCAGAGAGTGTAAGGACATATCTGAGCTGTCCCACTCCAAGGTGACCATCTGCTGAAGCTCTGTGGGGAAGGGCTTAAAGGCCTTGGAAGACTTCTTTCTGCCCACAATGATGGGAACCACTTGAGGTTTAGCTGGGTCCAGAGGAGTCTGCATCCCTGAGAGGTGAAGCACTTCAGTAATCTGGGCAATGAGAGCTGGGAGTTGCTCTTTTCGGAACAGCCGGATATCCTGTCCTTCATCCTTAGGTGCCCGATCCTCTTGCTACTCTTCTGGAGGCGAAAGCTTCCCTTCCTCTCTGTCAGATGCAGAATGAAGAGAGAAATCTTCCAACTGGCATCCACCGTCCTCTCCAGCAGGGTGCATGTCCCCTGAGGGTGAAGAGGCACCCTGGAGCTGGGAAGTAGGGAAAGTGGAAGGAGCTTCAGCTGAACTGAGTCTGGCACATTTCTGCTAAGGAGATGGAGGAGGAATGGGCCTCGGTAAGGAGTCTGAGTGCCAAGCATCCCAAGCCTGGCAGAAAAATGACATAAATTGCTGATCCAAGTTGCCCTATCCAGTTGCGGAGAAGAATGATGCTGCGAAGGAGGACATTAGGGCAGAGATGAGTTCAATAGCGGCAGTGAGCTATGCTCGGAAAGGAGGATCAGAGATACCGCAGAGAGTTGAAAAGCCATGGGTGCAGAATGTGGCAAGGCAACAGGTGGCAATGACAATGATATGCCTGTAGAGGGGCCCCTGGGATCAGCCCCACATGTATTACAGAGATTGTTGTGAAGGATCCTGTGCTTCCTCCCACATGCTAAACAGTGATCTAGGGAGGGATGCATAGCTGTAGGCACTAGAGAAAAAAAAATGAAACCAGGAATGAAGCAAAAAATGCAGGGGAGGAGGGATTGCCCTGCACAAAATGGCCACCGTACTGCAAGGCATTTTGGCGGAAGCCACAGAAGGATAAGCTGAAGAATGTCTCCAGCCCATTCCGGGCCTTGCACAAGACTGAAAGAACCGGTTTGCTGCCCAACCCCAAAAGAACAGACTCCCGAGGAAGGAGAGAGCGAGCCGCAATAATCGAGGAGGAGGATCGCGGGGGGTGGGGGGAGGAACTCCATAGCGAACAGCAGAACCGAGCTGTAAGCCGGTAGAGAGACACAATGGAGAAGATACTCACTGCTCTGCACTGTCAGAGCGAAGTACGAGATGACTGAGAAGAGAAGACTCAACTCTGAAAACTCAACGGGGCAGATTGTCGACGCCAGAGCCCTGGAGAGCTAGCTCTGGTTGTTTGTTTGTTTTTTTAATTATCTTTATAGAAGAAACCAAGAGGCAGCCTTGAACTGAAGAAGTTAAAGTTGAGAGGAGACTGACGTGGAAGGTTGCACTGTACCTCATGTACAGGAGCACTTTCCTTCAGAGGTGCTCTACTGATCCTCCTGACCATGAGCATCTCTGGAATTCCTGGATAATGTGGAATGTGGGGATAAAAAGCACCGCTGTGTGCTCAAAAATTCAAAAGGTAGGAAGAAAATACTCCCAAAGAATTGTTTTGAACCCGTCAGGAGCTAAGAAGTCCACCATCTGCTGAGACAGAGAAAATACTGAAGCTGACCTCTAGGGGCAGGGGCGGCTCCACCATTAGGCCACCTGAGACGGTCGCCTCAGGTGGCAGTTTTCAGGGGGGCGGCACTCCGTCTGTGTTTTCATTTTAGATTTTGCTGCTTCTGGCCTGCCTCTGCTTTCCTGCCACTGTTTTTTCTTTCTCAAGCATTCTTGAGAAAAGAAAAGCAGCAGGATGGCAGTGGCAGACCAGAGGCTGGAGTGCCGTCGCTGGACGAATCAGCCTGAAGGCTTGCAGGATGGCAGGAAGAGAGGTGCAGGTAGAGGGAGGGGAGACAGGAGGACAAGTGATGAACAATGGGGGGGACGACAAGTGCTGGACAACAGGGGGGACAGGAGGACATGCTGGACAAGGGGAGGGTGGGGAGACAGGAGGACAAATGTTGGACAACATTGGGGGGCAGACCAGAAGACAAATGCTAGACAACACAGAGGGGAGCAGACAGGAGGACAAATTCTGGAGAAGATGGGGGGACAGACATGAGGACAAATGCTGGACAATGGGGGGGCAGGAGGATAAATGCTGGACAACAAGGGAGGGGGGCAGGAAGACAAATGCTAGAGGGGGGAAGCAGGGAGACATGCTGGACAACGGGGGGGAGAGACAGGAGGACAAATGCTGGACAAGGGGGAGGGACAGGAGGACAAATCCTGGACAACAGGAGAGGGGGGCAGGAAGACAAATGCTGGAGGGGGGAAGCAGGGAGACAAATGCTGGATGGGGAGGGAAGCAAGACGACAAATTCTGGACTAGGACCAGCACTACCCGGTAAGCTGGGCAAGCGCAACAGGGAGCATCAACGTCACAAGGGTGCTGTCGCTAGATGTCCACTCCCCACGCCCCATTCAGTATGGCCTGCAGAGCGCTGGTGGCCTGGTGGAGAGCCTGCCCACAGGACACGCTGCATATGCAAGCAGAAGGCTATGACTAGCAACTGCGGCTTCTCACAGCATTCTGCCCATGGGAGCAGCAAGTCCTGCGGGCAGGCTCTCCACTAGGCCGCCGGCATTCTGCAGGTCATCCTGAATGGGTAGTGGGGGTGGGTGATCAGCAACGGCTCCTTCCTGATGTCGGCTCCTGCAGGCAGGCTGTATTTCTCTGGGCCTCATTCATGGCTTGCACAGCCCCTGCCTGCATGAAGTACTTCTCCCGCAGGCAGAAGGATGTGTGATCATGGCCCAGAGAAACAGAGCCTGCCCACGGAATCAGCATGTCCTACAGGCAGGCACTGTGCAAGGCCAATTGTGTCCTGCCACTCTGGGCTTGGATCACGGTCTGCACAGTCTCTGCTCATGGGAATGCTGCTCCGTGGGCAGGCTATGCCTCTTGTACATAAATGGGGGGGGGGGCATTGGGAAGGGGGGAGTGGACATGAGGAAACATTGGGAGGTGGACATGAATGGGCACAGGGAGTCAGAAGGGAGATGCTGGGTGCGGGGGCGGGGGGGGTGAGAATAGGGAGGCAGTGGGGGTAAGATTGAAGTGGGGGTCTAGGTAGATACTGGACATGGAAATGGGCATAGGGAGAAGCACAGAGGGGTGATGGAGTGGTGATGCTGGCCATTAGGTTATAAAGAGACTATGGGAAAATACTGGATTTGTGGAGGGGGAGACACTGCTGTACACTGGGTAATAAGGAGAGAAGCAAATGCAGGACATGGGGGTAAGAGGGAAAGAGAGGAGAGAAGACATATATGGTATAAATAGATTGAGAAAGAGACGGAGAGATGCTGGACGTGTGAGTAATAAGGTAGGGATGTTATGGTATGGAGATGGGGTCGCAGGGGGGATAGGAAAGGAGATGGCAGACATGGAAATAAAGAAAGAGAGGAGGTATTGGATGGAGGGAAAGAGAAAGCCAGAGAGAGAGAGAGAGACTGGATGGGTGATGAGAGATGTTAGACATGGAGAGAGTGAGCAAAAGACTGGGGAATAATGGACCTGGGAAGAAGAGCAGGGGAATGGAAGGACTGGGGTGAAGGTTGAAAAGCGGTAGGTAGATGGCATAAAAAAAGAGGGAGATTGAGAACTGGATAGTAAGGAGCAGTGAAATCTAGATGGCCAGAGAGAGAGAGAAATAAATGGAAGAAAGTTGGAAAGAAAAAAAATCAATATCCAAAAATGGAAGGAAATGAAGAAAACAAAAGGAGAGACAAGAAATGGCAGATGGACTACAGACCATAGAGAAAGAGCTAAGAGAAGACAGAAGAAAGCAGAAGTCTCAGATCGAGACCAGCATGATCAATGTATAACATGGTCAGACAACAAAGGTAGAAAAAATAATTTTATTTTCAAATGAGTGATTGGACTTTATGTTATTTTTATATTTTACACAGTACAGTTCTCTGGTATTGCACTGCATGCAGAGTCTGGTTTCTTGGGCTTTCAGTTTTATTTTTGTCTCCATATTTTTATTTTTACTTTAGGTTATCGTCACTTATTCTGTACTTGGTGAGGATCTGTGTTCTGAGTGTGTGACTGAGGCCAGGTATTCTGTTAACATGGAGTTTGTACAAAGGGATCTGTACTATAGTAATTTGACTTTTTTAGCTTTTCAATAGGTGTATGGATGTTCTAGGGCACACTACAATATTTATAGTGTTGCTGTATCTGGGTAGGCCCCTTGTATGAGTTTTGGAAGTTTATGCTGGTATGATATGGTTGATTTGGCCTTGTAGATCATCGGTGATTTTTGTAGGGTTTTGTATTAGTTCACAATATACCTGGTACTGGAGAATGTTTATGTTAGTGAAATGATCAGAATCAGAATGTTTTTTAATATATTGAATTCTGTGGGTGAATGTCTTACCTCTGCTCTGCACCCATTGTCCAGGGAGAGGTTTCTGTGGATGCAGAATATATATTCAAAAAGAAAGAGAACTATAATGCAGTTTATAACAAAATAAAATGAATTATAATTTTATAATTTGGTATTATAAACTGCTCTGTGATTCTCACTTTTTCTTTTCGTTCCTTGGTGTGCAAGCAGTTTGCATTTCCTGTTTTTTCAGAGGGTGGGAAGGGCTGTGATTGGGGTGCCAAGTCACATGTTATGTGGAAGTGGAAGGTGCTGCATGGTGCTATTGAGTCTCTCTTTTTTGGCATATTTAGCAGTATGTTTCCTAAACCTTGCGCTGGTAATATATGAACATAAGAAATGTCATACTGGGTCAGACCAAGGTCCATCAAGTCCTGTACCCTGTTTCCAACAGTGGCCAATCTAGGTCACAAGTACCTAGCAGTTTCCCCAAAGGATACAGGTTCCACAATGCTTCCATGCTGGATAGTATTATTTTTGCGAGTTATGCCGCTTTGGAGGACGCTGGCGGGTGAGTCCCTCATTGGACAGGGTCTGCAGGATCATACAGTCTTCTTTTAGACCATCCACTGTCCCTTTACCTTGCTGCCGAAGAGGCTGTCCCATGTGCAGGGGGCATTCGCTATGCATTCATGTGTGTCCTCAAGGATGTCAGACGCTCTTAACCAAGCTACCCACTAGCAGCAATTGCTGTTCCTGCGATCCTGGAGGCAGTTTCAAAAGCATCAAAAGATGATCTGATGAGGTGTTTTCCGTGGTTCCTGAGGTCTTGTAGGATGGGACCAAGAGTGTCTGGAGCTTCCAGAGTCAGGGAGACTACAGTGTCCCTGGCTTTGGTGAGGAGGGTATTGTGGTACACCACCATCGGGAATTGATGGGCGGTGATTCTTGCGTTGAGCATGGCGCCCTGGTAGATTCTTTTCCGCACACCATCTAGGGTGCGGGGGTCTTTTCCTGGTGGTGCGTTGGCTTGAGAGCATGAATTCTTGTTGCGCTTCAGGGCGGATTCCACCACAATGGACTGATGGGGTAGTTGTGGTTTGTACTTCAAGTCGAGTCACTTGGTTGTGACTGGAATTGCCACGGGTGCCTGCCAGAGGCACTCCCTGCAGTCCAGGAGTACCTGATGAACGGGGACTGCCACCATGGCCTGGGGGGCCTCCAGAAATGTAAGGATCCCCAGAACCTCGTTCCTTAGGTCAGGGGTGTCTTCCGGTGACAGCCCCAGGTGCGCCATGATCTTTTATAGAAATTTCGGGTATGTCAAGTCCTCTGGGGGGGGGGGGGAGGCCAGCGTGGTGGGAGGCGTAGGTGCATCCAGAAGTGGTCTAAGAGAGGGTGGAGAAGTGGATGGATCCTCGCCCTTGGATTCCCAGACAGTGTCCAGGATCTTGCCCCTTGACTAGGGAGGGGAGCATAGGGGTGAGGGGGACTGGGAGTCTCTGTTGAGCTGTAGAGGCCAGGCTCCGGTGGGCTGGAGTGAGGGGTGTGTGGGATTGGAAGGACCTTGTGTTCCCAAGAGTTGCTGTGCCATGAATCTGCCCCACAGCTCCATCAACTCTGGATGTTGTATGGCGGCTCTGGGCTCACAGTTGCTGCTGACCGGTTCTTGAGCTGAGGGTGGATGAGTCCCGACAGTGGCCTGTAAGTGGCGCGAGGGGGCAGAGCTCGGGAGAGCAGGGCTGACGAGCTGTGGTGGTGCCTTCTGGCCAGAGGAGGCAGCAGAGGAACTGTTGAGTCTGTGATGCCAACGATGCTGAGCACTCCAGGAGCGATGGCATGAAAAGGAGGAGTGCCTGGAGGGGCGCCAACGGCAGGAAGATCTGCTTCATTGATGGTGCCTGCTTCCGCGGTGGTGGTGCGAGTCCAGAGAGCTGGGCCTGCTGCCACGGGAGTAACTTAAGCTGTGGCGGCATCTGTGAGCATGAGGAGGGCTCCTGCTGCTGCGATGGTGCTGGTCGCAGCTGGAGGCCAGAAGAGGAGCTGCAGAAGCATGGGCAGAAGCGCATTGGAGGAGGGGGGCTCCGAGGCTTCCTGGATTGTTGCAGCAGCAGCAGGGGTGTCAGAGGAGGCTCTGAGGCTGGAGGAGGGATTGGAGGCATGCAAGTTATGAGGCAAGGAGGGGGTGCCAGAAAGGCTTACCTCAGGGGCCGCGGAGCATGCAAGAGAGATCGCGGGGGGCTCTGTCTGTTCCCCGACTATGCGATTGGCCAGGTCACTCCTCCGATTGTCTGCAGGACTGACAGTGGCCCGGTTCTCTTTACTTTTTCCGTCTTCCTGTCTGAGCACATGCGATTTCAGGCACTTGGGGCAGTGATCCTGGGTAGCACTGGAGCTGATTTTGCCTTTGCACCTGCTGCACTTCCATGTCTGGCCCATCTTGCTTTCTGAGGCTGCAGGTAGAGATTCTTTTTGTTTTGTTTTTTTAAGGAGAGCATTGGTATCCATCTGTCCAAAATAGCGGATGAAAAAACTGAAGCAGGAAGGGCTGGGACCAGGCACAGAAAGTTGAAAGGCAGGAAGCTCAGAGAAATTTAAAAAACAAAGAATTTGAATTCCTCTGAGCTATTGGGAGAGTACTCCGGTCCCAGAGGGTAACACACCTATGCGTGGCTGACTCAGACTGCTTGTCCTTGGAGAATGTTAGTTCCTGCCAACAATACAGATGCCTGTGTGTGAGAGAGTTATTTCTCTCGCCTCACTCTTTTGGGAAAGAGTCCTGTAAACCTAAGAGTAATGGGATAAAAGCATTTTTTGTCTACATATGTCTGTTTTTAATTTGTATTAATATATGCCCTTCGTGGTGAAGACCTCTCTCTGTTCTGCATGTGTGACTGAGGCTGTGTGTTCTGTTAGCATGGAGTTTCTATGCAGGGATCTGTAGTAATCCGGCTTGCTCAGTTTTCTGAATAGGAATATGGATGTTCTAGGATCCACTGCAGTATTTATGGTGCTACCCTTTTCTGGGTTCTCTACATGTTGTATGAGTTTTGCAAGTTAGTGCTGTTATGGAATAGTAGGTTTGCTCTATGGGTTCCGGTTCTTTCCAATAAGGTGTTTTTCATTGCAATTAAACAAAAACAGGACAAAACTCCAAACTGAACGAGCATCACTTTTTATTATCTGAAGCTATATTACAGCAATGAATAGTGTTTAAAACTACAACTAAGAACCTATGAAACACCAGATGGGAAATACAGTAAAACTCATTGCTCTGTAATAATAGCTTTTAATGTAGCGATGGGTTTAAAACTTTAAATGGTTACAGTTCTATACCTTTTACTTTACATTATATTTAACTTCCTTAACTTAGAATCACCAGTATCTCCTGACTGTGATTAATGTGTTACAGTTTAAGGGATTTATGCCTGCTTTTTAGGGAAGTGCATTAGTTTAGTTCATTCTAAATATAGCAGCTTTTGACAGTCATATTGTACTTGTTTCTGGTTTCCTCTCAGCATTGATTGTGTGATGACTAAGTAAAATGGTGCAGGACAGCCATAATCTCTCAGTAACTTTTAGATAAAGAATTATCTTCATCATAATTCATCTCTGAAGGCAAAACACTCATCACACTTGTAGCAAACCTGCCATACCAAAATACCACTAATTTCCAGACCTCAAACTGCAACAATCTTACATATGAAAAGGCAATACTGCAAATTCTACAGTTGCCCCTATAACACTAATTACCCTCCTTGGAACACTAAAGCGTAGTTACTCACCTGTAACAGGTGATCTCCGGGAACAGCAGGAATTTAGTCTTCACATATGGGTATCGTCGGTACCGACGGAGCCTGCGCGGGAACGCTCCCCAGCGTCCAATAGGAACGCTTTTGGGAGCATCCCTCAGCACATGCGCGCTGCCTTCCCCCCTTTCCAACTGTCCCTCTTTAGTTAAGTTTGTAGCTGAGTGAAAGGATAGAGGGAGAGAGGAAAGAGACAAAGAGATAGAGAGACAACTCCTAGGGGAGGTGGGTGGGTTGTGAAGACTAAATTCCTGCTGTTCCCGGAGATCACCTGTTACAAGTGAGTAACTATGCTATCTCCAGGAACAAGCAGGAATGTAGTCTTCACATATGGGGACTCCCTAGCTGAAGATGCCAGGGAGATAGCCCCAGGAAGGTGTCAACCCAGAAAGATAGGCATCCTTCCTCCCATGGATCTCTGGCATTCCACCAGGGTTGGTGGGTAAGAGTTGAATTAGGTCTGAAAGAGATTTCGAAGAACAGCTTGGCCAAAGAAGGCATCCCGACGGGAGGCTTTATCCAGGCAGTAGTGGGCTCTGAAGGTGTGTACCGAAGCCCATGTGGCTGCTCAACAAATGTCATCGATAGACACAGAGTGGAGATTAGCCATGGAAGTAGCCATGGCTCTCACATTATGAGCTGTGACATGCTCCTGAAGAGGAAGACCCTTACTCTCATAAGCAAAGGATATGCATTGGGCAATCCATTTAGATAAAGTTCTTTTGGAGACTGGAAGTCCCAAATGACTAGGGTCAAAAGCTATAAAAAGTTGCGAGGACTTTCTATGTTGCTGTGTTCTTTGTATGTAAAAGGCTAAGGCCCTTTTACAATCCAAAGTATGAAGGCTTCTTTCTGCATTAGAGGCATGAGGCCTCAGAAAAAATACAGGAAGATAAATTGATTGATTTAAATGAAAAGGCGAAACCATCTTTGGCATAAAGTGTGGATGAGTTCTAAGAACAACCTTATCATGATGAAACCTAATATAAGGAGGATCAGTCACTAAAGCTTGCAATTCACTAATGCGATGTGCAGAGGTGATTTCAATTAGGAAGATGACCTTCCAGGTCAAAAAACTAAGGGCTGTAGTGGCCAAAGGCTCAAAAGGCAGCTTCATAAGCTGCCCGAGAACTAGATTTAGATCCCATGCCACCAGTGGTGGCTTGATGGGAGGTTTGGTTAATAGAAGGCCTCTCATAAATCTTGATATGAGTAGATGAAAGGAAATTGGTTGTCCATTCAGAGGCTTATAAGAAGCTGCAATTGCACTAAGATGGACTCTTACTGAATTGGTCTTTAGACCAGAATTTGATAAGTGAAGGAGATACTCTATTATCGATTCTAAGGGTATGACAAGGGGGTTTAATCCCTTCTTGGAGCACCATATAGTAAAACGTTTCCACTTGAAGGCATAAGATATACTTGTGGAAAGTTTCCTAGAAGCCTGAAGGATATCCTTTACCTTTTGGGACAGGTTGAGATCCTGGAGGTCTAAGCCTTCAGCAACCAGGCCGTGAGGTGCAGGGACTGGGGATTCGGGTGCCATAGCGTCCTGTTCTCTTGGGAAAGGAGATCTGGAGCATGCCCTAACTCCAGAGGTGCCGCTTGAGAGAGATGTAGAAGCAGGGGATACCACGTTTGGCGTGGCCATGGTGGTGCTATGAGAATCATGCGACCCCTGTCTCTCTGAAGCTTGAAGAGTGTTTTGGAGATGAGGAGAATGGGTGGGAAGGCATAAAGGAAGTCCTGACCCCAGTGAAGGAGGAAGGCATCCCTTGCCTGACAATTGTGAGCCGGAATCCTGGAACAGAACCGGGGAAGTTTGGCATTCAATGGACTTGCAAAGAGATCTATGTCTGGAGTGCCCCAAAGATGAAATATCTCTGCCACCTGGTCTAGGTGGAGGGACCACTTGTGAGGCAGCAGTACTCGACTGAGTCTGCCTGCCCAAAGGTTTTGAATGCCTGGAAGATATACCACTAGAAGGTGAATTTGATACTCTCTGGCGAGGGCCCATAGTCGTAAAGCTTCATTGCATAACGACAGAGAGCCTGTCCCGCCTTGCTTGTTCACATAGAACATTGCTACTTGATTGTCTGTCTGGACTAGGACTGTCTTGTAGCTGAGCTGGGCGTGGAATACTCGAAGAGCTAAATAGATTGCTCTTAATTCCAGGAGGTTTATGTGTAGACCAGCCTCCTGTGGAGTCCAGGTTCCCTGGGTAGAGAGATGATTCAGGTGTGCTCCTCAACCCACCTGTGATGCATCTGTTGTTAGGGTGGTCTGAAAAAGGGGTTGATGAAAAGAAGACCCCACTGTCAGGTTTTCTAGTGATTGCCACCATTGGAGGGACAAAATTAGTCGTTGAGAGTTTATTATTTTGTCCGACAAATGACCTGTGGCCTGTGTCCACTGTGTGGATAGGGTCCACTGAGCTGCTCGCATGTGGAGGCGAGCATATGGGACTACATGAACTGTGGATGCCATATGTCCCAGTAACTGTAGTAGCTCTCGAGCAGTGAGGGAGGATTTGCCTGCTGCTTGAGAAGCTAGTTGCAGTATGTGAAGACACCGGGCCTGTGGACGGAAAGCCTTTGCCTGTCTGGTATCTAGACAGGTTCCTATGAATTCCAGGCATTGGGAAGGAACAAGTTGGGATTTTGGGAAGTTTATTACCAATCCCAAGTATTGGAGAATTCGCATTGTATGGGACAGTGCAGTGCTGGCCTCTGCAACTGTAGGGGCTCGAATGAGCCAGTTGTCTAAGTAAGGGAAGACAAATATCTCCAGGGTTCATAAAAATGCAGCTACTACTGGCATGCATCTCATGAATACCCTTGGTGCTGAAGCCAGACCAAAGGGAAGAACCCTGTACTGGAAATGTTTTCCCCTGAAAAGGAAACGTAAGAATTTCCTGTGATCTGGATGGATGAGAATGTGAGTGTATGCATCCTTTAAGTCTAGAGAGCAACGCCAATCCTGGCTTTGAAGGTATGGCAGAAGAGTTCCTAGAGAAATCATTTTGAACGTCTCTCGAAACAGATATTTGTTCAATTCTCTGAGGTCCAGAATGGGTCTGTGTCCTCCTGTTTTCTTTGGAATAAGAAAATAGCAGGAGTAGAACCCTGCACCCCGTTGAAGAATGGGTACCTCCTCTATTGCCTGGGCAAGAAGTGTTGAGACCTCGTGATCTAGCAGATTGTCTGCAGAGGTTTGAGAATTGAATTGCTTTAGAATTGTAGGAGGGGGCATGCTGTGAAAATGAAGCTTGTACCCTTCTACAATGGACAGAGTCTAATCTTCTGCTGTTATCTGATGCCATCTGTTGGCAAAGTGGCATAACCTGCCCGGGATATTGGGGGGTTGGGGACCCCTCAGAGGCAGGAAGGCAAAGCTCTCTAGGAAGGAGTCAAAGCCCTTGAGGGGGCTGAACCTGGAGAGTTGGTTGGGCTCTCGGGCCTTTTGGCTTCTTATGCTGGCTAGTTTGTCCCTTTTGGGCAACCTGACCTTGAGTTTGACTCTGCTGGGTATAGGAAGGATAAAATTTCCTCTTTTTGCTGAAAGAGAGTTTTTTATAAGGCTTCTATTTGGCTGGAGTGGCTGTAGATTTTGACAATCTATCTAGAGTAGTATTGTCAGCATCTAACTCATTAGCCTTTTCCTGCCAGTTCTTGCCGAAGAGATTCTCCCCCGTGCAAGGAATGTTGCCTAACTTGTCCTGTACCCAAATCTCCAAGTTTGATGCCTGTAGCCCGGCAATCCGTCATGCACCAATGGCAATAGCAGAGGCAGAAGCAGTCAAAGGCTGCACGATTAACAAACTTGGAGACATCTTGAGCATGTTTAACTAGAGCAAGAAAATCTTGTCTCTTGTTATCTGGGAGAAATGGGTTGATAAGTTCCAAGTCTCCTGTGACTTCCTTGAGGAACATTCCCATATATAGAATATATGAACTGATCCTAGCTGAAAGGATGGAAGCTTGAAAAGTTCGGCGCCCAAAAGCATCCAGAGTCCTGCATTCACGACCTGGAGGATTGGATGCATGCCTTTTTGCACTTTTCATCCTACGCATGGCTGACTCCCCTACCATTGAATGGTGTGGCAGCTGAGTTTTCTGAAATCCAGGGCATGGTGGAACTCGATACATAGTATCAAGT
This sequence comes from Ichthyophis bannanicus, assembly GCA_033557465.1. Taxonomy (NCBI): domain Eukaryota; kingdom Metazoa; phylum Chordata; class Amphibia; order Gymnophiona; family Ichthyophiidae; genus Ichthyophis; species Ichthyophis bannanicus. Next base: position 154,184,116 of record CM066036.1, on the reverse strand, counting down.
CTCCTAGAGTGAGGAGAAGTAGTCAGAGGTGTCTCCCACATTCTGAGCATCAAGTTATGCATAATTTCATGGATAGGCAGAGTGGCTGCCTCCTTAGGAGCTTTAGGATATTGGAGAATTTCCAATTCCTTTGCTCTGGGTTCCTCTTCAGGAGCCACTGTGATTGAAAAACCTTTCGCAATATCACGGATAAAATCCTGAAAAGACATGTCCTCTGGAGGTGACATTCTGCGTTGGGGAGAAGAGGGATCTTCTGGGAGAAACCCTCTAGTACCAACAGAATTGTCAGAGTCTTCGGAATCGGAGGAATTGAAGTATTCCTGACCCCGATGCTCTTGCAAAGCATGGTCCTGGTAACGATCGAAGTCGGTACCAATTTGAACCGATACTGATCTGTCGATTCCAGCCAGAGATGGCATGGGAAGAATTCCCACCAGGGCCGGTATCGTCAGTACCGGTATCGTCAGTACCGGTACAGGTGTCGGTACCGGCATCAGTGTCAATGTCAGTACCGGTGCCCGTTGGACCAACGGTACCACAGCTGAAAGAAGAGCTGCGATGCTGCGTTCGATAGCGAGGGACCTCTGGTCTATCGACACTGCCGATGCCTGGGTGTCGGTACCGGTAAAAACGGCCGGAACCCCTGAGCATGGCACAGATAGTTCTTGCGAGGTTGGGGCCTCGAGAACATCCTGAAGCCCCATCGATGCTTTGGAAGCCAAAGCCTCCCGCCGGGGCTGTTTTGCCGGTGTGGTTCCCTCAAGGGCAATGCCAATGGCCTCTCGATGCTTAGCAGGAGAGCTACCCTTTGAGGACCGGCTTTTATGTTTAGTTACCTGAGATCCATGGGAGGAAGAAGAGGCCCTTGACGATGTCGATGCAATGGATCTGGCGTCTGAAGAAAAGAGGGTACCGAGCTATGCAGCCTGGTTCTGTCTTCCTCTTTTAGTCATCCCCATACAGGAGAGACATTCAGTTGGAGAATGTACAGGCCCTAAACATTTAAGACACCAATCATGGGTGTCAGTGACAGAAATGGTACCGCCACACTTAGTACATTTTTTAAAACCACTAGTTGGTTTTTCCATGTTTTAGGAATATGGAGCCTAGTGCCCAAAATGGCGCCTAGCACCAAAAGAGAAAAGTTTCTGAAGAGAAACAGTTTAAAGCATAAGTTGTTTTTTTTTTGAAAAAGAAAAGAACCGGTGGTACCGGTAAGCGTCGTGCAGCAGGCAAACGCGACCACAAGAAAACAAATTTAAAGACGGAATTTTCTGCTGTGATAGGGAATAGATCCTGTCGGCTCCGCGGAAAACAAAGAACTGAAGAGGGATAGTTGGAAAGGCGGGAAGGCAGCGTGCATGTGCTGAGGGATGCTCCCAAAAACATTCTTATTGGACGCTGGGGAGCGTTCCCACGATACCCATATGTGAAGACTATATTCCTGCTTGTTCCTGGAGATCTATCTATTGAAACATTCAGTTGGAAAAACAAACTAGAATCCTATTGATCCTTCCACAGAACTTCCATGCTAGAAAAATATCTCACCCTGGTTGCAGAAAACCCAAACAGACCCTCACTGAGTACGGAATAAGTGGCTATAAACTAGAAATATCATTATCTGATCAGACGCATGGGTTCTTTGGGAAGCTCAGAGGCCATTAAACAACTCATGCTCTTGAGTCTTTTTCTGGCAGGAGGAAAAACAGTCTTTCATAGACCTTAGGCTTATGGAGGTATCTTTGGGCACTTTCTAGTAGAAATAACTAAGCTCCCCACAACTTACACAAACCAACAAACATCTCATTGGGTTGTTTCAAAATTAAAATATATACTGCTGGGCTTAATTTCTGGGGAAATGGCATGGAACGTAGTTCCGGCACTTCTTTTCAGACTCCAGAGTGTTCTGCATCAGTCCTTCCTTTCCAGAAAGCCTGCAAGGGTAAGAGGGGAACCTGCAGCAGAGCAGAGAATAATCACTCTATGCCCAAATCCAGCCTGTCTTCTCCTTTTGGTCCTGCCCCTGACCCACTCGCCTTCTCTTTCTCCAGCTCAACAGTTCCACTTCCTTTTTGTCTGGGATTTGATGCAGATAAATCGTTTGTCAGGAAGTATATTTCCATCTGGTACACTCCATACAAAAAAAAGCCTAAAGCCAATACATTCTGCAATGCATTCTGTAGTTGAAGAAATATCCAGTGTGTGCAGATTTCAGCACTAGCCACTCTTAGCAAAGGCACTCTTCAGAAAGGAACTCACCCTTGGTTTTCCCCATATTAGTACCTGTACAGGTTGATGCAGACCCTCTCTTTAGTGAAGAATGTTAAGTTCCCCTGAATAAACTGCAGTTATACTGTAGAATATCCACTTGCCTGGTAGTGCTTCCTCTGATTCCAAATACAAATGCCACTTCATAGCACACTTAAGGCAAATCTTCATTGAAACTAAGAAATATAGGATTAACTCTCCTTTTGCCCTTGATCTCCCTCTTCCTCCTTCCATCTCAAGGTCTCTCTGGACCCCAAGAACTCACAATTCCTGGAGGCTCAAGAACTCGCATCCCAGCCATCAGGGCTGGTGCAAGGATATGAGATGCCCTAGGAGTGGAGTGTTGGAGTAGCCTAATGGTTAGAGCACTGGCTTGGGATCCAAGAGACCAGGATTCAATTCCCACTAGCACTCCTTGTGGCCTTGGGCAAGTCACTTAACCCTCCATTGCCTCAGAAAAATCCAAGTTATCAATGTCTCTCTTTAATTACCAAGTTTAAGTAACAATGTAAATCACTTTGACTAAACTGATAAAGCAGTATAAAGAGACTTAAATAAATACATGTTAGACATACAAAAGCTATGGAAGATAGCAATGCTATAGCACGTCAATACTGAGCAATAATATATTAACATAATTCCACAGACTGTATAGTAAAAATGCTCTGATTGTTAGTTATATTCCATTTGTATGCATTTTAAAAACAATGTCATACTTACTCAGGTACACAGCTACTAGTAACATCTTAAGTATATTTATCCATAAAGTAAGATCCGAATGAAAAATCAGCAGGTTGATACATCTGCACTTGAAGGAAGTCACAGATCTATGATCACTAACCAACAAGGTGTTCTGTAACAACAGAATTATGGGTTATAAGTAACACATTACATTATAAAACATAACACTAGGGATTGCATCATAAAACAGATTACCTATGAAAGAACAGGGAAAGAAATTATATAACTGAATGTAAGATAAAGTCTTTTATCTTATTGGTGCAAAGGAGACAGCCAGAAATAGAGGTAGGTCACTGACGAATTTCCCGTTACATCACCAAGCTGACAAATACTTTAGGATCTAAATATGACCTTGTGTTAAACTTTAAATAGGCCAATCTTAGTACTGATTCCAGTCAGTGATATTTCCTGCTTCTGTCCTTGTTTTCCTCAACCTCAGGGGAAGGTTCTATACACCAGTCACTACTGAGGACAAATGCAGTAAAGTATGCTAGGTTTTGCGCACAGTACAGCTTGGCCTTTGCATATAATTTAGTGCACTACTACTACTGAAGAAGTTGTACGGAAGTTACTCATGTCTGAAATGGTATTTAAAGGTGATGTATCAGAAGAATTAAAACAATTTTCGATAAATCAGGAAGATGTATTACAACTACTTGAAAAACTAAAGAGTAGCAAATCACTTGGATTGGATGGCATACATCTGCGGGTGCTGAAAGAAATGAAATGAGATTGCAGATCTACTATTAGTAATTTGTGAACTATAATTAAAACCATCTGTAGTACAGATGACACAAAATTATTCAAAGTTGTTGTTGCAATCTCATATTTCAGTTCTTTCAACACTCTTGGATGTATACCATCTGGTCCAGGTGATTTGCTATTGTTTTACTAACATTTAGCTTAAGTTGTCTGCTACACAGCCCATAGGAATAAAATGGGTCATGTAGAAGATAACTTGAGCTGTTAGTAAAAAGGGCCAAAACATCAACTTGATCAGGTTAGGAAACTGATCTTTGTGTGCTACAAATAGGTCCTTTCAGACTACTGACAATGAATAGTCATGATATATTTACAAGCACTGCCTCAGTTGGTTATAGGGATTTTAAATAACTTGACAGCTCCCATCAGAAAATTTATATATCTCTAGGAAAGGCTTAGAGAGGAATAGACTTGCCTAAGGAGGTGAAGGAGAGAGAGGGTGGGGGAAGTAGTACAAGCCAGAGCCATTGGCCAAAACTTTTTAACAGACTAAGCTAATCGCCTGCCATCTGGTCCAGTTCTTTTTAATATTTTGTTAATGATATTGCGGAAAGGCTGTCGGGTAAGGTTTGCCTCTTTGCAGATGATACCAAAATCAACAATAGAGTAGACACCCAGGAAGGAATAGAAAACATGAAGAACAATCTGGCAAAACTTGAAGAATGGTCAGGAATTTGGCAGTTGAGATTTAATGTTAAAAAATGTAGGGTCGTGTATTTAGGCTGCAAAAATCCAAGGGAGCAGTACAGTGTAGGGGTGAAATACTTCTAACCACAAAAGAAAAGCGGGCGTGGGCATGATTGTTTCTGATTACTTTAAAGTGAGTAAACAGGTAGAGAAGGCGATGGCAAAAGCCAGAAGAATGCTCGGGTGCATAGGGAGAGGAATGGCCAGCAGAAAAAAGGAGGTGATAGTGTCTCTGTATAAGTCTTTGTTGAGACCTCATTTGGTCAGAATGAACAAATGGATGATGAAATGCTCAAAGAAATCAGGGAAGCTAACAAAAGTTAAAATACCATAATAATCAGTGATTTCAATTACTCCGGTATCGATTGGGTCAGTGTCACAGCAGGACATGCTACGAAGATAAAGTTTCTAGATGAAATAAATGACTGCTTCTTGGAGCAGCTGGTTCATGAATTGACAAGAGGGGAAGCCATTTTGGACCTAGTCCTTAGTGGTATACAAGATCTGGTGCAAGAAATAAGGGTGTTGGGACCACTTGGCAATAGTGATCATAGCATGAACGTGTTTGATTTCATAAATGGAGGAAGGATGGCAAGGAAATCCACAGTACTGCCTTTCAACTTTCAAAAGGGAGACTATGATAAGATGAAGAAAACAGTTAAGAAAAAACTAAAAGAAGGAGTTGCAAAGGTTAAAGATTTACATCAAACATGGGTGTTATTTTAAAAAACTATCTTGGAAGCCCAGACCAGCTGTATTCCACGCTTTAAGAAAGGTGGAAGGAAGTCAAAAAAACTGCCCGCATGGTTAAAGGTGAGGTCAGAGAGGCTGTTGTAGTCAAAAAAGCATCTTTCAGGAAATGGAAAAAGGAGCCAAATGATTAAAACACTGATGAGTTAGATGCAATGCATTGATAAGGTAGGCAAAGAGAGAATTTGAGAAGAAGCTTGCTGTGGAAGCAAAAACACATAATGAAGACTTTTTCAAGTACATTCATAGCAAATAAACCTGTGAGAGAGTCAATTGGACCATTAGATGATAGAGGGGTAAAAGGAGCACTAAGAGGGGACAAGGCCATGGTGGAGAGACTGAATGAATTCTTTGCTTCGATCTTTACTGAAGAAGATATAGGGAAGTTACTCATGACTGAAATGGTATTTAAAGGCAATGCATCGGAAGAATTGAAAGAAATATTGATAAAGCAAAGATATATATTACAGCTATTTGATAAACTAAACAGTAGCAAATCACCTGGACCGGATGATATACACCTGAGGGTGTTGAAAGAACTGAAATATGAGATTGTAGACCTACTATTATTAATCTGTGAATTATCATTAAAATCATTCATAGTACCTGAAGATTGGTGAATGGCCAATGTAACTGCAATTTTTAAAAAAGGGGTGATCAGGGAAACTACAGGTCTGACGTCAGTACTGGGCAAAATGGTAAAAACCATCATAAAGAGCAAAATTGCTGAATATGTAGATAGTCATGGCTTAATGGGAGACAGCCAACATGGCTTTAGACAAGGAAGATCTTGTCTCACTAATCTGTTATGTTATTTGACAAGGTCCCTCATTAGAGACTTTTGGCAAAACTAAAGAGTCATGGGATAGGAGGCAGTGTACTATTGTGGATCAGGAACTGGTTAAAAGATAGAAAGCAGAGGGTAGGGCTAAATGGTCAATTTTCCCAATGGAGAAAGGTGAATAGTGGTGTACCCCAGGGATCTGTGCTGGGTCCGCTGCTTTTTGACATATTCATAAATAACCTGGACAAGGGAATAACGAGTGAGGTTATCAAATTTGCAAATGACACAAAACAATTTAAAGTTGTTAAAACCCATGAGGATTGTGGAAAATTGCAAGAGGATCTTGATAAATTGGAAGACTGGGCATCAAAATGGCAGATGAAATTTAATGTGGACAAGTGCAAAGTTGTGCACCTAGGGAAGAACAACCCAAACTATGGTTACACGATGCAAGGTTCCACATTAGGAACCACCACCCAGGAAAACGATTTGGGCGTCATTGTGGATAACATGTTGAAACCCTACGCCCAGTGTGCAGCGGCGACCAAGAGAGCAAATAGAATGCTAGGTATCATAAGGAAAGGAATGGAAAATAAAACAAAGGATGTTATAATGCCTCTGTATCGTTCCATGGTGCGACCGTACCTTGAATATTGTGTGCAATTCTGGTCGCCATATCTTAAAAAGGCTATAACGTCATTAGAAAAGATTCAAAGAGCCACCAAAATGGTAAAGGGAATGGCAGAATACCCCTATGAAGAAAGACTAAAAAGGTTAGGGCTCTTTAACCTGGAAAAGAGATGGCTGAAGGGCGATATGATAGAAATCTATAAATTAATGAATGGAGTGGAATGGGTAAATGTAGACCAACTGTTTATGTTATCAGAATATAGAAAGACTAGGGGGCATGCAATGAAGCTACAGGGTAAACTATTTAAGACAAGAGAAACTATTTTTTCACTCAACGTGTAATCAAACTCTGGAATTTGTTACCGGAGGATGTAGTAGACTAGGCTGTTAATGTAGCTGGGTTTGAAAAAGGTTTGGACAAGTTCCTGGAGGAAAGGTCCATAAACCATTATTAAAAAGGGACCCAGGATATCAATGTTTGACCCAATACAAGCATTGTGGAACCTGTGCCTTTGGGGAAATGCTAGGTACGTATGACCTGGTTTGGCCACAGTTGGAAACAGGATGTTGGGCTTGATGGACCTTGGTCTGACCCAGTATGACATATCTTATGTTCTCATGGTCCCTCATGAGAGATTTTTGGCAAAGTTCAAAAGTCATGGGATAGGAGGCAATATACCTCTTATGGATCACAAACTGATTAAAAGATAGAAAGCAGAGGGTATGGTTGAATGGCCAATTTTCCCAATGGAGAAAGGTGAAAAGTGGATTTCCCCAAGGATCTGTGCTGGGTCTGCTGCTTTTTAACATATTCGTAAATGACCTCGAAATGGGAATAACGAGTGAGGTAGTTAAATTTGCAGATGACACAAAATTATTCAAAGTTGTTAAAACACAAGAGCACTGTGAAAAATTGCAAGAGGACCTTGATAAATTGGATGTTCAAATGGCAGATGAAATTTTATGTGGACAAGTGCAAAATTATGCACCTAGGAAAGAATAACCCAAACTATGGTTACACAATGCAAGATTCCACATTAGGAACCACCATCCAGGAAAAATATTTAGATGTCATCGTTGATAACACGTTGAAACCCTCCACCCAGTGTTCAGCGGCAGCCAAAAAGGCAAATAAAATGCTAGGAATCATAAGGAAAGGAATGGAGAATAATACAAAGGATAATATAATGCCTCTGTATCATTCCATGGTGCGACCGCACCTTGAATATTGTGTGCAATTCTGGTCGCCGCATCTTAAAAGGGATATAGCGGAATTTAGAAAAGGTACCAAGAAGAGCTACCAAAATGGTAAAAGGGATGGAAGGATACCCCTATGAGGAGAGGCTTAAAAGGTTAAGGCTTTTCAACCTGGAAAAGAGACAGCTGAAGGGAAATATGATAGAGGTCTATAAATTAACGAATGGAGTGAAACGGGTAATAGATCGATTCTTTATGGCATTAAACAGTAGAAAGACTAGGGGACATGCAATGAAGCTGCAGTGTAACCCATTTAAAACTAATAAGAGAAAATATTTTTTTCACTCAATGCATAATCAAACTCTAGAATTCGTTACCAGAGGATGTAGTAAAAGCTTTTAGTGTAGCTAGGTCTAAAAATGGTTTGGACAAGTTCCTGGAGGAAAGGTCCATAAACCATTATTAAAGAGGACCCAGGTAATCCACTGCTTGCCCCAATACAAGCATTATGGAACTTGTATTGATTGTTTTCATTTATTTATTGAGCTCCTCCCCCTTCCCCCGCCCCCTATCCTTTCTCGCCCTCCCCTCCCTCTAGGTTCCCCCACTATCCCTTCTCTTTCCCTCCTTTCCCTGAGATCCTGTGCTGTTCCAGGGCCCCTTACTGAGGTTACCATGGCGTTCTCCTATTATTCATTTCTTCATCAACCATTGCCTATAAGGTTGCCAGCGTCTATTAAAACTCTTTTTACTTTGATTCTTATAGGCTGTTATTTCACTCATTCTATATATGTATGCAACACGGTTTATAATGTTATCATGATCAGGCCTTCACTTAGACTGCCATTCCTTCGTAATTTCCATTCTAACCTCAATTGCAAGCATTTTCATCATGTATATTGTGTCCCACTCTATTTCCTCTTTCCATTCATTAAGCAAGGCTGCATTAGGGGTCAACTGCCCCTGCCAACCTAACATCTTGCGAATTATCTCCCCCATCTACTTCCATGTACCCTGCAGAACTGGGCACGTCCAACACATATGAATGTATGCCCCCTGCCCCCACAGCCTTTCCAACATTGGGTGCTACCCTCTCCACCTATTCTGTTAATGCGTACCTGGGTTAAGTACATTCTATAAAGCATTTTATAACAGTGCTCTTGTATTGCTGCCAAGACTGAAGGGATTTTTGTTGTTCTATATAGCCTCTCCCATCTGTCTAGGTCCCATATTCCCCCCAGATCCTCCTCCCATGTTTTCATATATGGGTTTGGTATTACTGGGCTGCTTAGGGCACTGAACAGTCTTGCCACCAATCCTCGAGATATGTCATCTGTTCTGTAAAGTTTTTCAAAAGCTGTCTCCTTATTCTCCATTTCTTTATTAACTTTTTGACTGCCAAGAAAGTGCACTATTTGGAAATATCCATACCAGTCCCCTACTTCTAACTTTATTTATTTATTTATTTAGATGGTTTTGGTATACCGCTTTATCATTAAAATCAAAGCTGTTTGGCACATCAAACAATCGAAATTATTGTGTGGTCTGTAGCAGGCAGTGGGGGTTTAGGATGTGTGCCTAAATTCAGCAAAGGGTCACAATTGGCCTTGTTCAATTAGCATCTAGCCTACATACTGAATCCCTTTCCTTGCCCACTGATGGAACATTTTTGATGTACTTCCTTCTGATAGTCCCTCACACTGTAGAATATGTTGCATTCTCATGCTTCCTCCTGCTCCCACCAAATGTTTATGTGCTTTCTTCCACACTCGTAATGTGCATGTAATGAAGGGGTTTCCCCCATGATGCCCCCTTCCTTTTCTCCCAGGTTGCCATAGGTAATGGACTCTGGACCTTTCTCCTTTTGTTCAATCCTACTCCATTGCCCCCCCCCCTTCCCTATTCTCCAGCACAGCTTTCAGTTGTGCTGCCTGATAGTATCTTTCAATTTTGGGAACCACTAACCCTCCCTCCCTTTTCCTTATATGCATTATTATTTTTTGCACTCTTGGGAGTCATCTTCTCCAGATATAAGAGAAGATCCATTTTTGTAATAGAGCTAGCACTGTCTGAGGCACCTCCACAGGTAGGGCCATGAATAAATATAGCAGTCTAGGCAGTATATTCATTTTGACTATAGCAATTCTCCTGAACCAGGAAAAACATGGCTTATTCCACCTTACCAAGTCATTCATTGCCTTCTCCACCAGAGGGGTATAGTTATGATACAAATCATTCCACTCCCTATTAATTTGAACTCCTAAGTATTTGATACTATTTTTTGCCCAATGAAATGGGAAGTCACTCCTAATTTTTTCTTCTTCTCTGGGATCCAGGTGTATCCTAGGACCTCCGTTTTCCCCATATTGACTTTATATCCAGAGACTTTGCTTTATCTTTGAACCTCTTCTTTAAGTATGAATAGGGATTGTAGGGGCTGTTCTATTGTGTATATGATATCATTTGCGAAGAGTGATATCTTGTACTCCTCTGTTCCTACCCTTATCCCTTTTATTCTTGTACTTTGTCTAACCTTCTGTGTTAGAGGTTGGGGAATTGAACTGTTACATCGTGAAGGGAGAGAGGGGCTTGTGAACTACTGTCTTTTTCTTACTTGCTGCTGTTCCTGGTTCCCTGTGTAGGCAGTCAGTGTGCAGCTGTGACTGAGGAGGACCCTCCCCCCTGCTCTATAAATTCCCTGAGGCCTGACTGGTGAGTGGGAATTGAACTGTCACATTGTGGAAGAAGAGAGGGACTTGTGAACTGCTCTGTGTTTCTCCTACTTGCTGCTGTTTCTAGTTCCCTGTGCAGGCAATCAGTGTGCAGCTGTGATTGAGGTGGACCCTCTCCCCCACTCTACATTTCCTGAGGGCTTCAGCCACGGGTCGCGGCCTGCGGGTCATGTACCGAAGGGGTGTGACCAAAGGGACTGGACACACCCCTTTAGCACCCCTTCAGCGTACCGATAACGTGTTTGAGTTGGTGGATGTTACTGACTATCAGTGAGATAGTGTAATGGCAAGCGCTTTGAAAAGCTCTTATTCTATCACTCACCCACAGAAGGAAAACTCTCAGACAGGCTGGAATGCAATCAGGATCTTTAATGTGCACACAGGATCAGACAGAGATACCAGCAACCTCCACAAGGGTCTGAACCCCGAGGGACGTCCTTCAATGCCTTAAATACAGTATAATTTCAAACTCATTCTGTAATCCCATTTGCCACAGGTATTTCTTGTCCACCAATCAGCAGCCCCTGGGGAAGGTACCTGGGTGACCTGTCCAAACCGGTGTGCTCTGGTCTTTTGGTTTCTGGGCTAGGGGATACTGTGCTCAGAACTGGAGTGGGGGAAGGGTGTCTAAAGAAATAGCAGGCTGATTGCCTCATGGCTTGCGGGGGAAGGGTCAGGCTGATCAGAGCCGGCTTGCAGCATGGCTTGGGGGAAGGGTTACCTACAGCTAAACCTCATGACTGCCTCATTCCCCCCTTTTTAAGTAAGACCTCAACCGCTAGAGGCGGTAGAGGGCTGTATTACTGGAGGCATGCCGCAGAGGGGTGTATTGGGTCAGGGCCATAACAGTGGTAGCAGCCTTGCGTTCTACCAGGGTGTCGAGGGTGGTGGTAATGGAGCGGTGGAGGATGGGGATACAACATGGTATGAGGGCACATACTAAGAAAAGAAGGAAGACTCCTATAACTAGGGTTTTAAGGCCCCCCAACCAACCAAACAATTTGGAGAACCACCCCGTCCCCAGTCCCATGGACGGGTCTGAGATTTGTTTCGCCAAGTCACGTAGGTCTTGGATTGAGCGCTCAATGGACACACTTTCATCTGTGAGGTTAATGGTCTTGGCTAGGGAGCAAGCGAGTCGGCTTACCTCCAGGGAGTTGTGTAGGGCCAATCCAGGTGTCCCAAGGATTGACACTGACAGCCCAAGAGCTGTCTCATCACTGTAAGGCTCCACGTTTGAGTTACAGGTCGAGGGCATGGGGGCAGAGCGGGGATAACTGGGGGGCCGGACGAAGGCAGCAGTTGTAAGCCTAGCAAAAGTGCACGGACCACCAGTGGCATTTGCAGGGACGTAAGTGTACGTCATTTTGCCACATACTAAAAACCAGCCTAAGGGAAGATACATTTCTGAGTGTGAATAGGATACATTTGTAACAGAGCTGCATGATAACACAGTATTTGATACATTGTTTCCTCCCTTCTTGGCATTGACAAAAAGAAACAATCACTAGCATTTAGAGTGGAAACTACCTGCAAGGAAAAAGGCACTTGGTTGAAAAGTGTAGAAGTCGGTCGGGTAACCCCAATATGGTAGAAATATATTCCAGGTTGTTTACAGTTTAAATTAGCAAGCATAGTGAAGTTCTGCATCTCACACAAACTAGACGGTACAGCAATAAGAGAGGTTTGTAGAGAGTTTCGTATACAAAAGTTTGTCATGTTCAGAGCAGTTTGGGCGAGTAATACTGCTGTGTTAGTAGTCTCTGCACTTGTTGGAAAACGGGCCCATGTCAGGGAAACGAGTAAGGCTAGGGCACCGCTTCTCATTCTGCTCCTGGTTCTGGAAAAGGGGGTCTCGTAGATCAGTCTCTCCGGGGGTCTCGTCGGCAGTCTGTTAGAGCCCTTTACTGGGCAGAAAGGTCCCTCTTCAGTTTCAAACGCAGGGGTTGATCTGGAATCGGGACTGCGGTCCAGGCTGGAACAACTTCTGGTGCAGCGGCCTTGACATGAGAGTGATGGATCCACGGAGCGACTTCAGCCACTTCAGCCGTGGGGGTGGTCAACAGAACAGTGTACGGGCCTCGCCACTGGGGGGTCAATGGGTCTTTCTTCCACTCCTTGACCCACACCTGGGAACCAGGCTGGTGCGTATGGAGCGCTTCAGTCAGGTTGATGGGGAGTCGCTCCTGGATCCACCGGTGCAATTTCTGCAATACAGAACTGAGAGCCGACAGTTCCTGCCGGGTTATTTCTGAACCTATCTGCACTAAATCTCCATGGACGCCCTGTATGAGGGGTGCAGGGCGACCATACACAGCTTCAAAGGGGGAAACACCGATACCCTTTCGTGGGGCTGACCGTATGCGGAGCAGAGCTATAGGGAGCAATTGGGGCCACTTCAGTGAGGTTTCCTGACACAATTTTGCTAACTGGCTCTTTATGATGCGATTCATGCGTTCTACTTTCCCTGAGCTCTGCGGGCGGTAAGCTGTGTGTAGCTTCCAATCGATCTGTAAGGCTTTTACTACCTGCTGTATCACTTGGGCCACAAATGCAGGTCCATTATCAGATCCCACTACTACTGGAAGCCCAAATCGGGGGATGATTTCATGCAGCAACACCTTAGTCACTTCTCTGGCTTTTTCTGTGCGGACTGGGAAGGCCTCCACCCACCCCGTGAAAGTTCAGACCAATACCAGCAGATACCGGTACCCATTTGCTCGGGGCATTTCTGAAAAGTCAACCTGGATGTTTCCCATAGGGGTGACCCCATAAGACTGGACCCCTGGGGTTGGCTTGGGCCTTGGCGGGCATTGTTTTTAGCACATGTGGTGCATTGTCTAGCAATTGCAGCTGTCAACGAGGATAAGCAAGAAATGAAGAAATATGGGCGGAGGGTAGTTTCCATTGCTGTCTTGCCCATATGAGTGGCCTGATGAAAGGATGATAGGAATGCTGGGGCAAGGCTGTCTGGGATGACTATCACTGGAGCTGTCCCTGTTCTAGGTAACCTTATCCAACCATCTGTGTGTAACACCCCACCCTCCTCCTGACAGAAAAAATCTAGCTCTCGTGTAGTGTACCTCTTGGCCCATTGGCTTAGTGGGACTGGAAACAGGGGGGCTTGTAGATCCTGGGAGCTCTGCGGGAAAAACTGGGACAAGGATGTGGTTGCTACTCGCCGGGCTTCTGCATCAGCCCGTCTATTTCCCTTAGCTATTTCACCGTTCCCTTTCTGGTGGCCTCTGCAATGCATTACGGCTACTGTTTTCGGACGCCAGACTGCTTCTAACAGGGCCAATATCTGGGGGCCATTCTTTATCTCAGAGCCAGCTGCAGTAACTAACCCTCTTTCTTTGTACAGGGCCCCGTGGGCATGGAGAGTGGAAAAGGCATATCTGGAATCTGTGTATATATTTACACGACTGTTAGTCCCAAGGGTTAAGGCACGGGTAAGGGCAATGAGTTCCGCCTTCTGTGCGGAGGTTCCAGGGGGCAAAGGCTGTGCTTCAACTATTTCTTCTTCCATCGTCACCACCGCATACCCCGCACACCTGCGGCCCTCCAGCATCAGACTGCTCCCATCTACGTAGTAGGTCTCATCCGGATTGCTTAACGGCACATCCGTCAGATCAGGGCGACTGGAGAAGACTGTTTCCATCACTTCCAGGCAGTCGTGATCAGGTGGTCCCGGGCCAACAGGCAGGAAAGTAGCAGGGTTCAAAGCTTGGCTGGTAGTTATCTGCACCCTGGGATTTCCCCATAACATGCTCTGGTATTTCAACATTCGGGAGCTGGTGAACCAGTAACTTCCTTTATGCTCTAGCAATGTTTGGACTGAATGTGGGACGGTGACTAGAAGGCCTTGGCCCATGGACAGTTTATCAGATTCTTCCACCAACAAGGCTGTTGCTGCTATTGCTCTCAGGCAAGGTGGCCATCCCTTGGCCACTGGATCCAGCAGTTTTGACAGGTAGGCGACTGGTCGTGGCCAAGACCCCAGTTGTTGGGTCAAGACTCCCAAAGCTGTTCCTGCTGCTTCGTGCACATAGAGGGTGAAAGGCTTGGTGACATCCGGAAGGCCTAGGGCTGGTGATGACAGTAATGCCCTTTTCAAATGTTCGAAGGCCTCCTGTTGGTCACGACCCCATTCAAGGGGGCTCTTCTCTGGGCCCTTTGTAGACTCATAGAGGGGCTTTGCGATCTTTGCGAAGTTGGGAATCCAGATACGACAGTACCCAGCTGCCCCGAGAAAAGCACGTACTTGCTTGCGGGTTGTTGGCACTGGGATCCGGCACACTGCTTCCTTCCTCTCGCTCCCCAACCGTCGGCTTCCTTTTGACAGATGGAATCCCAGATACTTCACTTCCGACCGACATAACTGAGCCTTTTTTCTGGAGACTCGGTATCCCGCATTGTACAGGAGTTGGAGAAGTTCTGTGGTTGCCAATACACATTCAGCCTCAGAGTCAGCAGCGATTAGTAGGTCATCAACGTACTGCAGAAGTACTCGTCTGCCGGGCTCCCCTGGAGGGAAACTAGCGAGATCTTGGGCCAATGCTGTGCTGAAGATGGTAGGAGAGTTCTTGAATCCCTGTGGTAAACGAGTCCAGGTAACTTGGGACTTTCTGCCAGTAGCAGGGTCCTCTTTCTCGAAAGCAAACAGGTGCTGGCTTGCAGTAGCCAGGCGTATACAAAAGAAGGCATCTTTTAGATCCAGTACTGAGAAGTGAGAAGCAGTCGCTGGGATGAGGCCCAACAGTGTATAAGGGTTTGGTACTACTGGATGCAGAGTCACAGTGGCCTCATTGACACGACGGAGGTCCTGAACAGGTCGATAGTCAGTGGTTCCAGGTTTTCGAACTGGCAGCAAAGGAGTGTTCCATGCCGATTGGCAGGGCCGCAGGATACCATGCTGTAGTAGCTGCACCAGATGATGATGGATTCCTTCTACAGCTGCCCGCGGCAGCGGGTATTGTCGCACATGCACCGGGGAGGCTCCCGGCTTCATTTCAACACATACGGGAGGGATGTTAATGGCCATTCCGGGGGGGTTTCCTTCTGCCCATACTCCAGGGGGCACTGATTCCCACGTAACCAGGGTAGCCACATCAGATTTGGGCCTGTTCTCATATAACCGCCATTCTTCTTCTCGGGGGACGGACAGTACCAAAACTGTTGGGCCCAGGCTGGGTATTTGGAGCTCAGCCTGGCCATCAGACCCGAATGAGATTTGGGCCTGGAGTTTTGCCAGAACATCCCGACCCAGCAAGGGTATGGGACATTCAGGCATATACAGGAACTGGTGAGTGATGGTCCGTCCCCCCAACTGGCACGTGCGGTTTTGCAGGAAAGGTCTCTGGGCCCTCTCCCCCGTAGCTCCCACAACAGTTACTGACTGGGAGGAGATCGGGGCTACTTGTTGGGTGACCACTGAGTGTGTTGCTCCGGTATCGACCATGAATTGCATTTTCCGGTCCCCTAAATTCATGTTGACCATAGGCTCCTGGGGACCTAACAGAAACTTGGAGCCCGGTCTGGCCTAGTAGTCATCCGGGTCATAATGTTCCATAGCTGCAAGGCCTTCGAGAGCTGGAACCGGTGGAGGCGGGAAAGCATTATGCTGATCTTGCTCCCGTGTAGTTCGTACGGGTGCTCTTACACCCCTCGTGGATGGATATCTCCCTCGCCTTGTGTTACGATTTGGACAGTCATTCTTCCAGTGTCCCTCCTCTTTGCAGTAGGCACATTGAGTGGGGCTTAGGGGAAACCTTGGCCGCCCATATCCGCGTCCTCGTCCCCTATTTCCTTCTCTGGCCCAGGCTGGAACTGGTGGTCGCTCGGCTAAGGCGGCTGCTAGGAAGTCTGCCTTTTTTTTCATCCGGCGCTCCGACTCTCGCTTCTGCTCCTGGTCACGATTTACATATACTTTTTGTGCCACTTCCATCAATTGCGTTGCATTCATGCCCGCAAACCCTTCCAGTTTCTGCAGCTTCCGCCGTATATCACCTTGTGCCTGAGCCACAAAGGCATTATTCACCATCTTAAGATTCTCAGGGTCTGCTGGATCATGGGGGGTATATAATCGGTATGCTTCAGTCAGACGCTCATAAAATACCGCCGGACTTTCGTCAGGAAACTGGAGAACTTCTGCGACTTTACTGATGTTCATAGCTCGTTGCCCCCCTTTCTTAAGGCCTTCAAGGAGTGCAGTCCGGAAGCGAGTGAGAGACGCTGCTCCAACAGGGTCATTCGGGTCCCATCTGGGGTGCCAAATGTAATGGCAAGCGCTTTGAAAAGCTCTTATTCTATCACTCACCCACAGAAGGAAAACTCTCAGACAGGCTGGAATGCAATCAGGATCTTTAATGTGCACACAGGATCAGACAGAGATACCAGCAACCTCCACAAGGGTCTGAACCCCGAGGGACGTCCTTCAATGCCTTAAATACAGTATAATTTCAAACTCATTCTGTAATCCCATTTGCCACAGGTATTTCTTGTCCACCAATCAGCAGCCCCTGGGGAAGGTACCTGGGTGACCTGTCCAAACCGGTGTGCTCTGGTCTTTTGGTTTCTGGGCTAGGGGATACTGTGCTCAGACCTGGAGTGGGGGAAGGGTGTCTAAAGAAATAGCAGGCTGATTGCCTCATGGCTTGCGGGGGAAGGGTCAGGCTGATCAGAGCCGGCTTGCAGCATGGCTTGGGGGAAGGGTTACCTACAGCTAAACCTCATGACTGCCTCAATAGGGAAACAGAAAAACAAAGGAGGAAGGGTAAAAATGGACCTTGGAACATCTTTGGTAAAATTGTTGGTCCACTAGATAAATATTTAGTTTCTTTTCAGAGTGGTCAGCCCTCCCCCGATGGAGCTTCTTTAAGCTCCGGGGCTCCAACGACACCACCTCACCCTCTGCCTGTATTGTCATCAACGTTATTGGAAATTGGCTCCTCTGGGGAGGTAGCAGGAGACATTCAGGTTTTAATCCCAAAGCCTGCTAATTTTATATAGTCTCCTGTGGTTGTGTCGGCCCCCTTGAATGGGGAAGTCACACTTAAAGATTTGTGGGGTGCGATTAGTGCTATTGATGTTAAACTTTCTTCTACTGTAGTTTCATTGTGTACTTTTACTCAGGGTGCTGTGGAAAAGATTTCTGAAGTGGATGCTAGGTTGTCTAAGATGCAAAATTCGGTGGTCCAAATGGAAGCTCAGGTGCAGTTGAATTCCACTGAGCAGGTGGCTTCGATTAAGGATTCATTGATGGTTCATGCTCGTATTGAGGCATTGGAAAATGCCTCTCAAGCCTGTAATCTGCGCTTTTTAAACTTTCCAGTTACGCATTTATTAGTACCAGAAATTCTTCTTACTAAATATTATACTGAGATCTTGAAGTTGCCTCAGTACGTGGATATTATTCAATTATACACCGAATCCGATAGGTGTCGGGTGACTCTTCGTCCTCCGTCTCCCAGCCCGACTCCTCGGAGGAGGTGTCGAGTGGCTCCGGTCGGGCGGGCACCGATGCCCTCCGCCCCGACGCCGAGGGTACCGGCATCGACGACCTCGGTCCCGAACGGGAGGCCGAGGGAGACCGTGGCCGAGGATCGACTCGAGCCCGCATGGACTCTAGGATCGGCTCGGCCTCCGGGGTCGACTTGGACGTCGATGTCCCGGTGGTCGGGGCAGATGCACCGGTGAGACCGGCGATCAATGCCCGCTGCTGTTCCATGAAGGCAGCGAGGCTGCTCTCCAAGGCCGTCAACCTGAGTCCGAGCTCAGGAGACCCAGCAGCCCCTGACTCGGGCCCCGACGGCGTCAGGCCCGACGTGGGCTCCCTCGGAGGAGAGTCCACGAGGACTACAGCACTCACGTTTCCAGGAGACTCCATCTCGAGACGAGGTTGCTTGGCAGGCCTCTCCGACTCCGAAGACTCGGGATGGCTATCGGGGCTATGCGACCTGGCTCTCGAGGAACCAGGAGCGTCCACCGACGCCGCCCTCGCGGGTTTCTTCTTCCTGTGGTGTTCCCGCGAAGGAGACCCCCGCTCAGAGGAACCTCGACGCTGCTCGGGGCCGGAGTCCCGAGACATCGAGGCCTCTGACGAGGTCCAGGCCCATCCGGACGCGGAGTCAGAGAAGATCCTATCCCTTTGGTGCTGCCGACTCCTCAACGCCTTCGAGGACATTTTGCCACACGGACCGCAAATCATCGGGTCATGATCGGGTCCGAGGCAGCGGAGGCAGCAGTCGTGTGTGTCGGTAAGAGACATAAGTTTCTTACACCGATCACACTTTTTAAACCTGCTGGCAGCCATCGTGGAAAAAGGGCCCCTGCGAGGTCAAAAGACAGGGCTGCCAGTGAAAAAAGAAAAAATGGCGCGAACGCTAGTCACGAAGGACAAAAACCGAAAAAGGAGAGAGTGGGCTCGATACCGGCGTATCGAGCCCAGGCGGGAAAAGTATCCGGCGTCGAACCGAAGAAGAACAAAAAATAGGGAAATCAACTTTTTCCTCGACGAAAAACGAACTACATCCGTCGGGCTCCGCGGAAAAAAGAAGACTGAGCAAGATGGCACCCTTGGGCGGGAAGGGGACCCCACATGCGCGCTGCAATTCCCAAAGGCTTTCTTTGAAAGCTGGGGAAATGCTCCACACGAAGGCTCCGTCGGCGCCGACATCACCCATATGTGAGGACTGACTTCCTGCTTGGTCCTGGAGAAATTCTTCTTACTTAATATTATACTGAGATCTTGAAGTTGCCTCAGTACGTGGATATTGTTCAATTATATTATGTACCCTCTAAAGTTCGGGTGGCTTCATTGGATGAAGGAAAGTCTGATTCCCTTCGTCCGACTGTAAACCAGAGTCTTACTGAATTTTTGGAGGACTCTTCTGATACAATCACAAAAAGAAACACCTTATTGCTTACCTTTGCTACTGTGGCAGTGAAGGCAAACATCTTGAAGTTATACTTTAAGTATAAGGATGTTCCTTTTTGTGGTCAGAAAATAAATATATTTCCTGATGTGACTAGATCAACTCAAGCACGTCGGAAACAGTTTCTTGCTTTGAAGGAGAGAGTTCTTTCCCTGGGTGCAACATTTTATTTACGATTTCCTTATAAATGTCTTATTACTTTACAGGGACAGTCCTATGTTTTCCTTGATGTTTCTCATTTAGAAAAGTTCTTGACTGATAGGCAGAAGTAGAGTTGGGCTGTGTTGGTTGGAAGTATAGAAATCCTCCTAAATATGGTGCATTTGTTGTGCCTAATTGTCTTTTATTTATGTGGGTTATTTTTCATGGTGTAAATTCTCCAAGATGTGGCTTGAACATTTTTTCTTTTGATTTGATCTAATGTGATAGTTTTCTTTTTAAGTGGATTGTATGATGTTTTTCCTTTTGAAAGTGGAAATGTATAATTTGTAAATTCTATAAATAAAAAAATAAAAAAAGGTGAGTTTTTCCTCGCCTATCTTTAAGGTGCAGAGGCTATGCGAGTAGCATTTAAAATTGCTGCTACCCGTGTAGCCTCTGCATCTGTCGGGGCATCTAGGCTAACCCAGATTTTCACTTCCATCACCACGGAAGTGCAAATGCGGGTTAAGGGGGTCGGCAGGCAGGCTATGCACCACCACGGTGCATAGCCTGCCCAACTCAAAATCGGGCCTTCTAGTACCAGTGTAAATAGTAACGGTGAGAGTGGGCAGCCTTCTCTGGTGCCCCGCCCTAGGGGAAAGTTCTCTGAGTACGTTCCATTTACCCTTATTCGTGCCTTGGGTGCTGCGTACAGGGTCCCAACCAGGCCAAAATATTCGTCCCAAAACCCATTCTTCGCAGGACCGCAAACATAAAACTCCATTCTATGTGGTCGAAAGCCTTTTTGGTGTCCATCACCATCAGTAAGGATGGTCTTTGTTCTTTCCATGCAAACCAGGCTAGGTTCGATATTTTACATATATTGTCATTGGCTTGCCTACCGGGATGAACCCTGACTGATCTTCATTAATTGTGTTATAAATCGTTGTATTCTATTCGCCAGAATCTTTGCTAAAATCTTGGCATCTAAATTTTTAAGTGATATTGGCCTGTAGGAGCCACATTCCCCCATATCTTTTCCTGGTTTGGGTATTACTGTAATACCCGCTGTACTCATTGTTGCCAGTAAACCTTCCCCCTTCAACACCTCATTAAATATATCCTTTAATACCAGACATAGTTCAACAGCAAATTTGTATTTAATGTTCTCCTCTCGCAGGTGTATCCTCTCCATGCTTTTCTGCATTGTAACATTGCCGTGGCTAAGTCCGCATATAGAGCTACTGTATGTCCCTTCCACTTGAATTGCCCAGCCTCTCTCATATGGGCCGCAATCTGTTCTTTAATTTTGTAGTCCTGCAGCATATAATAATGTCTCTTGGATAATCCCCCTGCTGGGGCCCACGGCTCTATGCGCTCTGTCCATTTTAATCTCCATGTGCTCTATGTCCTCCTCCGTTAACGCTAGCACTGCCTTACAGATCTCTCTTGCCGTCTGTTCACAGTCCTGGCATTCCTCCTTTTCAGGCACCCCTTTAATCCTTAAATTGTTTTTCCTCGACCTATCCTCTAGGTCTTCAACTTTAAATTCCAACTGCTCCTTAGCGATTTCCAGGGCCCTAATACTTTAATCCACCCCATTCACTGTACTTTGGACTTCTTCCACCTGGTTTTCCACCTCTTCCACCCTCCTGCCAAAGTCCATAACATCCGCATGGAAATCTGTGATGGTGGTCTCCATGTCAGCGTGAAACTCCTCCATTTCTGGCCACAGCTCTCCAAACCAGGCTCGTAGTTCCTCCTTTGTGATTTCTACAAGTAAACCTTATTTATTTTATTTATTTATTTAACTATTTCTTTTATACCGCCCCTTCCAGAGATCAAGGGCGGTTTACATATAACAGATTAACAGTCTTGTACACAATTTGTATACATTTTACATAGAACAATAGAAATCAACTATTTACATTGAACAGTAAAAATAAACTTTGTAGGTATTAAAGCAAAAACATCTTGTAGGTATTAAATCAAGAACTTTGTAGGTATTAAAGCAAACATCAAACTTTATACAAAAGTATATTTACAGCGTGTGGTGTGTGTGGTGTATGGGGCAGATATTGGTGTAGGTGCTGGAATTTAGTTCCTTTTTTGTCGTCTTTGGGGCGTGTGTGGGGGGGGGACAGGCTTGTGGTTACATTGTTGGGATTAAGGGAGTTTGTGCATGTGTGACCACGTTTGTTGTAGAGCTGGCTTTGGGGGAGTAGGGGATTTCGAAGTGTTCAGTGAACAGGTAGGTCTTTAATTCTTTTCTGAATTGGATGAGGTCTCTTATGGTGCGAAGTTCAATAAGGAGGTCGTTCCAGAGTGTAGGAGCAGTGAATGAGAATGCTCTGGAGCTAGTGGTATTCTTAGTTTTACGGATGGCTTTTGGTATGATGAGGGAGTGGGCTGCGTTTTGTCTGAGGGTCCTTGTCGATGTTGGAGATTGTAGTAATGTGGATAAGTGTGAGGGGGTTATGTCGTTTATGAGTTTATAGGTTGTTAGGATAATTTTATATTTGATTCGGCTGTTTATAGGGAGCCAGTGGAGTTCCAGCAGTATTGGGGTTACGTGGTCTGTTAGGCGAGCTTTAGCAATTACTTTTGCACAGATGTTTTGTGCTCTTTGTAGAAGGTATGTGCTTTTTTGAGGGAGGCCTATTAGGAGACTATTGCAATAGTCGAAGTGAGGGGTGATCAGTGTACTTACTACGGATCTAAAGTCTTGTGTTTCGAGGAGTGGCCTTAGGTGCTGAATAGTTTTGAGTTTGTAGAAAATGGTTTTGACTGTTTGTTTTATGTGTGGTAGCATGGTGAGAGCGTGGTCTATTATTACTCCTAAGTATTTTACCTGTTTTTTGACAGGTATGGAGGTTTTGTTGATTGTGATTGTTTCCGGGTAAGTGTTCTCAGTCATAGATGATCTTGTTACAAACATTGCCTCAGTTTTTTTGAGATTTATGCTGAGGTGGTTAGTTTCCATCCAAGAGGAGGTTTCAGCCATGCATTTGGATAGCGAGTCATATGTAGGGTTTTTAATGGTTATGGGGATAGCTAGCATGATGTCATCGGCATATATAAAATGGTTAATCCTGTGTTTTTTAAATATGTTTGTTATCGGTTGCAGGTACAAGTTAAATAGGAGGGCTGAAAGGGATGATCCTTGGGGTATTCCCTGTCCTTGGGGGAATGTTTCTGATGCTTGCTGGTCAATTTGGACGCGTATTAATCTATGTGAGATGTAGGATTTGAACCAGTTAAGGACAATCCCGCCTATTCCTAGGTTTTCTAATCTGTTGATCAGTGTCAGGTGATTAATGTTATCGAAGGCGGCAGAGATATCTATAAATAGGAGTAAGAAGCCTTGGTGTTTGTCATCTGTGCCCTTGATGAGGAAGTCCATAAGGGTGATTAGGAGGGTTTCTACTCCGTGGAATGGGCGGAAACCAAATTGGTGTGAGTCAAGTGGTTTGTGTTCATCAATGTGTTCTTGTAACTGAATTTGAATTGTTTTCTCTATTATTTTGGCTATGAATGGAATGCTGGCTATGGGTCTGTATGAGTTCGGGTCTTTTGAGTCGAGCTTATTATTCTTTATTATTGGTCGGAGTGTTGTGAGTTTTAGGGCATCAGGCATGATGCCCTGTGAAAGGGATTGGTTAACTATGTGTTGTAGATTTACCGCCAGTTCATCTTTCACACACTTAATCCATGATACAGGGCATGGATCGAGTGGGGAGGTGGTGGTGTTTATCATTGTTATGATTTTGAGAAGTTGCTTTTGTTCAACCAACTGGAAACTTGTCCATTCATGTGTGGTTTTCGTGTTTGATAATAAGGGAGTTGGGGTAGTGGTCTTGTTTTTTAGTTTTTCTGCAAAATGTTTTGCTAGTGTTTGTATATTATTGCTTGTTGTTTAGGTTCGGTGTTATTAGTTTTGGTTAATGTTTTTACTATCGCGAATAACTCCCTAGGGCGGTTGATGGATGAGTTTATTACTTTAGAGTGGTAGTCTCTTTTTGATTTGTTAATTGCGTTTTTGTATTCTATGAGTAGGAGCATGTATTGGGATTTGATTTCATCAGATTTTAGTTTTCTCCATCTCTTTTCTTGTCTCCTCAGTTGTTTTTTTAGTTTTTTCAGCTCTTTCGTGAACCATTTTTCTGTCTTTTTTGTTTGTTTGTGTAAGACTTTTGTGTGGACAGCTGCTTTTTGAATAGTTAGATTCCAATGTGTTATGGTTGAGTTGATGTCTGGTGAGCTTGTGTCTAGTTTGGGTAGTACTTTGTCGAGGAATGTGTCTTTGTCAAAGCGTACGAAGCGTGATGTATGTGGAGTTGTGCTCCCATTGTTTTTTGGGACTTGTGCCGGTAGCTGGATTGTGATTAGATGGTGGTCTGACCAGGGTACTTCGGTTATACTCGGGGTGGTATGTAGTAAGTGACTGTGGAGTGTGGCTGGGAGGAAAATTACGTCAAGTATGTTACCTTTTTTGTGTGTAGGAGCGTGTATTATTATTATTATTATTATTATTATCTGTGTGTATTAACTCCAATGTTCCTTGCATCTCCTCTATGCTGCGCCCTGTTGCGGGGTCTCCTCCTACTTTCTCCCCTTCTTCATTTTCACTGCGTAGGCCTGAGTACTCGAATTTGCGCAAGTCCGCCGTTTTTTTTTCACGTTGCTGCCATTCCTTCTTATATCTGCACTGGTATGCTTTCTGCCATATTTTTTTGGGGGGGGGTTCAAAATTTATGGTCCTTTATGGCTCACTTTGGTGGGGTTGTCTGGCGAAGCGCCGCTCTCAGCCTTCCATACGGGTTGGTGACATCATCGGAGGTCCCTCTGCATCGTAGTTCTGTTATCCCATTGAGTATTCCAAAAAAATCGAAACTACAAGTTCATGTATATAGGTTAATACCAGGACTGGATTAACCTGTTAAGACATGGAGTCAGGTGATATCACGACTGGATAACAACTCAGCAGCGAACACCAGGAGGCCTTTTGCTTAGGTTGTGTGTTCAGCTATAACAATATTCTTTCCCTTTGGGTTGAGCCCTCTGGTCCTCAGAAGTTCGAGGACTTCAAGCACAAACTCCAAGCTGCAGGGGCAGCCTAAGGGGAGTGCAGATTCATGTGCAGAGACGCACCGCAGGGACTCGATTGAATATTTGCATAACCATGGGACCTTGTACCTATGTTCCCATTCAGTGGAGGAGCAGGAATAACCTAGTGGTTAGAGCAACAGCTTAGTACCCAAGAGATCTGGGTTTGATTTCCATTGGTTATGGTTATATTTTATTTGATATACCGCAGATCTGTAGACAAATTATGCAGTTCACAATAAAGTAAAAGCACATTAAAATAAATTAAAACATAATACAAAATAAACTGCAAAGGGAGGAACACATTTATGTTGACAGGAAAGGGATGAATAAAAAAAAACACCCAAACGATACACCAAAGACACAAAAGGAGAAAGAAGTCAGGGTAGGGTTAGGGCCAAATATAGTGAGGGACTGCAGCTCTAGGACTACCAACTCTTAATAATCAACCATTTCGTCCACCCAGGTGATGTGGTAATTCCAAATGCTATCTCATAAAGATAAATCTTTAATGTCTTTTTAAATCGGTGCTCTATGTGACCTTGAGTAAGTCATTTAACCCTCCATTGCCTCAAGTACAAACTTAGATTGTGTAAGCCCTCTGGGGACAGGGAATACCTACATACATGAATGTAACTCATTTTGAACTACCATTGGAAAGGTGTGAGCTAAATACTAATACATAAATAAAAAATAAAATAAATAAATCTATTCTCTCAAATGTATAAGAGTTGTGTGCCTAATATTATAGGACTAAAGCAGGTTTGTGCCTCTTAAAATAGCATTTAACAAAGCTCATCATTTCGCAAGGCAAGAGGGTAATATCCAAGAACAATCTGCTTCACTGTTATTATTTACACTAATTTTGTTAAAAAGCAATAGCAATATAACGCTTTTAATATGATTTAATATAAAAGCTTTTTTCACTGTTGAATAGATACTATGACAGCCCAAACATGTTTAATAGGAATGGTAGCACTCAGGACTTACTATCAGATGTTGTCAAGTAGTATAAAGTTCCATGAGTTATAATAATCTTTTCCAGATGCTGTTCTTGAATGCTATAGTCCTATATACATTTAACATGACACAAGGAATAATCACTCAACCTGAAACTTACAAATCACTATATGCAGCCTGCACTATCAACTACTACCAAGTAATACTCAGGACCTACAGGGCAAATCTATGAAATCATTGCAGCACTAACTACCAGAACTCACACAACATTGTCTGGGAAAAGAAAGCAGTGTAAATACTGCAGTGGGCCCTAGAACATTAATATACCTACTAGGAAAACTGAACACGCTTATTACTACAGAACCTTATATGCAGTAGAAACAGGACAAGTATTTGAGATGCAGAAACCTAGGCTCAGAAATTTGAAAGAGGGCACCAAAACACATTGGCAGGCTGTGTTCTCTTCAGGTTTGGAGAGAATATGGGCCCCTTGTGGCATAAGGGCCCAGAGCAGCTGCCTGGTTGCACCCCCTTAACTCTAGGCCTGCATAGGAAACGCCATGCTAACAGAATACCTGGCCTGAGTCACACACACAGAAAACAGATCCTCACCAACTACAGAGTAAGTTACCAAAACCTAAAGGTAGAAATATGTAGACAAATAGGTCCTAGAGAAACACACACTGAATTCGCAAAACCAGAAGGAAACACTAGAAGCCAGCCGTGAACCAAAGGTGTCCTTTATTGAGAGACCAGTGACCCCAACACGGCCGCATTTTGGCATTTGCCTTCATCAGAGGGTAACCTCACCTCCCTTCCTTTGTGATTTTATGATTTTATATGATTGGATTTACATAACATTTTATTTACACATTTACATGTTTTTATTCTAGCCAAATGTTTATCCAGATTTTGTCTTTTTATGCATGTGCGGTATATGGTTTATGAAATATGAAGGTATCTCGATGTGTTTCTTCCACTTAGATACATACGTTTTATTTATTTATTATTATTTTTAGCTTTATATGTTTTTAATCTTGGCCAAGATTCCTCTCTGGCTTTCGTTCCTCTAAGATGCATATGTACCATGTTTTATAAACTATGATGATGTCTTGATGTGTTTCTTCTAATCTGCCAGTTCGGCCACCATGACACTCACCCTTGATCCTTTTAATTGGATACATTTTTTATTGGGTCTCCTTTGTCCTGTTATGGTTTTGGCTGGCCTTTTATCTGACAGTGTTTTGTCATGATCCCCCTCCTCCCATTTTTAATGTTTCTGGAAAGTAGAACATTGTAGTTTTTTTAGTTGAATTTGATTCAAAGGAGACCTACACAGATATGCGTTTCTTTGCCTCATGTTCTCAGGGCAATGTTACTTCACTGTGTCTACAGATTCATACAATTTGATCAGTTTGGAATTTCTACTGTTTGAAATTTCACTCTTCTTAATATACTGGTTTTGCCAGTCTCATGCGGAATAGGCTGAGCCGCTAGTGGCTCTTAGAGAAGTGAAAAGAGTGTTTAGGAAATACTAACTCGTTCCTCTTTCTATATTTTGACAAAAACGTTTGTTTAGATTATATGATATCCATCAGAAATAAGGTAGGATGAGTGCACGTGAGAGTTCTTGCTTTCTTAAGGGACTTCCAATTATTTTGGTTTTTTGAGACATGGGTCTTCCTCCCTCCCCCTCTTTGGCGCCAAAACGATCTCTTTAAAAGTAGACCAGGGAGTCCCGTGACACTGATTATAGTGAGCTTCTGCTCAGCGTTACACAAGGATCATGATAAGGCAAGTTTTCCCTCTAACTTTCTTTTATTTACTTTTATTTATCTTTCACTCATTACACACTGCTGGTTAAGATCATAACATAGAGCGTGCCATACAGACGGGCAAGATTGATCTTATTTTATTGAAGTTTTGAGCTGGGGATACAAACTTCACTATCACGAGTAAACTTTTTCATTTGCACTGTGCAATACAATTTGCGGGTCTTGTTTTTTTGGTTTTAGGAATTGCTACACTTAAAAGAAGCCACTTTACTGGTAAATTTTAGTTTCACTTTTAGGCTTTCCTCCATCAGTTTAATGTTTTGGCTCAATTAGGGTTTCTTTTTCATACTTCGGTTCTTACACTTGATTTTGAATGGTGCTTGCACTTTCTGTCTAAATGACACTGGTCATTGCAGGTCATAACAGTTCATATGTTTGTCGCATTCTGTATGCCAAATTATCACCCCAAGACACTTGCAGAATTCTTGACAGTTCCAGAGAAAGCCATGAGGGGGTATCCATAATGACCAGTGATTGAACATACTTCTCATAATAATGGGACTTTGGTAACCTCATATGGGCATACAAGGCATCTCTGAGAAGATTTGTGTTGAGTGCCTTGCATGGCATTTTTATGGCATTACAAATTGGGTGTTACTACTATGTAGGAAGCGATACAATTTTACATTAACCCTTTTTCTGCATCTAATAGGACTTAGACTGCCACTAACAGTGGTTTTGTAAATTTGACAGAAAGACCATTTGTAAGTTATTACATAAGAACATAAGATATGCCATACTGGGTCAGACCAAGGTCCATCAAGCCCAGTATCCTGTTTCCAACAGTGGCCAATCTAGGTCATACGTACCTAGCAGTTTCCCCAAAAGACACAGGTTCCGCAATGCTTGTACTGGGTCAAGCATTGATATCCTGGGTCCCTTCTTAATAATGGTTTATGGACCTTTCCTCCAGGAACTTGTCCAAACCTTTTTTAAACCCAGCTACACTAACAGCCCTTACTACATCCTCCGGTAACAAATTCCAGAGTTTGATTACACGTTGAGTGAAAAAATATTTTATTTTATTAGTCTTAAATAGTTTACCCTGTAGCTTCATTGCATGTCCCCTAGTCTTTCTATATTCTGATAACGTAAACAATCGATCTACGTTTACCCGTTCCACTCCGTTCATTAATTTATAGACTTCTATCATATCTCCCCTCAGCCGTCTCTTTTCCAGGTTAAAGAGCCCTAATCTTTTTATTTTATTCTCCTCCTCCTTCCATACTAGTGCTGGCTTTATTTGGTTTCATTTGGTCATTGCACATATTCAATGCATATGAATATTATAAAATATATTTGTGAGTGTGTTTGTGAATTACACATGTCGCAAATTATTGTATATGTACACTACATACTGAGAAATGAGTGTGTTGCATGTGGCATGTTTGTCAGTTCAGTTGTCTTTATATATATATATTTTATCTTTTGTACTATGGTTGTTAACATTTTTTGTAGTTGTCTACTGTTAAGGACAATTTTGTCTGTTTCCTTATTAGTGTTTGTGTTTAGAAATGTATGGATAGGTATTTGCATTATCATTTTGGTCTTTTACTATGCAATGATGTTAAATTATTTTTTAATTGTTTTTTAAGTTGTTTTATGAATTCATATTGTACATTGTTATGTATTATGATTTATATTTTACTTTTGTATGTTTATGTTTTGAGGTTATCCCTTGACGAAGGCAGGTGCCAAAACACAGTCGTGTTGGGATCACTGGTCACTCAATAAAGGACACCTATGGTTCACGGCTCGTTTCTACTGTCTCCAACAAATACCAAACATAAATCTCAAGAAACCACAGTGTTCAGTGCAGCAGCAGAAAAATAGAAACAGCAATGTATTTCCCCCAGTATTGTGCAAAATATAGATAGCAAATATAAAATCTAAAACCTGACATATTCCAATCACTAAATTGAAAACAAAATTCTTTTTTCTACCTTAGCTATCTAGCAATTTTATTTTTATTTTTTATTGATATTTTTCAGATCTATTACAATAGATATTGCTGCTCCTGTGGTGGTAAGGGATCCAAAGTAATGTCCCAATACAGCATGGTCTCGGGCGATTCCTTCTCCGTCTCCCATTCATTGGACTCCAACTCTGAGAAGAACTCGAAGTAGCAGCGCGAATCCTTTCTGTGCAGCTGACGGTCCGGTGGAGTGGAGGGAGTCCAAGGGTGTCGATGATCTGATCCCGAGGCACTCGGGGGCAAAAGCCAGTGCACTGAGAGAGATCTCGAGTGCCTCTTGGAGGCACTGTCCACCCAAGGGAGGGCATGTGCCGTGAGGATGGACTGTATCTCCTCCGGCGAGGCCACCGCCATGGATGGTGCCATCAATGGGACCGAGGAATCCAAGGTTATCGGGTCCTTGGATGCCTGCTGGGGTGAAGAACGACAAGAGGTTTCGCTCAAGCACCATCATGTGCTGAGCCAGAAACTCGGTCTCCAATGGTGTTGGAGCCAGCTCCACAAATACCGGTGTCGATGCCGGTTCCTTTTGCAGGGACTCCACAATCATGTCAGGTTCAGGAATCACCCACTGGCTCTCCTGGGCCTCAGGAGGCCTCTCTTCCTGCTGAGGTAGCTCGGCAGGTGGCTCCTGGCCCTCGCCCTCAAAGTCGCATCGAGGGCTTCCATACCAATGCAAGTGGGCCTTCACCTAGGTATCAGCATCACCCTTCAATGCTGTCTGCATGTAAGGCTGGTCCTTCTGGGTGTGTTCCTTACTGAAGGAGAGAAAATACCCCTACCAGTCCAATGCTCCGCAGTCCCTCGGCTCCAAATGAGCATAGTCCCTGCATGAAGCCAAAGCCTTAGCAGAGGTCTTAGAGAGCACCGATGCCAGAGCTGATGCCAAGGACTCTAAGAAACTGAATAGCGGTTATTGTTTCTTTCCTGGATCTGAAGCCCTTTGTACGTCATCTGAAGGCAGAGAGTGCAGGATGAGGTCTGGTGGTAAGGCTCGAGGCACCACAAACACTAGTTGTGGGGGTCAGTCACTGATATTGTCTGACGACACTGGGTGCATTTTTTTAATTCACTGGCCGGCTTCGACATGTTGAGGAAGACGGCTTCCACCAAGTCAAACGACTCCAATATCTGAGTCAACCAGGGGGCATGAGAGAAAATACTCCCGTGCCTCAAAAATGAAAAAGAAACCCAAAGAAAACCCTGCAATGAAGCACGCTTCTGGGAATGGGCAGGAAGACGACACATGACCGAAAAGAGAAAAAAAAAAGATGAAAAAATAGTACTGAAGGGTATAAACTCTTTCCGGGGTGTCAGTCTATACCTGAATCACTCCACGGAAAAAAGAAGACTGAGGTAAAAATGGCTTCTTCAACGGGAAGACCAGCACGCATGCGTGGTGCACCTTCCAAAGGCTTCCTTTGGAAGCTGGGACGTGTTCCCACCTGGGATCTGTTGGTGACATCACCCAAAAGAGGACTGACTTCCTGCATGGTCCCGGAGAAAAAGAAACTGAACAAATAAAGAAACAATAAAACAATCAAAGGATAATAACTAGCAGTAAATATTTCTTCGACTCCTAACTTTACTCCACTAAGCAATCATGAATATATAACTGTTCCCTTTAAGTGAAATAAGACACTTACAAGGAAACCTAAAAAGAATGTGCCCCCTGCAGCCAAAATCTTCTCACAAGTCAAAAACATTTTCCTCCTGATTTGAATGGCATGAGCCAGGTCAGGAAACAAGTAAATTTTTTGACTGCAAAAGACAAAATCCTTCTTCTTAAAGAAACCTTTCATAATCATATACTTATCCTTTTCATGGAGAAAGGAAACAATTAGGGTTGCATGCGAGGAAAGTTCATCCTGTGAATCCTCTGAAAGCTGAGTTAAGTTCACAGAGGAAAACGTAACCAACTTCTCCGTCTCTCCTTTACCCTCATTAACTTGACAAACCTTCTGAGGAATATAATACAAATTAGATAACAAAATCTCATCTGGATTAGTTATTGCCAAAATTTCCTTGAAATACTTCTTTATCAAAATTTCATCAGACAAGAGACAAGAAACTGGAACATTTAAAAAGTGCAAATTTGGCTTCCGGTTATGGTGGAGATGTGAGAGGCTGCTCTAACCCATGGCTCCCAATACTCTGTTTAAGAACCGTACGGTGGTATAAAACGTAAAGGACAGAAATCTATTACCTCAACCAGGAGAATGTCCAAAACACTTCGGATGCACTTGGAGAAGTCTATCAAGGACTTAAATGTGGAGAAAGCGGCAAAATTGCCACAGGCAGGGAAGTCCGGGGGAAACATCATGGCGCCGATGACGGCCATCAAACAAACGTGCCCTACACTGGGTGAGACCGATCACAGCATGGCAGTGCTGCTACAGGAAATTCGCTCCTCCAAGCTAGAAATTATCAGTGCTGTCTCGGCGCACTTCAATGAACGTTTTGACACCATGCTGGCGTAAGTGCAAGAGGTGGAAGAGCACGTGGGGAAAGTGGAGGATTGAGAAGTACAGAGGGCTAAAGATGTGGATAAGTTATCTAAAGCGGTGCGGTGGCTGGAGATCAAGGCAGAGGACCAAGAGAATCGTGACTGCCGTCAGAACCTTGAGATCTTCAGAGTTCCAGAGGGTGCCGAGGCGCCAGGTGCATGTAGTTTTGTGCAGCAGCTTCTGAGTACCTTCTTTCCCACTCAGCGGTCTACGAAATTGAAAGAGCACATAGGGAGACGTGTCCGAAGCCTGAGGAAGGTCAAAACCCTAGAGCTTTAATCATGCAGATGTTTTGCTACTGGGAGAAAGAGCATATTATTGTGGAAGCACGTAAGACGTGAACTGCTTTGTATAAAACCTGGCAAGTCTCGATTTTCCCAGATG
This sequence comes from Ichthyophis bannanicus, assembly GCA_033557465.1. NCBI lineage: Eukaryota > Metazoa > Chordata > Amphibia > Gymnophiona > Ichthyophiidae > Ichthyophis > Ichthyophis bannanicus. The sequence goes on along the minus strand of CM066036.1, from coordinate 154,151,721 downwards.
TTAGTGGTGAAACAATCAGGAAGCAAAAAGAACCGTTACTGTACAGAGACTCTTTAGCTAAGGCGGGGCTCAAGGCAAATATTTGTTATCCAGTCCGTCTTACTGTTGTGCATAGGGGGGAAAAGATGTTCCTCTGGTCCCCAGAAGTGGAACGTCTGCTGGAACGGGTGTATAGAGACAGATCCAAAGGTGCACCCCCAGGCATCGAGTCGAGCAATGAGGAGGCCGCGAGGAATGAAGGGGGGCAGAGGCTACTCGAACTGAATGTCAGTATCAGCACTGAACAGCACACATTGCTTCCTCACGGACAGCCTATGCCGGCGGATGGAGACAGCCAGCTTGTGGAAGAGGTAGAGGTTTCCCCAGCTACACTGTGAGGAGGCCTTTATGGCAGTATCGATAGAACAGATATTATTACTGCTTGTTTATAAGAGGACTGTTATCAACGCTGTGTGGGTGGAAAGGAGAGGTGTACCGGCTAACGCGCTGCTGAAGGTTGGGAGTGCAGCGCCTTGGTAAGAGTGAGCTTCTCTATGTGTACGCTGTGGGCCCTGCTATGGGCACCTACTCAGCGGAGATAGTCTGCATGGGGGGGGGGGTGAACCCTAGCAGAGGGCACCTGGTTGTTTGATAGAGATGTGTAATGATGAAGATGCCTTATATATTACGATGGGATGATGGGATTGTTGGTGAGACACATTTTTAAACCGCTGGTGGCCGCCAAAGATCGGTTTTAGTGGAAAAGAGGATGTTTGTACCTGGGTTTGCTGGGGGTTTTTTCTTTCTTTTTGTTTATTCAGACATATTGGTTGATGTGCGGTGGGGCTGTGGGTGGTCGGGGGTAGGTGGGGGAGTGGGGACGAGGGGGACCCTTGACCAGTTGGGATGTTTTGTGGTAATGGGTGGCTTTTCTTGCACCAATGGCTCTTAAGGTAGCCACTTGAATGTGGGGGGCCTGAATAGCCCATTTAAGCAGAAGAGAGTGTTTTCCTATCTCCAGAGGGAGAGAATGGGCATTGCCCTCCTACAGGAGGTGAGGCTTCTCCCTGCAGAGATGGAGAAATTACAGGGGGGCTACTGGGAGCAGATATTTCATTCGGCCTACAATTCAAAGAAGAGGGGAAAAGCTATCTTGGTCAGTAAGAATACTCCTTATGTTGTGGAACACTCTGGGGGAGATACATATGGGCGAATGGTGTGGACTGTGGGACGGGTGGAGGGCCAAAAGTTCTCTCTTCTGAACTTTTATGCCTCTAATGGGTGAAAAGGAATCTTCTTTCAGCAGCCATTTGCAGCCTTTGCCCAGCAAGCAGTGGGCTCGCTCTGGGTGGGGGCCGGGGGGAGATACGAATTATGCTCTATATAATCTGGATAGATCTGGTGTAGTCCGGCAGTCGCTCTCCTTGCTCAAGAGCAAGGAGTCGGGTAAGGCAATGCTTAAGATGGGTTGGATAGATGTCTGACGGGTGATGCACCCAGATAGTAGGGACTATACACATTGCTCAGCCAAGGTGCGAGGATACTCGCGACTGGACCTTTTTTGCGGCCTAGAGGCAGAGTTGAACCGGGTTGAGGGCATCAGTATTATGAACCCAGAGGTTAGTAATCATGGGATGGTTTGCCTTTGGCTTAACATGGGGCGGCCTGCGGCCAGTCTTGGGAGGCGAAGGTGGCGGGCTAATACGAGACTTCTCCAGGAAAAGGAAGTGCAAAAGTTGATGGGTCAAAGGTGGGCTGAATTTTTGGATTATAATGATGTGGAAGGGATTTCAGCTAGCCTTCTGTGGGAGTCTGGCAAGGCATACATGCGTGGTAAATTGTTGCAGCTAGTGGCGCGCCATAAAGAAGCAGAGGTATGTCAGCTTCAAGCTCAGCTGAGCACCTTACAGAACAAGCATAAGCACACTGGTAGTACACGTGTATACTGCCATGCAACAGACATAAGGAGCCGCCTTGACGCATTAGAGGTAGAGCGCATTGAGTTTTTGTGGCGATCTCACTCGTAGTCATTTTCTGGAATTCAAGGGGCAGGCAAGTAAGTTGTTGGCATGGCAGCTTTGTAAGTGAAGAGCTAGCCAACTCATCGGAGAGGTGTATGATGAGCGTCGTAGGCTGCACTATATAAGTCTGAGTACTCTGCCTCCCCGATGGATTTGGTTAATTTTCTCAGTTGGGTCCCATTGCCCATGTTATCCCCGCAACAGCAAGAAGCTTTGGATAGGGAGATCTCGATGGCTGAGGTTGAACTCGCTATAGGATCACTGGCCTCTGGAAAGGCCATGGGGACAGATGGATTTCCAATTGAGTGGTATAAAGGATTGAAGAGGGTCCTTGCTCCTGTCCTCCAGCAGACTTTCAATGAAGCATTGTTTGTGGGGCGTTTGCCCGCAATGAGGTATGAAGCCGAGATCTCCTTGATTCCTAAGGAAGGGCATTCCCCCTTGGAATGTGGGAATTATCGCCCGATCTCCCTTTAGAATAGTGATGTTAAAATCTTTGCTCATGTGTTGGCCCACCGATTAGAGCATGTTATATCTTATATTATACACCCAGATCATAAAAGGATGGCAAATTTATGATAATGTCAAGAAGCTTTTGAATATAATGTTTGGCATTGCACAAACTAGTAAGAATGCCTGGTGTGTGTCGTTGGATGCCGAAAAAGCCTTCGACCGAGTGGAGTGGCCATATCTTTTTGCAGTCAAGGAGAAATTTGGTTTGGGGGCACGGTTTGTGTGCTGGGTTCGAGCTCTTTATGCTGCACCCATGGCAACGGTGGTAGTGAATGGCCTACAATCGGAAATTTCTCCTTATATCGAGGAACACAGCAGGGGTGCCCACTCTCCCCATTGCTTTCGCATTAGCGATAGAACCATTGGCCTGCATACTGCGTACAGCTCCAGATATTCAACCGGTTATTTTGGATGGGGTGCCGCACCATGAGTCACTTTAAGCGGACGATACCTTGGTTTTTCTCGAGAACCCAGAGGATTCTATTTCAGGTTTGCTCCGGATCCTAAGTAAATTAGCTAAAGTTTCTGGTTTCAAAGTGAATTACGATAAAAATGAAGTTCTCTGCTTAGGAGAGAAAGGCCCCTCGCTGCCGCAGAATTGTCCATTCCGTGTTGCCTCATCGGATATTACGTATTTGGGGATTCGAATCTTGTCATGCCTTACTGATTTGTATAAGCTTAATTATATCAGATTGCTGTCTACTATAATGCCTGAATTAGAGTTGTGGGAGGGTCTCACAATGGGCTGGATGAGTCACATTGTAGCTGAAGCTCATTTTCACGCAATTGCCCTTCAGGGTGTCTGCACACTTCTTTAGGAAGTTAGAGGAGCATTTTAGTCGATTTGTTTGGGGGAAACCAAAAGCCAAAATAGGATGGAAGCGGTTGGTCCCCCCCAGTAGAGGAGGGACGGGTAGAGTGCCTGAGGTTATCCCTTTATTACAAGGCGGCCGTACTGCGTTGCCTGCGATATCACTATGTCAGACTGCCGGAGGTCCACTGGGTGGCCATAGAGCGGGCATGGCTGGCACCCTTTTCGGTGTTTGAGGGTGAGAGGGAAGGAGGGGTGAAGGCAGTGGGTCATATTTTACTAGCCCCTTTACTCCAGGAGTGGACAAAGGTTTGTCATAAAAGTGGGGCAAGTGTGTTGTTCCCCAAAGCTCAGCTAGATGATTTTTGCCCCTTTAGCGGCCCTGAGTTTGCTCGGTCTGAAGAATCTGGCGCCAGAGAGGGATTCAAAGTTTTTCAAATGTAGTGCCTGATGGCTCTTGTATGAGTCTAGCACAGCTGAATGATAAGGGAGGAGTTCAGGTTCCCTTGTTTCAGTATTTTCAGCTCCATCATTTTGTTATGGCAGTGGATAACAAGGTTCACATTATTCGGGTGCCAACTGCCCTGGAGAAAGTTCTTTTTCAGAAGTTGACACAGTGGAAGGGGTTGCTTTTGAGGGTGTATGGCACTTTGCGAGAGTTATATTGTGCAGAGATGGATAGGCACTTCGAAAGGTGGCACCAAGTTTTAGGGTGCACCCTTACACCTGAGGAGTGGCGCCTGGTTCACCAGCGTAGCTATCAATGTGTGTGTAATATGCAGTGTCGGCAAACCCAGTATCAGATTTTGATGCATTCGTACCTGACACCTGTGCGGTTGAAGCATTTGGCGCTTAAGGGCGGGAATGACTGCTGGAGAGGCTGTGGGCAAGTAGGCACCTTTTTTCACCTTTGGTGGACATGCCCGCGAATTCAATGTTTTTGGACAGGGGTCATCTCCAGGGTAAATGAGATTCTAGAGGGAACACTTACACCCGATCCTATGCCCTGCTTGTTGGGTTATTTGGGCCACACCCCTGGACTGATTAAGGAGTGGCGTAGACTAATGAAACATTTGCTGTTGGGGGCTCGAATGGTAGTAGCCCAGCAGTTGAAATCATGCAAAGAATGGTGTGCTAGATTGCGGGACTTAGCCAATATGGACAGATTGTCCTTTATGTTGGAAAACCGGCTAAAAGAGTGTGACTCCATTTGGGTACCTTATCACACCTGGGAGCGGGGCGGCGGGGTACCCCTGGGGGATGGTGCAGGATAGCTGGTGAAGTGAGTGTGCTGGGGGTGTAACTTTTTTCGTGCCTTTGTCTGTGCTTGCCCTTTGGGGGGTGTTGCCACCGCCTTGGCTACCCTTCCTCCTCCCCCCCCCCTCTTTTGCTTCCCGCCCTCCTCCCTGCTGTTAAGTGGGTGAGAGCACATCGCACATGAAGAAGATAGTGTTGCTCCTGTTGAGCTTTTGGATAGATGTACTTGGATTAGTCTGTAACTTTGATATGGATTATGGTCATTTTTTGTGTGTGTGAGTTTGTACTCCTCCTTTTTTTGTTGTAATCAATATAGTAATTGTTGTTGTGTGTATGACCATCTGTGATATCCTCGATATGCTATAAATAAAAAAAGTTTAAAAAAATAAATAAATAAAAAATGAAAAAGTGCACATTTTTGCTCCTAATCAAATTCTCCAGTGCCTCTAGATTATTATGAAGGACAATGATGTCCTTCATCGCTAATACTCTGGCAGACTGAAGGGAAACCAGCTGAGCCTCCAGTTTAGAAGTCTGCAGCCCAACTGTATTTAAAGAAACATCTGTAGAGTGACATTTTTAACAGAGTCCTGAATAAATGAGCATAATTGAGAAATAGTCCTATTTAGCAAAGACCCAGTCCTTGAAACAATTTTCCAAATGTCAGTCAATGATATATTAGAAGGAGGAGGTTTCATAGGGGCAGCAATAGAAGGTAAATCAGGCAAACTAACAACTTGAGGAGTTTTCACAGGAGTTGGAGTTGGAGTTGGTGGCAAACCCAAGGAGTCAGACCCTGATTCCACAAGGGAAAATTGCCTTAAATCAGATTTTATCACGTACTGCAAAAAATGCAGTGTGTGCCTTTGAGTCAGTCCTGACTCCTGGCGACCCAGAAGCTCCTGGGTTTTCATGGCAGTGTCACTGGAAGTAGATTGCCAGGCCTTTCTTCCGAGGCAATGGAGGGTTAAGTGACTTGCCCAAGGCCACAAGGAGTGCTACTGGGAATTGAACCCTGGTTGCTTGGTTACCAACCAAGCCAGTGTTCTAACCATCAGGCTACTCCTCCACTCCTTATCATGTACTAAGCATTAGTAAATAGGGGCCTTAATGTTCAATAAAGTAGCAGATTAATATCTCTAGAGGTTTAACGCTGTTCTGGATAAGAATAAATTGTGAGGCTCAGAGTCGTTTAGCGTTCATACTCTTCCTGTTATATAAACACAGAAAGAGAGAAACCAATAGTCTATAAATACTGCTAGGATGTCCCATATAATCTGCTCACTTTCTATTCCTACTGAAATTCCTCAGACCTGTCCTGTACCTTGATTCAGCTTTATCCTTACTTCCTTAACTCGGGTCATGTCTACAAACTCCATTAGATGGCTGTTCCATCAATCTACTCTTCTTCCTTTGGAAAAATACTTGTTATTCGAACATTTAGTTTCCTTCCCCCTAGTCACATAATATAGTGGATGACATCAGAAAGACAAAATTAGACTTACCTGCTAGTTGTTGTTCCTTGAGGAACTCTAGTCCAGTCCCGAACCTCTGGGTAGTGCACCTCTTCCAGCAGCTTGGAGACTGAGCATGTCATCTTTTGACGACAGTACTACTAATAGAACAGGCACCGCCCCTTCTCTCCAGTAACCTATTGACAAAGCAGATTCACAGGAGCAACAAATAAGTAGTTAAGAAATTGTAACACAGAATACTCTCTTACTAGAACTATAAACAAAATCCCCATTGTCCTGGAGAAGAGGTTTCTCCTATCTCCCCCTCCCAGGATAAGAGAAATTACTGTGACCCCACTGGGCCCCGAGATCAAGCACTGTATGTGAGACAGACCATCCCACGACTCACCGCAGAACTATAATCCTGACAACTGCCAAATGGGTGGGATCCGGGACTAGGTTGGAATTCCTCAAGGAACAACAATTAGCAGGTAAGTCTAATTTTGTCTTCCTTATCGTCCCTCCAGTCCAGTCCCGAACCTCTGGGATGTAACAGAGCAGTTAAGAATTTTGGAGGGACCTGCCGATCCAGCGCATAACACCACTGACCCGAAGCAGGCATCCCCGGCAGCCTGAACGTCCAGATGATAATGCTTCACGAAGGTATGCAGGGATGACCAGTTAGCCGCCCTGAAAATTTCCACTGGTGGAACCAAACTGTATTCTGCCCATGAAGTCGCTTGAACTCTCGTGGAATGCACCCACACTTCCGCCACACTTGTTTACCCCTGAGCAGATATGCCGACAAGATCCATCTCTAATCCATCTGGAAATAGACGACTTGACCACCATTTCGCCTTTGCGGGGACCACCAAACAGGGCAAAAAGACGATCCGACTTACGGAATGTCTGAGTAGTCTTCAGATAACGCCATAACATGCGCCGAACATCCATATATCTCAGCGGCTGGCTAGTGCCAGACTCCTTTGTGCCCGCCAGAACGAGCAGGGATACTGACTGATTCACATGAAAGGCTGAACATAAACAAAAAACATAAAGAACATAAAATATGCCATACTGGGTCAGACCAAGGTCCATCAAGCCCAGTATCCTGTTTCCAACAGTGGCCAATCTAGGTCATATGTACCTAGCAGTTTCCCCAAAAGACACAGGTTCCACAATGCTTGTATTGGGTCAAGCATTGATATCCTGGGTCCCTTCTTAATAATGGTTTATGGACCTTTCCTCCAGGAACTTGTCCAAACCTTTTTTAAAACCAACTACACTAACAGCCTTTACTACATCCTCCGGTAACAAATTCCAGAGTTTGATTACACGTTGAGTGAAAAAATATTTTCTTTTATTAGTCTTAAATAGTTTACCCTGTAGCTTCATTTCATGTCTCCTAGTCTTTCTATATTCTGATAACATAAACAATCCAGGTTAAAGAGCCCTAACCTTTTTAGCCTTTCTTCATAGGGGTATCCTTCCATCCCCTTTACCATTTTGGTGGCTCTTCTCTGAACCTTTTCTAATAATGCTATATCCTTTTTAAGATACGGCGACCAGAATTGCACACAATATTCAAGGTGCGGTCTCACCATGGAACGATATAGAAGCATTATAATATCCTTAGTTTTATTTTCCATTCCTTTCCTTATGATACCTAGCATTCTATTTGCTCTCTTGGCCGCCACTGCACACTGGGCCAAGGGTTTTAATATGTTATCCACAATGACGCCTAAATCTTTTTCCTGGGTGGTGGTTCCTAATGTGGAACCTTGCATCGTGTAACCATAGTTTGGGTTGTTCTTCCCTAGGTGCATAACTTTGCACTTGTCCACATTAAATTTCATCTGCCATTTTGATGCCCAGTCTTCCAATTTATCAAGATCCTCTTGCAATTTTCCACAATCCTCTTGGGTTTTAACAACTTTAAATAGTTTTGTGTCATCTGCAAATTTGATAACCTCACTCGTTATTCCCTTTTCCAGGTCATTTATGAATATGTCAAAAAGCAGCGGTCCAGGCACAGATCCCTGGGGTACACCACTATTTACCTTTCTCCATTGGGAAAATTGGCCATTTAGCCTTACCCTCTGCATTCTATCGTTTAACCAGTTCCTGATCCACAATAGTACACTGCCTCCTATCCCATGACTCTTTAGTTTTGCCAAAAGTCTCTGATGAGGGACCTTGTCAAAGGCTTTCTGAAAGTCCAAATACACTGAAACTGCTTTAGGCAAGAAAGAGGGAGCCAGTCGCAATACCACCTTTACCTTAGAGAAGGAAAGAAATGGCTCCCAACATGGCAAGGCTTAGAGCTCCGAAATCCTACGTGTCACTAGGAACACGGTCTTAAGAGTCAAATCTTTTAGCGATGCCTGAGCCAAGGGTTCAAAGGGCTCTCCACATAGCACTGACAGCACCTAATTGAGGTCCTACGATGGAATCACTGCCCACCAAGGAAGGTGCAGGCAAAGCACCGCTCTTAAGAAACGTGTTACATCAGGATGCATGTCCAACGCTACTCCCTGGACCTTTCCGCAATAACAGGCGATTGCCGCCAGCTGTACCCTCAAGGAACTTGCAGCCAGGCCCTTGTTAAACCTGTCCTCCAAGAACGCTAAGATGATGGACAATGAGGCTGCGGCGAGCCTTATCTGACAGTCGGCATACCAAGCCTCAAATAGGCCCCAGACCCAAATATAGGCTAAGGAAGTATTTATTTTATTTAACATTTCTTATATACCGCCTTTCATGATATCAAGGCGGTTTACATTGAACAAACTGAAATTACATTGAACAGGGCATTATAACTTGGAGATAACTATTTTACAGGGAACATGGACAATGGAGGGTTAAGTGGCTTGCCCAATGCCACAAGGAGCACCTGTGGGACTAGAAACCCCAGTCTTTCTGGCCCAAGGTTACTGTTCTCTAGTGGAATTTGAACCTCTGACCTTCCGGCCTGAGGTACCTTGCCCCAACCACTAGGCCACTCCTCCCACTTAGACCTCCTTCTTGCCTTTAGCAGCACTGAAATCACCGGACCTAAATAACCTTTCTTCTTCAGCCTTGCCCTTTCAAGAACCAGGCCATAAGCTAGAATCTATCCATGAGTACCAGCCCCTGCGATAAGAGATCCAACCTTGCTGGGAGCCGCCATGGGCGATCCGCCAGACTCCTCACTAGGTCCGCATACAACAGCCATCATGGCCAGTCTGGGGTGATGAGAAACACCTTCCCCCGATGTGCCTCGATCCTTTGAACCACCCTGCATATGAAGGGTCAGGGCGGAAACATGTAGAGGAGTTCTTCTGTCGGTCATTGATTCACCAGGGCGTCTAAGCCTTCCGACATTCTTTCCCTTTTTCTGCTGAAAAAGCGACTTGCCTTGGTGCTCTTGAACTTCGCCATCAAATCCATATCCAGTGCGCCCCAGCAACACACCAGCAAGTCGAACACCTCCTGATTGAATACCCATTCTCCGGGGTCTACTCACATGCAACTCAGGTAGCCTGTCATGACATTGTCGACTCCCGCCACATGCGCTCCCTACAATGCTTGGAGGTGACCTTCCGCCCAGTCCATCAGGTCCTCGGTGTCCTCCTCCAAGGCTGCACTGCCCATGCCGCCCTGCCAGTTGATGTAGGCTACCGTGGTTGCGTTGTCCGACAGAGCCCATACTACCACGCTCTGCAACCTTGCTTCAAAGCTCCGCAGTGATAGGGCCACAGCCCGAATCTCCAGTCTGTTGATCAAGCAGCAAGCCTCCTGCGGGCTCCACTGCCTCTGCACAAACTGTACCTCGCAATGAGCACCCCAGTCAGAAAGACTTGCATCCATCACCACAGGGACCCAGGCTGGCGCCTCAAGGGGCTTCCCTCTTTCCAGATTCTTCCTCGTAAGCCACCACCTGAGGGCCCTCTTATCCCCCTGCAGGCAAGGAAGTCTCTGGGAAAGAGGATGAGACTGGTGCCACCAACATCGGAGCAGCACCCTTTGGAAGGGCCGCATATGCGCTCTTGCCCATGGTACCAGCTCAAGAATGGCTGCCATGGTGCCCAGGAGCTGAAAGTAATGCCACGCCGTGGGCTCTAACCTCCCGAGAAACTCCCACACAAAGCACTGAAGCTCCGTGCTCACTGTTACGGCAGGAAGACTTTCCCTACCTGTGTGTCGAAGCATGCCCACAAGTATTCCAGGACTTGAGACAAGCGCAACTGACTCTTGGCAACATTGACCACCCAACACAGATTCTGAAGGAATTGCACCACCCGGGCTGTTGCACATTCGCCTTCCTCCCTGGACTTTGCCCGAATGAACCAGTAATCGAGGTATGGATGCACTAGTACACCTTCTCTGTGTAACGCCGCTGCTACCACCACCATGACCTTGGTGAAGGTGCATGGAGACGTCACGAGCGCGAAGGGTAGCGCCCTGAACTGAAAATGCCCCATGGACACCAAAAACCTGAGGAACTGCTAATGTTCCAGCCATATGGGAATGTACAGGTACACCTCCGCTAGGTCGAGGGACATCAGGAACTCTCCACTACGGACTGCAAGGTCTCCATGCCAAAATGCGGTACTCGCAGACAGCAGTTTACACTTTTGAGATCGAGAATCGGGTGGAAGGCCCCATCTTTCTTTGGCACTATGAAATAAATGGAGTACCAACCGCAGCCGTACTGGTCCGGGGTACCGGCACTATGGCCCTTAGCCGAACGAACCTTCATAATATTGATCCCCTGACTCTCTCCTCCACCATCTCTCCATCTCTTTCCTCCATTTTATCCTCCAAGTCCATCGACGAGGCATTATCTTCATACAATGCTACACTATCCTCAGCCCTTGACACTCTTGCCCCTCCTACCCCACATCCTGTCAAATGATCTACTCCTCAACCCTGGCTTTCACCCACAATCCGTTACCTATGCATCTGCGCCCGTTCTGCCAAATGAGCTTGGTCCAAATCCTGCTCCCCAGAGGATATTCTACACTTCAAATTCATGCTTGGCTCCTTCCAGTCAGCCTTAGCACTTGCCAAACAAAATTACTACATCCATCTGACCAACTCCCTTGCCTCTGATCCTCGCAGTCTCTTTAATACCCTCAATTCTCTCCTCAAGGTCCCCCCGCCCCTGATCCCGCCCTCCCTTTCTGCCCAAACCCTAGCCGACTACTTCCATGACAAAATCCACAAGATTACCCTCCAATTCCCTACCCCCCATCTACCTCCCCTTCTACCCAATTCTCCTCCCCCATCCATACTCCCCCTATCAACCTCTCATCCTTCCCCCCAATCTCTAAGAAACCACACTCCTTCTGTCCTCCTCCAAACCCACCACCTGTTCTTCAGACCCTATCCCCACCCATCTCCTACGTTCCATCCCCCTCACCATTATCCCCTCCATCACTCATATCCTCAACCTTTCACTCTCCACTGCAACTGTCCCCATTGGCTTCAAACATGCTGTTGTCACACCCCTCCTCAAGAAACCCTCACTTGATCTCACATGCCCTTCTAACTATCGAACCATCTCCCTTCTTCCCTTCATATCCAAACTATTAGAACGAGCAGTCCACCGTCGCTGCCTTGACTTCCTCTCCTCCCAGGCCCTCCTGGACCCACTACAATCCGGCTTCTGTCCCCTACACTCCACTGAAACGGCACTCACAAAAGTCACAAACGACCTGTTCCTGGCAAAATCCAAGGGCCTCTATTCTATCCTCATCCTTCTTGACCTTTCTGCTGCCTTTGACACTGTTGACCACAACCTTCTCCTCATCACCCTCTCCTCGCTTGGCTTCAAGGACTCAGTATTATCCTGGTTCTCCTCCTACCTCTCCCATCGCTCATTCAGTGTATGCTCTGGCGGCTCCTCCTCCTCCCCTACCCAGCTCCATGTAGGTGTACCCCAGGGATCTATCTTGGGTCCCCTCCTCTTCTCTCTCTATACCCAAGGCCTTGGCACGCTTATCTCCTCCCATGGCTTTCAGTGCCATCTCTATGATGATGACTCCCAAATCTACCTCTCTACACCTAATATTTCTCCAGCAACCCAGTCCAAGATCTCTGCCTGTCTTTCGGACATCGCTGCCTGGATGTCTCATCGCCGATTGAAATTGAACATGGCCAAGACTGAACTCCTTGTTTTTCCACCTAACTCCTCCTCCCCACTTCCCCCTCTCTCAATCCATGTGGATGGATCTACTATCCTTCCTGTTCCCTCGGCCCACAATCTAGGGGTTATCTTTGACACCTCTCTTTCCTTCTCCGCTCATATCCAGCTTGTAGCTAAGACATGCCACTTCTTTCTCTACAACATCAGCAAAATCTGCCCCTTCCTCTCTGAACACACTACCAAAGCGCTTATCCACTCCTTAATCTCCTCTCGCCTCGATTACTGCAACCTACTCCTCGCTGGTCTTCCAATGAGCCACCTCCTTCCCCTTCAATCTATACAAAATCACGCTGCTCGACTAATCTTCTGCCAGCCTCACCATGCCCACATTACTCCTCTTCTCAAGTCACTTCACTGGCTCCCTGTCCAATTCCACATCCAATTCAAACTTCTCCTACTGACCTATAAATGCATTCACTCTATGGGCCCTCAATACCTCTTATCTCGCCCTACGTCCCCTCTCAAAATTTGCGCTCCACTAATAAATTACTTCTATCAATGCCTTTCACCCGCACCGCGAACTCCCAACTGCGCTCCTTTCACCTTGCTGCATCTTATGCCTGGAACAGCTTACCTGCGTCTGTGCGCCAGGCATCCTCCCTGGCCCTCTTCAAATCCAGGTTGAAGACCCACCTCTTCACCGTTGCATTCAGATCCTGACGCCTTCCTCATCTTACCCTAACCCCCGTCAACATTATGATCAACTATAGACCAAGCTGTACCACACCATACCTTGCGTAGAACTGACTAATGCTCTGTACTGTTCTTACTAATGTACTGTTCTAATTAGATTGTAAGCTCCGATGAACATGACTCTGATGGGCAGGGACTGTCTCTTGTATGTTGGTTACCTCTTGTAGGTTAGCTGTGCAGCGCTGCGTGCGTGGCGCTTTATAAGTGCTGAATAGTAGCAGTAGTAGTAACAAGGTATCTCGTACTGCCATCTCCTTGGCCCGCGCCTTGCACAGGGACTGCACGAAGGAGCTGCCCACCAGTCAAGTGAACTCGAGGGCATACCCCTCCTGAATGACCTCTAATACCCACTGATCGGAAGTAATCTGGAGCCAGGCGGAGAAGAAGTCTTGCAGCCGGCCCCCCACCGGCTGCACCTCCACCTGGGCCCCCCTCACTTAATTGGGGCTTCTTAGGCCCGGTGGACGGGACAGCCGTGAATCCGCACCACGCTCCCCAAAAGCCTCGAAACGCTTGCGTCCTAGCGGGACATCGACCCCTCTGGAAAGGAGCTAGGCATGGAGACCAAAAATGCCGGAATTCCTGCTACTGACCCTGGGGGCAGAGGAAACGCGGCTCGGCTTTTGCTTGTCCTCCGGAGTCGCCTGCCCTTAGACTCTCCCAAGTCTTTGACCAACTTTTCCAGGTCCTCTCCGGAAGGGCAGCTTACTGAGTCAGGCCTTGGAAGAACTATCCACCACCCAATTACGGAGCCACAGATAACGGCGGGCTGCAACTACTGAGGAGCCATACTCTTCAAAAGTCCTCTAATGAGGTCATAATGAATATCTGTTAGGTAAGCAGCCCCAGATTCCAACCGGGCCACTTTCCCTCCCTGGTCAGTGTCCTCCTGTTGTTGCACTCGCTGGGCTAGTGGAGGCAGGCCCACGCCATCCAAGCTCCACAGATGGAGGCCTGGAGGGAAAGGACATTGACATCGAAGGCCTGTTTTAACAGCGCATCAAACTTCCTATCCTATGGATCTTTCAGTACTGCCGCACCTTCCACGGGAATCGTCATCTTCTTAGTGACAGCCGAGACTGCCGCGTCCACCTTTGGAGATCGAAAAAGCTCCCTATCCTGCCAATGGATAGAAGTGCGCCATGTCTGGTCCCACGAAGGCCCATCTCCGGCAGATCCTACTCATCCTGGATCATCTGTCATACTACCCTATGAATAGGGAAGACCGACTGTGTTTTCCGCACTGCTCTCAGAAGAGGATCCTCTAGAGTATCCTCCTCCACTGCAGGCCCCACAGGCATATTAAGTGCCTTCAACGATTCCATGATAGGCACCGGCAACATTTCCCTACAGAAGACCCTATCCTAGCCTGGTCTTCCTGTTCTGCGATCTCTCCTTCCTCGAGCTTGTCTTACACATCCATCTCCATATCCAGGTCTTCCCCCTCGAGACCCTCTGACACCGGATAGTGCCCCTGCCCGTCTTCCGCAAGCTTAGGGCGTTTTGTCGGCAGAATCCCTGGCTCCTCACCGAGCCTCTCTGGCCTACTCTTGCTCCGAGCTAAGGACACAGGCATTCCTGTCACCCCCTGCTGGTGCAAGCAAAATGCCTCGTGGAGCAGCAGCACAAAACTCTGGCGAAAAAATCCCTGGGACACACCCCTCTGCCAGACTTTGGGAAGAGGATGGACCGGGAATGGCTGGAGCAGAGGGAGATAGCTCTTGCAAAACAGGCGCGTGCCCTCTGGCCATCTGCCCATCCGGAGGCGGGGCCTGAGGCCCTCCTTGTTCTGACCTATCCTGAAGGGACTGCTCCATTGTGGTGGCCTCCTGGGCACACCCCCTACAGACACCCACCTCCAAAATGGTACCCCACCTGGTTCCACAAACCAGACACTGAGGCCTGGCGGGTATACCCGCAATCTAAGGATCAGAGTTTGAGCTCTGGAACCAGCTTGTTCCTCCCTCAAGCTAATAAGAGCTGTCTGTTCCCCCAAAACACAGCAGGAAACAAATGGGAAAGCAGTGTTCCCCACATCGAGCAGGGCAAAAAATGGCCCCTCTCTCTCTGCCCCCCCCCCCCCCGTGACCCCTTTGCCTTTTTTTTTTCTTTAACAAAATAAAGGTCTACCTAATGAGCAATGCTATCAAGGCTTACGTATTGAATTTTTTGCTCAAAACTTAACCTCTTGAAATGAAAACCACAGTAGGTAATTCACCCTATCAAAGTGTACCAAGGTCTCAGTGAAAAACACAGCGGTTTGTATAGGGTTATTCATGAACACCCTAACTAGTTGCTGCTCTTTACATCAATGACCTTATTTGCAGGTACACAACCAAATTTTTGTTCAAAAGGTTTTTTATTACAATTAAAACTGCTAAGTACTGCACATGCCACTGATTTAACTCCAAACCATCATTCTCAAAAAAACTTATAGCCAGTACTTAGCTTTGGAAATCATGAGTAGTCTTGTAATGTAGAAATTCTTTGTAAACTCCCGGTTGTCTTGTAATGTAGAGTGTCACAGGGTGGACCTAGGGCAGCATGAGAGAATGCAGGGCAGTATGAATGATCAAGGAAAAAGTGACAGGATGAATGAAAGAATGCTTGACAGTTGCCAGGGACAACGAAAGCACACGTGCCCAGAGCCCAGAGAGACACACCCGGGAGTAAGGCACGGGACTCTGCTTCACCTAATGAAGCGCAGCTGAAGAAAGGTGGAGTCAGAAAACACATAGATAAAACGGACTACCAAACATTCAGAGGTAGGCTACCTTGGAGAGAGAGGTTACCTTCGAGTGGGAGGCTACCTTGGAGAGAGAGGCTACCTAGGAGTAACAGACTACCTTCGAGTGGGAGGCAAGCTTGGAGAGACAGGCAAGCTTGGAGAGAGAGACAGCCTTGGAGAGAGAGGCGTTCTTACAGGCAATCTTGGAGAGAGGAGCCGAGTAGGCAATCCTGGAGAGAAGAATTGTGGAAAGAGTCCAGAGACCTGTGTGGCTCTGAGAGAAGGCAAGTGAAATATAAGAAAGCTGCAACAGCAGATATAGGGGAAAAGAAGGGATATAAGGGATATTTGCCCTCTAAAAGGGAAGAGTCTTGGAGGCATAAAAATACCCTTACAAAGCCTGGACATTCAGAGGCTGATAGCAAGTTTTCTCCTGTTTATAAAAGTATTAAAAGAAGGGAATTTCACCTACCGAGAGAAGCAGAAGAAATCCCTTATTACAGTGAACTCTTAGCTCCAAGAGAAACGCCGTTACACAGTTTGCAATCGGGTACAGCTGAGCCGGGAGAGCTGAGGCAGACCCAGCAGGGAGCGTATCACAATTACTCAGCTAGCAAGCTAAACAGAGACCTGAGCTATCCACTGAAGCACCAGCGGGGCAGGGTTCTAGAAAACAGCATACAGAGTTTGGTGACCTTCCCCAGGGAAGCAGTGCTACTCAGAGGAAGAGGAACTTCCTAACTAACGAGGCAAATCTGCCATACTTTTATTCTACATTAGAAGTGAGCAATGCAGATTCCACCGGACCAGAATTGATGGAATATGAGGATTCTGGTGCATTAGAAGATACAGAATTAATGGAATGTTCTCTTACTACAAAAGAACCTGAATACTCCTTAAGGTAAAGGTTGGTGTAACCTTAATTCCATATGCAGGTAGCAAAGGCTACAAACTCTCTCTCTCTCTCCCTAGCCAAACAGACAAAGTAGGCTGTTTGTTCTTTTCTTTTGTTTGACGCTATATGCTGAAGAAAGCTATTTGTGTTATCCAGTTACTTTATGTTATAAGCCAAGTTAGGCTATTACTTTCTGTTGTTAAAGAAGAAAACCTCAAAGGGACGGGGAATAAAACCCTAAAAGAAGAGAAAGTCTTATGTGTGATTTGTATAGATACAAGCACGGCACAACTACCACCCTCATGAGCCAAACCATACCAGCAGTCAAGGCTGGGGCGGATGAGGTGTGACAAGAGATTCTATATAACTTTCCAACGCCATGTATCTAAGGCGCCCAAGCGTTTCACAAAACGGGATATAAATACAGCTAAATAAAAGCGTTTCATCAGGGGATAGATATCTAATTGAAAAAGAAGAAAAGAATAACAAAACAAAAAAATGGTTTTGTCATGGTTCCTCCATTTCATTCTGACTATTACAAAGACTTTTCTTGCCAGAAAAACATAAAAAGATAAAAAGAGAATGCTCCTACCTCTGGTATAGCGGCTGCCAGTTCAATGTAAGCAGATGAACATTTTTGTCACCGTTCAATCCACCCCGTGATCCAAAAAACGCCACGCATGCGGTCTGGACCCAGCAAGGTATCCTTATATGCACTCTTCTCAAGAAGCCCCTCCCCGTTGTGCTATGGTCATTCTGAAAAATAACTACATGCAGACTGTCCATTCAATCGAGGCATTCAAACCATGAGGTTTTACCGTATTCAAGTGAAATATCCACCGTTGCTCCTCTAGAAGTAAGGTTTGTTCTTTAGATCTGCCTCCTTTTGGGAAGTCAATCCGATCGATGGCAAAACAATGGAGCTGCTCAAAAGTATGACCTTCACTTATGCAGTGATGTACCAGGGGGGCCTCCAAAACTTTATTATTTAATCTACTACGATGTTCACACATGCGGACCTTCAATGAACGAATAGTCTTTCCAATATAGAATAGGGTGCATGGACAACGAATCGCGTACACCACAAAAGTAGACTGACATGTTGTTCCTTTTTGTAAATAATATGTAACTCCCACATGTGTAAATTGTGTAATGTCCAACGAAATTGAGCAGATTGTACAATTACCACACTTTCTGTGACCTGGTGGAATGCTCAAAACGTCAGGGGAACCCAACGGAACTAAAACGGCCGGGCATAGTTGTCCCCTGGTACATCACTGCATAAGTGAAGGTCATACTTTTGAGCAGCTCCGTTGTTTTGCCATCGATCGGATTGACTTCCCGAAAGGAGGCAGATCTAAAGAACAAACCTTACTTCGAGAGGAGCAGCGGTGGATATTTCACTTGAATACGGTAAAACCTCATGGCTTGAATGCCTCGATTGAATGGACAGTCTGCATGTAGTTATTTTTCAGAATGACCGTAGCACAACGGGGAGGGGCTTCTTGAGAAGAGTGCATATAAGGATACCTTGCTGGGTCCAGACAGCATGCGCGGCGTTTTTTGGATCACACTTGGGGTGGATTGAACGGTGATAAAAATGTTCATCTGCTTACATTGAACTGGCAGCCGCTATACCAGAGGTAGGAGCATTCTCTTTTTATCTTTTTATGTTTTTCTGGCAAGAAAAGTCTTTGTAATAGTCAGAATGAAATGGAGGAACCATGACAAAACCATTTTTTTGTTTTGTTATTCTTTTCTTCTTTTTCAAATAGATATCTATCCCCTGATGAAACGCTTTTTGTGAAACGCTTGGGCACCTTAGATACACGGCATTGGGAAGTTATATAGAATCTCTACATTACAAGACAACCAGGAGTTTACAAAGAATTTCTGCATTACAAGACTACTCATGATTTCCAAAGCTAAGTACTGGCTATAAGTTTTTTTGAGAATGATGGTTTGGAGTTAAATCAGTGGCATGTGTAGTACTTAGCAGTTTTAATTGTAATAAAAAACTTTTTGAACAAAAATTTGGTTGTGTCCCTGCAAATAAGGTCGTTGATGTAAAGAGCAGCAACTAGTTAGGGTGTTCATGAATAACCCTGTACAAACCGCTGTGTTTTTCACTGAGACCTTGGTACACTTTGATAGGGTGAATTACCTACTGTGTTTTTTTTTTCTTTTGCAAGAATGCTCAAAAATAAACCACTCCCAAGAGGGAGAGAGACACACACTAAAAACTGCCCTAAACGCAAAGAAACCAAAGCAAATGTAGTAAAAGAAGTGAAATGCTCAGCCCTGTATACTCTGCACAGCCGTGAGCCTCCACCACGCAGCTGACAGCTTGGACGGGAAAAGAGCTTTGCACTGAACAGGTCTCCGGCAGGAAGACAGGTCGCAAAAACGCCATCTCTCTGAACTGTTCTCAAAATGCAGCACCACATTCCCCCAATGCCCAGCAGCTTACTGCACCAGAGAACCAGCTCCCAACACTTAGCTGTAGGTAGATCTGCTCCCGTGTTAAGCTTGTGTGCCGTGCCCCGCAGTGCTCAGCCCGAAATGAGGGCTTCAGAGCCGCGGGACCCCCGGGGGACTGGGACTGCTGCCGGTATGAAGCAAAACTTAGTCAACGGCTCCTCACCCCACTGTGGGTTTGGGAGCCGCAGAATTCCCTGGCCAGACCACCTCCTGCTCACCACCAACCTGGATCAAGTGACGGGGGGAGAGAGGGGGGAAGGTCTCCTCTGACCAGACCGTCTCTTCTTTTTTTATTTTTATTTTTTTGGAGAGAAGGGGCGGTGCCTGCTCTATTGGTACTACTGTCATCAAAAGATGACATGCTTAGTCTCCAAGCTGCTGGAAGAGGTGCACTACCCAGAGGTTCGGGACTGGACTGGAGGGATGATAAGGAATGGACCATTTAGTCCATCCAGTATTTTATTTTTTTGGTTTGTTCTTATGGCCTCTCTCCTAATGTTTGCTCTTGAGGGAGTGAAAAGTGGGTTGTTTGCAATACTTCAAGCACCCAACTCTACTGTTTCCACAGTTGTAAAATCTGACAGACCAATGCAGAAAGCTGGCGCTGAAGTAGTACGCTATCAACTCTGTACGCCTCTTTGCAGCGCACCGATAGCGTGTGACTTCAGCGCCGGCATGCAAAAAGGGGCACATATGCAAATTAGCCACTCATTTAACTGTGGTGCAAATGGCAGAGTTAAACTGGGAGAGCAAGCCAAATGCATGCGCACAGAAGAAAGCACAAGTTTGGCATGCTCTCCCAAGGAAACCGAGGCACTGCATGGCTAATTTGCATATGCACCCCGACAGTATTTTGATGGCATTGCAGGCTTTCCCTGATAACATCAAAATACTGTTGGGGACACACGCAAGGGGATACGCGCAAGGGGGTCTATTCCAAGGGAACACGCACAAGGGGGTCTATTCCAAGCCACGAATAGCGGAGATGTATGCCCTGCCTGGACATACATCTCCGCTATTCGTCCCCCTTGCTGACCCTGTGCAAAGCTCCCTGTATGAACAACGAAGTTCTATGGGGAGCCTTAGATGGGTGTGGGAGTGGGCGGGCAGAAGGCAGAATGATGACAGTGTGTGGGTAGGCCGTCACCCTGGACGTACAGGGACTTATTCCACCTCAGAGGTGGAATACGTCCCCCTGGACGTTGGATAGAAGCAGCAGCCAGTGGGGACAAGACTTGGGGGCCTGCAGGAGTTTCCCACAGCCGGACCCTGGCCATGGGAGGCCAGATCGGGGGTCTAGCTGTGAGGAAAGGACAATCTCGGCGGCAGCCAGCATTCGCAGTTCCGTAATAGAGCCGCAGTGCCATGGCAATGGGATGCCATGGCACTGCAGCTCCATTATGGGGCCAGGCTGAGTTAGCCGGGTATGTGGCTGGGCGTGCGGCCAATCAGAATCAGGGCCGGCCTGCACATTCAGTCCAGTAGACCCAATTCTGATTCCACAGGGGCATCTCAGAATTAGGTCTACCACTGTCCACCCCGGTTCTGCCCGGCCGCACAAGGGGCTGGACTCCAGAAGGGAATAGGCCTCCACATGTTTAAGTCATCTGAAGACCAGGTATAGAGATATTGGCGCTAAAGCTGGTTACAAAATCCTCTACATGTTTCTCTGTATTGGACGCAGACAGTATTAGCATACCATTTTAACACACGCAACTCATTTGCCTATAATTTAAATACTCTTGGCGTTATGTGTGCGCTAGCTTATCCTTTGCTGTTTACATGCGCATACATCTCTTTTCTGCATTTGACTGTGGTGGTAATTGTGCCTAAAAGTTGTGTTATCTGAACGTAAAGGCTGCGCTAGTTTTCTGCATTGGGCCATGAGAGTTTTTAAGGAGCATTAGGCCCATCCTTTCTTACTAATTTCTGTTGTGGTACAATGCCACATACAGGGCTAGTGTAACTGTTAGGCAAACTAGGTGGCTGCCTAGAGTGCAGATGGTCTTGGGGTGGCCCACCTCTCCAGGACCTGCAACAGCAGCAATGACTTCAAATAGCCCCACAGCACTTATCTCAACCTCTAGTGCTGCAGAGCTGTTTGCGCTTTCACCCCCTTCGATGACTGCCGACTTCCTTTTGCATGGCGGTGGAAGCAGTTGATTAGCTGCTTCTGCCACATACAAAAGGAAGTTGGCATCGAGTGTCAGAGGGGGCATAAGCCAAACATTCTTCCAGCGCCAGAGGTTGAGGCCATTGCTGCCACTGCAGGACCTGGAGAGGAGAAGCAGCAAAGGGGACCAGGGAGGGCGCAGGAGCAGGGGCATGCAAGGGATGAGGTTCACCTATGGCACCTCATATCCTTGCACCAGCCCTGGCCTAGGGCTTCTAATTTTAGAATTTAACTGATGAACACTGATAAAACACCTCCCAGTACAAAAAAAGTAAAATAGGAATAAATACTGGGAAAAAAAAGTTTCCCAATACTTGTTCACTCTTCATTTCATTTATTAAAATTTGATATACTGCCCTTAGAAAAGTAGCATCAGAACAGTTTACAATAAAATGGAATAAAAATAACCAACACACAAAGAAAGGAAAAGGAACACCAGTAAAATATAGGAAATAAAAATAGCGCAAAGATACGGGGTAAGAAAGGGGGAAAAGGGTAGGAGGAGAAGACACAAAAGGTAGGGAGCCAGGTAAGAACAATCGGGGGGGGGGGGGGGGAGAAGGGAGGTTCAGGGCAGGAGATCAAAGGCTTTGCAGAACAGGTGAGATGTGAGCTGTGCTTTGAATTTGGCAAAGGAGGAATTCATCCTCCTGCCTACTATGGATCCTTCACTTGGTTTTTGTGCCTTTTCTGCACTGATGACTACTTAGCTGCGTCAATGTGTATATTTGATTCAGCTGGAAAAGGAACCAAGCTATGGCACCTGCACTGCAAAAACACAAACACAGATTTTTTTTCACTCTTAAATAAACTCTAAGTAAATGGAAAACACTTACATTTTCAGGGCCCAATATTAAGCAGTGGTAGTTGCCATGCTGAAAATTAGACCCGGATATTCAATGCTGAGGCCATATCTGGGCCCCAACATTGAATATCCGGGTTGCCTGGATTGCCATGAAGTTAAATGGGCAGCAGCGATATTCAGCCGCTGCCTGGTTAGTTTCAGTGGTGAAGGTTAGGTCAGCCTGACTTTCACTGCATTGCAATAATCAGGCAGCGGCTCAATATCACCACTGCCCAGTTATCGCTGGGTGCCACCCCCGGAATGCCCCAGAACACCCCGATGCTAACCTGTTAGTATTGGGGCATGCAGTGGTGGCACTGTGTTAGTGTCGTTGAATATCCCAGACAAGGGGATTAACACAGTTAGAGGGTCTGTTAATTGCATTCATCCCTTTCAATATCTGGCCCACAATTTATAAACACCTAAGAATAGAAGACCTATATTCTAGTTGGTCTCTGGCTTCCTCATCACATCTATGCCACCAGGAGTCCTCTGTGTTTATCCAATGCTTTTCGAATTTTTCTACCATTTGCCTCTCCATCACCTTTACTAGGAGTTCATTTCTTGTATCCTTCATTCTTTCTGTAAAAAAATATTTTTTGATGTTGTTCCTGAGTCTGACCTCCACTCACTACAGCTTAAGCTTTATATTTAGCATTTATGGCTTTAGAATTTAACTGTATGTGTGCATGTGCTGTCAAGTCATTGCTGACTCCTGGTGACCCAGCCCCTGGATGTTCTTGGCAAAGTGTGACCCCTAGTGCATAAATAAATAAAATGCTTGTTGATAAACACTAGAAACCCCCACTTTTCTCACCCTCCCCTTCCCTGCCTTTAATTTTCCACTTGGGTTTTGTGCCTTTTCTGTGCTTGTAACTCCTCAGCTGCATAAATGTATATATTCGATTCAGCCAGTTAGAGTACTCAGCAAGGGCACCTGTGATGCAAAAACACTAAAACACTGATTTTCGTGATCTAAAAGAACACCTGGAAAATAAGCACCTAAATTTACAATTATTAAGCACCTAAGAATGGAAGCCCTGCTTATATTGTGACCTCTTATTCTGTGTCTTATATGTAATTTATACCTTTGACAAATCTGCCTCTATCGCCTCCATTTCCACTGTATGAGAAGGTTGGAGGACTTCTGGAAGAAACTTATCTGTTCAACATGGTCTGGAAGTCAGGTATTCTAAGACCTTGGGACATACTGGTCTGCCTGGAGATGGGCACCAGCCAAGGACAGATATTAGCTAGTTCTTCCTTGGGAGAAGAGGATTCAAGAGATTCCAAGAAGGGCTGTAGAGGGATAGGGAAACCCTGAGGAGTCTCAAGTATTCAAGATAATGGAAAAAGCTGGAATACTGATTTTATTTATTTCACAAATGTATATCTTGCTCAATCACAAAAACGTCTAAGCAGGTTACAGGCAACATAAATAATCTCAAGGCAATACAACAGACAAGATAGAAACATATAACAGATTAAAAACCTGTGTGTATTTGAAATTTTTCTGTTCTTGAACTCTTGTATTTTTGGGAAGGGGAAGATTACAATATGTAAAGCTACAGACTTTCATATGTATTGGATTTTTCTTGGGCTGTGTTGTGGATTTTTAGCATTATATTTTATTTTTCAAGTTTAGAAAATTCAGCATCTGGAATTTTTGTGGAAGAGACTAAAGGCCCATTTTACTAAAGCCTGCAAATGATTTGCAATTAACATGTCAAACAAATACATGTTAATTGCAAAGCCTCTGTGTTAGCTGTCAGAAGCATGACCAGAATGTTCCTATCAGCTAGCGCATGATGGGCCACTTGAACATGTGCTCCGCTAAGGAGGGTTCATTTAACGACGCCTACAGAGGAATCGTTATGTGAATCCATGTTAAGAGCCACATAGCTGCTGAGCGCATAGCAATTGTCCTGCTGCTAGCAGTAATGTGCTTTCCATGTCCACTTTCCGCCCATTCCCTGCCCCATCTTGCAATCACCAATTGACGTGCATTTTAGCATGCGGTAGCAGACACTCTCGCTCATTAGTATTCCTCAGTGCCAGTTGCTATGTGTTAAAACGTAAGTTAATTGGCTAGCAGGCTTTAGTAAAAGGGGCCATTAGGGGCATGTTTACTAAAGGGTAGCGTGGTGTTAGCATGCAGATTTGGAACAGCACTAAAAAGCAGCACGAGCCTCACACAAAAAAACTCTACGTTACCCTTGCAGCGCGCATCAGGGTGGCGACTGGGTGGGACAGGGTATTCCTGGCATGGTGCAACTAGCGCAGGTATTTGTGGCTATGTGCAATTGGGAACAGCTCAATAAGTGGCATTAGTTGCACCCACAGCCAGTTTGCCACATTGAGGCATGGTAAATGCAGGAGGATGGATGTACCTGCCTACTCGCTCCCCTCCCACCCCAACCCCGTGCACTTAGCCCACAGCCCCATGCTGGTAACATGGGGCTTAATAAACATGCCCTTAAATGAGTAATTTCCATGGGTCTTACAGTAAGGCTATCACCATCCCAGAATTTGTTTGCAGATACTGCAGTTAGTTGTATTTTCATACTACAAGGACATAAGATATGTCATACTGGGTCAGACCAAGGTCCATCAAGCCCAGTATCCTGTTTCCAAAAGTGGCCAATCTAGGTCACAAGTACCTGGCAGGTTCCCAAAAAGGTACATAGGTTCCACAATGCTTGTATTGGGGCAAGCAGTGGATTTCTTAGGTCCTCTTTAATAAACGTTTATGGACCTTTCCTCCAGGAACTTGTCCAAACCTTTCTTAAACCCAGCTACACTAATAGATTTTACTATATCCTCTAGTAACAAATTCCAGAGTTTGATTATGCATTGAGTGAAAAAATATTTTCTCTTATTAGTCTTAAACAGGTTACACTGTAGCTTCATTGCATGTCCCCTAGTCTTTCTATTTTTTAGTTTATTTAAGAGTGAAAACAATCGATCTACATTTACCTGTCCCACTCCATTCATTAATTTATAGACCTCTATCATATCTTCCCTCATCCGTCTCTTTTCCAGGTTGAAGAACCCTAACCTTTTAAGCCTCTCCTCACAGAGGTATCCTTCCATCCCCTTTACCATTTTGGTGGCTCTTCTCTGTACCTTTTCTAATTCCGCTATATCCTTTTTAAGATATGGCAATCAGAATTGTACACAATATTCAAGGTGCAGTCGCACCATGGAATGATACAGAGGCACTGTGTATACCATGGAATGCTCGAAGAACAAATAAGTCGGTACTAGAGGAGATCAACTTTCATACTGCAGACATGTTGTGAGAGCCCCAAATCCTATCTCTCACGTAGGATTCAAACTTCAGCATGGAAAATTATACAGAACACACCAATCTGTAAGGCAAAAGTGGATTTATTCTTTGCTGCAGCAAAGGGTCACAAGTAATGAAACCATCAATAACAATGTCACTTAGCAAAGTACAGATGTTTATACCTTTCTCCATGGACCAGCAGGATTGCATCAGCCACACCTAGTGACGCCCTTCGGGCAGCGCCATGCGGAAGTGCTCTCCAGAGCTCAGAGCTTTCTGAGCCCGCCCAGGTAGCCCACCTCACCAGCCTGCCCCTAGTCTGGTCAGTCTTCTTCCTTCCGCATTGCCAGCAAGACGGACCCTACTCTCCTCTGAACACTACAATCTACAAATTTCAAATCAATACCTAAACCGGGCCTCAAGAAATGCCGGAGCTGCAGCAAGAAGATGAGCAGCTCTGACCCATATGACCTGTGTAGCCGCTGCCTGGGCACACACCACATCGAGGATTGCCACCACTACAGCCAGATGACCCCGATGACCTACAAACCCAAAGGTACCTCTGCTGCATCCGCTGCTTCCTCCGAGGCTGCCCTGGCTCAGGATGCGCTCAACAGGGCCTCCATCCCCAGCCGCGCCTCTCTGATGGCCTCCAATTCTCCGGTCCCTCTGACACTCCCGGCACTGAGCTTTGCCTCCTCCCAGGACACCGCAGGACCTCCCGAGGCTCCGGCCCCTCCAGCGCTCCTGATGTCGAACCGTGCCGATGCCTGGAATGCAATGGGCCCACCTGCAGTCAACGGGCCTGCAGCCCCTCACACTGGCCATGCGGCCAGCAACAATGGCGCTGGTGAACAGCCTTCAAGCTCCGCCCACCGCTGCTGGATTGGCCAGACAGAGGGCAGCCCGGGAAACATCACAGGGCGTCATCGCCCCGACGAATCAGGCTCCGCCCACCACCGCAGGATTGGTCCGGAAGAGAGCAGCGCCGGAGGCGTCACAGGGCATCACTGCCCCAACGAATCAAGCTCTGCCCTTGCCCCGGCTTCTCTTCCCGGCGCCACACAGCTCCCCTCAAGCCCCTACGGTGCAGATGGGGAATCAGCACACCCGAGCCGGGCACTTGCAGAGAAACAACGCCAGCCTCACAGACACAGCCATCGGATACATCACAGGCATGGCTACCACCGCAAATGGCACGCAAAGGACAGAGACTCCTCCCCAGCAGCTTTTCTGGTACAAGGAAAGTAGGTGGGCTATAATGCATCTTAGAACTTTTCCCATGGACAAAGCAAATTATTTTACAGGCTGTTTCCTTTAGGAACAAAAAGGCATGTTGAAGAGAAGTGAGATAAGAATATGGAATACAAAAAGGTGTGAGGAAGGAGGGATTAAAGTTTCTCCTAGGACAAGCAGGATGAGTCAGCCACACTTGGTGACGTCATCCGACGGCGCCGAGACGGAAGTACTCTCCATAGCTCAGAAGGGCTTTTCGCCCTTCTGAGCATGGGCCAACTGGCCCCACCCCCCTGCTCGCCCCTAGCTAGCCAGTTTCAGTTCTTCCGCCTTGCCAGCAAGACGGACTTTGCTACTCTCCACCAAAATCTAAACGTTAAAAATCACTTAGGGAAAAACTTCTCATCTTACAATGCATGCATTATCAGTTTTAAACTTGAAATTAATGCTTTGTTCAAGCTTCTCGTTTCAGATCGTTCCTATTTGTCTAAAGGACTGAATCCTAGACCAGCCATGTGTTCTCAGCAGATGGCGGAAAATCTCTATCGCTGCTGCGACCCAGGGACATGGGGGCACGCAGCTCACGTACCTTTGTGCAACACTGCCATACCACTGCCAGCTCTGCCGCCACTCAGGGTGTGCCTCAAAGAGAGCTGGCTGGAATTCCTGTGCCTGCCAGCCATGTGCTCGCAGCCTGCGGAGGGCAATAACAAAATAATGCAGGTATCCTGAAGATCCTCCGGACTCCAGCCGAACAGCATGTAGGCTACGGATCTCTGCTGCCACTTGGGATGTGCCTATAAGGCCTCCATCCCCAATTGCAAGCTTGGCCAGGCCAGCCGGCAATGCACAGATGCCACGGATGTAAGCCCTTCGAACGCCACTTGGAACCTGCAAACGCTCCTGGCCCAGGAGAAGGGTCACTCACGGCCCGCTACACCTGCTGCAGCGTCACTGCCACTGCTACTCCTGCCGCAGCTCGGGGTGTGCCTTGAGGCCTCCATCCCCAGCTGCGAGCCTCCGGTAGCCTCCCAACTCCCGGTAGCATGGGTCCATCTGGAGATGCGGCTGCATTGCATCGCAGTCTTTATTGCCTCCTTACTAGGCCATCTCCAACCCTGCTCGTCCATGGAGAACTCAGGCACAACTCCGCCCTCGGTGCCGAGATGACGCTGGTAGGTTGGATGCACGTCGCCATGCCAGGAAGTGACTCAGCATCTGTATTGCCATTGGCAGAGGCCTCTGATGCCTCTACTCCTGATGCGTCATCACCGGAGGCCATTCCTCTCTGAAGCGTCATCTACCTCAGCCTGACTCAGCGCTGAGATCGTCACGGCGCTGACCATGAGCTCCACGGCGCCAATCCTGGGCCCCTCAAACCTCCAGTGGCTGTCACCACGGCCGCTGCTTGTACCGCATTCAGCTCCCATCCTGACCGGTCTTTATCAGCCTTAGGGAGTTAGGACAATAAAATAAAACATTAAACAACTGCCTGAGAACCACGCACAGCATAGCTCCCTGACAACCGCAAGTCGGTCATACTCCAGTGTGTCTTAAATGTGTCAATATAATTGCATGCACAGAGGGCAGTTCCAACTCCCAGCAAAGAGCTCACATGGCACTGAAGTGCCGTAAAGGCGGAACCCCTTCACCGGGGCAGAGAGAAATCTTTGGCCCAGAGCCACCACGTAGGCAAGGCAAGCCTACATTGATAAGACTCTGAGCGCACAAGCGGTGAGTCCTCTGTCGCGGACAATTCGGGCATGGCCTGACTTCATGCACGGGCACAGGTAAGGCAGCTGCCCGGAGGGAGGACCTCAGGCCCAGGCTTATCAAAGGCCTCCAGCACTTCTTCTTGCGCCGGTCCATGTTGAGCATCGGGCGTTCTATTCTTCCATCCCCGGCACCCGAATTCCCCTCCTGATGGGCTCTTATCCAGGGCGTCTCCCACAGCCATTGCCTATAAATAGCCTGGAACGACTTGGGAAACCAATGTCTTCATGCAGGTTGGCGCTGGCTTCATTGAGGCAACAAGCAGCGAGGTGCCAATGCTTCGCGGGCAGATCGGCTGCTTCCTGCTATCCCTGGAGTGCCACGGCACAGAGGCTTGCTCGCGCTCCAGCACACATAGTTGCCCGCTCTGAATCCCTAGGATGACGCCATCTCCTGGTGGGAAGAAGAGCCACTCTCACTTAAAGGCTGTTCACATGACTGCAGCCATCGGCCCTCGAGACCACTCTTTGGACTCTCAAGGTGCCATGGGTCAAGGGTCAGATCCCCAAATGATCTGGGTCAAGGGTCAGATTCTCAAATGATCAAATCTTGCCACATATCAGCACTGGGTCTCAAACAGAACCTCACCTAATCCTGTTAGCCAGAAAGAAGGCAGTGGCTCCCACCTGGCCAGGGGTCAACTCACTACCTTCAGTGGCGCATAGCAGATCAGATGCCTCGGGGAATGAGACATCACCATCTACTGTCTCAACAACAACAAGTAAGATAAACGCAAGCAGCCCCATGGCAGGGGGCCCCATGCTTTTCCTCAACGGACTGCAGGGTCCCCCAAGCCACTGGCTCCCCATGCTTCCTCTACAGACTGCAAATGCTCCGGTCGCTTCACATTGGGAAGAAACTCTATGTCTCACTTTCCCCTCTAACAATGGGCTCCCTTGCCTCCTCCGTGAGGCTGAAATGATGCACAAGACCTTAAAGAGGTCTAATGTAGCCCTACATTGCCAACAGATAGATGCAGGGATTGACACATGGGCCATTTGCCTACCAAAAAAAAAAGGCTATCTGCATTAGGAAATGCACAACAGCACAAATGGCAATACGGTTCGTTCATCCACACATGTGATCCACCACAGGAACCCGAGCCCAAGCCTCATGGTGGTCCTCACAACAACTACTGGGGCCCTCAGGGTCGCAACCCTCTTCTCTACAAGGCTATTATCTTCAGTGTAGAGGTCCGAGATGAATAACAAGCTGAGTCCGGGCAGTACCCCTTATTGCTCTCAAGGGTCAGCCCTGATACCACCATGCGGAGTCTCAGAACATACCGGCCATAGAGGCATATTTCATGGAGCAGTGATGACTCATCTGCAGCATACAGACCAGTGCAACAAGGAGTCTCTTCCTGACTCCAGCCTCAGACGCCACTGCTCCTAGAGACTGGGGATACTGGCATCCCCTGGGTGGCGAATAGAGGGAGAGGCAGCGGCGAACCCCATGAGACCCCTGGTGTAATCCAGTGGCCGACTCGAGTCTACCTCCTGTCTCTCATCTTCAGTGAACCACTATGGAGTCCATAGGGCTAATATGGAGTCCCTGGGAAGACTGTTGAATTAGCATGCAAATCCTGCCTCTGAGATTCGCCCTGGCCTATCCTGGCAGCACCAGGACTAGCTCCCACCTCAACATACTCTGCAGCTGTGACCAGCCTTGGAGCCCGCCCTGTGCTGGGTGCAGAGAACACTGGCTCCGCAAGGGAACCCAGGTTCTAGCATCACCCCTGCCACAAACCATTCTGGCTAAGCCCGTTTCAGCTTCCCATCTTAATGTGCCGCACTATACACAGTTGGTCACAGTGCATGTCCCCAACAACCTTGGGGCTAGAGTAATAGCACTCATCCCTAAATTAGTGCAGGGGTCAGCATCCTGGTATTGGAACCCTGAACCCCAGTGGAATGCAGTGTCCAATGGGAGGGGGAGATATACCCATGGCAGGCCAGACGGCCCATGGTTACCACCCAAGGCTTCCCCACAGCCCTTCCTATTGGGACCACAGGTTCATCTTGGCAAAAGACAGGCTTAAACTGTCCATGGACCAGATACAGGACACACACTGCTACTAAGGCACTCCACAGGCCTCATCAATGCCTCTGCATCTTGCCTATTGGGTAGAGTTGCATAAAAGGGCCACAAGCATTGCAAGTAGGCCCCTACCATTCATATATTATTTGATATGCCTGATATACCACAGTCCCGAGGATCAACAGGGTATACGGATAACAGAACGCGACCTTACATAGAACAAGGTACATTTCAAGGAACCCTCCACCACCACCCAGGTCATCGCACCGGCCGGAGTGGAGGTATACTTAATTATTGCCTGGGAACAATTTGCCTACCCCTGCTTAATGTATATTGCTAACTCTAGACTTCACTATACATTACCAAATCTAAGTTATATGTAAACCACTTTGACTGACGCCTAGGGGCTCCTTTTTTCTTTGATAACCAGGTGACGCCAGGCCACCAGAAGTCATCCTTGCCTCACAGGCACTCACTGCAGAAAGGCTCCTTCTTTCTTTGATAGCCAGGTGATACCAGGCCACCAGGAGTCATCCTTGCCTCACAGGCTCTCACCACAGAAAGGGACAGGCTCTGTCATCCCCAGTCAAGGAGGACTTACATCGTGATCAACCTGGCTCCTTCCTTCATGAAGGGAGGATGACCCAGCCTTCTGAAGGTCCACCCCCCCCCACCCCCCCACGCCACATGGGCAGGAAGGCAGAAACCTCCCACAAGAGAACAGATCAATTGATTGATTTTATAAAAGCAATATCAACAAAGCAATCTATCCAGGACCTGTCACATATAGGTACCCCTTATGAGGCCCTTGCTCTTGACAGTCCACTGCCATGCCATGACATTATGATCTGGAATAGATCCCCAAGAAAGTTTTCTCATAGATGCTCTGGAAAGCTTCACAGCCCTACGCAACAACATGCCCAGGACATCAAGGCATACACTGAACAGTGCCCAAGCCTGGCTGCTCAGTCCCAGTGGACTACACCCCTATGGACTCCACCGGCATCTCCATCTGAGGGAGGAGTAGCCTAGTGGTTAGTGCAGCAGTCTACTAACCATGCCCCACTGGCACTCCTTGTGGCCTGGGCAAATCACTCTACCATCTGCCCAGATTCAGGCAGGGGCTCATGCCAGGCCAGTGGCGCGCACACGTTGCACGCATTCCCAGAGGTCCTCCATCCCCAGAGGTCCTCCCTGCATCCTGCTCATGTAACACACATCTGCCTTGCAACAGGGACTGTTACATCACCCGGTCACCGGTACACACCCTCCAAGAACACCAGCGGTAATTTGTGCACCTCACACAGTAACCATATCGAGAACCATATCGAGAAGGATAAGGCCGTAAGTTCTTGTCGACCAGGCAGCCACAACAATCTGGACTGCCACCTCCGCATGCCGCCCGGGCCTGGAACTGACTTATGGACACTGCGGGCTTAGGTCAACCTCATTCCACTTTTGTGGCACTACCGAGGCTGCCTTATATACCATACTGGGCCAGAACGGCCCATCAAGCCCAGTTTTCTGTTCCAACAGTGGCCAATCGAGGTCATGTCTTCCCAAGGACACAGGCTCCCCAATGCTTGGATTGGGCCGAGCAGCTGTTCCCAGTCCTGTTATCCTGCTCCACTATCGGCTTTGCAACAGACTACAAAAAAAAAACAAAAAAAAACCCCTCTTATTAGTTCTGTTACCGCACAGGTGTGCCTTGTAACTACACCCTTTGCACATGCGTGCTTCGTGACTGTAGCCGTCGTACGGTGCCATGTAACTGCACCCTCTCACAACGCTGCTACTGCACATGCGTGCATCGCCACCACAGGCCTACATGTGGTTGCAACATGCTGTACCACAAGGGCGCATGCCAGCCCTGACTCAGCATCTCGGCCTTCCCCCATCCACCACAGCGCAGATCAGCTTGGGAGGCACCAAGTGTGGCTGACTCATCCTGCTTGTCCTAGGAGAAAACGGAGTTACTTACCTGTAACAGGAGTTCTCCATGGAGAGCAGGATAAATCAGCCACACATACCCACCCACCTCCCCTGGGAAGGGGGTCGGCCTACATCCTGGTGCCCACCTCCTAGTGGCAAAAGGCTCAGCTAGTGACGTACTGGCTAGCTAGGGGTGGGCAGGGGGGTGGGGCCAGTTGGCCCATGCTCAGAAGGGCGAAAAGCCCTTCTGAGCTATGGAGAGTACTTCCGTCTCAGCGCCGTCGGATGATGTCACCAAGTGTGGCTGACTTATCCTGCTGTCCACGGAGAACTCCTGTTACAGGTAAGTAACTCCGTTATCACTTGTTGAAGAGTCCCAACTAATAAATCCTTCAGGAATATGCATGAGAACTTGAGTTCTGATGCCCAAACACAAGATAAGGAGGTGAGAACTGAGGGTGACATCCTGAACATAATTTAAATTACTTCTAACTTGCTTTTACAGTAAGGGGGATCTGTGCTAAGAGACAGTTTGTCTGTCATTGACTAGTTTCCGACTGTGAGTTGCTAACTGTGTCACAGCATGCAGCTATGTCCTTATCAAAGTCAAGCTTTGAGAAACAAAGGAATGTCTGGTAGCCTGTTCTTTAGATCAGCCAGGGGAAAAAGAAACAGGCATGTTAGGAAAATAAGAAAAACAGAGTTATTTACCTGTAACAGGAGTTCTCCGTGGACAGCAGGATAAGTCAGCCACACTTGGTGACGTCATCCGACGGCGCCGAGACGGAAGTACTCTCCATAGCTCAGAAGGGCTTTCGCCCTTCTGAGCATGGGCCAACTGGCCCCACTCCTCTGCCCACCCCTAGCTAGCCAGTAAGTTACTAGCTGAGCCTTTTGCCGCTAGGAGGCAGGCACCAGGATAGAGGCCGACCCCATTCCAGGGGAGGTGGGCAGGTATGTGTGGCTGACTTATCCTGCTGTCCATGGAGAATTCCTGTTACAGGTAAGTAACTCCGTTTTCTCCTAGGACAAAGCAGGATGAGTCAGCCACACTTGGTGCCTCCCAAGTGCCATGCGCTGTGGTGGATGGGGAAGGCCGAGACCCTTGTTCAGGGCTGGCATGTGGCCTTCTGGTACAGCCTGTTGCAGCCTGTGGGCCTGTAGTGGTGATGCACGCATGTGTAGTGGCAGTGTTGTGAGAGGGTGCAGTTACAGGCACCGCATGACGGCTTGCAGTTGCAGTGCACGCATGTGCTGAGGGTGTAGTTAAAAGGTATGGCTGTGCGGTAACGGAGAGGTAGGCACATCAAGCCGAGGGCGTAGATCAAATCACTGGCCATGAGAATGGTTCAAACGGAGAGAATGGTTCAAATGGAGCATTAATACTCTATTTTTTTTTTAAACTCAACGTGTAGCTAATTCCGGAACATGTTAACGGAGGATGTTGTAAAACCGTTAGTATAGCAGGATAACCGGAACTGGGAAATCGCTGCTTGGCCCAAGACATGACCTAAATTGGCCACTGATGGAAACAGAAGACTGGAAACAGAAGGCTGGGCTTGATGGCCTAGTTTTGACAAGTATGGCAGATCATACGTCTACGTTATCAGTGAGGAGATCGCTACGCGCAGGATAGCAAGGCAGCATCGGCTGTGCTACAAGAGTGATATGGGGAATAGCAAGACAGCATCGGCTGTGCTACAAGAGCGGTATGAGGTGACCCTTAAGCTACAAGAGCGGTATGAGGTTGATCCTTAATCCCGCAGTGGCCCGGCGGCCTGTGAGGGTGGCAGTCCAGGTTGTTGGGCTGCCTGGTCGACAAGATCCCACAACCTGATGCTTCTCGATACAGTTACTGCTGTTCTTCGGCAGTGTGTACGTGTGTACCGGTGCCTGGGTGATGAGATAGTCCCTGTTGCAAAGTCTTGGCGGCCTTGCAGGTGTGTGCTATATGAGGAGGGCCTCCGGGGAAGCGTGTATCGTAAGCGTGCCCCTAGCATGGCTAGGGCCCTTGCCTAAATCCTGGCAGACCCTTGCCTGAATCCGCGCAGACCCTTGCCTGAATCTGGGCAGATGGCAAAGTTAATTTGTCGCAGGTCGCAGGCCACAAAGAGTGCCAGTGGGACTTGGAAGCAAGATTGTCTGGGTAGTAGATTGCCTGGGTAGTAGACTGCCGCACTAACCGCTAGGCCGCACTAACTACTAGGCTACTCCTCCATTAGAGTCCCTAGGTGGAGTCCCTAGCACTAACCGCTAGGTTACTCCTACCTTAGATGGAGTCCCTAGGGGTGTAGTCCATTGGGACTGGGTGGCCAGGCTTGTGCAGTGTTCCGTATATGTCCTGGCATAGAGTTACGCAGGGCCGTAAAGCTTTCCAACGGCCTCTGGGGGGGGGCTCCCGCTCGTGGAAGCCACAGCAACCATTCGATCATGGTGCATAGGTAGGTAGAAGACCACAGGGTCATGTGGTGCATTGGTAGGTAGAAGACCACAGGGTCAGGTCTGGATCACAATCTGTCAACAGGGCCAGGGTCCTGGGAAAAGGGATTACCTCGGACAGATGAGACCACTGAGGGATTGAGCCTACGACCTCTGCTGGTACTGGAGGGTGGGCATGCGGTCTATTTGTGGTCAGCCGCACTTAAGGAGGATGCAGTGAGCATGTAGATCTACTGGCGGTCAGCCCAACCGTCTAGGCTCTGGAGAACAGAGAACCGACTAGGCCCAGCCCCAGTGAAGGCAACCATCTAGGCTCTGGAGAACAGAGAACCGTCTAGGCCCTGGAGGACATTGCTGTACTGTGGTGATGCATTGTAATTCTCAATATGGTCATCAGCCAGGTCTCGGACCTGTGACCGGCTGGTCGGACACCCCGTCTTAGCGCATGCTGGGTCAGAGGGCTGCCCTCGAGTTTATCAAAGGAAGATCCAGACTGGAGATCCCCGGCTGGCCATGAGCCTGTCACTCTGCCTTCATGCACACTGAGATGTTAGGTTTTAGTGTCACAGAGTATACTGGGGCAGGTGCTCTCCGTAGGGCGGAGAAGAAGGCCCACGCCGTGGCAGTGAGGGTGTTTTTCCCAGCAGCAGGAGGATGGCCTGGGTCCTGAGGTGGTTCACCAGAAGGATCAAGGGTAACGCACGGTTTGCTGGAGTACAGCAAAGGGCTCCAGAGATGGCAAGGCAGAGGTGTTGCCTACAAGGTGTGAGAGGACTCGTCTACAGGAGAGAGAAGACCAAGTGAGCTGCCACCACATGGGTATGGTTGTGAGGGCACAGTGTGGGCCCATCCGCCCAGATGGAGTCAGCCAGTTGGAGTTCGGGGTGAGCCCATCTGCCCAGGAGGAGTCTGGGAGGGTAGGAATCCTGAGAGGTTTTTTTTTCTTTCCCTGCTGGTTAGTCAGCAAGGTCTGATGAGGAGGGGTATGAGGTCACGCGACCCCGGTGGCATGAGAAGGCTGTTCCTTGGCCGAAGTGGTAGCGCTGCAGAAGGGCAGACCCCTGGATCTACAACGTGCATCAAGCGGATGTTCCAGGCTGCCAGAACAATGTGCATCAAGACCAGGTTGACGCTGCTGACTGGTTCAGTGGGCGATGGGGTTCTTCCTCTGGATGCCTCTGTAGGAACAGTAGTCCATGAGTGCCCCCTCTGTGCCCGAGGGGTGCGAATGTCATTCTTCACACTCCCTGATGCAGGAAGTGCCCAGGGGTAGCTGGTCATGACTGGTCATGCCTGCAGTCAATGCGGGACCCTTAATGCAGTGCGGGATCCACCTCTGGGATCCGAACCTGTGGCCCCATGCTTGAGGACACATTAACTATGTCTGCTGCACCACCCTGTTGCCACTGCCACCAGTGGTGGAATGTCAGGGCTTCCTTTGGGGTCACGAGGAGTGGAAATATAGGGAGATGCTCTGCAGGATCCGCAGTTGGGACTTGAACCAGTGCGCCTCTGCTCCGGGACACAGAACCTGTGAGCCTCTACTTCGGGACACACTGCTGTGTGTACTGCACCACCCTGTTGCCACCTTCTCTTCCACGTCTGGTAGACTGCCAAGTCTTCCATTGTAGGTGGACTGCCAAGTTTTCAATTGTGGGCCGTGTGGGTTCTGCCAAGTCTTCCGTTGTAGGCCCTTCTTTTGAGGCTACAAGGGGTGAGGCCCACCCAAGTCTCCTGGCAAGGAGCGGCAAGGGCTGCAGGCCGTCCGAGTCTCCTGGTAGGGAGTGTACACTTTAGCTCTTGGACCACAAGCGTTACGTTAGACAGAGTTGCATGCACATTCTTGTTACTGATGTGAAGGCTCGTAAGGATTCTTGCTTATCTAGCTACTGCTCTGGGCACCGCTGAAGTCAGTCAGCGGTGATCGCACGAGCTATTGTGGAGAAGAAGCAAGTGTGAAAAATGCCAAAAAGACATACAGTGTCATGTCTCAGAATGACATGCTCAAGGCCACAATGGTGACAGTGGGAATCGAGCCCCGGACCTCCTGAGTAGTAGGCTTTTGCCAGAGGAGCCTGATGCTGTTGCTGGATGGGCCTGGTGCTGGCCCTCTAATACGCGTAAGCTCATAATAGCTGATAATAGGAGCTGCCTGTTTTAGTCATGGCCCTGTCTGAGGTCCAAGGTGGGCCCACGGGTCTGTTTTGCTGATGGCAGGAGCTGCCTGCTTAGTATTGACCTTGTCTGCGGTCCAAGGAGGGCTGTGTTGATACCACGGGGACCCGGCGGTAAGTGTGCCTCCCTCATGGCCGTTTTGCTAGTGGTGATTTCTGCTAGGGCGTGCTTATATAGAGTGTTAGTGAGAAGCAAACCTTGGTCTCTTGGTTACCAAGCCAGTGCTCTAACCATTTGGCTACTCCAGTCCTTCACTCCAGCATGCAAGAGTCCCGGTAGGAGTGGCATGAAGCAGCTGTTCTGCCTCGTAAGGATTCTCCCTTCGATTCTCCCTTCTCTAGCTACCGCTCTGGGAGAGTCAGTCAGACATGATCGCACGCGATGGGCCTTGTTAGCAGGGCCAGAGTGATTCAAGGGTGACAGTCCAGCACCCTAATGAGTATGCGATGGGCCTTGTTGGCAGGGCCAGAGTGATTCAAGGGCGACAGTCCAGCACCCTAATGACCACTTTCCCTCAACAAGCAGGTTAGTGCTGAGGAGAGGGGGGGGGCTGCTGCCTCACTGCCGAGATAGAATCGGGAGGCGTAACGCCATCGTTGCCATCTGTGCCGAAGGGAGGAAGAGCTCACAGGGCTGACGCCAGCGCCATCAGCGCCAAAGGATTGCCATCGTTAGCAAGGGAACAGAGCTCACGACTTTGATGACATGCTCTGGGATGATGCCCGCTGAAGTTTTCTGGAGCGGGGAGCAGTTCAGAGATCCCGGCGCCATGAAAATCCTCTTCATCATGGCACTGTGTGCTGTGGCGCTGTGTGAAGGAGTTCCAGCATCGGCGCTGTGTGAAGCACGGCACTGTGTGAAGAAGTTCCAGCGTCGGCAGGGCACTGCTCCGGAGTCCCCTGGTTACCATGGTTTTAGCCAATGGCGTCGCGGGGGCAGAGTTTGATTCCCGCCTATGGAGCCAAGCCATCAAGGGGGCGGAGTTCGATCTCAGCCAATGGAGCCATGGGGGCAGAGCTGATTGATGACCTCACCTCCTGAATATGGCGGTGAGCAGGAGCTCCATAGGGGAAGAAGAGGTCCACAAGATGGCGTCCAGGGAGAGGCAGACAGAGGGTGGAGTCGGTGCCATTGAGTGCTGAGCTTGCGACTGGGGATGGAGACCTTAGAGGCACATCCCGAGTGGCAGCCGCATGGTGCTCCTTAACCCCCACATGCAGCATGTTCCCGACTGGAACAAAGGCGCGGCATCAACTGTAACTCCTGCCGGATTTTAGAGGTTCTTCGATCAAAGGCATTATGCATTCACGGACTGCCAGAACGACACTGGAAACACCCACTGGGGGTGGAGGCCCTTAGGCACACCCCGAGTGGCGGCAGAAGCTGGCGGTGGTGTCCCTAAGAACATAAGATATGCCATACTGGGTCAGACCAAGGTCCATCAAGCCCAGTATCCTGTTTCCAACAGTGGCCAATCTAGGTCATACATACCTAGCAGTATCCCCAAAAGACACAGGTTCCACAATGCTTGTATTGGGTCAAGCATTGATATCCTGGGTCCCTTTTTAATAATGGTTTATGGACCTTTCCTCCAGGAACTTGTCCAAACCTTTTTTAAACCCAGCTACACTAACAGCTCTTACTACATCCTCCGGTAACAAATTCCAGAGTTTGATTACACGTTGAGTGAAAAAATATTTTCTCTTATTTGTCTTAAATAGTTTACCCTGTAGCTTCATTACATGTCCCCTAGTCTTTCTATATTCTGATAGCGTAAACAATCGATCTACGTTTACCCTTTCCACTCCAGTCATTAATTTATAGACCTCTATCATATCTCCCCTCAGCCGTCTCTTTTCCAGGTTGAAGAGCCCTAACCTTTGTAGCCTCTCTTCATAGGAGTAGCCTTCCCTTTACCATTTTGGTGGCTCTTCTCTAAGGTACGTGAGCAGCGTTAGTCCCCATGCACCCGATAGGGTTTTTCCGTCATTGAGAACACATGGCTGTAGGTCTAGGAGACCAAAGTTCAGCCCCTTAGTCCCTGGGCCATGGCACCCGATAGGGATTTTTCGCCGCTGAAAGCACATGGCTGTAGGTCCATGAGCTGAAGCTCAACCCCCAGTCAGAGGAGTGCCGAATGTCACTGGAACAGATCTGCAAACAAGAAGCTTTGGACAAGCATTAATGCAAGTTTAAACAGATATATACACATGCAGTGAAGATGAGAAATTTTCTTAATTGTATAAAAGAGGTTAGATGTAGGTGGAGAGTAGAAATGTCAGTCTTGCTGGCAAGGCAGAAGAAATGAAACTGGCTAGCTAGGGGCGGGCAGATGGGTGGGGCCAGTTGGCCCATGCTCAGAAGGGCGAAAGCCCTTCTGAGCTATGGAGAGTACTTCCGTCTCGGTGCTGTCGGATGATGTCACCAAGTGTGACTGACCCATCCTGCTTGTCCTAGAATAGACAGACCATGATTACAAAAATGTCTCAAAATGGTGGCTAAGCTAGTGTATTAATAACACAGGTACACTACCAAAAAACTGCCTCCAGTTTTGCAACTGATTCCTATAGATTTTGGGGTGCTGAATCCAGGAAAAATAGCCAAAATGTTCCATCACGTCACGTTTTCTTGCAAAATTAGATTTCTTACCCATATAAGGAATGTTCACATAATTTCTTTTTAGCCGACTGCAGTTTATTTTCTTGGCCCAAAATAGAGGTTGTAATGGTTAACTAACTAGAAACACTCCCTCAAGATATTTTAGAGTGTTTTGTATTCATTTTATACATTAACAGGACAATTGGGAGGCGGGGGGCTAAATCCAGTACTCGCGCTGGCGCATGTTCTTTCCTGTTCGCCTCGCCTCGTTCGCTCGCTCGCTCAAACACGGTGGTTGCAACATGAACGTTCCTGTCAAATTTCAGTTTCTTGCAAGTTCATTATTACCTTTTGTTTGCTCAGTCGTAATCCAGCTTTATTCCGAAGTGGTTCACTACAGTTGTAGTTTGCAGTGCTGTGTATTTGTGATGGCTCACAGAGCCAGAGGTTGCGTCAACTCTCCGGACAGTTTTTGTTTTATTTGTGGGGAATATACCGTGAAAAAGCGGCAGAGGAACATTTCTGCATTTATTAAAAAAGTATATTTCGCCTATTTCGGTTTGAAGTTAGGCGATCAAGACAAACCGTGGGCTCCTCACAAAGTGTGCAAGACATGTGAGGAAGATCTACGCTTATGGATGAAAGGTAAAAAACAAGCATTTGTTTCGGAATACCTATGATGTGGCGTGAACAAAGAGACCACAGCAGTGACTGCTATTTTGCTCTTGCATTGTGAAGGGATACAACTTAAAAAATAAGAACGTAATAAGTTACCCCAACCTTCCCTCAGCAATTAGACCTATGCCTCATAGCAACGAAGTACCTGTGCCTGAACCACCAAAATCTTTGGATCATATTTGTGTGGACGGTTCTGATCATGATGAGACTCATCAGATGGCTTTTCCCGATGAGTCCAGTACTTCCGAGTTTGAAACTGAACCAGATCCGAAACCTGAACTTTTCTCTCAAGCTGAATTGAATGATTTAGTCCGGGATTTAGGACTCCCAAAAGATGCTGCCCAACTGCTAGGTTCTCGGCTTAAACAGAAAAATCTATTGTCACCAGGAACAACTTTTTATTGGTACCGCAACCGCGAGACACAATTTTTGAAGTATTTCAGCAAAGAGGAAGATTTGGTATTTTGCAACGATATATACGGAGTGATGGAAAAGTTTAAACTCAAGTATAATCCTGCTGAATGGCGGCTGTTCATTGATTCGTCAAAAGACAGCATAAAAGGTGTTCTTCTTCATAATGGCAACACATTCGCTTCAGTTCCTATTGCTCACTCTGTTATTCTCCAAGAAAAATACGAGAATTTGGCCCTGATTCTTCAGAAGATTCGTTATGATGAGCATAAGTGGATGATTTGTGGAGACTTTAAAATTCTATCCATGCTATTAGGGCAGCAATCCGGTTTCACCAAATATCCCTGCTTCCTTTGCTTGTGGGATAGCCGGGCCCGCGACCTACACTGGGGGAAAAAAGACTGGCCAATTCGGGAGTATTTGAGACCCGGTGAGAAAAATGTTCTTCATGAGAGCTTGGTACCTCGTGATAAAATTCTATTACCACCTCTCCACATTAAGTTGGGTCTCATTAAGCAATTCATCAAGTCCCTTCCAAAAGATGGTGAGTGCTTTCGATACCTTTGCTCAAAGTTCCCCCGACTTTCTGAAGCAAAGCTAAAGGAAGGAGTGTTTGTTGGCCCTGATATAAGGAAACTCATTTCAGATGGAGCATTCGCTGAAACGATGTCTGAGAAGGAAAAAGAAGCCTGGGATTCCTTCAAGGATGTTGTTCTCAAATTCTTGGGGAACAGGCGGGATGAGAACTATAAGGATATTGTTGCCAGGATGCTCAATGCCTTCAAAGAACAAGGCTGTAACATGAGCCTGAAAGTCCATTTCTTGCACTCCCATATGAACTACTTTCCCGAAAACTTGGGGGCGTACAGTGAAGAACAAGGTGAAAGGTTTCACCAGGACATCAAGGACGCAGAGAGAAGGTACCAAGGAAGATGGAACACCACTATGATGGCTGATTTCTGCTGGTTGCTGCTGCGGGAAACCCCAGATGAAAAATACGCCAAGCAGCACA
This sequence comes from Ichthyophis bannanicus, assembly GCA_033557465.1. Lineage (NCBI taxonomy): Eukaryota > Metazoa > Chordata > Amphibia > Gymnophiona > Ichthyophiidae > Ichthyophis > Ichthyophis bannanicus. The sequence goes on along the minus strand of CM066036.1, from coordinate 154,110,099 downwards.
CCAAGAGAAGCATTCGGGGGAAGAAGAAACGGGCCCACCAGGAGATTGATTGACCCAAGAATGACTTTAAAATCTAAACTGTGTTGACAAATATCGTGTTTTTACTAAACTTTGAAATAAAAATTTGCTAGTTATTACCACAGTGTCGGATCTCATTTATTAGAATTTTATTTTCACACCATCGGGTGTTTGTCTTCATGTATTGCAATGGTGCGGTTTGCATTTTCTATTCTTACATACATACCTGTACAACATTTTTTGCACATTTCTTTGCTTTGCTTTGTGTCTAACCTCGCTCTTATATGCTCAATGTTTGTGCACATGTATGTGGCTGTTTTAAGTGCAGACAATTTTGCTACCATCACAGTGTGTTTTGTTGACATTACTCTATTCTTATGTGCTGCCTTGTTACAATTTTCTTTATTCTTATTTGAATAACTACTAAACAATTAGTATAAAGAATTCATCCAAGAAACTTTTATCTCGATCACACTCAATCTGAAACGTTCACCTCAAACTGCTAACCCAATGTAGCAAAAAATCTGTACGTGATGGAGCAAATTGGTTACCAGATTTGGATTCAACGCACCAAAAAACGTAAAAATCAATCGAAACATTAGAGGCAGTTTAAAAAAAATTTTTTTTAGTGTACCTGTGTAATATATATGTATGTATATATATATAAAAAAATTCTTAGTGGCAGCTTAGAAGGACCTGTTTATATCCCATGTCAGACACATCATGCGAAGAGCGAGATCATTAGAGAAAGACATCATGCCTGGCAAGTTTGAAGGTCAATGAAAAGAGGAAGGCCAGCAATGAGATGGATCATTTCAATAATAGCAACTATATATACCACTATCAACAATGAGCCGTCTGACTGAAGACAGATTGCAGAGGATTGCCATGAGTCAACACCGACTCAACGGCACTTAACAACAACAAATTAAACTGCTTAATTGCATGGACAGTGGCTGAAAATTGCCCCTATATGTATAGTTGGCTGCTCTGCCCTGGCACTATCTGTATAGTGCTGCTGAAATCTACAGATAGGGGACTTATATGTTTAGTGGCAGCTGCAAAATGTAAGTCTCTTTGAAAATTGACTTGTATTTTTCTTACAAAAAATATAGTCCTGAAAGTTATTTGTTGCAAGTTGTGTTAAACATTTTCATTCCTGTTTTCTTTAATTACTTGCCTTTCCAAACATGTGCTTGAGACAAATTATACTTTTGGCAAGTACTCTCGTAGATCTCTGCTCTAAAGCAGACTTATAATTTAAGCTGGTACCTGGGGCAGTGGAAAGATCTCCAGTGGAACAAGTGGGATATGATCCCTGGCTTCACTAGTTTTCAGCCTGCTACATTAACCACTAGGCCAGTCCTGTGCACCTATTTATTCTTATCTCCAGTTAAATAGTCTCTGACAATACTTTCTATTTCCAAGTTTAAACAAATGAAAAGTAGATATAGGGTGAAATGGGGTATATAGAATGTTACCTGTCCCTCTCCAAAGGGGTTATCGATAGTCCCCTGTAAGAGTCTGCAGCCCAGAGTTCAGGGTTGGAAAGGTGTGGCTCAGAGATTAAAAACTCAGCAGACTGCAGGAGGGAGAGTGGCCCACGGAGTAGGGTTGCCAACCGGCTCCAGATGTGCCCGAACGGCTTGATCCAGTCCTGGGTTTACCCCATTGCATGCAGTGACTTGTCGTTTTCCTTTTTTTATGGAGTGCAATGGAGAAATCAGAACTACATATCCCTGCATGCAATGAGGTAAACCCAGGACTGGATCAAACCTGTCGGGCGCATCTGGAGCCAGTTGGCAACCCTACCACGGAGTCATAAGTTCTTCCAAGACAAGTCGTACAAAAGAGTTCAGAGATGGGAACTTTAACTGGGGCTAGAGGAAAGGCCAGAGGAACCAGCTTGTGGAGGTTTAAGCTCGGACAGAATAAAAACTGCTTTTGTTTTCCCTGAACTGCTATCTGGCCTGTGTTGTAAAGAAAACCACTTCCCACTGCACACACTACCACATATTGTGGTAGATTGAGGGATTTCCTCTACATGTGACTGAGGGCAAATCTATGTACCTCCAGGGCTGGGCTTCTGCAGCAGGTCAGGATATTATTGTTTGTTTGTGTGGTCTAAGAGGGTTAGCCTCACCCTAGTTAGGGAGCTTGAAGGTTTAGTCAGTGCCAGACAGGCAAGCTCTGTTTTGGCCACTAGAGGCCACTAAAAGTTGTTGGAGCTGGAATACTGCAGGGTTCTCAGTTGCAGAAGAGAAAGCTGTGGTGGTGTTGCAAGAGAACAGTGACAAGCCAGGATAGAGTGGCTCCTCCGGATTCTGCCCAAAGGGCTGCAGCAACAACAACAGCAACAACAGTATCAGGAGCAACAACAGTTCCATTGCATCCTGCTGGAAGGGCAGCTACAATAGCAGCAGCAGTTGATTCAGGCCCTACAGCGAATGCAACTCCACCCTCCAGCGCAAGGGCTTCTTAAAATGATGGTAGAAGATGAATCGGACCACTTTATAGTGAACTTTAAACAAATTGCCCGCATGGCTGGAGAACAACACTAGTAAAAGCGAGGTGTGAAAAGCAGAAAACTTTGTCACTTGTACTTGTGCTGAATGCTTCTGCAAGTGTGTGCGCTCTTTTTTTTCTGGACCGGGTAGCCAGAAGAGACAAGGACTTCTTATTTGGGAAGTTTGCTGACAGGCAGCAATCAGGCTGCAATCCAGAACACCAACCCAGATGGGCGAGCTACATATGCAGCTGTCAAGACTGTAATATTGGAACAAGCTGGCTTTACCCCAGAGGCCTACTGACAGCGGTTCAGAAAGGGGGGGCTCCAGATAAAGGAGAGCCCTCAGAGGGCCCTCTTCAGTTGGATCTCACATGGAAGTGGCTGCAACCAGAGGGAAAGACTGAGCCCAAGATGGGCAAGATTGTACTATTGGAGCAGTTTTTGGAGAGCTTCACTGGCCTTCACTGAAACAATGGATATGTCGGCACCCCAAGCTTACACTGGAGAGTGCACTGGAAATAGATGAGGGGTATCATGAAGCCCAGCCGATGACCAAAGCAGACAGTGAGAAGGGGAAGAAGTGACCCATTAGCCCAAGAGGACAGAAGGGGAAGCCAGAATGGTTGTTGGCTCCCCTGTTCCAACCCCCAAAGTCACCTCCTAGGCAAGGGCATGGCCCCATCCATGACCCTTTCACCTGTTTTAAGTGTAGAGCAAGGGGACAGTTTGCTTGAGAATGCCCCCTGGATACGGAAGAACCCATAGATGTCAGCCTAACCATCCCTCACACCTGTGCTTTGTGGACAATCTCCACCCAGGGGCCCAGAACTTTGTGATTCCAGTGGAGCTCGAGGGGACCCCGCTCCAGGCCTTGATAGACTGTGAGTGTACAGACCCTCATTCGTTAGGAAACCATAACCCAATTTCCTGTGTGCATGGAGCCCAGAGGCAGTACTCAATGGCATACATTTCATTTAAGACTCCAGCAGGGCAAGCCACATTCGAGGTCACTGTGCTGCCTTGGCTACCGTATCCAGTGGTGATTGACCGAAAATACCCAAACTTCAGAGCGATATGGGCCTGACTAAATGATGGCTCCACCAAGTCTTACCAGGAAGATTTCCCAGAGATTTTCCCCCTGGAAGACTCGGATCTATATGTCAAGTTTCCCAAGCCTGCTAAGTCTCGGATTCAGTGTCACCAGGAAAAGCTATGATACCAACAGAATCTGAGAGTGGCTATAAGGGAGGGATCAGGGGAGGGGGAGCCTAGGGAAGAAACCCCTGGGGGTAGCTCAGGTCCCAGAGGTAGTGACCCAATACAATTTTCCCCTTACCAAAGTGGGGACTGGAGGAAGATCCAGGGAGCTTTAGGAGGGCCCATTAAGAGTATGAGTCCCTTAAACATGCCCGACAACAGGTTTTGGAGGTGGATGGGGTTCCAGTAGGTAATGGAGAGTCCCCTACAAGAACCTTTCCCTATTTTGTGCTAAAGGGAGATTTATTATACAGAGTGGCTGAGGAGGCCTTAGAGGAGGAAGAGGTAGAACAATTGATAATTCCACGATCCTATCATCAATAGGTGTTATCGTTGACCTATAGCCATTTATTAGCAGGACACCTGGGGCTGGAGAAAATACTAGATCATGTTTTAGCCTGATTTTTCTGGCCCAGGGTCCATAATCAGGTGCAGTTATATTGCCAGCGATGCCCTACCTGTCAACTTCATAATCCTGCCAGAGTCCGACCTGCCCCTCTAGTGCCTAAATCTATCATTGAAACCCCATTTGAACGAGCAATATGTAAAGCTACAGACTGTTTCTTCTCCATCAATGATCAGTTATCAGGATTTTTGTCTTCTTTACAATAAGGCACAGGCGCATTTTAAGACTATGTTCCTTGATCTTGAGAAGCAAATGTTTCCGATCATCTTCCCTTTCAGCCAGTATTGTGGTATCATCAGTATAACGAAGGTTGTTAAGGAGTTTTCCACCAATATTTACACCTCGGCTGTCTTCATACAGTCCTGCTTCTCTGATGATTTGTTTGGTGATTTTATACTATTCTGTTTCTCCTTGTTCCATTTGAACTGTTGCTTCCTGATCAATGTAAAGGTGGTGCAAGAGAATTATCAGGTGTTCTGGTATACCCATGCTTTTTATTTATTTATTTACAGTTCTTATATACCGCGCTCTTTGGTATCAGTGCGGTTTACAGATAACAAATTTTGCATCAGAACAATCTTTTGCTTACATTACAACAGGATCAGTAACTTGGAAAGTAACAGGGGTAACTATGTACAAAACGGAAATTTCAAATGTGGACTATTTACAGCTCATGTAGCATGTTGAAAATCGTAGTGGAGACAACATTATGGTCTATGGTCATTTTGGGTGTGCAGAAGGTCTGCTTTGTGTTCTACCAGGGCTATGTTGTTGGAGTGTCAGAGGCTGTGTGGGTGGTTTGCGGAGTGGGGAGAGGGGGCGTTGGATTAGGGCAGGTGAGGTGCAGGCAGAATAGGTAGTGTTTAAGGGCCTTTCTAAACTGGGCGAGGTCCTTTATTGACCGGATATGAGATGGGAGATTGTTCCAACAGGTCGGAGCGAAGAAAGTGAAGGCCCTATCTCTGGTTACTTGGTTACATTTAGTGTACTCAATTGGTATAGCAAGGGTATTAGCAGCTGCTGACCTTCTTAGCCTGTTTGTGGGAGTGCTAGTAAGGAGTGAAGAGAGGGAAGGGGGGGATAGCCGATTGATTGCTTTAAAAGATAACAATAGTGCCTTGTAGGTGATCCCTGTAAGTATTAACGTATGTGTGTCATATCCCCTTGTGTTAAATGTATCCCCCAATTGACCGCTTTGACCTGGTGAAAAGCGGAATATAAATACAGCTAAAATAAATAAAAAATAAAATCCTGGCCTGTAGGAGTAGCCAGTGTAGCTCTATGAGTATAGGAGTGATGTGGTCTCTTCTGGAAATACCGCGGAGGATGCGAGCTGCTGTATTCAACGCCATTTGAAGTGGATTGAGGGTGTTCTTAGGAAGACCATGTAGGATGATGTTGGCGTAATCAAAATGTGGTATCACAAGGGATTGGAAGATTGTTCTGAAATCATTTGGGGCAAGTAGAGGTCTTAGGTGTTTTAGCGTTCATATTTTATTGTAGATGGATTTGACAGTCTGCTTTATGTGATCTTTGAAGGTTAGCTCTTGATCTATGGTGACACCCAGGTAGCGTATCGACGATTTACATGGGAGTTCCGCGTCTCTCACCTTCAATGTTGTGGGGGGAGAGAAGTTCTTATTCCTGGTTACGAATAGGACCTCAGTTTTCTTAAAGTTTATTCACAGATTCTGGGATAAGAGCCAGTCCGTAATCGCATTGAAGCACTCTATTATTGGGGAGAAGTCGGGGTCCTTGATTCTTATTGGGGTGAATATTAGGACATCATCTGCATAGATCAGACTGGATATATTGAATGCTCGGATGATGTCACAGATCGGTTGCATATATATGTTGAAAAGTAGAGCAGATAAAGAGGATCCTTGAGGTACACCCTGTTGTTGATGGAAAGGATCAGATGTTGAGGATCCTATCCGAACCTGTTGCCAGCGGTTCGTTAGGTAGGATCTACACCATTCCCAAGCCGAACCCTGAACTCCTTTCTCCTGAAGGCGGTGGAGAAGTTGCACATGGTTAACCGAATCAAATGCTGCTGAAATATCAAGGAAGATGAGTATAAAACCGTTTTTAATTTTGTCAATCCCTCTGGATAAGGTGTTGATAAGTAATGTGAGTAGGGTCTCTATACCGTGGGACTCACGGAACCCGTGTTGGCAGGGATCAAGTGGGGCTGAAATATCTATGTGTTGCTGCAATTGGATTTGGACCACCTTCTCGATGATTTTGGCTAGAAGGTGTATACTTGAGATTGGGCGATAGGAGTCTGTTTTCGCTGGGTCAAGTTTATTGTTTTTCAGGAGGGAGCGTATGGAAGTTTGCTTGAGAACTATTGGGAAGGATACAGCTGTGAAGGAGAGTTGCATGATGTAAGCTAGAGTGGGGCTCAGTTCAGCACGCATCGTTCTGATCCAGTAAGTGGGGCATGGATCATTTGGGGCTGTAGTAGTGTTCATGGTAGCAATAAGGTCAGTGATGAATTTATCCGTAGGGGCGATAAAATTTTTTAGAGGCTGTATCAGAGAAAAGGAATTGGGTATACAACTTGGTGTCATGTTTGTTTTAATAGTTTTAGATTGTAGGTAATCAGCAAAGGGCTGAGGCTGGATTAATATTGTTTGGTTGGAGGATGGTGCCTTAGTTAGTGATTTAGCAATGCTAAAGAGGTCTCGTGGTTTGTTTAACGATCGGAGAAGGATTTCTGTATGGTGTTCTTTCATTTTTTCAGCTATTTTCTCCCGGTGTTGCTTTAGAGCATTTTCGTAATTCGTTTGGTCAGTGGCAGATCGCGATCTGCGCCATTTTCTCTCTTGTTTTCTTAGCATCTGAAGGGATAGCCGTAATTCGGCCGAGAACCACGGTGCAGGTTTTCTATTTCTTTGTGATGTGCTGAATGCTGGTGATCTACTCGAGGAAGGTAGCTGTGAAAAGGAGTTCAGGGTGGTGTACCATTTGTTGATCAGTTCATCAAGGTCTTTGGCTGGTTGACGAAGAGCTGGAAGAGTGTGGTTGATGAAGTCATCCCTGTCGAGAGTTTTGAATCGGGTTGTTGATCCTGATGAGACTATATTTGTCTGTCTGGTTGGAATATGGTTTTGCTGACATGGGACTTGGAAGGATATTAAGTTATGGTCAGACCATGGTACAGGGGTAAGTGATAGGTTAATATTGTTGTTTGATATAGACTGGGGTGCGAAAATGAGATCAAGGGTGTTTCCCTTGAGGTGAGTGGGGGAGTTGACTAATTGTGAGTAATTGAGCTCAGTCATGGCATCGAGGAACGTGGCAGAGTGGGTAGGTTGCAGTGAGGTGAAGTTGAAATCACCAGTTAACCAGTTAGGTTTGTATGGGCTTTCGGGGTTGCACTTTTTACACACTGAACGAGCGTTGATGAGGGCACAATTTAGATTAATATGTGAGGGAGTGGGCTCAGGTTTGGGGCTATTAGTATTGTTAAGGGAGATATATAGTAGGTGAGAATGTCTAATATGGTGCGGATGTGGTGCTGTGTGATGGTAGAAGGAATGGTACCTTCTTCCTAGGCTATGCAGTATAGGGATATTGTTTATGGTGGGTGAGAATGCTGCTGTATTGTGAGTGGTGATAGTTAGAAGATAGAGACTAATTATTGCAAGTAAGGAGATAGCCATGATTACAGTGGAAGGTTATAGTAGAAGGCAATTTCAAGTCACTGGAAACAATAAATGTAGATTGACTGGTAGACAGAATTGTGAGCTAATTGCAAAATGATGTTAGCTCTACCGTTAGCTATCAGCATATATACAGAGATGCATCAGCAGTGATCACAGGCAAAGTAATTGTACAATAGCAAGGCCTAACCGAGTATCTTAGTGATATAAGCACAGTTGAAACAAAGTATGTTGTTAGCGGGAAACAGTAGGGCCCAGAGTTTCTCATGGTTTACACAGTCAAAAACCTTTCTGTAGTCAATAAAACACATATAGATATCCTTTTGGTATTCTTTTGTCTTTTAAAGGATCCATTTTGCATCTGTGATGATGTCTCTTGTTCCTCGCCCTTTACAGAAACCTGCTAGAACTTTAGTTCTCGTTCCAGCTTTGGTTGTAGTCTCTGCTGAATGATCTTGAGTAGAATCTTGCTGGTGTGTAGGATCAGAGCAATTGTGCGATAATTTCCACAGTCAGTTGGATTATCTTTCTTCAGTATGTATAAACACAGATCTTTTCCTGACAGTTGGCCTTGATGTTTTCTTTCAAATTTCCTGGCAGAGCCCTGTAAGTATTTTAACAGCCATATCCGATTGCAATAATATTTCAATGGGAATGCCATCAATGCCTGCTGCTTTGTTCTTCGATGATGCTTTCAATGCTGCTTTGACTTCTTCTTTCATCATCAATGTACAGGTTGAAATGGCTGTTTGTCCACTTGATCTTTATGATATAATGACTCTGTATATTCCTTCCTCCTTTTCTTGATCTTCTCAGCATCATTCAACATGGATCCACATGAAACCACTTAATTATACGAATAGCGGCTAAATATCACTTCTGTATGTATATGTTGTCAGTGAGCACACTATGAATATTCAGTGCCACTGCCAATCTGTATAGCAGCATTCAATATACATATTTTTTTAAAATACCACAGGCAACATTTCAAAAAATGTTCACTACACGATCTGAATATTGACTCTACAGTAATTGGTGTAGCCCCTTTTTGTGGGGAACTCCCTAAAAAGACTAGGGTCCACCTTTGGAGGCTAGGAATCATAAGGAAAGGAATGAAGAATAAAACAAAGGTCCCTTGCAGCAAACCACCTGAGGCAACAAGTATATTTTAGTCATACTAGACTACGCTATCCGTTACCCGAAGATCATTGCTGTAATATGAAAACTACTATGATTGCAAATGCCCTCTGAGAAGTATTCTTGTGGGTGGGAATACCCAATGAGATCCTCATAGATCAAGGAACACTCTTTGTATCTGAGGTGATGAAGCAAGTGTGTGCCTTGGTGAAGGTCAAGATGCTGTGAACATCAGTATATCACCCACAGACAGATGGCCTTGTTGAGGGATTCAATAAAACTCTGAAACAAATGTTTAAAAATGTTCATGCAGGACAGGAAGAATTTGGACATTCTCCTACCTTTTCTGATGTTTGCCATCTGTGAGGTACCTCAGTTCCACAAGGTTTTCGTCTTTTGAGCTGCTCTTCGGAAGACAGCCAAGAGGCATATTAGATGTGGTAAGGGAAACCTTGGAAGAAGAACCCCGTGTCAGGCATAATTTGGTGGAGTACGTTATACAAGTACAAGACCAGCTGAGGAAAGCTGGAGAGGTAGACAAACTCAGTCTGGAAAAAACCCAAACCGAGTAGGTCAGGGGCTACAATCGGGCAGCCATGCACCGCACCTTCCAACCGGGAGACAGAGTTTTAGTCTTGCTGCCCTGGTCCGAGAGCAAATCACTCTGTAACTAGTAGGGACCCTATCGGGTGGAAGAGAAAGTGGTGTCTGTTTAACTACAAGATTGCCCAACCAGATAAATGGAAGAAAGCCAAAATTTACTATATTAACCTATTGAAAAAGTGGACTCCAATGACAGCTATAATGGTACAAGGAGATGATTTTGGGCCAGAAATTTCAGCCCCATTGGATCCAGCTCAAGTCTCGATTGGAGACCAGCTCTCTGCTGCCCAGAGAAGGGATCTAGATGAGTAGATCCACCGGAAACTAAAGGTGTTCTCCACCCGGCCCAGGATGCACCCATCTTATTTGTCATGATATCATTACTGACCCTGGGATGGTTATCCAGCAACAACCCTATCAGATTCCGCAGGCCCGATGATAGGCTGTCGCTAAGGAGCTAGAAAAGATGCTTAACTTGGGAGTTATAGAAGAGTCTATGAGTTACTGGTTGTCATCCATCATCTTGGTTCCTAAACCAAACAGAAGCATCAGATTCTGTATTGACTTCCGGAGGGTCAATGCAGCTTCTAAACTGGAAGCATATCCTATGCCCAGAGTAGATGTACTAATTGAGCGACTCGGTGGAGCATGCTTTATATCAACCTTGGATTGACCAAGGGATAACTGGCAGGTGCCATTGACTCTGGCTGCCAAGGTGAAGACTGCTTTTTTAACACTGCAATCATCTGTCCCAGTTTACAGTGCTGCCTTTTGGATTACATGGATCTTCTGCCATATTTCAATGCCTAGTTGACTGCCTACACAAGAAATATGTAGCTGCCTACCTTGACGATATCGTTAACTACAGCAGAGACTGGACCACCCATTTAACCCAAGTACAAGCCATGTTGACCAGTCTGTGGAAGGCTGGGTTGACGGCTAACCCCAAGAAATGTTTTCTGGGAGGTTGAGACGTTCAATGCCTGGGGTATTTAAACAGGAATGGTCAGATACGACCTCAACTATAGAAGGTGGATACCATTTCCCAGGTCCCTATCCCAAAATCGAAGAAAGAGGTTCATGCCTTCCTTGGATTGATTGGTTATTACTACAGAGGTGGTGGAGCTGTTAACCATTCTCTTCTGGAAGAGAGCTCCCGAAAGGATCCTGTGGTCACCAGACCACCAGTGTCTCAAGAAGGCCATGTGCTCTGAACCCATCCTGATTAGCCCTGATTTCTCCCTACCATTTATTGTGCAAACTGATGCCTCAGAGGTGGGCCTAGGAGCCATTCTGGATCAGGAAGTCAGAAGTGAAAAACATCCCACAGCATTCATCATCAGGAAACTGCTTTCTCAGGAGAAACAGAAGGAGAGGTTAAGAGCCCAGCAGGCTGCAGGAGGGAGAGAGGCCCGTGGAATCAGAAGTTCTTCCAAGACAAGCCATGTAAAGGAGTTCTGAGGTAGGAATTTTAACTGAGGGATCCAGCTTGTGGAGGTTTAACAAGCTGGGACAGAAAGAGTAATTACTCACCTGTAACAGATGTTCTCCAGGAGCAGCAGGAATCAATCCTCACATATGGGTGACGTCAGCACCGACGGAGCCCTCGTGCGGAGCATTTCCCCAGCTTTCAAAGAAAGCCTTTGGGAATTGCAGCACGCATGCGCGGTCCCCTTCCCACCCAAGGGTGCCATCTTGCTCAGTCTGATGACATAGCTAAAAGACAGCAAAAAATTAGCAAAATAGACCATATGACTGCAACTCCAAGGGGAGGAGGGAGGGTTGTGAGGACTGATTCCTGCTGCTCCTGGAGAACACCTGTTACAGGTGAGTAACTACTCTTTCTCCAGGACCAAGCAGGAAGTCAGTCCTCACATATGGGACTCCCCAGCTTAAGGCTACCGGAGACCCCAAGCGGAAAAAAGAGCTCCCCCGAGCTCGTCAGCACAGAAGGAAGGAATCTTCTCTGAGAACGCCCCCGACCGGTAGCCCAACACCAGGGCCGGAGGGTAGGAGTTGCCTAAACCCCAAAGAGATTATGGAGTACTGCCTGTCCGAAAGCACTGTCCCTGTGGGACTCCCTCTCAAGGCAGTAATGGGCCGCAAAAGTCTGGCTTGAAGACCAAGTAGCGGCCCGGCAGATGTCTGCCAACGGAACAGAGCGGAGATGAGCAACTGACGCAGCCTTCGCCCTGACACGATGAGCGGCTGCCCCATAAGCCCAGGCGATACAGTCAGCGACCCATATGGACAACGTATGCTTGGAGACAGGGAGCCCCAACTTATTGGGGTCAAAAGAAACGAAAAGCTGAACAGCCTTCCGATGCTCCCACGTACGGTCAAGGTAGAAGGATAACGCCCTTCTACAGTCCAGGGTATGCAAGACCATCTCAGCCCGGTTGGCATGCGGCCTGGGAAAGAAGGTCGGAAGAACCACCTCCTGATTGAGGTGGAAAGGTGAGACAACTTTAGGAAGAAACTTAGGGTGAGTCCGAAGGACTACCCTATTCCTGTAGAACCTAGTGTAAGGAGGATCAGACACTAGTGCCTGCAGTTCACTCACTCGCCTAGCAGAGGTGAGAGCTACTAGAAATAAAGTTTTCCAGGAGAGAAAACGGAGAGGGCAGGTAGCCATAGGTTCAAAAGGCGGACAAGTAAGCCGCTGTAAGACCACATTCAGATCCCACTCAGGGGCCGGTGGACGCAAAGGAGGCTTAAGCAGAAGAAGGCCTCTGAGGAAACGAGCCACCAAAGGGTGGTTGGAAAGAGGCCTGCCCTCCACCGGCGAGTGGTGTGCTGAGAGAGCACTAAGGTGAACTCGGACAGAGTTAGACTTAAGGCCCAGGTTGGAGAGGTAGAGCAAATATTGCAACACTACCGCAACCAAGCACGAGAAGGGATTCTCACTGTGCTGAGCACACCATGCGGAGAATCTACGCCACTTAAGAGCGTAGGATTTCCTGGTGGATTGACGCCGAGAGGCCAAGACAACGTCTTCCACCTCTCGAGGTAGTAGTAGGGGAGCTAGGACTACCCTTTCAGCAGCCAGGCCATCAGATGAAGGGACTGGAGGTTGGGGTGCAAGAGAGTCCCCTGATCCTGAGACAGGAGATCGTGTTGAAACCCCAGAGGAAGAGGTGTGTCCACCGCCAGCTGTAGCAGAAGCGGGAAACCACGGTTGCCTCGGCCACCTGGGGGCTATGAGAATCAATGAAGCCCCGTCCCTGAGGACTTTGAACAGCGTTCTGGACACTAGTGGTGTGGGAGGAAACGCATACAGTAGGCCCGTGGACCACGCGATCAGAAACGCATCCGCTGCTACTCTGAGAGGATGCGGTTGTCTGGAGCAAAATCTCAGGAGTTTCCGGTTCAGAGGACTGGCGAAAAGATCCATTGTGGGGAGCCCCCACTTGAGAAAGACCTGCTGAACCACCAATGGGTTCAATCTCCATTCGTGTGGTTGCAGGATCCGGCTCAGTCTGTCTGCCAGGCAATTTTCCTGACCTGGGAGGTAGACAGCCTTGAGAAGGATTCCGTGATTGACAGCCCAAGAGCACAGTCGTTGTGCCTCCTGACAAAGAAGGAAGGAGCCTGTGCCTCCTTGTTTGTTCACATAGAACATGGCAACTTGATTGTCCGTCTGGACCAGTACAGACTGGTGAGAGGCGAGGTGGGAGAAGGCTCTCAGAGCTAGGCGTATCGCCCGGAGCTCCAGGAAGTTTATCTGTTGAGTAGCCTCCCAAGGGGTCCAGAGACCCTGAGTACATGTCCCTTGGCAATGTGCTCCCCAACCGAGAAGAGAGGCATCGGTTGTCAGCACCTGAGTATGCGGAGGGGATTGAAAAACCACTCCGAGCACCAGATTCTGAAGATGAAGCCACCATTGTAGAGAGGAGACCAGGAGGTCGGAGATCTGCACTGAGTCCGCTAGGCCCCCTGTGGCTTGATGCCACTGAGTGCGAAGGCTCCACTGAGCAGGTCGCATGTGCAGGCGGGCATTGGGGGTGACATGAACCGTGGAAGCCATATGGCCAAGTAGTCTCAGGAATTGCCTGGCAGAGACCAGGGAATTGCTGCGAAACTGGCTGGCCAGATCCATTAGCCTGTGGGCCCTGTCCAGAGGCAGAAAAGCCTTTGCTTGAAGAGTGTCTAGTCTGGCCCCTATGACCTCTAAGTTCTGGGACGGGAGCAAAGTGGACTTTGCGAAGTTTATGACAAACCCCAAGTGCTGAAGCAGAGCCACAGTGCGCAGGGTGGCCTGGTTGGCCTATTGGGAAGATTGGCCCCTTATGAGCCAGTCGTCCAGGTACGGAAACACAAAGAGACCCTGAAGCCTCAGGTAGGCCGCCACCACTGCCAGGCACTTGGTGAACACCCTGGGAGCGGAGGACAGGCCAAAGGGTAGTACTCTGTACTGATAGTGGTTTCCTCCCACAACAAACCTGAGATATTGTCTGTGGTCTGGATGGATAAGGATGTGAGTATACGCATCCTTTAGATCTAAGGAGCATAGCCAGTCTCCCTGCTGGAGGTAGGGCAGCAGGATTCCAAGGGTAAGCATCTTGAACTTTTTCCTCTCCAGGAACTTGTTGAGGTTTCGCAAGTCTAGGATGGGTCTGAGGCCTCCTGTTCTTTTTGGTACCAGAAAGTACCTGGAATAAAAGCCGTGACCTCTCAGGTGGTGGGGCACCGGTTCCACAGCCTGATCCTTTAGCAGACTTGCTAACTCCTGAAGGAGTAGGTCCCTGTGCAGAGGGGGTCTTGGAGGCTCCCCTGGAAAATAGGAGGGAGGTACCTGGTGAAAATGGAGAAGATAGCCCTTTTGGACTATATGAAGAACCCAGGTATTTGATGTGACGGCTGACCACCTGTGGGCAAAGTGGGCCAGCCAGCCTCCTGTGCTGAGAGAAGCCAGCTGAGGAGAAGAGGCTATGCTGTTTGAGTCAAAAAACCCCACCCTGCTGAGCAGGGGCCGGTGTAGGTGGCTTGGGGGCCTTCTGCCTACGGGGCCCTTGACCCTGCCCCTTGGCCTGCTGACCCTGTTGGGGAGCTGTAGAGGCCTGATAATGAGGGTATTGTTTATAGGCAGACGACTTCCTCGGGTAAAAGGACTTTTTTCCCGAGCCCTTCTTCTTCTGAGAAGGGGCAAAGGTTTTCCTGGAAAGCCTAGTCCTGGTCAGAGTCTCGGTCTCAAGTTCTGCAGCCTTTTCAACCATGGGCTTGCCAAAGAGGTTTTCACCTCGGCAGGGGACATCGACCAACTTGTTCTGGACCCATGGCTCGAGGTCGGATGACTGTAGCCAAGCCTGTCGGCGGGCACCGATGCCGGCCCCGGCTACTCGGGCCGAAGCCTCGAAGCCATCGTAGGCTGCTCGAGAGATAAACTTCGAGCACTCTCGAATACCGGTGGACAAGGCCTGGAACCTCTGCAAAGGTTCCTCGGAGAGACCAGCAGAGAACCCGGCAATCTCCTTTGCCAGCTCTCGGAGGTACATGCCCATGTAGAGCTGATAAGTCTGGACACGGCAAGCAAGCATAGAGCCCTGGAAGCACTTCTTACCGAGGGCATCCAGGTTCCGGGGCTCCCGGCCGGGAGGCACCGAGGAGTGCATCTTCTGACTTTTCAGTCGATGTATGGCCGATTCCACAACCATGGAGTGGTGCGGTAATTGTGCCTTTTGGAACCTGGGGCTCTTGCGGACTCGATAGATGGAATCGACCCGCTTCCTTAACACCGGCATCGAGGCCGGGGTCTCCCACATGCGGAAGAGCAGCCGCTCCAGCATCGGAGGAACCGGAACAGTAAAAGCCTCCTTCAGGGGAGAGTCATACTGGAGGGCCTCGAGCTCCTCGGCTCGAGGCTGCTCCTCGGGATCCGCGGGGAAGGCCAAGGCCTTGGCCATATCCCGCATGAAGTCCGAGAACCGGGTATCCTCCGGTGGGGATCGTCTCCGAGGTTCGGACTCGGGCGAGTCCGATGGGACACACCGATGAGTGTCGGGTGACTCTTCGTCCTCCGTCTCCCAGCCCGACTCCTCGGAGGAGGAATCGAGCGGCTCCGGTCGGGCGGGCACCGATGCCCTCCGCCCCGACGACCTCAGCCCCGAACGGGAGGTCAAGGGAGACCGTGGCCGAGGATCGACTCGAGCCTGCATGGACTCGAGGATCGGCTCGGCCTCCGGGGTCGACTTGGACGTCGAGGTCCCGGTGGTAGGGGCAGATGCACCGGTGAGACCGGCGATCAATGCCCGCTGCTGTTCCATGAAGGCAGCGAAGCTGCTCTCCAAGGCCGTCAACCTGAGTCCGAGCTCAGGAGACCCAGCAGCCCCCGACTCGGGCCCCGATGGCGTCGGGCCCGACGTCGGCTCCCTCGGAGGAGAGTCCACGAGGACATCAGCACTTACGTGTCCAGGAGACTCCATCTCGACATGAGGATGCTTGGCAGGCCTCTCCGACTCCGAAGACCCTGGACGGCTATCGGGGCTATGCGACCTGGCCCTCGAGGAACCATGAGCGTCCACCGATGCCGCCCTCGCGGGTTTCTTCTTCCTGCGATGTTCCCGCAAAGGAGACCCCCACTCAGAGGAACCCCGACGCTGCTCGGGGCCGGAGTCCCGAGACGTCGAGGCCTCTGACGAGGTCCGGGCCCGGCCGGACGCGGAGTCAGAAACCTTCTGGTGCTGCCGACTCCTCAACGCCTTCGAGGACATTTTGCCACACGGACCACAGATCATCGGGTCATGATCGGGTCCGAGGCAACGGAGGCAGCAGTCGTGTGTGTCGGTAAGAGACATACGTTTCTTACACCGATCACACTTCTTAAACCCGCTGGTAGCCATCAGGAGAAAAAGGGCCCCTGCTAGGTCAAAAGACCGGGCTGCCAGGGAAAAAAGAAAAAAGGCACGAACGCCAGTCACAAAGGACAAAAACCGAAAAAGAGAGAAAAGGACTCGATACCGGCGTATCGGTCCGAGCGGGAAAAGGATCCGGCGTCGAACCGGAGAAAAATAGGGAAAATCAACTTTTTCCTCGGGGAATAACGAACTACGTCCATCGGGCTCCGCGGAAAAAAGAAGATTGAGCAAGATGGCACCCTTGGGTGGGAAGGGGACCGCGCATGTGTGCTGCAATTCCCAAAGGCTTTCTTTGAAAGCTGGGGAAATGCTCCGCACGAGGGCTCCGTCGGCGCCGACGTCACCCATATGTGAGGACTGACTTCCTGCTTGGTCCTGGAGAAATAAAGCTGCTTTTGTTTTCCCTGAATTGCTGTCTGGCCTGTGTTGTAAAGAAAACCCCTTCCCACCACACAATACACTTAATACATAGGGGTTTTATCATTGATTTCACACTTTAATACAAACCAGCTGCAAACTGCCTACAAGATAACAGGTGATGTAGCTAAGCAAAGCATCTGTGTGCTCCTGCTGTTCAGATGTGGTACCTAGAACTGGAAAGTTCCACTACTACACCTGTGCAGGTAAGAGGCTCAGAAGTACCTAACAGACATTTGAAAAATGTTCTGATCGATTTATAAAAACTATTTTTCAAAACTGCTAGAAGAAACAATAAGACAGAAAATCTCAAGTGAGCTGGTTAGGGCTTTTCAGCTTGCCAAAAAGACTGACAGGATATGAGACGCTTACAAAATCATAAATAGGGTGAGAATGGTTAAATGAGGAATCGCTGTTTATTCTGTTGAACAGCAGGACAGAAAGAGGACACTTCATGAAACTAATGACCAGCAGATTGAAAACAAATCATAGAAAGTTCTTTTTTATGCAGTAATGCCTAATTAAGCTGTGGAATTTGTTCCAGAGGATGTGATCAAAACAACAGACATAGTGGGATTCAAAAGAGGATTGAACAAGTGCCTAGAGAAAAAGTCAATAAGTTATTAGCCAGGTAGACCTGGAAGAGCCATTGCTCAGCTCTGGAAATAAACTATTGGAAATAGATCTACTTTTTTGGGTTCTGCCGGGTACTTACAATGTGGACTGGCCACTGTCAGACAGGATACTGGGCTTGACGGACCTTGGTCTGGCTCAGCATGGCTTTTCTTATGTTCTTGTGTTCAATTAAAATATAGTAGCCATCACTTGCCCAGCCTTGATCCCATTTAATTCTGAAATATATATACTGGCTGAATAAAGGGGAGATGTTTGCATAGACATTTTATAAGAGCCATCCAAGTGCAATCTGGGATGTCTAAACCAGAACATCTGAAAAAAAAGGCAGGCATGACCAGGTGCAGACATGATTTCACAAACATAGATGTACCCAATATGGACGTCTGCAGGGGCGTCTGCATAGATGTCTCCAGAACTGTATTTTAGAACCTAGATGTCTAGGATATCCTAATGGTTAGCGTAGAGGGTTAGGCACAGGGCAGCAATGGTTCAAAACCAACTGCTGCTGTCTTTGACATTGTGCTGAGTACTGGGGGTGATGGAGTGCTTTCTTCACTCATTTTTTTGATGTTTTTCAGTTAAAACAAGCACTTTTCAAATGCCTATTCATGCCTGGAGCACGTCTATCATTAGTCATGATACTGGGCATTCATTACATTTCTGTGATCAGGCAAGGACATCCAGGATCCTGGGAATGCCTGCTCCATGTCCTCATTTAGACTTGGGCATCCTCACACTAGGGATGGCTCTAGAGACGTCTCTAAACCAGTTTTCAGATGTCCAAAGCATGAATAAGATTTCTAAAATGACTCCCATGGTGTCTTATATCTGGAACACAGCTAACTACATATTTTCTTTTTTCAGTTCAAGAATGTAAATCATCACAGCTGAAGAGTCAGCAAGCAAATAAACACAGGATTTTGGATCACTTTATTTTAGAAGTTGAAAGGTAAACACAGGAATCTAATGCATGTGTAAAAATGCTGATAAATACAAATGGAAACCGCTGAACCATAAATTCTATCAAACCAGGAGCTCCATCCCATCTATGTATTTATTGTGCAGTATGTATTCATTGATTATGGGCTCACCCACATGATGGCACTGTTGGTCAGCCATAACATTACATTCTTGCACTATACAGTCAAACCTCGGTTTTCATGATTAATCCGTTTGAAAAGCTCTGACTAAAACCGAAACGTATGAAAACTGAAGCAATATTTCCCATAAGAAATAATGTAAATCCAATTAATCCGTTCCAGACACCCAAAAATATTCACAAAAATACATTTTATAGAGAATAACTATATTTTTACATACAGAAAACAATGAGAAATAAATATAAATGACTAATGAAATGGATAAATGAACATTTAACATCACTGAAAGCAAGCTAAGTTCAGTACTGTACAGTACAGTATGTTAACATCTGGCCTTAGCCACCCCTGACAAGCTGCTGTGCCCAGCTTTCTTCGGAATCACATTGGATTCAGCCCATTAAAATACCTTTACATTATCTGCTCAATGCTTCAGAATGGCAGAAAATCTTAATGATATAGCTTCAGACGTACCATGCAAGAGAAAGAACTGCCTCCCACATTCATGCAACATCTCCTGCTTACGTTGACAGCTTTTCTTCCCTGCTACCTCAGAGCCTGATGGGGTGCTCCAGAGAATGGGCAGGCGGTGGACGAGATCGGGGCCTTCCTCTCTGCGCAATCCTTGCCTCTCTGACTCTGACCAGGCTCGAGGATGTGTTTCATTTACGTGCTCAGCTGGCTTTTGCTTCTCATCACGCTGGCGATCGGTGAGTCCGGGGGGCAGTGCTGCCGGACCGGGCAGGCGTTCTGGCAGTGTATACAGAATGGTGTGCAGCGCGAGGGTGTATGTATTTACAGTACTGTACTTTACGAAAACCGAGGCGATGTACGAGAACCGGGACAAAATCTCAGTCAAAAGACGTTGAAAACCGAAGCGATGTATGAAAACCGGGACAAAATCTCAGTCAAAAAAGACGTTGAAAACCGAAGCGTATGAAAACCGGGGCAAATGAAAACCGAGGTTTGACTGTACTACAACTAGAGCTAGCAGTATGTACTGCACATCATGTCTTTTAGCCCTATAGACAGCGACACATTTCTCAAGGGCTATTGGATATATGCAGTGCTATAGAGACATTGCATAGAGACATAAAAAAACAGGAGCTTTAGTTACAAGTGTGGTGCTTCTCTTACAAGTGTTGCAAGTAGAAGAAAACCATTCATCCTAATTTACTACATCAGAGAAGGAAGATTTTTTTATGGAAAAGAGAAATATTTCAAGTTCTTGTTAATGTGTTTAGGTATGTATTGAGTTTTGGCCCAGGCGAACAAAATTTCTGCTTCCTCTTCCAGAGCCGCGCTTCCCATGCCCCCTTGCCGATTGAGGTAAGCCACTGTCGCAGCATTGTCCGATAGCACTCGCAACGCTCGACCCCACACCGAGGTTTCAAACACTCGAAGCGCAAGCACCACCGCCCGCAATTCCAGACGGTTGATCGACCATTTGGCCTCCTATTCGTTCCAACTTCCTTGTGCGAACAGATCCCCGCAATGAGCTCTCCAACCTGTGAGACTGGCATCTGTTAACACCGGAAGCCACTGCGGTTGTTCTAGAGGCATGCCCGTTGCCAGATTCCTTGGGCAAAGCCACCATTGAAGAAACTTCCTGACTCGCAATGTACAGAGAAGTCATTTGCACAGGGAATCGTTCTGGTGTGACCAACGCCGGAGTAGTGACCTCTGTAATGGATACATGTGCGCTCTGGTCCATGGTACTACTGCCGCCATTGTCCCTAGAACGCAAAGGTAGTTCCAGGCCGATGATGCTGGAGTCCTTACAAACTTGCGCACCAGACGCCGAAGAGCCTGAGCCCACAGATCCGGCAGAAACACTTACCCCACTTGAGTGTCAAACCGCACTCCTAAGTACTCCAGAACCTGAGATGGATCACAACGGCTCTTGGTCGCATTGACTACCCAACCGAGACTCTGAAGAAACTGCACCGCCCTGCCTGTAACTCGAACACTCTCGGCCTTGGATTTCGCCCGTATCAACCAATCATCGAGATAAGGATGAACTAATATTCCTTCCTTTCGCAGGGCCACTGCTATCACCACCATAACCTTGGTGAAGGTGTGCGGAGCTGTCGCTAGTCCGAAGAGCAACGCTTGAAACTGAAAATGCCCCACAGTAGCACGAACCTTAGGAACTTCTGATGACCTGGTCTGATAGGGATGTGTAAATACGCCTCGGTAAGATCAAGCGACGTCAAGAATTCTCCCTGTCGAACTGCCACTATCACTGACCGCAATGTTTCCATTTGAAAATGAGGTACTCACAGATAGCGATTTACCCACTTGAGGTCTAGAGTAGGACGGAAAGCCCCGTCCTTCTTTGGAACCACGAAATAAATAGAGTTCTTGCGGGACCAGCACCACTGCTCCCAACTGTAGAAGACGAGCCAAAGTCTCTCGTACCGCAGTCGTTCTTTCTTGCCCTCTGCAAGGAGAGAGAACAAAAGAGTCTACTACCAGACAAGCAAATTCGAGAGCATAACCTTTGCGAATGACCTCCAACACCCACTGATCGGACGTTATCTGGACCCAGGCAGGAAGAAAATCCCGAAGCCGACCCCCTACCGGCTGAATTCCTGCCCGGGCCTGCCTCGCTTCATTGTGGCTTTCTAAGCGCCGCGGAGGAGGGACTAGCAAATCCTCTGCCCACCCCTCAAAACTCTCGAAAACCTTGACCTCACGAGGAAAATCTTCCTCTTTGAAAATCTCCCAACTGGGAGGTACAAAAATGCCTGAAGTCTCGAAATTGATCTTGCGAAGCTGGCTGAGACCAACCCTGCTTAGGCTTATCCTTCAATAAAGTAAAAAAACACTCAATTTTAACAAAAAGTAGGCGTATATCCAATTGTGGACTCAATTATCAAAACATTTGCTGTTAAAATACCATCAGAATATTCATTATAGAGAAAGGTCTCAGCATTAAACGGGCCAGTGTATTCTGTGACATATAAATCACTAACACCGATTCTCACATGCCCCAGTCACATCAACGACCTTCTCTATAAAAACCCCAAATAGGTCCAGGAATACCACATAAAAACAAACTTATCTTGAAAACAAAGTCATTTGACATGGTCATTCCAGCCCCAACGCCTCACAACAAATGTTTACAAGCGTTTTGCATATCTTCTCACTTCTTCAGGGGGACACTAGTACTAAAAATAAAAAGATATAGCAAACAAAATATGAAATAACACAATCCGACAAACCTACATTCCAACACTTAAAAACCCACTACTTACCCAAAACAAGCCTAGGTACCACACGCAAATAACCAGCTGTAGAACTCACAAATCAGCTTCAAACAAACACGCATGCACCAGACTTCACATCACAGCATTTTAAAAGCCTCCTAACCTATCACATCCTCAACCCAATAAAGACAGCCCTTTCACGCCCTACTAAACTTTCACCTATCTACTTAAATACAGCTCCCCCATTCAATCTGAGCATTAAGCCCATCGGGGATCACAGTACAAACTGTATAAATCCACCTCTGCTCACAAGCCACCAAGGTCTGTTCCTGAGTTCGACCCCCACGACCACCATCACCTGATCAAGGCAAAAACACCGCAAATCCGAAAACAGATGACCCTTTTCATGACAATGCATCACAATAGGGGCTTCAAATACTTTACACGCAATCCTACTTTTATGTTCCAGAATGCGCTTCTTAAATGGTCTACTAGTTTTTCCAATATATAATAATTCACAAGGGCACAGAATCCCGTATACTACGGAACGGGAATCACAAGACGTATATTTTTTCAGTTGGAAAAGTTTTTCTCTGTACTTAAATTGAGAAATCACCATGGAAACCCCACATATTGAACAATTTCCGTAAGATTTGGTCAGGTTACTTTCCTGTAGGTCCTGGGTTCATTTCACTTCACAGAGGCAGTAGGGTTTGAAATAAAACAACCAAACAGGTGTGGCTTGGAGAAAGGTTTTTTATGTAGAAATAGGCTTATTACATAGGTATTGAACAGAGGTATATAGTGATTGTTACAGAGCTGTTTCAGTGTGCATCAATGAATCTGTGTGTGCATGTGCATGTGTGAAGTGTGAGAGAGAGATAGGCCAGAACATGTGAGTCAGAGCCTCATGGCAAGGGAGAGAGAGAGAGAGCGGGGGAGGGGTGAAGGGAATTGATTATCAGAGCCTCCTGTCCTTCATGTCCGATGAATGGTGGAAGAGAGAGAGGTAAGAACATGTGGGTCAGAGCCTCATGGCAAGGTGTAGTGGAAGAGAGAGAGAGAGCGGAGGAGGGGTGAAGGGAATTGATTATCAGAGCCTCCTGTCCTTCATGTCCGATGAATGGTGGAAGAGAGAGAGAGGAAGTGTTTCTGTCCTTTATAGTGAATTGAATCCTCTCCAGCCCTTCCCCTTGAGGTCTGCTAGCCACTCCCTTTAAGGTCTGCCATTCTTGATTTAGCAAGGAGGGGCTTCAGACAGGCCTTGGAGACTGAAATCACCAGGGGGTCAGAGTTAATCTCATCTTGTAAACTGTCCTATTACCTTTGGAGACTAAAGTCACCAGAGTCCAAAGCTGCATGAAATGTATGCTGACATCTCCCACACCTTTTTTATTTTTATTTATTATTTGTGCCTGGAAATGGTGGAAGCAAGCCTGTGGTACCTGTCCCAGCTGCCATTACATGATAGTACTCATAGCATTACACGGAACTTGTACTTAAATACTTATTCAGCACACGTGCTCCCACATTCCCAAAACTTCAATTAGTGAAAGAGTACTTATATTTTTTTGTCGGATCGCTCACCTTGAAAGGGAATCATCCCATTCTCGGAGTGAGCCCTCCATTTTAATCACTTTAAATAAAGCCACCCATTGGCTATAAAACCTGACCCCGCGACACCAGTCGCTGTCAGTGCCCACGTACATAAAATTCAGTGGGAATAGGAAGTTAATTCTCGGCTGATCATCCGAACACTTAATTAGTCCAAGTCCTTTGAAAATGACTAACTTGAAATAGAGGAAAAATTCTGATTAGCCTGATGAAGAGCTGAAGGAATGACATGCGGCTTGAAACACTACTAGTGTCGCGGGGACCCCAGGACTAGGGGCATTAGGAAGGAATGCCAAGATCGGTGTTGGAGCTGGATCCATTTGTTTGGATGAGCAGTTGAGCGTTTGCTGTGCTCCAGCTGACAAAATTTTCCTTCCAATACTTCGAGGAAGCCTAGTAATTTTTCCTCTATTTCAAGTTAGTCATTTTCAAAGGACTTGGACTAATTAAGTGTTCGGATGATCAGCCGAGAATTAACTTCCTATTCCCACTGAATTTTATGTACGTGGGCACTGACAGCGACTGGTGTCGCGGGGTCAGGTTTTATAGCCAATGGGTGGCTTTATTTAAAGTGATTAAAATGGAGGGCTCACTCCAAGAATGGGATGATTCCCTTTCAAGGTGTGCGATCCGACAAAAAAATATAAGTACTCTTTCACTAATTGAAGTTTTGGGAATGTGGGAGCACGTGTGCTGAATAAGTATTTAAGTACAAGTTCCGTGTAATGCTATGAGTGGAATCAAGATTTGACTTTGGGATTCTTGTGAGTTGATTCCTCAAGGGTGTATATTATTGGATTACATGATAGTAGGCAGCTTGTCTAATACCTCCTGTATTAAATACCTTGCTATGTCCAGCAAGTCCCCTGTCCTGCACAGTACTGTCTCTAGTACTGTATCTAGTGTTCTAGAGAT
Organism: Ichthyophis bannanicus; assembly: GCA_033557465.1. Lineage (NCBI taxonomy): Eukaryota > Metazoa > Chordata > Amphibia > Gymnophiona > Ichthyophiidae > Ichthyophis > Ichthyophis bannanicus. The sequence goes on along the minus strand of CM066036.1, from coordinate 154,085,756 downwards.
AAACAAGTCTCCTTATGAGTCCAAACCTCGTGTCTTAGGTAGAGCAGCCACTTCTGGGGGGGAAACCCAATATGCTACCTCCGTGCCCGTCTTAGAGAGAGTGAACAGTGCATAAGGTCTGCAGGAATTTTTGAGGAGGCTAAAGCCAAAAGGTACCAGGATGCTATGAGTGAGGATAGGAAGCAATACTAGACTGCAGCTGACTCTGGTATTCAGTGTAATAGGAAATGCCAAATTAGCAGGCCAAATTAGCCTGGATGTAGGGGTGGATGCTGGAGAAGTTCAGTGTAACTACCTTAAAATGTTGTGGTTCTGTATGACATGTGCTGCAAGGATATGTACATTTGTTTCATTTTACAACACAGGAAAATTACGATAATGCATAGCAATATTTGTACAGCAGTTAAAATAATAATAGGGTGAATAAAAACATTAAAGACATGATCAGCAGTAGGTGAGTAACCAAATAACAATTCCCACACAGACACATGAGCATCTTGTAGCAAGTGTCCAACAATTTGTTGAATGTGTCCATTCTCATAAGCGATGGTGTGATTCACTTCAGTGGATGTTGTTTTAAGGTGATCAATATAGGCATGGAGTTCTGTAAAGTTGAGCAGTTTATGTAGTGTCTCTTCTCCCATGCCAAGTGGTTAGGGATGCACAGCATATGAGATAAAGTCTGGAATGTCCATAGAGTCATTGGTAACCAGCGGTGTGGAATAAGTTGTCCCATTAATGGTGAGGGAGACCAGTGGTGTATAACTGCACCAGGTATTGTTTGGTAAATAGTTTGAACTGTACAACAAAGTGTTCTTGGGAAGGCGAATGTCATGCATTCTGGGAGCAATCGAAAAAGAAACATTCTGGGGAAAGAACAGATGAAAACAAAAGTGTCCAGCTCCAAGGTAATACAAACTGTGTGAGGTAGTCAGGGAATATGAGAGCTTAACAGTCAGGGAGCAAGAGGAGGAATTGTTCCAGCAGGAGGTGTCAGCCTCTTTAAACTGGTGAGGTTGACACTTGAACTGAAATGTAGTCTGCTCACACAAACTGGGGTCCATCGGCTTGAATGGTCCAGGTGTCGTCCAGTGGCTGCACCCATGTGAGATGGTCCACAGGATACATAAGCATATTATCAAACTGTACCCCAATATTAACAATAGGATAGATAACTGTGTGTTGTCCTGACCATGGGATCAAAGTACAAATAGAGCAGCCTTGTGGTGAACAAATGGGAACACTAACTGTCCACCAATCAAGGTGAGCTATAGCAAATTCCGGTATTTTGGTACTAGCCATATGAATGAGAGATGGTGGCCAGTGTCCTAACTTAGCAGTGATCATAATTTCCTTTAGTATAGTAATAAGCTCAATCTGTACTTGATCACAGGCAAGAGCCCAGGAAATATTCTTTCCCAATCTATATTCTGCATGTGCTAAGGTAACAATTTTCTGTTCTATAATGGGAGATATAAGAGCAAAGGTATCTACAACTACATTGGACAGTTTAGAGGAAGCTTCATTAATAATATGTTGTGAGGTAAAACCATCAGCAGCATGCTGAGCAGTGGATCACATTTTATTACGGAGCACCTCTATATCAATTATATTAAGGGCACCCAGTGCAGTCCCTGTGCCACCTAAAATTGTATCAATTAATTCACGCTTGTGTCGAAATTGCTTGGCTCGGGGTGTTACTGACTGCATATCAAACCAAGTATTGAGCATTTGTATGTGGTTGGCAACAAACTGAGAGCAATTTGGATATTTGTGAGTAACTAGAAACAATTTGGGAAATAGATGCCAAGTAAGAAAATGGTATTCCACATCATATAAAACATCGTGTGGTGCATCATATTTAATCTGAAAGGGATGTCCTTCCTGAAATGGGTGGATATCAGAAAGGTAGAGTACAGGAGGAGCAGAAGTGGTGGGAGGGGTGGGATGAGGGGTGGTAGGTAAACAAGATACATCCAAAAGGAATGAAGTCTCAGTGATGTGCTGTTGATCACTCACAACCCATGTATAAGTTATTTTCCAGGTACCTCTGTCCTGACAGGAAATTGTACAAAATCAAAGCAGGAGGACCTAGAAAGTAACGTTCTGGGCGTGCCCTCAATTCTTGTGTCCTTTCTAGAGAAGTGGAAACTGGTGGCTCCCACTGTACTTGAGTGATGTTTAATGAATAGAACACTGGCTTGTCCTGTACCGAACAGAAACTCAGGATGACCAGATCCTTTCCTTCCGGGAAAGGTGGGGGTATTTCTTGGTAGCGATACACTCCACCTGTGGAATTAGCCCAGCCAATCGTGCATATTCGGATGATAGTTCCTGTAACGAGACTTGAGTAGAAGAGAGCAGATACAAGAACAACAGGAAACCGAGACATAATAAAAGCAAACTTGTTTCACTCTACTAGGGAGTAAACTAATGCTCCCCACTTATACTATGTAACAACAAAACAACAACAAAAAAAAATAATAATTTCTACTACTTATTTACATAACTATTAAACACATGTACAGCAGGAGTAACTAGTTACCGTCCTCAAGCGACTTTTGTTCAGAAAGCAGCTGTCCGTGAAGTCTTCAGAAAGCAGCTGTCCGTGCTGTCTTCAGGTGGTGTCTGAAAACAAAGACTGATAAAACACGTATTACCCATATGGTTTTAACTGGGTGATGTGTTTCCAGTACTGCTGGTTGTCAGGCATTAGGATCTCGTATAGGCTTGGGCCTAAGGTATCAGTAACTAAGTATGGTCCTTCCCACTTTGCAGTTCCAAAGGGGAGGTTTGGTCTAGGTCTCATCTCTGCAAGACACTAGTGACAGGGCTTCCTTCAGGTATTCATGAAATATTGATGGGGAATCCTTATATCCCTGTGGAAGCACAGTCCATGCATACTGTTTATTCAGCCACTGAAAGGCTGTTTTGTACTGGCACTCAAGGGCCAGGGGCAGACTCCAAAACCCATTGGATATGTCTAAAACAGAGAAAAATTTACATTTGGGATTCAATTTAGAGATCATTTCAGGGTATGAGGCTACCACGGGCACTACAGATTTTGAAACTTGATTCAGGGCACGGAAGTCCATAGTGAGCCTGAAGGAACCCCCCGGTTTAACTATCGGCCAGGCTGGTGAATTACATGTGGAAGAAATAGGTCTAATCAGACCCCTCTCCTCCAGTATCTTCACAATTTTAGTCACTGGTTCTATAGCCTGATGAGGTACTGGGTATTGCTTCTGTGGTGGAGGATCCTCACCTTCCAACAGTATTTCTGTGTGCATTTTCCCACAATCTAACTTGTCTTGAGCCCAGACTGGAATATCAGCCACTTTTGAGGGAATTACACACAGATCATACTGCTGAGCTGCCTTGGTGCACTGAGTTGCTAACTGCATGGGAATGACTTCATGCACTAAAGTTTTAGAAGCACTTGAAGTTCCTGAATACTGCCACAATTTAAGATTAGCCATATCCACCACCAAATTTAACTGGTTGAGAACATCAATTCCAATTATTTCTTTTGGTGTGTTTACTATAGTGGAGGCAGTGGTTTCCAACATTTCCTTATTTTGTTCACTGTGCACAGGGATACCCCATTTAACTGGGATAGCCACACATTTGGAAGCTGTGTCATTAATTCCTTGAATTTCATAAATTTCCATATTTTTCTGATCTGCAGTGGGAGAAGCTCTGTTAGTAAAACTAATTCCAGCCCCTGTGACAATCAAAGCTAATTTATCCTGACCCCCTATTCTGCTGATAACATTGGGGCGTGCACAAGAGTCCAGTATCAATGGTGTTACAAGCCTTAAATTGTGTCCTGGGCCTGTATCCATTTCATCATCCAGAGGCTCTGGAATTGAGTCCTCTGCTGAGATAAAGGAGGCAGGCTGGGCTATGAAGGCTTGAGACATTTTGATATCTGAACTCAAGAGGTCAGGACACCCCTATGCACTAGCCTTGTGTTTGTCCTGAGCTGCTTGTAAATCCTGTTTTAATTTATCTAGTTCTATCTGCAGTATATGTTTGTCTTGTTCCCATTTAGTTTTCTCCTTTTCTAGCCCATCTCTCTGTGCTTTGAGCTCCTGAAAAGGAATGTAACCTGAGGAGTTTCTAAAAGTACCTCTGCCATGTGCTCTCCAAGGTTGTGACGCGGTAGCATTGCCAGAAGCCATGGAAACAGATAGTGACCCGGTAAATGCAGGATTTTCCCTTCTCAGCACAAGATGCACATGGCTAATCAGCTAACACAGCTCACCTCGGGGGAGGGGAGAAGCAGAGTTGCTGATTGGGCACGCCCTAGCAGGAGGCGGGTTCCCCAGAGCAGAGGCACCTTGTTAAACAGAGAGAAGGAAGACAGAAGACAGAAATAGAAAGAGAACGGGAAAGGGAGAGAGAAAGCAGAACACTGGACAAAGCCAGCAGAAGTGTGCTTTAGAGACGGAGCAAAGCAAGGACAAAGGAAACGACCTGGAAGGCAGGAACTAGCCTTGGATGCCAGAACCTTTGACTTTGAAGGAGAAACGCTCCCCAGCTGCAATACTAGGAGAACGCTTTCAAAGCCAAGAAGCAGGTACCAGGGAGACTCAGTGCCTGGAAGAGCCTTCTGGGAGCAAGAGAGGGGCGAGGCACTGAGAGACCCAGGCATAAAGCTTATGCTTTTGGAGCAGAGAGCTGACCCATGGAAAGAAAGGCAGACTGCTAAAGAACTTTCAGACATTCCTCAATATAAGGTACAGAGTGTCTTTAATTCTGATAACAGCTTTTATGAGAAGCCAGACTGTGTGAATGTTAATTTTAAAACCCAGGGCAAGCCCAGGTTTTATGAAGACAGTTGGCTGCAACCTGAAACTCATTTATCTAAACCCAGCTTTTCTCACCAAACTGCTGACAGAGTTAGCAAGCAGGCTAGCTACAAGGACACAGCTGATTTAAATGGTAGAGATATATGCCGGGAGGATTTAGGAGGCCCTAAGTTTGATGTGCTGTTTAGAAACATTCCACATGCAAATGAACTGAATAACCCAACACTGGCTTACAGAGACAAGTGGGGGAGGGGTAACTCCAGTTCATTGAATGAGCGTTGTAACAGAGACGACATTGTTTGTTTGCCTGAAGCAAAACCCACAAACAATTACTCACCTCAGGAAGGAGCTAATTCTCAGCCCAGCCCATATAGAAAGCAGGCTGAAGCCCTCCTAAAAGAGTTCAAAGAATTCTTAAACAAACGAACCATTCCTGAGCAGAAAGTAGTGCAGTCAGTGCAGAGCCCAGAAGCAGATGTGCCATTGGTTCTTCCCTTGCCAATGATTGAGTTAAATCAACCAATGGACTGCTCAACCTGTCTGATTGACAAGGAATAGAAAAGCAAAGCTTGAATGGTCCTTTTTCTGTGATAACCTGAAATGTTTGCTATTTGAGTGCCCGACTGAAGAGCTTACCTGAAGTTAAGAATAAGCTGAAGCATTGTTTGGTTATAGCACAGGGACATTATTGTTTTCCTTGTTTTTGATTGCCAAGTAGAGTTCACATGAGGGAATGTGAACTCCAACATTAATGGACACTTTTGAGCACAGCCTTTAAAGAGCCTTATTTTCATTGTTCCTGTGTTTTTGGCTACAATACATTATCCTTTATGCTTGTCCTATCATTTTGAAGTGGGAGAAATAAATCCTTATAAAAAGAAATATTCTTTTGCCTGCCTTATCATTCGACCTACACAACTACAACCTTAATCTCAAGGCCCACCCCTCCTCAAACCCTCAAGGTTAGGGAGCGGGTGGTGGCAAGGTGTGTGTCCTCTGTCTGTGTTTCTTGTGTACTGAGAGCATCCCTCGGCTTGCCACTTAGGTGTGTGTCCTCTGTCTGTGTTTCTTATGTACTGAGAGGATTCTTCGGCTTGCCACTTCCGTGCTTCTGATACTGTAATGACCTGCGAGGGCTGGGTCTTCCAAACAGACCCAATTCTGAGCATTAAAGTATCAAAAGGGGTTGCTTCAGGGTCTTCAGAAAATAACAGAAGGTGTTTTGTAATCTCAGGGGATAGCAATTATAATAAAAATTTCTTATGCATGCTCTCCCCATAATCTTCTGCCTTGGGCCAGGACTCCTGCTCATTAAGAACTGCTTTTAAAATCCAGGCTCTATATGCAAACTGTTCCAGTGTATCATTTGGTAGAGGTGAAATAATTTTAAATACTTGCATTGGGGAACAGTGAAATAGTTTCTCAGTACCCCTTTTAACCAACTGGTATGGGTGAGTGAGAGAGCCAACTCTATAATACTGTGGCCCCAGAGCCAAATGCATAAGTCTATCAAAGTCTGATTGTTTTCTTCTGTATTTCCCTAGACCCCAGTGAATCAGAATATCAATCGCCCATTTAACCACTGATTAACATTAAGAGGCATAGTGCCAATTTTCTCAACTATTTTTTCTATATCTCTATCTTTTAAATTTTCCTGCAACATTACTTTAACTGGTGCTTTGAGTTCAGTACTGGGTGCCATGTCTAAGTCATCTGAATTATCCTCCTGACAGAGATCCTGATTATTGCTGGGTTCTGGCTGAGATAAACTATCATGAATTTCTTCATGTGATTCATCTGTATTCTTCCCATTTCTAAGTCCAACTATGCATACTTTAGTATTCTTTTGTTTGTCAGTAGCTTGTATGCATTGCTCATAAGGTGTGTCATAGGCATAATGAGATGAGGGAGGAGTGGGTGTTGGCTTTTGTCTTCCAGAGGCCAATTGATCCTTAACGTGCCTCAATTCAAGTTTAAGTGCTTCTAATTGCTCACTAACAGTTATAAAAGAATTTGTGGCTTGTATCACTTGAGTTCTTTGTATAGAGATGCAAATTTGTGCCTCCTCAAGGTCTTTGGTCAATTGGGTACACTGAGAAGTCAGTTCAGTATTGTCCTTTTTCATGCTAATGAGCCCCCTGCACATGCCTTGGATAAAAAGGCATTTTCTTTATTTGTTTTCTTTTTGAATTCTTGATCATGGTTTAACATTTGTCTTTGAATATTATACCATGATGACTCAGGGAATTCACCTTCAAAGGGACCCCCTTTCCTCTTACAGTATGAAATTAAAATTTCTTTAAGTTCTTTAAAATCAAAGGCTTCCATATTTGATACTGCAGAAAGGCTGTAGTTGGACTATCTCAAATGTGTAACCTTAGAAGGAGGAATGCTCACTTTTATGAAGAAGTGAGACTTAGAATTATAGTTGGAATGGTATAAATTTTATGGGTGTTCAGTAAAGAGTACTGGCATAAAGACCACACCTTAAAATTATACCTGAATAAAAAGTGCTTATCACCTTTTTAACAGGGTGGAAGTTTAGGGTGAAGTTATAGTAAAAAGGGTGTTAGGAGATTAACAGAATTGTTGTATCAATTGCAGCCAGCTTTAAGCCTGCTCTCACTAAGATAGTTACTGACAGGAGACAGAGAAATAAAAGTTAAAAGGGACAGGAGGTAATAGCTTTATCAGGAAAGATGTATATTGTATTCAATGAGGGACTGTTTACCTGTGTACCACTTCCAAACTATCTCTCTGTCTTTTCTTAGCAGCTCAAATAATATAGCAAGCCTATACATCAAAATAAGACAATTGCAAGCCACTCTGTGTGATGTCTTTAAAATTCTAGATGCTTACAGAGCCTTTTGACAATAAAAATCTCACCTTGTCTAACCCACAAAACAAATTTATCATTGGAACTGTTCACTAAATAGTGTTTAAGTGTCATCCAGTCTGTCAATTGTAAATGGTCACAAGGACTTTTGATTCTGTCTGAAATCTACTTAATGTATTATACAAAATTATTACTTACCCAACTGGAGGTCTGCTGTGAAATCCGAGAGACAAGCCCCCATAAAGATGTAAGATTTGGTCAGGTTACTTTCCTGTAGGTCCTGGGTTCATTTCACTTCACAGAGGCAGTAGGGTTTGAAATAAAACAACCAAACAGGTGTGGCTTGGAGAAAGGTTTTTTATGTAGAAATAGGCTTATTACATAGGTATTGAACAGAGGTATATAGTGATTGTTACATAGCTGTTTCAGTGTGCATCAATGAATCTGTGTGTGCATGTGCATGTGTGAAGTGTGAGAGAGAGATAGGCCAGAACATGTGAGTCAGAGCCTCATGGCAAGGGAGAGAGAGAGAGAGAGCGGGGGAGGGGTGAAGGGAATTGCTTATCAGAGCCTCCTGTCCTTCATGTCCGATGAATGGTGGAAGAGAGAGAGGTAAGAACATGTGGGTCAGAGCCTCATGGCAAGGTGTAGTGGAAGAGAGAGAGAGCAGGGGAGGGGTGAAGGGAATTGATTATCAGAGCCTCCTGTCCTTCATGTCCGATGAATGGTGGAAGAGAGAGAGAGAGAGAGAGAGGAAGTGTTTCTGTCCTTTATAGTGAATTGAATCCTCTCCAGCCCTTCCCCTTGAGGTCTGCTAGCCACTCCCTTTAAGGTCTGCCATTCTTGATTTAGCAAGGAGGGACTTCAGACAGGCCTTGGAGACTGAAATCACCAGGGGGTCAGAGTTAATCTCATCTTGTAAACTGTCCTATTACCTTTGGAGACTGAAATCACCAGAGTCCAAAGCTGCATGAAATGTATGCTGACAGAAACCCCACATATTGAACAATTTCCACACACTCTATGACCCTTATCAGGATTAGGGCTATGCAGAGAACGCAATATCGAAGGACATAAAAAGTCCCGCAAATTACGTTGTCGTTTCCACACACATCTAATTTTTTTCTTCTCAAGACCTGGAACTGTATTAATCACCTTCACATGCCTCTTGATAATACGCTGAACTTGAGAACTTAACGGAGAATATTCAGAAATTAAATTTACCTAATCACACTCGTCATCATCAGACTTATCTCGAGGGGTCAAAAGCAGAGCCCTATTACTAAACGAAGCTCGTTTAAAGGCCTTCTGGATAACCCTCTCAGGATATCCCCTAGATCTAGTGAGCTACACAGCGGATTTGACCTGAAGCAGGGGGATGATTTTGAATACCCCGAAACGTGACACGTCGTACCACTGCTGACTGTGGCATTACTGTGCAGCCTTCTCAAGACTATTACGATTACTATGATTCAGCTAAGTAACACAATAGAAGCTGTCTCCAACAAGGGAATAAGATTGTTTTCTTATTTAATAAAATGGACGGGCCACAACGGCCAGAGGTTCACTCCTCTTGGCTTGGCTGACCTTTCCGACAAAAAAAGTAGTTACATATAATTATTTTGGATAATGGGTTTGTTAGTACCGGGTTTTGTCTTTGCAACTCTCTAGTAGCTGTCAAGGTGGCAGAGCTGTGTCAAAGGGCAGCGAAGCATCTGTTTGATCTGTCAGTAGCCCACAAAGCAGGCATCCGCAATATGCAGCTGGCTTTTTGAGTCACAGCATCATGAATCCTGGCAAGTAGGAGTTAAGCCCTGCATTCAGCCTCTGAGTGAAGAGGTGAGGCCTTCAAGCATTTGACTTGATTGCCACCCAAAAGAATGCCAAAATGGGTAACATTTTCAGACACAGGAAGGGTCTGTAGGTGGTAGGCTTGAATTCCCTGCTTCAGGTGTGCCCCCAGGAGGAAGTTCTGTGTCTGCCCCCTCCCCACCCCCTTGGGAAGGCCTTTTCTGCATGGAATTCAATCTCACCCAGACTGGTGATTTTAGTGGCACTGGACTGGCCAAGCAAGTCATGGATCTCTTGAGCCTTGGTAGGTCTCCTCTCTTGTTTCCTCAAAAGAGGGGCCTTCTGCAGCACAGGCTCCTGGTATGGAGGATCTCACTCCCTTTTTGCATATGGCGTGGTCCTTGTAAAGCACAGGATGTCCATTAAGGGCTATTCTGGAGTGATAGTGGACACCCTTCTACTTCATTGTCCTATATGGAGGATCTTTGATATGGCATCTCTCTTGGGCCCTAGGGACCAGGAAAACAGACATAGTAGTCATTTTGTCCTTCTTAGTTTAGATCAGAGGTTGTCTTTGAATTCTATCATGGTTCAGGTAGAAGCCCTAACTTGTTTTCATTGGTATATTCATGGTATGTCCTTGTTGGTGCAGCCTGATGTCTCAAGAGAGTGAAGCAAATTCATCCAATATTGTGTTCAGTTGGTTCCCAGTGGAGTTTTTCTCTGGGGTTTGAAGGTGTTGAAAGGCACCCTCTTTAGCCCATTCGGAAGTCTTCTCTCAAGGATTTAACTTTTAAGATGGATTTCTAGTGGCTCTTGCATCTGCCAGGCAGCTGTTAATGCTGCAGGCCTTGTCCTGTAGAAAGCGGTTTTTGATCATCTCGACGGCGCCTGTCCCTATATGAACCCTATCAAAAGTAGAAAAAACCGAACCCGATCGGAATCACCAAAATATCAAAATCAAGAATTCCGATACCATAAATCTCCCTGTGTTAGAAAAATATTTTTGTCGGAGAATGTCATCCCAGTACTAAGTATACAAGCAAAGCACCACTGTGACGTCTCCTTTTATTAATAATAATTTTTAAAAAATTACTTAGCTTCAGTAAGAAGAACTGCCAGTATTGCCAGAAAGACTACGACATAGCGCTCGTTTCGGGTTCATGATATTTGCAACAAACCCTGCTTCAGGTCCGTCCGTAAGCAACAGTTGGCAATGAAGTAGTGAGCTAACAGATGGAAATGTGATTAGCCATTTTGATCTTCGGCGTCTGACGTCAGAAACACATGAGGAACTAAGCTCCAATGAGAACACTCCCCAGGGAAGAGGAAACACCCACCATCAGGGAATCCCTCTAAGGGAGCAAAAGCAAAATCAAATTATAGTATGCCAATCAATTTGTTGATTTAAACCCCTAGGGGTAACGGAGTCCAACTTATGAATCCAGCGTTGTTCTTGATATTGTAATCTCTGTTCACGATCACCACCGCGGGGATCATACGGTATAAAATCCAATACCTGCCAGCGCAGAGAGGTGAACAAATGACCTTGAGACAAACAATGATCCACTATGGGCGCCGAAAGGGATTTTGTCCTTAATCGGGATGCATGTTCCGAGAGTCTAAGTCGGATCGCCCTCTTTGTTCGGCCCACATAGTATAATGAACAGGGACATATTATAAGGTACACCACAAATTGAGATGAACAGTCAGTGTGCCATTTAGTGGAATATGTATAAGCTGAATGAATATCAACCCAATCGGGTCCCACTAAAGACGATGCACAGTAGGTACAAGCTCCACAAACAAAATGACCATTGTCCGAATGACAGACCTCGGGACGATCTTGAATAGTTGTTGTCTTCATCAAAAGATCCCGAAGGTTGGTACCCCTCGAGTATGCTATCTGTAGATCTTTATCTCGAAAACATGAATGTATGCCCAATACTGGCCAGAAACGTCGAAGGAGCTGAGTAACCTTATTGATGCCCCTAATATAAGGGAGGACCCCTGTAACCTTTGAGTCTTGATCCTGGTCCTGAGCCCGAGGTTGTGGACCCAACCACTCAGTATGCATGTAGCGCGCTCTTTTATAAGCCCGATTGATAACCAACTTAGGGTATCCCCTCTGAAGGAGACGCAATGACAGGTCCGCTGAATGTATCTTAAATTCAATTAGAGAAGAGAAATTCCGTCTTAAGCGCAGAAACTGCCCATAGGGCAACCCCTGCTTCAAAGCCCACGGGTGAAAGCTGTCATAGCGAAGTAGGGTATTACGCTGCACTGGTTTACGATAGAGGGTCGTTTGAAAACCCTCAGCTGTTAATGAAACAGTAACATCCAAAAAATCCAGTTGCTGGGGAGACACATGTGCCGTAAACTGAATCCTAGGCAAATGGGTATTTAACTGTCCTATAAAGTCATCTAGTTCGACACGAGAACCCGTCCACAAGAAAAAGATGTCGTCCAAAAACCACTTCCAAAACGGGACAAATTGAAAAGCAGGGTCTGTGTATACATAGGAAGTTTCAAAGGCCGCCATATAGAGAGTGGCAATTGATGGAGCCACCGTGGCCCCCATAGCAATTCCATGTATCTGTTTGTAGAATTGTTGTTGGTGCAAAAAGAAATTATTTTGTAACACCAATTCAAGTAGCTCAAGCAAAAATGACTTAGGAATTCGGGCGGGAAGATTCAAAGGATATTCACGCAGACAATTTAATGCTTCACCTTGATCTATGTTAGTATACAATGCTTGTACATCCAAAGATATCAAGAATGTATAAGAATTTACATTGTAACAAGCCTGTAATTGATCTAAAAAATCACTGGTATCCCTAATAAATGACCGAACCCCTGCCGCCGCTGGCTGCAAAAATAGGTCACAGAACCTCGAAAGAGGCTCCAACAAAGAATCCCTGCATGACACAATCGGACGGCCAGGAGGGTTGGTAAGAGATTTATGCACTTTAGGGACCAGGTAGAAAATCGGGACCTTAGGATGTTGCTTTTCAAGGAATGCCATCTCATTCTGTGTGATCCAATTATTGAAGAAGGCAACGGAGACCACTGAATGAACATGCTGACGAATCTCCTCAGTTGGATCAAAAGGTAAAATTACATAGTTACGTCGATCAGCCAAATGGGTCTCTATGTTCCGTTGATATTGTTCCGGGGAGAGGACCACTGTAGCTCCCCCTTTATCAGCTCTCCGTATCACCAAATTAGACTCTCGCAGTTGCTTCAAAGCCTGGAGCTGGTCATAGGTCAAATTAGAATATCCCCGAGAAGAATGAGATTCCAAGTCTGTCAAATGGCTGAACACCAAATCTTGATAAGTAGAGATGGCACCATCAGGGGAACCAGGGGGAAACCACCTAGAAGGATTCCGGATCACCGAAGAGTCTGTGACCTCTGGAACCATAGACATATGTTTAATGACCCGTAGTTTGCGAAAACATTTTTGAAGAGCTACCCGTACAGTGAACCCATCATACCAGGGAGTCGGAACAAAGGATAAACCCATATCCAACACTTGTAGTTGAACCGGGGATAGAGCCTGACCTGATATATTTATGACTGACGTTTCTTTGTGCGGGACCGGGTATCCGGTCCCTCCCAAAAATCCTGTTGATATTGTCGGCGGGTTCGACGCCCTCGATAGGAATTGCCCCGTCCTCTCTCCGCAGCCATGGGATGCGGAGTAGTAACAGCCCCAGTCCCGGGGTCACTAAATTCAGTGTCAGAAGAGTCCCCAGAATCAGGGTAAAAAGTAACTTTTTTGCCAGGGAGGTTCTTTCTCAAAGAAGGCCAGTTGTAAACACAGTTGTTATCATAATCGACCTTGTCCCTCTTAAATTTACGAATCTTCAAGCTTTTAATGTAATCCTGATAAGAGTCCAACTGCTTTTGTGAATCCAGCCACTGAGCTTGAAAAATGGCAAGTTCAGTTGTTTCCAAAATTCTTTTCCTCATAGTCTCAACCTGGGTTGTTAAAGATTTCTGTTCCTGAGTCAACCTCTCCACTAACAGGGCAACCAAGTCAAAGCCACATTTGTTTAGTATCGAGTTCCATTTCTGTAGAAATCCATCATCTTCTGTAAATTGCTTTGGGGGTTTAATCGCCCACGAGGAAGGACGGCAGATTTTAAATACTGTGTCATGGCTAAACCATGCATCTGAGCTCTAATTAATTTTTTATTCAGGTCCTTTAATTCCGAAATGGTAGATGGCAATTGATCCAAAGGAACAAGAGGGTCCTCATCAAATAATGATTTTTGCTTTTTTAATTTAGTAAGCTGTTCCTCAGTGAAGGCGAATGTGGCCGAAGACATAATGCCATGGTTCAAAATAACACTATCAAAAGTAGAAAAAAACGAACCCGATCGGAATCACCAAAATATCAAAATCAAGAATTCCGATACCATAAATCTCCCTGTGTTAGAAAAATATTTTTGTCGGAGAATGTCATCCCAGTACTAAGTATACAAGCAAAGCACCACTGTGACGTCTCCTTTTATTAATAATAATTTTTAAAAAATTACTTAGCTTCAGTAAGAAGAACTGCCAGTATTGCCAGAAAGACTACGACGTAGGTCATTTGTTCACTTCTCTGCGCTGGCGGGTATTGGATTTTATACCGTATGATCCCCGCGGTGGTGATCGTGAACAGAGATTACAATATCAAGAACAACGCTGGATTCATAAGTTGGACTCCGTTACCCCTAGGGGTTTAAATCAACAAATTGATTGGCATACTATAATTTGATTTTGATTTTGCTCCCTTAGAGGGATTCCCTGATGGTGGGTGTTTCCTCTTCCCTGGGGAGTGTTCTCATTGGAGCTTAGTTCCTCATGTGTTTCTGACGTCAGACACCGAAGATCAAAATGGCTAATCACATTTCCATCTGTTAGCTCACTACTTCATTGCCAACTGTTGCTTACGGACGGACCTGAAGCAGGGTTTGTTGCAAATATCATGAACCCGAAACGAGCGCTACGTCGTAGTCTTTCTGGCAATACTGGCAGTTCTTCTTACGGAAGCTAAGTAATTTTTTTTAAATTATTATTAATAAAAGGAGACGTCACAGTGGTGCTTTGCTTGTGTACTTAGTACTGGGATGACATTCTCCGACAAAAATATTTTTCTAACACAGGGAGATTTATGGTATCGGAATTCCTATATGAACCCTGACATCCTTTCTCACAAAGGCACTGTCTTCCTCTTATCTTAATCAGGCTGTCATCCTGCTCTCCTCCTCAGAGGATCACCTTCGGGCGAACCCCACACTGTGCTTGGTGGACATGAGGAGAGAGGTAGTGAAGTACTCTGTCTTTGTTCTCTTCAGCATTCCAAGGAAAGGACTGGCAGTTGCCAACTCCTTGATTGCTCACTGGATGGAGGCTATTAGTTCAGCCTACCTTCTGTATAGAAAGGGTATGCCAGAATGAATAGGTGCTCTTTCCACTAGGACACAGGCCTCCTCCTGGGTGGAGTCTGCCTTGGTATCCTTGGTGGATATCTGTGAGATGTCTACTTGGTCATCTCTAGGCACATTTCTCAAGTGCTACATGTTGCATGTGGGAACCAGAGCAGAAGGCATCTTTGACAAGGCAGTTCGGTCCACAGCATTGTCTTTCTCCTGCCTTAGTCCTGACTGCTTGGGCACATCCCACTCATTTGGACTAATCTAAAAGGATGATAATGAAGGAGAAGTTTATATACCTGAATTTTCTTTTATTTTCAGTCCAGAGCCTGCCCTAGAAGACTATTCTTATAGGTTACAGAGTCCTCCTGTCTCTTGATTACATTTTCAGTATCAGTGTCTGACAGTTGACTGTGATAAGAGCCAACTGTTCCAACCATTTGTTCCAAGTTATTGTAGTTGGCTTCTGAGTTTTTCAGTCTTGCATGTTGCTTGGAAAGCACTAGCTGACTAGCTGTACCAGTGCATATACTAAGGATGACATTGCTAAAAGTTGCTCTATGCCTCTGTCTGCTGCCTGGGGGCATAACCCACTTGTCTGGGTTGGTTTAGCAGGAATCAACAAAAGAAAATGATCAGGTATGTAAATTTCTTCATATTAGTAGGAAGTTTTCCTACTCATTTCCTACCTTCCAATAATACAGTGAAAGCCCAGAAAGGTGAAATTAGACTTACCTGCTAATTGTTGTTCCTTGAGGAACTCCAGTCCAGTCCCGAACCTCTGGGTTTAGCACCTCCTCCAGCAGCTTGAAGACTAAGCAACATCATCCATTTGATGACACTGATACAAATATCACAGGGACCGCCTCCTCACTTCAGTAACCTATTGACAAAGCAGACTCACCGAAGCAACAATTAAGTAGTAAGCATTACAATCAAACTGTAAACTAACTTAACCATTAACTAAGAAATGGGAAAAACTGCCCCTTCTTTAGTTCTCCAATAACAAAGTACTTACTTCCTTTTGCACCGCTTAGGTCCGCCCTCCCCCTTTACGGAGGATCTTGACCCCACCAGAATCCCCATTCTCTCAACCTCCCCTTATGGACCGCAACCCTCACAGCTGCTCCTCCAGCTTACCATGTGAAATATCTCTTCGCTTCAGGCCATAGTCCAAAAGAAAAACACCTTGGAGGGATGCGGGACTGGACTGGAGTTCCTCAAGGAACAACAATTAGCAAGTAAATCTAATTTCACCTTCCTTATCGTCCGTCCAGTCCAGTCCCGAACCTCTGGGAATGTAACAGAGCAGTGATAAAAGTCAACGGGAGGGACCTGCTAGACCAGCCTGAAGCACCGCTGATCCAAAACGGGTATCCCTTTCCACATGAACATCCAGACGGTAATGCTTGACAAAAGAATTTAAAGACGGCCAAGTAGCCGCTTTACAAATTTCAACGGCCGGAACTAAACTGTACTCGGCCCACGACGCCGCTTGTGCCCTAGTCAAATGAGCTCTAAGCCCTTCTGGTACTCTTTTGCTCTTCAAAATGTACGCTGACGCTATAGCCTCTTTGAGCCATCTGGCAATGGAAGCTTTTGATGCTGCTTCTCCTTTTCTTGTCCCTCCAAACAGGACAAACAGTTTATCCATATTGCGGAAACCCGCTGTCCTCCACATATACTTTTTTAACGCTCGACGAACATCTAGCAGATGCAACTTCCATGAAGCTGCATCCTCGCTACCTTCCCCAAAAACCGGCAAAGAAACCACCTGATTCACATGAAAAGCCGACACTACTTTGAGCAAAAAGGACGAGACTGGCCTCAGTACCACTTTCCTATCATGAAAGACCAGAAAAGGCTTTCGACAAGACAAAGCCTGCAACTCTGAAATTCTTCAAGGAGAACATATAGCCACTAGAAACACCACTTTGAGAGTAAGGTTTTTTATCGACGCCTTAGACAAAGGCTCGCGTACCAACGCCTCCAGCACTAAATGGAGATCCCATGTCGGAACTGTCGGCCTACATGGTAGCCTCAAAAGAGACACCACCCTCAAAAATCGTTTAATATCTGGATGCGCTCCCAGCGCCTCACCTTTTATCTTTCCTCTATAACAGGACAGCGCTGCCAACTGCACTCTCAAGGATGCTGCTGCTAAGCCCTTTTCAAAACCATTCTGCAAGAAAGACAGAACCTGTGGGACCGAAGCCCTCAACGCTTCAACATTCTTGTCCGCACACCACGCTTCAAAAACACGCCAGATACGAACATACGCCAACGAGGTAGATTTCCGTCTTGCCTTCAACAAGGTGGAAATCACCGCTGTGGAGTATCCTCTCGCTGTCAGCCTCACCCTTTCAAGAGCCAAGCCGTAAGCGAGAATCGATCCACCTGAGGCATGTGCAGCGGACCCTGCAATAACAGGTCCCTCCGAATCGGCAGATGCCATGGCCGCTCCACCAAGAGCCTTATCAGATCCGCATACCATGGCCTCCTTGGCCAATCCGGCACGATCAATATTACCTGTCCTCTGTGAACTTCTATTCGCTGTAGTATATGACCTATTATCACCCAAGGTGGAAACACGTACAGGAGCTGTTCTTCCGGCCATCTCTGTATGACAGCATCTACAGTAGGCCTTCCGACATTCTCTTCCGCCTTTTGCTGAAGAATCGGTTGACCTTCGCCGACTCAAATGTCGCCATCAGATCCATTACTGGCGCACCACCATCTCAAACACCTCCGGATGGAGGACCCACTCTCCTGGATCCACTTTGACCAGACTCAAAAAATCGGTCTCCATATTGTCTACCCTTGCCACATGTGACACAGACAAAGCCACCAGATTCACCTCGGCCCATTCGAACAGCTGCTCAGCTTCGGCTTCCAGTGATACTGCTGGTGCCCCCTTGGCGGTTGATGTAGGCCACTGCGGTCGCATTGTCGGAAAGCACCCGAATCGCCTTCCCCTGCAGGTTGAAAGGCTCGAAGTGCCAGCGTTACCGCCCTCAACTCCAATCTGCTGATGGACCAAACCTTCTCCAGCTCGGTCCACTGCCCCTGGGCGAAACGTCCTTCTAAGTGTGCTCCCCAGCCAAAGAGGCTGGCGTCCATTGTTAGGGGTATCCAGGAGGGTGATTCCAAGGGCATTCCCTCTTCCAGACCCCCTGGATGTAACCATCACTGAAGAGCCTGACGCGTCTCTGGCAGACAGGGTAGCTTCTGAGACAGCGGGTCCTCTTGGTGTGACCACCTTCTGAGCAATGCTCTCTGCAACGGTCGCATATGGGCCCTTACCCATGGAACTAGTTCGAGCGTCGCCGCCATGGTACTGAGCAACTGTAGATCATGCCATGCCGTGGGATTCGTCCTTCCCAGAAAACTGCGGACTAGCTTTTTTAACCCTTGAGCCCGCAGCTGTGGCAGAAAAACCTTTCCTACGCTTGTATTGAAGCGAGCACCCAAGTATTCCAGGCTCTGCGACGGATTCAACCTGCTCTTTGCCATATTGACCACCCAACCGAGACTCTGTAGTAACTCTACCACTATGGCTTTAGCCGACTCACTCTCACTCCTGGACTTTGCTCGAATCAACCAATCGTCCAGATAAGGGTGAACTAATACTCCCTCCTTTCGCAACGCTGCCACTACTACCACCATCACCTTGGTGAAAGTCCGTGGAGCCGTTGCCAAGCCAAACGGCAATCCCTGGAATTGAAAATGTCCCATAGGAACTGCAAATCTGAGAAACGTCTGATGTTCTAGCAGAATCAGAATGTGCAGGTAAGCTTCCAATAAATCCAGAGAAGTCAGAAACTACTCTGAACTCTCCTTAATTGTTCCTCAAGTGAGCCTTGAACCTCCAGGCTCACCAACCCTCCAGCTGCTTGGAGACTGAGATAACTGGAGCGAGGAGGCAGTCCCTGTGGTATTTGTACCAGTGTCATCAAAAGGATGACGTTCCTCAGTCTCCAAGCTTCTGGAGAAGGTCCTAAACCCAGAGGTTCGGGACTGGACTGGAGGGACGATAAGGAACTAGCTTTTAAGCACTGAACAGCTTAGAACCACAAATGCTGTATAAGAGCAGATCATAGGCGTCAGAAAGAAATGGGCCCTGGCCCCACCAAAATTTTGTCTGCCAGCAGTAAGTTAAGATTCATAACAGCACGTGACGAGGTTGGCTCTGATTACTTGCTGGCTCATGCTGGTTGCAGCGGTTGGAGGGAAAGTAAGTTTACTCACGTGTGCTTGGACGCATGGTATCCCAGAGTCCTGCTAGGCTATGCGTGGCAGCTCTCTTGCTGTTCGCCGCAGAAGGACTGTCTAGTGGCGGGGACTTTGTGCACTCTCCTCCCACAGGAGAAGAAGAGAAGGCTGGGGCTCAGAGCCTCTTTCCTGCCAACACTCTGGGACTGCTACCAGCAGCGAGGACAGGCCAGACAGGTGAGGGCAGAGGTGCAGGGTCAGAACAGTAGAGAACCTTTCTTTTACAAAGAGATGATGACAGTAGGCAACAACTTTCAGTTATGCAACTACCCACATACACAAGAATGAGTATTTTAGGCAGCAGGAGAGAAAGCGGCCATATCATAGGGAGTGCCGGTAGAGAGGAAGTGATATTCAAACCTAGACTTCCCTTGTTGTTAGCCCATTACTCTAACCTCGAACTGCTTGTTGCTGATACTAAAATGTACCCGAAACTCTAATCGGACCATTTTATTTTTTTTTACATCACTATATATGTATATATTCTAATTTATTGATGTATTATTTATACTTAATGATGTAAACTGCTGAGCCTAGCCATCCCCACCCTGCTGCTGGAATCAGCAGCAGTGCAGCGCAGCTAAGCACAGGGGGAAGGGCGGCACAGCTCGGCATGCAGGGGTGGCGGCAGGCCATGTATGCCGAAGCACATGGACTGCCGCCCCTGGAGATCTGTAGCTCTAGGTGACTGCCTAGCCTGCCTAGTGGACGGGCCGGCCCTGCTGCTGCCCCTAGAGCAGATCACTCTGTTGTAGGCCTCTTGAAAATGGAAGATATTGTTAAATATTGAGGACATGAAGGAAGCAGACTTCGGTGTGTAGCAAGGGGGGATACAGCCCATATGAATCCCCAATGCCACAAATTTACTGAAAATGGTCTCTCATGTGTACAACACTGTATATGTATACTAGTGTTATAGAAATGATTAGAAGTAGTAGTAAAAAATCCATTTGCCAAAGATAGAAAGATGCATGGAAAAATCATGGGTTATAGCAAGCTATATAAATTAGAGAAAGAAAAAGAGAACTAAATTCATGCCATATTTCATTTAAACATGCAATTGGCTCAAAGGCAAAAAAAGCTCTTACTACAAAATGATGAAAGGCTGAGCCAGTGAGATAATGGAATAGCCACCTTAAAGAGCAGCAGCTTCTTGAAGATTTTACCTCACTATTTTAAAATAAGCTACTTTAAATGGCACCAGTAATGTATTATTGTAAAGAGATGCCTCTAATATTTATTTTCATTGCAACAAATTAAGTTTTCAGTAAATTCTTTCTATATTTGGCAAATGGATTTTTTACTACTACTTCTAATCATTTTATAGCACTAGTATACATATACAGTGCTGTACACATGAGAGACCATTCCTGCTTCATAAAGCTTATCTATTAAAGAAAAAAAGTCAAATAAGAGAATTAGGGCATCTCTAGCATGAAAAATACTTAAACATAGGTATGAATGGGACAGTGCAGCAAGGTGGAAGTCTGAAGTTGATGGTAAAACACAGATAAGAGTGACTTAATCTGATGAGTGAAGCTCTGGAGGAGGGGTGTAGTGAGAGAAGAGGTAATTAGGAACTGCAGAATTAATGCACTTGTGAGTAAAGTTTGAACTGTATGCAGAGACAATAAAGTGAATTGATAAAAGGAGTTTAGTGGAACAACACTGGGGGAAGATAGGTAATGAAGCTGAATAGTATTGAATAGATTGAAGTGGACTAGCCTATGAACAGTAGGTTGCAGTAGTCTAGGAAAGAGCGGGACTGGCACGACCATTAGGGAAACTAGGCGGTTGCCTAGAGAAGCAGCAAAGAGCCTAGGGAGCAGCAAAGCTAAACAACAGATTCTGACAGCCAGGTGGCATAAGGCTTAAGGTTTGCCTAGGGTGCCAACACCTTGAACCAACTCTGGGGCTGGCCCTGAGCAAGAAGTGATGAAAACATGGATAAGGGTTTTGGTAGCATGTTCAGAAAGGAAGGAATGGATTTTGGTGATGCTACAGAGAAAGAAATGGCAAATTTTAAGTGTGTATGTGTAGAGGAGACAACGATGGCTCCAAGATTACAGGCTGAGGGCACAGGGAGGATTACTGTATTATCCACAGAAATAGAGGGAAAGGGGAGGTGGGTTTAGGGGGAAAGATAAAAAAAAGTGAAATTAGACTTACCTGCTAATTGTTGTTCCTTGAGGAACTCCAGTCCAGTCCTGGACCTGTGGGTAGTGCACCTCCTCCAGCAGTTTGGAGACTGAGCATGTCCAAACTTGAAGTCACCAGTACTAGTACAGCTGGCACCACCCACCAGCTCCCAGTAACCTATTGACAAAGCAGACTTACAGGAGCAACAAATAAGTAGTTAAACAGGTAATAACCAGAAGAAATGGCTAAACTAAACTTAACTGAACTAGCGCCTCCCCCTCCCGGGCCCCAAGGAGGAACTCCGTCACCCCCCCCACAAGAGGAGACAAGAGAGGAAGAGGCCCACCTGAGGAATTCCGACACCGAAGAGTTACCAAAGAGATAAAGCACTCCCGGCCTGCCCTGGCACACCAAAGCACCGGTGACTCCTTGCTATCTCGCACCTCTGATACCATCAGCAACTAAGCAGACAGACTGATCACAAAGACCTTCACCAAAAATTCCAGGTGGGATCCAGGACTGGACTGGAGTTCCTCAAGGAACAACAATTAGCAGGTAAATCTAATTTTGTTTTCCTTATCGTCCCTCCAATCCAGTCCCACAACTCTGGGATGTAACAGAGCAGTATTCCTAATGGGAGGGACCTGCAATACCGGCACGCCACACCGCCGCCCCAAAACAGGCATCTCCTGCAGCCTGCACACCCAGGCGATAGTGTTTACTGAAGGTATGCAGAGACCAGGTCACCGCTCTGCAGATTTCCACCAGCGGCACCAAGCTAAACTCGGCCCAAGAAGTCACCTGAGCCCTTGTGGAATGAGCAGGCAGGCCCACCAGGACCTGACATCTCTGCAAAGTATATGCCGAAGTGATCGCCTCATGAATCCATCTGGAGATCGAGGCCTTAGCCCCTGCGCAGACCCCCAAAGAGCACGAACAGGCGATCCGACTTGCAAAAACTTGCTGTCACCTTCAGGTATCGCTTGAGAGTCCTAAGCACATCCAAGAGACGCAAGCTGAGGCTGGCGGCATCAGACCCCGAGCACCCCAGGACTGGCAAGGACTCGGGTTGATTGACATGAAACGCTGAAACCACCTTTGGCAGGAAGGAAGGCTCAGGACGCAAAACTACCTTCTCCCGCGAAAACAAAAGGTATGGCTCCTGACATGATGAGGCTTGCAACCCTGAGATCCTGCATGCGGAGCAGATCGCTACCAAGAAAACCATCTTTAGAGGTAGGTCTTTCAGCGAGGTGCGGTCAAAGGCTCGAATAGTGCCCTAGCAAGTGCCAAGAGAACCATATTGAAGTCCCACGGCAGCACCACCACTCTGCGCAGTGGCCACAAGTGAGCTATCGCCCTCAAGAAGCACAACACGTCCGAGTGAGAACCCAATGGTATCCGTTGCACCTTTCCATGATAACAGGCAATAGCCGCCAGTTGCACCCACAACAAGCTGGCCGCTAGGCCCTTATCAAAGCCATCCTGTAAGAAGGCCAAGATCTCCGGGACGGAGGCCACCGTAGGCTGAGCCTGCTTCTCCGTGAACCAAGCCATAAAATCTTGCCATATCCTAACATAGGCAAGCGCCTTCAACAAGGTAGAAATCACTGGGCCTGAATAACCTTTCCTCCTCAACTGTGCCCTTTCAAGGGCCAAGCCGTAAACGAGAACCGATCCACCTGAGGCATTATCACCGGACCCTGCACCAGAAGATCAGTCCAAGACGGCAAGCACCACGGCCGGTCTCTACAGAAGCCGAACCATGTCTGCATACCACAAACGCCACGGCCAATTTGGGGCTAATAGAATGACTCGCCCCCTGTGAGCCTCAATACATTGCACCACTCAGCCGATCAGCGCCCAAGGAGGAAAAACATACAAGAGGCTCTCCGCAGGCCATTACTGTAGCAGAGTATCCAGACCCTCAGACATTCTTTCCCATCTTCTGCTGAAAAACTGGCCTGCCTTGGTGGTCTCAAACGTGGCCATCAGGTCCATGACCAGCGCTTCCCATCTGCGCAAAAACCTCCACCTGGAGGGACCACTCCCCCCGGTCCACATGCACCCGGCTGAGATAGTCTGCCGCCACATTGTCGACTCCGGTAATGTGCGCCGCCGAGAGCGCCTAAAGGCGAGGCTCCGCCCAAGCAAATAGCCACTCTACCTCCTCTTCTAGAGCCATGCTGCCAGTGCCTCCCTGACGGTTGAGGTAGGTCACCGTTGTCGCATTGTCCAAAAGGATTCTGACCGTCTTTCCTCGCAGACCCAACTCGAAGGTGCAGAGCGCCCGGGCCACTGTTTGCATCTCTAGCCAGTTGATTGACCATCGCGCCTCCTCTGCGCTCCAGATCCCCTGGGCGAAGGACCCCTCGCAATGGGCCCCCCAATCCACCAGACTGGCATCTGTCATCACCAGGATCCACTGCGGTGCCTCGAGGGGCATGCCCGCCGTCAACTTCTCCAGACAGAGTCATCACTGGAGTGCCCTCCTGACCGCCCTCGGGCAAGGGAGTCTGTCTGGTGCGACCACCGCCAGAGCAGGGCCCTCTACAGAGGCTGTATATGCACTCTCGCCCACGGCATCACCTCCAGGGTAGCCGCCATGGTCCCCAACACCTGAAGATACTGCCAGGCCATCGGCTCTGGCAGGCCCAGAAAGTGACGCAGTAACTGACGCAGTCCTCAAGCCCTCTGCTCCAGCAGAAAGACTTGACCCTGATGAGTGTCGAACATTGCTCCCAAAGACTCCAGATTCTGCGACGGGACCAAATGGCTCTTTGCTGCATTGACCACACCACCATGACCTTGGTGAAGGTGCAGGGAGCCGTCACCAGACCGAATGGCAAAGCCTGAAACTAGAAGTGCCCCATTAGTACCGTAAAACGCAGGAACTACTGGTGCTGCAACCTGATGGGAATATGAAGATATGCCTCCGTGAGATCGAGAGACGTCAGAAACTCCCCCTTTCTCACCGTGATCATCACTGACCGCAACGTTTCTATCCAGAAATGCGGAACCCGCAGACAACAGTTCACTCACTTGAGATCCAGAATTGGGCGAAAGGACCCGTCCTTTTTGGGGACCATGAAATAGATGGAGTATCGACCGCAGTCACACTGCTCCCCAGGAACAGGGACCACCGCCCTGAGCTGAAGCAGCCGCGACAGGGTATCCCATATGGCCGCTGCCTTGCCTAGAGCCTTGCAGGGGGATCAGATGAAGGACTCTGTCACTGGCCAAGTGAACTCGAGGTCATAGCCTTCGCAGATGATTTTCAGGACCCACTGGTCAGACGTTATCTGGGCCCAAGCAGAATAAAACTCCCGTAGCCGACCCCCCATGGGTTGCACCTCTGCCTGGGCCCCCCTTGCTTCATTGGGGCTTCTTGCCTGCCTGCTCCTCGGAAATCTTGGAACCCCTGCCCCCGAGCGGAAAACCTACCCCTCTGGAAGGAACCCAGGCAGGACGTACAAAAACGCCGAAAGTCACGGGCCTGGCCTTGAGACAGCGCCGAATTATGGCCCTGCTTCTGCTTATCCTCCGGCAAACACCCGCCTTTAGATTCACCAAGGTCCTTCACCAACTTATCCAGGTCCTCTCCGAAGAGAAGCTTCCCCTTAAAGGGTAGCTTACTCAGCCAAGATTTGGAAGAGCTATCTGCAGCCCAATTACGCAGCCAGAGATAGCGACCACCAACGAAATGCTTCTGGCGAGCCCAAGAATAAGATCAAAGTGAACATCGGTGAGGTAGGCGACCCCGGACTCCAGCTTGGCCACCTCACCTCCCTGCTCCAGCGTGGAGTCCTCCGTCTGCTGCAGACAGGCCCTTGCCCCCAGGCCCCGCAGATGGAGGCCTGCAAGGCTAGGGTGTTGACATCAAACGCCTGCTTCAACAAGATGTCAAGCTTCCTGTCCTGACCATCCTTCAGGGCCACGGCCCCTTCAACCGGGATGGTGGTCTTTTTCGTAATGCTGCCACTGCGGCATCCACTCACGGGTACCGTAACACCTCGTGCTCCTGATCCAACGGGGGATATAGACGCGACAATGTTCTAGCTCCCTTAAGACCCGTCTCCGGAAGGTCCCAATCATCCTGAATCATCTGCTTGACCACCCGGCGCACAGGGAAGATCGACTGAGACTTCCACACTGCCTGTATCAACGGGTCCTCCAGAGCATCCTCATCCGCCGCCGGGTCCACAGGCAATTGAGGACTTTAAGAGACTCTGCGATCAGGGCAGGCAACTCCTCACACTGAAACACACGGACAATCCGAGCCTGAACTTCCAGCTCCGGGATCTCTCCCTCCTCGAGCTCATCGCCATCTAGATCCAGCTCGATCTCCACCTCGTCCCTCTCTGGTCCATCAGACCCAGGAGATGGTTCCGGTCACATCTCTGAAGGCCTTGGTTTCTTAACCGGCACCGCACCAGGAGCCTCTCCCCTCCCCATGGAGCCTCTCTTCACACCAACCCCCGCCAGGGAAGGGTCACCCACTGCACCCTGCTGGCACAAGCAGAAAGTCTGGTGCAACAAGAGCACAAACTCCGGGGAGAATCCCCCCAGAGTCCATGGGATGTTGAGGGGCCAGGAACTGCCCCCAGTGGAGAGGAAGGAGGCTCTGAGCCTCCTGGACCAGCATGGACACTGACTCCCGCGCCTGGTCCTGCATCGTCTGCTCCATGCTGGTAGCTTCTGCTGCACAGCTGCGGCACATGCCTTTGTCTGAGACGGTCACTCGTTGGCTTCCGCAGACCAAGTACTGTGGACATGATGGCATGGGCGCCAGTCTGCTACCTCTGGATCGCCGACAGGAAAGGTCAGAAGCCCCCTATCCTACAGGCCGAGCAAAAATCTTGTCAGTGCTGAGTTGACTCCTTATTAATTTTTTTTTTAAACTAGCAAAGGAAACCAGAAACACAGGAGGGCAGGAAGAAGCCTCTAACAGAAGCTGTCACGCACCCTGGCGGCAAAGTGGGCCATTCCAAGTGTCACAGAGAGCGGGAGAAACAGAGCAGTCCTGCCTTCCCACACCGCAGCCGCTGCCAAAAACCACAAGGCGCTAGGCCCGAATCCCAGCAAAGCCTCTTCGCGCCAAAACTCATAGCACCCCAGGAATCCTACCTGAAACCACGCTGGAATGAAGAAGGGCCTTCTCCGGCTGCCCCGGACCTCACTGCTATTGCTGCCAGGTAGTCCTCTGCATTTCCACCAACCCGACTATCCTCCTCGCGCTCAGCCTAAAAGAGAACTAACCAAAATAAACCAAATTAAAACCCTAACTAAACTGACTCCTTATTTGCTCCTTCAATGAGCCCTGCACCGTGGCTCACTACCTCCTCCAGCTACTTGGAGACCTAGCATACTGGGAGCTGGTGGGTGGTGCCAGCCGTACTAGTACTGGTGACTTCAAGTTTGGACATGCTCAGTTTCCAAGCTGCTGGAGAAGGTGCACTATCCAGAGGTCCGGGACTGTCTTGGCCATGTTCACATGGTGAAGAGACATCCAGGCAGTAATGCGAGACAGGCAGGCTGAGATTTGGGAGATGGGATGTTAGCAGGGCAGATAGGGTCCAGTGAAGATTTTTGAGGAGTAGTGTGATCACAGCATGTTTGAAGGCAGCAGGAACAGTTGCAATGGAAGGTGATAGACTGAGGATAAGACCAATGGAAGGGAGGACGGCAGCAAGATATTTGAGGAGCTAGGTGGGAATGAGATCAGAGGACTAGGTGGTGAGAGCATCTCTCCTGCTCCATTTCAGTTATCAAAACCCCATGGAATGGGTAAGTAGCATGTGGGAGATAGGGTGATATAAGGGAAGGCCAGGGGCGGGGGAATACTGAAATTACACTTACCTGGT
Organism: Ichthyophis bannanicus; assembly: GCA_033557465.1. Classification (NCBI taxonomy): domain Eukaryota; kingdom Metazoa; phylum Chordata; class Amphibia; order Gymnophiona; family Ichthyophiidae; genus Ichthyophis; species Ichthyophis bannanicus. The sequence continues at coordinate 154,058,614 of CM066036.1, read as the reverse complement.
AATTGTAGTTCCTTGAGTGACGACAGTTTAGTCCTCCACCTATGGGTAATGCACCTTTTCCTGCAGCTTGGAGACTGGACCAATCAAAATCTTGCCATCACTGGATGCAGCCTGCTGGAAATCCCCATCAGCCCCAGTGTACTATTGACAAACCAGACTCAAAAGAGCAACAAACAAGTAGCTAACAATTTAAGAACTTTCGGGTTTTTTTTGTTTTTTTTTAACGTAACAGAAAACCTACCCTGAAGATGGAAAGGATAAAGTGTACCCTGCGAAACTGTCCCCTCCCTACTGAGCCACAAAAAAGAGATAGCGAACAAAGAGAGAGGTTACAGAAGAAATAAGAACATGAGAACAGGAATCTTTCGGATTACTCACTTGCAAAACCGCTGCTCCTGGCTGATCACGTGCCGAGCTAAAGGATAAAGACAAGGGCAGGAATGAGGACTAAACTGTCGTCACTCAAGGAACTACAATTACCAGGTAAGTGTAATTTCAATTTCCTTATCGTTCCTCCGGTTTAGTCCTCCACCTATGGGATGTAACAGAGCAGTACTAACGGGAGGGTCCCTGCCAGCCGGCACGCAAAACTGCCGACCCGAAACAGGCATCCCTCTCCGCGAGCACATCCAGCCGATAATGTTTGCTGAAAGTATGAAGAGACGACCAGGTTGCCGCCTTACAAATTTCCACCGGTGGAACCAAACTGTGCTCTGCCCAGGAAGCCGCCTGCGCTCTAGTAGAGTGAGCTCGTAAACCCACTGGAACCGGACGCTCTTGCAACATGTAAGCCGAGGCAATCGTTTCCTTAATCCATCTGGAAATGGAAACCTTAGCCGCAGCCTCCCCTTTCCTGAGCCCCCCAAACAGAACAAACAAACGATCCGACTTGCGGAAGGACTCGGTTACGGTCAAATAACGACGGAGCACCCTCTTTATGTCTAAACGCCTCAGACACCGATCAGAAGCCTGCTCTCCTGCCGCACGCAAAACCGGGAGAGACACGGCCTGATTCAAATGAAAGGGAGAAGACACCTTGGGCAAAAAGGAAGACACGGGCCAAATAACCACTTTCTGAGAAGAAAAGCATAAGAAAGGCTCTCTACATGATAGAGCCTGCAATTCTGAAATGCATCTAGCCGAACAAATAGCCACCAAGAAAACAGCTTTAAGAGTCAAATCTTTGAGCGTGGCCTGGTCTAAGGGCTCAAACGGAGCTCTTCCCAGTGCCCGTAAAACCAGGTTGAGATCCCACGGCGGAACGGAAATCCGATGAGCAGGCCACAATCTGGAAACCGCCTTAAGAAAGCGAACGACATCGCCATGCGCCCCTAGAGACACACCTTGCACTTTGCCCCTGTAGCAGGCTAGGGCCGCCAACTGCACTCTCAAGGAACTGGCTGCCAACCCCTTATCAAAGCCATCCTGTAAGAAATTCAGCACCACCGGTACGGACACCGTGGCAGCGCGGATCTTATGACGCGAACACCAGTCCTCAAAGATCCGCCAAATACGAACATACGCCAGCGAAGTTGAACGCTTCCGTACCTGAAGCAAAGTGGATACTACCAAGTTGGAATAACCCTTCTTTTTCAGATGTGCCCTCTCAATGGCCAAGCCGTAAGCGAGAATCTCTCCACCTGGGGCATGAGAAGAGGCCCTTGCCTCAGCAGCTCCGGAGATGACGGGAGCCAACACGGGACACCGTCCAGCAACCTTATGAGGTCGGCATTCCACGGTCGCCTGGGCCAGTCTGGTGCTATCAATAGCACCCTCTCCGATGCGCTTCAATACATTGAAGCACCCTTCCGACGAGCGCCCATGGGGGAAACACGTAAAGGAGACCGGTCACGGGCCATGGACGCATTAGGGCGTCGATCCCTTCCGACATGAGTTCCCGCCTCCTGATGAAAAACCGAGTCGCCTTGGCAGACTGGTAAGTGGCCATCAGATCCATGATGGGCGGTCCCCACCGACGAAACAACTGGGCAAAAATCGCGGGATGCAACTCCCACTCTCCTGCATCCACCTGAACTCTGCTGAGAAAATCCACCATCATGTTGTCCTTTCCGGCGATATGCGCTGCCGAGATCGCTTGTAACCGCGGCTCTATCCAAGAGAACAGAATCTCGGACTCCTTCTCCATGGCTGTGCTCCCGGTACTGCCCTGACGATTTATGTACGCAACGTCGCGGCACTGTCTGAAAGCACTCGAACCGCTCGTCGGGTCACCTGATGCTCGAAAATTTTCAGGGCAAGAAACACCGCTCTCAACTCCAAATGGTTGATTGACCAGCCGCTCTCCTCCGCTGACCAAAGTCCTTGAGCAAATTCCACTCCGCAATGTGCTCCCCAGCCGAGAAGGCTGGCATCCGTTATTAAGGGAATCCACTCCAGCTGTTCCAACGGCATTCCCGCTTTCAAGGATGTCGGTCGAAGCCACCAAAGAAGACTCCATCGGACTCGTGGTGGGCAAAGCAGCCGTTTGCTCAAGGGATCGGTCTTGTTGGACCAGCGGCGAAGTAAAGCTCGCTGAAGCAATCGCATGTGAAACCGGGCCCAAGGAACGACCTCCAACGTCGCCGCCATCGTTCCCAGCACTTGGAGGTACTTCCACGCCGTAGGCGCCACTATCTGCCGAAAAGCTTTTACCAGGCCCCGGAGAGCAAGCGCTCTCTTCTCCGTTAGATAAACAGAACCGTTCCGAGAATCAAACTGCACTCCCAAGTACTCGAGACGCTGCGTCGGCACTAGATGACTTTTGACTGGGTTGACCATCCAGCCTAGACTTGGAAGGAAAGCTACTACCTTCTCCGTGGCTCTCACGCTCTCGGCTTGGGACTTTGCTCGAATCAACCAATCATCGAGGTACGGGTGGACTAAGACCCCTTCCTTCCGCAGTGCCGCCGCCGCCACCACCACCATAATTTTGGTAAAAACGCAGGGCACTGTTGCCAACCCAAACGGCAGAGCTTGGAACTGGTAATGCCCCCAGGGCAGCACGAAACGGAGAAACTTTTGATGGGACTGTCTGATCGGGACATGAAGATAAGCCTCCGTGAGTTCGAGAGAGGTTAGAAATTCGCCCCGACGAACCGCTACAATCACCGACCGCAGCGTTTCCATACGAAAATGCAGTACCCGAAGACAGTGATTCACGCCTTTGAGATCCAGAATCGGACGAAGGGAGCTGCCCTTCTTTGGCACCATGAAATAAATGGAGTACCGACCCATGCCATATTCTGCCGGCGGAACTGGAACAACCACTCCTAACTGCAAAAGATGGTCCAACGTCTGACGAATCTGCTGAGCCTTCAGGGGTCCCCTGCAGGGGGAATGCACGAATGAGTCCAACACCGGCTTCGCGAGATCTAAAGCATATCAGTCCCTGATGATCTCCAAAACCTACTGATCGGACGTGATATGGGTCCAGGCAGAAAGAAACCCTCGAAGACGCCCCCCTCTCTGCCGGGACCCGCTGCCATTCATTGAGGCTTTCGCGCGGCCGCAGAGGACCCTGCTGAGAATCCTCTACTGGCACCGCGGAACCCTCGGAAACCCTGGGCTCGAGACGTAAATCGTCCTCTTTGGGATCCCGCAAAACAGGTCGAACGAAATCATCGAAAATCTTGAAACTGGCCCCGAAAGGCCGATGAAGACTTTCCTTGTCTGGGCTTATCCTCCGGAAGTCTGCCTCCCTTGGATTCCCCTAAGTCCTTTACCAACTTATCAAGATCTTCGCCAAACAACAACTTGCCCTTAAACGGAAGTTTGCCGAGTCTTGATTTAGAAGATCCATCAGCCACCCAATTTTTTAGCCAAAGGGATCTGCGCGCCGCTACCAATGAAGCCATACTATTCGACAAGATCCTCATGAGGTCGTAGTGCACATCCGCCAAATATGCCGAACCAGATTCCAAACGCTGGAGCTCACGAAGGGCATTGTGCTCCAAGGACGTTGATTGAGATAGGTGCTGAACCCAACGAAGGCAGGCCCTCGCCACCCAAGCTCCACAAATGGAGGCCTGCAAAGCGACCGCATCCACGTCAAAAGATTGCTTCAATAAGCTATCCATTTTCCTATCTTGCGCCTCTTTCAAGGTCGCACTGCCTTCCACCGGAATCGTGGTCTTTTTGGTGACCGCTGAGACGGCAGCATCAACCTTCGGAGAACGGAACCGTTCCTTATCTTTATCTGCCAAGGGATAGAGCTTGTTCATGAACCGTTTCCCCCGGAGTCCGGACTCGGGATGGTCCCACTCGTTCTGAATCATCTGATCTATTACCTTATGGATAGGAAACACCACTTGCGTTTGGTGGACCGCCTGAATAACGGGATTTGCACCATCCTCTTCCTCAACCGGTTGCTCCGGTGCTAACTTAAGAGTCTGTAGGGCCTCCATAATAAGAGCCGGCAACTCGTCTTTGCGGAACACCTGAATGATCCCGGCCTGATCCTCAGGTTCAGGAATCTCCCCCTCCTCTAAGTCATCCATATCTGCTTCAATGTCAAGGTCGGCCTCCTCTGCATCCTGCCATTCTGCTTCAGGGAAGAAGGGATCCGATGGCCACGGTCTCTTGGCCGCTTTCAAGGCTAGACTGTCGCGTCCCGGCAGCGCAGCCCGCGCCCTAGAGGAAGGAAGAGCCGGGGGGCCAGGAACTTGTCCCTGCTGTCTGCAACAAAACGCCTGATGCATGAGCAACACAAAATCAGGAGAAAAATCTTCCATCTGCGTAGCCAACCCCAGATCGAAAGTAGTACCAGACAAACTGGAAACCATTTCGGAGGGCGAAGTAGAAGGGCCCGCGACCCCCCCTTCACCCTCTGCTCTGAGGACCAGTTCAGGAGAAACAGAAGCCACTGAGTTCCCCAAAGGCTGCTCCATACCAACGGAAACTGTGGTACAGAGATGACAGATTCCAGAGTCAGTGCTCGGGCCTCTACGAGTGCCACAGATAAGACACTGTGAACTCGTTGACATGAGTGGAGATACTCAGATGGACCCTAGAATGCTCTGGCCCCTTTTTTTTTTTTTTTAAATATATGCGCTATTTAAACTCTAGTCTCTTTCTGCCCTGGTACTGCTGACTAAACACCCTGTCTTGCGGTGATACCAGCCCCCTGAGAACTATGCCCAAAACCAGAAAGGAAAACAAAGTAAAACAATGGAAATGAAGTTAAAAGTAAACCAAAGAAACAAACTAGGGCAGCTAGGGCCCCAACACCCCCAAAGCCTACCTTGCCGCCGAGCCCTGACCGCTATCTGGGGTAAGCCTGTAGCCTCGGAGGGCCGGACTGCCGTCGCGCGATCCAAAGCCGCTGTGGAAACCGCGTGCTCAAAATGGCCGGGGTTTCCTCACAGCGTTCTGGTGCGCAGAGAAGAAAAGTACTCCATGTACAAGTGGCAAAGACTAAGCGGTGCGGGAACGTCTCCTCCACACAACGGCATTCCTGGACTGCCGCGGCTCGTCAAACAGAGCCACGAAGTACAGCACCGGCAATCCCAGCGTGTCTTCTGCCACTGAGACAAACGCCGGGGAGCGATCCCGGAGCCGCGACCTGCAGCTCCGCGGCCACCACTTCACTGTGTGCCTTTTACGGAGCTCTGCCCCAAGCCAGCAAGGGGCCGAGATCCTGAAAACAAAAACAGCCACCTGTTATCTGATGCGGCTTGGCAGGGACGGGACCCCTTTTTTTTTTTTTTTTTTTTTTTAAGAAATAGCACCACCTGAATTTGAAGAAATTTAAAACTAAACCCCAACAGGTTAAAAGAAGTTAACCCCAATCAAGTTAAGGTAAGCTAAGCCAAATCAGACCGAATCAAAAAAGGGAGAAAGAATGCCATCTAAGTAGCCTGCTCCTTATCAGTTCCTCTAGTGAGCCCAGCACCTAGGCTCACTAAGTCCTCCTGCTGCTTGGAGACTGGATACACTGGGGCTGATGGGGATTTCCAGCAGGCTACATCCAGTGATGGCAAGATTTTGATTGGTCCAGTCTCCAAGCTGCACTACCCATAGGTGGAGGACTAAACAAGAGGAAAGATAAGGAAGTTCCCATTTTTAATGTAGATGGTGCGCCTTTTTTGTTTCATTTTCTAATGAAGCAAGGTGTTTTGTTGTGTTCAGTTTTTATTAGAAAATGAATGCACTTTCTATCAAGCAATTAAGGTTTTTGTTTAAAAAAAGGCATGCAGAAAGCATTAAGCAGGGACACTAGAAACTTGCAAAGAGATCCTAAAACTGTTTACTTCTTTCCTCCCTTGCACAATTACCTTATTTTTCAGTTATTTATTTAGCTATAGCACATACCATTTTCATTGGTAGCTCAAGGCAAGTTATATTCAGGTATACTAGGTATTTCCTTGGTTTTCAGGGTCTTACAATTTAGTTTTCTAGCTGAGGCAGCAGAAAGTGAAGTGATTTGAAGAAGGTCACAGCATGATTTGGACTCTGGCTTTCCTGGTTCTGAACCAACTATTCTTCCTCCTCATCTAGAATAAGGTGGAAATCTGTAAGTGAAAAGAGGAAGATGTCCACGGCTATTCCAGAAACTCCCTAGAGTATTATCACTCCTATTGTTTTTGGGTTCTTTGTATCAGTACTGAGACTCATTCAGGAAGCACACTCCAAGGGACAGCACTGCCCTTCCCAAGAGAGGAAGAGAAAATGTAAAATGTTTACTCAGGCTGTGTCTGAGTCAGTAAAACTGCACTCATGTGCCAGGTTATATCAAGGCAGCTGACTGTTCATCATATCAAATTGAATATGTCAGTGTTTTGTTAATAATTTATTTCATTCCTTTTGCCCTCTATTGTTTTCAAATCTCTCTTTCTCTATCTATCTTCTCTGCCATGCTTACCACCTCTGTCCCCTTTCTTGTTTCTGGCTTGCTGCTCAATTGATAAATGTTTTAATCTCCCCAGCTATTTAGCTTCAAGAGGATAGAGATCCTAAAACTTGACTAGTTTAAGGTACCCAAAATGTGCCTATTTTATAAGGAAAAATAGGTGCCTACTTTTCTTAATAAAATACTAGTGTAAGTGGCCGAAAACATGCCTCAAGTTAAGTGGATACAATATAAAGCAGAGGAATATTGAACCAGCCAATGAAAGAATGCCTTTATTCATAGTTCTAAAAATACTGCAAACCAGCAGTCCTATCTGAAACCAGTCAATTACAGCACCACTGTGACTTACCAGTTTCAGATAGAACTGCTAGTTGTTTGCAATGTTTTGAGAACTGTATGAATAAAGACTGTTATTCTTTCATTAGCTGGTTCAATATGCCTCTGCTTTATATTGTATTCTGCAGTGACTGTGCAGTGGCTTTGCCTCCTTTTTTCTGTGACTTAAGTGAAGACATTTATACTAGCCCTAGAACTGGTGTAAATGTCTACACCTAGATTTTTAAAAAAAATGTGCATATATTATAATTTAAACACATATATACTTGTGTACTCCAGCCATGCTCTACACATGCATACCCACAGTGAATGTATGCGCCATGCAAAGAAGGCGCATACTTTTACACTAGTCACAGTTTTATAAAAGATCACTTTATTGATGCACATAAGTGGCACCTATGCACATAAATGATTAAAACACTGACATTTAGGTGATACCTTATAAAACTGCCCCCTTAATGTCATGAAATAAAGAAAAATGATTGCAAATAAAGCTAATGAATCTGTGAAATTTATTTATTTATTTATTTTATTTACATTCTCTTATATACCGCGCTATTCTGCATCAGTGCGGTTTACATTGAACAAACTGAAATTACATTGAACAGGGCATTATAACTTGGAGATAACTATTTTATGGGGAACATGGGCTATGGAAGGTTAAGTGGCTTGCCCAAGACCACAAGGAGCACCTGTGGGACTAGAAACCCCAGTCCTTCCAGCCCAAGGTTGCTGTCCTCTAGTGGGATTTGAACCCCCGACCTTCCGGCCTGAAGTATCTTGCCCCAACCACTAGGCCACTCCTCCACTCCAAAATAGTCTCCAGAACAAACGAGAAATGGAAGACTGTCTCCAGTGCAATATTAACACAACAGACAGTCCAGAAGAGGACTTACAAGGAGAGACTTCAGGACCTATGTATATATCCTGGGGGAAAGTGAGAATGTGAGACATTCAAATGCCTGAAGACTATAAATAATGCACAAGAGATTAGTTTTTTTCCTCTGGAAATGTAGCTCTTAAGCAAGAGGTCATGAATCAAGTAAACGCAGTAGCAATGTAAGAAGGAATTTATTCCCAATTCTTGCTAAACTACCATTAAAACAATCATTGCATATAGTAGGAGGGGGAAGCCAACATCAGAATTAAAAAAAAAAAAACATCAAACAAAGAAGATCCTTACCAGTGGAGAAACAAGAACATAAGAACATAAGATATGCCATACTGGGTCAGACCAAGGTCCATCAAGCCCAGTATTCTGTTTCCAATAGTGGCCAATCTAGGTCATATGTACTTAGCAGTTTCCCCAAGGGACACAGGTTCCACAATGCTTGTATTGGTTCAAGCATTGATATCCTGGGTCCCTTCTTAATAATGGTTTATGGACCTTTCCTCCAGGAACTTGTCCAAACCTTTTTTAAACCCAGCTACACTAACAGCCTTTACTACATCCTCCGGTAACAAATTCCAGAGTTTGATTACATGTTGAGTGAAAAAATATTTTATTTTATTAGTCTTAAATAGTTTACCCTGTAGCTTCATTGCATGTCCCCTAGTCTTTCTATATTCTGATAAGGTAAACAATCGATCTACGTTTACCCGTTCCACTCCTTTCATTAATTTATAGACTTCTATCATATCTCCCCTCAGCCGTCTCTTTTCCAGGTTAAAGAGCCCTAACCTTTTTAGCCTTTCTTCATAGGAGTATCCTCCCATCCCCTTTACCATTTTGGTGGCTCTTCTCTGAACCTTTTCTAAAATCACTATATCCTTTTTAAGATACGGCGACCAGAATTGCACACAATATTCAAGGTGCGGTCTCACCATGGAACGATATAGAGGCATTATAATATCTTTTGCTTTATTTTCCATTCCTTTCCTTATCATACCTAGCATTTTATTTGCTCTCTTGGCCGCCGCTGCACACTGGGCCGAGGGTTTTAACATGGTATCCACAATGACGCCTAAATCTTTTTCCTGGGTGGTGGTTCCTAATGTGGAACCTTGCATCGTGTAACCATAGTTTGGGTTGTTCTTCCCTAGGTGCATAACCTTGCACTTGTCCACATTAAATTTCATCTGCCATTTTGATGCCCAGTCTTCCATTTTATCAAGATCCTCTTGCAATTTTCCACAATCCTCTTGGGTTTTAACAACTTTAAATAGTTTTGTGTCATCTGCAAATCTGATAACCTCACTCGTTATTCCACTTTCCAGGTCATTTATGAATAAGGGGTAGAGTTGACCATCAAGTAGTATTTGCAATGTTGCAAGGAAAGTGGGCCCTGAGATTTTTGTCTTAGACCATATTTCACTTTAACTTCTAAACCCCAGAGACATTGATAATTAAAATCATAGTACAGTTGGTAATGAATAGAAAGTTATCACCCGTAGATTATTTGCTGACCTTTATATTTGTGTAAGGATAGTTCCAAATGTGTTCCTTTTGAATGTAGCATTGAGAAAAGTGGTGCAATTACCAGGGCTGGCTTCATCATCAGGAAGACTAGACACCCTCCTAGAATGACAGGCCTGTGGGGGGGGCAGCATCAAAATATTGGACCACCAAGACAGCAGAAGTGTGGTAGCAGGCCTTTGAAAGCACTGCACTGCTGCTGCTGCTACCTTAGCTTCACCGAGCCAACTCAGAACAAGTAAGAGCAGCATGGCAGCAGGCCTTTGAGAACTGTGCACACTCAAGACCTGCCATGTCCTGCCCCCACCAATAAAATTTGTGTAGGAGGGGCAAGACCTGGCAGGCTATGCCACAACACTGCTATTTCTTGTAATGAGTTGACTCTGGTGGAGCTAGGGCAGCAGCAGGGAGGAAAGCAGTAAGGAAGGAGAGATGTTAATGTAACCAGCAGGTTAATAAACATTTTATTCTTTTTTTTAAATTTTTGGTTAACTTTAGTAGTGCCGTGCTTCAGATATGCTGAAAGCCATGGGTATTGAGTGCTGCCAGTGTTTTCTGCCTGAGCCCAGGGGGCTATTTTAATAGTCGGAGGCAGGCTTTGGGCCATGAGTCGCAGCCATTGAAAGAGCCAGCACTGTCACTGCCAGTTGTGTGCACTGATGCCGAGTGGTGGCAGTGGAGGAAAATTGTATTTTTAAAAAAAAGCCAGATTTACTGCGTATGGTATGGCAGTTGACTGGACAGAGGCGGGCTGTGCAGGGGGCTTTGCACCACAGGTTACAGTAGTGGTGTGGCTGCAGTGTCTAGGGCTGGTGTCTGGCCCCGAAACATATGAACTCTGCTGCAGCTGAGGAGAGGACGGCAAAGGTAAGCACTAAAAAAAGTTAGCTGCAACTCATGGTGATGGGGGTTTTCAGTAGCGGGAGAGGGGGAGGGAAGGAGTTATGCTAATCACCTGAGGGGGGAGGGGAAGGGAAGGGGTGATGCTTGCCACTTGGAAGGTGGGAGGGAAGGGCTGATGCTGGACTATGGAAGGGGTAGGATCTTAAATTACCCAGAGGAGTGTAGGGCCTTGAGCCACCCCAGGGGAAGAGAGATTAGGGGCCTTGAGCCACCTGGTGGGGAGGGGGGGGGGGAGTAGGGCCTTGAACCATCCCAGTGAGAGAGGATTGGGGCTTTAGCTGCCTGGGGGAGTGGGGAGTGGGTGCAACTGAAGGTAAGCCTAGGGCATCAGATTCCATGTTAGTTCGTGTCCATGTAAGAATAAAGGCCAACAAACACATTGTAGATAGGTGCTACCTTTCTGTTGGATTAACAGATATATGAAGGGAATATAGCTCTTAGAAACTAGTCACAAATATATAGAGGTAGTCCAATTAAAAGGAGGAATCTCCTGCAATTAATTTGTTGACTTTTTTGTTTCTGTAAATGCGGCACTGGAAATCAAGGAAAGAGTGATATTACCACTAAAACGTTCCAGCCACCTGCAGGCAATCCACAAGACATTACATAGCATACACACTTCCAGAGCAATCTGAAATGTTTTAGCAGCTTCTACAATAGCCCTTTGTGAAGTGATGCATTGTTCATCATAGTTTATTTGCCTGATAGGAGTAGAAGGAAATGTTGAACTTTCATCTCAGTCAGAACCAAGCTCTACTTATAATGCTTATTTTATAGTACTACTGAAAATGCTTAACACTGAGGTTTAAGGTTTAATTTATTTGATATACTGCATATCAATAAGTTAACTAGTTTACAAATGCTAAATGATCATAAATCAATAATATAAATATTAAATACAATATAAATATTAGAATACAAATAAAGTTAAAAGCTACCATTAATAAAGTAAACATACAATATAAGGTAAATAAAACAAACTTAAAATTCACATTCAATAAAAATGACTTAGGCATAACTCTACTATATAGCCTCTTGTTCCCTAGTCCAGTTCAATTAAATACCCACAAATGAATGAATTTCCAAATGCTAATGAAATATGAGTTTTTAGCCCAACCTTAAACTTATTATATGACATCTCTAAATGCACTTTCTGAAGATCACTTCATTGCAGTGGTTTTCAACCTTTTCTCCGGTCGGGACACACCTGACAGACAACGTTCACATATGTGACACACTGCAAAGTGAACCTCACGGACCTTTGGTCTCACACAGTACAATAGTTAAATGTAACACGTTCTACATCCGTAAAAATCCTGCAACAGGTACAAATCAGAACTACGATATTTCTCCATGAAAGTAACCATACAAAAAGTATTCTAATACACACGTAACAGCAACATAACTCTTCCCACTTCAAGGCACATTGTGAAAGAACACAAAACCTGAAAAAAATAACACCACTTACATACGAGTATGTAGCCAACTTGCCATACCATAGCAGCACTAATTCCTATGATTCAAGCAGCTAGAATCCTACCAAAGAATAAGCAGCACTATAAATATTACGTGGGGCCATAGAACACTAATATACCAACTTCTGGTAAAACAGAACAAGTGGTACAATCTTGGTCATATGCAAAATTCCAGCAAACTCTCACCAAATACAGAACAAAAAGCCACAAATTATAAATAGAAATATGAAGACAAGAATTGAACTGGGAATTCCAAGAAGTCAACTCAGCAGATACTGCAACACTGGAAAACTAAAAATAGAAATGCATTTCATCTTGTAATGAAGAAAAAACAAAAACATTCGTAATTCATATCTCCCAGAGCTAACATATTTCAGTTAATAATTTCAAAATAAAATACTTTTTTCTACCTTTTTTATCTGGGTATTTTATTTTCCCAATCACATTGGTCCCAGTTTCTCTTTTTTGCTTTCTTCACTTGTCTTCTGCCAACTCTTTCTAGTGTTTGCTGTCCATTTATCCTTTTCCTTCTCTCCTTTTCTTTCTTTCCTGCTTCTCTATCCACTCAAATTTCACAGTTTTTCACCTTCTAGTCCTCAATCTCCTCCTTTTTAATTTTCACGTATCTATCAACTTTCCATTTCCTACCCAGCCCATCTCCCCAAGTTCTGCCATTTCCCCATCTCAGTCCCTCCTCAGTCTCATGCCTTTCTATCTTTCACCCATTCCCCATGACATTTCTACTTTCTGTACTCACCAGTCTCCTGTTACTTGTGTTTCCTTGACAACCCCTCCACAAGGTTTCACTCCATGCCCACCATCTACCCTCTCCATCCCTTCTCCCCACCCACCCTTCCATCCTTGTAGCCCGGTATCTCCAGTCTCTCTCTCCCCCACCCACTCAATCTTGTAGCCCAGCACCTCAAGTGTCTCTCTCCCCTACCAACTCACTCTTGTAGTCCAGCATCTCCAGTCTCTCCCTCTCCCACCAGCCAGCAAGGGGAGGCCTGATGGTCCTCTGCCCCCAAGGCACCCCCCCCCCTGCACTAACCTTACAAACCATGGTGGTCTAGTGTAGGAATGGGGCAAGAGTGATCTAGATTCTCCTGCCCCATCCACTGGCCAATTCAAAATCTGAATAGCGCGGTATAGAAGAAAAGTTAATTAAATAAATAAAAATTTCCATGTCCCGAGGTGTTGCCCTCTAGCCTCTCATTACGGGGCAGCACTGCGAGATCGCAGCCATCTTTGATTGGGTCTATGAGAAGCGCAAGAGCTCTTTTCTCTTGCACTTCTTATAGGCCCAATCAAAGACTGACTTCTTCTCTCCTGCCCTTCTCATAGGCCCATTCAAAGATTGAGCTCTTCTCTCCTTTCCTTCTCATAGGCCCAATCAAAGATGGCCATGATCTCATGGTGCTGCCCCCTAGCGAGAGGCTAGAGGACAACAATTCGTGACGTGACCATTTAGATTTGGCCTCTAGAAGGGGCAGGAGTGTATAGGATTGCTCTTATGCTCCTACCACATTCCTACCCTAGACCACCACGGATTGCAAGGTTCATATGGGGGGAGGGCGCCAAGGCCCATATTGCCATCTGGCTAGCTAGGATTTACTTTTTCTTAAGGGAAGGTTGTGGGGGTGCACTGCAGCCCCCCTTTTACATCTGCTTTGGGGGGGAGGCAGGGGGCTTAGCCCAATAGCTAGTCAGGACTATTTCTAAATCAGGGATTGCATCGATCCCCCCTAGGCAGCTCCTGATGGGGATCAGGAGCTGTCCAGGGAGGATCAGTGCTTAAGTGGGCACACACTTCAACTTTTTTATGTTGTCGGTGCCACAGATTGCTGCACCATGGCACAGACAGTATTGGGGGGCAGACCCAGTCACAGCAGTTGGGGGGACCATGATGGTGATCAGGGCACAGAGCCGCTGACAGCTTTGTGCACTTGATTGCTACCATCCTCTCCATGGATTTACTGCAGGGACCCATGGTACCTGCTTTGGCAGGCACTGCGGAACTCTTCCCACAGTATCTCCCAAGGCAGGTAACGTGGGGTCCCACAGGAATCCAAACCTCTGTGGTATCTGCAGGACCTCCCCTGAGAATGCCCCCTGCAGATACTGCAGAGGTTTGCCCCTTTCTGCACGGTTTTGGCTGCTAATGTTTTTCATTTTCAAGTGATGAGCAACAGATGGACACTGTGCCAGTTGCTGCTTCAAACTGTGACTTAGCTTAAGGACTTAACTTATTTGCAATATTGTACTTATATCAAAATGTATGGGAAAGACGTCAGATTAACAAAGATTTCCAGTTCGGCACATATCAGGCAATATGTCCTTGATCTCACTGTTTCATTTTATTTTCATATTTGTAGACCACCTCTCCCTGGAAGGTTACAAAGCAGTAAACAGCAAGTGTAAATAATCAATCATTAAAAATAAGAGTAAAACGATTTGCATTATATAACCTAACAAAAAAATCTACATATTATACATATTTAAAAGACAGCATTGATAAGGAAAAACATGTGTACATCATATTCTGTTAATGGGTGTGGCAAACAAAACTTTATAAATAAGATCCCCTCCTACATGTCTTTTAACCATGTTATTTCCTCATTTCTTTCCCCATGCATCGACTCTCCTCCCACAGTTTACTTTCACTTTCCTTTCATTGCTACTCACTTGATGTCTTCCCTCCCTCTATATCTATCCTCCTCACCACCAACAATAACAGTGCTCTTACTGGGCTTTCAGTTGCATACTACTGGCAGAATTTGAAATTTGCCTAGGCTGAGAATATAAGAGGTAATAAATGGAGAAGTCAAACTGGGCAACAGCCAGCATAGCAGAAGTGGGTTCTGATGGAACCCTTCACAAGCTTCTCTTCTCCCAACAATAACTTCACGAGTGTCTGAAAAACAGTTTACACACACAATGAGGTTAGAGAGAGGCTACCAGATTTTTACATGATTTCCCTCCAGTGCCAACTGAAAGTACTGGAAATAGGAAGTACTATAAAACCCTGCAAAAAGACCACTTAGTCTATAGCGCCAACCCTAAGAAAACACTGTAGACCAAAGAGTAAATATCTTCAGAGCATCCAAGTCTGGATTTAGGCAATAGCAATATAGGCAGCTTATCATGCTGTGAGCGCTTGTGTGCATCAGTGATGCTGAGAACTAAGCTATTGATAGCTTAACTACTGGCAGGGTCTCCCAAGATGGACAGATTCAGCCGAGCTGCCAGACTAAGGCAAATCACCCATCTGAGAGCAGCAGAATGGGATGGTGTTGGTGGCAGAGGATCATATTTCTGTGACAACAGCAACAACACTAGCATTACTTGCGCGGAAGAAAGGCCTGGCAATCTACTTCCGTAGATTGCCACGAAAACCCAATGGCCAGTCACAACAAAACAAATTGCACTATAATGCTGTAAGATGAGGCACTCAACTGGCTACTGGGAATAAGCTGAAGACTTTTCAGAGTAAAGCCAGCATTTATGATGTGGTTGGATCAAAGCCCTCGGGACTTCTGACTGCTGATGTAACTATACATGAAATAAGAGTCAGAAACTGCAAAGATGTCTTACATATTGGGATATGGAACATACGAAGCATGAACCAAAGGACGTTGGAGGTGGTCATGAATGAAATGGAGCATGTACAACTCGATCTGTTGGGTGTCAGTGATCTGAAATGGACTGGCATCGGGCACTTTGCATCTGTTGATCACATGGTATACTATGCTGGAAATGAAAAACAAAGAAGAAATGGTGTTGCATTTATAATTAAGAAGAAACTTGCAAGAACTGCAATGAAATACAAAGCAATCAGTGAGCACTTAATTTCTATTCGTCTACGAAGAATACTAATCAAACAACTATTATTCAGGTATATGTCTCAATAACAGCTGCAGAAGAGGAAGACATTGATCTGTTCTATGAACAAGTACAAACTGAAATTGACAGGACATGTAAACAGGATTTCCTGATAGTCATGGGTGACTGGAATGCAAAAGTTGGCAACAAAGAAGAAGGCAAAGTAGTTAGAAAATATGGACTTGGCAAAAGAAATTAAGCTGGAGAAAGACTGATCAAATTCTGTAAGACCAATGATCTATTCATCTCAAACACCTTCTTCAAGCAACACAAGTGGTGACTGTATACATGGACTTCACCCAATGGATTGTACAAAAATCTAATTGACTACATTTGTGGAAGTCAACGATGGAAAAGCTCAATAATATCAACAAAGACAAAACCTGGAGCTGACTGTGGTACAGATCATCAACTGCTAGCAGGGCCATACCGATCGTGAAATGCGCCCTGTGTGACTTGCACATCGGGTGTGCGCCCCCCCCTCCCGCACCTCCATCTAGCCACTTTATGGAGATGGGAGAGAAGAGGCACGCACCCAATGTGCAAGTCGCCGGCATGCTAAGTAGGTTTGGTCCCTCCTGGAGGGACCAGACCTGGTTAGCGTTCCACGAGAAGACTTAAGGGGTGCATTTCGGCTGTCTGCCGTTGCCTGCCACCGCTGAGAGAAGAAAAAGTGGCGGCATCAGGCAACAGCAGACAGCCAAAATGCACCCCTTAAGCCTTTGCACCCTGTGCGGCCACACCGCTCGCACAGGGCTAGGTACGGTCCTGACTGCTAGTATGCAAACTCAAGGTAAAGCTGAAAAAGATCAAGCCACTAATGAATGTAGCAAAATATGACCTTGAGAATATACCACTGGAATTGATTGAGAAATCGATTTGCTGCTTTGGATACAAATGACAGAGCACCAGGAGAATTATGGGATGAGATCAAGAAAGTTGTGCTTGAAGAAACTGAGAAGTCTCTACAAAAGGTAAAAAAGCAAAAATGGCCTAAGTGGATGACCAAAGAAACTCTGAAAACTGTCCAGAAATGCAGAGAAGCTAAAGGCAGAGGAGAAAGAGAGGCAAACAGAAATCAACAGAGATTTCCAACGTGCAGCAAAACAAGACAAGAAGTACTACAATGACACATGCAAGGAAATAGAATCAGAAACTATTAGAGAAAGAACAAGATCGCCTTTCCTAAAGCTATTAGAGTTAAAGAAAAAATTCCAACCTTGAATTGGAATGATAAAAGATGCATGAATGTTGAATGATGCTGAGAAGATCAAGAAAAGGTGGAGAGAATATACCATGTCATTATACTATAAAGATCAAGGGGACCAACAACCATTTCAAACTATATCTTATGATCAGGAACCATAGGTGATGAAAGAAGTTGAAGCAGTATTGAAAGCATTATCAAAGAACAAAGCTCCGGGCATTGCTGGCATTCCCACTGAAATATTACAGCAATCAGCTGCAGCTGTTACCATACTTACACAACTGCTAGGAAATATGGAAGACAACATCATGTCCAACTGACTGGAAAAGATATGTGTTTATACCAATACTGAAAAAAGGTGATCAAACTGACTGTGGAAATTATCGCACAATCGCTCTGATCCCACATGCCAGCTATATTCTATTCAAGATCATTCATACTTTGGATACATCATGCAAATCTGGAAAAAAGTAAAAAATTGTGGCTGGGAAGGGGTGAGGTCTAACTAAGATGGCCGCTGCAGTGTGAGTGAGCTGCAGTGCCTAAGCGCAAGGGCAAACTAAGAACTTTCCCTGTCGAGCCCTTACCTTCTTCGGTGGGCCCTACGGACCGTTTTGTGCAGCTCTCCAAGACCATGAAAAGGGAGATTAGAGCAGGCGTTGTGGCACCGGTGGAGGAAATCTCAGCGACCTCTGGCCTGGATGTGTCTCTCTCCCTGGATGTACGTTCCCCGCCACTTCTTAACAACACTTCTTTACATAACCAGATACAGGCAAACATATCCCCTTATTCCTTATACAATAGGTAACAAACATTCTGCAGACCCTTACCCCCATCAATAACAGTTTGTCCCTTAAATTAATGGGAGCTGACATTCCACTTAACCGACCCCTCCACAGTGTTCCTTTGTCCCCCGTACAACAGGTATCCATCATCATAAATATCACCATCCCACCACCCTTCACGCCCTGATAACCCCCAATCCGTATATTCCTCCTTACCCCACCTTTTGTTTAACTGAACACCATTGCCTCTATAACATTCTTTATTTTCGTGTCCCAACACTTCCCCCCATATCCCTTATTCCTACCCCTACTTTCATCCCCCTTCCCCCCCTCCCCCCCAGTAAGCCCACCCCCCTACCCCCTGCCCCTCCCCTCCTGGAATGTTCCCTCCTTACCTCTACCCTTCTTGAGTCAGGTTTGTCCCCTCCACTCCAGAGCGCCCCCTCCCCTTTCCCCCCTCCCCCTCTGACCCTCCCCCCTCCCCTCCCATGATTACCCCAACCCAAGAACACCACACAGCTTACCCCACTCTTCCTCAAACCGACCCACCTTCTGCCTCCTTGCCGCTGTTAGTTTCTCCATAAGCACCAAATGCCTAAGCCTCCTCTCATATTGCTCCACCGAGGGCATCTCTTTTTGTTTCCAGGCTGCTGCCACTTCACAGCGGGCTGCACTAAGGCATGCCAACACCATCCTCCCCCCCCCCCCCCCCGTTGCTCCCAACCCTCCTCCCACCATGCTAGGAGAAAGATATTTGGCACTAGCTCCACCCCAACCCCTAACTTCTCCTGAATTCACCCTCTAATCCGCCTCCAGTATCCCTGGACCTTGGCACAGCTCCACCACACATGCCAGAAGGTCCCCACTTCCCCACACTCCCGCCAGCATAATGGAGACACTTCCGGATATATCCTGTGTAATCTCTCGGGTGTATAATACCAGCGCAGCATCACTTTATAACAATTTTCTTTAATCCTGCTCGAGCAGGGCCCCCTCTTTATCTGATCCCACACCCTTTTCCATTCTATTAATGACATTGTCTTCCCCAGATCCCTTTCCCACTCTCCCATATATTTGTGCTTCCCCCCTCCCTCCCCCTTAACCCCCTTATATAATCCCGAAATCATCCCCTTCGACCCTCTCTTCCCGTACCATATAACCTCCAAGCTAGAGACCTCCCTTCCCATCCCCTCCTTCCCCAGAACCTTCTGAAGAAACGAGTACACCTGCACATACGCGAATCTATCCCCCTCTTCCAAACCAAACTCCTCCTGCACCTCCGCAAAACTCTTCATCTCTCCCTCCTCCAACAGCTGAAAACTACACTCCAACTCTTTTCCTTTCCAGATATCAAAACGCCCTCCCTCCCAACCTGGCTTAAAGGCCTTCCACCCCCTCCAAGGAGTCATCACAGAAAACACCGTCCCCCTGCTGGCTATTTCTGGTCCCCTAGCCTTATCCCATATCTTCACCACCTGTCTTATCGCCGGGGAACCTCTCCCTAACTCCGCTCTCTCGGTCCGCGGGGCCCACACCCATGCTGCCAAATGCCCCCTCTCACCCTCAATTTTTCCAAGCTCACCCAGGGCCTCTCCTCGCCTCCCTCCCTCCAACCCAATACATGTGTTAACTGTGCCGCCCTATAGTAAGCCCTCAGGTTAGGTACCCCAAGCCCCCCCGCCTCCTTGGCTGCGAACATCACCTCCCGTGTGACTCTTGGTGGCTTTCTCTTCCAGATATAGCTAAACACCCGCCTTTGCAACACTCTCATCGCCCCTTCCGGTACCTCCACCGGCAAAGCATGGAACAAATACAGCAGTCTAGGTAAAACATTAATTTTAATCACAGCTATTCTGCCCAACTAGGAAATCTCCATCTGCATCCACCCCTCCAAATCTCTGCTAATATTTCCGATAAGTCTCGGGTAATTAGCTTGATACAAATTCTCATACTTATCCGTAATTTTAACCCCCAAATAACCCAATGACCTGCTAATCCACCGTAGTGGATACAACTGTTTCAACCTCTCCTCAGTCTCCCTACTCAGCTGCACCCTCATCACTTCTGTTTTATCTACATTCATTTTAAACCCCGACACTGCCCCGTACCTTTCCACCTCCCTCATCACCTCCGGTAACGAATCCTGCGGCTTGCTAATGTATAACAGAATGTCATCTGCATATAATGAAATCTTATGATGCTGCCCCCCTCTTTCTAGGCCAGCTATCTTCCCATTCCCCCTTATGCACTCCGCTAATGGCTCCACTACCATTTAACAGCAATGGAGACAACGGGCACCCTTGACGAGTCCCTCGCCCTAAACCAAAATCCCTGGAGTACCTCCCGTTAATTTTAAACCTTGCCCTTGGCCCCCTATAAAGTCCTTTCACCCATTTTAGAAAATTTGGCCCACACCCCACCTTCTCCAACACCTTCATCAGAAACCCCCAGGGCACCCTGTCAAATGCCTTCTCCGCATCAATTGACATCAATATTAGTTCCTCCCGCTCCTGCCTGGCCTCCCATATCACCCCTATCGCTCGCTTTATATTATCCGTTGCTTGCCTTCCCATAATAAACCCTGCTTGATCCACTTTGATCATCCCTGGTAGCCACCCTGCTAGTCTCCCCGCCAAAATTTTGGCCAGCAGCTTAACATCCACGTTCAGAAGGGAAATAGGCCTATACGAGCTACAACGTAATGGGTCTTTCCCAGGTTTCAACAGAACGGTGATCCCCGCCGTCAGCATTCCTCTTGACAGCTCCCCATCTTCATTTAAGACCCCATTAAATACTTTACCTAGTAGGGCCCCTATCTCCCCCCAAAAAAACTTGTAAAAACTCCCTGTCAACCCATCTAACCCTGGGGCCTTCCCCCCCTCCATCCCCCTCACTACCCTCCCAATTTCTTCCCCCGAAATCCCCGCCTCTAAGACCCTTTTGGCCTCTTCCGATAGCTCAGCTAACTTTACCCCATCCAAATAACCTACTATATCCCCCTCCCCCACCCCCTCCATCTCCTCGTATAACTCCTAATATTCCATAAACCGTTCCCTTATCTCCTCGTCCCCTCTACACATCCTCCCATCCTTCCCTTCTATCTGGTAAATCATTGCCGCCCCCTTTTGCTGCCTTAATCTTTGCGCCAGCAATCTGCCTGCGTTGTCTCCAAATTCATAATAGACCTGCTTAGCTCTCTGTAAGGCAAAGGCTACTTGTTCCGTTTGTATAGCCTGTAACTCCTCTTTCACCCACTCCATCTCTACTCTATCCCTCTTTGCACCTGTCCCCAGATACTTCTCCTCAGCCGCCCTTAACGCCATCCCCAACTCCCCTTCCTTCCTTTCCCGCTCCCTTTTTTTCCTAGCCCCCCACATTATAAACCTCCCTCTTACCACCGCTTTCAACCCCTCCCACACCATCACATCCGCCACTTCCCCTGTATCATTAAAAAGCAAATACTCCCTTATAACCCTCCGAACATCCTCCACTATCTTCTCATCCTTAAGCAAGCTTTAATTTAACCTCCAAAATGCCACCCCTCCCCTCTTTAACCCCTTGAATCTTACTTCCACCGCCCTATGGTCTGACCAACCTACCGGGATAATACCCCCGTCCTGTACCTCCAGTAACCATGCCCTATCCACCAGAAGCATGTCTATCCTGCTCCAACTATCATGCGGCGCCGAGAAAAAAGTATATGCCCTCCCCGCAGGATTCAGCTCCCTCCAAGCATCCACCAAATTGTATTGTTTCATCAACTTCCTCAAACCTTGTCTATTCTTTTTCCCCCCCATCCCCTCCCCTCGGATTCCTGTCCAACCCCGGGTCCAGTACTAAATTAAAATCCCCTCCTACCATCACTTCCCCCCCCCCGCCCCCTCTATTAACTTCCCCACCTCTTTCCAGAACCCCCCTTGATTACCATTGGGCCCATACACCGCCACTATCACGATTTCCTCAACCCCTAACTTCCCTTTTATCCCAACTACTCTCCCCTCCCCATCCTGAAAATGCCCCCCCACCTGAATCCCGCACCCTGCCTTCACCAAAATGGCCACTCCTCCTTTCTTTATCCCCTCCCTATTACACGAATAAAATTGATCCAGGTACTGCTTATTCTGCATCCTCCCCACATCACCTCTCTTCAAGTGAGTTTCCTGAATTAACACCACATCCCATTGTTTTTCCAGTGCCTCCCGGAATAACATACCCCGTTTAGCAGGAGAGTTCAACCCCTTAGCATTTACTGACCCTATCCGCAGCATATCCCTTCCATTTCCCCATCCATCCCCCCCTATTGGTATCGCTGTGTTCTTGCCCCCTCCCCACCCCTCTTCCCTCCCTCCCCCCTCCTCCCCCTACCCATATCTGACCTCCCTCCTACCCTTCCGGAGACGCCTTGTCCTTTCCCAACACTCCATTCCCCCCCCCCTTTATCTGCCTCATACCTCGAGCAGCCCCCACCCTGTCCAGCCCCCCTCCCCCTTCAACCCCTCCCCATTCCCTTCTTCCCCAATATTGTTCCCCCACTCTACCCCTATCTTCCCTTATCATTACAAACCCCCACACCCCCCCAACCCCAATAGCCTCCCCTCACCCTCTTAGCCCTATAAGTCCAGTGTCCGAGTTCCATGAGTAACAGAGCTCTATCGCCCCCTACTCAGAGTCCGTACTTGCATCCAGGCCTCATCTCTCCAGACTTTCTTCTCAGGTGTCTTCCTCCGTTGCCTCCATCCTCCTCTCCTGAGTCAGCCGCTTTCCCTTCTCTCCCGCTCTCTGCCATTGCTAACTCGTTTGCGGTTTACCAGTCGCTGCTTTAGATTCCCGCCGCTGGTCCCTCTCCCCCGCTTGGGGTAGATCCTCACATCCCATCTCTCTCAATGTGGACCATGCCTCCTCCACTGTTTTCACCTTCCTATTCATTCCATTCACTGACATCAAGATTCTGAAGAGAAACATCCATCTGTAGCGCATGCCTTTCCCCCTCAGGTATGCTGTGACCTCTTTCATAGATCTCCTCCTTTCAAGTGTTCCTTTTGACAGGTCATTATACACTTCTATTTCACTTCCTTCCCATGCAATCCTCCCAAACTTTCTCGCCGTAGTCAATATTTGTTCTTTCAGGGGGAAACTGCTCATACAGGCTACAATGTCTCTTGCCTGCTTCTCCCGCCTATTTTGCATCGACGCCATGTCTCTCATCTCCTCCTCACATTGCTCCACGTGGTCTTCTAGGTCCTCCACTCGCTGTCCCAAACAGCCCACCTCATTCTGGATCGCCAGCAGGGTTTCTTTCACCTCTTTCCTCATGGCCTTAATCTCTCCCCTCATTTCCACTTTAAGCGCCTGCAGCCACTTTTTCAATGACACCTCCTCCAGCCCCTCCGTATCCGTTCCTTCCTCCTCCTCCGAGCTCCCCGCTCCGGCTCCCTCTTCTGAGCTGGCCAACTCCGCCTTCGCCTTCAGCTCCCGACGCACGTACGGGGACTGGAAACCAGCCAGTTTTTTTCTCGCCGCCATCACAATGCTGGGTGTTCGCCTTCCTTCCACTTTTTCACCTGGGGTCACTTTATTATCTCTCCACACTCGGGAATCAGATGGAGCTAGGCTTCTAAGCTGCCATTAGCTCCGTGACGTCACCGGAAGTCCCTTTAAAGGATGTTTTTAATAGATCCTTGGAGACAGGAGAAGTTTCACAGGACTGGAGAAGGGCTGATGTGGTACCTCTCCACAAAAGTGGTAATAGGGAAGAAGTGTCAAACTACAGGCCAGTAAGCCTTACCTCTGTGGCGGGAAAAGTAATGGAGGTGCTCCTGAAAGAGTGAATAGTGGACTTCCTCGAAACCAACAGGTTGCATGATCCTAGGCAACATGGTTTTACCAAAGGACGATCTTGCCAAATAAATCTGATTGAGTTCTTTTGCCTGGGTGACAGAGAACTGGATCAAGGGCATGCGATGGATGTGATCTACCTGGATTTCAGCAAAGCCTTTGATACTTTTCCTCATAGGAGGCTTATCAATAAACTCAACAGCTTGGGGATGGGTCCCAAGGTGGTGAACTGGATCAGAAATTGGTTGACTGACAGACGACAGAAGGTGAAGGTAAACGGAATTCACTCAGATGAAAGGAAGGTGATCAGAGGTGTGCCCCAGGGTTCAGTCATAGGACCGGTACTCTTCAATATATTAGTGAATGATATTGCCGAAGGGCTGAATGGAAAAGTCTGTCTTTTTGCAGATGACACGAAAATTTGCGACAGAGTGGACTTCCCTGAGTGGAGAACATGAGGAAAGATCTACAAAAGCTGGAAAAATGGTCTAATGCTTGGCAGTTAAGATTTAATGTGAAGAAGTGCAGTGTCATGCACTTGGGAAGCAGAAATCCAAGGGAACTGTATGCGATAGGGGGAGAGAGATTGGTGTGCACGGACCAGGAGAAGGACATTGGAGCGATTGTTTCTGACGATCTCAAGGTGGCGAAACAGTGTGACAGGGCGGTGGCAAAAGCCAAAAGGATGCTGGGTTGCATACAGAGAGGAATTACCAGCAGAAAGCGTAGTTACTCACCTGTAACAGGTGTTCTCCAGGAGCAGCAGGAATCAGTCCTCACATATGGGTGACGTCGGCGCCGACGGAGCCCTCGCGGAGCAATTTTCCCCAGCTTTCAAAGAAAGCCTTTGGGAATTGCAGCGCGCATGCGCGGTCCCCTTCCCGCCCAAGGGTGCCATCTTAGCCAGTCAGATGACATAGCTAAAAGACAGCATAAAAATTTGCAAAAAAACTAAAGCAGATGATTGCAACTCCAAGGGGAGGAGGGAGGGTTGTGAGGACTGATTCCTGCTGCTCCTGGAGAACACCTGTTACAGGTGAGTAACTACGCTTTCTCCAGGACCAAGCAGGAAGTCAGTCCTCACATATGGGACTCCCAAGCTTAAGGCTACCGGAGACCCTAAGCACAAAAATGAGCTCCCTCTAGCTCAGCAGTACAGAAGGAAGGAATCTTCACTGAATTATTACCCACCGGTAGCCCCCATCCGGGATGGAGGGTAGGAGTTGCTCAAACCTCGAAGAGATTTCGGAGGACTGCCTGTCCGAAAGCACTGTCCCTGCGGGACTCCCTCTCGAGACAGTAATGGACCGCAAAAGTCTGGCACGAAGACCAAGTAGCGGCCCGGCAGATGTCTGCCAATGGAACAGAGCGGAGGTAAGCCACTGACGTAGCCTTCGCCCGAACACAATGAGCCGTGACTCGACTTTCTAACGAGAGTCCGGCTGCCCCATAAGCCCAAGCGATACAGTCAGCAACCCAGATGGACAGAGTACGCTTGGAGACAGGGAGCCCCAATTTATTGGGGTCAAAAGACACAAAAAGCTGAGCAGCTTTACGGTGCTCCCGCGTACGGTCAAGGTAGAAGTTCAATGCCCTTCTACAGTCCAGGGTATGCAGGACCATTTCAGCTCGGCTGGAGTGTGGCCTGGGAAAGAAGGTCGGAAGTACCACCTCCTGATTGATGTGAAAAGGGGAGACCACTTTTGGAAGAAATTTAGGGTGAGTGCGTAGGACTACCCTATTTTTGTAGAACCGAGTGTAAGGGGGATCAGACACGAGGGCCTGCAATTCACTTACGTGTCTAGCGGAAGTGAGGGCTATCAGGAATAAGGTTTTCCAAGAAAGAAAACGTAGAGAACAGGTAGCCATAGGTTCAAAAGGCGGACAGGTGATCCGCTGCAAAACCACATTCAGATCCCAGTCAGGTGCTGGCGGGCGCAGAGGTGGTTTAAGTAGAAGGAGACCTCGGAGAAACCTTGCCACGAAAGGGTCGCTGGAAAGAGGTCTGCCGTCCACCGGCACATGATGTGCTGAAAGAGCACTGAGGTGAACTTTGACGGAGTTGGACTTAAGTCCCAGATTAGAGAGGTAGAGCAAGTACTGCAAGACCACCGACACCGAGCAGGAGAAGGGATCCTGAGACTGCTGGGCACACCAAGCGGAAAAGCGACGCCATTTAAGGGCATAGCATTTGCGGGTAGAAGGTCGCCGGGAAGCTAGGACGACCTCTTCTACCTCTGCCGGTAGTAGAAGGGGAGCAAGGACTACCCTTTCAGCAGCCAGGCCATCAGATGTAGAGATCTGAGGTTGGGGTGTAGAAGGGACCCCTGATCCTGTGTTAGGAGATCCGGTTGAAACCCCAGAGGGAACGGATCCTCTACCGCTAATTGCAGCAGGAGTGGAAACCACGGCTGTCTGGGCCAGCGAGGAGCTATCAGGATCATGGAAGCTTTGTCTCGGAGAACCTTGAAAAGAGTTCGAGAGACTAGCGGTATGGGAGGAAAGGCATACAGAAGGCTTTTCGACCATGAGAGCAGAAAAGCATCCGCCGCTACTCGTAGGGGATGCGGCTGCCGAGAGCAGAAGCGAGGAAGTTGCCGGTTGAGAGGACTGGCAAAGAGATCCATCGTGGGGAGGCCCCACTTCAGAAAAAGTTTCTGAACTACCAAGGGATCCAGGCGCCACTCGTGCGGCTGGAGGACCCTGCTGAGTTTGTCCGCCAGGCAATTTTCTTGGCCTGGGAGATAGACTGCCTTGAGAAGAATGCCGTGGCTGACGGCCCAAGAGCAGAGCCTCTGTGCTTCCCGACAGAGAAGGAAGGAGCCCGTGCCTCCCTGCTTGTTCACATAGAACATGGCAACTTGATTGTCCGTCTGGACAAGTACGGACTGGTGAGAAGTCAGGTGGGAGAAAGCCTTGAGAGCCAGACGGATTGCTCTGAGCTCCAGGAAGTTGATCTGCTGCGCAGACTCCCACGTGGTCCAGAGACCTTGAGTACATGCCCCTTGGCAATGCACTCCCCATCCTAGGAGAGAAGCATCGGTCGTCAGCACTTGAGCCGGCGGAGGAGACTGAAAAGACATTCCGAGCACCAGGTTCGGCCGATGAAGCCACCACTGTAGAGAGGAGGCCAGCGGGCCGGAGATGCGCACTAAGTCGGCT
Organism: Ichthyophis bannanicus; assembly: GCA_033557465.1. Classification (NCBI taxonomy): domain Eukaryota; kingdom Metazoa; phylum Chordata; class Amphibia; order Gymnophiona; family Ichthyophiidae; genus Ichthyophis; species Ichthyophis bannanicus. The sequence continues at coordinate 154,031,766 of CM066036.1, read as the reverse complement.
AGGCCGCCCGTGGCTTGATGCCACTGCTTGCGAAGGCACCACTGAGCAGGCCGCATATTCAGGCGGGCATTGGGGGTCACATGGACGGTGGAAGCCATATGGCCGAGTAGTCTCAGGAAGCGCCTGGCGGAGACCAGGGACTGGCTGCGAAAACGGCTGGCTAGGTCCATTAGCCGTTGAGCCCTGTCGAGAGGCAGGAAAGCTCGTGCCTGAAGAGTGTGCAGTCTTGCGCCGATGAATTCGAGATCCTGCGAGGGGAGCAAAGTGGACTTTGCGAAGTTTATGACAAAGCCCAAGTACTGCAGAAGAGTCACAGTGCGGTGCGTGGCCTTTGTGACTTCTGGAGAGGACGATGCTCTGATGAGCCAGTCGTCTAGGTACGGAAAGACATAGAGGCCGTGAAGCTGGAGGTAAGCCGCCACTACCGCGAGACATTTTGTGAAGACTCGTGGTGCGGAGGATAGGCCAAAGGGCAGTACTCTGTACTGGTAATGATTTCCCGCCACCACAAACCTTAGGTATTGGCGGTGGCTTGGGTGAATGAGGATGTGTGTGTAGGCATCCTTTAGATCCAAGGAGCATAGCCAATCTCCCTGCTGGAGGTAGGGCAGAAGGATTCCAAGGGTAAGCATCTTGAACTTCTCTCTGACGAGGAACTTGTTGAGGTTGCGCAAGTCCAGGATGGGTCTGAGGCCTCCCGTTCTTTTTGGTATTAGGAAATACCTGGAATAGAAGCCTCGACCCCTCAGGTGGTGGGGCACCGGTTCCACAGCCTGTTCCTGAAGAAGACTTGCTAACTCCTGAAGGAGTAAGTCCCTGTGCAGAGGGAGTCGTGGAGGTTCTCCCGGGAAATAGGAGGGAGGGACCTGGTGGAAGTGGAGAAGATAGCCTTCTCTCACAACCTGAAGCACCCAGGCATCCGATGTGATGTTGGACCACCTGTGGGCAAAGTGAACCAGCCGGCCTCCTGTGCTGGGAGGAACCAGCTGAGGGGGAGAGGCTATGCTGATGAAGTCAAAAACCCCCACCCTGCTGAGCAGGGGCCGGTGGTGCAGGCTTGGGGGCTTGCTGCCTACGGGACCCGTTACCCCGTCCCTTGGCCTGCTGACCCTGTTGGGGAGCTGCGGAGGCCTGATATTGAGGGTAGTGTTTATAGGCAGCCGCCTTTCTCGGGTAAAAGGACTTCTTTCCCGAGCCCTTCTTCTTCTGGGAAGGGGCGGAGGTCTTCCTAGAAAGCCTAGTTCTGGTGAGAGTCTCCGTCTCGATTTGTGCAGCCTTTTCAGCCATGGGCTTGCCAAAGAGGTTCTCACCTCGGCAGGGGACATCGACCAACTTGCCCTGCACCCAGGGTTCAAGGTCAGACGACTGAAGCCAAGCCTGTCGTCGGGCACCGATGCCGGCTGCGGCCACTCGTGCCGATGCTTCAAAGCCATCATAGGCTGCTCGAGACATGAATTTGGAGCATTCCCGAATACCAGTTGTCAAGGCTAGGAACCTCCGCAAAGGTTCCTCGGACAGGCCAGCGGAGAATCCGGCTATAGCCAGGTCTCTGAGATACATGCCCATGTAGAGCTGGTAGGTCTGGACCCGACAAGCAAGCATAGAGCCCTGGAAACACTTCTTACCAAGGCCATCCAGGTTGCGGGCCTCCCTGCCAGGAGGCACCGAGGAGTGCATCTTCTGGCTCTTAAGCCTATGCATGGCCGATTCCACCACCATGGAATGGTGCGGTAGCTGTGCCTTTTGGAAGCCAGGGCTCTTGCGGACTCGATAGATGGAATCGACCCGCTTGCTTAATACCGGCGACGATGCCGGACTCTCCCACATGCGGAAGAGTAGTCGTTCCAGCATGGGAGGAACCAGTACAGTAAAGTGCTCCCTGGCGGGAGAGTCGTACTGAAGGGCATCGAGCTCTTCGGCTCGAGGCTCCTCCTCGGGATCCGCAGGGAAGGCCAAAGCCTTGGCCATATCCCTGACGAAGTCCGAGAACCGGGCGTCCTCCGGAGGGGACTGTTTCCGAGGTTCGGACTCAGGCGAGTCCGAGGGGACACACCGAGTCCAAAACGAATCAGGTGACTCTTCCTCTTCAGACTCCCAGGCCGACTCCGAGGAGGAATCGGTGGGGTCGGTCCGGGCGGGTGGAGGCGTCGGCCGCCCCGACGCCGAGGGAGTCGGCGTCGACGACCTCGGTCCCGAACGGGAGGCCGAGGGTGACCTCGACCTCGGATCGACTCGAGCCCGCATGGACTCGAGGATCGGCTCGGTCTCCGGGGTCGACTTAGACGTCGACGTCCCGGCGGTCGGGGCAGAGGCGCCAGCGAGGCTAGCAATCAGTGCCCGCTGCTGGTCCATGAAGGCAGATAGTCTGCTCTCCAAGGCCGTCAACCTGAGTCCGACCTCAGGTGACCCAGCAGCCCCCGACTCGGGCCCCGACGGCGTCGGGCCCGACGTCGGACCCCTCGGAGGCGAGTCCAGGAGGACTACAGGACTTACCCGAGCAGGCAACTCCGACTCCAGACGAGGTCGCGTCGGGAGATGTTCCTTCTCCAAAGACCCGGGACGGCTATCGGGGCTATGCGACCTGGCCCTCGCGGAACCAGGAGCGTCCACCGACGCCGCCCTCGCGGGTTGCACCTTCCGATGATGGTCCCCGGAGGGAGAACCCCTGTCGGAGGAACTCCGGCGATGGTCAGAGCTGGAACCTCTGGACGCCAAGGCCTCCGACGAGGTCCGGGTACGGGTGGGATCAGCGAAGATTCGTTCCCGCTGATGCCGCCAACTCCTTAACGCTTTGGAGGACATTTTGCTGCAGGCCCCACAGATCAGTTCCTCGTGATCCGGGCCAAGGCAGCGGAGGCAATTATCATGTGTGTCAGTGAGTGACATATTTCTGTCACACTGAACACACCGCTTGAAACCACTGGCAGCCATCGGGGGAAAAAGGGCCCCTGCAAGGTCAAAGGACCGGGCTGCCAGCGAAAAAAACGAAAACGAAACTGACAGAAAATCAGAAAAACCGAAAAATAACAGAAGGACTCGCAACGGCGTCGCGAGTCCGGGCAGGAAAGAGACCGGCGTCGAACCGAAGAAAAAAGAGAAATAAAACACGAAAAATCAACTTTTTCAGCGGGGACAAGATGGGCACGTCTGTAGGGCTCCGCGGAAAAAAGAAGACTGGCTAAGATGGCAGCCTTGGGCGGGAAGGGGACCGCGCATGCGCGCTGCAATTCCCAAAGGCTTTCTTTGAAAGCTGGGGAAAATTGCTCCGCGAGGGCTCCATCGGCGCCGACGTCACCCATATGTGAGGACTGACTTCCTGCTTGGTCCTGGAGAAAGAAAGAGGTACTAATGCCACTGTACAAGTTGCTGGTGAAGCCTCACTTGGAATATTGTGTTCAGTTTTGGAGACCGTATCTCGCAAAGGATATTAAAAGGCTGGAAGCGGTTCAGAGGAAGGTGACCAAAATGATTTGGAGCCTGTGTCAGAAGACTTATGAGAAGAGACTTGAAGAACTTAATATGTACACTATGGAGGAGAGGAGGGACAGGGGAGATATGATTCAGACCTTTAAATACTTAAAAGAGTATTAATGGACAAACAAACTTCTTCCAAAGACGGGGAAGCTGTAAAACTAGAGGGCTGCAAGGGGGTAAACTGAAAGGCAATGTCAGAAAATACTTTTTCAATGAAAGGGCAGTGGATGCTTAGAATGTCCTCCCAATGGAAGTGGTGGGGGCAAACAGTGACAGAATTCAAAATGGCATGGGACAGATATAGTGGATCAAAATAAGCATAACTCTCTTATACCTGAACAAATAGGGGTGACCTACACGGAATGGTAGGTACACCCCTAAATAAAGGCATGGGGAGGGGTGACCTGCACAGAGCGGTCAAGCATCTACTCTTGCCACATTGCTGGGCTGACTAGATGGACCATACTGGTCTTTATCTGCCATCATGTACTATGTTATTCAGCAGAGACTACAACCACACCTGGAACAAGAACAACCAGAAATGCAAGCAGAGTTCAGAAAGGGTGAGAGAGACATCACAAATGTAAGCTAGATCCTTGAAAAGACAAAAGAATACCAAAAGAATATCAATTTGTGTTTTATTGACTATAGCAAGGCATTTGACTGTGTAAACCATTAGAAACTCTGGGCCACATTAAGAAGCAAAACCTGCACAACCTTTACATTGATCAAGAAGCAACAGTTCGAATGGAACAAGAATAAACAGAATGGTTTAAAATCAGCAAAGGTGTACGGCAAGGCTGCATACTTTCCCCCTACCCGTTTAATTTATATGCAGAACAAATCATCAGAGAAGCAGGAATGTATGAACACAACCGAGGTATGAAAATTGGTGGAAGACTCATCAACAACCTTCGCTATGCTGATGATTCCACAAGACTGGCTGGATGTGAAGATGATCTGAATCATTTGCTTCTCAAGATCAAGGAACATAGTCTTAAAATGGGCCTGCACCTTAATGTAAAGAAGACACAGATCCTGACAACTGGCAAAATCAATAAGTTCATCATTGATGGAGAAGAAAGCGTAGTTGCTCATCTGTAACAGGTATTCTCCAGGGACAGCAGGAATCAGTCCTCACATATGGGTGACGTCGGCGACGACGGAGCCCTCATGCGGAGCAATCCCCAGCTTTCAAAGAAAGCCTTTGGGATTGCATCACGCATGTGTGGTCCCCTTCCCGCCCAAGGGTGCCATCTTGCTCAGTCAATTGACATAGCTAAAAAGACGGCAAAAGAACAAAAAGCAATAATAGGATTGCAACTCCAGGGGAGGAGGGAGGGTCGTGAGGACTGATTCCTGCTGTCCCTGGAGAACACCTGTTACAGGTGGGTAACTACGCTTTCTCCAGGAACAAGCAGGAAGTCAGTCCTCACATATGGGACTCCCTAGCTATAGGCTACCGAGAACCCATAACTAAAAATAGGCTCCCTCTAGAAGAGCCATAGCAGCCATGATAGGAGTTCAACTGAGAACATAACACTCCGGTAGCCTGACACCAAAGGGTCGGAGGGTAGGAGTTGTCTAGACCTCAAACAGATTATGGAGTACAGCCTGGCCGAAAGCACTGTCCCATTGGGACTCCCTATCCAGCAGTAATGGGCTGCAAAAGTCTGCCTTGAAGACCAGGTTGCAGCCCGGCAGATGTCTGCCAGCGGAACAGAGCGGAAGTGAGCCACTGATGCCGCCTTAGCCCTGACCCGGTGGGCCGTGAATCGACCCTGCAACGGGAGATCGGCTGCCCTGTATGCCCAGGCGATACAATCTGCCACCCAAGTGGACAACATACGCTTGGAGAGAGGCATCCCCAGCCTACTGGGGTTATAAGAGACAAAGAGCTGAGAAGCCCTTCGATGTCCCTGCGTACACTCCATGTAGAAGGCCAAAGCCCTCTTACAGTCCAGGGTATGCAGAACTGCTTCTGCCCGACTGGCATGCGGCCTGGGAAAGAAGGTCAGAAGTACCACCTCCTGGTTGAGGTGGAACAAGGAGACCACTTTCGGAAGGAACTTGGGGCGAGTGCGAAGCACCACCCTGTTCCTATAGAACCGTGTGTATGGTCTATCGGAAACCAGAGCTTGCAGCTCACTCACTCATCTGCCGATGTGAGTGCCACCATGAAAAGCGCTTTCCAAGAGAGGAAGCAGAGATGGCAGGTAGCCATTGGCTCAAAAGGTGGGCGAGTAAGCTGCTCTAAGACCACATTCAAATCCCATTTGGTCGCCGAGGGACGAACCTGGGGCTTCAGCAGAAGTAAACCTCTCAGGAACCTGGACACCAAAGGATGTACAGAAAGAGGTTGTCCCTCCACTGGAGAGTGGTTTGCTGATAAGGCACTAAGGTGGACTCGGACAGAGTTTGACTTGAGACCTAAATCTGAGAGGTGAAGCAGGTACTGCAACACCACCGACACTTGGCAAGAGAAAGGGTTTACACTCTGCTTAGCACACAACACCTCAGACTTATGCCATTTAAATGCATAGGTTTTTCTAGTTGATTGCCTTCTGGAGGCTAGCAATACATTCTCCACATTTTTAGGGAGGAGAAGTGGTGCAAGGACTACCCTTTCAGCAGCCATGCCATCAGGTTGAGAGACCTGAGGTTGGGATGTAGAAGAGTGCCCCCCTCCTGCGACAGGAGGTTGGGGTGTAATCCCAGAGGAACTGGAGCCTCTGCTGCCAGTTGAAGCAGCAGCGGAAACCATGGCTCTCTCGGCCACCTGGGAGCTACCAGCATGACCAAGGTTTTGTCCTGAAAGACCTTGAATAGAGTCCAAGCCACCAGGGCCATGGGAGGAAACGCATACAGGAGGCCCACAGACCATGATATTAGGAAGGCATCTGCAGCCATCCTGCATGGATGTGGCTGTCTGGAGCAGAAACAGGGCAACTGATGATTTTGTGGGTTCGCAAACAAATCTATGGATGGTCTCCCCCAGCACTGGAACAGCTGCTGGACTATGCTGGGATCCAGTTGCCACTCGTGCGGCTGGAGAATTCTGCTTAGCTTGTCGGCTAAGAAATTCTCCTGACTTGGCAAGTAAACTGCTTTGAGGAACATACCCTGATTAACTACAAAAGAGCATAGGTCCAGGGTCTCTTGACAAAGAATGCGAGACCCTGTGCCCCCCTGCTTGCTCACGTAGAACATTGCCACTTGGTTGTCTGTCTGAATTAAGACAGGCTGATGAGCCAGGGTTTGACAGAAGGTCCGTAGAGCTAGGCGGATAGCTCGAAGCTCTAGAAGATTGATCTGTTGTGTGCTCTCCTGTGGAGACCACACACCCTGAGTGCACAATTTCTGGCAATGGGCTCCCCATCCCAGCAAGGATGCATCTGTAGTCAGCACTCTCGTGTGCGGGGGAGACTGGAAAGGCATTCCATCCAGTAGGTTGTGTGGCTGAAGCCACCATGCCAACGACTGCATCAGTCGTTTGGACACCTTGATGCTGTCTCTGAGTCTGCCTGTGGCATGTGTCCACTGGTCCCTGAGGCACCACTGAGCTGTTCTCATGTGGAGGCGGGCATTGGGTGTCACATGTACTGTGGAGGCCATGTGACCAAGGAGGCGCAGAAAGTGTCTTGCTGAGATCTGGGATCTGCGACTTACTTTCTGCACTAGGGTCACAAGTCTCTGTGCCCTGTCTTCTGGTAGATAAGCCCTTGCTTGAAGGGTGTCTAACCTTGTTCCTATAAACTCCAGTCCTTGAGAGGGAACCAGAGTGGACTTTGTGTAATTGATCACAAACCCTAGGTGCTCCAGCAACTGGATAGTGCGAGACGTGGCCTGTTGGGCTTCCAGGGCTGACTGGGCTCTGGTGAGCCAGTCGTCCAAGTAGAGGAAGACAAATACCCCTTGGTTTCTTAGGAAGGCCGCCACTACCGCCAGGCACCTTGTGAACACCCTGGGTGCTAAGGCTAGGCCAAATGGAAGCACCTTGTACTGAAAGTGGTTTCCTCCCACCACAAATCGTAGATATTGTCTGTGGTCTGGATGAATTAGGATGTGCGTATACGCATCCTTTAGGTCTAAGGAGCATAGCCAGTCTCCCTGGCGGAGGTAAGGCAGCAACATTCCAAGGGAAAGCATCTTGAACTTTTCCCTCACCAGGAACTTGTTTAAGTTTCACAGGTCGAGGATGGGTCTTAGGCCTCCAGTTCTCTTTGGTATCAGAAAGTACCTGGAGTAGAAGCCCTTTCCCTGCAGGTGGTGGGGCACCGGTTCTGCCACCTGATCCTCTAGAAGACCTGCCAACTCCTTTAAAAGGGGGTCCCTGTGAAGAGGGGGTCTGAGAGGCTCCCCTGGAAAGTAAGAGGGAGGTGCCTGGGTGAGATGTAGTCGATAGCCCCTTTGGACTATTTGCAGAACCCAGGCATCAGTTGTGATGGCTGGCCACCTGTGGGCATACAGGGTCAGCCTTCCTCCTGTGCATGGCCTTGCTTCCTTGGAGAGAGGGACTATGCTCTGGGAGTCAGAAACCCCCTCCAGGCTGGGCCGGAGCCGGTGCCTTGGGCTTGGGGGCTTTTTGCTTAAGCGGGCCATGCCCCTGTCCCTTGGCCCGATGCCCCTGTTGGGGAGCTGGGGAGGCCTGATAGGTGGGGTAGTAGCGGTAAGCCATAACTTTTCTCAGGAAAAAGGGCTTCTTACCTGAGCCCTTCTTTTTAGAAGGGGCAGAAGTCTTGTTCTCAAGTCTTGTCTGGGTCAGGTGCTCGGGCTCGATTTCGGCAGCCTTTTCTGTCATAGGCTTGCCAAAGAGGTTTTCACCTCGGCAAGGGACATCGACCAACTTGTCCTGTACCCATTGCTCCAGGTCTGACAACTGTGGCCATACTTGGTGGCGTGCACTGATGCCAGCTGCAGCTACCCGGGCTGACGCCTCGAGGTCATAAACTTCGAGCACTCCTGGATCCCAGTGGACAAAACTTGGAAGCGCTGCACAGGTCCCTCAGAGGCCAGCTGAGAACCCGGCAATCTCCTTTGCCAGGTCTCACAGGTACATGCTCATGTATAGCTGGTATGTCTGGATTCGGCATGACAGCATTGAACCCCGGTAGCATTTTCTGCCGAGAGCATCCATGTTGCGGGCCTCCGGCCAGGAGGCACCAAGGAGTGTGTCTTCTGACTCTTGAGCCGGCGCATGGCCGATTCCACAACCATGGAGTTGTGCGGCAGTTGTGCTATTTGGAATCCAGGGCTCTTGCGAACTCGGTAAATGGAAATCGATTCGCCTGCTGAGTACAGACATCGAGGCCAGTGTCTCCCACATGCAGACCATCAGCCGTTCCAGAATGGGGGGCACCGGTACAGTAAGGGCTTCCCGAGGGGGAAAGTGATACTGGAGGATCTTGAGCTCCTTGGCTCGAGGCTCCTCCTCGGCCTCCCCCGGGAAAGACAAAGCCTTTGCCATGTCCCGGATGAAGTCCAAGAACAGAGTGTCCTCCAGGGGGACCTTCTCTGAGGTTCAGAACCCGGGGAATCTGAGGGGACTATTTAGTCCGATGGGTATCCAGTGACTCCTCGTCCTCCGTTTCCCAAGCGGACCCCTCCGAGGAGGAGTCGAGTGGCTCCGGCCTCGAGGGCTTCCGTCTCGACCGCCCCAACGCCAGTGGAATCGGCGTTGACGACCTCGGTCCCAAACAGGAGGTCGAGGGGGACCTTGGCCGAGGATCGACTCGAGTTCTTAGTGTCTTGAGGATCGGCTCGGCCTCCGGGGTCGACTTCGACGTCGATGTCCCGGTAGTCGGGGCGGATGGAAGGGAGAGACCAGACATCAGTGTCTCCTGCTGGTCCATGAAGGCAGACACGCTGCGCTCCAAGGCCACCAACCTGAGACCAAGCTCAGGAGGCTCCACAGCCCCCGGGTCGGGTCCCGACGCTGGCTCTCCTGGAGGAGAGTCTACATGAGGACAGTGCTTACCTGCCTTGGCGTCTCCGGGTCCTTACGAGGGAGTTTTGCAGGCCTCTCCGACTCCGAGGATCCGGGGCGACGGGCCGGGCTCCGCGACCCAGCCTGTGAGAGACCAGGCCACTCTGATCCATCTAACGACACCACCCTCATGGATTTTTTCTTCCTCCAGTGTTCCCGCGAGGGAGACCCCCTTTCAGAGGACACCTGATGCTGCTCAGGATCAGAGAGCTCCTGAGAGGTCAAGGCATCTAATGAGGTCCAGGCCCAGGTGGGTGCGGACTCAGGAAAAATCCTATCATGTTGCTGCTGCCTGCTCCTCAAGGCCTTGGAAGACATTTTCTTACACAGGCCACAGACCTTCGGGTCATGGTCGGTCCCAAGGCAACGGAGGCAGCAGTCGTGTGTGTTGGTAAGAGACATTAATCTCGTGCACCGATCACACTTTTTAAACCCGCTGGCAGCCATCGGGGGAAAAAGGGCCCCTGCGAGGTCAAAGGACCGGACTGCCAGCTAAAAGGAAAATGAGCGCAAATGCTAGTCTCTAAGGACAAAAACTGAAAAATTGGACCGGACTCGATACCGGTGTACCGAGCCGAGGCGGGGAGGTGAACCGGCGTCGAACCGGCTAGACAGAAAAGAATTTTTCTGACTTTAAACACTTTTTTCACAAGGGAACTTGGACGACGTCCGTTGGGCTCCACGGAAAAAAGGAGACTGAGCAAGATGGCACCCTTGGGCGGGAAGGGGACCGCGCATGCGTGATGCAATCCCAAAGGCTTTCTTTGAAAGCTGGGGATTGCTCCGCATGAAGGCTCCGTCGGCACCGTCACCCATATGTGAGGACTGACTTCCTGCTTGTTCCTGGAGAAATTGAAATACAGTAAGACAACTTTAACCTCCTTGGATCAATAATCAATAAAGAAACAACAAGCAGTCAAGAAAGCCAACGACGCACTGCTCTTGGAAGAATGTCTATTAAGGACCTAGACAAGATTCTCAAGAGCAGAGATGTCTCTCTCAATACTGAAATTTGACTTGTCCAAGCCATGGTATTTTCAATAAGGTCATATGGATGCGAAAGTTGGACAGTGAAAAAGATAGACAGGAAGAAAATAGATGCCTTTGAATTATGGTGCTGGAGAAGAATACTGTGTATACCATGGACTGCTCAGATGACAAGACTTTGACTTTCATACTTTGGACACATCATGCAAAGAGAGAGATCACTAGAGAAAGACATCATGCTTAGCAAGGTTGAAGGTAAATGCAAAAGAGGAAGACCAGCAATGAGAAGGATCGATACAATAACAGCAGCTATGGATGCCTCTCTATCAACAATGAGCCGCCTGACTGAAGACCAAACACAGTTTAGGACACCTATTCAGAAGGTCGCCATGAGTCGACACAGATTCGACAGCACTTAACAACGACAACATCAACAACAACATAGGCAACTGTAGTTTGCACCAAAATCTGATAGGCACCATAGTGCTGCCATTGCAGCCAGGACTTTATCCAGGCTTGTTTCTGCCATCGTTTTCTTTGGCTGCTGAGTCAGGAACAGCAGCAGCCATTGTAATAGTTCAGAAAAAACTCAGCATGGGATCTCAGAATCAGCATGTAACCTCAGACCCAATGGAAACCCCCTCTTCCCTTCCCTCCATGGGGTTCTTGTTGCCAGGGAAACCAGAGCAGAAATGAGGCTTGCCCTGTGTCTGAGACTGAATGCTGGTTCTGAGGCTACTGCAATGGCTGCTGCTATTCCTGATCCATTGTCTGAAGATGATAGCATTAGGGACAGGCCTGGGGGTAAGGGGAACTTGGGATGAGTGGGGCTTCCTTCCTATAACCCATCAGTAATTTCTAGGGGAACCGCCCCTCACTCAAGATCCTTTCATACATTTTGGTAGCAATGGAGGTTGAAGTGGGGGCCTTCTTGTGCCCAACTTTTAAATCCAGCCATGAGTGCACAAACATCTCTCTGGTAACATTAACACCTCTTCTTCCAATTCCTTCCACTCTAAATTCCTCTTGCAATTTTAATTTACTTGTTTCCAGTATGATAAGACCATCCTGCATTTAAACATTTCTCCCAATGAATTCATTCTTAGAACATGTACGTTTAACTCATACCATAAACTGGCTGCAGGAATGACAAGAATTTAGGTTCCTTAAGATGGCACAATGCAGTCATAAGAAACCTGTATAAAGCTGTAGCTCTTGACTACATTCCCCTACTGACTTATTTTATTGATTTGAGAGATGGCTTTCCTTAAGCACAATGTAATCAGCAGACTTCTGCAAAGACACAATGAGGTGAGCTCACATCAGTAATGAGGATTAGTTTCTTTGGGTTGCATTCAACAGATGTGAGTGTATTATGGCTTAGTTTCCTTTTCAGATGTTTTTTAAAGAACACCTCATGTTACAAACATGACAAACAGGGGCGGCTCAAGGCAATCTGCTTCCTGAGGCGAAGTATGAAATGGCGCCTCCCCCCACCCTAGAGGGGGTGGGGCTTTTTCAGAAATCCAATCAGAGACTGAACCAAACCAAAAAGCCGATTAGATTATATGGAGGAAATGCAAGATGTTTGCACACAGGGCCGTATCGAGTTGCAATCATACCCTGTGCAACTTGCAGCTCGGGCGCATGCCCCCCTCCCCCCATACCTCCGTCCAGCGCTGCCTGCTCTTTCCTTGCTGCTGCTGCCGCCCTGTTTTTTATCATGGCGGCACTGAGAGCAGGCAGCGCTGGACGGAGGTATGGGGAGGAGGAGGGGGCGCCTGATCTGAAAGACACCGGCACTTTAAGCAGATCTGTCCCTCCTTACTCTGACATCGCATCAGAGGAGGGAGGGACCAGACCTGCTTAAAGTGCTGTGAAAAGGCTTGGGGAGCGCATTTCGGATGCCTGCTATTGTCCTGCCAGCGGTGGCAGGGCAACAGCAGACAGCCAAAATGTGGCCCCCAAGCCTTTCCCCCCATCAGCCCACTTCCAGTCCTAAACCCCCCATAGTCCATTACCAGTCCTACCCCCCAATCAGCCCACTTCCAGTCCTAACCCCCCATCAGCTCACTTCCAGTCCTAACCCCCCCATAGCCCATTACCAGTCCTAACCCCCCCCCCCCACCCACTGGCTGCTGAAGTTGAAGCCGCTGCCACTTTCACCGCAGCAGCGGCAGAAGAAAGTGCCCTGCGGCCACCCCGGCAGAGCCCTCTTCTCCCCCTCAGCGCCGCCGCCAGCTTTAGAGAGCCACGAAGGGAAGAGTTTCCCTTTCTCGCGGCTATGCTAAGCCCGTGGGCGCTGATGGGATTTCCCATCAGTGCCCGCGGGCTTAACAGAGCCGCGAGAAAGGGAAACTCTTCCCTTCGTGGCTCTGTAAAGCCGGAACTGAGGGAGAGAAGAGAGCTCTGCTGGGGCGGCCGTGAGGCACTTTCTTCTGCCGCTGCAGTGGCGGTAGCGGCAGCGGCTCTTCCAATCGTTTTTTGGGTTTTTTTTAAAATTTGAAGGCCAAGTGAGGCGGCTTTTTGGGGGCAAATTTGCCGCCCCCAAAAAGTTGCTGCCTGAGGCCACCGCCTCACTCGGCCTCATTATAGAGCCGCCCCTGATGACAAAGGCATCTATTAGAAATTTCTTTGCACAATTAAAACTTCTCTCCTGTTAGTCTTCCTCTGTTGACTTCCCTTGTTAGTTTACACATTCTATTCCATTAAAATTAGTATTTTTTTCTAATTAGAAGAGTAAGAATATTCACAAATGTGGAAACTGTGCAGATATTCTACAGATACACTTCAGAATTCCGTTATTTGAACAATATGGGGTCGATTCTGCACTCTGAATAGTGGAGTTGGACATCCAACCCGCACACAGCCCTGGGAACGTATTTTGCTGCATCAACTGGGGTGGGGAGGAGTGGCCTAGTGGTTGGAGCAAGTTACCTCAGGCCGGAGGTCAGGGGTTCAAATCCCACTAGAGGACAGCAACCTTGGGCCAGAAGGACTGGGGTTTCTAGTCACAAGGTGCTCCTTGTGGTCTTGGGCAAGCCACTTACACAGGGAACATGGGCAAAGGAGGGTTATTAGTGTATGTGTCTCATATCCCCTTGTGTTAAATGTATCCCCCAATTGTGTTGTGATCACTTTGATTGAAGGATAAGGTGGTATACAAAACTGTCTAAATAAATAAACTCCCTGCACATACAATCCACTGTACAGGGAACACTGGGCAGGAGGGGGAGGTGCTGGGACAGAGCAGGGGCGTGGCCAGGCACCCAGACATACAGAGGCCATTCAGGTCAGGCCTCTGTATGTCCCCCAGAGTTGACATGGACACCCAACTTATTCCACCACAAATGTGGAATAAGTGCCAGGCACCAGAGCAATTTCAGTCCTCAGTCCCCCCCTACCCCATTTCACCACCATAGGAGGGTAACACCAGCTCTATGATGCCCTTTGGGGCCCCCCAAGGAGGGAAGCATGGCAACATAAGGTGTCAGATCAGCTGTAAGGCACTAGGTTGCTCTGGCTGGACATGCCAGTGCCATGACAACAGGACACCATTGTGTTAGGGAAATCAGAATCCTATATATGTGCCCTTTGTAATAATAATGCTTAGTTTAAGTGCATATACAGGAGGCCTGCACAAGAGAAATTAGAATTCTATAGAAATCAGAATCCTATGTGTGTGCCCTTTGTACATTCTGGTGTGGGTATGGAAAAAGGAATGTGCTGTGTAAGCTAAACTGATTGTTCTACTCAAGGATGACTTGTATTTGCATTAGTTACTGATAAACTATAGTGGGCCCCCAGAAGATGGGTGGATGACGTATGAATATGTTTCTGATGATGTATAAAATACGGACAATCCCTCCACCCTTTGGAATAAACTTGCATACTTTCCTTTTGTGTGGTCTGTGAGTTTTATTCCCCTGGATTCCAGCCAGCCGGAGCAGCACACCGCAGATGAGGGTTCGGGACTTCCCTGGCCTGGAGTGACTAACAAGAAACAGAACCTTTACATTTGGTGTCAGAAGTGTCGGATACTCCCGTTGGCCAGGGATCCCTGTGCTTTGGTAGCACGGTTTAAATTAGAACTGGTATTCTCCCTTTGGTTGGGAGTGTCCCTATTGCTTTGGTAGCATGGTTAAATGGTAATTAAGACTTTCCTGTTCCCTGGGTGGGAATCGGGGGGAAAGCTCTCTTTCTCATCTGCGGCTGCTGTGAGGGCTGTGTGTGTGTGAGTCTGGCTATACGCCCCTGCCGTATTTTGAAGCGATATAGCGCTCGTGATAGATACTGTGCAGAAAGCAAGTGGCCAGACATGCGTTTGTTGTGAATTAATTAGAGGATGGGGGGGTCCCAAGGTGAGGGGGCTGCTCCAGAATCTGCGGGAGTGCATGTTCTGCTATATGTTGTGATAAGTTTTAAAACTGCAGCTAAAAAACAGCCATTCTACATAAATTGTCAGTGTAAGTTACAGGAGTCTGTTAGCATGTTTATCTCTGTGCCTATACGACACCCCCCCCCCCTCTCTAGAACTGATGACTCTGGAATGCAAGTGACAAGTGGTGTTTGTTTATTCTTCCACTGATTTGCTCTTCCCTCCCCCTCCCTTCCCGTTCTTTGTGTTCAAAGGTTACGGACAGGCAGACAGAACAGAAACTTAAAGTTTGTCAGACGGCTGCCTGGGTGAGAATCTTCACAGTCTTGGCAAGTGCATATATCTATATGATTTGCAAGGTATTGTGGGCAATGTAGTTCATTCACACCAGACACAGCTGCTGACAATAATTTAGTTGTGCTCAAGTGTTAAAGCCAATATGATATTTATTTATGGGGTTATTTCTCCCAACACAGATATGCTTGGTAGCACATAAATCAGGTTACTTGCTTCCAGTGTTTAACTTGGAAAAACAAAGTCAAAATCAAAATCAGGAAAACAACCTTTAAACTTGTCAGGCAATTAGCTAATGTTTTCCTAGCATATATCTAACAAACGAAAAGCCACAAAGAAAGGAAAAAAACTGTTCTTTTCAGGTTAACTTCTGATCACTTGCCACATAGATTCAGAAGTGATTCTCTCCTAGCTCACAAGCAATTAGGCAAGACTCAATTGCCAGTAGTTATCCAGCTGAAACCCCTTAGCTGGCCTGCTTTCTACTGTGTGGGTCAAATCCTGCTTCAGGAGCTTTTCTGAGTAGATTAAAGAACAAGTTTATATTTCTTTGTGATGGTTGCTGTACTTTGTAACAGAAAGTTACCAAAGGAGTTTGGACAGAGAACAATCCATATAAACACATTCTTCATCTGCAATCATTCCCCCATCTTCAACAAGCATAGGTTCAATATCATGGATTGGCACAGATGAATCTCTCAATGGAGCACTTTCAGGAGAATACTTGTTTCCCTGCTGTCTTTCAAGGTTATAGCTAGGGCATAGATCAGTGTTCATACCTGAGCTTCCATTGCTGCTAGAGTTCCTCTCTATATAGCCTGGCCAGTATGTAGTCCAGTTCTTATGTCCAGCCTTCCAATCCAGATCCCTGGACACTGGATCTCTCTTCACATACCTTCTGGCACAGGTCTTAGGGTCCCTTCCACGTGCAGCCGTCTCCCTCACAGGTACCCTCTGGTGATTCCTAGCTCTGCAGCACCATTCCTCTGGCTTTCCCCAGTCCAATGGTGTATGCTGGCCCTTGGAATACCTCCCAGTATACGTACTGCTTTGGACTCTTCTAGACCTCTCAAAGGCTTTTCTCTTCCTTCTTCCAAAGGGTCTCTTTCCTTCTCTGTCCATCCGGTTTGGCTTCTGCTTCTGATGATCCTTCAGATGAAACTGATGATCAAGCTCAAGCTGATTCTCAGGATAATGAGGACCCTTCTCTGGATATTCAAGGTGATCATGAAGATGATCATCTGTAGAATAAACTCTACTTTTATTCTGCTGGGATGAGTGCTCCTCCCTAACACAGCGCATGTGCTGAATCAGGCCCTGCCCTTTGAGATGAGTGCTTAGGGATTACCTCATAGCCCTCCTGATTGAACACACGTTTCCCCACTTCAGCTCCTCTAATGGCTGTTGGAAACCTGGTGCATTCTGGGACTGGTAGTCTTTTATAGGAAAATTCTGTTTTCTTATTTCTACCAGAACTGACAGGTTGCTTGTTCAGAGTCACTTCACCTTTTCTATAGCTCCTTCCTGAGCTATGATAAGCTTCCTTATCACAAGTTAAACAGCATACTAAAACGTAAATTATTATTTGTTTGCAGAGTGTCTATTTATTGCCATATTGTAAGAAGACAAGCTAAATAGAAAGAAAATTACTTTTGTACTTAACAACGGTATAACTGTCACTGAAATATGTAATAGGGTGGTGTCTGTATTTAGACACCCATTGCTATAGCAATGTACTGAATAATGAAATACTAAAAGAGCTCTTAATCTGCTTCACAATATCCCTCCCCGAGTCTCATTGGCCAGCTTGGCCAAAGGTGAATTGGCCACAGGTAAAGGTGTAAATAACAGCTGGGGCTCGCTGGGATTTTCCCACAGTGGGGTGACTCCTGCTGAGTGGAGGTGCGAAGGCGCGTCCTGTTGATTTCAACAGTCTCACCTCCTTCTCTGCAGAGAGGTCTCTTTACTAGCTGGTAATGATCCTAGGTGACTAGAGGTATTGTGAATCGGAAATGTGACAGGCACTGCAGCAACCAAGTGAATTTTGAGCACAGATCGAGGTAAGGAAAAGTGGGACTTTGGTATCTACCTTGGTGGTTTGTATATTCTATTGGGAACTGAGACTGATTGTGTGTGAGTGAGATGTATAATGTAAATAGTGGAGGAATTCGGGGAGTGGGGTGCGCTCCAAATACCCCGAGGGTCTAGTTCATTATACAGGGCGAAATTTCTTAAGAAAGCACTTGTAAGCTTTGATTTATCTCTTGTTTAAATAAGAACTGAAACAGAAGTTTCCCAAATAAGTAACTCCTTTGTGTCCTTCCCAACAAGCTGAAAAAAAATATATGTTTTGTTTACGGTAAATATTGTTTTTCTTCTACTTGCTGGTTGGTGCAGGATTTAAGGAATCTGAATAAGATTGTCCAGACCTAGCAACGGATTCTTTCCTTTGAAAACCTTATTTCAAAAGAAACCCCTTGATTTGTATATTTATGCTTTTGGTTAAAAATATTGAGCTAAATTTTGCATGAACACAAATGGTTCAGTATTGTAGATTTGAGGTATATGTTTGAGCCGGCTCCCTAGGCACTATGTAGATGATCTTTAAAGTTTAGGGCAGGAGAAACCAGTTGTGATAGAAGCCATTAACAATCTGCTGCATTTCTTGGGAAAGAAAAGATTCAGGGTGTCTTGGAGAAAACAAAAAATTTAGGTTGGGGCTATCCCTTCCCCCTACAACATCAGAAACGAAATCAGAAACTTAACAAAGAGAACAAAGAAGAGAGAGTGAAAGGGGGCAGCCCCTCCCGTGGGCTACAGAAGGCACAAATGGTTTTGGATTGTTTTTCTTTAACCTTCAAAGTAGGGGTTGGGAACCCTGTCAGGACAATGGGGCATCCTGAGCCAGTAATTAAAAGACTGCAACTTGAAAAAATAAAATGATTTGATATTATAGAAACACATAGAGTTGTAACTATAGGAATTTAATAGCAATCACAATTAGTGACAATTCTCAAGCAACTTTTTATTTAGGACTTTTCTCTCTCTTGTTCAGCTATCTGCATTTGCCTGAAGGAATTTGGACTCAAGACAGACCTGCTGTTTACTTTGCTATTTGTGTTTGAGATAACATCAAGGTTGAACTGTTACTCTAAGTAGATTGCTTTAACATAATTTCATTGTTTCAGATCAGTTTGATACCAGTCTCAAGTATTATGTATAAGGTTTTAATTTAAATGTGACAAAGCATGATTCTGAATTCACCTTTTTGCAGTTTCATGTTATTTGAATGTTGAATGTCTGTTTCCTGAACTGTAAGATTTTAAGTTAATTACTTTGCATTGTTAAGCTCGGTGCTGATGACTGACGAACAGGACAGTAGCACCATGGGTGCTGGCTATCTTTCTGATTTGATGTGTTGGGGTCCAGAGAGAAAAAGTTTTTAACATTTCAGTTTTAGTAATACAGTATATTGTAGCACTATGATATACAAGTTTTCTTTAGTTTACACACTTGCACTTTATGTTACCAAAATACTTGTCATAGCAGTACATTATGTAGAGGTTCAGTACACATAGAAATTATAGAATTTTGGAAAGAGGCTGATCTGCAATTGCTTAGATCACATTTAGTGGAAAGATGAAGCTTAGTTCCCAGGAAATATGAGAATATTTGTAAATAATAACATTAACGTGAGTTCATTGAAAAGAAAAAAAAAAGCAGAGAGTGAGAGAGAGAGAGACAGAAGGTGAGGCTACAGCCTTGGAAAAGGCAATAAACGTGCTGCTCCGAGTGTGATGCCACCGGAATTCTGACTGCTTTAAGACTCCTCGAGGACCCACAAGGCCTGAAGAACATGAACCTTGCATATTTATGCCTCTGAAGAGACATGACTAGGCAGGGGGGAATAGGCCAAGAAGAACCCGAGGAAACATCGCCATGAGGCCCAACCACAAATGCCTTGAACCTTCTCAGGCCTCTCATCTCAAAAGGATCTCTTAAACACCATGATTAGTGAGTAACTTCCACAGATCCTTGTGGGTACTGCGATTATAAGATCAGTCCTCAAATATTTTTAAGTTTCCACAACACTCTCACTGGGAATCGGGTATAAGATAGACTTTAGTCACACCTGAGAGATTATGTGGCTGTTCTGTTAGAAGCCATACTCCTTCCTATTGGGATTGATGTTATAAAATGCCGTGAAGCACTAGTCTATATTGTAAGGATTTTATTTATATTTTGTTTAGGCAGTTGCTAATTAGAATGAGCACTGTTTATGCTTATGGAAAAGGATCTACATTTATATGTATATATACCTTTTGTTTACAAAAATACTAAGTTTCTAACAATTGTTTGATGTTCTTAGCAGCCTTGCCAAATAAGGATACACTAGTATGGTATAAAAAAGACAGAAGGACCTATGCATGTAGTTTGATGGAATGATGTAAGTGGAAAAAAAAAAGTGGTGTTGAGAGGAGTGTGATGGAATATTCATGTTGGAAAAGAGAACTCAGATTAACATTATAAAATGGTGAGGGTAAATTGAAATGTGAAATGATGTATCCGATGTATCCACCTAGAAAGAAAACTGACAATGAATACTCTACAATATTTGATTATGCCATCCCCATTAACTCCAATTTTGAAAGTTATCTAGCCCAGAGATATATCCAATAATTGGAAATAGACACTTGAAGATAGGCTGAGTGCACTTTTCATCCTAATGAGCTTTGGGGAGACCCACACTGGCCATGTGGTGCTTTTCAGATGCTTTTATCCCTTTTTGCCTCTATGTGTCCTGGCCCGACACATGAAGCTAAAGGAGGAAAGTTACTTACACAAATTTTTACAAATTGGTATAATTCTAAAATTGTGGAACAATTGAGGAAGTGTGGGCATCTTGTCAAAATTTATTAGCTAAATTGAGTTGCTTAGGATTGGCTGTTGTATGCAAACAGCAACCCATGAAGGGGGGAACCTCCGAAATCTTAAAAAAAACAAACAAAAAACAACAACTTTGTAAAGACACTAAACTGTCTTGCCTTTGACTATGTTCAATAAACAAACAAACAACCAAAAAAAATGCCCTAAGGGAGTAGACTGAACCTTTTCTCCCTCTGAACTGTTATATGGAAGACTGCTTATTTTTTTTATATTCATTTGTTCTTGACTGTTGTTGAAAGGCCTTACAAAGCTCTACCACTTTTATGTATTCCTATACTCCTGCTTTTATGGTGGCTGATGTACCTGAGCTGCCACATACAGATGTTCCATTAATAATGTCTGTTTAGTTATTTTGTAGTAGATTGTTAGGCTGTTCTTATAGTGGGCGTATGCAGGCCCAAAGGGGGGATTGTTAGGGAAATCAGAATCCTATATATGTGCCCTTTGTAATAATAATGCTTAGTTTAAGTGCATATACAGGAGGCCTGCACAAGAGAAATTAGAATCCTATAGAAATCAGAATCCTATGTGTGTGCCCCTTGTACATTCTGGTGTGGGTATGGAAAAAGGAATGTGCTGTATAAGCTAAACTGATTGTTCTACTCAAGGATGACTTGTATTTGCATTAGTTACTGATAAACTATAGTGGGCCCCCAGAAGATGGGTGGATGACGTATGAATATGTTTCTGATGATGTATAAAATACGGACAATCCCTCCACCCTTTGGAATAAACTTGCATACTTTCCTTTTGTGTGGTCTGTGAGTTTTATTCCCCTGGATTCCAGCCAGCCGGAGCAGCACACCGCAGATGAGGGTTCGGGACTTCCCTGGCCTGGAGTGACTAACAAGAAACAGAACCTTTACACATTGCACCAGCACACCAGCCAGAGCATTGAGGGAACTGGATAGGTACATCACAGGACATTCCCTTTGCAGAATTGCCTGCATGCTGAGCCATCTAAGTGCCCAGATTCCAAAACCATGAGAATGTACAGCTCCCGCGGTTGCAGAATCAGGTACAAAGCAGCACCATAAATCTTTTGGCTGTCAAAACAGCCTGGAAGTGCCCCTTGCAGAATCAGCCTCCATGTGGACCACTTGCATTTAGAGCAATCCTGAAGTGGTTTACAATCAATATTTCATCTTACAATATATTTATCTACCCTACTAACCTCCCACCTAGATATGCAATATCATCCTTGATAATTATGTCTTATATATTAGATATTTGCAAATAAATAACATTTCTGGCATGTTCCTTACCTTACATGCAGAAAATATACTGTGACTTCATTCAAAATACCCTGTGACATTCAGATTCACTTTCCTCGACTTTTTCTTTTGTTCTGCAGGAGTTTCCTTAATAAATGTATTTCATAGTAACTCTCTGCCAAGATTGATTCAGATTCTTTTCTTTTTGCAAACAAGTGAACTAAATAAAACTGCATCCTTTTTTTCACAGAACATGGTAGCTGTTTGCACATAAAGCTGTCAGACAAAGGATGAGTGAATTTTTAATGAATAAATAACTGTGGGGTACATCTGAACCTTGTAGATATAGATACTGCTGTACTTAATATGAAGTCACCTCTTTAACATGGCACTATGTTGCACTCTATGAAGGATAGTGAATGCACATATATTAGAGAGGGTATCATACATACAAAACAATTGGATTAGCATAACTGAACTCTTGACAGTTGTCAAGGGGTGATGAATAGCACACCATTGCTCACCAGTTTGCTTCTGCGAATTCAGCACCTATTTAAAAATCTGAAGCAAACTTCTAGGAAACCTCCTGTCACAAGTAGAATATATATAAACTGCACTTAGAGACTTAAATTTTATTTATGTTTCAAACTGATAGTCAACTTTTTATAGCTATTTAGTCATTTTCAAGGCTGATTCCAACAATAAATTAATCATAATTATAATAAAACGATTCATTCTGTCATTACAGTACTATGTTCCTAGCCTAGTCCTAGAACATTTGCAGTGACAACCTCCTTAAAAAAGCCTATATTAGCAATCTGAAGGGAAAACCCAGATCTCTTTAACTCAGAGGTGTGTGTAACCCAGCTGGGGGAGAAAGACGCCTGGACCACAAGGTATCAAACCCCCTGGGGACCAGCAGACCCACCAAAGGATCCCGGTGTTAGACAGGCTCCTGCAGCACTGTCAGCCCTCTCATTCAACCAGTTCTGTCTGAGAATTAGAATTCTGTCTGAGAATTAGAAAGAAAAACCCAGATCTCCGTGGATGAGAGGTGTGGGTAGTCCAGCCAGGGGGGAAAGGGACCTGGACTACCAGGTATCTAACCCCTTAGGGCCCACCAGACCCACCAAAGGATCCTGGTGTTAGACAGGCCTCCTGTAGCTCAGTCAGCCCTTTTGCTCAACAGTTCTGAGTGAGAATAACCCAGCTTATGGCTAGAAGACCTCTGTCTCTTTTCTTAGCCTTTTCTGTCCAATTAGTCCTAACACTCCTAATTTATGGGAGTATCGCTCAGTAAAATTCTCTAACCCTGGAAATGTGTCTTCAGCTGCTGAGGATACTGGATCCTAGAGCTAACAGGGAACTCTTATGTGGGAGATCAGAATTCTGACATGCTCATTTCTCAGCTGTTGAAGATGGGGGAGAATCCATTTGTCGAGACTGGACTGGAGGGATGATATGGAAGGGTTAGTTTTGCGCAAAACATCACGATAATAAACCTCACTCCTAAGCAACAGTATGTGGATCTCAGTCTCTAAAATTTACTGCTAACGCTCTGCATAGTACTTGCATTGTATCAAATAAAGCATCCTTCTGGAGTTCATAAGATGTGGCATGTATAGGCAACTTGTCAAGGCGTCACTGGCAATTCCTCTTAATCAGGTCTGTGGCTCCTAATACAATAGGAAATATTTCTATATCTTTCTGCTATGTTCTCTTGGTTTCTGACTGCATTTCTTAGTACTTCAGGATTTTCTCCCTCTCCACATGATTCACAGAATTGCTTGGAACCAAATATCAATGCCATTCTGGTGTTTTTCTCATTTACTATCGTCAGGTTTCCTCATATCCAGTTTCTTATCCATTGGAATGGGAATGTCCCAAGTTATAATTTCTTCATTCTGAGTAATTCTCTTAGGATTGTGATCCCAGTGTTTTTCTGCTACCATGATATTGTAATGCTTACAAAGCTTCGAATGGATGAGACATGCCACCTTATTGTTCCTTTCTGTACAGAAATGCTCTGCCATCAGAACTTCAGAACCAGCTATGAGATGAGTAACTGTTTCTAGCTCTTTCTTACAGGATATGCATACTGTATGTCTGATTTATCCATTTTCTCTGTGCTCGCTGTGAACCACCTAATCTGCAATCCACTATCCTGGGCTGCAACTATCAATCTCTCATCCTTAGTTTTCAGTTTGCCTCTCCTTAATCACCCATATGACCTAGATCAGGGGTCCTCAAACTTTTTAATCAGGGGGCCAGTTCACTGTCCCTCAGACTGTTGGAGGGCCAGACTATAGTTTTAAAAAAAAACCTATGAACAAATTCCTATGCACACTGCACATATCTTATTTTGGTGATCTGTACCATAGTTGGCTCCAGGTTTTATCTTTGTTAATGTTATTGAGCTTTTCCAACATTGACTTCCACAGATGTAGTCAGTTTGATATTTGTGCAATCCATTGGGGAAAGTCTATGTGTACAGTTGCCACTTGTGTTACTGGAAGAAGGTATTTGAGATGAATAAATCTTTGGTCTTGCAGAATTCTATTAGTCCTTCTCTAGCTTCATTTCTGTTACCAAGTCCAAATTTTCCAACCACTTTGCCTTCTTCTTTGTTGCCCACTTTTGCTGTCCAGTCAACTAATAAATTCTATAGGAAAGAGGAAGCTAGAGTGCCTTCTTTAGGGAGAAGTATGGCCTAATTGTATTTTTACTTCTGAAATAAACTCGAATAAGATGTTTTGAATCAAGATGATAAATATCGGGGGGGGGGGGGAGTATTTTAGGAACACTATTCTTGCTTTGAAAATGGACATACAGATGTTCAAAGCATAGAGGCATCCCTGGAGCCATTTTATAAAGCAGTTCTAAGGATGTCACCAGCGCGAAAACATCCAAGGCTGAATAGAGGCATGTTTGGGGCTTTCCCAAGACCTTGGATGTCCACACCCAATTTTAGCAATGCCCTTCACATTGTCACCACGTGGCCAGCCCTCTGCCTAGGGCGCAGAGAGTTGGTCTGCCATGATAATTTCTCTATGCATAAAGTGAGACTACGGTTAGGGATCTTGCAAGGCCTCTTGGGATTTGTAGTCCCTTTTTATCCTCTCTGATAAAGAAGCAGTTGTAGTCCGAGCGTTTAAGGCAAAATGAAAAGGTTTTATTTCCCCTCACAAACAGAACTTCGGTGCAGAACAAATAAGAACAGTCTCCAGGAGTTTAGCAAGAGGATTATATACAGTAATTAAGGTAAGTGCTTCTTCACTCTCTGGTTCCCAAAACAATACAGTGCTCGTAGTACAAACTGAAAATAAACAGCTTCTTGGAACAAGGAAAAATACCTCCTTTTTCTTTGCTGTTAACTTAGCACTCTTACTTCTAGGTTTCAACACAGTGACTCAATGTTGTCAGCCAAACACAGCGTGCAATCCATTCGCATATCAGCTACGTCCTCAACATTAGAGTCTATCTGCATATCTTCTATATCAGGGCTGGCAGTGTTGGTTTGCAGATGGTTATTAAGGGATTTAAAATAACTTCCCTCTTTATACCCAGGTGTTTTCCCTTTATACAACTCTACACAGCACGGGTTTAAAATACCTGATGCACTGGAGTTTCTTCTGTGGCTCTCCTCTATCTCTTGGCAGTTATAAGGGAAGGTTTCTGTGCTGGGCTCCCACCTGTGTAAACTCTGAAGGCTCCCTTCTGATTGCAGGGCTCCCTGCTCTCTCCATTCCAGCAAATTCCTGGTCACAGGGCGTGCCTCCCTTCCTTCAAGTCTGCTGTCTTTTCTCACAGACCGGTAAGAAGTTTCTCTATCAGGTCTCCAACTCCCTGGAGTTTCTGAGCCTCTCCAAGCCTGCCTTACAGGAGCTCTCTCTTCTCTCCTGTCTTTCCTTCCTTGAGCTGCTTCTCTGCCACAACTCCAACTCTCTCTGCTGCCACGGCTCCAACTGCCGTCCAAGCTGCAATTACCCGTCCAGCTTGCCCTCTGGCCTCTTCTCCAGCCTTTGTCTGCTGCTTCTCCACCTGGCTTTGCTTCCTTCTCTGCTTCCCTTGTGGCTCTCCTCTCTGCCCTCCTGGGAGCTAATGACGACGTTTTATAAATCTGTTCCCCTGGGCTTGGCTCTGCTCCCACCCTGAACAGGTGTACTTGATTAAGCTCGGGGCTTGTTATTACGTCAGAGTCTGGGCGTGTCAAATCAGCTCCTGTCTTTCCCTGTTTACCTTTTCTATGTAAACACTGAGCCATGTGCTCTAGCTGCCTGTCAGTTTTAAAGGTGGAATTTTCCTTTCTCTCTATTTTCATGGGTTCGGTATGGGTCTCTACATCACAACATATTGAATCCAAGTTTATACAGTACCTCCTCCAGGACATGAATACGCATCAGAAAAGTTCTCATTCTGCCATAGACAAGAAGGTATTCTAATACCCCCTACCTTTTTTATGGTCAGCATCGGGGAGGTGAGAGGGAAATGAAGCCCCTCCCTGATCACCCTCATAAGACCAATCAGGCCACCGGAACACCAAAGAAAGGCAAAAGCGCCTCTAGGCATGAAGGGAAAGCCTGCCACACAACCAGCAACTGCAGCTGCCTCACTTCGCCTCATGGTAGAGCCGCCCCTGAGGACAGGCAGCGGTGGCAAAAACACCCGGCGGGCCGGATAAATGTCCTCGGTGGGCCGCAGGCCATAATTTGAGGACCCCTGACCTAATCAACAACTGGCTGCTGGAGTAAGGCTTTGTATTTCCCTCTATATTTATGCATTTGCCACTTGCTGTTCCTCGTTTGCTGATTTAATTCTTTGAAGAGTTTTTTTTCTCTTATTTTGCAAATTCTGTTGTTTTCTTCTTTCTATATAATGGTGGATTCTCATCCACTCCTTATTGGAATACCTGTCCAAGTTTGAAAATGGAAATGGATTCTGGTCATTTACTTTTATAATGCAACACCTTTTGAGCATTCAAGTCTAATGCTGTGAAGTAGGCCTTGAGGCCTATTATAGTCACTCTATATGTATGATCAGTTTCTATGATGCCCATTCCTCCTTAGGCTCAAGGGATGTATAGTCTCAACATACACTGATTCTTATAAACCACCTCATGGGAATGGAGGAGTTTTCTTGTTCATATATCCACTTTTTCAAGGCATTTCAAAGGCCAGTCTACAATCCCAAAGCTATATGAGAATATGGAGATTGCAAGCTGGTTGATAGCTTGTATCAGGAGAACTATTCAGGCAATTGGTAACAGACCCCACACGTGAAGGGACCATACTGGACTTGGTGCTTACCAATGGTGAAAGTGTTTCTGATGTTGTAGTGGGAGATCATTTTGCATCCAGTGATCACCAAATGGTGTGGTTCAGTATTAGGACTTCGGCTGTTAGAATCCATTCCAAGGTGAGGATCTTAGACTTTAGGAAGACTAACTTTGCGAAGATGGGCCAATACCTCAGGGAGTCGTTAGTGGGATGGGAACAGCTGGGGGATGTAGAAAAACAGTGGGCAAAACTGAAAGGGAATATTTTAAGGGCAACCAACCTTTTTGTTAAAATGGTAAATAAAGGCAAAAGGAAAAGGAGACCGCTATGGTTTTCTAAGGAAGTAGCTGAAAAAGTGAAGAAAAAGAGGGAGGCCTTCATGAAATACAAGAGATCACAGAGAGAGGAAGACAGGCATCTGTATTTGGAAAAACTTAGAGAAGCTAGCAAAGTAGTCAAGAAGGCAAAGATTCAAAAGGAGGAGGAAATAGCCAATGCAATAAAATGGGGGGATAAGACATTTTTCAGATATATTAGTGAGAAGAGGAAGGGCAAGAGTGGTATTGTCAGACTCAAGGGTGCAGGGGGGGGGGGGGAATATGTAGAAGCTGATAAGGATAAAGCGGAATTGCTTAACAAATATTTTTGTTCTGTGTTCACAGATGAAGAACCAGGAGCAGGACCTCAGAAAACACCCACAAATAGGAACAGAAGCGAGGGACATCTTGAACAATTTTCAGAAGACTGCGTTCGTGAGAAACTAGCTCAACTTAAAGTAGACAAAGCGATGGGACCGGATGGGATACACCCGAGAATACTGAGGGAACTTGGGGAGGTTCTAGCAACTCCACTGGCTGACCTTTTCAATGCCTCGTTGGAGTTGGGAGTGGTGCCAAAGGACTGGAGAGAGGCTCATGTGGTGCCTTTACACAAAAGCGGAAGTAAGGATGTGGTTGAAAACTACAGGCCGGTTAGTTTAACTTCGGTGGTGAGTAAATTATTGGAAACGCTGCTGAAAGAGAAAATAGTGAGTTTTCTGGAGTCCAGCGGATTACAGGATCCGAGGCAGCATGGATTCACCAGAGGCAGGTCTTGTCAGACAAATCTGATTGATTTCTTTGACTGGGTGACCAGGGAGTTGGACCGAGGGAGAGCTCTAGATGTGGTGTATTTAGATTTCAGTAAAGCCTTTGACACTGTTCCTCACAGGTGACTTGTAAACAAACTGAACACCCTAGGGATGGACCCTAAAGTTACTGCTTGGGTTAGAAATTGGTTGGGTGGGAGGCGGCAAAGAGTACAAGTTAAATGGAGCTCACTCTGAGGAGAAGGATGTTACCAGTGGTGTGCCCCAGGGATCTGTCCTTGGTCCAAATCTTTTTAACATCTTTGTTAGTGATATAGCGGAAGGGCTGTCGGGTAAGGTTTGCCTCTTTGCAGATGATACCAAAATCTGCAATAGAGTAGACACCCAGGAAGGTGTAGATAACATGAGGAGGGATCTAGCTAAGCTTGAAGAATGGTCTAGAATTTGGCAGCTGGGATTTAATGTTAAAAAATGTAAGGTCATGCATTTGGGCTGCAGCAATCCAAGGGAGCAATACAGTATAGGAGGTGAAGTACTTTTGTCCACTAAAGAAGAGCGGGACCTAGGCGTGGTTGTGTCTGATGATCTTAAAGTAGCTAAACAGGTAGAAAAGGCGACGGCAAAAGCTAGAAGGATGCTTGGGTGCATACGGAGAGGAATGGCTAGCAGAAAAAAGGAGGTGATAATGCCTCTGTATAAGTCTTTGGTGCGACCTCATTTGGAGTATAGTGTGCAATTCTGGAGACCGCACCTTCAAAAGGATGTGAACAGGATGGAGTCGGTGCAGAGGGTGGCTACTAAAATGATTAGTGGGCTTCATTATAAAGCATATGAGGACAGACTTAAGGATCTTAATATGTACACCTTAGAGGAAAGGCGGGATAGAGGTGATATGATTGAGATGTTTAAATACCTCCGTGGCATAAATGTTCAGGGAGAGAGCCTCTTTCAATTGAAAGCAAGTTCTGCTACGAGGGGACATGGGATGAGAGTGAAGGGAGATAGATTCAGGAGTGATATGCGGAAATATTTCTTTATGGAAAGAGTAGTGGATCCGTGGAATAGTCTCCCAGTGGAGGTGGTAGAGATGAGGACAGTAACTGAATTAAAAAAAGCATGGGACCAACACAGAGGATCTCTAAAGGTAAAAAGTGGACTGTTGTAGTTGTTGATATGGAAGGACAGACTAGATAGGCCATGTGGTCTTTTTCTGTCATCATGTTTCTATGTTTCTATCTTATTCTTTTGTTAGTGCACTTTTCAGTATCGGCTTCAATCTCCTGCAAAAATCTTTGCTGATCTTTTCTCTCAATACCTTATGCTGGATTATTATTGCTCCTTTTTCTACTCCTAGCTATTTATATACACCTTCCTGTTCAAGTTCCTTTATGTCACAGTCATCAGAAAGATGTTTTCAGCTGTCCTCAATTTTCCTCCAAAGAAGTTGCCTTAGTGCATTTGTCCAGACCAAAAATCATCTG